>RXID01021777.1:0-1347929 GCA_005019695.1 Trichopus zeylanicus subsp. travancoricus | reverse complement strand
GATTATTCTTGAGAGCTCTTATTCTCCTTGATTAATTTTCAAGATAGGAGGTGTGGATGATTATTCTAGTCCCAAGGAGAGTTGATAAGTGACTTCTTCCTACTCCTGTAGGACCTTTTGTGTGGCTTTACCTTTTCCATTATCATGCTTTCTGCCCTCTGCACTTCTTCATGTAGTATAGTGGTCATACTTGACATGCTTTCCATATGGGCAACTATAGCCAATATGTGTTCATTCAGCACTTGTGTTTGCCCCCTAATATACCTTACATTAGTTATGGCCAGCTTCTTTATAGTGTCTAGTTATAGTTTCAACACACTATAATCACATCCACAGGTGAATCACTCTCTAATATAGTCATCTCGGATAGAGCCCCTGCAAAGGGTAATGGGATTTTTTATTTCATCAATAACATCTCCAACAAATTTATTCACTTCTTCTCACCTTTCATTCTGAATTTTATCATTATTAAAATGATAGGATGGTGATTGGCTTGGTTGTAAACTTTTGATAGTAAATATGGCAGCACACGTTGCCAATGGAAGTTGATTTTCTCTATTTCCAATATCAAGGTCTTCCAGCAAAACTGACTTTGTTAGGAAGAAACTCCTTGAGAGTTACTTGTCTTCTTTCTCTTTGGATGTATTCTTTCATGGCATCAATATATTCTTGGATGGCCAATTTCTTGATATTGTATTTTTCTAGTTGAACCAATTTCTTTTCCTTGTTTATGTTCCTTTTCTTTTTGATGCTTTGAACAAGTGGGAAAGCTTGTTCCAATGATACTTTCCTTATTATCATCCTAAGATTTTTAGAGTTCTTAACCATCTTCTTTATCAATTTTTTTAGTCTTTGAGCAATATGGATCTCCCATAGGTGTGCTTGTTTGGGCATGTGTTGTGCTTCTCCCCCAAAAAGGAACCCAGCAAGTGGCTCATATGTCTTGAACATAGTGATGTGATTACTATGTTCGGTGGGTTTTTCAAGTAAGGCTAACTTTGAAAGAGTTAGCTTACCTTCTTGGTATTGCTTTTCAACTCAATCTTTGACTACAAAGAAATCTTCAATGATGTGACCCAAGATTCAATGGTGAGGGTAATAACTTGGATGATCCTTTTTGTTAGCTTCATTCGGCCTTCTACATTTTTGCAGTTGAAGGCCTACTTTTAGAGAAACTTGGAAGATTTTGCCTACCCTCTCCTTTTTTAAAGAATATTTCTTTCTAAGTCATTTTTGGAGATCATTGGATGGTTCCACTTTCCCATCTTGTCCAAGGGCTGGTAGTTTTTGAGGGTTTTCTCTATTCACAGTGGGTTTTAGGGATTTCTTCTACTTAGTTGTCGTGAATGCTGCCTGTTGGCCCATATGACAACCTTTGAGGGGGTGTTTTGAATAGGAAATAAAATACAAAATATGATTTTGAAAAATAAGATCAAAGACAAATAGTATTTTCCAAAATAATTCACCATTCAAGAATTCAAGCAATCTTATGCATATTTCTCAATCACAAGTGCTATAAAAGTAAAGCATAATAAGAAAAAGAAATGCACTTTGATTTTTACATGATTCATAAACCAACTGCTCCTACTCCACAATCCATGCCTTGATCTTGAGAACTTGAACTCTCCACTAGAGTCATCACTTCTTAAGATGAAGCCAAGCCTTTACGTCTACTTGCAAACCACAAGTGTCGCTTCCTTTTGATGAATCCATGCCTATACAACCCCTTGTTCCTATTGAGCAAGTGACGCTCTACACTAGAGCCTATTGTACAATCACACTCCTAACACCTAAGAGTGTTTACAAGTGAAAAGGTGGAAAAGATAATACATTTGAAGCTCACTACAAAGTCTCTCAAGATGAGTACAAGGGCAATTGATGATTTTCTTGAGATTAGAAGATTAAGAGCATTCTTGGGGCTAAAGGATTTGGGAGGGGGATACTTTAAGGATATTTTAAGTTCATTCTCTCTATGAGAAAAGAAGTCCCAAGTATTTATCTATCCGTTGGAGTAGAAAACTAGCCATTTGGGAATCACCCCAACTGTCTGTGTCGAGTAAAATCATCCAAACCTTAATATTCGGCTATCTGAACAGCTCCAATGGTCAAAAGTTAAACTAGCTATTATAATGATATCAAATGTTTGGTCATCTGATAGGAAAGTTTGAATGTCCGAACATCACAAGTTTGGGCATTTGACTAAAGCTTCAAACAACTGAACTCTGAACATAAATTTCTTAGAAGTTATAGCTTTTAAACTTCAGGCATCCAATCCTAGGATTCAAACATCCGAAGTTGTTAGAAATTTTCGAACTCTTTTTGCTACATTCGGCCATCCAAACTATAAAGTTTGAGCATCCAAAGTTAATAAAGAAACTATTATTCTCACTACAACTTCAGCTTCATGCTAAATATCATCCTTGGGTTAAATAATAAGCCAGTGAAAGGCATTTCAAAGTTAATTTGAGTGCTAACCAAAATCCTAAAAATTAATCTCAAAACAAATCCTTGACTAATCAAAACAAATGAAAATCTAAACCTAGTTGAGCCAAGCTTGATCTCTTGAGCTTTCTTCAAGCCATCTTCAATTGGTCAAGTTTCATTCATTGATCTACCATCAAACCTCATCTTCAAGTCCATCTTTAAATCTATCTACCCTTGAGGCTTTTGAACAGCCTGAATATCCATTTCAAATTTGGCTTGGCTATTTGCTATACATGCTCAAGATATCATCAAATACATGGTTTGATCATCATTAAAACTACAAAAGGCAACACTACTCTCATATTCTTAGAAGGTTCTCCACACTTTGCCTTATCTTTTTCTAGTTTGAAATTTTGTGAACTAGGTAAGGCTAGTCGACTAATCCTTTCTAGTTTTTTGACTTACATGATAAGGTCGTGGAAGGTATGAATGGAAGAAGCACTGAAGTAGGGTGTTATCCATTCTTTCCTTATATTGACAAGAACTAGATTTACTATCTAAAATTGGTTCATGTATTGTTCACCTAATGCTAAGATTTCTCTACCATGTGATATAGTCGAAGACCGATTTATTATCACACTTTGGTGTTGAGATGAGATATGCAATGTTCGCTTCATTGCTGGCTCCCTCAAACCTAATTCAAAAGATCTCTTTCATTTGTGCCCAAGTTTGTATAGATTTTGGTGGTAAATTGGCTTACCACTTGAACTCTACTCCTATTAGGCTTATTAAAAATTGGTGAAGTAACAATAAGGAATTATTACTTGAATCTCTATTCAGAGCCACAAAGTGGGCCATATGCTATTCAGGGTTGCTCATACCATTAAACTATTTGAAGTTAGGCACCATATAGCCTCTGGAGTATGAGACTCTATCGTGATGATTAAGGTATGGTTTATCAACATCATTTATCCTACTCATCTCACTTCCTTATCTCAATTGGGCATTCACCATTCATTATACCTGTTGTTATATATGTGCCACTAATTTAATGTTATTAGGGATTCTTAAAATCAGAAATTAAGTATCCTTTACTGGTGGAGGAGGTGCTTGTGAAGGGCTTACATTTTCATGGATTTCATCCACAGGAGGTGCATCTTCTATCGCCTCTAAAGCTTGAGATGATTGTTGAGATCATTCAAATTTTTCAAGCTTTTGGCTTATTTGTAGCATCATTTTCATTAACTCCATGACCTTCTTTTGAGATTTATCTTTCTCTTTTCCTTGTTGTCTCAATTATTCTTATAGTGCTTTCATAGTCACTTCTTCATAAGAGCTTTCAATTATGACTAAAGCTTTTATCAGAACATGATAGTCCACATATTGAGGATCAGGTCTAGGTTTAGTGTCTTTTGGATTGAGGCTAACTTTTCCCATCAGCTGGGTTGCATCATTCAAGAGCCATCACCACACTTTCTCTTTGACATGGTAACAAGAATTAGTTCATAAGAGCCTTTCCTCTTGAATTTCTTCCTCTGTAAACCTTATTCACAAAACCTTTTTTTGGTGTTTGGCTGGTTGGGGTGTAGGATCATGATCCCTCCCAGAATCATGATGAGAGATGACTCTAATAGCATGAATAGTTACCCTTTGTGAGTTCTCATGTTGAATTATGGACTTATAGTGGCTCTTATTGTTTTGTCTAGTGATTTGCCCCTTTGCCATAGTCTTAAGGTAAGATTGTACTCCCATGATTTGCTTTATCCTTCTCTAAACTGCTTAATGGAGCAAAAGAGTGGGAGGTAGGAATGGTAATGATCGACTTCATTCAAAGGGGAGGCTTCCCTAATCAGCTAAAATTTCAGCAGGTTTTTCTTTGCTTGTGATAGTCTGGATGAGCTTCTTCATCCATGCATATGTCCAAACTTGCATTTGGTTGTCCCTTGTCAGGAGTTGGGTGAAGGTAATTGAAGATTGAGCTTTATTTTGAGCCTAGTCTCTGGAAAACTGATATGCTTACTGGTTGAGGCATGGATTCTGGCTCCCCATCAAACTGACCTTTCTCATTTTGAATGATGATATTGGGTTTTTGCCTCTTGATAAAAGGCAAGAAATAGGCTTGTTTTGCTTGACAATAATAATGGTTGGCATAGTTGCAAGTCCCCTCTTGAACTGAATAACCATGGAGATGATCCCCAACTCAATTTGAACTTCAATTGCTTCTATGGTGACCATTGATTGAGGTAGACGCATAGCTAATCCTGCCCCCAGGATGATTGTGTATTTTAGGGTGGAAATGTTCTTTGCTAATGCCATGTGATGCTTTCTTTTACAAAAGAGAATATGATTGATTAGTTTCTCATTGTAATTCTACTTTGTCTCTATCCTATTAGCTAGGTTTCTACACTTGAAAGAGAAGTCAAATTCCATTGGGTGTGCCAAAATTTATGGGATTGATTTTGGAGGCCCAGGATGGCAAAGACCCTAAGAAGTGACCTCAATATACAAATCAAAGTGTGTTTAATTTGAGTATGCTATCAAGTATTATGGAAGCACAGAATTCTAATAGGTGCAAGTTCTTGTTGTTAATTACTCTGATGATTATCAAAAACCTTCTAAAGTGAGAAACCTAACTAATAAAATAGAGGCCCAAAAGAAAGCTCTGATGGCACTGATGTCCTACTCCTATGTGCTAGACCATGTGGTGTCTGAAGCAAATAGGTCTTGACTAGATCCTTAGTAGATATTGATGGTATCATTCAGTGGGACACGAAAGGCAATGAGATAAATTTGAAGTGTTTCCAATAACTTTGAGCATTAGCACTAACTTCACTAGATGGCATTGCCAGCAGCTTGTTGGGATTAGCCTGAAGTGTTTCTGATAGCTTTGAGCTTTGGTGATAACTCTTAGAGTTGATGTATTTTTGTAAATAATGAGGTGTAAGTGATAACTGTATTTGGTTGAAGTGCCCCTATAGCTAATGAGGCATAGGCGATAACTTCGTTGAGTTGGAGTATTTTCTTTTGCCAATAAGGCATTAGAGATAACTCCATGAGTTTGAAGTGTTATTGTTAGCCAACAAGGCATTAGAGATAACTTCATTAGGTTGGAGTATTTTCATTTCCTAATAAGATATTAGAGATAACTCCATGATTTTGAAGTATTTATGTTAGCCAATAAGGCATTGGTGATAACTTCATGAGTTTTGAAATATTTTTGTTAGCCAATAAGGCGTTGGTGATAACTCCATGAGTTCTAAAGTGCTTTCATTAACCAATAAGATATTGGTGGTAACTTCATTAGGTCGGAGTATTTTTATTAGTCAATAAGGCATTAGTAATAACTCCGTGAGTTTTGAAGTGTTTTTCTCAAACAATAAGACATTGGTGATAACTCCATGAGTTTTGAAGTATTTTCATTAACCAATAATATGTTGGAGGTAACTTCATTAGGTTGGAGTGTTTCTGTTAACCAATAAGGCATTGGTGATAACTCCATAATTTTGAAGTGTTGTCCTTAGCCAATAAGGCGTTAGAGGTAAATTAATTGATTTTGAAGAGTTTCTATTAGCCAATAAGGCATTAGTGGTAACTTTGTTGATTTTAAAGTATTTCCATACCCAATAAGGCATAGACAATAACTTCTTTGATTTTGAAGTATTTTCGTAGCCAATAAAGCGTAGGTGATAACTTTATTAATTTTGAAGTATTTCCACAAATAATAAAGTATAAGTGATAACTTCATTGATTTTAAAGTATTTTCATAGTCAATGAGACATAGGTGACAACTTTGTTGATTTTGAAGTGTTTTCATAGCTAATGAGGCATAGGTGATAACTTCTTTGGTTGAAGTATTTCCTTGGCCAATGAGGCATAGGCAATATCTTCTTTGGTCTTGAATTGTTTCTATAGCCAATAAGGTGTAACTTCATTGATTTTGAAGTTTTTCCATAGCCAATGAGGCATAGGCAATAACTTTATTGATTTTGAAGTTTTTCATAGCTAATGAGGGGTAGATGATAACTTCGTTGATTTTGAGATGTTTCCATAGCAAATGCAATGTAGATAATAACTTTGTTGATTTTTGAATCATTTCCATAGCCAATGAGGTATAACCAATAACTGCATTGATTTTGAAGTATTTTCATAGCTAATGAAGTGTAGATAATAACTTCATTAATTTAAAGTGTTTCCATAGCCAATAAGACGTAGGTGATAATTTCATTGATTTGAAATGAGAGTTACCCACTATTTGTGGAGTTTGGGCACAACCTTGGAGTGAAACCAAATGCCTTTGTTGCACATTCAACAAAACTCAGTTTGACCTAGTTTAGTTTTATTCAAACTGGTTCTTATCTGGGTAAGGATGGTAGCATTACTCACTACTCATAGGTTTGGGCATAGCCTTGGATTGCTGTCAGAGATTTAGCACACACAGTGGGACTCATTTTAGTTTGATTTAATTCTATTTGAACTTGTTAGAGTTAGGTTTGACTTGTGTTTCGGCTCTGAGTTTCGCTCCACCAGGTTTGAGTTTAGTTTGAACTTGATTTAGCTCAACTTGGCTTGACTCAGTTGGGTTTGGCTTGAATTTGCCTTAACCTAGTTTGGTTCAAATTCATCTTGATCCAACTGGGTTTGGTTCAAGCTTAGTTCAAATGGCTTTCAACTTAATGAGCCTTCAATTCAAACTTGCTGTAGCTTGACTTAATTAGAGTTTAGTTCGAGTTTGCTTTGATTTAGTTTGAATATTTTTTTACTCAATTGAAATTCAATTTGAACTTTATTTCTATCCTCGGTTGTCTTAGTCAATTCGAAACCCCTCAGGCTATCATGATAACATTATGCAAGCCTGAAGGCTAGCCTATGGTTCAAGTTATCACAAGCTTAAGGGTTAGCTTATAGATATTCAATGAGCCTCAAGGCTAGCTTATAGTCTAATTGATTGTGAATCCAAAGGCTAGCTAATAAATATTTGGTAAGTTTGAAAGTTAACTTGATTTGGTGAGTCCAAAGGCTAGCTTAGTTTGGCAAGCCTGAAGGCTAGCTTGGTTCAACAAGTCTAAATGGTGGCTTGATTCTACAAGTCCAAAGGTTGTCTTGTTTCTACGAACCTAAAGGCTAGCTTAGTTCTGTGAGCCCAAAAGCTGACTTGACTCTACAAGCCCAATGGCTGGCCTATTTCTAAGAGCCCGAAGGATAACTTAGTTCTATGAGCTCAAAGGATGGCTTGGCTCTATGAGCCAAAGGCTAGATTCATTCTACAAACCCAAAGGCAAGATTGATTTATGAGCCTGAAGGCCAGCTTGATTCTATAAGCCCAAAGGCTAGCCTGTTTCTATGAGCTTGAAGACTAGCTTAGTTCTCCTAACCCAAAAGCTGGCTTGATTTTATGAGTCTAAAAGCTAACCTAGTTCTACAAGTCCAAAGGTTGGCTAAGATATGTGAGCCTGAAGGCTGACTTAGTTTTGTGAGCTAGAAGGTTAGCCTATTTCTATGAGTCTGAAGGCTTGCTTAGTTCTGCGAGCCTGAAGACTGACTTGTTTTTGTGAGTTCGAAAGCTGGCTTAGTTTTGTAAGCCAAAAGGCTAGCTTGGTTTTGTGAGCTTGAAGGATGGCTTTGTTTTATGAGCTTGAAGGCTAGCTTGTTTCTATAAGCCCGAAGGCTAGCTTAGTTCTCTGAGCCAGAAGGGTGGCTTAGTTCTGTGAGCCCAAAGGCTTGCTTGATTCTATGAGCTAGAAGGCTAGCTTGGTTCTGTGAGTCTGAAAGCTGGCCTATAGTTCAAAAGATTATGAGTTTTAGTTGTTTTTGTTCTCCTCACTCTTTTTCAAGCTCAAGTGAATGTAGTTGTAGGTGACCATAGTGGTGATGGTGATTCGCCAACACATGGGACCACTGGTGTCCATTGTGTTGATAGGGGAAAGTGTCTATTGTGAGATTCATGCATTTGATCCTTCTATGTTTGGTCATCCAAACACGGGGGGGCTGAGTGGCCCATGAAGTGGGGCCACAGGTGGCCACAGTGTTGATGAGCATCCGTGGCATGGTTTGGGCATTCAATCCTTTTATGTTTGATCATCAAAACATGGGCAGTTGAGTGGCCCATGAAGCAAGGCCACAGGTGGCTATAGTGTTGATGAGCATCCGTGGCATGTTCGGGCATTCAGTCCTTCTATGTTTGGTCATCTGAACACAGGGAGCTGAGTGACCCATGAAGTGAAGCCACGAGTTGCCACAATGTTGATGGACATTTGTGACATGGTTTGAGTGTATGGTCCTTCTATGTTTGGTCATCCAAACATGGGGAGCAAAGTGGTTTGAGCACCCAATCTCCTAGGTTTTATCATCCAAACTTGAATGACTATGTAATTTACAAATGAACAAATAGCGATTTGATGAGAACAAAGTTGTGGGTGGCTGCAAGCTTGGAAGTGGAGGGGAAGGGGCAACATCAGCAAAAGCACAGGGATGATGATACCTTGCAAGAGGCGGAGGAGGAACAAGAGAATCTAAGAAGCAAAAGGATAAAGATGAGATAAGGACTTACATCTTTTTTGACTCCTTGATGATGCTCTCTCACTCCTCCTTGATGATGAGATCTCTTTCAATTCATGTAGAACTTTGCCTAAAAATTGACTATTGACCTCTCTTAAACTCATGTGCTCTAGGCACACCCCCCCCACCCCCCCACCCCCCCTCCCTCCCTCTTTTTTATAGGGTTGAGAGAATCTTCAATTGAGATCTTTGATTGATTTGATTTTGAGATTTGAAGGATATATGCTTGCCATAAACCTCATATTTGAATCCCAAATCAATATGTTCCAAGATTATACCTTCCTTGTTTGAAAATTCTGTTGATCTTTGATGAATTCAGAGAAATTCTATTTTCATTTTTGTAGATTGCACCCAATCTATGAGATTTAGGCACCCAAACCTCTGGGCTTCGATTGCCTGAATGCTTGCTAACTGGGCCCAATTTTCCAAATTTTTTTCCACTTCAAATTGGACCTCACACCGCAAATTGGGCTTGAAGTATAACCCTATTTATTGTCAAACTCAAAGTTGAAGTTTGGATTACGAAAACCACTCAGATAGTGTCATGCCTCTCTTTAATCATAGGAGACAGCTATGCCACTAGAACTAATATCTAGACAAGCTCAGAGATGGGGAGGATAATGAGAGCACCACCCTGGTCAGTAGCAATCATGACAAAAAGTGCAACACCCCTCTTCCCCTTTCTCCTCTCTATCTAAGAGGAAGAAAATTGCACAGCCTCGACCACTTGATCTAGAGTTGAGGATCACATCTTCTTGGTAATAAGGGAGTAGGAGGGGCTTTCTTCCCTTGCTGCATGCTTAGAGGAAGCCAAAAGAGGAAGTCTACTCCCTAGGATGTGGTTGATATGCCAACCTTCATTTCCTCTTGCATAAAAAGCAAATCATTGTTATCAAACAAATATTGGGGGCATGCAAGTGTGATAGTCTGGGACATGTCACCCATCAAAGTTTTAGGCTACATTGAGTCAATGCTGGCATAGGTACTCCTCAAAACTCCACCAAGAAGCACTCCTTTCACTAGGGAGGGCCAACCTAGCCTAGATCTCCAAAATTTTGGCTTCATGACCAAAGAATCTTGGGGTGCATTTGGTTCAAGATCAGGATCAGGATTATCTTGTTCTGACCAGCCTATCATCCAAATACCAAAAAGATAGCTAGACTATCTTTACGTTACTTTAAAAAATAAATTACCATATTATCCTTACATTTATTCATTCAAATCTCAATAAATAATATACCCAAGGTTATAAAGGTCCAAAAAAAATTTAAATTATTCACTAGCCAGACTAACATTCAAACACCAAAAATTTGACTAAACTATCTTTTTGTAGTTTAGTCTTGATCTTAAGCTTGACCTTGACCTTGATCCTGAACCAAACGGTGCCTAGGGCACTTGCCACAGCCGAAAGATGCTTCGACCATGGAGGCAATCCCAAATCATTAGAACAAAAGTTTCTTAAACAATGTTCCTTTCAATTATGAATGGAAGAATGGTTTCAAAAAAATAACCTCCAACCCATGCTAGGGGACACACACTAATATCCATCTTGGTCCCCACTTTGGCAAATTCTATAACCAGCATTGAATATATTCACTGAAGGGGTTACCCCCAAGGCTATGGAGTATACCTAGAAAATAGAGATTTTCTCCATCATGTTCGGTGTCATCGATGATAGAGGCAGCTCATAATCCCAAAGAAGGTATTGGAGGAACAAATGGAAAGAAAACCATAGTCTAAACTCAAATTGGATCCAAAATGCATCATAACAAAAAGGAAGACCTTGTGGTACTTCCACCACACTAGGATCCTCAGGAAAATTAGCTATTTCAAGGTGGTCCAAGAAGTCAAACTCAAAGGTAAGATGGCTGATGGGCATATTGTGCTTGGTTCGTTAGGTCAACCAAATGAGAATGCGAGAGGAAGGGCAACGCACAGGGGGCCACCCCCAAAGAGGTTAAACTCCAACTTGGGGCTAGAAGATGGTCCATCGTGGCTACTATCTGAACATCAACCCCAAATCTTGGTTGAGGAGACCGAGTGATTCTCCTCATTATAGCCGAAGGAAGTTGAGCCTGCGCTCCCATCGAAACCTAGCAATAGGAAGGTAGCCATCAGAATAAGGGAAATCCTAAAATCAAAGATGGGACCTTCAAAGAAGCATTGGATGCAAAGCACAAGGTTGAAGAGGGAAACTTATCTGACATCCTAAAAAGGGCACAAAAAAGAAGACAGAGAGAGGAGGCAAAGAGCAACAAGTCATCGGCAAGTGAGATGAAAGAAGAAGTGACAAATGAAAATCAACATGATTTTGATGAGAAACAACACATCGAGGAGAAGAGACCTTCCCCTCTAATTCCCTACTTATAAAGAGAAAGTAGACAGCCAAGATCCAAGTTGTTTTGCCTCAAGATCAACACTAAGAACATGCACTCATTATTAACCAATAGCCAAGGTCAAGCCTAGCTCATCTTAAGATTGACACTAAGGGCATGCACTCTTGGCATGATGATTAATGCAGGTGGCATGGCATTACCTAGCTAGAGCATGACCAAGGTATACATCAGTGGCATGGTGATGATCTAGCTCCACCTCAAGGGGAAAAAATTGCTAACATCTCATATTCATCAAGATGCAAAGCCTGGAAGGAACAAGGTGCTCAAGGCATATCGAGCAGGGAGAGAAAGTCATTGACATAACTTTAGCAAGAAGGAAAAGCAAGAGATAAACAAAATTGATTTATTTCTTCATTAAATAAGTACAAAGAAAGGAGCCAAGCTCCCATAGTGCAATATGTACATTGGGGAACCTTCAAGACTACAGTGGTTCATCCTTCGAAACTCAGTTCGTGGTGGCCCAAGAACTTTCCTCCTCATGGTAGCTTGGAAGGGGAAAACCAAGAGGCAAGGGGTCATTAGGGAAGTAGAAGGAGACGACGTAATCTAGGGTGGTGCTGGGGGTGTAGACAAAGGTAATCGAAAGAGGGAGAGGAGCTACAGTGAGATTAAAGGCGTATCAAAGAAACACCATTCCCCAGGCTATGGAGAGGTACGATTTCAGTTGTCGCTGAATTACACTCTCCTCCACAATCTTGATAAAGAGCCACCTAGCATCAAGCATCCGATTGCTTAGACAATGGAGCACATCAACTCTACAGTTGGTGTACCCCTACAAGAACAAGATAGACATGGTCTCAGCTAGAAGTTACCTTCCATCAGTGACCCCATCTTCCCAAGATCACCCTAATAAGGCCCAGAACTCATTGCTATAATAGAATTATTCCACCGCCATGTATTATTACCTCTGAGCCAGGTCCCAACCCATGCTCACCTGGGGGCCAATGCTTCCTTTAGCTAAATGAATCTCAAAAAAAATCCCCTTATTCCCTACTTCTAGAGAGCTCATCATAGGTGGCCTAGAGCATCCTTTGTAGTTTTGACAACTTCTGATTGGAGCAGCCTAGTTCCTACAGTAAAGAGCACTAGCCCGACCCATCCTAAGAGCTCTCCTCACTACAGACCAAAAGGCATCCAAAAATGCTCTGGATAGCATCACCAAGCTGTGATCAGCCAAGAAGAAGGCCTATTTAGCAACACAATTCAAAAGGCAAGAAATGGGTAAGCAACACTTACCTTCCCTTGAAGCTCAACATAGAGCACAGCTAGAGCACTATTAGAAACTTCCTACCCATTTGAAACATTTGATGGTAGCCCTGATGTACAGGAATTTTCCTCATGCAAAGAAATGGGGTCACGGATCCCTGCCCAAAATTCTATTAGTATATATCACCCTAGAGAGCATCAAACTGCAATGATCAACTTATTGAGTGACATTAGGGGCAAAGAAGGAGCAATTGCCAAAGATGAGCAAAGAAGGCACAACTGCAATAGAATGCAGGAAAAGAAATGAGATCTCTAGAAGCTAGTGGAAGATGCCTTGCTCTCATTCCTTACATAGTTGTGGGGCCTGAGAAACTAAAATTATCTACCAATGAAATATTGTGTCTCAAGAAACCAATGTGTAGGAACAACGTTCAAAGAAAAGTCCCAAAATTTGAAGCATCATGAAGGCTACTAGAGTATTGAATGGAAAGCCATCAAGGATATGGCATTTCCTATTCTCGAAGACAATACACGCACCACAAAAAGATAACCATTGAGAGCAATCTGAAAGCAATCTTCAAAATAAGCCCTTATGTTCAATTACTTAATAATCAAATGAAGGGCTTGGGAGGCCATGGTGTGTCAAAAAATAATGGTAAACCAAAGCCAAACTCTAGGATAAACTAAAAGGAGGATTGGGTTGGAACCAAAATCGCCAACCTCACCACTACACATAAGTCAAATAAGATTCTAAAGGGCTAAGTCTCATAGCTCAGTGGTCCCATAGCACAGCTATCAGAAGATGAGCTCCATGGCTTAACCACTAGACAATGGGCTCTACAACCTATCTACTAGAAGATAAGCTTCATAGCTTGGCCACCAAAAGACAAGCTCCATATTTCGGCTGCCAAAGGATGAGCTTCGTAGCCAATTATTGAAAAGCGAGCTCCACAACTCGTCTCCCCAAAGGTAAGCTTTGCAATCTGGCCATTGAGAGAAAAAGTCCATAGCTCATCCATAATACGCCTATGACACGCGCACAAGAAGCTCTTGGTAAACTCTGTATGTTCTTTCTGTCCCTATGAGAGATAACTTCAACAGCACCTCTAAGAGATAAACATTTGCGCCACCTGCATCACTTGCACCACCAATTCCTTACACCGCTTGTACCAACTACTACACCTACTCCACCTCCCACTACATGACAAAACCTCATCGGATCATAGTACGGAATGCCAAACAGATTTCTCAAAATGCTCCCAATCAACACATGCACCAATCATAGTAGAGTCACTCAAAAGAGCCTAGTCAAGTTACCCATAATGCCTAATATAATAGGGCCCAAATCATCCAAGTAAAGAGTTCTAATTTCATTCTCCTTTCCAAAAAAGTTCAATTCTAGCATATCATTCTAGAAGAAACCCTAACTCTCCTAGAGCAAAAAGGATTAAGGACAACCCATTGACTTGAATGTTGGAGCATCCTCCTTGATAAAACATAAAATCCAATAAATAAATTATATATATATATATATATTGATTTGCATAAACACCTACTTCAACAATATTTGCTAGAATGGTATCTCAATTGATAAGCATTTATTACTACAGTGTTTGATTAGCAACTTAGCATTTGGTAGCTAACAGTTATTCCAAATTGATTTATTTTATTTATTAAATTATTATTAATATCTTGAATTTTTAACATGTTCTCTAAATTTTTTGGATAATTTTTTAATTTTGAATATTTGGCTCTTGCTATTTTGTTCCTAGATGCCAAACTTTTGATATGACTTTTCAAAAACATAGTTACAAGGTCAACCTTTAGGAATAATTTGATAAAGATGAAAACTTTGAAATTTGATAATTATTAGACAAATTCAGGAAAATCAATAAAATTTGTCAAAATAGAATCATACAAATAAAATATCATAAAGTAAATTAACATAAAATGTTAGTAGTATACAGTAGAAATTATCAAGATGTATAATTAACAAACTTAATGTATAAAAAAAAATATAGCATAAACAAGACAGTTCATCCTGAACTAAACTAAATAACAAACAAAGTACAATATTTAACAAAAATATCTGCAAAATATAGATTTCTATCAAAAATAAACAAAGTATTCCATAAATAAAAATTACTTGTTGTGACTTGTGAGAGACAAAAATAACAAAGATTAAATAGGCAAATTATTTTGCCTTTATATCATAGATAACAAATGAAATAGATCATTAGAGAGGAGAAAATAGAGTACTAGAGAGGAACAGGTTAAAAGTGAGAGAAGTGAGAAGATCAAAGTCATGTTGTCAATGATCACCCCTAATAATCATTTCATGAGAAATAGATTATCTACCTTCAGTTGGCAATAATCACTATAGACAGTTGTTGGGGAAGTGTGAGATTATCTGGTCCCTATTTATAATGATCACTAGAATAGGCAATTGTTAGGGAAGAGATAAAATATCCAATCTATTAATGGAGCCTAATTCAATACCAATTTTTATCTGGGGGGCTCCTTGAGATCAGATCCACTAGACTGCCCTTTTGTAATTCTACAAGAGAAAGAAAGAACCATGAAGAGGACTACCAAAAGCTCTTCGACGATAGTCACTCTGACACTCAAGTCAAAAAAGGTCTCATCAATTTTGTTCAGAAAAATTCTCCCCTTTTGCCTTCATAGGTACCAAGTGATTTATAGATTGAGAAGGTCTTTCTCTAGATTCAGGACTCTATGATTTTTAGTTTTGATTATGCTGAACTCTCCTTATTTGGTTGTTGTTATTAACAAATTTAGTTCTAACAATTTTCTCCGAGATCCTTGTTCTTTAGTTTTTCATGAATATTCAATCATATTTACATATGGGTCGAGCCCATCATACTTTCCTGTAGGCCTTCGGATGAGTATTTGCCAAATGAGCTACAATGATGCTACCGAGCCAACTTGACCTCAATGACACCACCTTAGATGATGGTTTCAAGACTAACACCTCGATCACATCAATTAGCAGTTCAGCCCATAGGTCAGACCCCCATTTGTTTTCACTCAAGCTATTTTTTAGCTCAGTGTATCATCAATACCCTCCAACTCCAGGCATCAACTTTGAGTAACTAAGTGAGTGGATTTACTTTCTTTCTCACCAACGTAGCTACATTGGAATGAATTTTCGGACACATCATTTTGAGTTCTTGAGGTTTGAGCTACTATTTTCATCAAATCCTAAGCAGCACTGGCTGTCACAGCCCCTTGTAAGTTGAGTCACTAATTCGTAGCTTTGTTCCTGGTATGAACTAGCAATGGACATGACTCTTGGGAGACAAGACACTGCCATGTCAAACCATATAAAATTATTAGGGTTTGTGTTATGCCAAGGTGACAGTCCTGAGTCATCCTTTTGGATACTGAGATAGCCCCTAATGTGGACACATTTTCTCATGATCGGTGTGATGACCTCTAGCTCCCACCCTTTAGGCCTCCCCAATCCATGTGATGATGATCCGACAATTTAGAGAAGGCTATTAAGAGACCCTTCATCCCTTTTCATCCATTTTTAGCAACCTTTATGTCCTTTGTATTTTCCACTCCTATTTCCTTTCCTTCTTCATTCATTAAGTTTTCTTCAAAATGACATTCTCTTCTACTCCATCTTCCTCCACAACAGGGCCATCTTCTAGCAAGGGACCTACCACTCTTTTAGTCCCCGTAGCTATAGCTCCATTTGCCAAGGTAGCCATGACTCTGATTGTTACTTCGAGGTTGGTGGCGACCTCCAACAAGGTTTATGATGTTAGTAGGTTAAGCTTTGTGCCCTCCATCACTACTATGACCTCCAAGTGACCTACTCCACCTATTGTCATGTCCTCTTCCACAAGGGTCAGCTCCAAGCTGAACTTTGTTCCTACACTGGTAGCTT
Organism: Trichopus zeylanicus subsp. travancoricus; assembly: GCA_005019695.1. Taxonomy (NCBI): domain Eukaryota; kingdom Viridiplantae; phylum Streptophyta; class Magnoliopsida; order Dioscoreales; family Dioscoreaceae; genus Trichopus; species Trichopus zeylanicus. The sequence goes on along the minus strand of RXID01021777.1, from coordinate 1,331,432 downwards.
CAATTCCCAATGATGACTTGCCCCAAAGTGAGTGGCATTTTTTATTCTTTTCAGTCATTGTAGCTTTTTATTTTCAATCAAAGTACCCTATGGTGTGGACCTTGGGATAGGATGTTGGATTCTAGAATAGAACCTGATTTTATATTCTCATTAGGTGTGTTTGAGGTAAAAGTATGGATTTTTGAGTCCATCTCTAAGAGAAAAATTTTGAGGACTTAGCCAGCATGTTCAGTTTTTTAGATGGGACTAAGTTAGAATAGTGGGTGTCTAAGGAGAAGAGCAAGAAATTAAGAGAGGAGTTTGGATTCGATTCAATACCTACTGGGAGATATTTGAAAGTGGCCTTAGGTACCCTATGAATAGCTTCACCTAAGAAGTCTTAAGAAATTGGGACCTTGCCCTTGAACAAATTGTGCCTAACACCATGAAATTTATCACCGCCTTCCAGACTCTAGCCCAATCTAAAGGTTTTGCTTTTATTATGGAAAATTTTAGGGACGTCTTCAAAGGTTTTTGAGGTTCGAACACTAGGGGTAGGTGGTATTTTGCTCCCAAGAGGTGGTGTATATTATTTGCCTCAAACCTTAACTCCATCCACTCCTGGAAAGACCATTAATTATTCTTTGAAGTTTTGATGATAAATAAATCTTGTATTTGATCATATCTTGAGCATTTGTCACTAGAAGTCAAGCCAATCTTAAAATGAAGATCAAGTCTATTCAAAAGCCTCAAGTGTGGATGGACATGAAGTTGATATTGAAAATAAGGCATAATGGTGGATCAATGGATGAAACATGAAGAATTGGAGAAGACTTGAAGAAATCTCAAGAGATCACGTCAGCTCGCTAGGTTCAGAATTTTCATTTATTTTAGTTGAGACAAAGTTTTGTATTTGAGATTATTTGTTTAGAACATTCATTATGTTAGGTTTTTTAGGAAGCTCTTAATAGAATTTTTCTAATAGAACTAGATGTTTGCTTGGCTTAACGAACGACCGATTGTGTTAGATAAAAGATTCAAACTTTTGATTCTAAGCAAACTAGAAGACCGATTGGGAAACTGACAATCAATTGAATCTGCCAAGTTTTGGTTTACCAAAAGTAGTCGACCAGTTTAACTTTTTTGCATGACTAGTGGCTAGTTTTTTTATCGTTGGAGCAAGGTTAGTTGTGGGATTTCATTTCCAATAGCTAGTTTTAACCTATATGATATAAATAGGCATAGTTGGGCTTCTCTAAATGACTATTTACAACTTCATATTTATTATAGAGAAAAGATTGAAGCCCTCTAAGTCTACTAGCCCAAGAGTGCTCTAAACTATTAAATTCATATCAAATCTTCATTGCCCTTGTACTCAATCTTGAGAGGCTTTTGTAGTGAGGCTCAATTGGTAAATTCTTATCATTTTTTTACTTGTAAACACTCCTAGATTGTTAGAAATGTGATAGTATAAAAGGTCCAATGTAGAGTCGATATTATCAATTGGAGCAAAATCAATTGTACCATAGTAGCTTCACCTTAAGAAAGCAATGGGCATGGCTTCAGTAGAAGGAAGCAACACTTATGAATTGCAAGTTGACTTAAAGGCTTGGCTTCATTTCAAAAAGCTATGACTCTAGTGGAGAGTCCAGGTCCTCAACAACAAGGCAAGGGCTATAGAGTAGAAGCGGTTAGTCCTCAGATCATGTAAATCATGGTGCATTCTTTTTCTTATCTTACTTTACATTTATTGCACTTGTGATTTGCGTAAGTTTCATGAGTATCTCTCTTGGTGAATTATATTGGGATTTGATTTCTTCAAAATTGCTATTTATTTAACAAAACCTAATTCACACTCTCCTCCCTCTCAATGGTTGCCATTTTGGCCTTCACCATCCCCTTAGGATTTTTACAAAGGTAGGCCTTGGTCTTTCTTGTAGCTAGGATAATCTTTCCTCTCACCAAACTAAATTCACCACAAAGTTCACCAACTCCTAATCTCTTGGGTAGATAAGGTTATGGATAGTAGATCCACCCCCACATGGTCCAATAAAGTATGTTTGCTAGAACACAATTTATCTATGGCTCAAAGAGCTAGTATGCACTTTTGACCTTTGGGTTCTTAATTTTTCAATTGCTTTCTCCTCAATTTATGGGTTCATTTTTGTGCAAAATTGACACAAATCTCATTCATGAACAAGTATCTAAAACAATATGCAAGTGCTTCCTGGGCACCCCCTATCCCACAAGCTCGAAAGAGTCCCTGCAAGGTTGAAGTCAACGCTTCCCCTTAGGAGATTGTCCAAGGACAAAAGAAGAGGAGGTGAGATGAGGGAGGAAGCCAATCTATGGGTGGAGGAGAGACAAGGAAGGGGTAAGTGATGCCTCAGCCTTCTGAATCTCTCACTTGAGTCAAATGCACAAGAGAGGCAGCTTGATCACTGAGCTCTTCTATCACGAAGTCCATCAACATCAGGAAGAAGACGGTTGTGACTTCCCCACTTGCACCTCTTCCTTTTCATACCAAAGCATGAGCAAAGTCTTCTTTCGATTGCCAAAGCTCGTTAAGTGAGGAGACTAATGCTAAGGAGTATTTTCTCAAAGATTTTGGGGACAGTGGGAACCCCAACATTGAGCAACTCTTTGTAGACTGGGTCTTCATAAAGGGGGCCCAGACTTGTGCTGACATAAGTCATCTAGACCTCTCCCATTAACATTTCTCCTTATTTTCATTTTAGCTAAACATTTGGCTTGGTTGCAAGCAATGCAATTTTTCATTATGTAGGTCAGCATTTTTACTTAGCTCAAAAGTAGATGGCTACTGAGAAGAGTAAGGTTACTAAGACAGAGGAGGATGTGAACATCCTCTGCTCTCAACTCGAGTCACTCCAGCTCATGATTGAGAAGACAAAGAGGGAGATGGAGAAGGAGAGAAATTGCCTTCAAGGGAGAGAGATTCAACTTTGACAAGAGGAGATGGAGGAGGAGAGAAGTCACCTTCAAGAGAGTGAGATTCAACCTTGATGATGCTAAAGGATCTTGAGGATCGACAGAAGGCTACACTAAACCAAGCTAAAGATGAGGCAATGGCTATATTTTGTTGAAGCTTGGAATACACAAAGACTTTGAAGTTGAGCAAGATGCAAGCCATCCTCAACTTCAAGGCTAGTAACGAGTATCCCCAAGAATGGGGTCTCCTCTCCACCAACTCCTTCTTTGAAGATTATCTTTGCTATAGGGATATGGTAAAGAAGACATATTATAATCCTGAATTCGATCTTGATGACCTACGAGTAGAACTCTATGACAACTTGAGGATTCTCCACCTCAAGTGGGAGTATAAGGACATCATTCAAAGGAAAATGAGAGCTGAGGAGCCCCATGAAGCTGAGCCCCTAGCACTTGTTCCCCTTGAGAAATCTACTAAGCCCTCAGCATCCTACAAATGACCTCACTTTATTCTCATTCATCCTATTTGTAATAAAACTTTTTGTAACCAAGTTTCTCCTTGGATATGACATTATTTAAATGAATAAAAAGAGACTTCCCCTTACTTGTGCCTTTTTCTTTGCATTTTTTGTTCATATCCCTCTTCCATGTGTCTTGGCCTGAGCTTGCTCGTTAGTCAATTACCCTTCATTACACTCACAAGTAACATGCAGTTTTATCCTTTAGCCATGATAAAGATTGCTTTCCAGTGACAAGTCATAGCTTGCCATTATAGTGGTTAGCTTCGGAGCTCTTTTAAGTAAAGGTACTTCAACTTGATATAGCCAATACTTGTCCTCCGACCATGATTGACTAAGAAAATGGATTTAGGAAGAGAAGGGTCCATTAAGTGGGAAAACTCAAGGACTAGATTGTGACTTAAGGTGAAAAATTTACACAAGAACCTTACATCTTGGCAAAGTTCTAATCTCTTATGCTTGGCCTATTGTCAAGGTCTTGTACCTAATGTAGAACCAAGGTCTTATACCTTGGGTGAAACTGAGATCTAATACTTGGTGTAGAACTGAGGTTGTATGTCTCACTTATGATTGAAATCTTATGTCTGCCTTATTACCTAGGTCTTATGCTTCGGGTGGAACCGAGGTATTATGCCTGGTATAGAATGGAGCTCTTATGTCTAGTTTATTATCGAGGTCTTATGTGTCAGGTGGAATCAAGCTCTTTTGCTTGGTGTAGAACCAAGATCTTCTGTTTGGCTTATTGCTAAGGTCTTATGATAGGCTTGTTATCAAGGTCTTATGCCTTAGGTAAAACCAAAGTCTTATATCTGGTGTAGAACCAAGGTTTTATGCCTGATTTACTATCAAGGTCTTATACCTTTGGTGGAATCGAGGTCTTATAGTAGTCTCTTAGGATGGGACTTGTCAATATTTAAAGAGATAAAGGAGATATAATTTATTCTAAAGATAAAACCTTTTGAGGTTATCTACATACCATGTCCTAGGGAGTTCCTTACCATCTAAGAGCTTGATCTTAAATGTCCCCGGCCCTAAAAAAAATCTAAATGGGCCTATCTAGTTTGGAGGTAGTTTTCCTGAAAATTGGTCAATAAGTTTGGCCCATCGAAGTATCTAGTTGCCTGGTCATAATTCTAAGTTGCATACCCAAGCATTATAATATCAGGTCACTCACTGTTGGTACTCAACAATCCTAGTGCAAGCCTTCTCTCATACCTCCAAGATGAGATCTTTCTTAGCTTTGGATATTTTCCTTATTCATTTCAGGGTGATAAGCCTTAACTCAAGGTAAAGTAAGGTCAATTTCCATCGAAACAACAGCCACAACCCCGTAAGTGAATATGAAATATGACTCCCTAGTTATTATTTGAGGTGTGGTTTGATAAGACCACAAGATATGCAATAATTCCTCAACCCAAGCACCTTTGGCTCTTTCGAGATATTTTTTTATTCATGAAAGTAGGGTTCAATTGGTTACCTTAGCCAAGCCATTGGATTGGGGGTGCACCACCAAGGTGAACCTCTATTGTATGTTGAGGCTGCTGTAGTATTCCTTGAATCTTGAGCTATCAAATTACTTTTCATTATCTATAACTAGCACACACAGCAACCTAAACCTACAAATCATGCTTTATCATAAGAACTCTTGAATCTTTATCTTAGAGCTCATGGCTAAGGGTTCAACTTCCACCCATTTGATATAGTACTTGATAGCGACCATTAAAAATCTCCTTTGTCCCATGCTAACGAGAATGGACCTAAAATGTCCATCCCCTATTGGTCAAAAAGCCATATAATTTGGGTATTCTAGAGCTGAATTGTTGGACTATAATGTAACAAGGCATGTCTCTGGCATTATTCTACTTGAAAATGAATTTAGATGCCTCAAAGACCATGTTGAGCCAGTAATACTCCTGCCTAAGGAGCTTGTGTGTAAGGGCTCACCCTCTACCATGGCTCCCATATATCTCTTCATGAACCTCTTAAGGGGCTTTGTTAGTTTCCTTGAGTCTTAAACAATGGAGAAGAGGGTGTGTAAGGGGATTTTATGTAAGACTCTCTTTACCAAGGTGAAGTTTTGGGCTAGCTTTCTAATTTTCCAAACTTCTTTTGGGTCTTCAAGAAGTTGCTCATCTTTGAAGTAGGAGATAATGGGATCCATCTAGTTAGGCTCTACATCCACCACATTCACCTCGGTGGTGGTCTCTAAGTAGCTAGGCTGTTGAAGATTCTCTATAAAAATTTACTTTGATATTGAATTTGAAAAGCCAAGGCCAACAGAGTGAGAGTAGCTACCTCTACATTACTATTTTGGGGTACCTGGTATATTTTCATTTGGTTCATTTTAGTCATAAGCTTTTGTGCCTTTGCCAAGTATTAGGCCATGATCATGCCTTTCACCTCATACTCTCCAATACCTGCAAATACACAAGCTATGAGTCACCAAATACTTTTAATTTTTTAGCTACTACCACTAATGCCATGCATAATGTGAGGAGGAATGCTTCATAATTTGGAGCATTGTTTGAGGCCTCGAATTCTAGCCGAGCTGAATACTCAGTCACTCTCCCATCTAAACTCTAGAGGACAGTGCTGACCTCCCAACTTGACTTACAATATGAGCTATCTACCCAAATCTCCCATTCCTCAAATTCTAGTCCTACTATATATAAAGTAGTCTCCACTAAGAAGTCTTCTAAAGCTTAGTTTTGATAGTCTTTCGAGCCTTGAAGGTCACATTGAATTGACTTAACTTGATAGACCACTTAAGCAGTATTCCCAAGGTTTTCGGATTTTGTAATATTTGCCCAAGTGGGAGATTAATAAGCACTATGATTAGATGTGCTTGAAAGTAAGGGCAAAGTTTTCAAGTCACCAGCACCATAGTTTTTGCTAAATTTTCTAAAGGAGGGTACTGAATCTCTACACCCATGATTACATGACTCACTAATATATTAGTGTTATTTTTCACCCTAGTCAGTAAACTGACTTCTTGGTCTGATGTAGCTATATATAGAAAGAGTACCTCATTTGGTTCGGGTCTCACTAGTAAAGATAGTTCAGCTAAGTACTTTTTGAGGCCTTCGAAGGCTTAATCGCATTCCTCCATCCATTCAAATCTAGAGCCTTGCTTGAGCACCTTAAAAAAGGGTAGACACTTCTCTCTGGATCTAGATAGAAAGTGATGGAGTGTTGCCAGGTGACCCGTAAGCCTCTATATTTCTTTGATAGAGCTCAGAGGCTTCATTCCTATAATTGCTTCAATTTTCTCAAGGTTGGCTTTTATTCTCCATTCCGAGAGAAGGTAGTCAAGCAACTTTTCCAAACCTACCCCAAAAGCAAACTTCTTTGTGTTCAACTTCATCCTTAACTTTCGAAGTGTATAAAAGTTTCTTCCAAATCCTTCAAATGCTCATCAGTATGGAGGATTTTCACTAGCAAATTATTAATATATGCTTCCATGTTCCTTCCAAGTTGAGGCTTAAAGACTTTATTCACCATTCTTTGGTACTTGCCTCTGCATTCTTTAGTCCAAAAGGCATTGTAATATAACAGAAGGTACCTTGATCCATGATGAAAGTTGTTTTCTACTCATTTTTAAGATGCATTTAAATATGATGATAGCCCAAGAATGCATCCAAGAAGCACAGGAGTTAGCAACCTGAGGTAGAGTCAACAAGCCAGTCAATCTTAGGTAGAGGATAACTATTCTTTGGCAAGCTTTATTCAAGTTGGTGAAATTAATGCACATTTTCTATTTACTATTGGATTTCTTTACTATCACCATATTCGCCAACCACTCAGATAGTGAACTTTCCTTATAAATCCTACATTCAGAAGTTTACTCACCTCTATAACAATAGCTTTCTAGTATTCAAGGGTGAAGTGCCTTTCTTTTTGCTTGATTGGCTTATGATTTTCTACAACCACAAGTTCATACTGCACCATCAAAGGATCAATACCTAAAATATCCTTAGGGGTCTATGCAAAGACATCTTGGTTCCTTCGTAGGAGCTTTGGTAATTTGGTATGTAAGGGTTCTATGAGATTCACCCCATGCTTTAGTGTCCTTCCCGAGCCTTCATCGATAATCAGGCTAACAAATTGTTCCATAGGTTTGGCATGCTCCTTCTTCAACTTGGTGATGGATTTATTGATCTCCACCGCTGTCGATCCCTTACCTTTCTGGCCGGAACTTTTTGTCATTAAGGTTCTTCACACTTCTTAGTAAGGCTTTGGTCCCCTCATACTTCACTTGTGTCATATCTAGTGAAAAATCTCATAACTAAATGAAATATTGAGATTATTTCTTGGAGCTAATTAAGTATCGGTTATTGTAATATTACATTATAGGCAGAACATATCCAAACAACCACAAGCTTTAATTTAATTGTGATGTTTCTAGAATCTTCCCTGATAGTAAGGAGGAAGTTGATTACGCCAAGCAAGGTGATCAAGTCCCCCATGAATCTGGTGAGTATCCCAACATACAACTCCGACCTATGCTCAATTTTCATTTGGTCATAGACTCAGGTGAACAAGATATTCATCGAACTTCCTATATCTATCATGATACAATGAGTGGTGTAGCGATCTAGGACTATTGAGATTACTAATATATCATTATGGGATGTGAAAATTTCTTCTAAGTCCTTAGCTGAGAAGACAATGTCTCCATAGTAGGCTCACAATGATGTCTCTTCTTCACCTCCTCTTTCGAGCCCGCCTAGCCCCAATGGGGGTTTGACATTTTCCAATTGATTCTAAAGTATCGCTTTGAGTTAGTGGGCTCATCAAGATCATATGGAAGTTGCCCTTGACTGGAGAGTTTTGCAGCTCAAGCATAGGGCCCCTTCAAGGGAAGTTTACTGACGATTCTCTTGCATGCAAGCTTCTTCAGTTTGCCACCTCGGCGAACGCAGTGCGTGAGGCTAGCTTCTTTAATGAGCCTCTCAATTTCATCCTTGAGGTACCTAAATTCTTTTGTATCATGACCATGATCACGGAGAAAATGACAATACCTTGATTTATCGAGATTTTGCTTGGCAGTGTATATGAGTTGAGACCTTCGCAATAATCCTCAGTGTTCAATCTGTGTCAAGACCTTAGATCTTGAGTTGTTTAATGGAGTATAAGCTTACAATTCAAGCCTCCACTCCCTTCATTCAGTTTTCTATCTTTCGACTCAGGGTGCTTGTTTTCTCAAGATTCTCTCTTCTTACCGCCACCTTTTGATTCTTTCTTTGGCAAGATTACTTCTTTAGCATCTATTGTGCTCATGGACTAGTTGGATGAATTTTGTCAAGCTGCAAGGGGGCTGGCAACCCATCTCATAGGCCACTTAAGCTTGTCTAATTTTATTAATTGCAACAACGAGGATAATGGAATTGTCTAGCTCTATAACTTCTACCTAAAATTTGTTAAATATGGCTAAATATTCCTTTAAGCTTTCTCCCTCTTTTCGCTTCAACGTGAGGAGTGTAGAGGGATCCTTCCACTATGGGACTAGCGAGATGAATTATTCTATAAATCTATCTACCAAATCATCATAACAAGTTTTTGTGTATCTTAGGAGTCTAGAGTATATGCTTTGGTCGAGCCTTGTAATGTCATTAGGAACACTTTACACATGGTAGAGTTTCATATTCCTTATAAAATCATGACATTCCTAAAGGTACTAATGTGATCAACTAGGTCTTTTGAGCCATCATATACCACATAGTGAAGCTAGCGAAACTTCTGTTGTATTGGATAGTATACTATTTCGGGGATTAGAGGAGTATCGTACCTCACTTGGTTTGGGTGACTCGGTGCCCATGACCTTCCCCGAACTGGATGTGTCATGGCCTCCCTCGGGAATCATGACGCTACCGTATTGGGTGTTTGGCTGGCATGTGTATGGTATGTGGTCTCATCGGCCAGATCATAAGTAGGGTTATCTCCATCGTAATCCATCAAAGCTTGGTATTGAAGCGAGCCAAGGGGCTATGATGGCTTCGTTGATGATGTCTATTGGGGTGTAGTGACTACGATTCATGATGTTGGTTCGATGTAGCTCCTTGGGCTTGTGTTAGATCCTGAGTTGGAACTTGCTATTGGGCATTATAAGCACAAGGGCTCTATATTGTTTGGACCTTATTTTATAGTTGTTGAGCTTGTAGGTTTTGCAAAGCTTGCAGTTGGGCCTCAAGTAACTACATCATCTGCTGAACAGTGATGGTTAGGGTTTGAAACTCATGTCATCCTGCTAGATTGGAAGGGCCTATCGGTACCTTTGGGACCGTTTGCAAAGGGGCTCCTCGTACCTGTCACTATGTCTGGGTTGCTAAGTTGGCCTACTACACTGATCCACCTAGCTCGTCGAATGAGTTGTGCGACTTCAGCAATGATAAGATTAGTTACCCTTCAAGAGGATTTTTGGAAGAGAGGGACTTGGCATTCTAGGATGTATTGTCAGAAGGCTATTGAAGATTTCTAGGATTAATTGAGAAGAGAGGCAAAGTAGTTCTCAACTAAAGTGCCAATTATTGATGAAGTCCAATTCAACACCGGTTCTGATCCAGAAGGCTCTTTGAGATCGAATCCTCTAGACTATTTTTATGCTAATCTGCAAGAGGAAGAAAGAACCATGAAGAGGACTATTGAGAGCTCTTTATGATGACCACTCCAACAATCAAGTCAGAAAGGGTCTCATCAATTTTTATCCTAAAAAATTCTCCTTTACCTTTGTAGGTACAAAGCAATTTATAAACTAAGAAGATCTTTTTGTTGATCTAGGACTCTGATTTTTAGTCTTAATTATATCAAACTCTCATTATTTGGTTACTATCACTCTCAAATTCAATACTAACGATTTTCCCCAAGATCCTTGCTCTCCATTTTTCCATGAATGCACAACCATATTCATATATTGGCCGAACCCATCATATTTTTCTATAAGTCTCAAAATGAGTGTCTATCAAAATACAATGATACCGACCAAACAACTTGACCTTGATAACATCACCTCAAATGATAACCTTAAGACCAATACCTTCATTATCTCAATTAGCGATTCAGCCCACAAATCGAGCACCATTTGTTTTTAGTCCGACTATTTTTCAACTCAATATATCATTATGATCGTGTCAAGAATGATTGCCATGTGTAATGGTTGAGGAAAAGAGAGATGATCCGATCCCTACGGACAATGATCGCCACAAGTAATTACATGTTTGGGTAGGGTTTAACTAAATGAGAGTCATTTGAAGAGTCAACTGTGATTTTGAATAAGACTCAGATTCTTCTTAATTTCAGTCGTTTCAACAAACGAACAACTGCAATTTATTTGCAAAAATAATGTGAAATTAGTTATTTTTGGGATAAATTCGTTTAACACTCAATACATACGTGAGTTAATGAATTAAACACCGTTTAGTTCCTCAAATCACCAATTCGCAATTTATTCATGATTTTTTTCAAAAATGGATGAAACTTGTGAATATGTTAAAAAGAAGAGCTCTTAATAAATAATTAATTATATTATTACGAATTTGTGAAGCATCACTTACCTTATTACGATTAGTTAAAAAACTATCATCTTATATTATAAATTTACAAAAACCTATCTAGATTAAAATATTTTTAAAAAATATTATATTTTAATTTAATTTTACTAATTAAAATTAATATAAATAATAAATAATTCTCATTTAATTTTAGTTTAAACAACTATTAAATTAATATAAAAAATAAGTTATTTTATTTTAATTTTTATAAAAGATCAATTATCTGATTTTATGAAACTAAAAATTTTAATTTAATTTTATTAAACCAATTATCCAATAATTATAAACAAGTTGTTCGAAATAAAATCAAATAAAAATATTTTAATTTTTTATATCAATTTACTGATAGAATTAAATTAAATTAAAATACTTTTTAAAATATTTTAATTGAAGTAATTTTTTATAAATTTATAATATAAAATAAATAATTTTTTACTAATAATAATAAAATAAATTATTTTTACACAAATTTACTTCATTGCTAAAATGTCTAAAAAAGTTTGCTGCAAACCAACTTCTTGATCTTCAAGTTTGAAGCCCGAACCAAAAGCTGTGTTTGAAAACCTTATTGGAAAAAGTGGATTAATTTTGACCAATCGGGGAACTCAAAAGGTGATACTTGGGTCATTAAATTCTAAAACACAAGTCCATTCGGCCAAGTGACGGACCAAATATTTGGCATGTATTTGCTTAGGAGGATTAGAACCCATGTTAAATTTAACAGAACGTGAGATTAATTAAATTTAACCTAAATATTAGCTCAGACAACGGTTAAATCTGACCCCAAAAAAAAAAAAAAAAAAAAAAAAAAAAAAAAAGAGCCACTTAGAGTAAGCTACTCCATGCGGGAACCAATGCTTAGCAGCAAACCAGTGATTAGCACAGCTAATCGTGTTTTAACCCATTACCAAACACACTACGAAGATTAACATCAACATGCAGCTATCGAACCTAAATGACCGCAAAAGCTCCAAACCAAATAGAAAAAGGTTTGCAAACAGAAGAAAATGTGAAAGTAATAGCTTAAAGACAGTAAGAGAGAACATGTATCGAGTTAGCCGACGGGATAACACAAAACAGTAAGAGAGCTTCAAAGTTAAGCTGAAGCAATTCTAGCTACATCATTTGCTGGACTTGTAGGGTAAAACCTTGGCTTCAACAAAACGAAGAAAACTCATCAGACATTCTAATGGATTGCCATCCACATTCATTTCAGTATATCGCAGATCAATTCACAAGGATGAAGTACTGCAAAATAAACCCAGAGAAATTATGATACACAGCTTTGCCTCGCACTGTTGATGTGATAGTATGGGATTAAGGAAAATAGCTCATCAGCGCCTTTGATATCAGCTGAATATTTCTTATACATACAGAAGTGTCACATCTTATGCGCAGAAATATATTTAACCTCCTATCATGAGATTTAACCAGAATTACCAGGAAAATTCTACTATCAAGCTAAAACATTCATTTGAATAATAAGGGATCAACCAACAGACACAGTAAAGCTAACCGCTGGCCAATTATCCATTAAGGTGTCAACTAAAAGAATGAGGGAACTAACTGGCCTCTATCAGTCTTTACCTAAACACCAATTGCAGGATATGTAAGTGTTTAACATGATCACACCATTTATGCAATGCCTAGCAAGATCAGAACAACTAGATTCCAGTGCAGAGATAAAATGGAGAATAGTTTATTCCCGATGGGGATCTCAAATGGATGGAAGCAAGCTGAGTGTGCTGATTCAGTAGTCCAGGAGTTCTAAATCTACTTGCTCAATTAGAAAAATATTACTTTGATCCATTCAATTTCAGGAATGATTTCTCTGCTACACCATCACAAGATACCTTTTCCACATAATATTGACATATGGCTCAAAACACAATGTAGAATGAATATGACAGCAAAAGACTAAAAAGTCACATAGCAAATGAAAATTCAAACACAGATACAATAGAGTGCTGCTGATAAGAGAGTCGTAAGGCATTACCAATTTTACCACTAAATGTTGTTTGCTCATTGGATTTTTGATACACAAAAAAAAAAAACAATGCACCATAAAAACTATGCAGAACAAAATATTGTACCGTCTCTATTCTCATGAAAAATATTTATAGATACTTCTGTTCAATGGTTCACAACTATTAATTGCTGATCAAAATCATTGAGCAGCAAACACAATTTTATTGCCAGCCTCATTTATCAGTATGCACCTAAACCAAGATTAGTATGCACGGATGACATAAAATTACACTGCTCCAAGATTAATATGCACCTAAACAGGGACTTATTTTACCCTAATTCCGAATTTGTTCCGGGAATAGAAAATCAAATGGGATACCAACAACACGTTAAGCCTACATTATAGTATAAAATCCCGAGTCAACATTCTCACCAAACACGTGGACAGCAAAATACAAGAAAGCAGCATCCATAACTCATAAGGCAACAAGAAATTAAAGCAAGTACCTAAACACGTAAGTGTACATATAGATCCAAATCCAAGTGGAACTTAGGGCGCGTTTGGTTCGATTTCAGATTTAGGAATCGTAAAATCGTGGGAATTGAGTGATTCTGGGAAATTAAAGAAATTGAAGGAATTAAATAATTACAGTATTTGGATGAATATTTACTGTAGGGAATTGGGAATTGTCCAATTCCTAAATTCTAAATTCCGTTGTTTGATTGACAAATGAAATTGATCAATTCCATAAATTGTTAGATTCTTATGTTTGGTTGACGTAGGAAATTGAGAATTAGCATATTACACAAAATATTTAATTTATATATAAATTAATATAAAAATATAATAAACTTAATTTAAACTTTTGTAATTATAGAAATATATGTTAACTAATTATTATTATTTAATATAATATTATTATTTTCATGTAAAATAAATTTTTAAAAAAATAGTATCTTTTTTATCATATTTTATTTATAAATAATTAAAAAAATATAATAATATTATTATTAAATATATAAAAATAATTAAAAATAATAGAAGGTCAAAAAAAGACAGATTATGTAAATAACTTATTATAATCAATTACAGATTTATTTAATATAATTTTGTTATTATCTTCTACAATAATTTTTAATAAACATAGAAAATATATACTTATTTTTTGAAAATAATTAATTAGTAAGTAATTTGAGTAATAAAATAATTTTAATTTTAAAATTATTGAAATAATTTTAAAAATTAATAATATTTTACAAAAAGATCCAAAAATGAAGGGACTTCAGTTTCACTATATGTACAAATATCATAATAAATATTACGATGATTTGTATCTACTACAAAAACAACTTAATATATTAGAAAAGGCATTTTATCAAGTTAATACAAAAGTTCCCTCAAAATATGGTTAAATACATAGTTTAACTCAACAGATTATTACAAAATATATAACCGCATACTTATATCGTCAATAAACTCCTGAATCTACTCAATTCTGTTCTCATCATCCATACCATCAACAAATGTCATGTCATCAACTTCGTTCTCATGTAAACGCCTACATACAAGTTTCAAAAAGGGCATACTAAATCGTTCCCCCTTGAACTTCATCAAAGTTGGATACACGGCTTTCTCCCAAGAATCCTTTTCAGCTGTTTGAAGGGAGGATGCAACTTGACGCATGCCGATCCAACTCTTCCAAACATCATTAAGACCCAAAGCAAAAGCCATAATTGTGTGCACCAAGCAAGACTTTTAAGCTGATACTAGCATGAAAATAGTAGGAGCTTTGTTGATGATTAAAGTGTAAGAAGCTCCAATAGATATGATTGAAGTGTAAGAATGAACTTTTTTTTGAAGGTTGTAGAAAGTAATGTAGTGGAAAAGATATTGTCCTATATCAAAAGTTAAAGAAAAACATTCACATAAAAAATGCAAAAAAAGAACAAGGAACTGGAAGATCTTAATTTTAAAATAAAATTATGTGTCAAAGCACCACCTGCAAATATCGGACAACAGCGCTGGTATAGTCAACAGCTCGCCGTTGGACATGCTTTCGGATTCTTTTAGCAGCAAAACCATCTCCATAAGCTTTATCAAGAATATCATATGGCATAAATTACCAGAAAATGGCATATAACTGTGAAACTGTGATAGTAAAAGATGTTCTTCATTCCAAAAAACATAAACCATAGGCATTTTCTTGTGAATGACGTTACTGAAGAAATGACCATGTATTTAGGAAAAGCCAAATTCTCTACCAAAAAAAAGGTCGTTGCTTCACTAAAACAACATCACAGAACATGGTTCTTCGAGAAATGCAAAGTATTCCAACATTCCTCATAAAAGAGCCGATGAGGAATGAATTCTACAAGGAGTCATATCATATTGCAAATTTACAGAGAATATAACTAAAATCATCAGCTTCATCGCCCTTCTCCATTAACTATGTTTTCATCAACAGTTTCAAATCCTTTTCATCCCTGACCTCACAAGTATTTGAACACATATCAGAATTTCACTTTTACTAGAAATGTCTATACATTAAGGTACCCATCTTACTTAAATTACCAAAATTATCACCATCCAGAAGGGTTTGTTTGAACTGGTACGTATGGAATATCCAACAAGCTCTTTATAGTTTTATTCTAACCCTTATCCTAAAGATTTAGCCACCAATGACTGCAGCTTCCTCGTTTTTTTTTAATATCAAAGAAGAGATCAAAGTATGAGAATACATAATGTATGGGTTCAAGATATAAAAATCATGGATAATGTAGTGTCCAACAATGATTGCTGAAAGGCCAAAGAACTACCTGGTATAAAATATATTCTTTCATATTGCCAATGTAACGGTAGAAAGTCTCATTGATTTGTAACCATGCAAAGAAGTTATGAATTGGAGATCCATTGAGTATATTAGATATCTCACAGAATATTATGTCATTCAGAAGTGAACACTTCATCGAGCCTCTAAATTAAAGGAAGCTTTATTTTGAGTCTATAAGATCAAAGGAGTATTTTTTTTATTAGGCCATCTATGCTTCCATCACTAGAATTGCGTCGAATAAAAGTATGTGGATCAAAATCACAATCCATAAAACATCTCAAAACACCTAGTACATTAGGTTTCTTGCCCTCCGCTAAATTCAATCCCCATCACCACTGCCATTCACTCATTTATGTATGTCCATCAAGATGGCGCCTTTCTGTGACACAAACGATAAATTGTTCTAAAAAAATACTAGATATAACAAAATCTCACCTTTACTCGATTCTACGGACGATAAATCTGAATTTAACCACAATACAAGTTTTGACGGAGAGATAACTTACAATCGTAAGGTGCAGGGTGCGATGTGGGTGTTCGTGCGGAAAATTCGTGGACGAAGCCGAGGGATGCCGCATTAGGCCGCCCCTTTGGAAATCCCCACCTTGCGGCTATTGTTGCTGCTGCTCTGTTTACATCATCTTCTCCGCCTGCAAAATCCAATATCCTTAATCTTCAGGAGAGGAAGCCGAAAAGACAAGCTGAAGGAGAGAATTGACGGAGTTTTCTTACGGAGCTATGCCTGTGTCTTTGGAGAGAGGGAGTAGGTAGAAACGAGAAATCGGAGCGGGAATTTTCGGTCAATTTTGGTCTTATAAATCCCCACAAATCCCTCAAAATCCAACCAAATCAACCACGAAAACCACCAATTCCTCCCCAGATTTCCCACATCACCGCCAATTCCAGCTCAAACTCGCGCAAAACCCCAAACACAAAAACCAACAAGGAGAATTCGTGATAGAAGCACTCACCTGCCGTCAGATCGGAGCTCTGGCGCTCTGGCGCAGCGATTCGATCTTGGGTTCCGCCGCTGATCGGGGCGCAGTCGGGACAGCGGTCGGGGTGCAATCGGGGCAGTGGTCGGGGAGTTGGAGAAGCTCACGAGCTCTGAAATCACGAGCTCTGAACTCGACCGGCTAGAAATCACGAGCTCTGAACTCACGAGCTCTGGAATCACGAGCTCTAAACTCACGAGCTCTAGAATCGTGGAAAAAGGCAGAGAAATCATAGGGAAAACAGAGAAAACCACAGCCGATTCCCCGGGAAAATGGTGTTTTTCGCTCGTTTTGGCCGGGAAAAAAAAACAGGAATTAGGGGAAACTGGAATCGGGGGATTCCCTCAATTCCGGTTTCTGAGAATCAAAACAAACACGAGAATTCCCTCCATTCCCCCGATTCCCGGTTCTGGGAATCGAAACAAACACGCCCTTAATGTTACAGAAAAGAAGCATTTTGTTATTGGAACTAGCGGAAGTAAGGTAACCCATGAAAGCCCTCACATCTACCAAAATGTAGTGTTTTTTAAAACTCGTGAATCCCATTACCTGTTTGAAATATATAATGAAGCCATCAATTTGCAACTAGGTTTTGACATTTGGTTCGAAGATAAAAGTGATTGAAGTAATAAGACGAGTCGATGATGGAATAGGGACCCAGTCCTGACACTTGTGATTGCATGGCGGATTGCAGGTGGTTTACATGTAAAGACATGGGGAAACCGACTATCAACCCAACTTTACTCAGAAGCCATGTGACCCAAAAATGTGTACCACATCGAACTGACACACCCTAATGCAAGTGAATATCTATAACACATTATCCACCCAGCAATTTAACCTAGAATCCCAGTTCAGACATTTCATCAAACACCCAAACAGCATAACACCAGAGCTCAGAAAAAAGAAATCCACGTATAACAATAGCTCCAGAAACCAAAGTAGACCACAAACATTATTATCGAAAGCAAGATAACCAAGAAATCGTCCGAATATCCTACCTTTTCCCATCAAAACGGGACCCGGAGCTTGATCACCCGTCCCTTATCGCCGACGCAATCCATGCCGCAGCCGCACTTAGGGCACTCGTAGAAGTTTTCCACCGAGAAGTCTGCAGAGAGGAGCCCGACGGAGAACTCAAGGCTGTCGTCAACGCGGGTGACCTCGACGATGTTCAGCCAGAGGAAGAGGACCCTGACGCTGATGCCCTTGAGGTTGGAAAGCCGGTTCTGAGAGATTTTTCCGGAGATCTTGGAGCTGTAGCTCAGATCATAGGAGCCGCGGAGGGAGAAGCGGCAGTTGCCGCTGAGGTACGCCGTGAAGCGGCCAGTGGCGGCGTCAAGGTCGTAGCCAAGGGCGCCTTCGGGGAGGAGCCCGATGGGGAAGTTGTAGGACACGAGAACCTCGTAGGCGGTCGGAGCGGAGAGCGATAATGCCACCGGGTGGGCGGCGGAGGAGGAGGAGATGCCGAGGAGAAGAAGGACGAGGAGCGACGTGACCGTCATTTCCGTGTTTCGGTTTCCGTCTTTCTACTTTGTGTGTTACATTGGAGAAGTGCGCGGATTTTATAACTACAAACTGAGATTTATTTTATTTACGAAAATGTGTTTTGTGATTTTAATATTAATCTATATTCTCTCTTTTTAAAATGTATTATTTTTAGATTGTTATTTAATTAAAAAATTTTAAAAAAAATTTACTTTTATTCTCTATAATTTTATAACTAAATCTATCAAGTTTCTTAATTTTTTATTCTCCATTGTTTCTCTCAAATATTTATAAATAATTCATTAAATTTTAAATTATAATTTACATATTTGTATATTTATAAATAAGCCCATTGAATATTATATTTATATAAAAGTCCAAATTTTAATATTTTTTAAATAAATATTTACAAAGATGACCTTAAATGTTTAAAATTTTTTACAAATAAACCCTCCATAAAAATTTAAATTACAAGTTTAATATCCATACATTTATAAATAAACTCTTCACATATTTTTATTTATAAATAAGTCCAAAATTTATTATTTTTTAATAAAATTTTACAATATTAAAGATTTTAAAACTTAAAATTTTAAATTATAAGTTTAATATTTATACATTTACAAATAGACCCTTAAATATTTTTATTTTTAAATAAGTCCATACGTTATTATTTTTTAAATAAAATTTTACAAAAAATATATTGAAGGTTTCAAAACTAAAATTTTAATTACAAGTTAATATTTGTACATTTACATATAGACATTTGAATATTTTGTTTAAAGTATCTAAACTTTATCATTTTTTTAAATAAAATTTTACAAAAAGATATTGAAGCTTTTAAAACTTAAAATTTTAATTACAAGTTTAATATGTATACATTTATAAATCGATCCCTTGAATATTTTTATTCATAAATAAGTCCAAATTTTATTATTTTTAAATAAAATTTTATAAAAAGGATATTGAAGGTTTAAAATTACAAATTTAAAATTACAAGTTTAATATTTGTACATTTATAAATAGATCACTTGAATATTTTTATCTATGAATAAGTTTAAATATTATCATTTTTAAAATAAAATTTTACATAAAAGGCATTGAAGGTATTAAAACTTATAATTTTAAATTACAAGTTTAATATTTGTACATTTATAAATAAACTCCCTCAATATTTTTATTTATAAATAAGTTCAAATTTTAATATTTTTTAAATAAAATTTTAAGAAAAGGATATTGAATGTTTTAAAACTTAAAATTATAAATTATAAATTTAATATTTGTATATTTATAAATAGACCCCTCAAATATTTTTTATTTATAAACAAGTCCAAATTATAAATAAAAATATTCATGGAATCTATTTGTAAATATAAAAATATTAAACTTATAATTTGAAATTTTAAGTTTAAAAATCTTCAATGTCCTTTTTATAAAATTTTATTTTAAAAATAATAAAATACGAAAATTTTTATAAATAAAATATGCAAAGGGTTGATTTGTAAATGTACAAATATTAAACTTGTAATTTGAAATTGTAAGTTTTAAAACCTTCAATGTCCCTTTTTTCATGAAAATTTTATTCAAAAATAATAAAATTCATTGTTATTATAGACGAAAATATTAAAGGGGTCGAGTTGTAAATTACAATAATGTAAGGTTGTAATTTTGAAATGTGTTAATTTTAAACTTTCAATATTATTTGTGTAATAAGTTTATTTAATATGAGAAAATACACTTATCGATAATAAAATAGTAAGGATCGAGGTTGTAAGATACAAAGGTTAATTTGTAATTTAAAGTTAAAATTGTTAACACCTTCAATGTCGTTTGTTGTAAAATTTTGAACTATTATAAATAAAAACTGTAAGGGAGCTATTTGTAAATGTACAATATTTAATTTAATAATTTTAATGTTTAAATTTTTTTTTTCAAACCTTCAAATCTTTTTTGTAAATTTTTTATTTACAAATTGATAAAATTTGGGTTTATTATAATAAAAATAGTCAAGGGGGTATTTATGAATGTACAAATATTAAACTTGTAATTTAAAATTTTAAGTTTTAAAACCTTCAATATTATAAAATTTTATTAAAAAAAAATTTAGACTTATTTATAAATAAAAATATTTGAGGGATTTATTTGTAAATGTATGAATATTAGACTTGTAATTTAAATTTTTATGGAGTGTTTATTTGTAAAAAATTTTAACCATGTAAGGTCCTCTTTGTAAATTTTTATTTGTAAAATATTAAAATTTAGACTTATCTATAAATAAAAATATTTAATAGGTCTATTAGTAAATGTACAAATATGTAAATTATTATTTAAAATTTAATTGAGAGTTTATTTGTAAATATTTGAGAGAAAGAGTAAAGGAGGAGAAGTTAAGAATTTTAATGGATTTAATTGTAAAATTATAGAGGGTAAAAGTAAAATTTTTTGAAACTTTTTTTATTAAATAATAATTAGGAAATTATAGATAATAAGTTTCAAAAATAAGAATATAGATAAATATTGAAATTAACGAAATTATTGGTAAATAAATTAAATCTTGGAGGTTATAAGTTAAAAACTGCTTTTTGTTATTGTAGAGTGAGTATGTGACCAGTGTTTATTAGCGTGACATGCCACGTGACAGAGAAGAGCACGTGATCGAATTAGCATCCTCGTATTTTAGGTATTTGAAGGCCAAGAAAATAACTCCTACAACTAGGGCTGTGCATTATTCGGTCAAAACAGAATTAACCAACCAAACCGAAATCGAATAACCAATTCAATTCGGATTATTCGGTTTTCAGTTCGGTTCGGTTTTGAAAAAAAAAATTTTAATTCGGTTGAGTTTCGGTTTTTGATTTTGAAAAACCGTAAAAACCGAACTGAACCGAAATATATATACGCCGTGTCGATGACATCGTTTTCGTCCACCCCCAGACCCCCCCTCCTCCTCTAAGGCTTTGAGTCCCGACTCCCGACGCCTCAAAATCTCTCTGGTCGACGCTCTGAGCTTCAATCTCTCATTTTTCTATGATGGATTAAGCTGCAAGGTGAGCGTATTTAGGAAATTATGAAATTTAGGGTTTATTTTTTGTGAAATTAAATTAGGGCTTTTTGATTTTATACGATTTTATTGTTAGATCAGTAAATCCTCAGTTTCGAATTGACGATTTTTCTTCTCCTTCATCCCTGCAGCTGCAATGCTGCGCCGTGTCAGTGACATCGCTTTCGTCCACCCCCGGACCCCCCTCCTCCTCTGAGGCTCTGAGTCCCAACGCCTCAATATCTCTCTGGTCGACGCTTTGAGCTTCAATCTCTTATTTTTCTACGACGGATTAAGCTGCAAGGTGAGCGTATTTAGGAAATTATAAAATTTAGGATTGATTTTTTGTGAAATTAAATTAGGATTTTTTGATTTCATACGATTTTATTGTTAAATCAGTAAATTCTCAATTCCGAACTAACGATTTTTCTTCTCCTTCATCCCTGCAGCTGCAGTGCTATGCCGTGTCGGTGACATCGCTTTCGTTCACCCCCGGACCCCCCTCCTCCTCTGAGGCTCTGAGTCCCGACGCCTCAATATCTCTATGGTCGACGCTCTGAGCTTTAATCTCTCATTTTTTTTACAACGGATTAAGCTGCAAGGTGAGAGTATTTCCCGATGCCTCAATCTCTCTGGTCGACGCTCTGAGCTTCAATCTCTCATTTTTCTACAACGGATTAAGCTGCAAGTTGAGAGTATTTCGAAAATTATGAAATTTAGAGTTGTTTTTTTAGAAATTAAATTAGGATTTTTTGATTTCATACAATTTTATTGTTAGATCAGTAAATCCTTAGTTCAGAACTCCCGATTTTTCATCTCCTTCATCCCCGGTGGCATCGCTTTCGTCCACCCCCGGACCCCCCTCCTCCTCTGAGGCTATAAATTTCGACACCTCAATATCTCTCTGTGACTAGCCTTCGAGGCTCTGAGCTTCAATATCTCATTTTTCTACAACGGCATCATCAGGATCAAATTGCAAGGTGAGTGAATTTATGAAATTATGAAATTTAGGGTTAAATTTTGTGAAATTAAATTAGGGTTTTTTGATTTCATACGATTTAATCTGTAATTCTGTATTTTTCTATTGATAGATGTTGAACGAGGATGATGGTCAGGAGCTTTCAAACACAAATCTAGTTATTCCAAGTCTAATGTCAATTTCTGCTTCTCAGGGAAGTTATAAGCCTATGGCTATCGAAGTTTCAAACGAGGGCAATGCATATACGTGCAGTACAAAGCCTCCAATGCCAAGAAAGAGAATGGTAGCACGATCAGCTATATGGGAGCATTACACAAAGTTCACAGAGTCGGGCAAGTCAACCAAAGCCAGATGCAACTACTGTGGTAATGAATTCTTTTGTGATTAAAAAAAATGGTATTTCTTCTCTTAGACATCACATGAATCAATGCAAGCAATATTCATATAATGTTGATACACATCAAACACAACTTGCTATGCAACCTATTCAGAAAGAAGTAGCAAATGAGTCTGTGCTAACTAGCTGGAAGTTTGATCAAGAAAAAATTAGAAAAGCACTGGCATACATGATTGTTGTAGATGAACTACCTTTTAGTTTTATGCAACATGAAGGCTTTCAATACTTTATGTCTCAAGCTTGTCCTAGATTTCGAATGCCTTCACGTTGGACTATGACTAGAGACTATTTTCAACTCTACCATGATAAAAAGGTAAAGTTGAAACAATATTTCAAAGAGTCCAAATAGAGAGTTTGTTTAACCACTAATACTTGGACCTCAATTTAAAACATAAACTATATGTGTATCACAGCACATTATATTGATATTGATTGGAACTTGAAGAAAAAACTTTTGAATTTTTGCAAAATTACAAGTCATAAGGGTGAAGTTCTAGGAAAAGCAATTAAAAAATGTCTGTCTGAATGGGGAATTGATAATGTTTTGACTGTTACTGTTGATAATGTCTCTTCAAATGATACTATTATTTCCTATTTGAAGAATAAATTTTTGAATTGGGGCACTTGTTTAGCACAAGAAAAATATATTCATATGCGTTGCATAGCACATATCATTAATCTTGTGGTGAAAGATGGTTTGAAAGAGATGGCAGATTCCATTGCTCGGGTTAGATCTGCAGTTAAATATGTGAGATATTCTCCAGTAAGATGGCAGAGGTTCAAAGAATGTGTGAAAATTGAAAAAATTGAAAGCAAAAAATGTCTTTGTTTGGATGTATCCACAATGTGGAATTCCACCTATATGATGCTTGAAGCAGCTCAAACTTTTGAGAGGGCTTTTGAAAATTTTGAAGAAGAAGATAGCAATTTATGTCATGAGCTTAATAATGAAGATGGAACTCCTCTGTCTTTTGACTGGTAGAATGTCAAGCGACTTATTACATTCTTAGAGTATTTCTATGAGTTGACTCTTCGAGTTTCTAACTCTATGTATGTTACAAGTAATTTATTTTTTGATAAAATTTGTCAAGTTAACCTTCTTTTGAATCTGTGGAAAGTCAGCAGTGATACAAAAGTCTAAGATATGGCTATTATGATGAAAGACAAATATGAAAAGTATTGGGGTGAGCCAGAGAAGATTAATATGCTTCTCTTTGTTTCTGTTGTCTTTGATTCAAGACGCAAGTTAGAATATGTTGAGTTTGTAGTTGAAAAAATGTATGAAGGTGAAAGATGTGTCATGATAAGGAGAAAGTTGCATGAAGTTGTATATGATTTATTCAAAGAGTATAGGATGCGACTACAGCCGAGAGGAATGCCATCTGGTGAAGGATCAAGTATGTCAAAGCAATCAGGAAAGTACATCTTAAGTAGTCTATTTGCTGAGCATAGAAAAAGTTTCATGGGTGATGAAATGAAGTCTGAGCTAGACAAGTATTTGTCAGAGGATCTTGAAAAAAATGAGCCAAACTTTGATGTTCTAGGCTTCTGGAAAGTGAATAGCTGCAGATTTCCTATTCTGTCACATATGGCTCGTGATATATTAGCTATACCTATCTCTACAGTGACCTCTGAATCAGCTTTTAGCACAGGAGGGTGCATACTTGATCGTTTTCGTAGCTCTTTGACTCCTATACTAGTACAAGCTCTCGTTTGCACTCAAGATTTGATTAAAAATTCAAAAACAGAAATCAATGTTGAGGAAAGTTTAGAAAAACTTGAAAAGATTCAAGAGGGTAAGATTTGCATTGCTAATATTTTTATTAGTACATTGTATATTTCTTTATTATGATCAAATAATCATTGAATGATTTTTTTAATTCAGGGTTGACAAAGATGAAATTGGATGTCACAACCATTGAATTTTGAGAAGTCATCTTAAAGTTTGAATATGCTTACTTATTTTTTATGCATTTATTTTCATGTTTCTAACTTTCTATGGTCATCTTTTGCAGATTCATTCGTATATATCCTTATCATTCATGTGCATCACAGCATCAGTGCATGTGTGAAGTTATGATCTTACAGTCCTTAGTTCCTTACCCACTTACCTACTTACTTGATATTTTCTTAATTGCTTTTACTGTGATGATATTTTACTATGTTTTTTAGGTTCAACAGTATGATCCAACTATCCAGGGACAGGTATATATCCAACTATTATTTTGTAGGAGCAGGTTGATGCCCGAGGGGAGGCATCTTCATTTTTGATGATGCATCAAAGCCATCTGAACCTCTTGAATTTTTGCTTTTATTTGAGGATTTTTTGTCTTTGGTGTTTTGATGCGGAGGTGTTCCAATGGTCCCCTACTCTGGCTTCGTCCTCTTCACTTTGTAGCAATGGTATGGTTGTTTGGATGGCCTGTGAAGGCAACCACTACCTACCATTCGCGCACGGGGAGAGCCAGAGAGGGATGCTGGGTTTTGACAATGGATCAAAGGTGAATATGACGGTATGACCCTTTTGGAATTGTTTTATGGTTTTTTTAATGATATTTGTTGAATTTTTCATAAGCTATTTAAGGCGATGAAGATGTTGAATCATTGGCTCATTACCATATGCTACTCTCGCATGTGGGCAAGTGACTGATTGGACGATTGTCTCCTTCTTTGGCTTCACCCTAGTAATGCTATGCTGCTTGGAAGTTGGAAGTTCTGGCTTCTGTCCTGTTACTTCTGTACACGGGACTACAGGAGATTTCTCAAGCTTTTCTTAATGGACCATTTGGCATGATATAATCCTTTAAAGTTTAAATGTTAACTGATTACTAAATTGATCATATTTATTCTGAACCACATAATTACAGTTATTGTCTTGCAGCTTACTGATGCTGAGTTATTTAACTTTTAAGAATGATATTATAGCCTTATAGAGTTATAGGATTGTTCTGCTACTATGCATTATCCTGCAACTCTGCAAACATGAAGTTGAACTGTTAAAGTGTTATGCAGTAGTGCAGCTTGCCAGCTTCTGCTACTATACAATATATATTGTCTTGTTGCTCACCTGCTCCTGCAAGTATGAAGTTAAAGTGTTGAATTGTTGAAGACTTGGAACTTGGAAGTCTTGAAGTGTCTTGCTATATGAAGTTGAACTGTTGAATTGTTGAAGTGTTTTGCAGCTTGCCCGCTTCTGCTAGACTGCTACTATACATTGTCCTACTGCTCCTGCAACTTGAAGACTTGATTCACTTGAAGTCTTGAAGTGTCTTGCTACATGAAGTTGAACTGTTGAAGTGTTTTGCAGTTTGTCCGCTTCTGCTAGACTGCTAGTCTTCTACTATACATTGTCCTGCTACTGCTGCTCCTACCCTCCTACTGCTCCTGCAACTTGAAAACTTGATTCACTTGAAGTCTTGAAGTGTCTTGCTACATGAAGTTGAGCTGTTGAAGTGTTTTGCAGCTTGCCCGCTTCTGCTAGACTACTACTATACATTGTCCTGCTGCTGCCTCCTGCTGCTCCTAGCCTCCTACTGCTCCTGCAACTTGAAGACTTGATTCACTTGAAGTTTTGAAGTGTCTTACTCCTGCTTGTGCGGTTGTGCCATTGTGGCATGTGAGATACTGAGATTAACTGATTATTTATTGGGTTGCAATTTACAAACTTGCAATTGGACTGAGTATCAGCCTATCAGGGTCAGGGATTCAGGATATGTATAATGTATATCCTGTACTAATTTTTTTCTCCCTTATGCAAATGACCAAATCCATTCATCCAGACGGGCTCTTGTAAAAATTTGGTTTGCAATTCGGTTATAACCGAACCGAGCCGAAATATTTCGGTTCGGTTTCGATTTGGTTTTTATACTATTTAGTTTAGTTCGGTTTTGGATTTCAAAATTTCGAAAATTTCGGTTTGGTTTATTCGATTCGGTTTTAACCGAATGCACAGCCCTACCTACGACAACTTCATTCGGTCGAAGAGGGTGGTTTGGTAAATTCAGTGTTTTATGAGTATAATGCGGCGTTTTTAAAATATAGGAAATTGGTCATTGATTTGTCAATACAATAGTTGTTGATAGAGCAGAATTTTGTTGTTCTCCTTGACTATATCTTCTTTTTTCTTTTCCTGAAAATAAAAAACTCTCCTTTGACCTTGGGAATCGTAGATGGGGTGGGTAGCGCGTGGGTGTATTGAATGCACATGAGTTTGTGGTAAGAGACCGATCAGGTAGGTTGATACAAGATTTGAATGATCCTTGGCTTTGGTTGAATCAAGTGAAGTTGATTCAGACCCTCTCGGGACCACCTTAGCGGTGAATCCGGCATATTAAATATTGGATCTGACTCTAGCGATTTAGATACAATGGTTGGTGTTGAACTTGGATCGTTGGCTGCAAATTCTACAGATCGGATCTGAGCTAGCATAGCAACTAAATCCGATTTCGATGAATGGCTAAGACAAGAACTGTTCTCGCCATCACCTGAGTAGGGCTCGAACCGAGCCATTGCACCAGTGACCACTTTAGGAACCCAAGTGGTCTCAAAGTGGTTAGTTGGCCCAAAATAACATATGTTTCTTCTTTTTAGTGAAAATTTAATCAAAATAGCATATGTTTCAAGGTTGCAAATTGAGATAAGCCCGCTTAAAAGTCAGAAAATTAGTTATCCATTAAACCCAAATTGTTATCGACATTGCAAGAGCACCCTTTATTTTCAAAAATTATGAATTAAAGTCAATATTTTCACAAAAAACCCATGACTAATAATATTTTAGGGAAATTACCTACAACTCTCTGTAATTAGTCTTAATTATCAACAACTTTCGGTAATTTCTGGAATTACCCACACCTCCCTCTTTTTCAAAATATTTACCTACACCTCCTGATTGTTATTTAATCAAATTTTTCTCAAAAAATTTCGATTTTACCCTCGGTTATTTTTACAATTAAACCCCTAAAAATTTATTATTTATTATTTAACACCTCAAAATTTAGACTTTTGCAAATAACATCCCGAAATTATTTCGATTTACAGAAAAGTCCCCGAAATTCGGATTTTTGCAAATAATACCTCGAAATTATTCCGATTTACAGGAAAATTTCTGAAATTATTGCAACGGCGGCGAAGCAGGCGACGTGCGGGTGGCGACGCCGGAGGCCGGCGCTCGGGAGCTGACGGCAGAGGTTGGCGAGCAGGTGCGGAAGTCGGAGGCTGAGGTCAAGGCTGGCGCGTTGGCACGCAGGCGTCGACGCCCTCGACCTCGGCCTTAGCCTCAACATGCGAGCAGGAACGGCCTTGGCCTGGGCCGTCAACGCCCGTGTGCCGGCGCGCCAGCCTTGGCCTCCGTCCCGCGTGCCAAGATCGAGGTCGTCCATGCCTACGTGCCAAGGCCGAGGTCGTCCGTGCCCACGTGCCGGCATGCCCTCGGCCTCCGTCCCCAGACTGCCTCGGCCTCGACACATGGGTGCGTTTGGCCTCGGCCTCGGCAATTTGCGCCCACATGCCGGCGCGCTGGCGCGCCGACCTCGGCCTCCGTCCCCAAACTGCCTCAACCTTGGCCATCCACACCCGCATGCCGGTGCGCCGCCCTCGGCCTCTGACTTCTGTGCCAGCTCGCCGGCCTCCACCGTCCTCTCCTGCGCGCTAGCCTCGAGTCTCCGCTCCGGCCGCTGGCCTCTGGTGTCGCCGCCCGCACGCGCCACCCTCGCCGCCGTTATTTACAAAAAATCTGAATTTCGGGAACTTTTCTGTAAATCGAAATAATTTCAGGGTGTTATTTACAAAAATCTGAATTTCGGAGTGTTAAATAATAAAAAATAAGTTTTTAGGATTTAATTATAAAAATAACCGAGGGTAAAATCGAAATCTTTTGGAAAAATTTTGATTAAATAACAATCGGGGAGTGTAGATAAATATTTTGAAAAGAGGGAAGGTATGGGTAATTCCGAAAATTACGGGAGATTATAAGTAATTAAGACTAATTACAGAGAATTGTAGGTAATTTTCCTTAATATTTTTGAAAAAACCTTCATATGCAAACAACACATGATATTTTTATTTATTTGCATAAACACCAAATTTAAATGGAAGACCTAGATGTTACTGTCAAATAAAACTCGTCACATATTTGTCAAGAAAAGCCACCATATGATTGGATCTACATTTGAGATTGGTCAAAATTATATAGAGTTGATAGAAGCTATTATTAAACATTTCTTGATCCGGTAAAAGTAAAAAGAGTTAAAAAATTAAAAAAGTTATCAAAATTTTGGAAAATTTAGAGAGAGGAAATTTTTGGTAATATATGGGACATGTAAAAATTACTAAGGTTATAACACTATAATATGTATGTAAAAAAGATTAGTCAATATGAGATATTCTTAAATTTGATCAATTATAATAATTGTTTAATCATATTCAAGATACTCAAAGTGGACTGTGAGATTATTAAAATTTTCATAAGATGATTCGTTTCTCTAGAATTAGGATACTAATTTAGACCTAGTGGTATAGACACAAATGTTATTTTTAATCTATTGTTATGTAATCTAAATCACTTATGAGAAATGGTATCAAAGTTTCTTTTAGTAAATCTCCTTCAATGATTAAGTTAGTATGGTGATATTGAAAAAAGAAATAGAGTAAAGGACGTGGGAACGCAGAAAAGTTAGGTTTTTCTTTTGAATTCCTTTATATATTACAAAGTTTGTTGAAATCAAGTCTGCATGGAATTAAGACAAGCTGAGCCCCATTAAAATTTGTTAACTTTTATATTAATCCCGTTTAGCATCAAGTCCGTTAATTTTATGCTAGGCCCCTTAAGGTCTCTCAACATCTACATGCATTACCTCTCAGGACAAATTAAAATGGTACATAGAAATAAATTAACATATTTCATTAATAAAGTTGTGTTTAATAGACTCAACTGGCTTTTAATGGATCTCTAACAAATTTTTTAAATAAATTTAAAATCTAACAAACTATCCATTAAGACTCATTGGATATTTTGAATGAATTTTAAATAAATTTTTAGCAGATTTGACTTATAAATCCAATAAACCGTCGAGTCCATTGACAACCTAAGCACAAGAAATTAGTGTTAACTAAGATAACATGACATATATTGGCATCAATGATCTCGAGTATAAACCATGGTTTGGCGTTTCGGCCGAAACCGTGCCGAAACGGTTAATATCGTTTCGGTTAGGGTTTACTGTTCATTACTGTTTATTACTGTTCATCTTCGCCAACGAACGCAGCGGGAGCGCGCGGGCAGGAGCTCGCCGGGCTCGCGCTCGCGGGAGGGAGCTCGCCGGGCTCGTGCGGGAGGGCGAGAGCTCGCCGGGCTCGCGCGGGCGGGCGGGAGCTCTCCGGGCTCGCGCGCGGGAGGGCGGGAGCTTCCCGGGCTCACGCGGGCGGGCGGGAGCTTGCCGGGATCGCACGCGGGGACGGGAGCTCGCCGGGCTAGAGAGCGGGGGACCGAGAGCTCGCCGGGCTGGCGCGCGGGGGCGTGAGCTCGTTGGGATCGCGCGCATGGGCGGGAGCTCGCCGAGCTCGCGCGGGGACTGGCGGGCGGGCGGGAGCTCGCCGGGCTCGGGCGTAGTAGTGGGAAGCTCGCCGGGCCGAGCGCGATCGGGCGGCCGGGCGGCGAGGGGAGCTCGCCGAGCTTCACGCGGGTTGGGGGGGCGGGAGCTTCGGTGAGGGCAGCGAGGCGGCAAGGGGGAACTCCGGGCGGGCAGGCGCCCGGGCGAGAGCTCGCCGAGGGCTCGGCGCGGGCACCGGGCGGGGGGGGGGGGGGGGTGCGTCGGCGGCGCGGCCGGGGCGGCTGGCGTGAGCTCGGGCGGACGTCGGGCGTGGTGGAGCTCGGCGAGCTCGCGCGGGTTGGGGGCTGGGGTTTCTGGGGTGTTGTTTGGGTGGGGGGTTGTGGGGTTGTTGTGGTCGTGGGAGGACCTCGCGCCGTTTTTGTGTTTGAACCCAAAAATCCTGCGCACTTACTAGTTTACCGCCGTTCTATCTCGTGCCCTCGCTAACTTGACTCGTACTCCCGTAAGATGAGGCTGGCCTTACACTGGGGACAGTGTTGTCGTCAATTTGATTTCGACGTCTTTATCGGTTTCTATCAGATATTATTTACGTACGTAATATTATTCAAGTAATTATTCATTATTTTTAAAAAATTTTAAATATATTATAATTTTTTAATTTGAAGTTAAAAAATAATTAAAATTAAATTAAATTTTAGTCAAAATATAATTTTTATTTTAGACCTTCGATATATGGTTATACTTCAGAACCGCTGTCATGAGATCGTGTAGAGCTAATTGTTTTAATTCATATGCTCATAAATGCTCGTCCAGATTATCAAGGTACTAAATTTGTAATTCCACATCCAGATGTTCCAAACTCAACCGATGATGACTATGATGATTAGTTGTATTATTTTAGAATTTATAAATTATGTATGTGTGAAATACATTTTAATGAAAAGTTAAATTTGCTTATGTTAATTTTTAAATTTTAATCATATTCATATCATTTCTTATATAGTTTTTTAATACACTAATATATATTAAAAGCAGACAATATCAGTGACTAACTATCAAAATTAATTTTAATTAGCTTAAATAATATTTGAAATTATTGTAAAATTAAGTATAAATCCATTCATAATTTTCCAAATTTTTAAATTTTTTCTAATATTTTATCATATTTTTAATTTGAAGTCAAAGCACAGTCAAAATATAGTCAAACTTTGGTCAACGCCTAATTAATAATTTAAAAAATTCTTTCGATCGAAACCGAAACGGCCGAAACTAAAACCGAAACGGCCGAAACGGCCGAAACGTATCGGTTTTGGCTGGTCCCGAAATCGAAACCGAAAACCTTGGTATAAACTTCAATTGATGGGACTCAAAAAACTTATTGTGTTTTTTATTTTAGTATTTTGAATGAAGTTTTGACGACAGCTATTGTATCATGAATCGTTGCTTTTGGCCTAATGTTCTTGCTAAGATTGCGCGGAGCCTGTGGAACCAGCAAACTTGCGTTGTGTTGAAAAATGCAGAACTAATACTTCTTTGGATTTAAGACTCTAAAATGGTTGTTAGCATGACTTTTAAACTTGTGGTAATTCTTTGGTAATTGGATCATTTTTACTTTGAGATTATTTAGAACATGTAGATTTGGGTTGATTCATCTCACTCGTATTTATATGGAACTCAAATCAGAACTCAGAATTGGCTTTCGAAATTTGCATACAGCTTGTGATTCGCGGATTTAGTTTTTATTGGTATCTTGTGGCCCGTCTATTTGCCCTTAACATGCCCTGGTACTACTTGCTCACACAAAAGAAGAAGAGAAAAAAAAAAAAAAAAAAAAAAAAAAAAAAAAAAAAAAACAATAAAATCAATCGAAGGCCGCCTGAGCCCGAGATGGAACCTTTTGGACGGGCCCGAGCTCTAACCACAAACTGCGCCTCTACTTGCCGACAAAGTGCACTTTCGGAATTGGAACCGTACCATATCACGAGGAGGTTTGGTGGTCGTGGTCCTCATCCATCGCTGCGATCACACGCTATCTCTCACCTCTCAGAGAAACCTCAGCTCCCCATAGGACATCGTCCCATCCGTCCACAACGCCTCGCGATCACCCGCAACCAACTCAAAACAACATCAATGGTGCCGATCTTGGCCTATAAAATGAGCTGTAGGATATATAGTACCCCAAAAGGATCGCCACGTAGGACAATACCTCACCTGCTCTCTATCTCACTTTGAATGGTTCCGATCCTGTCCTACGCAACATCAGGTAGAATATGTTTCACCATGAGTGAACCACTCCATTGGAATTAGTTTCCTTCCTAGAACACATCACACCCACCCCGCGGCCTCGCGATTGGGTTAGACGGATCGCAATGCATAGTTAACGGCAGCGATCTTTCCCCAAGACATACGAAGTGGGATATAATTCGAAATTTAAACCCCATTTGTGGTCTCTTAAATTGCTGCGGTCCAGATCTCTTCGCCGCGGAGAGACGAGGAGAGTCGATGGCGGAGGAGGCGAAAAGGGGCGTGTTCTCGGCGTCGACGGTAGCCGGGGGGAGGAAGGTGGTGGTGAAGAGCGCGGACATGAAGGAAGAGATGCAGAGGGAGGCGATCGACTGCGCGTTGGCGGCGTTCGAGAAGCAGGGGGTCGAGAAGGACATCGCCGAGCACATCAAGAAGGAGTTCGATCGGAACCACGGGCCTACCTGGCATTGCATCGTCGGCCGCAACTTCGGTACCTTCTCCATCTCAGATGATAGGGATTCTATTTCAGTACTATTGATTGCTTTTCTAGAGATGATTTTAGTGAAGGATTTGAGAAATTTGAGGGTTTTTTGGGTAATTTCTAATCTCGTGGGAGTAGCCATTGGCTTTAGCGATTGTGTCCGCTGTCTGAATTGATTGTTTTGGTAGTAGCTATTGGCTTTTTAGCGATTGTGTTTCCGCCTTCTGAATTGATTCATTTCGTAGATGGATTTTGAACTGGCGAAAATTTTAGTGTGGGGTTTGTAATCCTTGATTTTTTTCTATTAATTAGGCAAGAGGAGTGAGAAGCTGCTTCGTTTTAAAAAAATGGGAAAAAGAAAGGAGATAGATAGAAAAATGAGAAGATTATGTTGGTTGCAGATTATGTGAAGTGGTTGTAGGAATTAAGTTTTTGAAAGATGGGGCAAGAATTCATGGAAATGTCATGTAAACTGAAATGGTTTTATTTCCATAAATTAAATTTGTTTGACTAGAGTTTGTACAATATTTTTCTGATTTTCGAGGTTTTTTACTGTTGGTTGCAAGGAAAATGTAGGAGCTCCAATATGATGCTTTGACTCGATTAAAACCAAGAGTATCTGGCCATTGATTAAAATAGACATCAAGCATTCCTTTTTTTGTCATTCAATATAGAAGGTTGATCGCAGATTATTTGGAGTCGTTGTAGGAATTAGGTTTTAGAAAGATATGACTTAAATTTATGGGAATGTGATGTAAAATGCAATAGTTTTATTTCCACAAGACAATATTTTCATAGTTTTTCATAATTTACACAGGGACTCACATAAAGTTATATCATGGACGGAATAAATAAATTTGATTTAGAAGAAAAAATTATTAAAAGTTGAATGACTATAACAATATATTTGGTATTGTTTCAGTGCTTGTATATCATGTAGTTTGTTCATTATAGGATGAAGAAATATTGTGATGGTTGTAACATGGAAAGGATTAGAGAAACTGCATTGGAATTAGGGAAAGCCTAGCTTTAACATTTGCCAACACCCTAATCAATAAGAACTATGATAGTCCATGGGTGCCCGCCAGGATGTTGGTTGCATGTACTTTACCTTTTTCATGTTTTTCAAGAGTGTAGCTTTATTGAGTTTCGAAGATTTTACGGCATTGAAACCTAAGCTAGTTTAAATCATGTCCCTACATGTGGCCTAAGATTCTCCAAGAGACCTTTCTTGGACTTTGCTTTGGTGTAAGCATCATCTAATGGACTGCCTCCCACATGCTAAAGTGTAGGTTCTCTATTCTTTTAAACTTTATGTCACTTTTGAAAGAGGCAAGCGGTAATTAGCATAGTAAACACAAAGCTCAAATGAGGTCATTCAAGAATAATTCATTTTGATATTCTCTTCTAAGCCAACTTAATAAATCCATATGAATTTATTTATAATATATGAACTTTTAGGGTGCAATTAATTCTGAATAAATTTCATAGAATAAAAAAGTTATTTAGCGTCACTAAGTGTAACCTTAAACTCCTCCTTGGCATTGTTCATGTGGAAGATATCAAGAATTATGAAATAGTGAGAAGTTGGAATCTTTTATGTTTGAACTTTAGTTGATAGTGAATAAGTAATAGAGGGAAATCATTGGACAGCTTACATTTAGGGATCAATCACCAAGTTTTAGAGTTATAAACTCCTAACAATGTAAAGTGCAAACTAAACTCCTGCACTTAGTTCTATGTAATGGCAACTGGAACTGCCTTTTGGTTAGGTTCTAGTTATAGTCTCATTCCATCTATAAGAGTTCAAGCATAATTTGCCTTTTGTTTTCATTCTTTTGTATCAATTTATTGTCTAGAAATTGCTAGATAGGAAAATTGCTTCTGAAAGAGCACTTAAATGTGTCACATATTTGGACCTACTTATGATTTTTTTGTCATGTATGACAAATTTGACATTTCATGTCATAATTGGAATCTGAGGCCATTTATGTGATTTCTTTCCAATCTGGCAACTTCTCTTACATTGAGAGTGCATTAGTAGATGTACTGCTACTAGTTAAACCTTTGAGAAAAGAAAATAACTCTTCATGAGCGAGGCAAAAGTTTATTATTAAGAACATTTGTTCTTTAATACAGGCCAATTAGTTTATGCTATATTGGTTTATGTGCAAATTCCCATCGTTATTTTGAGCTCTATGGGTTTCTTTAAATTAGAGATGCAGCAATAAAATGCTATGCTGTTGTTTATTTGCTTTTAAGTATATGATTTGTTTCCCACTCTAAAACAGAAGAATTATTGTTTTTGTGCTAGTAAGTTTGATTCCCTCAACAGTTTTGCTTGTCACTGCATTTTTTTTTAAAAACTAAATATACATATTTTACCCAACATTGATACTTTCTCCAATGATAAGTTTTTTTGATAGTTTAAATTTGATCATCTTACATAGGTTAATTTGTTCTTTATTGGAATGTTAACTATTCTTGAATATTGTTTGAAAGAAGTAGGATAAAATAAGTAGAAGCTACCCAAATATCTTTGCCATATTGAACACAAATTTATTGGAAAGTTTTGCTTTAAAATTATATGCCACCTTTTTTGTCGTTCTTCTCCACATGCTTTTGAGTTAAATAGTTGTGCTAGCAGGGTTTGGTTGAACTGTTAAACTATTGAGGGCCTGTTTGGCTAAACCCACTTCCTCCAACGGAGTTTCAGGTCAAGTGGTAAAAATCACCTATACAAGTGCTTGGAGACAGTTTTGATGACTATTCCATGTAACAACCACTTCCTTGTGGCAATGCTCTCAATAACAACCATTTCCTTATGATTATAAAGCACAAGCAACTAAATGTAATGCATATAATCTCCTCTGTGCTATCTACCAAAACAAAAACCTCTCTTCTGTGCTTCTATTTCTATAGGTGCAATTCTTTTTCATGTATTTGCTATTATGTAGACCTTTCAACTTGTGCTTTTTTCTATTTGTTTCACAAATTCAAAGTTCTGTAAAATCTCCCTTCAGTTTAATTTTTTTAATGTAAAAAGTCAAAGGCCCTGCACAATCATATTTGACGCCTTATTCATACAACATCAAGAAATTATCACAACCATATATCTAATTGCTCTTTGCTGCAAATTGTTTATTGGTTCTGCTGCAGAGCTATAGCATTTGTACTGCTGGATTCTGCTTGTAGTTGCTATTACTATTTTATTTTGAATGCTAATGCCATTGTACAAATTACCATCATTCACTCCATTTCTTGCAGGTTCATATGTGACACATGAGACCAACCACTTCATCTATTTTTATTTGGACCAGAAGGCAATCTTGCTGTTCAAATCTGGCTGATTCTGCATGTTGGATAATTTCCCCTCAAAATCTGGATCCATAACTTTAGAAGAGCTTCAATCTCTGCAAACCATACTCGGTTTCCTTGTAGAGAGAGCTACCACTGGAAACCTTGTGTACTGATTAGGCTTGTTGGTTGTGTAAGTTCATGGAGACCTTCCACAAAACTGTGGAGGAGTAATTTACTTCCATTGCCAGGTTGTGCAAGTGGGTATGTTAATCTGTGATCAATGATAGGTACGGTATTTGAGTCACAATCAGTTTGCTTTTTCTGTTAATATGTGCTCTTTTCTTCAGAATATTTCTATAGTTGCACGGATTTTAGGTTCCAAGTGACAGATATGCCTCAAGTAGAGTGTGCAAGTCAATGTTGAATCGCTTGTGAGAAAAACACGAGCAGATCTGGGTATAATCAGTTTAAACCAGTTTAAACCAGTAAAGGAATCAATGATGGATGTTTGTTTTCCTTGTTTCTAATTGCAGGATGTGCATGTACTTATTACAACTTGTAAGGGCTAATATGCAAATGTTCTTATTTAATTTTTAAGGGCTAATATGCAAATGTTCTTATTTAATTTTCAATATTGGAGGCTTGAAAGTGGAAAGTGTGTAATAGTCAATAAGAAGGAAAATAAAATAGCAATAGCACAATCTTGAAGCTCATTCTGAAGTGCAATGGATGATAACAAACTTATTGATATATTCAAAAAATACAAAAAATTGGGTTTTGATGTATTGTGCCATATTTTTGTCATTGTACAAAATGGAATTCATTTGTTTATGTACTTTTTTTGGTAAAACAAACAACTAATTAACTATCTAAAGTTCAGCCACGGTTACAACTTCATCATGAAAATTTGAAGAAGATGATCCCTTGTTAATAGCTTGAATACTTAGCCAATCTACAGCCATAAAAAGGTTACTGGACGTCCAATGGAAGGAAATTTCAGTTCCATTTCGAATCAAAAGTTTGGCAGCTACACATCAGAGAAATTGGAGCATGATGAGATGCCAAACTTAATAGAGCTTCAACACCAGAAACAATTGCCTTTATCTTAAGTCTCAAGAGAGGAATTAGCCCTAACAATACAGTGAGTTGCATGAAGAATTTTCTTGCCTTTATCCAAGATAATCCAACCAATACGAACTGGTTTATCTCTCCCCAAGAAAGCACCATCAACAAGAATACATAACTCTGATCTAAAGCAAAGCCATATGACAAGGAACTAAAATGGGATTTAGTAGCTAAACTCCACGCTTTGTATTGGATTTGACAATCGGAATAAACTTGTGTCCCAAAGCATCTATTACATATGTTCTTCCATATCAAATAGAGCAAATATGCACAAAAAAAAATGATGTAGCTCTTTTCTCCTTAAGATGATAAAATTTAGGGAATTTCCGAAATATAATACTCCATTCCAAACCCTTCTACCAAGAAGACAATTGAACACAATATGAGAGCAACCCTCTAAATCATCACAAAAATGATAAATGGGTGAAGGGCAGCTGATATTGCGATGATGCAAACAAGCCAATGAGGGAAGACAATCATGGAAAAGCTTCCATAGAAAACATGTTACCCTTGGCACAACTTGAATCATCCAAACACCTTTAGCTAGCCATGACAATTCTGGTTGTCTCTAGAGATAATAGAATGGGCAGTAACTTAAGTAGAAATTATAGAGTCAATCCCAAAGAGCAACAAGCAACAAATTAGGGGCAACTCTTCAAACAACTTTATGAACTCTAGATGCTTGTGGAGAAGGCAAGTGAAGCAAAGGGAACTCCCATATTTGATACTTATTGTTCATATAGGTAGCCCATAAAGAAGGATCTTCAAAACATAGATGGCTAAGCTACTTAATCATCAAAGCTCTTCTCATATCATGAAAAAATTTAATAGCCAATCCATCAAGCTCTTTAGGAAGAATAACAGTGGACCAAGCAATTAAAGAGATACCCCTCTTACTGGATGAAGATTGCCATAAAAACGACTTAATTATCTTCTACAATTTATCAATAATAGTTTTGAGAACCCATCCAGTTGACAAAAGATGAACAATAGTGGAGTTTAAGACAGATTGAATCAAAACCACTTTATCAGCAAAAAAGAGAGATTTAGAACACCAAGAACTGATGCATTGTTGAAATATGTCAATCAAAGTCTAAAAATAAAAAGAAAGCAATCTGCTCTTATGTAAAGGACTACCCAAATGAGTCCAAATGAAGGCCTTCAATGTAACCCCTAAGATTTCTTGAATTTCTTCTCAAAGACTTTGCTTGACTTTCCTTAACATCAACAAACTACTTTTATCACAATAAGTTTCTGCCTAGTTAACATCTAAAATTGAGAAAGAGCATTATGAAGATTAACAACATTGTAGATATCAACTCTTGAAGTAATTAAAATATCATTAGCATATGTGTAATAGGTGGTCTGTTACAATAAATTTGTACAATATCTATCAATTTAAATTGAACTCGTGATTGAAGAATGAAAGACAAAATTTAAATGTGCAAAACAAAGCAGTAAGGAGATAAAGGACATATTTGTTGAACACCTCTAGATGGGAAAAACCAATCACTAGAATAGACATCAAAGTTATGGTAATACACTCCATAATATAAGAAGAAAATTTAGAAGGAAAATCCATTGTCGAGAATAGAAATTGAAGTTGTAGTAATACACTCCATAATATAAGAAGAAAACTTAGAAGGGATTGTCTGGTAAGGGACCAGTCAACCCTATCAAATGCTTTGGAAAGGTCCAATGTCAAAGCCATAAATCTTTAGGCTGTGGAGCATTGTGCAAGGTATGAATGATTTCCTTAGCTAGCATAATATTGTCATGTATCAATCCATTAGGCAAGAATGCATATTGCTACTCATCAATAATGGGAGCTAAAGCCACTTTGAATCTTGAAGCCAAAATCTTTGCAGCTATTTTGTAATTGAAGTTATTAAGCTCACTTGATATGAAATCTGCAATCTTCTTAAGGAAATTAACCTTCGGGATTAGAACATTATGGCTGTGTTTGGAATGGGGTTAGGGACCAGGTCAACTTTTTTTAGAATTTTTTTTCTTGTGAAATTAATATTTATTATTTTATATTATTATTAAATTAAATTATTATAAAAAATTAAATAGTTTTTTGATCTTTAAATTATTGAAGTCTTAATTTTGATAAAAAGATATTAGTTTACAAAAGTGGTTCACTAGTCTTGACCTTGATCTTGACCTTGACCGCGTACCAAACGGGCCTTATATGTTCTAATTCATCATACCTTTGGCATTTTTCCAGAAAAGAAGAAACTTTGAATTTCAACAATTAGTTTGTTTTTAATCCAAACCAAAAGGATCTATAAAAGCTTCCCAGGAGGCCATCAGGCCTGGGAGATTTATTAGGACCCATAAAAAATTACTGTAGCTTTGGTAAGTTCTTCAGAAGGAGTCTCCATGAGAAAATTCAAAAGATCAAATGAAATAGAAGAGAGTTGAAACGGAACACTAGTAATAGCTGTCTAATTCTTCATCTAATCAAAGATTTCTCAAAAATTGTGTAAACCTGCTACAATTCAATTTGAGGAGAAGCTACAGAACCATCCCCCTTGTAAAGCAATATGATCCTATTATCTTGCCTTTTACCATTAGTGAGTCGATGAAAATACTAAGAACTTCTACATCCAATTGTAAACATTTAGATCTAGCTTTCTGATCCCAAAGTATCTCTTAAAAATCGGAATAATCTTCATCTTGTTTCATCAAAGAACTAAGAGAAATCCTTTCAAAAATAGTGAGCCTCATTCTTTCCTTTTAATATTGGAACACATCAATAGATTGCATTAAATTATCAGCCCTGTTGAAGTTAATACCCATTAATTTTCTATTCCATCTTTTAATTGGACTTTGTAAAAGATGCAGAATAGTACCAAAATCATACCTCTTTTTGAAATGACTCCCAAGCCTTGGAGACAAATGGCACACCTTGCTGATGGGCAACCAAAAATTCTCAAATCTAAATGGTCTAGACCACTTAGGAGCAGAAATAAACATATGCACAAGAAGAGGAGAATTATCTGATTGGACTCGAGGAAGATGCTCCACCCAAGTTTCTGGAAAAGATCCTGCCATGAATGATTTATTAGAGCACAATCAATCCTCTCAAAAATACAGGAATCATCATCTTGATTATTTAACCGAGTAAATATTTGTCCAAATGACTACAAAGTTGATAAAGGACACATATCAACCAGCTTCCTGAAATATTTTATTTCCCTAGTAACAGAGAAGAGAAAGGGAAAGGTTTTTTTCATCAGCAATAACTATGGAATTAAAGTCCCCAACTAAGAAATAAGGAAGATTGAATTTGTTAAGGAAATAGATTTCACCACCTATCAAGTAATATAACATGTACTTGCATAGATGATAGAAATAAGAACAGTCTATGAAGAAAGCAGAGTGACCACTGTACGGATAGCTTGCTCAGAAACACTAGAACGTGTCACTAGATAAAAGCAATATCTTTAGAAGCAGAGAATACCACCCGCAGCACCATGAGAAGGAATAAAATAGTGCTTCCATCCATTTCCAAAATAACTCAAACAATGTCAAAGGTTATTATCAGAAACATGTGATTTTTGAAAGAAAAGAAAATATGGATAATACTTGATAATAAAATCATAAATATAGGTGTAAACTCCTTTCTTGAGAAACCCTGATAATTCCAAGATAGGAGCTTCATTAAGAAAAGAATTATGATTGGGATTGAGGAGGCTCAATACTTCCCTCCCATCTAGCTTTCTTCCTTGCTCATAATGATCTTTTAATATAAAAGATTGTTTGATTCTTCCTAACTGGAGACAATGAATGATGTCTCTTAGTTTTAGCACTTCACAAATCATGCCACCTTTCAACATTGCCATTTGAATCTGAAAGAGGGAATGAAGAAGCATTGGCCAAAGAAGACATGATTCTCCAAGACAAACGATTGTGAGCCTCCATCAGATGTGGAAATGAAAAAGAAGAACGAATGGATGGTGCTAGTAAAGCCAACAAATTGAGACCTTGGAGAAGAGCTTTTAAGAGGTCCTTGAATATGAGGAAAAGAAAAGCTGAATTTGTGCGGATTATCAATAGGTTGTCAGATGGACTGGAGCTGGCAATCACAATGGAAACAACATTAATATCAATAGAAAATTGATCAATAATTTTCTTCTTTCCAACAACATTATTTAATTATGTTCCACATACAAGTTCTTCAGATGAATTGAGTGTCGTATTGATATTGTTGCCATCATGCACATCCTCACGATGCTTAGTATGTTGCATTTCAGGAACTAACATTTGTGTATTTGCTTGAACGCACAAACCACCTCAACTTCCCCTATATAAGTAAGAATATGAAATCTAGATCCTAAAAAATTGTCTTTTTGGCCTGACTCCCCAATTACTCTTCCCTCAATACCATCATTCTTTGCACTTGTGATACTTTGGACCTTTTTTGTCATAATAATATTCACATGATCCCCAAGAAGCATCTCCCATATTATTATTACCTTGAGGCACCCTATGGCATCTCAAAAGTTTGGGTGTTTGTATCCATGCTCCATACTTCAACAACGAATCACCAACAACCTTCAGTGAAGAAGCTTCAGCAGAAAAAGCATGAACAAAAAAGGCACAGGGCTTGCCAAAGCATCATTTGAGAGCTAAATTTGACATCCAACTGTATAGTGGTCAATCCCATCACATTTGAAGCATAGGACCAACAAAATTTCACACTTAAAAGGCTGAAATAGATAATCAAGGTCACCATCCTCTTCTATCTTAGAGCCAATTTTTATACTAGTCTTCAATTATTTAGTCACATCTAATTCAACACAAACTCTAGCAAAAAGGGATGATTAAGAGAAATACGATCCACTTTATGAGGCTTCCCAGCTGCTTTAGCTATATCCAGATTCATGTCCTCTTCCCAGAATTCCAATGGAAGATTAGGGAGTCGAAGCTGTACGAGTGCAGTTGTAATGCTACCAAGCAATGGATGAAAATTTGGTTTCTATCGTTTTAGAGCAAGGACTTGATCTCCAAAACCCCAAGGACTACCAGTAAAAATAAAGAGAAGATCAACCTCATTTTGAAATCTAAAACCATAGAATCCCTTAGATAAATTAGTAATGTAAATTGGCGCAAAAGTCTTCCACATCCTTGGAGTCATCTTCCAAAGAGCTTGAATAGGAACTTTAGGTCCCGAAAGCATTCCGAGAAGAGATTTTCACCATTGGTATATACTTTTATTAAGTCTATCAATAGAAAAGATTACCTTTTGCTCAGTATATTTGGCAAGAAACTCTATTGTGATCAGTTGATACTTCTCCCTAGTAGAATTTCACCGAAGAACTCTCGCATAAGAAAAGCTTTACGCTGTTCTCAGGTAGAATAGAAGGTTGAGAACGAAGATTTTTTATCATCCTAACAGACGGCGAAGAATTAGATCCAAGCCAGTTCTCAAGCAGCATAGATGACGCATTTGGAGCTCCT
Organism: Trichopus zeylanicus subsp. travancoricus; assembly: GCA_005019695.1. Classification (NCBI taxonomy): domain Eukaryota; kingdom Viridiplantae; phylum Streptophyta; class Magnoliopsida; order Dioscoreales; family Dioscoreaceae; genus Trichopus; species Trichopus zeylanicus. Next base: position 1,288,575 of record RXID01021777.1, on the reverse strand, counting down.
ATTGGCATCAATGCTCCAATAGGCGCCGGATCAATAGAATAAGAAGCATGGAACTAAGAGGTAGCCTTCGGAGGTTGAGATCCATCAATCTCAGTCAACTGGGCATCCAAGGGAGGAAGTTCACCAACATTGGACTAAAGACGATGAGCATTAGGGCAAGGAGGCGGAGAATTAGGGAGATTGGCTAACAAGAGAATGATGCCAATGAAAAAGCAGAAGAGGGGCGGAGGACATTCACAATGACTTGTCCTCTTCGTATACATCTGAAAACTAAGAAAATCGCATGATGTCCCTCAAAAAATTGAGCTGCACCCGTACTCCCGGAAAGATGGGAAGTTTATCGTATAGCTCTAGTTAATTTTCGTTTGCTAGAGTTATTAATGTTGATGTTATATATATAATAACTAATTTATATATGCCTTTGAAAATTGAAAGTTTACTCAAAGATTTCCATATGTTCTAGACATACTTTTTCAAATATATATATATTATTTACTATTTTATCATTCAAGGGTATTTGGGTTAAATCACATGTTGGGTTGAGAATTAACCACAATTAAACTTATTGCAAAGAACCAAGATGTGTACAGTTTCTTATTTTTTGGGATATTTGTGAAACTTTCTTAGTTTTAAGTATTATTTTAGCAAAATTCCCTTCAACAAATCCTAAACTATCGTCACTAGTTTTTTAATATATCAACTATCGTTGATAGTTGAAAAGGTTATTAAAACTTGTTGAAGAAGTTTGAGTTTACACTGCTACATGAGATATTATTATTTGTTTGTCATATGTTAGCTACCAAATTCTTAAAATTCTAATGAAACTTTTGCCTTTGTCATATAATCTTGAGAAGATATTTCGTATCCAAGAGATAGAGATCCCACTATAACATAAAATATTAATATTGGCGTTAATTGCCCGATGCTTTTTTAACATCGATTATAAGTCATATATTGATGGTGCTAATATGGTAGCATCATTTGTATGTAACTATTGACACGTATATTGGTGTTGCTAATACATTAGCACCACCAATATATGACTATTACCAATATTAATGTATTAGCATTGGTATTAATATGTTTAAAGTCACAATGTAACCCCTTTATGCACTGTCTCTCAACTCTCATCTTTGCCTATTGTTGCCTCCAGCCTATTAGCGCTGACAAGTTGCACGTTGCCGCCTCCAGCCCTACGGCCATGGTGCCCTAGTCCATCGCCACGTCAAGCACAACAAGCTCCAATGTTTTGCCTCCTCTAGGTTGTTACCATCTCCAAGTCGCTGCTAGTTCACCACTGTTAGCTCGCTAGCACATTCCCATGCCACTCACCACATCCCTAGGTTGTTGCTCGCATACCCGCAATTCCAATTCAACTCTCAACTCTTGATTCCATTGAATTGAGTTTTTTTAAAATTTAATTGTGATTGGGGTGGAATTAGTAATGTACTTGGGAATTTAGTTGCAATTTGTGTATTTGTTTATTGTCAGGGTTTGGGTTTTTATTTGATATTGCTCCAATAGAAGCTTAACCTCACCAAAATTAGCTTAGAAATTATTTTGAATTAAAGGTGAATAGGGTGGATGGTATATGAGAAATCACTCTAAAATGAAAGTTACATTTCTCCACAGTGTGCTTGAGCCTCAGAAGGGATCAGTTTGCCCAATTTTTCTCTACTTGCTTGCAAAACCAAAACAAGTAAGAGAAGATGGTCAAAATGGATCTAGTTGTTAAGAGGGATCATGTGATGTACTAAGCATCTCCAAAATGAGAGGGATCATGTTAAGAAGGATCATGAAGATGAGATGGATAATATATGGATCCATAATTTTTTGCTTTGAAACTCAAGATAGATAGTAGTAAGCATCTCCAAAAAATATAATAATGATTCACATACAAAACCTGACATTGTATATCCTTCGAGCACATGGGACTGGGCTCAAGCTAAAATTGTGTAGAAATCCAAGCCACTCATAAGTAGTTTATCTGATTGTGTTTTCCAAATATGATGGATCCCTTAGCATGTGATCATATCGCTTTGTCTTAAAGGACGTGCTCCAAGCAATAGTAGGACCAATTACCTTTAAAGTAAATTCTTCAAGATAAAATTTGACATTACCTATCTAATACATTTGACAGTTATTTTTTGTGTTCATGATTATTATATAATAGATATATTAAATCTCATCAAATTTGAGAATATAAGATCACTTGGTTATTTTTCTTGCACATATATGATCATTATATTTAGGTTGTTCATATATTCCGTCTTTTACTTCAATATTTATTCTTTTAAATAAAAGATATTTTTTTGTATATATAGAGTATTGAATTAAAAATTATACATATTCGTAAAATATGGACAAGAGTTGGATCAATATAACAAATGGACTAGATAACATTTATGTTAATGGAGTAAATATATTTTTTTAACTATGCCTATACGAGAAGGAGACCTGGTCAGAAAATATGATGTCTATATATTGGTTGTATGAATTTGTAAAATCGGACAAAGTAAGAAGTATATAAACATGTAATAGTGAGAAGATAGAATGTGCATTATACTAATTGGATATTCTACTATGAAGAGTCGAGGTATTTAAATAGGCCAAATCTAACATATCAAGTAATTGATGTCTCATCGATTAACAATGAAGAAAATGACATCAAAGGATTGATAATGCCTTTGGAGGTCCTGCATTTTCTCATAATGAATTACTTGAAGATATCGACATGCCAAGCAAAGGTTGTGATAGAGATAGTAAAAAATTTTATAAAATACTCAATGAATCTAACATTGAGTTATACCCAAGATATAAGAGTTTCACATTTTTATCATTTACTATGAGATAATTGATTGTGAAGTCTAAGTGTCAATAGAGCAACTATTCATTCAGTATACTGTTGGAGATATTGAAAGAGGTGTTTCCTCAACATACTTCATTTTCAAGTTAATATTGGAAGGTTTAAAATATTATGAAAGATATAGGTCTTGGATACATAAAGATTTAAGCATGTCCAAATAATTGTATGCTTTACAAAAATAAAAGTAAATCATAAATATGTTGCAAGCATAGCAAAGTACCATGGTATCAATATTTTGTAACCCAGAATAATGATGGCAATTAGAAAGTTCGAAAAGACCATGCTAAGATTGTATGATGTTTCCCTCAAGCCAAAATTATAGTGACTATTCATGTCAAGAATGATAGCACCACATATGAGATGACATGTAGAAAATCGTATACATAATGAGACACTTAGGCATCTAGTAGATAGTGTAAAGTGGAAAAATTTGACAAACATCACAAAACTTTGCTACTAACATCCATAATGCTCATTTAAGCTTAGCTTTTGTAGGATCAAAATTGATTATCTTGGATATCAAAAGACCTTAAAGAGTAAGCTCAAAATGACAAATCAAATTCTGTGGTGATTTGAATATGCAATCAAGTGTTGTAGGAAAATGACTTTCAATCATAACAATCGTCAGGAATATCTTAAAATAAGAAACCTAACTAATAAAATAGATACATAAAGGAAGAAAGCATAATTGATTAATTCGAGAAAAAGGGTATATGATGTAAATAAGGGCATATCCTTACTTTACAATTTTTTTAAAAATTTATGTTTATAGATGACATGAAATAAGAAAGAGAATGAGAAGTGTTTGATGTTTGTTACTGCCCTGCTCTTATTCACTGGACTAAGTGGAATTTGACTTGGACAGACATTTGATTTGATCCTTGGCGGATGCTGATAATTTGACTGGATTCCAGTGTGGCTGACTATCTTGGCCCATGTCAACTGACCTTGTTGAGCTTTGATAGTTTTTAAAGTAATTTTTGCTACAATCACAATTGATCAAAATATGATCATAATTAAAACCTATATGCTACTAAATTATGGTTCAAATGTGAGCATCAATTGAATTTAAATTATAGTCAAATTTGACTAAAAATTGGCTTTGATTTTGACGTGAATCATTGAGAAATTTAGACTCAAGTTAAGCTTAATCCAAGTGGATTGAATGGTCTAAATATTTGAACCAAAATTAATTTCAAAATTCATCAAAAATCTGGGTTAAAAAAGTAAGAATTTAACAAATAGGTCTTTAATAAATTTTTACAAATAGGTTCCTAGCTGAGTTTTTCTTACAAGTAGATTCTTGGGATTGAAATTTTATGGATAAGCCCATGAAAATTTTAAAATTATGAATTAGTTTATACAAAATTTAGGATTCACAAATACGCCTTTTAAGAATTTTGTATTCTCAAATAAACTTCTAGAATTCTGATTTTTTGTGAATAAATCCCTTAAAAGTTGTTATTTATAAATAAGTCTAAATTTTTTTAAAAAAGACTTGAAAAGTTTTAAAACTTTATAAACAAGTCCTTTTTATAAAAAAAAATCTCTAAAATTTATAAAATTATAATTTAGTCCAAAATTTTTGGAAAAATTTGTAAATAACTCTCTTATAAATTCAATATTCAAATTTTCTCATTCACAACAAATAAATTCATCCATATCTTTCATAAACTTATCCAAACTCAAGATAAATTATATGCATATATATCTACAACTATATCCATCATTCAAAAATTTTTAAAAAAATTTATTTCCTGTCTAGCTCTATCTCTTCAAACTCTATATAAATTTTGTTAATATCAAAAAAGGAAAGCGAAATTAGAGAGATATCACCATCATCGAAGAGAGATCAGAGGGAGGAGATTATCAAGTAGAAGATCAGATTAGGAAACAAGAATCCAATAAACGAGAATGAGAAAATGTGAGTCTGTATCTTCATTTTTTTTCTTTTTTTTCTTTGTCTTCTTGGCCTGGTTTCTGATTGCAAGGACCTCTACACCATCGCCACTCATGCCGTCCTAGTCCACCATCGAACCATTGACTGCAGATTTGGCCATCGAAGCCCCACCTGCTGCACCTACCTGGCGCTTGCATCGCCCCGTGCAACTCCCAAGCAGCCTCCTCATGCTACTGAAGCCACCTCCAATGCCGTCTCCAAGGTCCAAAGGAGAGCAACCCCATCGTGCCCCTTGCCGGAACCCCAAAAGCAACTCGATGCCTCCTTCCGATCCTTCTCTCCCGCCCTTGTGTCTGAGCTCAGCCATTTGCACTCTGTACCGCCACACCTCTATGAGCCGTCCGCTGGTTGAGCCGCCGCCGCCACCGCCCGCGCTCTAACACGCGGATTGCACCCCGCCAAGCCTTGGAGCTCCTTGCCACCAACCTACCCTGCTCGGCGCCCGTCGCTGTTCGACATAGCTAGCCTACACCGTTGTCCACTCCCACCTACCACCTTCCACTACTGCTAGCTGGTACCGCTGTCTGTCATTACTAGTTCATGCTACCATCGGTCGCTGCTAGCTTACACCGTTGTCCACTCCTGCTGGCCGCCATCCATCTCTACTGGCAGTAGTAGACATTGACATCTTCCCATTTCCTTTCTTATTTTATAATTATAATTTTAAATTTATTTAGTTGTAAAGTGAGAGTATACCCTCACTTAAACCATATATTTTTTTTAAATCAATTAAATTGTGCTATCTTCTTTTTATGCTTATTTTATTAGGTAGGTTTCTCGTTTTATAAGATTCTTAATAATTATTAGGGTAATTAACACTAGGGTTTGTACATATTGAAAGTTATATTTTCACAATACCTAATTATATTTTTAAACTAACATATTTTGATTTGTCATTTTGAGATTACTTCTTAGGATCTTTTGCTATCCCGAGTAGTCAATTTCAATTTCACAAATTTTGGCATGCCCGATGGAACTTGACTTTTTCTTCAAGTAGAAAAACCTAATTAATATGGGCTTATATCAGAAAAAGAAAAGCAGAAAGCTAATGATTGATTTTTTTATTAAAAGAAAGAAAAAATAGTATCATCAAGTGATCCTCCTGTTCTAATCTACGCTATCATCCTCAGTGAAGGGACTGCAGTATTCTTCATCAATCAATGATTATCTTACAGACTACTGGAGTTCATACATGTTAAGAGAGTCAAAAGAGTGTCAATCGGAATAATATAGTGGGTTGGACACCAAACCATCCCAAAAACTTAAGATCATGGGATATGAGCCTTTTTAACTATATATATTGAACCTTATCTATCCAATATCCGATGTGGGACTAATTCATCACACCTGACATTATAACAATCTCCCTTTTTAGGTGTAATTTGATCACATAAATTTTAACACTCTTAATCAAGAACTCTTTTACTCTACTAGCTCCACCGTGTGACGCATGCCAACGGGTTTTTGTCTCATTCTTTTTGATTTTTTAAGAGAAACTAACATGCGACTCAATTCAGTCGCACCATTACGGTAATTTTGGTCTTAAGAATTTGTACAGCTTCAAACTTGAAGTTCTGATACCATTTGTTGAAGGAGCCGAAAGAGTGTCAAATCGGAATAATATAATAGGCTGGACACCAAACTATTCCAAAAGCTTAAACTCATGGGATATATGCATTTTTCACTATATATATTGGACCTTATCTATCCAATATCTAATGTGGGACTAATTTATCACATCTGATATTATAACACATATAAGCATGGATTAACTTTTCATCTTCCATGTAGAGGGCAAAGACCTCCTACTCAAGGGATAAAAATCTCCTATCCAGGGGACAAAGACCTCCCATCCAAGGAGTAAGAGCCAAACCCATTCAAAAAGGCTAAGGCCAAATACCATTATGCCAAACCTTGATGAAAAAGTAATAATCATTCTTGGGGTAACGAGAGTTTATATCAGCTATCAGACTATATTTAACTCTATTCAATTCATGCATGGTGTTTTTGCTTTCACCAACAGCATCACTGCTCCTCATATTGTTAATGCTACCATTGATCTAGTCACCACTCCACTTGTCTAGTACAGATCAACCCCTTATCTCCCACCCTATGAGCAAAGATCAAGTTCACCCAGGGGGTAAAAGACTAGGTCCACCTAGGGGTAAAAGACCAAGTCTATTAAGAGGACAAAGGTCAAGTTCACCCTAGCAGCAAAGGCTAAATTTCATTATACTGAACCTTGATGATAAAGTAGAGGGCCTATTAACACAAAATAGGGCATCAGTCTATCAAACACTAAGTAATAGGCAAAGTTAAATTTTTGATCATCTACAACTTACCAATGAAAGGGCTAGCAGCGTATTCAATCATCTTTGGGATGTTAGATCAAACCTAAAGCCATATTCTATAATTCTCACCTCCAATACTACAAGAGCTAAAGGAGAACAATGAAAGAATATACATTTAACCTTCTTCAACGAAGAAAGTAGTAATGCCATCTTTTTATGCTAGAGTGATAAATGACAAGTAACTACATCTGAGAAGAAGGATACTTACACCAAGTTTTCAACATGGAAGAGTCAAATGGTTGCATGATTTTTGAGAACATAAAATAAAAAGCTATTTAACTTATGACAGAATATTTAGTCAAATTAAAACTAACTAGTCAAGCATGTACTCCATACTTATTGAGACAAAACATAAAAAGATCCACTAAGAAATATAAAACAAAAAAAAATTTCTCTTTGTATTTAAGTGAACCACCTTCTATCTTAGATAGAAGGTTTCTGAAAATAAAAGACTAATGTTTGAAGATAAGAATGGTCAATGATAGAATATGATGAGTTAGAATTCCTGCACCCCCTTACCTGCCAACACCGTAAGTTAATTTAAAAAATGCAAGCCTAGAAATACGACGATTAATCTTCAAGTGATTAGAATCCTATTTGAAAAGTTGCTTCAAAGGCAAAAGTGCAATGGTAAAAACATAACCTCTCAAAAATCTCCTTCTAGAGGCAAAAGATCCACCACCCTCCCAAAAAAATAAAAATAAAAAAGGAATGAAAAACAAAGTCCTAAATGGATAAATCACATATGGAAAACTAAGCCAAGAGAGGTGGATTCGAAGAGTAAGAATCGGTTAACATCTGTGAGCCTACAAACCTTGGATCCTCAAAAGAGGAATGAAATTGAAGAAAAAAAGAAAAAAGGAAGAAAAAAGAAAAAGGGGGAGAGAATTGGATCACATGCCAAAATTAGGACTTACCCGGCCTTATTTTGGTATATTATCAACTAAAAAAGATCATTCAAAGAGTAAGTGCAGGTTGGCATATGCGAGTGTGTATATTTGGAAATTAAGGTTAAGAGGCATTCAAGATTAAAGCCAAAGTTAAAGAAGTAACTAACTAATAGAAACATGGTGAAAACGATGAAGTCGCCAGAAAAATAGGTTCTTGAATGAAACATTGCACTAGAGAAAAGGTATAAAGGGAGATTGATCGGTGACCTAACATCTTCTGAGACCAAATTAGCCTTAAACTTTAACAGACCTAACCGAGTAGGAGGCCTTAATCAAAGATAAAAGGATACATCACAAATTTACCAAAGTATTCTTGAGAAAATAAATCTCTAGAAATTTTTCTTTCAAAAAAAAAAATATACAAACACATATGCTCTACATAATTTGCTTCTTCCAACATCACAATAAAAATAAAAGAGAGAGAACATCACTTTATAAGGTTGCTTCCCTCAAAACTCATGCATCAATATGGCATTGTAGAAGATGAACTGTCAACTTGAAGTACTATAGCTTGACAAGCATGACTAAAGTGTTTGCTCATTGAGTCCGCTAACCGCTATAGCATGTCTTATTCCAGCATATCACTACAACATTGTAGAAGACAAGTCTCATGAAGATAATAACTTTTTGCTTTATTCTTTGTCCTACCAACATGTGGTATGAATGACAAGATGAAGAAGCTTCAAGGTGGCCCTCATGATAGCCCTTCAAACAATCAAAATAAGATCTCTTGGACCAAAGGGTCAAGACATCAATCATTATATAAAGTGATCAAAACTAGCGGCATATCTCTCCCCAAGCCCCCCTAATTTATAGCTATTCCAGTACAGGTCAAGATTTTTTCTCCCAACTATTATCAAGTGACAGTTTTTACATTCTGGATGCAAGGGGTGTAATCCATAGAAAAAAAGTGGAACTTCTCTTGATCAAAATAGGATGTTTTCCTCAAAAATAAGAACCACACTCTTTTGCTAGTCTATGTAAGGATGGAAATGGAAAATTCTCATATTTAAAGGATATGAGCATATGCAACAACTATTGTTAAAAAAAAACATGATGATATCATGGGGTATATCACCTGAGCATCCATTGTAAATGCTCAATCAAATGTTAAATCCATCCTCTCATAAAAGAAGATGGTAAAGGTAAAGTCAAGTCCTCTCATATTCAAATTCTTAAGAAAGGCATATTGCTAAAGCATTGACATGGGCAACTAATCTATCAGGTTAATACCAAGTGAGATCTTTATTTCCCACCATCAAGAGATTGCAGACAAGAAAGCCAAGACTCTTTCATTAAATACTTACAAAGGGAGCATATAGCTAAGACTTCAAAAATAAAAAAAAGGTGACTAGGGGTTTTTTCCTCACCTCAAAATACTAGGGGCAAGCAAAGTTCTTTAATAATGTTAAAAGATGTCTATCATGATGGCGTTCAAAGACAACTAACATACATGACACTTTTTATTACTTCTATAATCAATAGATAAAGTTAAAAATCATGAAATACTTGATAAAGACTTCAAGTAAACCACTTATATAAGAGTAAAACCAAATATGCTATTTTAAAATGGCAAAAGGGTACACTATCTCCAACATGGTGAACTCAAGGTAATCATCCCCAATATGGTGAGATCAATCTTATCACCTCCAATATGGTGAAATCAAGCTTATCATCTCCAATATGGTGAACTCAATCTTATCACCTTCAATATGGTGAAATCAAGCTTATCACCTTCAAAATGGTGAATTCAATCTCATCATCTCCAAGGTGGCGAAATCAAGCTTATCACCTCTAATACATTGAAATCAAACTTACCATATTCAACATGATGAAATTAACCCTATCACCTCGAGCTTATCACCTTCAATATGATGAACTCAAGCTTATTACCTCCAAGATGGTAAAATCAAACTACCCCTCAATATGGTGAGATTAAGCTTATGACCTCCAAAGTGGTAAAACCAAATCGATTACCTTAAAGATAGTAAAATCAAATACCTCATCTATGAAGATTGCCAAGTCAAATATACTATCTCTAACATTGTAAAATCATACCAACTTTGAGAACTAGCCAAGTAAAGTCCATTTTGTGTGGTGATTAAGCATACATTTACATGGCAAACTTAGTCATTTTGCATAATAATCAAGCTCATATTTATATCGTAAATCAAGTTCACTTATTGTGGCAACTCAAGTCCACTCCTTGTGCTAACTCAAGTCCACTTATAATGGTAACTTAAGTCCACTCATTATGATAGTCAAGTCCACTGATTGTGCCAACTCAAATCCACTCTTATAACAATCAAAATTAATTTTATATGATAATCAAGCCCAAATTTAAATGTCAATCCATCTTGTATGGAAATTAAGCCCACATCCATATGGCAAATCCAATACACTTTTGTATGACAATCAAAATTACTTTTATATGATAAATCAAATTCACTTTCAGGTGGTAAGTCCAATCAACTTTGATATAGTGATCAAGCCTACTTTTATGTAATAATCATGGTTCAACATTTCGGTCGAAATTGAGCCGTTTCGGTCAAAACGGTTCGGTTTTGGCCGATCCCGAAATGATACTATAAATATCGTTTCGGTTTTAGGGTTCCCTGTAGCATAGTTGCAGGTGGCGGCGAGCTTGGGCGAGTGCGGGCGAGCTTGGGCGAGCGCGGCGAGCTCGGGGCGGGCACAGGGCGCTCGGGGTGGCCGCAGGGAGCGCAGGGCAAGCGCAGCACGCGTGGGGCGAGCTCAGCACGCGCGGGGAGACTACAATGCGCGCGGGGTGAGCTCTGCACGTGCAGGGCGACCGCAACGCGTGTAGGGCGAGCTCAGTGCGTCGACGGCGAGCTTAGCATGCGCAGGGCTAGCGCAGCATGCCGACAGTGAGCTCCATGCACGTGGGGCGAGCTCAGTGCACTCGGGGCAACTGCAGCGTGCCTGTGGCGAGCTCAGGGCGCCGGCGATATCTCCGGCATCTCTGGCATCCCCGCGCGGCATCTTCGGCATCTCCGACATCTTCGGTGAGCTCAACGGCCACGACATCTCTGGCATATCCGCACTGCATCTCCGCGGCTCAATTGGTGGCGAGCGCGCTCCCGCGGCGAGTGCAGCTCGGCTAGCAAGGGCAGCTCGGCCGGCGAGGGCAACTCGGTCGGTGCACACAGCTTCCCCTTGCTCTCAATTTAGGATTTACTATGCTGATTTATTTTATTTAATTAATCACATTTTATTTAGTTAATGACGGATATAATCACTGTGAATTAGTACTGTTGCTTTGTTTTTTTCCCGGGAATTAGGGGTGGATGGCTATCGGTTGGTTGGTTGGTGCTGATTGATTAATTAATTACTTTATTTTTTCCCGTAAATCATGGGTGGATGGGCTGTGGGTCGGTGCTGATTGATTGATTAATTATTCGTTAGCAGCAAGTGGATGAGTTTTGTGGCTTATATATACTTGGTGCAAACAGCTAGATGTTTGCAGACGATTTCATTTGAGTGTTCAACTGTTGTAGTGAAAGAGTTTTGTGGATCTTGAATCTATTTCTATTTCGGTTGTAGAGACATGAAATTTTCAGTTTGATAATTGATGTATCATAAATTGATGTATGTATGGTGAGATTTGAATTGAAACAGGGAAGATCAAACTATTTCTTTTTTGTTTATTATTATTTATTTATATCTTATGGATCTGCTAAATTTGCATTGCGCGTATATGTTTGAATGAATTATTTTAGCAGTAATATCTACAATTGCCAAAAAAAAATGCCTTTCTCTGATGAGAAAATTAAAACAAGGAATTGATAAGAGAGAAAAAAAATTAAGGACTAAAAGTTAAGAAAAATAATTTGCCAGGACCAATAACTAAAGATTTGCTACTACGTATTAAATTATTAAATTATTTAAATTATGTAGTACGTATTAAATTATTTATTAAATTACGTATTTTACATTAAAATATTAATATATGGATTAAATAATTTATTAAATTGTATATTTTGTATTAAAATATTAATTTATGAATCAAATAATGTATTGAATAATTAAATTATGCATTAAACTATGTATAAAAATATGTACTACGTATTAAATTATGTATTAAATTATGTATTTTGCATTAAAATATGTATTATGTATTAAGTTATGTATTAAATTATGTATTATGTTTTAAATTATGTATTTCATATTAAATTATATAATAAATTATGTATTAAATTAGGTAGTATGTATTATGTATTAAATTATATATTGTATATTACGTATTAAATTATGTCCTAAATTACGTATTATGTATTAATTTAGGTATTAAATTATGTATTAAATTATGTCGTATCTATTACGTATTAAATTATGTATTATGTATTAAATTATGTATTAAATAGTAAATTATGTATGATGTATTAAATTATGTATTACATTATGTATTATGTATTAAATTATGTACTACATATTACATTATGTATTACGTATTACATTATGTATTAAATATTAAATTATGTATTAAATTACGTACTATGTATTATTTTACGTATTAAATTATGCATTACGTATTATGTATTAAATTAATGTGAAAATTAGTTAATAAATCAAGAAATAGGTTAATAAATCCTAAACCCTAAAGCTTATCCTAAATATAAAGTTATTTATTCCTGTGTACATTAGTTAGTTTTTAATTATTTATTAATTAATTTATGTGAAAATAGAGTTTTTTTCCTTAATCATAGGTAAATTTTCTTCCGTCAACATTTGTTCTATCACTGCTACTATTGTATTGCATATGGCTCCAAAGCAAAACATGTCTCGCGATGATGATATTGCATGGCAATACTGTGAATTAGTGGATGCAGAAAATCGTAAAGTTCGTTGCAAATGGTGTAGTCGTGTACTTAGTTTTGGAATTACAAGATTAAAAGAGCATTTAGGAGGAGTCACTGGCTCAGTTCGGCCATGTGAGAAAGTCCCGAATGAAGTAAGACAAACATTTCGATCAATAGTACAAACCGACAGAGAAAGTAGAAGAAAGGATAAGGCCAAAAAATCACCCTTTGAGTAGGAACTTTTCAACCGCTGTAATTCAGATCCCAGGCAAATTTTTGATGATGAAGACGACGATTCTGAGGTTCAGGAAGTAATTCGCAAAAGTTAAAGATTGTATAAGGAAACTCAAGGTGGTGCTGACACTTCTGATATAGTTCGTGATCGTCGAACTACTAGTTTCAGAGAACGACGTACACAGTGACACACACCTGCCCCTTCAGGAGTAATAGGAAATTTTCATCTTCCTGACATCGGATCTATAAATATTTCTCCAATTGACCCATTTTTATTGAAACCAAGAGATGATACTCAAATAAATTTAAGAACAGCATCAACTGATTTTCGGAAGACAAAATAGTGGTTGGGTAGGGCAGTATCCAAATTTTTTTTCTATAACCATATTCCATTTCATTTAGCAGATGGCGGTTACTATCATAGAATGATACGTGCCACTCAAGAGGTTGGCCCAGGAGTTCCTCCACCAAGTGCTCGTGAAATTTATGAAAAGTATTTGAATCTTGAAGTTGAAGAGATGACTGCTTTTATCCAGACATTTTACAAATATTGGGATGAATTTGGGTGTACCTTGATGTGTGATAGATGAAAGATACAAAATAGTAAAGATTTGATAAATTTTTTAGTATATTATCCTGAAGGGACCATTTTTCTAAAGTCAGTTGACACAACAGGGGAGTCGAAGACTGGTAATTTCTTATATCATCTGATTGATAGTGTCATTGAGGAGATTGAGGAATCAAGAGTGGTACAAGTCATAACTGATAATGCAGCTCCGCTGGTATATGCTGGAAAAAAGTTAATGCAAAAAAGAAAATATCTTTTCTGGACACCTTGTGCAGCTAACTCTATTGACTTAATGCTGAAGGATATGGGTAAGGATCCTGATATTAGACAAGTGGTTGAGGAGGATCAGAAGTTGACGTCATTTATTTATAACCATACTTGGTGTCTTGAACTGATGAGAAAGGAAATACGGGGATGAGAGATTATCAGGCGAGGCATTACTTGGTTTGCTACACAATTTATCTCCTTGGATTCCCTGTATACTCACCGACAGGAACTGAAGAGATTATTTACCAGTGAAGAATATGATGCCCATAATTTGAGGTTGAAACGGTCCGAGAAAATTCTTTCTGAAAAATTCTACAATCAAATCATAGACGAAAATTTTTGAGAATCAGTTGAAAAAGTAATCGGAATCTTCAGTCCATTAGTTAAAGTGCTTCAAATTGTTGACTCAGATGATCATTCGCAGATGAGGTTCTTATATGAAGCAATAGAACGAGAAAAATTGCAAATAAGACGACATATAGGAACAATTGAATTTCGTAAATGGGAGAGGATTATTGATCATCATTGGGACAAAACATTATCCAAAGATATTCATGCTACAGGTAATTGAGTAAAGAGTCATTTTATAGCACTTTACTAAGTTATAATGATACTATTGTTGATTCATATTTAATCATCTTGTAGGGTACTTTCTGAATCCAATATTTCAATATGGCGATGAGGTCAACAATAGTAATACCATTCTCGAAAAGCTACGTAAGGTAATCGAGTAGATAGAGCCAGATATGAGAATAAAAATATTGGCATTGCGCAAGGTAAATTATGTATTAAATTTTTTTTACATAATTAAGAAAGTTCTTAACTTGAGTACGTTCATTAAACAGGCAGATGATTTTAAAAATAAAGTCAAGGACTTTGGTACACAACAAGCAATTGTATCTATTAGGGGTGATACTCCTGCTATAGTTGATGTTCAATAATTATACATATTTGCTAATTAAATTTATATCAACTTATTAATAATTTTTTCTCATAAATTACAGCTAGATGATGGAGTATTTACGGGCGGCATGCAACATCTAATCTTGCAGAGATAGCCATTAGAATTTTAAGTCCAACTGTTTCAAGTTCACAATGCGAGAGGAATTGGACAACTTTTGGATTGATCCATACGAAGATGAGAAACATACTTAAAATGGAAAAATTGGAGAAACTTGTTTTCTTTTATTATAACATGTATTTAAGGGTCTAAAACTTACAGAGGAGAATATCACCAGAGGATCAGGTAATCAACTTGTCTGTCATATTCGAAGATGATGATCCTCTGATAGAGTGGATTCGAGAAAATAAGAACCTGTCTTAAATCATCCTCAAACACAAGAATCTATTCGCCATCTCTTAGACGAAGAACCGAAAGAGGAAGCTGACAAAATACATAATACTTCTGATACAAATGATAGTAGCAATGGTGGTACAACTGGTGACACCAATTTTCAAAAATCACAATATGATGACTCATCTTTATCTTTTCCACAGTATGGAGGAAGTGAATTTTTGGACTCTAATTTATATGGCGGTTATGTGCCATAATATCCATATGATTCAAATGGTGGACAAGATGTCAATCAAGGTCCAGCAGAAATGTGAGCTCTAGCTACTATGACGGTTATCAGAGCGAGATGTCTTCTTACAATCCAGGATATCATCAGTCAATGCAGGACCATACGACTTCGTACTATCCACATGCTGAACAATACTATCGATCACAACTCCATCATACTGATGAGTATGGTGATGAAGAATACCAATCTCTTCAAGATCCACCTCGGAATAGCATGTGATTATAAGACGTGGATTTATGTCATCTACGAAATGATGTTTTCATCATTATCTTAAATTGATATCTTATTGTAATTTTATAATATTTAAATTTAATGTCTATATGGTTTATTTTATCGCATGATAATTTATCTATTTTATTAGCATAATTTATTATAATCTTTTCCTTCTGACGTATTTTTTATTATCTATTTTATGTTCATAAATACCGACAATTATAATATAATTTTTTTGGAAAAGATAATGGTAAATCCGGATGATTATATTACAGTTCCAGACCAGGTTACACTGCAAGAAGGAAAAATAATTATGTCAATTCTTCGCCAAAAACTTATATTTTATCGTAGAATGATTCCACCTTCGGCCTATGATCTATTTGGACAAGCTTTAATTGAGCAGACATTACAAGACCGTGAAAGAGTCAATGATTAAATTTATCGTGCCCCTCAACAAGCTTTACTTAATGCTATCAATCAGCGTCTTACCGTAATTTTTCCTAAACACTTCGCACAGTACGATATTTATTTCTCATGGGTTATTGGACTACTTTTACTATATGTTGTCAATCAATATGGTTATCATTTTCATTTTGGACCTTCGATATATGGTTATACTTCAGAACCGCTGCCACGAGATCGCGCAAAGCTAATTGTTCTGGCTCGTATGCCTACAAATGCTCATCCGGATCATCCAAGTACTGAATTTGTAATTTCACACCCAGACGTTCCAAACTCAACTGATGATGATTATGATGATTAGTTGTATTATCTTAGAATTTATAAATTATATATGTGTGAAGTACATTTTAATGAAAAGTTAAATGTGCTTATGTTAATTTTTAACTTTTAAGCATATTCATATTATTTCTTGTATATTTTTTTTAATACACTAATATATATTAAAAGTAGATTATATCTGTGACTAACTATCAAAATTAATTTTAATTAACTAAAATAATATTTACTATTATGATAAAATTAAGTATAAATTCATTCCTAATTTTTCAAAATTTTCCAAATTTTTTCCAATATTTTATCGTATTTTTAATTTGAAGTCAAAGTACAGTCAAAATATAGTCAAACTCTGGTCAACATCCAATTAATAATTTTAAAAACTCTTTCGGTCAAAATCGAAACGGCCAAAACTGAAACCGAAATGGCTGAAACGTATTGGTTTCGTAAGGTCCCGAAACCGAAACCAAGACCGAAATCGAAACCACACCATAAAACCTTGGTAATAATCAAATCTACCTTTGCTTGATAAATCAAAATCCACTCTTACATGGTGATCAAGCCTATATTTGTATGAGAAATCAAGTCCACTTTCAAATGTCATATCATATTCACTTTCATGTGGTAAACTAAGCTGACTTTCATGTGACAAATCGAAGTCCATCTTGTGTGACAGTCTAGCTTGCATATATATGAAAAATCAAGTCTACTTTTATGTGACATATTAAGCCCATTTTCATGGTAATTTTTGGAAGCAAATTATTCACCTAAGTGGGGAGCGGGGTAAATTAGGTTTTAGAGAAAATAATGGCACTTTTACAGTATTTGAGTAAGATTATGATCAATCTAGTAGCAAAAGTGATTTCAAGTCAATCACAATCAATCGCAAGTAAAAGCAATATAAAGAAAGGTAAAGCAAGGTAAGAATGCCTTATGATGTAAAGTGGTTCAAAGGCCAACTGCTCCTATTTTACTACCCTTACCTTGCTTTTGAGAACTTTAACTCTTCACTTAGTATAATGCTTCGTTGGTGAAGCCAATTCTGTATACTTGCCTTTGCTCCAATTGGTAGGGCCAACTCCAAACTAGACCTTTACTCTCTCAACACCTCCAAATAATCTTGGAGTATTTACAATCAATTATGGAAGAAGGAAAATACTCTAATACCTCACCACAAGATCACTCAATATGAGAACAAGGGCTTTAAAGATTTGAAAGATGAAATGCAAGGATTAGAGCTCTTGGAGGCTATAGGACTTTTAGGAACTTGTTATCTCAGAAAAGCATTGCTCAAGAATATGCAAAAGTTGTTAAGAAACAAGATCCAAACCCTTAAATACTAGTTGAGGATATCACTAGCCATTAGGCTGAGCCTACTGAGTTTGGGCATCCGAACTATACTTGTTTGGATGTCTGAAGCCTTCCAATAGTTAAATTTTTGTACCTGTTGAAGCTGATGTTATAGCTTTGGGCACACGATCAAAGGTTTGGACATTTGAACTATATGGTCTTGAATGTCCAATAAAAATATTGGGCGATCAAACTTTGAGCATAAATTTTTGCAAAAGTTATTGTTTCCAAACTTTGGATGTCTGAACCATGGGTTTGGGCATCCAAAGCTATCAATAATCTAGAGAGCAATTTCTATAGTGTTCAAGTGTTTGAACAGTCTAGTTCGGACATTTGAAGGTTCAAGACAGAAAAGCTTCTATTTTATTGTAACTTTCTAATTCATGTTTGATATCATCTCAAGCTTACCTTGGATTAATAATGAGCTAGTGGAGTCATTCCAAGGTAGAATGGCTGTTAGACAAAGCTCTAAGCCATGAATTCAAATAATAAATCTTCGACTCGAAGAGAATAAAAAGCCAAACCTATTGAGTCTTCTCGTATCCAATCTTCATTCCTTCAAAATTCGTCCATTGATCTACCATCATGCCTCCTCTTCAATAATATCTATATGTTCATCCATACCCAAGACTTTTGAATAGCCTTGATCTTCATTATGGATTTGACTTAATTACTACCTACACATAGCTCAAGAAATAGATCAAATACATAATTTGTTCATTATCAAAACTATAAAGGGCAACAATCTCCCCCTTTTTGATGATGACAAATCTTTACAATTTAAAAGGAACATAATATAGTCTTTTTAAAATATCAATATGTAAAAGACCATGGACCATAGTATCAACATATGTAAGCTCCCTCTTACTAATACATTTATCAACATTACTAACATCAATAATAATTGCTCACATTATATATCAACAAATTATAATTTCATATCAATAGTTTCTCCAACAATTACTCTATTAAGAAATTATAATTTCACATCAATAGTTGCTTCAACAATTGCTCTTATCAACAAATTATAATTTTACATCAATAGAAATTGCTCCCCCTTACTAATGCGATTTTTATCTCCCCCTTTTGATATCAACAAAAAGGGTAATAGAGGAGCATACCATAATCCACATCACAAAAGTGGATTTTATAAGCAAAAACCAAAGCCATAACTACAACCATAAGCCATAATCATAAACTAATCACAAGCCACAACCATTTGGACAAAACCACAATCAGAAGCTTGAAAACATCCATTGCCAAGAGACCAATTGGAAGAGTCAACATACAACATAACCACCAAGCCAATGCTATATGCCGCAATAATAGGGATCCCAAGTTCAACACAATCCACAAAAGGCACATAGCATGAGTTCCACACATATCCACATATGCATAAAAAAGGAACACAACAGATACAAAAAAAAGACAAGTGCTTAGCCTTGGTTTAGAGCGGTGAAGACCTAAAGTATCCTCAAGTTGGTCAAGACGCGCTAAGACTTGCTAGGTGCCGATGGCAACAAGCCCCTCGAGGCGATCTAGCCACTCAACAAGCTTCTCCATCTACTGATTAACAAATCAACATAAAGTAGCTTTGGCACTGGAAGCTCTAGCTTTAGCAGTTGTCGCTCGGGTACTACCAATAGTAGGTGCATCCTCATGAACTTAACTTGTGGTAGATGTTCAGTCTTACATTCACACAGAGTAATCATCCTCCTAAGAGCTGAATCCCATGCAATGCGGGGGGGGTACAATCAAAGGTTTGATGAGGGGTATAGCAGTGGAGAGCACCAGAGGTGGTGGAAGCTATCTCAAAGTGGTGAAAGATGTGAGGGATAAGATAGGGATAGCCAAGGACAGAGGTGGTGTAAAGGATATACTGACCCATATGGTGGAGGATAAGGTAAGGAAGACTAATTATATGGCCAGTCAGAGGGTAGTATATTAAGAAAAACTCTAGGAAGGAGACCTCATCATGATGGCCACCCTTCAGAAGGAGGATGTAGGCAAGGAACTGGTGGAGGACATAGGAGCAGAGTGGAAGGAGATTAGAGGGAAAAGCCTTCATCATCCGTAGGGTTTGTGTGTGGTTCTCCTCAAACACTCAGTTAATAGCCTCTAAGAAGGTAATGAGGAGATCCTCACTGGACCACTACTGAGCAAAGGTAACATCTTCCCCCACAGTATATAATCCTAGGATGGTAGCTAAAAGGTTAGTGTCAAGGGTAATTTTGGTATCCCCATAGTATGTGATGAGAGACATATAGTTTAAGTCAAAAGCATTTGAATAGAATATTCATACATCCTCATCAATGTAAGGCTCATGGGTGGACATGAAATTGAATCAACCTTAGGCATAGAAGGGGGTAGTGAGGTTGAGGAAGGCTAGGTTGTGGAAGTGAATGAGGTGAGGTGGAATGACCCTAGCACTAGAAAATCGAGCATTGGACCTATCAAAATAACTCGAGAAGTGAAATTGAGAGGGAAATTAAGTCTCACTAGAAGAGACTTCTTCTTGGCGACGATGGTCTTGATGTGGGGAGGCATGGCAAGGCTGAGATAGGAGCAATAGGAGCATGGGAGAATGGTGAAGGACGAGTTGGAGAAGCCAAAGGAAAAGTGGAGAGGTTGGAGGGCCGGAGGGAGAGGAGATTAGGGTTTTGAGGCAGAGAGAAATCAGGAAGAAGGTTCTGCAGTCTAGGGTTTGGAGGCAAAATTACATGTTTGGACATCCAAACAAGGAGGTTCAAACATTTGAAGCTCATAGATAGAGGGCCTCATTGCAATTGGTCATCCAATCTCTTTGTTGGATGTCCAAAATGATCTCCTTCAGGTGTCCGATTGTTAGTTCAAATGACCAAAGAAAGGTAGGCAGAGAGGATAAAATTATGCAAGGTTCTGGTGTCCAATGAAGCTATTTTGGATATCTGAACTTGCAGACTGAGCACTAGCAAGTAACTTATTCAACTAATCCAAGAATGCACTCAATATTATCAAGAAAATTTCAAAACAATAATATTATTTCAAATCAAACAAAATCAAGTCTCATCTAAGGGTTTTGTAAAAATATTTGCAAACTGATGTTCAATTTCAATAAATACTAAAGAAATATCATTTTTACAAACATGATCTCAAATAAAATAATGATAAATATCAATGTGTTTTGAGCGAGAATGTAGTATGAGATTTTTGGATAAACTAATAGTACTAGTATTATTATAATAAATTGATACATTGGAAAAGTTGCAATCAAAATCTTAGAGTGTTTGTCTCATTCAAAGAATTTGAGAATAACAACACCTTGTGACTATATATTCAACATTGGTAGTAGAAAGAATTACAAAGTTTTGTTTCTTGAAACTCTATGAAACTAAATATTTTCTAAAAAACTAGCGTGTACCACTAGTCTCCTTTTATCTACATGACAACTGGCATAGTCCGTGTTGCAAAAATTGATTAAATCAAAATAATCATTTCTAGCATACCACAATCCTAAATTTAGTGTGTCCTTAAGATATTTAAGGACGTGTTTCACAACAACTAGATGTGAGTTCTTAGGAGATACTTGAAATCTAGTACAGAGATAAATACTAAACACGATGTCGGGTCTACTTGAGGTAAGATATAATAGACTACCAATCATACCTCTATACCACTTTTTATCAACCTTTTCACCTTCTTCATCCTTGTCCAATTTGGTTGAGGGACTCATTGAGGTTTCAATTGACTTGGCTTCATCCATGTTGAACTTCCTGAGTAGTTCCTTGGTATACTTGGCTTGGTTGATGAAGATCTCATTCTTCATTTGTTTGTACTTGAAGTCCAAGAAAGAAGTTTAATTCTCATATCATACTCATCTTAAACTCCTTTGTCATGGTGCTTGTAAATATCTCACAAAGATTCACATTAGTAGCATCAAATATAATATCATCAACATAATTTGTACAACTAATAGATTATCATGCTTTTTCAATAAAATAATATGGTATCCGCATGACCCTGAGTAAAATCATTTAAAATTAAAAAGGAACTAAGTCTTTTATACCAAGCTCTTGGAGCTTGCTTAAAACTATATAGTGCCTTCTTCAATTTTAAAACATGGTTTGAAAATTACAAATCCTCAAAACCAAGTGGTTGTTTAACAAAAAACTTCTTCAGAGAGGAAACCATTTAGAAAAATACTCTTGACATCCATTTGGAATATTTTGAAACCTTTGAACCATGCAAAGGCAAGTAAAGTACAAATGGATTCCAAATGAGCTATGGGTGTAAAGGTTTCCTCAAAATTAATTTCCTCAACTTGGTTGAAACCCTTGGCCACTAATTTAGCCTTGTTTTGAACTACGACACCATTTTCATCTAACTTATTCCTAAAGACCCATTTTGTACCAATAATTCGATAATCATTTGGTCTTGGAATAAGTTCCCAAACTTGGTTCTATTTAAATTGATTTAGTTCTTCTTACATAGTAAGAATCCAACTTTCATCCTTTCTTAGGCAAGGACGAGAATAGTGGGGAGAATCTTGCTGGGGAAGGTCAGACAAGATGAAGCAAAGAGTTAAAAAGAAAAGAGAAGGGTGAGGAATTACCCGAAATTTCTTTCTCATCCCCCTTTTGATTAGTGATCTTTTTTCTTTGACGATGGCCTGGTCCTTTCCGTGTTCCAATCTCTATCTTAGTGTTCTTTGATTTGCAGGTTCTATGGATTTTTATAGGTTTGTGAAGATTAAATCGATCTTCATTCAAAATTTTAAACTTTAATATTTTAAATTGGTTATGAATGTGGTTAGATTGGATGAGGATATTTAATTTAAAATTGGATAAGTCTATGAAGAGCTATAGATGAGTTTATCTGCTGTAAATTTGAAAGACGTATTCACCTTGGACACTAAATTTGTAAGGAGATTATTTCCAAATTTTTTTCAAAAAATTAGACTAAATTATAATTTTATAAATTTCAAGAGACGTTTTGGTAAAAAAAAACTTATTTATAAAGTCTTGAAACTTCCATGATCCTTTTTCTATAAAATTTGCACTTATGTAAATAAAAAATCTTGAGGGGATTATTTATAAAAGTTAAAATTTTAGGCATTTATTTATAAATAAAGAATTTTTGAGGAGTTTATTTGTAAATTTTAAATTTCACAAAGGCCAAATCATAATTATCGATCTTTTGAGGGGTTTATTTATAAATCCTAAATTTTACTGGTCTAATTTATAATTTAAAGATTTTTTTGGATTTTTCTGTAAAATTCTCATTTCAAGGAACTATTTGTAAAAAAAATCTGGCCGAGAATCCATTTATGAGGATTTATTCAACCAAAGAATATATTTGTAAAATTCTTGTATTTTATCATTTTGGCCTAACTTTTAGATGAATTTTGAGTTCAATTCTGATCCAAAAATTTAGTCCAATTAACCCATTTAGATTAGGCCTAACTAGAGCTCAAATTTTTTAGTAATTTGAGCTCAATTTTTGGCCAAATCCGGACGCAATTTAAGTCCAACTAAGACTCACATTTGAAATATAATTTAGTGGCATATAAGTATCAATTTTAATCATATTTTAATCAAATTTGATTGAAACAAAAATCATCTCAAACACCAATATAGACTAAAGGCCAATTTATGGACTCACCTAAAAGTCTATTCAAACTAAAAACCAATGTATAAGCTGACTTGAAATTCTAATTAACTAAAAGTTGGCCTGCATACTAGTCTAAAAGTTAAAAATGGCTCAAGATGACCCAAAGCCATTATGAAAGTCCGAGGACTTTCGAACCAAAATTAATTAACATAAATTGATTAAATAATTTAATAACATTAAACTCAGGCTAATTCGGGTGAAACAAATAAACAAAAACAAATTGACCCCCAAATGGACCTAAATTAATAAAATAAATATACTGAAATTGGTTATTAGTCACACAGAATCACTTCTGTTGGCCATTTGGTTCCTAGGATAGACGATCGGTTCGTATTCACCAAAACCAATAGATTAGATTTTTCAAATGATTGGTTCATCAACTAGCCATGTAGCTCTAATGAACTTAGACTACATATCCTTTGTTAGTTGACTAGTACCCTCAACTAGTTGACCAATTCTGATAAAGCTGGGATAACACTCTTTTGGTTAGACGATTGCTATCCTAACTAGTAATCCATTTCAGTCAAAAAACTGATGACTTGGGTTCAAATTCCACTTTAATTAGGTCAAGCCTTAATTAGTTCAAACCTAAATCAATTTAGGTCAACCCAAAAGTTAAAATAAAACTCCAATTGAATCAAACCACATTCAAACTACACAAAACAAGTTTGAAACAAACTCTAATTGAGTCAAACCATATTCAAACTAAACCAAAATAAATTTGGATTAAACTCTGATTGAGTCAAACCACATTCAAAACAAAAATCAAGTTCATATAGAACCCTAATTGGGTTGAACTCAAATTCAACTAAACCCTAATTGGGTTAAATTAATTTTTAATTAAACCCTAATTGGATCGAGTCAAGTTCAAACTAAACTCTAACTAAGTATAATTAAACTCAAATTTGTACACTAATTGTGTCAAATCATACCCTAAATGGGTCAAACTAAAGTCAAATTCAAAATAGAATTAGGTCAAACCTGACTAAAACCAAGTTGAACCAAACTAACTTTAGCTTGGATTTAGCATCTATTAAGGATCCATCAAGAACCCATTAAGGGTAGAATCTAACATCCATTAAGGATCCACCAAGAACCTAATCTAGGTTGGATCTAACATCCAGTAATAACCCAATCAAGATCAAATTTAAGACAAATTAAGGATCCAATAGGAACCTAACCAAGGTAATAACAAGATCAATTAAGGTTACGGAATAACAAGTTCAAAACCATTGACAATACCTCAAATCTAATCAATAATAAGCCAAGAAAAACTATAAATTATCAAATTAAAGATGATTAGTATAAGCTTAGGCAGCTAATCATTCCTTCAAATCAAATCAAACTAAGGTAAGATTGAACTCGCTTGGTTAGTCAACCAAACACCTTGTTTGAATGAAGTCAACCAATAATACGCTTAGAGCTATCGGCCATACTTCAAAGCTAAGTCAACTCAAAAGTCATTGGTGATGCTTAGCCAAGCTAACCCCAAAACTTAGTGGTGATACTTCAAATCTAATCAACAACAAGCCAAAAAAGATTATCGATTATCAAATTAAAAACGATTAGCATAAGCTCAAGCCTTCAATTATTTTTTCATATCAAACTAAATTAAGATAGGCTTGAATTTACTTAGTCAATCATCTAGACACCTTGTTCAAATGAAGTCAACTAACAACACACTTAAAGTCATCAGCTACATTTCAAAGTTAAGCCAACTCAAAAGCCATTGGTAATGCTTAGTCAAGCTAACCCCAAAAGTCAGTGGCAATGTTCTAAAACTAATCAATAATAAGCCAAAAAAGGCCATCGGTTATCAAATTGAAAAGGATCAGCATAAGCCTAGGTTACTAATCACTCCTTCAAATTAAAATGAACTAGTTAAGCTCAAACTTGCTTAATCAGTCAGGCAGATGCCTTGATTAAATGAAGTCAACTAACAATATGCTTAAAATCATCGGTCATAGTTCAAAGCTATGTCAACTTAAAATCCATTGGTTACGCTTAGCTAAGCCAATCCCAAAGCCATTGGCGACACTTTAAAACTAATCATGACTCTTTTCTCAAATTAATCATGACTCTTTTCTCAAATTAATCAAATGATTTTTTTGTGCCTTTATTTTATTAGTTAGGTTTCTCGTTTTAGGATATTTCTGACAATTGTCAAGAAAATTAATAATAAGAACTTGTACTTATTGGAGGTTATGTTCTTACAACACTTGATTGTGTACTCAAACTAACCATATATTTTGATTTGTTATTTCAATATTGCTCCCTAGAGTCTTAGCCATCTCAAGTGGTTAATTTTAATCCCACAGAGATATGAACCAAATCCTCGACTTTTCTACTTTGTGTTTGTAATATGTATATATTATTTCTTCTTATTACTAATATAGTCTTTCTGTGATTAATTAAAGAGTTTTTGAGTGCTACAACCCAGTAGTATGGTAAGGAGAAATAAGGAAAAATAAGGAGAAAACTCTTTAATTAGTCATAGAAAGACTCATATGCACGGGGTTGGAGTCTCGAGCAAAAACACTATCAATTTTATTTGTTATTGTATTTTTATTCCTTTGCTTCCATCTAATTAGGTTTTTATGGTTTGTTGCTTTATTGATCCATATGAATTTATTACTTTACCAAATTATTAATTTATGTTTGTTTTCAATTAGACCTATATGAGAAGGAGACCAAATACAAGCCAGCAACGGGGAGCAAAACTAATGGAGTGATGTTTTTTAATTTTCTTTGGATAATCTATGTTGAAAACCTATACTTGTATTATAGCTGATGCATTTTGTGTAATTCAATTATATTTGGAGTTGTAAACAGGTTTCATTCATATAATTGTACATGTGTTATTCATATTTCATGTAATTTGTGATTTTTCATTTATTTTATATGTATTGAGGATGTATCTTTTAATTAATTATTATAATAACATGCCTCAAATATTTTTACCGGTGCTTAATCAACAAAGTGCCACTAACATACTTATATTTATGGTAGTGCTAATAAAATAGTGTCGCCATAAGACTTAACACATTGGCGACACTAGAGCTAGTGCTACTCATCACTAGACATTGGTGGTGCTAGTATTAGCACCGCCAATGTTTAAACTTTTTGCAACACTAACAATTAGTGCTGCTAAAAGTTGCATAATTTTAAGTGCTTGTGTATGAAGCGCTGATAAATATATATATATATATATATTTTTTCAAGCATTTTCAACACACCACATTTAGTGCCGCTAATATTTTTTAGAAATGCTAATTTAATACTATAAATATTTATGACCAAAACTATTGCAATAGATTCATAGCACTGATAAATGAAGATTAGCACTAATTTGTACTCTGACAATATGATATTAGTGCCTCCATTGCTCATATATATTGTAATGTCCTCTAATATTTGTTGTCCTTTAGATTTTGAAGATAATTAAATTAGAACTTAACAAGTTTTTTAAGTTTGTGATAAGTTTCAGAATTAGTTGATGTTCATCGAAACTCATAAGAGATCAAGTCTCAAGATAAAATTTGAAAACAATAAGACAAAGATAAGAGAATGATGATAATTTAAAGATGAAGAATGAAAATAATACTAGGAGATCAAGAATGCTCAAGATCTAAGATCAACTCCAATCAACTAGTTTTAACTTCTCATTCTTTTGTTGAGTCGAGAATTTGATTGTTAAGTTAGTACAATTCTTTATTTAATATCTTAATTATCTTGGAAATGCCCTCATGTGCTTATTTTCTATTTGTCTAAGTAAATTTAATGTTGTGTCAAATGGCCGTTTAACCAAGATTTGAAAATAAACTTTTAACTAAATTTTTATTAGGATTGATTATCCTAATTGGTTAGTTTAGATGTCCAAACCTATTAGATAAAAAAAAAATATTATTATGATTTTGCAAAGTTTGATCATCTAAACTATCAATTTGGCTCTCTAAGCTTAGAGGTTTGATCGACTGAACTTATCACAAGAGGACAAATTATCATGACTAGATATTTGACCATTGGAATAGGTTCAGATACAAGTTTGGTCATCCAAACTTATCACAAAAAGTTAAGAATGATTTCTAATAGCTAGATTTTGATTCCATTGGTTATAGAAAGACTTGGGATTTTTTTATTTATTAAGGAAAACTAAGTTTCATTTTCTTAGAGTAAGATCCAATCTCCCAAAACTTTCTATTCTCAACAAGAGGCCTAATTAGTTTCAACTTTCAAATCCTCATATGTTCTTGTGTTCAATTTTGAGATACTCTTGTTTAAGTGATTTTATTTGTGTTTTATCATTTTTTATCATTGTAATTCTTCTAGGTTATTAGAAAATATTTGAGTGGTCTTCTAAATTTAGAAGAGAGTTGAGAGAATGTGGCTCGAATTGTGGAGTGGTACTTATGGATCACAAGGGGACTTGTATAAGTTTGGTTTCAGAATACTCACAAATTATGAGTTGATGTAAAGCTTGATTTTACCTCTAGAAATGACAACACTCATGGAATGATTAGAGTTCTTAAGATTAAGGCAAAAGCTGTAAAAAATATGTGATTGGTCACTGTATTATGTA
Source organism: Trichopus zeylanicus subsp. travancoricus (assembly GCA_005019695.1). Taxonomy (NCBI): domain Eukaryota; kingdom Viridiplantae; phylum Streptophyta; class Magnoliopsida; order Dioscoreales; family Dioscoreaceae; genus Trichopus; species Trichopus zeylanicus. Next base: position 1,260,450 of record RXID01021777.1, on the reverse strand, counting down.
TATCCATTTTTGTTCTTTCTAGTTCTCTATTTATCTTATGCACCCAAATTTAATTAAGGTGGATTGAAGAAAAAAGAAAATTTTTTTTGAAAATTTTGAAAAAAATTCAAGTTTGAGAGTTTTGATTTGAAGGGCGGAAAAAAAATTAAAAAAGAAAAAGATGATGACAAAAAGTGAATAGAGAATCTATTGGTGGGTTGGCCAAGATCTACAAAAAATTGAGGTAATTATTATATATATATATATATTAGTTCTATTATTTAAGTTTATAGTCAAAACATTGTCATTTTTCTGAATTTTACAATTCTATGCTTAAAAATATATGAGAGAAATTATAAGATTTATAAATAATGCGGTAATTTTAAATATTTTTTACAATTTATAGAGATGGTTAGATTTTTAAGTTGGATGACAATCTCTGAGCCAAGATCATCTTCTCAAACATCCAATCATTCTGAAAGTGGATTACTGTTTACAAAAAGAGGTTTCGAGATGTTGATGTTAAAATTCTTCCAGCAGATCTGGACAATGCCCAAAAGTTTCAGACAATCATCCTAATGACCGTGACGAAGTTATAAGGATATACTTGCGAAAAGGTCCTTGTTAGCCACATCAACATAATTTTTCACAGTGAAAAGATGGGGATGCTTTGAGATGTTTTAATCTGTATTAGTATAATGAGTGGTAATCGGTTTGAACGTAGCATATTAAAAAATGTTGTTTTCTTGTTTATGTTCTTTTCTCGTGAGGCTTGAGTTTGGAGAACAAGGTGGTGGTGATACATTTGTGGAAAAATGATTTTTAAATTGGAGGAAGAAAGACAAATTGCAGGTTCATGTTGGAGATCCATGTAGTGCTCATAATCAAGCGCGGAAGAAATGCCAATCTCTGATGAATCAAAATTAGCATATTGAAGTTGCTATTTCTAAACAATAAAATCAACTTAAAGGAGACTACTATACTCACTTGACTACAGTAATTGATTGTGCTTGATTTCTTTTATGATATTGATTAGCATTTTATGGTCATGATGAATCTAAGCGTTCAAGCAATCGAGATAATTTTGTTGAGTGCATCTTCTTGCTGATCAAAATGAAGACATAAGTAATATTTTGAAAAATGCTGATGCAAATCTTAAGTTACCTAGCATCCAAAAGGATATCGTAAGTGCTGTTGCCAATGAGACCACCAAGATTATTATCAAAGATATTAGGATAAATTTGTTGCTATCTTAATAAATGAATCACGTGACATATCTATTAAAGAGCAAATGGTTGCTATCATAGACAACTTGTAGAGCTTTATTCTCAATTCACAAAAAACAAATACCAAATTACTTCTTTGTATGTCATGCATTAGCCTAGAGATTCATTTTTTTGCTTTGATAAATAGAAGCTTGTTCAATTTTCCAAAATTTATCCACATGAGTTTTCTCTAGTGGAGCCTGGTACACTTGACAGTCAACTCAAGAATTATATTATAGATGTTCGTTCAGATGTTGAATTTTCACAATTAAAAGGAATTGGTAATCTTTCTGAAAAATCGGTATAATAAAGGATACACATTGTATATCCGTTGTTGTACTGATTTTCATAATTTGCTTTTGTAGAAAGGACTTTCTCTGTAATGAATATTATCAAAAATCGATTATGAAATTGCATAGATGATGAATGGTTGAATAATTATTTTATAACATATATGGAAAAAAAAATTTGTTCAACAGCGCTGACAGTGAGGAAATCATACAACAATTTCAGAATATGAAAGCACGCCAGGAACAATTATAATGAGTTTATTTATGACAACTTTTGGTTCCTCATGTAAAATTTTATCGTCACTGCATGTTTTGATATAGAAATGCAAATGATAATAGTTTTTTGTTTTCTGTAGCAAATGTGCTTGACTGGATCCGAGAGGCAAATTCTGAAATTCTCTAAACAACTTCAATGTCCAAATTAACCTTAATCTCAGAAATCTAATTCTACAAATGAAACTCGAGTGAATAATCAAACACGCAAGAGCTTTTGTAGATCGCTAGTGCTACATCAAATCTCACGACTTGATGCATTTGTAGTCCGAAACTCATCCAACAATGCTCCAAATCAAACTCTTTCCTCTTTCCTCTTGTGTTGGTAAGGGTGGGCATTGGGTAGCACAATTAGTGAATGAAAATTTATGACCAAAATAAGATTGTTAAGATAATTTTGGTAGCAATTATTGAGTTTTCAATTATTGGAGTCGAGAAAAAGGGGGAACGTCGAGGAATGCATGTTTGTGTTTGTAAAGTCATGGTTGATTGATTGATTAAACATGTTGATAAGAAAGGTGGCCTCTCATAAGTGTTACAAATGGGTTTTTGAAGAACTTTTTGAATGCGAGCCCAGAGCTCTTTTGATGTTGAGGGTAATTTCACCCAAGAATTAAAATCCTAATTTTGGGAACGGTCTGGGCACCCACCTAACCTTGTCCTATTGTCGAATTGGCCAAAATCAAATGGTCTCGATTTTGTCCTATTTTATTTTTAATTGTATTTGACTATATGTTGACTCTTATTAATTTCATCTTAGGTTTAAAAGTATTATAAATTTTTTTAAAAAATTGAATAAATTAAAGAACACCCAAAATGCTTGATGATTTTTATAATAATACTTTAACATACTTTAATTAGTTAAATTGACTTTGTTAATTAAAAAGTCAATATGATACATTAATATATATTAAAAATTAAAAGTGAACCAAGAAATCTTTTGTAAATGCTGAACAACTAACCAAAAAATAAAAAAGTATCATGACACAAACAAATGACTTTATTATTTAAATTTAACTTAAATATATATTATTTACTGATTACAACATAATACAATCATTCTTCATTTTTAGTTGAATTTAACACATATGGATGTGAAAATTCGAATTCAATAAATGGATGATCAAGATGATTGCTTGGAGGGAAATGTGCAAGAACAATAAATTTTAGGGAATCTTAGATAGTAGTTTTGAATTATGATTAGTGCCACGACCCAATTCTCAATATGCAACTAGTCATACCCTACTAGATAATTATTGTTCTTCCCAATTTTGATGATGAACAAAATATATTTAATTATCACTTAAGTTATGTTTAGCCAAAGGATTTCAAAGCTCTCAAGGGTATGTTCAAAAGCTTCAAAAAAAAGGAAGTGCGATGGTAGATCAACGAGTATGCCTTGAAGATATTATAGGATGATATGAAGTGACTTAAAGATGTCTATAATAATTTGAAGATTCATAGATGACATGGACAAAACTAAAGCAACTCAAGATTTCGGCATCGACTAGATTTAGCTTTTCTTTTATTTTCAATCGAGTCAACAATTTGCCCTAAGATAATTGTTTAGAGTTCTTGTTGTGTAGAATTTTGTAGGAAGCTCTTAAAAGAGCTTTTCTAACTGAATTGGACATCTGTTTCTAAACCAAATGATTGATTGGATCAGACTAAAGATTCAAAAATTCAGACCTATGCAAAACTAAATAACAAGTTGAGAACTGAATGCTCAATTGGAGATTCAAGTTTTGATTTATAAACTAGAACCAAACTGCCTATTGGTATTCCAGTTCTAATTTAGTTATGAGAACTGGATGATCAATTATCTGAAGTGGTTGTCCGGTTTGGATTTTCTACGCAAATAACAGCTAGTTTTTGGGGGTGAACCTAGTTGCGAGATCTCACTCCCAATGGCTAGATTTGATCCCAAAGTTATAAATAGAGTTAGAGGGACTTCTCTAAATAGTTTTTGCAATGTCTAATCTTTGTAAAACAGATATTAAAGGCCATTTAGCTCTCTAGCTTTCAAATTGCTCTAAATTTCCTAATCTCAATCAAATTTTTATTGTTGTTTCACTCAATTTTGAGAGATCTTTGTGTGAGCTTAATTTGTATAATTTTTTTAAATTTTCACTTGTAATCCACTCAAGATTATTTGGTGTAATTGAAAGACTCAGCTCCAGATCATAGCTTATCTTACCGATTGGTGCAAGAGAAAGTGTAAAGGGTTGGCTTTATTGACGAAGCGATACTCTTGTGGTGAGTTAAAGTCCTCAAGAGCGAGGCAAGGAATGTGAAGTAGGAGTGGTTGATCTTTGAATCACGTTACATCGCAATGCACATCTTGTTTACTCTATTTACATAATTACATTTGTGATTGATTGAGATTTCCTTGAAATTATTTTGGTAGATTGAATTGATTTTGATTTCATTAAAAAGTGCCACTATTTCTCAATAACCTAATTTACCCCCCTCCCCCCTCTTAGGTGATTTTTGTGCTTTCAATTGGTATCAAAATTTAGTGTTTTATTTTTGGTTTAACTGCCTAGAGTTTTCTAATATGTTTTGATGGAAAATTTTTGTATTTCTCCATCTCTCCAAGAAAGGCAATCCAGAACAAGACCTCTTCTCTTTAATGGTACCCCTTTCAATTATTGGAGGTCTAGGATTAGAATCTTCATTAAGATTATAGACTATGATCATTGGCATATTATGGAAGAAGGATATACTTCACCCACCAAAGAAATTAATGGTATGAGAGTTCCCAAACCTAGAGGAGAATGGAATGAGTTGGATAAAAAAATAATTCTTTGAACACAAAAGCAATTAACATTCTTTATTGTGCTCTTGATCCTAACGAGTTTAACTGAATTAGTATATATGAGAGAATTCATGAGATTTGACATTGCCTTGGGATTACCCATAAGGGTACAAGGCAAGTCAAGGAATCTAAAATAAACGTATTAGTTAACTGATATGAACTCTTTAGAATAAAATCTAATAAGTCAATAATGGAAATGTTTCATCATTTTACATATATTATCAATACCTTAAAATCTCTTAGAAAAGTTTATACTAATGATGAAATGGTAAGAAAGATTTTAAGATATCTTTCAAAGTCATGGGTTCCCAAGGCGATAATGATTCAAGAGGTGAAGGATCTAAATAAATCACCCTTGGAGGAACTTTTGGGGTTATTCATCACTTATGAGATGACCATGAAGTATAGGAGCCAAGAGGATGATGAAGACAAGAAGGCATAGCTCTTAAGGCCAAGAAGTCTAGTGATGAGGATAAAGATAGTGATGAAGAAATAGTTCTCACCACTAGAAAAATCAAGAAATCTTAATGAAAAACACATGCTAAAAGACTTATAAGTAATGAAAAGAGCTGCAATAATGAAGAGGATGAGGATGTGTCCATGAATTTCAAATGCAAGAAGCCCGAATACAAAAAAGCCAAATACCCTCTCAACCCTTAATCAAAGAAATTCAAAGGAAAGAAAAATAAGATAATGGTGGCTACATGGGACCACTTGGAGGAAGAGAGTGAAGATCCTCATCCGATGATGAAATTACAAACTTGTGCATCATGACCATTGAGGATGAGGTATGTGATTTAACATTTGATGAATTGCAAGATGCATTTGAAAATATATATACTACACATGAAAGATTACTTCACAAGCATGCTTCTTCAAAAAATAAATCAAATTTTCTTAAGAATGATTTTGAATTATTGAAATCTTCTAAATCCTTGTGATTGTAAAAAAGATGTTGAGATTCTTCAAAAAAAAATTTTGCTTTAAAATCCTCCCAAATATCTTGTGATTCCAAAAGGAGTCTTGAAAAGCTTCAAAAGGAAAATGCTAATAAGAAAAAGACTCTACAAAATTTCTTCCATAAAAGAAATACTTTGAATATGATTTTGAAAAATCAAAGGAATGCTTAAGTAGATCTAAACTTGGTTTTATATCCCCTTCAAAATTTAAAGATACTAAATCCACTTTTGTAAAGGCTTCAAATACTTCATTTTCAAAATTAAATTATAACTATTATTGTCAAAATGGACATGTCTTCATGAGTTGTCCAGTTAAGAGAGATCCATCTCTTAAGCAAATTTGGGTACCTAAGGAGATGATTCCTAAAGCTAAGAAATCCAAACTAGTTTGGGTTCTTAAAATATCCTCCACTCGAGTAGTATAATTTAGCTAGAAGTGGTGCATAAGCCTTAAATTTGCTATATTCTTATTGCCATTTTCTAGCTAATCCAAAGGTAGGATTTACTTCACTTATTAGTTCATCATTTATTACATTTTTAATTTATTGTTGTAACTATTTTACTCTCTAATCTTATGGACCCATACTTAGAGTGAGTTCCATCTTAATAATCTTGATTGTTTTTGTCTATGCTTCCACTTATTAGGTCAAAGAGATAAATAGTTTTTAGATAGTGATTTATCAAGGAAGATGATGGGAAATCCATCCATGTTTGTAGAGTTAGAAGAAAAGGATGGAGAACAAATTACCTTTGAAGATAATGGTAGAGGTAAAATTCTAGATATTAAAATTATTTCTATTAAATTCTCTTTAATTAAAAATATTCTTTTAGTAGAAGGTCTTAAGCATAACTTGCTTTTTATTAGTCAAATATATGATAAAGGTTTTTATGTTCTATTTAAATCAAAAGTTTGCATAATTAGACATAATGATGATGATGTTATAGCTTTTGTTGATCATCAAGATAGAAATATATATACCATAGGTCAAGATGACTTAAAAAATAAGAAGTATTTTGTAGCTCAAGATAGCAATAGATGGCTTTGGCATATAAGGCTTAGACATACAAATATGGATACTGTGGGATCAAAATTAACCATCTGAGATAGCAAAGACCCTGAGAAATAATCTTAAAATAATAAATCAAAAGTATGGTAGTTTGAATATGCAATCAGGTGTTGTGCACAAGTCCCTATTGTTAATTACTCCGACAATCGTCACAAATCTCCTAAATTGAGAAACCTAACTAATAAAGATAGAGACACAAAAGGAAAGAAGAAAATATAATTTGATTGATATAAAAAAATACATGACTTAAGTAAGGGCATACCCTCAATTTATATTTTAATGGATTTGAATATGAAATAAGAAAGAAAATGGGAAGAGCTTGATATTTGTTGCTGTCCCACTCCCGCATGCTGGACTGTGCGGAGTCTAGCTCGGGTAGGTCTTAAAATGATCATTGGCAGATACTGATGATTTAGTTTAATAGTATCATTTTGGTGGGATATGGAAGGCAATGAGGAGTTTGAAGTGTATCTAATAACTCTGAGCTTCGGTGATAACTTCGTTAGATGGTGTTGTCGGTGACTTGTTGGGATTAGCCTGAAGTATTTTTGATAACTTTGAGCTTTAGTGATAACTTTATGTTTTGAAGTGTCTTTATTAACCAATGAGGTGTCAATGATAACTTTGTAGTTTGAAGTATTTTCATAACTAATAAGGCATAGGCAATATCTTCATTGTTTGAAGTATTTTTATAGCCAATAAGATATAGGTGATAACATCGAGGTTTAAAGTGTTTCCATAGAAAATAAGCATAGGCGATAGCTTTAAGGATTGAAGAATTTCTATAACCAATAAGATGCAAGTGATAATTTTGAGGTTTGAAGTATTTCCATAGCTAATAAGGCATAAGCGATAATTTTGAGATTTGAAGTGTTTCCATAGCCGATAAGGTGTAAGCAATAACTTCATTCGAATAAGGTATTATAGCTAACTAACTAAGTGAATTCAAGCCTATCTTAGTTCAATTTAATGGTTTGAAGTATTTTCATTAGCCAATAAGGCATTGGTAATAATTTTATAGTTTGAAGCATTTCCATAGACAATAAAACGTAGGCAAGAATTTTGTTGATTTTGAAATGTTTTCATAGCCGATAAGACATAGGCAATAACTTCATGGTTTGAAGTATTTTTATATACACTAAAGCGTAGGCGATAACTTCATTCTAATAAGGCATTGCAGTTGACCACCTAAGTGAGTTCAAGACTACCTTAGTTCAATTTGTATGGTTTAAAGTTTTTCCATTAGCCAATAAGGTATTGGCAATAAGTTCATAGATTAAAGTATTTCCATAGCCAATAAGGCATAGGTAATAACTTGATGGTTTGAAGTATTTTCATAGTCAATAAAGCGCAGCCGAGAACTTAATTTAAACAAGACATTGTAGCTGACTAACTAAATAAGTTCAAGCCTACCTTAGTTATATTTTCATGATTTGAAGTGTTTTCATTAGTCAATAAGGCATTAGCAATAAGTTTGTGATTTGGAGTATTTTCATAGCTAATAAAGTGTAGGCGATAACTTTATGCTTTGAAGTATTTCTACAGCCAATAAAGCGTAGGTAATAACTTTACAGTTTGAAGTGTTTCTATAGCAATAAGGCATAGACAATAACTTCATTTGAACAAGGCATTGTAGTTGACTAATTAAATGAGTTCAAGCCTACCTTAGTTTGGTTTATATAAAATTCAAACTTGGTTTAGCTTAAGTCTAATTTGATTTAAGTCAATATTCAACACTTGATTTTAGGCTCAAGTTTGATTTAATTTAATTCGGGTAGGTTTCAACCTTGTGTTGAGTCCTAATCGAATTATTGTTGGATCCTTAATGAATCTTGGATTCAACCCTTAATAAAATCTTAATGGATCTTTAATGGATTTTGAATTCGACCCTTAAAAGGTTCTTAATAGGTCTTTAATGGATTTTGGATCCAATCCTTAATAGGTTCTTAATGGATCCTTCATGGATTTTGAATCTGACCCTCAATGGGTTCTTAATGGATCTTTAATAAATTTTGGATTTGACCATTAATGAGTTCTTAATGGATCTTTATTAGATTTTGGATCCTACCCTTAATGGGTTCTTAGTATATTTTTAATGGATCTTGGATTTGACCCTTAATAGGTTCTTAATAGCTCTTTAATGGATTGGGTTCAAACCTTAGTGGACCTAGATTTAAGTTTAAGTCAATTTAGGTTCAACTTGATTTCAGTTTAGACTTAACCTAGTTTTGATTCAGGTTCAATCTAGTTTTGTCTTGAATTTGAGTTTGATTTGACCTGATTAGGTTTTAATTTGAATTTGATTTAAACCAAATAGAATTTGATTTAAATCTAGTTTGACTTGATTAGGGTTTCATTCAAATTTAATTTGATCTTAGATTGACCCAATTTGGGCTTGATTGGGTTGGGCCTGAACTGATTTGGTTTGGATTAAACCAATTTGGATTTGAGTCTAGTTCAATATTAATTTTAGTCCATGTTTTTGATTGACTTAAGTCCATTTAGTGACTCATTTGAGTCAATATAATTTTATTTGTTTGATGTAATTGAATTACTTTGATTTAATCAATTTAGTTTAAGAGCGCTCAAGCAGTCATAATGAATTTGGGTGAGCTTGCAGGCTGATCTTGAATCAATCTAGATTCTTGACAAGCTCACAAGCTGGCCTTGATTTAGGCATTCAGCAAGCTCACAAACTAGTCTTAGATTGAATAGATATTCGGTAAGCACCCAAGTTGGCCTTAGTCCAAATAGATATTCGGTGAGCCCACGGGCTAGCCTTAGGTCGTAAATTGGCCTTAGTTTGAATAGATATTCGATGAGCTCATAAGCTAGCCTTATTCTAAATAGATATTCAGTGAGTCTGCAAGCTAGTCTTAATCCAAATAGACATTCTACACGCTTGTAAGTTGGTGTTAATCTGAATAGACATCCAGGGGGATCGCAAGCTAACCTTAGCTCAAATAGATGTTTGGCGAGCTCGTGGGCTGACCTAAGTCTGAATAATTATTTGGTGAGCTCATAAGTTGACCTTAGTCCGAATAGACATTCGGCGAGCCCACAAGCTGGTCTTAGTCCGAATAGATATTTGGTGAGTTCACAAGCTAGCTTTAGTCTAAATAGATATTCAACAAGCCTACAAGTTGGCTTTAGTTTGAAATAATTTTTGGATGAGCCCGAGGACTGGCCCTAGACCAGAATTGACTTTTAGATGAGCCCACAAGTTGTCCCTAGGTCAATAGTGATGTTGGTTCATTAACGTGCAGGAGGTAGGCCAGTGCAGTGGAGGTCATGCTAGGGTTTTGACACAGGTGCAAGTTGATGTGGTTAGGGGAGCCACGTCCTAGTATTCCAATGAGGAAAGCATAGGTGATAGTAGCTTGGTGGTGCTCATGGGTAGGGCAGTACAGGAGTAGGTGACACTAGAGATTGTGCTAGTGGGAGTAGCCACAGTAGTAGGTTCGTGGTTAGGAGATAGGAGTGGAGCATGGCTAAGGGAGGAGATGGTCGGGTCTGGCCATCTCTGGCTAGATCCAACTCTGAGTGGTGGTGGGAGGTCCTAGGAAGAAGTCAACATCAGTAAGGGGCACACAGTCACAAGTTTGGCATACCTGTGGCACAAGTGGAAGTAGCCACGACTAAGTTATAGTTGGCTGAGATCAAGTTGAAGGTGGAAATTTGGATGGTAGTGGAGCCAAGACAAGATGATGGAGATGTGCAATCACATTTGTTTCTGGTGCTAATCTCATTTATTTCTAGCAACAACTTTCTTCAATATTTTGGAAAGAGTCTTGTTGAATGCCTTAGCGAGGCTATTCACTATTGAATTATAAATAGATGAATATCTCCAATTTATCTTGTGATGATGTGCGAATCATCCTATCTTAAAGCTTTTGAAGAATAGTTCATTATTAGAAACGATCGTTCGAGGGATATTGAATTGATACAGAATTTTTTCTCGAAAGAAGTAGATGATGGTATCCACTTTCACTTCTCTTAGTGGAGTTATCTCTGCCCATCAAAAGAAATAATTAGTTGCTGCTAATATAAAGTGATGAACTTTGGAGGAGGATGGCTCAATTAGGCTAATTATATCTGTACCCCACACTTTGAATAACCATGAGGATACCATTGGGTGTAAAGTATTTGGGTGCTAATGGATGAAATCACTATGAATTTGGCACAAATTATACTTTCTTGCATATTCAATATAGTCCCTCACCATCATAGGACAATAGTAGGGCATACACTTAATTTTCGTCATCATTTTCATGCTTAATTGATGAGTCCCACAAACCTCAGAATGCACCTCATATGTAGCTTCCTTGGCTTTTTTATTTGAGAGACAACGTAGAAGTAGTTAATCGAAAAACCTTTATAAAGTGTATCATTAATAAGTAAAAAATGTGTTGCTCTCTTTTTGAGTTGTGTCTATATAGTTTTATCTTTGAGGAGTTCTCCACCTTTGAGATACTTGATAAATGGTATTCTCCAACTTATGGCCTCTTCTATTAGTGTAGATTCAACCTTCTCATGTTTGATGTTGAAGATTGAGCTTATCACTTGTCTGCTATAGATTGTGATTAAAATATCTACTTAGTTAGGATTGGCTAGTGTCTTGGCTAATTTAGATAAGTAATTAGATTTTGCATTGATGGACTAGGGAACATTAGTTATTTTAGACATATGGGATCTGTCTCATGAGTTCATGTGCCTTTCATGGTATTTTAGGAGCTCAGATTTATAGATTTTATATTTGTCTCCTATTTGACTAATGAACAATTATGAGTCACAAAAAATATCCAGGTGCAATATTCTCATATTGAAGGCCATTTTCAGTCTTGTAATTAGAGCCTCATATTCAACCTCATTGTTTGTATATAGTTTTGAAAGGAAATAAGAATATCGTAAAATGCCTTCACTTGGAGTAACAAATATGAATTCAATGCATGCTTTAATTTGTGGAAGCTTCAGCCTAATTCCTATTTTGATGGATAATGCTCCATCAAAATATACCTTGCAGAAAGGTTTCCTTCTTTGACAAAAAGAATTTCTTCATTAGGGAGTTTATAGTTTAGCAGACAGTTGTCCAGCACTAGGTGAGCAGTAAGAAAATTAGCAGGGGCTTTTCCCTTAACTACTTTTTAAGGAGTGAACTTGATATCATACTCCATGAGAATTAAAGCCCATTTTACTAGCCTTCCATTGAGTACAAACCTAATCATCAGGTATTTTATGAGGGTCAACCTTGGATATTAAAATAATCTGATGAGAGAATAAATAATGCCTAAGCTTTTTGATTGTGAATATAAGTGTTAGACAATGCTTTTCAATGGAAAAGTAGTTAGTTTTTGTCCCTACTAGCATTCTACTTAAATAGTAGAATGTGTTTTCTTTTCCTTCTTCATTATTTTGGGCAAGAAGTGCCCCCCAAAGAACCTCCCATTGTGGTTGTGTAGAGGATCAAGGGTTTATTAGGAAGAGGTGCCACCTAGACTGGTAGCTTTCAGAGATATTATTTAATTTCTTTAATGACTTGTTGGCACTCCTGATCGCAAAGGAATGGAGTGTCTTTCTTCATTAGTTTAGAGAAGGGCTTATATTTTCCAAAGAGATTTGTTACAAACCTTCTTATGTATATGAGTGACCTTGGAGTGAGCTCAACTGCTTTAGGTTGCTAGGCGGTAGCATACCCAAGATGGCTTTGATTTTAGATGGATCAATTTTAATCCCTCGGTACCTCACAACGAATCTAAGGAACTTCCCTGATGATATCCCAAAAGCATATTTCATAGGGTTCATCTTTAGGTTGTATTTTCTAAAGCGGTTGAAAACCACTCTTAAGTCTTGGATATGCTCATCTTTAGACTTGGTTTTCAACTAGTTTGTGTATATGGTCATCAAAAATCCAGGTCATGGTCCTTTGATAAATGGCACCCATATTTTTAAGCCTGAATTGCATCACCTTATAACAATAAATGCTGATTGGAGTTCAAAAGGCCATGTATTTTTCATCATTAGGATGCATTTTGATTTAATTATATTCCCAAGATACCATCCATAAAGGAGAATAGTTCAAAATCAGCCATATTGTCAGTCATGATTTCCATTATGGGTAATGAAAAATTATCTTTTGGACATGCTTTATTTAAGTCCCTATAATTTGCACAAATGCATATTTAGCCATTCTTCTTCTTAACTAGCATAATTCTTGTAATCCAAGTTGGATATTTCTCTTCCCTAATGAAGCTAGCTTCGATCAATTTCTTTATTTCTTTTGTCACTTTTTATTCCATGTCAAATTTCATCTTCTTAGGTGCCTGTTTAATAGATGAATGTTCAGGATTGATAGCTAGCTTGTGGACTATGACTTTAGGATCTAGTCCAGGTATCTCCTTATAACTCCATGTGAAGCAATCAATATATTTCTTGAGCACTACTTTGAGTTGGGTTTGTCTCTCCTCTAAGAGTTGTGTGCTAATAAATGTGGGCCTATGACCTTCCTCTAAATTTAGGTTGATTTTCATCAATTCATTGATTGTAGCTTGCTTCTCATCCTCAAGTTCTAGTGGAGCTTCTTTTGGTTTGAGAATCATGTGTCCACCAAGTGATTCATCATGGGGATTTGGCAAGAGTTCTTCTCTTGATTTTAAGGGCATTACAGCTACATCATGCCCCCTTCCTTTTAGTCTTGATGAAGTTTTGTTGAGAACTTCTTTTTCGTGTGATGCCTAGAGAACTACAGCTAGCTTGATGCATACAGCTCATGGATCAGAAGGTATTAAGGATACTTGATCAGCCTTATTATTGAATAGAGATTCAATGGTGACTATTTGGAGTGATGTAGCACAATTCTTTGGAATTCTTATTTCCTCTCCAAGGGATATAATCACACTCTTTAGGTGGATCCCATAGATTTTTTTTATGAAATAGCTTTCTTCCTTTGTTTGTTGAAGTTTGCAGCCGGACTTCTTGACTATTTGACGAAGGGTATTTGAAAAATACTTAGGTATGACCATTGGTTGATAGTTACCATCATCTTCTGGATCCTCAGTTTTTAGGATCTCATGCATGGTTGGAACATAGGGAATTACTTTATAAAATAATATCTTCTTTTCTCCCTTATGTCATTTGAAAATGTAAAAGGTTATTAATACCTCCACAATACTGACACTTAGTTCATCTAGTGGCTTAAGTAAGCCTTCTGGGACTTTAGTAATGAGGAGATAACTCTTTGTTTGACCCCTATTGTTATCTTCATCAGAAGAATAGACACATAGGTAGAATAGTGGGATTTCATCATCTAAAGAATTTGTGTCACTTCCTAGATTAGGAGGGGCGAAGATTAGATTAGGGATCCCCTTCTTTACTTGACTAATAGAAGTAGACCCTTTATCAGCATGAGATCTTTGGTAGTATTTTGCATCATCATTATATACCTCGTGAACATCAAAAGGATGCATTTCTCTATCAATTCAGCATTCATCAACATCCTTAAAGTGTTTGAGATAATGATGTAGGGTTGATGGTACCACCTTGTTTTCATGTAACCATGGTCTCCCTGATAGTGCTTTGTAGTATGCATCAGCATCAATCACCTAGAACTTAGCATCAATCATCAACTTGCCTATTTTTAGAGATATGGTTATAGCCCCAAGAGCTCTTTAACTACTTTTATTAAATACTTGGATGTTATAATTTCAGATAATAGGTGACAAACATCCAAAGCTAAGGCCTTTAATGTGTGAAGGGTCATCAAATTGATTAAAGAGCCTAGATCAATAAGGATGTGATTCATTTTGATCCTATCATAGTTCTCAGTTAATGGTCTATTATGGTCCGTTGTCCCTAATAGCAAGTTGTCATTTGTGAAAGTGATGGTAAAATTCTGACAAGCATAAAAAGACTCCTTCATTTTCTCTTCAATGAAGTATGCCTGGTAATCAATTAGGTTTTGAAAGGTATAAACTAACATGTTCCTGAGTTCTTGTGACATCATCAGAGCATCCAAGACACATAGAATGGTAGGAATCTTCTTGAGATGAGCTACTATATTATATTCTACTTTCTTGAGTGTAGGCTCAGCTTTCGAAGGCTCAATGTCCATTTTTCTCTAAATTTCTTTATCCTGGTCTTGGGGGATGTTTTTATCCCTAGGCACTAGAGCTTGCTTTAGCGGTAGCACTTTACCACCTCTGAGTTGTACTTGGTTTGCATTCCTCAGTTGAATTCTAGCATCATGAGATCAATAAAGCTCTTTCTCAAAGTCACTACCAAGGTTGATCATGCGACAAGAGGTGGTGGATCCTTGCCCTCGATTGGTAGTTTTCTAGATAACTTTGGAAGATGTGACTGGATGATAGTCATCCCATTCAACATCGGGATTAGGCACATGGGGTCTCCTTAGAGAGAGATTTTTAGAGACTCTTTGGATAAACTCTTCTATTTTCATAACCTTCTTTAGGGCTTTATTTTTAGGGCACTTCTTTCAATCCTTGCCCTTGAGTGGGCCCCAGCATTAGCTTGCTTAATTTTGTCTTGAAATGCCTATTTATTCTTTTGGTGCTCGCTAATATAGTGCCTCCCAAAGTATTTATAGAGTTGTTCTGATTCAAACATAGAGTCATATTCAACGTCCATGTCTTGTATATATAATTCTTTTAAAGTTGGTAGGGGGCACCCTTCCATAGGTTCTAGGACTAAGACTTCACCAAATCTAATAGGTTGACCATCTACTACAAGATCACTTGATGGCAATTGAGATGGCTGCTCATCAATATTTACTTTGGATATGTGAGCCACCATGCAACAAGAAGCATTAAGCTTAGATAATTAACTTTGATAGTATCTAGCTTTTTTGATCTGTCTCTGGAGTTGTTGGCACAAATGACTATTTTGATCCTAGGGAGGATTGGTAGGTGATTCTTCCCCACTCTTGTAGGGTCTTTTATGTGGCTTTACTTTGTTTGCTAATAAATTTTCCATCTTCTCAACTTTCTCATAGAGCATGATAGTCATGTTCGACATGCTTTCTATGTGCACAGCTATAACCTGCATGTGTCTGTTTAGTATTTGTATTTATTCTTTGACAAACTTTATGTTAATTGTAACTAGTTCTTTCACAATATCTAGTTGTAGCTTAAGCATGCCATAGTTATATTCACAAGCAAAGTCACTCTCTAAGATAGTCATCTTGGGAGTAACCTTAAGGGAGACCCATGGGATCTTTCATTTCATCAAAAGCATTCCCAATAAATCTATTTGCTTCTTCTTGCCTTGCATCCTTACTTTCATCATTATTGAAATGATGGGGCGGGGATCAGCTTGATTGTAAACCACTAATAATAAATATGGTGGAGCACGTTGCTATTGGATGTTCACTTTCTTCATCTTTTGTAGCAGGGTCCTCTAATAGAGCTCTAAGCTTGTCAGAGAAGAATTCCTCGAGAGTTACTTAGCTCTATCTCCTTGGACATATTACTCCAAAATATTGATATATTCTTGAATGGCTAATTTCTTAACATTGTATTTATCCAGCTGAACCAGCAATAAGCTAACTAACTGAGTTCAATTATACCTTAATTTGATTTAATGGTTTGAAGCTTTTCTATTAACTAATAAGGTATTGGCGATCACCTTATACTTTGAAGTATTTTCATAGCCAATAAGGTGTAGGTCATTGACTTTGAAGTATTTCCATAGCCAACAAGGTATAAGCAATAAGTTTATAGTTTGAAGTATCTTCATACCTGATAAGATATAAGTAATAACTTTATTTGAATAACACATTATAGCTGACTGACTAAGCGAGTTCAAGCCTACCTTAGTTGAATTTGCATGGTTTGAAGTGTTTCTATTAGCCAATAAGATGTTAATGATAACTTCTTGGTTTGAAGTATTTCCATAGCCAATAAGATATAGGCAATAATTTCATAGTTCAAAGTATTTTCATAACCAATAAGGCATAGGCGATAACTTCATTTAAATAAGACATTGTAGTTAACTGACTGAGAGAGTTCAAGCCTACCTTAGTTTGATTTTTAAAGTTTGAAGTATTTTCATTAGCCAATAAGGCACATGTAATAACTTTATGATTTGAAGTATTTTTATATTCAATAAGGCGTAGGCAATAATTTTGTAGTTTGGAGTGCTTCCACAGTCAGGAAGGCCTAGGTGATAACTTTGTGATTTGAAGTGTTTCCATAGCCAATAAGGTATTGGCGATAACTTCATTTGAATAAACCATTATAGCTGATTATCTAAGCGAGTTCATGCCTATCTTAGTTTGGCTTGATCTAAAATTCAAACTTAGTTTGGCTTAAGTCTGATATGATTTTATTCAATATTCAGAACTTGATTTAGGCTCGGTATAATTTGACTCAATTTGGGTCTGGTTTGACCTTTTGTTGAGCCCTCATCAAGTTCTTATTTGATCCTTAATGAATCTTCGATCTGATCCTTGAAGAGACCTTAATGGATCTTTAATGAATTTTAGATTTGACATTTAAATGGTTTTTAATGGGTCTTTAATGGATTTTGGATCCAATCCTTAATGGGTTCTTAGTGGATCTTTAATGAATTTTGGATTCAACCTTTAATGGGTTCTTAATGGATCTTTAATGGATTTTGGATCCAACAATTAATAGGTTCTTAGTGGATCTTTAAGGGTTCTTGGATTTGACCCTTAATGGGTTCTTAATAGATCCTAAATGGATTTGGGTTCTAACCTTAGTGGACCTAGATTCAAGCTCAAGTCAATTTAGGTTCAATATGATTTTGGCTCAGACTAAACCTAGTTTTGGTTCGGGTTCAACCTAGTTTTGGCTTGAATTTGAGTTTGACTCAATCTGATTAGGGTTCAATTTGAACTTGATTTAACCCAATTAGAGTTTGACTCAAATATGGTTTTACCAAATTAGGGTTTAATTTGAATTTAATTTGATCTTAGATTGACCCAATTCGGGCCTAATTAAGGTAGGGTTTGAACTGATTTAGTTGGAATTAATCAAATTTGGATTTGAATCTAGTTCAATATTAATTTTAATCCATGTTTTTTATTAACTTAAGTCCATTTAGTGAATTATTCGAGTCAATATGATTTTATTTGTTCGATGTGATTGAATCACTTTGATTTAACCAATTTAGCTTAAGTGATTTAGTTTGAGAACCCTCAGAGTGTCACGATAAATTTGGGTGAGCCCACGGACTAACCTTGAATTAATCTAGATTCTCAGCAAGCTCACAAACTAACCTTGATTTAGACATTCAACAAACTCGCAAGCTGGTCTTAGGCTAGATAGATACTCAGCGAGCCCACAGGCTGGCCTTAATCTGAATAGACATTCGATGAGCTGACAAGCTAGCCTTAGTTCAAATAGAGATTTGGTGTACTCGCAAGTTGGCCTTAGTCCAAATAGACATTCATTGAGCTCACAAGCTGACCTTAGTCTAAATAGATGTTTGATGAGCTCACAAGCTGGCCTTAATACAAATAGATATTCAGTGAGCTCACAAGCTAGCCTTAGTCTGAATAGATGCTCGGTGAGTTTGTAGAACGGCATCAGTTCGAATAGACATATGATGAGCTCACAAGCTGGTCTTAGTCTGAATAGATGTTCAGTGAGTATGCGGGTTGGCCTTAGTCCAAATAGACATTCGGCAAGTCCACAAGTTAATCGTAGTCTAAATTGAGTTTCAAGTGAACCCGTGGGCTAGCCCTAGACTAGAGTTGATTTTTGGACTAGCCCGTGGGCTGGTTCTATATTAGTAGTGATGGTGGTCCTTCAACATGCAAGAGGCTGTGGGTGGTCATGATGGTGATAAAGTTCTACTGTCATATGAAGGGCCACGAGTGGTAGTAGTATTGAGGTTTGCCATCTTTGAGGGAGCCTCAGGTGACCACAATGGTGATAAAGTTTCATCAATGCTCTAAATACTATACGTGGTTGCAATGGTGATAGTGTAGAAACTAAAATAAAAGAGCTTCTTCTCCTCTCTCTCTTTTCCTTTATTTTTTCTTAACTAGCAGGACCCCTGTACCTTTTTTCATAACAACCCTTTTTTCTTTACTCCTTTCTCTCCCTACGTTGGGTTTCTCTTTTGTTTTTTGTATTTTTTCGACTCCTCCCCTCCTATAGCTAGAGATAACAACAAAGTTTTATTATTATTATTATTTTCACTTCTCTTCTTTCCCCTTCCCATTTCCACATGAGCCGCAACAATTTCATTTTTTTATTTTTTTACTTTCCTCCTCCTTCTTTCATGAGAGCAGCCCCTTCTTTTTCTCTTACTTCTTCACCAAAGATGTAGGCCTCCTTATCTCCTTCTTAACAAGCCCTTCACTATCTACACCAATGTCTTCTTTCACCCTAAATTGGTGGTGGTTGAAGAGGAGCTTGGGCAAAGCTTGCAAAGCTAGAGTTTTAGAGGTGTAGGTAGGTGTAGTGGAGACGGGGCTAGGGTTCTGATGTGAGTGTAGGCTAGTGCAGTGAGGAAAGCCACATCCCAGTATTTTGAGAATGAAAGCATAGGTTACAATGGCTTGGTGGTGTTCATGGGCAGGGCCATGCGGGGTTGCGATGACACTAGAGGTGGTGCCAGTGGGGGCAGCCACTATGGTAGGCTCATGGGCAGGAGATAGGAGTGGAGCACATCTATGGGAGGAGATGGTCGGGTCTGGTCATCTCTGGCCAAATCTAACTCTAAGCGGTGGTGAGAGGTCCTAAGAAGAAGTCGACATCAGCAAGGGAGGCACAAGTGTAGGTATGGGGCAACTGTGGCACAAGGGGAAGTGCCCACGGCCAGGTCATAGTTGGGCAAGATCAGATCGAAGGTGGAGATGCAAACAGTAGTGGAGCCAAGACAAGATGATGGAGATGCACTCAAGCTGGGACAATGAGATATTGAGTAATGAGAGCCTTATTGCAAATAGAGGGGATAGAACAATGTACGGGAAACAAAGGTAGAGAAAAAGACACAGAGATAAGGGTTCTTACGTCTTGTTGATTGATTCTTTGTAGTATCCTTTTGGTCTCCTAATTTTCTTATGTTCTTTTTCTACTCTCGGAACTACTTCTTGATCTTTTTTTTCTCAAGTGTTAACAAGGTTTATATAGAGTTCAAAGAGATGAAATTAGGTTGAAGCTCAATCTCTTTGTTTTGAATTTTTGAATGATGGATATGTGTGTACATAGATTGTATATGGATGATTTGAGATTAGATAAGTTTGTGAAAAGATATGGATGACTATTCATTATTGTAGACAACAATGATTTGAAAGTTATACTTATCTCGGACATTAAATTTATAAGGGGCTATTTGCAATTTTTTAAAAAAATTAGAATAAAGTGTAATTTTATGATTTTCAGTAGCCTTTTTATACAAGGACTTATCTCTAAAATTTTAAAACTTTCAAGGTCATTTTTGAACAAATTTTGTACCTATTTGTAAATAAAAAATTTTCGAGAGACTTATTTACAAAAAATTAAAATTCTACAAGTTTATTTGCCAATAATAATTTTGGAGGGGTTTATTGACAAATCTTACATGTCATAAGTATCAAATTATAATTATGGATCTTTTGAGGGGCCTATTTGCAAATCCTAAATTTTATAGGACTGATTTATAATTTTAGAATATTATTAGACTTTTTTATAAACTTCTTATTCCAGAGACCTATTTATAAGAAAAACCTAACCAAGAACCCATTTAAAATGATTTATTTAGTTTGGAGGTTTATTTGTAAAATTTTTATATTTTGTTATCAAAAATCTGGAAAGGGTTACATGACTTTAAAATTTTGCAGTGATGTGGAGAATTTGAAAATTATTTATTTTAAAAATATTGCATTAATAGTGGCATTGAGCATATTTTTTCAGCTCCTTGCACACCATAATAAAATGATGTTATTGAGAGAAAAAATAGATCTCTTCAAGAAATGGCTAGAGTCATGCTTAACAAGTACTCTTTACCAAAAAATTTTTGAGTAAAGGCTGTTAATATGATATGCCATATCTTGAATCGAGTCTCTATTCGACTAATCCTTGACAAGACTTCATTTCAGTTGTGGAATGGTAAGAAGTCAAGCATTACAT
Organism: Trichopus zeylanicus subsp. travancoricus; assembly: GCA_005019695.1. Taxonomy (NCBI): domain Eukaryota; kingdom Viridiplantae; phylum Streptophyta; class Magnoliopsida; order Dioscoreales; family Dioscoreaceae; genus Trichopus; species Trichopus zeylanicus. The sequence goes on along the minus strand of RXID01021777.1, from coordinate 1,239,706 downwards.
ACTTTCATATTTTTTGTTGTAAATATTTTATTATACATACAAAAAATCATTTCTCTAAATTTAATTTAAAAATTTTTGAAGGCATTTTTCTTAGATACTCAACTATCTCCAAGGCATATAAAGTCCTCAACAAGTCCTCTATGGTTGTTGAAGAATCTATACATGTTGTATTTGATGAAGCTAACCCTCGTTTGGAGAAAAAATTTATTAATGATGATGTAGATATCTCCAAGAAATTAGATGAGACACAACTAAAAGAAAAAAAGAGGGTGAGTCAAGCCAAAGCACAAAAGAAGAGGAAAATGAAAATGGATAGGACCAACAAGAAGAGCAAAGTGGAGATAAGGAGATCCCCAAGGCATGGAGATTTTAAAAGAGTCACTCGGAGGATCATATCATCAGTAATATTAATCCAGGAGTAAAAATTAGACATGCTATTAAATGTAAGCTCCATATTATTGCTTTTATTTCTCAAGTTGAACTGAAAAATCTTGATAAAGCAAGCTCAAAAAGATGAAAAATTGGATTCTTGCTATGCAAAAAAGAATTAAATCAATTTGAGTGGAATCAAGTTTGGTACCAAATGGGTTTATAGGAATAAGCTAGATGGAAAGAGTGTCACAATTAGAAACAAGGCTAGACTAGTTGCCAAGAGTTTCAACCGAGTTGAGGGTATTAATTTTGAAGAAACTTTTGCTCTAGTAGCCTATTTGGAATCCATTCATATTTTGCTTGCTTCTACATGTTATAAATGTTTCAAACTATTTTAAATAGATTTTAAAAGTACTTTTTTAAATGTGTTTTTATCTAAAGAAGTCTATATTGAATAACCTCCCGGATTTGAAAATTTAAAATTTTCAAACCATATTTTAAAATTGAAGAAGGCACTATATGGACTTAAGAAAGCTCCAAGGGCTTAGAATAAGAGACTAAGTTCCTTCTTAATTTCAAATGGTTCTACAAGAGATTGTATAGACATCACATTATTTCTATTGAAAAAGCATAATAACTAATTAGTTTCACAAATTTATGTGGATGATATTATATTTGGTGCTATTAATGAAAATCTATATGAGATGTTTACAAATACTATAACTAGGAGTTTGAGATGAGCATGATGGGAGAGTTGAACTTCTTTCTTGGACTAATAAATGAAAAGTAGGATTTTCATCAACCAAGCTAAGTATATTAAGCAACTACTTAAGAAGTTCAATATAGATAAAGCTAAGGCAATAAGAACTCCAATAAGTCCCTCAATCAAGTTGGACAAGGGTGAAGATGGTAAAAAGATTGCTAAAAATTGATATAAAGGTATGATTGGTAGGTTATTGTATATTGCTGCTAGTAGACCCAATATCATATTTAGTATTTGCTCATGTGCTAGATTTCTAGTATCCTCTAGGAAATCGCAATAGGTTGTCGTGAAATACATACTTAGATATCTTAAGGGTACACTAGATTTAAGATTATGGTATTTAAGAGGTGATTGCTTTGATACCAAGTTTTGTGATGCGGATTATGTCAGATGTCATATGGATACAAAAAGTACTAGTGGTACATGCCAGTTTCTTGAAAAATCTCGTCTCATGGAGTTCCAAAATACAAACTTTAGTGTCTCTTTCCACCGTTGAGGCTAAATATATGGCCACAGAGCATTATTGCTTTTAAATCCTTTAGATGAGACAAACATTTCAAGATTTTGGTTGTGAATTTCAAATATATCAATTTATTGTGATAATGCTAGTACTATTAATCTATCCAAAAATCTAATACTGCATTTTCATTCAAAACATATTGATATTTGCCATCATTTTATTTGGGGATCATGTTTCAAAAGGGGATTTTTTTTGAATTTAATTGAAACCGATCGTCAACTCGTGAACAATTTTATTAAACTATTGGATGAGACATGATTTTGTTTGATCTGGAATGCAATTGGTGTTTCAAAACGCACTTGATTTGTTAAATGCTCTTGAAAATTGATTTGATATCTTTCCCTCTAATTTTGTTTGTGAATTTCTGCTTTCACTAAACTTGACGATTGGTTCTGAAGTGGTCACCCAGTTTTGTAAATATCATGTGTTCCAAAATTCATTGTTGGTCAACTGGTTAATAAACGGTTGACTAGTTTAGAAAGTCTTTATGCATTAGGTTTCTCTATTGGATAACTAGTTTATGAATTGGGCATTCAATAGGTGGAACTCAGGTATGATTTTTGATTTAAAACCCTAGAGGCCATTCGTCTTCTCCATCCTCACTTATGTATGGTGGCTCCCGATCTCCCTCCAGGCAATCCAGCGGTGAATTGGGGTAATCTAAGGCCATCTCACACATTTTTGCTCTTCCTCCCTTTATCTCTCTCCATCTAATGCCTTAATTTCAAGTTCTTCTCCTCCAATGGCTTGTAGATTCAAAAGTCCTATTTTCAAGAAGAGAAAAGGTGAGGGATCCTCCTCTTCCCTTGGTAATGAACCTTCCCCTCCTAAATTTGCTTCACTTGAATCATTTCTCACTTCCAAAACAAGTTTACAAGCTCCTGCAATATTGTTCCATGCAATGTTGATTTTGATGATCTTCACTCTTTGAATCTCAAGCCTTTATTTGATGCTCAGGGCTGGACATCTCTTAAAACCAAGCATCTTTTATGCGAATGCCACCTTTGATGAACATTCTAACATCTTTGATATCTCCTATGGTGATAAGAACATGACTCTTATCCCTATAGTCCTAGGCTCCATCCTTGGTATACCTGCAATATGGGAGAGACTAATTTTTACTCATAAATAGTTTGATCAAATTCCCTCGTATAAGTTAGTTGTTGAAATTGTCTTTAAGGGAAATTGGGGTGATACCATGTGGAAGTTTCAGCCTAACCTCCTTCCAACTCAAGCCTATGTGATCCATTAGATCTTAGCCTACACCCTCCTTCTAAAGGGTGGGCATTGGGATGAAGTTTCCTTCATTGGATTTTATCTTATTTATTATCTTTTGACTGGGCGTATGATTTGCTTACCTTATATCATTATCCACCATATGACCCACTATGTTAGATACTCTCATGCTACCCTTGGTTATCGTAGCATCATTTCCTTGATTCTTCAGAATCCACTCCTTCACACCTACTGATACCGTCTCTTGTTTTACTCTCTTTCGGATGGGCTTTTCCCTACATGATGGTTCTTGGGTTTGCAGGGAAGGCAATGCTAAGTAGGGTGAGGAGGTAGAGATTGATGCAACTGAGCAAGGTTAGAGAGCAAGATATGCTTGAGCTGGTCCTTCACAGGCCACATCTTTGGGCTCCAAGTCAAACTTTTCAGAGAGGCTAGCTCACTTGGAGAACTTAGCACCAAGCACGGCCAAGCAAGTGACCCATCTTTGGACTTTTGTGGATAAGTTCCAGTCATCCATGAATGGGATATTTGACATGCTTTGTACTTTGCTAGACTACACGACTCCCAGACCAAGTCCCTAGTTCTCTCTATTGTACTTATGCTTTCAATAGAGTTTTAGACTTTATTGCTTTTGTGTTTTGGATTATGGTTTAGTTTGTGGATTATGATCATTCTATCTATGTTTGATGATCATTGTTTTCTGTTGATTGTGAAATTTCAAATATTATTGATGTTTTCAATCTTTGAATGTTGTTTGGTTTACTTTATGAAAATTGTGGATGGATATTGTGAATTTCGGTTTCCTTCTTGGATGAAATTATTTTGTTAGCACTTGGATATTATACTCTTAGAATGTATTAATATAGGGGTAGCTTGTATACAGGTTGTGGATTGCTGCTATACATATGTACCTGTGCTATTACTTTTGGTTATACATGGATTGTTTGGCTTGTCTACAAGTTGGACTCTTTAATTTTTTAGGGGAGACTCTATCCATATCTTTTCCAACCCTGTATAGCCCTGTTGGTTGATGTTAGAAGGGGAAGGCTTATCCATATTTATTTATGTTTTATTTGTGTGACATATACATATATTTCCATATACATTTATTATGCTCTCATGTGCCTTTATGCTTAAATTTCAAGTTTTTTGGGGGGTTTGTTATCATCAAAAAGAAGGAGATTGTTGTCCATCCTATTTTTGATGATGAACAAATCATATTTAATGATCACTTAAGTTATGTTTAGCCAAATGACTTCAAAGCTCTCAAGAGTGCATTTGAAAGCTTCAAAGATAAGGAAGCATGATGGTGGATCAGCGAGCATAGTTTGAAGAGATCATAGGATGGAATGAAATGGCTTAAAGATATCTACAACAACTTGAAGATTCACAGATGACATGGACAAAGCCAAAGCAACTCAAGATCCTAGTATCAACTAGGTTAAGCTTTTCTTTTATTTTTTGTCAAGTCAAAAATTTGCCTAAGATTAATAATTTAGAGTTCTTTGTCACATAGTGTTCTACAAGAAGCTCTTAATAGAGCTTTATTAGCTAAATTGGATGTCTACTTCTAAACCAAACAATCAGTTGAGTCAGACTAAAGATTCAAAACTTCAGGCCTATACAAAATTGGACAACTGATTAAGAATCAGGCATTGGGTTAAAGGTTTAGGTTCTGATTTATGAACTAGATGCCTGATTGGTATTTCAGTTCTAATTTAGTTATCAGAATTGGATGGCAAATTGGGAACTGGATGAATAGTTGGGAACCAGATGACTAGCTAGCTATGGGCAAGTTCTAATAAACCAAAGTTGATTGATCGGTTATCTAAAGTGATCATTTGGTTTGGATTTTTTGTGTGAATAACAACTACGTTTTTTACTATTAGAGTGAATCCAACTTTGAGATCTCACCCCTAATGGCTAGATTTGACCCTAAAAATATAAATAGAGTTAAAGGAGTTTCTCTAAATAGTTTTTGCAACTTCTAATCTTTGTGGAAAGCAAATAAAGGCCGTTTAGCTCTCTAGCCCTCAAATTACTCTAAATTTTTTAATCTCAAGAAAATTTTTATTGCCCTTTAACTCAATCTTGAGAGATCTTTATGTGAGCTTAATCTGTACAATTTTCTTTTAATTTTCACTTGCAATCCACTCCAATGTTGTTTGGAGTGGTTAAGAGATTCAAGCTTCAGATTGGAGTTTATTTGCTAGCTAGTTCAAGAGAAAGTGTAAGAGAGTGGCTTCACTGATAAAGTAATACTCTAGTGGAAGAGTTAAAGTCCTCAAGTGTGAGGCAAGGATTGTAGAGTGGGAATGATTTATCTCCAAACCATGTTACATTATAGTGCACACCTTTTTTACTCTATTTACATAATTGACTTCGTGATTGATTGAGATTTACTTGAAATCATTTTGGTGGATTGAATTGATTTTGATTTCATCAAAAAGTGTTATTGTTTCTCAAAAACCTAATTCACCCCCTCTCCTCTCTTAGGTGATTTTTGTACTTTCAATACTAACTTCTAACACAATATGAAGTCTAATGAAAAATTATATATATATATATATATAATAGAGAGAGAGAGAGAGAGAGACACTCACACACACACACACATATAGTGGGGATAAAATCCTCTCAAGAGAATTTTGACCTATCATCCTATTAGTCTTTATTACTTGAAATGTCTTGAGCTAAGCTCATAATGATTTGAGGTTTATAATTAAGGGTTTTGGGTTTTAAGATTTTAGGATTAAAGGTTTAGAGTTTAGGTTTTTAGGATTTTAGGGTTCAAAATTTAGGGTTTAGGGTTTAGAGTTTAAGTCTAGCATTTAGGGTTTTAGGGCTCAGGGTTGAAAGACTTTTCTCTTTTCTTATGTAATCTTGAGTTAAATTAGGTAGTTTGAAGGCTAATAGGATGAAGGGTCAAAGTCCTTTCAAGAAAATTTTATACTTGCTATATAATATAAATATATATAAGTAAAAGAAATCCACTCTAGATATCACACAACAAAATATGCAACTATTTAAAAAATGTTTTTCAATATAAACAAGTAATCATACCACCAAGAATCAATACATATATCTAGTTCCATAGAATAGGTGCTATTTGTCACTGAACTATGTAAAATCACGGTGCACTCTCTTCTATCTTATACTCATTTAATTGCTTTTTTGATGTGAATGCTTGTTTTGTAATTATTGTTGATTTTTAGTAATTGGGCCTTAATTGTTGTTTATATAAGATTTGTAATTTATAAAAATCTTCAAACAATCTAATTCACCCCCTTCTTAGGTTGGCTTTTGAGTCAAAAGTGGTATTAAAACTTGCTGCTCTTGATTTAGAGCTTGACAATCTTCGAGTATCAATATTTTGTCAATCTTTGATTTTTCTTACTTCATATTATATTGGGTCAAATCATTTTTAGACCACCATTTTTTGATGGTAGTGATTTTTTTGGAAAATTTGTAATTGTGCCTTCATGAATGCTTTTGACATTGAGATTGGGATGCTATTGAAAATGAGTATTTACTAGCCACCAATCTAATTAATGGCGTGAGAGTATCCAAATATTTTTATGAATTGAATGATCTTGAAAGGAGAAGCAAATTTGAAAATGCAAAAGTCATCAATATCCTTCATTATTACCTTAATTGAAATGAGTTTAAATAGATTTGTTTTTGTAAAACTACTCAAGAGAATTGAAATTTGTTGTTACATAATAATGAAGGAATTGGTCAAATAAAACATTTAAAAATTTTAGTGCTTGTGAATCAATTTGAACTTTTAAAAATGAATTCTGTTGAATTCATTTTTGAGATATTTTTAAGATTGATAAACATCTTAAATAGCCTATATTTGTTAGGCAAATGTTATATTAATGAAGAAGTTGTGAGAAATATTCTTAAGTCTTTGCCAAGTTCATGAAAGTTCAAGGTGAAGGTTATTGAAAAACAAAGAATCTCAAAAAAAAAGAAAGTCCATTTTGAAGAACTCATAGGTTCATTATTAACCTATGAGATGAGTATCCAGGAATAGAGAGATGATGAAGACAAAAATATGAAGGTGAAAAAAAAGTGCACAAGCAAGAATAAAATAGAAGTCAATGAGTCACTCCCGCTAGCCCAAGAAAAGAAAATAAGAAAAGAAAGGAAAAGCCAAAGTGGGATGACATAGATGATGACTCTAATGATCAAGATCTCAACCTTTGTCTCATGATAAAGGATTATGAGTTGGTGATTACAAGATATAAGATTCTAATTTTGATGAATTCCTTGATGCATTTCAAGATTTGTATGCCAAATTTAAAAATTTATTTTTGAATTACACATATTTGAAGAAAAAAATTTCATTATTTTTATGCAATATTGAATCTTTGAAAATTTTAAAAAAATTATTTGATTTCAAAGAATTCATCTCTTGAAAATAAACTTTATAATTTGTAAAATGTGAATTAATTTTTGAAAAAAAAATATATAGCTTTACTTATAATGTAAAAAATAATTCTCAAATATTCTTAGTGTATATTCTTTACAAAATTTGACTTGTCATTATTGTTCTTTTAAGGGTCATATTTTTACTTGTTCCTAATTAAAAGAAATGCCAATTTCAAACAAGTTTGGTTTCTTAAGTTCTCCCTAATTTAAACTAACATAGTTAGATAGAGATGACACTTAGTTTTAGTAGAGTTTTTTTTCTTTCAAATGGATTTTAAAAATATTTTAGTATTAATCTCTCTTATAAACTCTATTTCATGTTTGATTATTTTTTTTCATAATATCCCTTATTATAGCTAATCTCTCTTAGGAATATAGCCTTGTTGAGTATTATAGATAATAAAGAGAAAATTTGATGGACAGTATCCAACAAATCTCATTAGGGATTCAACTACAAAAGATAATCTAAAACTCTTCTTACTCTTATTGAGTTTCTATTAATGTAATTCTCTTATTACAAGATATTATCATCTTTATAGATAATATGTATTGTTTGAGCCTAGCTAATAGAGTTTAATATTGTGGAGCCATAATCAACCATCTGGAATAGCTAAAAATCCCAAGAAGCAATTCCGAAATAACAAATAAAATGTGGGTGAATTTGAATGTGCAATTAGGTATTGTGTAAACATAGCTTTCAACAAACACAAGGCCTTATTATTAATTATTTTGACAATTATCAGAAACCTTATAAAGTAAGAAACCTATCTAATAAAATAAAGATACAAAGAAATAAAGCATAATTTGATTTAAGAAATGATTACATAACTTAAGGAAGAATATACCCTCACTTTATAATTTAAAGAATTTAAATTCATAATCACAAAGAATATGAAATAAGAAAGCGAATAGGAAAGTTTTGATGCTTGTTGCTACTCCGCTCCCATTCCCTTGATTGAGCATAACTTGACTCAGATGGGTGTTTGATTCGATCCTTGGTGAACACTAATAACTTTACTTGATTTCAATATGTGGCTGTCTATCTTGGTTTATGTCAGTTGACCTCATTAGGATTTGAATTATTACTAACAACTTTCTATTTATTGTTCAGTTGACTTCTTTTGCTTCTTGACTTGAGAGAATGGTTAACAGCTTTACCTTATGCTAATCATTCTTAACTTCAAAATCAAGGGCTTTATATCTTATTATCAACTAAGTTTGAAGTGTCACCAATGACTTTATGCTTGTGTTGGTATAGTTTGAAGTATTCTTAATGGTTTTATACTTATGTCATTTAACTTCTTTGAATAAAGACTTTGGCTGATTAACTAAGCGAGTTCAAGTCTGTCTTATTTTTGTCTAATTTAAGAAAATGACTAGCAATCTTAGCTTATACTAATCATTCTCGATTTGATTATCGATTATCTTTCTAGCTTGTATTTAAAGGATCACTAATGGCTTTGTGCTTACATGAGTAAACTTTATTTGAGCACAATATTTGCTAACTAAATAAGCGAGTTGAAGATTGCTTTATTTCAGTTTGATTTGAAAGAATGTTAGTGGTCTTAGCTTATACTAATAATTCTTGATTTGGTAATTGACGGCCTTTCTGGCTTGTGTCAAGTAAATTTTAAAGTATCACCAATGGCTTTTATGCTTGCGTCGATTGAGTTTGAAGTGTTACCAATGATTTTATGCTTATTGTTAGTTGACTTCCTTCGAATATAACATTTGGTTGATTGATTAAGTGAGTTGAAGCCTATCTTTAGTTTGATTTGAAATAGTTAGTGGCCCTAGGCTGCTAATTATTTATGATTTAACAATAGAAGACTTTTTTTTGCTTTGTTGTCTATTGAATTTGAGGTATTATCGATGATTTTATACTTGCTATTGACTAACTATATTTAATTTTAGTTTGATTCAATTCAAACTTGGTTTTGTTTCAAGTTTGACTTGATTTAATTTGATGTTCATATTTAATTTTGGCTCAAGTTTGAATTAATTCAATTCCATACTTAGACTTGATTTTGGTTTATGCCTAATTTGATTCAATTTGATGTTTAGACTTATTTTTGGTTCAAGTCTAATTTAATTTGATTTGATGTTTAGACTTTATTTTATTTCAAGTCTGATTTGATTTAACTCAAGTCAGGTTCGACCTTATGTTGGATTCCCATCATACGTTGGACTTGATCCTTATTAGATCTTGTTTTGACCCCTATTGGATTTTTGTCAAATCCTTAATGGACCTTGAATTTGGTTTTTACTGAATTCTTAATAGATCTTGGTTTGACCCTTTTTGGGTTGGTTCTTAAAATATCCTTAATTAATCTTGAATCCAACTCTTATTGGATTCTTATTGAATCCTTAATGAATTATGAATCTACCTTTATTGGGTTATGATTTGATCCTTAATGGATCTTGGATGCAACCTTTATTGGATTTTTATTAGATCCTTAATGGACCTTGGATCCAACCCTTGTTGGGTTCTTGTTGGATCCTTAATAGATCTTGGATTCAACCTATGTTGGGTTCTTATTGGATTCTTAATGTATCTTGGATTAAACCCTTATTGGGTTCTTGTTAGATCCTTAACGAATCTTGGATCCAATTCTTATTGGATCCTTATTGAATCTTGGATCCAACCCTTATTAGGTTCTTAATAGATCCTTAATAGATTCTGGATCCAACCCTTGTTGGATTCTTATTAGATCCTTAACAAATCTAGGATCCAACCCTTATTGAGTTTTTATTGGATCCTTAATTAATAATCTTGGATCCAACCTTTATTAAGTTCTTATTGAATCCTTAATATATCTTAGATCCAATGTTTAGTGGGTTCTTATTGGATCCTTAATAGATATTGGACCCAACCCTTAATGGATTCTTATTAGGTTCTTAATGAGTTTTGATCAAACCCTGATTGGATTCTTTTTAGATCTTTAATGGATCTTAGATTGAACTCTAATTATGTTCTTAATAGATTTTGGATAAATCTTTAATGAATTGTGGATTCAATTTTGATTGAATCTTTATTGGATCCTTAATAGATTTTGAGTTTAACCATTGTTAGGTTTTGATTCAACTCATGTTGAACCTTTATCAAGTTTAGGCTCAATCCTTTAATAGGTTTGGGTTTGAGCCATGATGGACCCTTATTGAATTTGGGTTCAAACCAAATTGGTTCAACCCGTCTTAGACCCATACCAGGTTTGGGTTCAAATTTAACTTCATGCTAGTTTAATTTTGGCCTAGTTTTGGTTTAGGTTCAACTTGGTTCAAATTTGATTTTGGACTTGGTTTTGTTTTAGTTCAAGTTTAGACTTGATTTTGATTTGGTTTAGGTTTAGATTCAATTTTGATTTTAATTCAGATTTGGACCTGATTTTGGTTTCAATTTATTTGATTTGTAGTCAGGTTCTTGAAAGAATCTCTTAGGATAAAAATGCGGCAATTGGGTTTTCCAAAGAATCCTTTAAACTAGAAATACGATATACAGATTCTCGAAGAAATCTCTTAGGCCAAAAATATGGTGGTTGACTTTTTTAAGGAATCTCATAGGCCAAAAATATGGTGGTCAAATTTTTGATGAATTCTTTTAGGAAAAAATAAGGTGGTCAGATTTTTGAAAAAATTTCTTAAGCCAAAAATATGACTGTTAGATTTTCAAAGAAATTCTTTAGGCTAAAAATATGGTGGTAAAATTTCCAAAAATCTCTTTGGCCAAAATATGCTAGTTGGATTTCTAAAGAAATTTCTTAGACCAAAAATACGATGGTCGAGTTCCTGAAAGAATTCCTTAAATAAGAATAAGACAGTTAGGTTTCCAAAAAAATTCTTAGGCCTGAAAGTAAGGTGATTAGGTTAGGTTCTTGAAGAAATTTCTTAGACCTAAAATTGATGACTAATTCATGTGGCATGCAAATTGAGACAAAGGAGAAAAAAATAAAATAATAACAATAACAATAACAATAACAATAACAATAATAATAATAAATCTCTTTTTTTTTTGTTCTCTCTTTTTTGGCTGTAAACCTATCTCCTTCACATAGGCCTTCTTTTTCCTTCCTTTTCTAATTTATTTGTAAGAAACTTTCTTTATTTTTATTTTATTTCTTTTTCTCATCTTCTTCTACCTCTTTTTTGAGTCTGTGGTCAGATCCAGCCACAAATGATGGCAAATGATAGCAAAACCCCATGGCAGTGTAGATGGCACTGGGCAGGCACATGGGTGCAAGCATGGGCATCGATTGCTCAGGGGGCAGTCAATCGATGGTGGGCACATAGTGGAGATGGTTTGAGCAGTAGGAGTTAAGACTGAAGTAACAACTATGTAGGGGTAGCTGATATGCAAGGGGATTGGGGTAGAGGTGGCTTGAGCAGCAGCTACGAGGCTAGAGCAATGGCTACTTGGAGGGGGCTGAAGCATGTTCAGGCCAGTAGAAGCCGCCAGTAGCTTGCCAACGATGGGGCATGTGTATGTGTGTGTGTGTGTGTGTGTGTGTGTTGTGATAGGGCCACAGGGAGGTGGTTGTCATCACCATGTCGAAGTCTAATTTTTCAGTTGAAGTTTAAGGGTGCTCTAGCGAGGTGGCTTGGGGGTGGAGGTCCTTTGGTGGTTTGGGTGCAAGCAAGGCCAAGCAATCGGAGATGGGCTATGGCTTGGTGCAGCATGCTCGAAAGTGGGCACACATGGGTGGTGCAGCCATGACCAAGATGAGTGGGGTAGTGAATCACAGTTGTAGCAATGGGTACAGGCATCTTGCAAGAACAAGAGGAAGGCAAGTAGCGGGATACACATGAAGAAAGAAAGAAAAAAACTTTGAACTTACATGGTAGTCTTCTTTTTTTGAAAAAATTTACAATTCTTTTTCCTTTTCTATGTGTTCTATTTCCTATGCCTTCTCTCTCTTTGATCATCTTATTTTTTTGGTTTTGTAGGTTTGGAGGAGTTTTTATGGGATTGTCGATATAATCAGATCGAGTCAATCTTCTTTTGAATTTTAAACTATTGTGGACATAAATAATGTTAAGTTTGAATGTTTGAATCTGTAAATAAGATTTTGAATAAATTTAGTGATTTGGATGTGATTGTATTGTTTTGTGAAATCATAAAATATTGGGTGATTATTTGCAAAACTTTTCACTCTAGGAGATAATTTGCAATTTTGAAGAATTCAAAGACTTATTTATAAAATTTGCCATAAGGACTTATTTATAAAATTTTAAAATTTTCAAAGTTCTTTTTATAAAATTTTATTTACAAATCAATGAAATTTGGACTAATTTACAAATTAAAATCTTCAAGGGATTTAGTTATAAATTTCTAAATATTAAATATGTAATTTAATATTTCATGGAGGATTTATTTGCCAAAACTGAAAATGCCAAGGACTCATATAAAAATATAAATTTTTAAAGAATTTATACACAAGCCCTAGATTTTATAAAGATTAATTTGTAATTATTAATTTTTGGGAGTTTATTTATAAATCCTAAATTTTACGGGATTGATTTGTAATTTGAAAATTTTTTGACCTTTTTTTTTCAAATATTTTATCCCGGGATTTATTTGTAAAACGATTTAGCCAGGAACGTATTTGTAAAGATTTACTTGGTCTAGGGACCTATTTATAAAAGTTGTATTTTTTTTATTTTGTTCAGATTTTTAATGAGTTTTGGACCCAGTTTTGGTCCAAATTTCTAATCCACTTAGTCCATTTAGGCTAAATTCAATTTGAATCCAAATTTCACAATAATTTATATTTGAATCGAGCTTAATTTTTTATCATAATAAGATCCAATTGAGACTCATATCTATTAAAATCTAGTGCATTTAAGTTTCGACCCTAGTCAAATTTTGATCAAATTTAGTTCAGCCAAAAATCAGCCAAACAAATATTAGTTTAATCAATGCTATTTGTATCATAGATAGGGGTATTATGTAGGTAATGTGCATGATTTTAAAGCTCCCATATTGTGTTATGATGAACAACATGAATGGTTTGCTATTTCGCTATCATGTGTTCTCATGAGCTCCTTTTGTTAATTTAATGATTTAATATATTGCTAGGGGATAATTATTTTTGGCTTAGGTTGCTATAGTATTTTAGTGATTACTTTGGATTTTGTTAATTGTATAATATGAGACTGTATAATAGTGATCTATACTATGTGTTTGTCAAAAGGGAGACAAAATTATCTATGGAGAAATTATTTATATTATCTTGGTATTATCTTGAGATGATTATCTATCATACTACTTGTTACCTACTTAATATCTCCTACTATTGTTTCTCTTTGTTCTATGTATTTCTTCATACACTCATTTAGGGAGATTTAATATTTTTGCTGGTGTTAAAAAGAGGATAGCAATATATATAGTTGTATAACTCATTAAATTCACTTGGACTAGTTTATTGATATTGCTAAAAGTATGTCTAATTACTTTTGTGTAAACTTATATTATAATATGCTTAGTTATTTATACTATGCATAGTTTGTCATCATTAAAAATGGAGAGATTTTTATTCTTTAAATTTTGATGATGATCAAAGTAGAGTTTAATAAGTTTATTGAGTTGTTATAGTCTCAATATTAGCTATGTTCATTCAATCTCATAAACGATTGTTTCTCAAAGATAAAGCTTGAACATATAATAACAAATGTGATATAAGGACATCGTTGATAGCTTCAAGAATTTGATCAATAAATTTTTGGAGCTCCCTATTCGACAAGTTTATTAACTTGGGAATATCTTCATCGGCCTATTTTATATTTAACTAAATTAAGTTAATGAAATATTAAATAGCCATCTAACTATGATTTGCATAAAACCTTAATTAAATTTATGTTTTAAGAGTTTGGGTGACTGAACATAATAGTTTGATTTTCAAACAAGATATTTCGATTGTTTGCACAAGGTAGTTTGAACAATTGACCCCTATATATCGATTGCCCAAAGTTTTGAGATAGAAAATAAGTTTTCTATCTACAAATTTGGTTGTCAAAGGAATAGAGTTTGACTATCTTACATCTTGAGTTTGATTGTATAAACCCTAGAGTTCAATTGTCCAAACACATGAGGACAACACATAACAACTAATTTTTTCTATTATTGGAATAAGATTGTACATGAGTTGAGTCATCCTAACTACTCTAAAATAGTCTAGATTTGTTCCCAACTTCTAAAATTTGATTCTAATAGATATAAAAGACTTGGAATTTTTTTGCTAATCAAGAGGAAAGGCTCTAATTTGTTTTAACATACAAATTCCTCATCTAGCACTTGTTCTCAATATTAAGATACTATTGTTTGTATAGTTTTCTTGTAACATTCTTATTTCTTATCATTATAATTGTCCTAGATTATTAAAAGAGGATTGAGTCTTCTTTTAGATATTAGAAAAGTGTTATTACTTTTTGAGGAGTGAACTTGATATTATATTCCATAAGGATTAAAGCCCACTTTGCTAGCTTTCTGGTAAGTACAGATCTAGTCATCAAGTACTTTATAGGGTCAATCTTTAATATGAAGATGACTAAATGAGAAAGTAAATAATATTCGAGCTTCTTGACTGGGAATATAAGTGCCAGATAATGTTTCTCGATGGGAGAGCAATTACTTTCTACCCTCACTAGCATTCTACTCAGATAATAGAGTGCATTTTCTTTACTCTCTTTATTATTCTAGGCAAGAAGTGCCCCTAAGAATCCTTCCATTGTGGTCATATAGAGGATCAAGTGTCTATCAAGCAGGGGTGCTGTTAGGACTAGTGGCTTTAAGAGATACTACTTAACCTCTTTGAAAGCTTGTTGGCATTCTTGAACTCAAATGAATGAAGTATTCTTCTTCATTAGTTTGGAGAAAGACTTGTATTTTCTATAGAGGTTTAAAATGAATATCCTTATATATGTGAGTCGGCCTTAAAATGACCTCAATTACTTTAAGTTGCTAGGCAATGGTATGTCTAAAATTGCTTTAATCTTAGATGAATCAATTTCAATCCCTCGGTGTCTAAGGATGAAGCCAAGAAATTTTCTAGACAATACCCCAAAAGGCATATTTCATGGGGTTTGTGTTCAGATTATATTTTCTAAGACCGTCAAAAGCTACTCTTAGGTTTTAAATGTGCTTATTTTTGGTCTTAGTCTTGACCACTAAGTCATCGATGTAATATTCCACTAGCTAGTATATGAGCTCACAAAAAAATTAGGTCATGGCTCTTTAGTAAGTATAACTAGCATTTTTAAGCTCGAAGGGCATCATTGTTATAATGTCAGGTGTGATGAATTAGCCCCACATTGGATATTGGATAGATAAAGTCCAATATATATAATGAAAAAGGCTCATATCCCATGAGCTTAGGTTATTAGAATATTTTGATGTCTGACCTGTTATATTATTCTAATTTGACACTTTTTCGACTTCCCCAACAAGTGGTATCAAAGCTTCAGTTTTGAAGTTATGCAAACTCTTAAAATCAAAATTACTATGATGATGCGACTAGGTTAAGTCGCATGTTAGTCTCTTTTATAAAAATAAAAGGTTGAGATAAAAACTAGTTAGTATGGGTCATACGGTGAAATTGGTCAAGAAAAAAAGTACCGTGATAATGCAACTGAGTCGAGTCACATGTTAGTCTCTCTTAAAAAAAATTAAAAATGAGACAAAAATCTATTAATATGGATCACACAGTGGAACTGGTCGAGTAAAAGAGCTCTTGATTAAGAGTGTTAAAATTGATGTGGTCAAATCATACCTGAAGGGAGATATTATTATAATGTCAGGTATGATGAATTAGTCCTACATTGGATATTGGATAGATAGAGTCAAATATATATAGTGAAAAAGGCTCATATCCCATGAGCTTAAGCTTTTGGGATGATTTGCTATCTGACCCACTATATTAATCTGGTTTGACACTCTTTTAACTTCTCCAACACATCACCTTATTATAATAGATGCCGATTGGAGTTTAAAAGGTCGTTTGCTTTTTATCATTAGGATGCATCTTGATTTGGTTGTACCCTAAAAAGATAACGATAAAGGAGAATATTTCAAATTCAACTATATCGTCAATCATGATTTTCATTATTAGCAATGAAAAATCATCTTTTGAGCATGTTTTATTTAAGTCCTTGTAGTCCACATAGATGTGAATTTGGTCATTCTTCTCTAATGAAACTTGCTTCAATTTGTTTATTCATTTCTTTTATCACCTTTTATTCTAGGTCAGTTTCATCTTCCTAGGTACCTATTTGATAGGTAGAAGTTCGGGGTTGATAGCCAACTTATGAACTACAACTTTAGATTCTAGTCCAAGTATCTCCTAATAGCTCCATGCAAAGCAATTAATGTACTCTTGAAGCATCACTTTATGCTCAGCTTGATTTTTCTCTGAAAGTTGCTTGCTGATAAAGGTTGGCCTAGGGTCCTCTTTTGAGCCTTGGTTGATTTCCATCAATTCATCAACTATGGCTTGTCCTCCATCCTTGAGTTTTAGTGGAGCTTCTTTTGATTTGAGGATCATTTCTTTGCTTGATGGTTCATCATATGGAATGAGAGTTAGCGAAGATTCATCTGAGTGTATTTTGGCTGCTCCATGCCTCCTTTCTTTTGGTCTTAATGGAATTTTACTAGGGTCATTACCTTCTTGTGATGTCTAGATAGTCATGGCTATCTTAGTGCATGTGTCAAAGGGTATTGATGTTGTTTGGTCATCCTAAACATTAGATGGAGGTCTATGGTGGCCATGAGGCATTTGTGGATGTTTGGAGTGATATAACCTAGCTTTTGGTGTTATTATTTTCTCTTCTAGGAATGTAAGAATGCCCTTGAGGTGGATCTCATAGATTCTTAAAGAAATGACTCTCTTTCTTTATTTGTGGATGTCTATAGTTAGATTTTTTAAATTATTTAATGAAGCTGAGCTGAAAAATATTTAAGCATAACTACTAGCTAATGGTCACCATCATTCGCTGGATCCTCGGTTTCTAGGATTTCATATATCTCGGGGCATAAGAAATTATCTTGTAAAATAGTATCTCCTTTTCTCCTTTATGTCATGGAGGAATATAGAAAGTCATTAACTTTTCCATAAGATTGATGCGCAACTCATCTAATGGTTTAAATAAGTCTTGTGAAACTTTAGTAATAAGGATAATATTTTCTTTTTAACCTCTGCTGTCATCTCCGTCAAAAGTATAACCACCTAGGAAGATCCATGAGGTTCCTTCATTTGAAGAGTTTGAGCTAGTATCACTTCCCAGATGAGGCTAGCGATCTTCTGCTTTGCTTGACAAATGGAAGAAGACCCTTTATCAGGGTGGGATCTTTGATAGTATTTGACATCATTATAATCCACCTCATGAATATCAAAAGAATATACATCTCCATCAATTTGGTGTTCTTTATCATTCTCAAAGTACTTAAGGCATTAATGTAGGGTTGATGATACTATTTTACTTTCATGTAGTCACAGCCTCCCTAATAATACCTTGTATGACACGTCGGTATCAATTACATAGAACTTAGCATTTGTCATTAACTTGCCTACTTTTAAAGGTATGGTTATAGTCCCTAGGGCTCTTTGACTATTCTAATTAAACTCTTGGATGGTTATAATCTCAAACAACAAGTGGCATAGTCCAAAGTTAGAGCTCTTAGAGTTCAAAGAGTCATCAAGTTGACTGAGGAATTTGGGTCAATTATGATGCAATTGATCTTGATGCCATCACTGTTTCCTATGATATACAATGTCCTATTATGGCCTATCATTACTGGTAATAGGTTGTCATTTGTGAACATAATGGTAGGCATTTGATGTATATATGCAAGCTCTTTTATTTTCTCTTTAGCGAAGTGTGCTTGATAATTAGCCAGATTCCACAAGATGTGCACCAGTGTGTTCCTAAGTTCTTGTGACATCATTTGGGCATCAAACACACTTAGCATGGAAGAAATCTTCTTGAGGTGGGCTGCTATATTGTATTTCACCTTCTTAAGTGGGGGTTCAACTTGTGAAGGCTCGATATCATCATTTTTCTACATTGTCTTTTACTTGTCCTTGGAGGTGTTATTGTCCCTAAGAATTGGAGCTTGTTGCAAGAGTAGCACCTTTCCACCTTGGATTGTACTTGGTTTGTATTTTTTAGTCAAAATCTGGCATCATGAGACCAATAAAGTTTATCTTTAGAATCACTACCGAGGCTAATTATGCAATAGGAGGTTATGAACCCTTGCCTCTAATTAGTAGTTCCCTAGATGTCTTTGGAGGATGTGACTCACTGATAATTATCCCATTCAACATTAGAATTAGGCACAAGGGGCTTTCTTACAGAGAGATCTTCAAAGATTCTTTGGATGAATCCTTCTATCTCGTTTGTTGGCATGACCTTTTTTGGGACTTTGTATTTAGGATATTTCTTTTGTAGATATTTAGATTAACCTGATATGAGGGTTGAATGAGCTTTAACATTATCCTACTTAATCCTCTCTTGGAATGCTTGCTTCTTCCTCTAGTACTTGCTGGTGTAGGGCATTCTGAAATGGTCATAGAGCTATTTTGACTTAGATATAGAGTCATATTCATCGTCTAAACTATATATGCATAATTATTCTAAAGTCAATAGGGTGCATCCTTCCACTAGTTCTACAACTGGGACCTTGCCAAACCTAGTGAATTGAGCATTTGTTGCTGAACTACTCGATAGAGGCTGGGATAGCTGCTTATTAGTGTTTACCTTATATGTGTGAATCATTATGAGACAAGAGACTATAAACTCAGATAATTATTTTTGAAAGTGTCCAGCTTTCTTGATCCATCTGTAGAGTAGATGGTATGAGTAATTATTTTGATCCTAATGAAGGTTGGTAGGTTATACCATCCCTAAATGGATGGCCATAGAGCACCTCCTCTATCCTCTCGATTTTCTCATAGAGCATGGCGGTCATATTTGACATACTTTCCATGTGGGTGGCCATAGCTTGCATGCACTCATTCAATACTTGCATTTCATCATCACTGAAATGATGGGATAATTCCAATGGTTGTCTTGATTGTAGATGTCCAATAGTAAAATGGGTAGTGCATGTTGCTACTAGAAGTTCATCCTTTGGGTTCCCAATGTTAGAGCCATTAAGCAAAACTCTGAGTTCATCAAGGAGGAACTCCTCTAGAGTAACTTGACTTCTTTCTCTTTGGATATATTCCTCCAGAGTGTCAATATATTCCTAGATGGCCAATTTCTTGATGTTATATGTATCTAGTTGAACCAGCTTCTTTATTTTGCTTTTATTCTTTTTCTTTTTGATGCTTTGAGCAAGTGGGGAAGCTTGTTCTGATGAAGCTTTCCTTATAACTATTCTAGGATTTTTTGGGATTTTAGTCATCTTCCTTATTAGTTTCTTCAGTCTTTTAGAGATATGGATCTCCCACAGGTACCCTTGTTTGGGGGTATGTTGTGCCTCTTAGCCAAAGAGGAGTTCAACAAGTGGCTTGTGTGTCTCAAACATAGTGATATGATTTATGTGCTCGGTGGGTGTTTTAAATAATGTTGACTTCGAGAGAGTCAATTTGCCCTCTTGGTACTGCTTTTCAACCCAATCTTTGAATACAAAGTAGTTTTCAATAGTATGATCCAAGATTTTATGGTAAAGATAGTAGTTTAGGCAATCTTTCTTGTTGACCTCATTCGGCCTTTTGTATTATGACAATTGAATGCCTAGTTTTAGAGCATTATGGAAGATTTTACCCACTCTCTCTCTTTTGAAAGAATATTTCTTTCTGAGCTTTTGTTGGAGATCATTGAATCATTCTACTTCCTCATCTCCTTCAAGGGTTAGTGATTTTTGAGAATTACCCTTATTTATGGTGGGAGTTAGATATTTCTTTTGCTCAGTTATTGTGAATGCCACCCTTATATTTTTGGAGGGTTCATCACAAAACACATTGTATTTTTCTAGTTTGAAATTTTGTAATTTAGTTAAGGCTGGTGATTGATAGCCATGTAGGGATTTTTTTACACCTACAATAATACTTATGATGGATATGGTTTAGAGGATGATAACTATGACCCCTTAAAGTAATGAACAAAGATTCATAACTATACAAAAATTATATAAGAGGGGAATAGAGTAACAATGATAATTAGGTTGTGCCTATTGAGAACCAAGGCAAATCAAATAAGATAATCCCTATAACTAACTAAGAACCTAAACTTATTGAAGGGGTGATTGAGACTAGGAAAGAGTATAATATTTTAGAATAACTAGCTAAGCATCTAAAAAAATTTCATATTAAAACCCATAATTGATTCTCCCAAATATAGAGGGGTTTTGTTTAAAACCTTAAGTGAGGAAATGCTAAAGGGTGACATACACCCAAAAAGGTTAGCAATCATTTGTAAAGACATTTTTCAAAACCCTGTCATAACCTAAACTGACCAAGATCTTCTCAAGGAGGAGCTGAGGGACGAGCCACTTCATATAACCATTTAGATCACAGTGTAATAGTCAACACAATCCTCATGGATACAAGGACGTTATTAAATATTTGTACACTAGCAAAAAAGCAATGAGCATTTCAGAGGACCAATTGGTGGAGTCAGATATCAATATAATAGCGTATGATAACTCAAAGTAGAAGCCAAGTGTGAATTTTTCTATCAATTACCTACAGTCCTAAGCCTATCAAGATGGGGTTCAATGTGCTTGATATTCCCTCATATTACAATCTTATCATGGGAAGGTGTTGGCTCAGAGACATGGGAGTGGTTTCATCAATGCATTATCAATGCCTAAAATTTCCTCACAAGGGCACCATCATCAAGGTCCATGGTGACCCAACAGCTCGAGACAAGGATTGGTAGGTGATTTATAACATACCCACTATCATGGCTCAGATAACATAGTCATCTCTCCAATGAGGGTGTGGCTTCACCTGAATAGAATGACAACTCTAGTGAAGAGTTCAAGTTCTTGAGTTTAAAGTAATGACGATGAAGTCAGCATGGTTCATCATTGAACCACATATTAGTTTATGTTCTTTTTTCTTTCATTTAATTTATGCACTCTTTATATTTGTGATTATCTTTGTGGATTGATCATCAAATTACTTGATATATCTTATAGCTATTTTTGTAAAATAATTTTCATAAACCTAATTCACCACCACCTTCCTCCTCCTCCTCCTTAGGTTGCCTCTTGAGTTTCAACAATTAATATTCAAAATTATATCTACCAATTTATCATGTGTAACTAATTCAAAAAAGACATATCCGGTAATTAAAAGGTGGAGGAGTCGATCGAGGTGGAAGGGGAGGAGAAAACCTGAAAGGTGAACAAATTCTAAAAACTACTAATATATCAAGATATATTGAAATTTAATGCTAAATTGAAGAGAAAGATAAATAATAAAAGAAGATGAAACACTTACCTCTTCTAAGATTTTAGTAGAATTTCTATTCTCGAGGATTGAGGGTTTTATATTACTCAAATAGAGTTTGAGGAAAATGATTAGGATAGAGTCCAACAACATGTGAATTTTATCACTCTACCAAGAGTTCCCATGGATTAGAGTTTTGAGGGCAATGGTAAACTAGTGGTTTGTGAGAAAAGGGCTTTAGAATTTGGGAAGCTTAGTTTTGCAACAAAAGAGGTGAAGGGGGAAGGCAAAGGCTCATAGTTAAATAGTTCAAAGATTGGTGTGGTCCACAAAAGGGGATGGATTTTGGTGGCAAAAAAGGTAGATTGAGCAAAGGCTATGGACTTAGCGGGATGGTACAAAGAGTGGAGAAGCAACAGAGGGGTGACATGCAACAACAAAAGAGATGTAGGGGGCAAAGGGTTGGAGCTCAGGGATGTAGTCCAAAGAGTAGCTAAGAGGGGCAATGTACATAGGGTAATTTAGCTCAAGGCTCACGAGTTGCTAGAGCTCGGCTTGGTTCACTAGAAAATGAGTGGAGCTCAATTTATTAATGAGCCTATTGGTATTGGATAGAGGCATTTAATTTGTTATTTTCTTTTGAAATTGATTCAAAAAAATTTTCTACTCTAGAAAAGATTTTGGATAAAGGCCTTCAATTTACTACTTTCGTTTATCCCTATGAGCTAAGCTTGAGCCTTGAACTTGACTAGCTAAGCTGGGCTGAAGCTTGAGCTAGAGCCAATTTGCTTAAGATCAAGTTGTTGGCACCGTCTAGATGCACATGTTGAGATTGGGATGGCCAAGATGTGACCTACGATGAAACGAGTGGTGGATGAGCTACAAGATAGGGCAAGGGAGCAGATCAGAAATGCTAGGATAGGGGGAGGGAATTGGTGATGTTAGACAAAGGGGCAAGGAGGAGATCATGCGCGAGGAGGTCATGGGTGATGGACCAAACCATAACTGAATTGAAGTATCAGAGTACCTAGGGCAGGTTGACCAAATAGCAATCGGATAGATTTCTAAAATGACAATAATACACTAACAAAAATTGGGTTTACTCTGATCTACCAACTTAATCAAGGGCAGTTTTGTCTAATGAAATATGATAGAACCATTTTTTTCATATTTTTAATCAATAAAATAATAAAATAATTTGTATGTAAATTGTTTGGGCATAATAAAATATCTTAATTATTGAAAATAAGTACTATCATATTTTTATCATAAATTTTATGTGTTGATCTTGAATTATTTTTTATTATAATAAATAGAAAATATTTTTTTATTGTGTAATCATTTATTAGTCTTGATTTCATTAATATTATATTTTAAGGAAAATTTATGTTTGTACCCGAAGAATTTTTTTCATTCAATTTAGCCCAACTAATATTTCTTTTTCCCTTTACCTCCCTATCCCATGTATCAAATCATGTGGGTGTCTCTAGGTTAGCAAAAATAGTTTGATGGACAAAATTGCCCCTACTCAAAGTGAGAACAATGGCATTGTTTCGCATCTTATCTATGAGGAAAATTAGCCTCCATTCTCATTGCTTGCGAGGTGAAATTGTCATCACACTTTTTGTGAGATAAAAATCACCACTCTTTACCATTTGTCTCACTTGAATATCTTCCTGCATCTTTTTGACAATCTGAGATATTTTTAGTAGTTTTTTGAGTCCATAGTTCCAATTCCAATGGTGATTGCATCTCAATTCTATTTCCAAACCGTTTTATCCATTTGGTCTCAGATATGCTCTCTAATGGCTTCTATCAAGAACTTGTTCATAATCATATGGTACAAGTGAAAGAGATGTGTATTCCTCATCTCCATTATTTCAATAAAAGATTTGGTTCTCGGGAAAATATGTGAAATATAGCTTCTTAGGTCTGATGAGGTGCAACTATGGTACTTCATCCCCAATTATCCAAAGACACTTGCTCTTCTTGATTTTAATAAAAAAAAAGTGTATATGATGTGAGATACCTATTGTATGGTTCAAAAGTGGGTTGGAGATTGTTGTTGATGTGATCGATGGCTAAGCGGATAATAGTCATAGTGCATACTATAAAGTGATCAGTAGTGTTCATGGAAGCCTCTTTTTTCTTATGTAGTGTGTTCTTCATTTCTATGGTTTTTTTATTGTATGTGTTATATGTTGTAGACATTATTCATTGTGAAGAATGAATTATCTATTTGTTATATTTGTCAAGCTATGACTTGAGACTTTCCAAACTAATTGTTGTGTTGAAATCGACCACCTAAAATAACTAGAAACCTAGAGAAGCGATCTTGAAATAACAAATAAAAATTGAGTGAGTTTTGAATGCACAATAAAAAATTATGAGAACATAACTTCTAATAAGTGCAAGCCCTTGTTATCCTGGCAATTGTTAGAAACATCTTAAAGTTAGAAATCTAACTAATAAAATAATAACATAAAAAAGAAAAATATAATTTGATTGAAAGAAGTTACATGACTTAAGTGAGGGTATACCCTTACTTTACAATTTAATAAATTTAATTTGATAATTTTAAAGAGTATTAAATGAGAAAGGGGATGAAAAGGCCTTGATGCTTGCCCTACCCCACTCCCATGCACTTAATTGAGCGAAATTTGACTTCAAAAAGGTGCTTGGTTTGATCCTTGGTGGATGTTGATAACCATGCTTGATTTCAAGGTGTAGTCAATTATCTTGGTTTATGTGAGTTAACCCTATTAAGATCTAAAGTATCATTGATGACTTTCTATCCATTGTTAGTTAACTTCTTTTTTTATTTGATTTGAGAGAATAATTAGTAGTCATAACTTATAATCAGCAACCTCTTGGCTTATTATCAATTAGATTTGAAACATCACTGACGATTTTAAGCTTGTGTCAAATGAGCTTAAAATGTGACTGATGACTTTATATTTATTGTTGGTTGTCTTTTTAGAATACGATGTTTAGTTGATTGACTAAGCAAGTTCAAGCTTGTCTCAATTCGGTTTGAAGTGATTATGTAATCTTGGCTTATGTTGAGTATTTCCAATTTGATAATTGATGGCCTCTTCGGCATGTTCTTGATTAAGTTTGAAGCATCACTAATGACTTTTGAGCTTATGTTAGCTGAACTTAAAGTGTGACTAATAGCTCTATGCGAGTTATCGGTTAACTTCCTTCTAATAGGATATTTGACTAACTAATTAAGCAAGTTCAAACCTGCCTTTAGTTTAGTTTAATTTGAAAAAATAATTGGTAGCCTGAGCTTATACTTATTGTATTGATTTGATAACCAATTTCTTTTATTAACTAGTGTCAATTAGGTTTTGAGGTTTTATTGATGACTTTAAGCTTGTTGTTGACTATCCCTAATCGACTTAAGTTTGACTTGACCCAGACTTGGTTTTGGTTTAAGTCTGATTCAGTTCAGTTTGAAGCTTAAACTTGTTTAAATCAAAGTCTCATTGATTTACTTGAATATTTAGATCTTGATTTTGATTAAATCTGATTTAATTTAGTTCGATGTTCAGAACTTAATTTCGATTAAGTTTAATTGAATTCAATTCAATGTTTAAAACTTGACTTTGATCAAGTTTGATTTGATTCAATTATTTAAAACTTGATTTCAATCAAATTTGATTTGATTCAATTTGATATTCAAAACTTGATTTTGATTAAGTTTGATTTGATTCAATTAGATATTTAGAACTTGATTTCAATCAAATTTGATTTGATTCAATTCGGGTGGAGTTTGTCCTTATGTTAGACTCTTATTGAGTTCTTAATGGATCTATGATAGATCTTGGATCCAACCCTAATGGGTTCCTATTGGTTCCTTAATGGATCTTGGATCCAATCTTGATTGGGTTCTTATTGGATCTTTAATGAATTTTGGGTCCAACCCTTAATGTGTCCTTGATGGATGATTAATGTGTCTTAAATCCAACCCTGATTGGATTCTTAATGAATTCTTAATGAATCTTATATCCAACCTTGATTAAGTTCTCATTGGATCCTTAATGGATCTTTGATCCAATCATGATTAAGTTCTTTCTGGATCCTTAATGGATCGTGGATTCAATCCTGATCGGATTCTTATTGGATCCTTTATAGATCTTGGATCCAATCTTAATTAGGTTCGTATTGGATCTTTAATGGATTTTGGATCCAATCTTGATCGAATTATTGATGGATTGTTAATGGATCTTGGATCCAACTTTAATTGGATTATTATTGAATCTTATCAGATCTTGAATCCAACCATAATTGGATTCTTATTAAATCCTTAATAAATCTTAAATTTGACCCTGAATAGGTTTTCTTGGATCCTTATTAGATCTTGGATTCAATGCTTAATAAGTTTTTTATTGGATCTAGGTTCAACTTGTTAGTAGGTTTGGGTTTGACTCATGTTGGACCCTTATTGGGTTTGAATTTGAATCTTAATAGACTTAAGATCAAATTCAAGTTGGTTTTGATTTAGGTTCAATTTGCTTTTGGCTCAAGTTCTACCTAATTTTAATTTAGCTTTGACCTAATTTTGGTTCAAATTTGATTTAGGTTTGATTTGATTTTAGTTCAAGTTTGATCTGGTTCTCATTCAAATTTGAGTTCAGATCGGTTCAAACTTGGTTTAACTCAGTTAGAGTTGATTTAAGCTTACTTTGACCCAATTAGGGTTTATTTCGAACTTAGTTTGACCAATTAGGGTTTGGATTAAACTTGATTCGATCCAATTAGGACTCAACTTAAACTTGGTATAACCCAATTAAGGTTTGGTTTAAATTTAATTTGACCTAATTAAGGTTCAGTTTGAATTTGATTCAACCTAATTAGGATTTGGTTTGAATTAGTTGACCCAATTAGGATTCAGCTCTAACCTGGTTTGACTCAATTAGAGTTCAGTTTGAATTAGGGTTCAATTGGAATTTATTTTGATGTTGAGTTGAACCGACCTAATTCAAATTGACTTAATTTGAACCCAATTGGGTTTAGGTTTGAACAAATTTGATTCAAGTTACTCGATTGGGGGTTGGATTTGGACCTAATTTGATTTGCATTAATCCGGTTTGAACCTGATTGGGGTTAGGTTTGAACCAATTTGACTTGGATTAACTTAATTTTAATTTGAGCTCAACTTAATTTAAGTTTTAGTCCATTTATTTAATTAATTTAGGTTCATGGTTCATTCAAGTCAAATTATTTTAATTTAATTAGTTCATTTAATTTAGTTGAATCAGTTTAGTTTAATTTGATGAGGTCAATTATCATAATCGATTTATTTTAATCATAGTTTATTGATTAGAGAGCTCTCGAGTTGTCCATGGATCAGAATAACTTTAGGTGAGCACATGAGCTGACTCTGAGTCAATTTGATCTTTAAACGAGCTTATGAGTTAGTTTTGAGTTTGAATTGACTTTCAAGTAAGTCCGCACACTAGTCTTAAATCAAATTGACATTCAAATAAGCCTATGGACTAGCTTTGACTCTTAATTAGCTTTTGGGTTATCTCATAAGCTGGCCCTTATCTAGATTGACGTTCATACTAGTGCACAGGCTAATCCTAGGTCTGAATTAACTTTCAAATGAATGCACAGATTATGCATAAGTTGAATTGACTTTCGAACAAATTTGTGAAATGACCCTAAGCATGAATTAACCTTCGAGCGAGCTTGCGTGTTAAACCTAAGTCAAATTGATTTTAAAATAAATCCACAAACCAGCCCTTAGTCAAAATAACTTTTTGATGACTCACCTACTAGTCATAAATCAAATTACTTTTGGAATAAATTTACAAACTAATTCTTAATCAAAATGATTTTCGGGTGAACTTAGAAATTGACCTTGAATTAATTGATAGGATAAAAAATTGAGGTAAAATAAATAATTTTTTTCCCTTTTTTTCTTTTTACAGTAATTTTTTCTTTACTTTTTTCTTAGGGCCAACCTCCTCCTTCGAAGTGTTTTTTTTTTTGACTTCTCTTTATGTTCACGTGGGTTCTCTTTTACCTTTTGCTTTTCAAATTTGTTTTTCTCTTTTTTAAACAACCTTTGCTCCTTATAACTAGCGATAACTTTTTTTTTTATTTAACTTCTTTTTCTCTCTCCAATCTTCCTTTCGCCACCGGTTTTTACTTCTTCTCCATCTCTTCCTCGTCACATCAATGTAAAAAGCCCTTCTCTTCCACTATTATTTTCACCCACAGCCCCTCTTTGACTTGCCGATTTTCGTCGCTGGTTCAACACCATACTAGCTGGCTCGGCCGAGTTGGATAGCTCCCAATACGGTGTCTGCTCGAGAAACCTAGATAGATCGACCCCAAACGAGAGGGAAGAGATGATGTCGAATGCGTTGAGTTCCCAATCTTTGTCACTGTCCTCGAATTTCGGGGTCTTGTACTCAAGGTCAGCGCCGAATCACACGAATTTAGCAAGTTTGTCATCGGCGAGTCCCTTTTTGAAGCAGGGATTGTGAAGGATCTCGTCGACAGTGATTCGTGTCTCTGAGTTGGTGTCGAGGGGGTGGGCGAGCAAGCGTCGGAGCTCTGGTGATGTCTACCGATGGCAGCGTTACTCACCGCTGTAGAGATTCGCGAGGTTGGAGTCATTGAAGGGAGGTACTCAGCGGTGAGGATGAGGAGTACAACACTGGCAGACCAGACGTCTATGGCTGCAAGGTGGGAGGCCGGAGCTGCAGTGGTAGGGCGCGTGTCCATTGAGGCAGCAAAGTTTTGCGGTAAAGCTTGGGGACGGGGCAGGCAGCATGGGTAGGAGGAGTTGCCGGAGTTGCGAACAGTGGGGATGTACGCCCGATGCGTTCATCCATGTTTCAGTCGAGGCCGGCTTTGTTCCGATAGTAGAGGTAGCTACAAGTTGCTCGGCGACAACGAGAGATGGAGGTTGCATGGTGCCAATCGGCCGTGAACTGCGGAGTAGCTAAGCATGGAGGTTCGATTACAAATTTGGGGCAGTTCGACCACGGGTAGCAGACGCGTCAGAGAGGCGAGCGAGTGCAAGAATAGGGATACCTCACGGGATCATACAGAAGAAGGTGCAAACCAGAAATAATAAGAAAAATAAAAAAAGATGAAGGGAAGGTCTCTGCTTTCCATTTTTTTCTTATTTTTTTACTGCGGTTTGATTTTTCTGATCCCCTCTATTTTTTTTTAGGTTTGAGAGAGTTTTATAGATATAAGAAGATCAAATTGGATTCATTCAAATTTTGAATCAAAAATCTTATCGCTTCCCATTTGTTTTATTTTATTTGTTGTGGATGGATGGACTCTTGTTTGAGTTGGATAAAAATTATTGTAGCTAAAAGATTTAAAAATTATATTTACTTATAATATCAAAATTATAGCAATTTTTTAAAAATATTTAGACCAAATTTTAAATTTATAAATTTTAGATATTTTTTCGTTAAAAAGATCTATTTGTAAAATTTTGAATCTTTCAAAGGTTGTTTTATAAGATTTTATTTATAAATTAATAGAATTTGAACTTTTTGTAAATCAATTTGTGTGAGACTTATTTGCAAAAAATTGAAACTTTAGTGATTTATTTATGAATATAAATTTTTTTTAGGAGTTTATTTGTAAACTATAGATTTTGCAGGGATCCATATATAATTTGAAAAAGTTTCAAAGATTTCTTTGCAAAAATTTTTATTTTGAGAATCTATTTGTAAACAAAAATTCAGGTAGAAATCCATTTGTCAAGATTATTTGGTCTAAGGATCTATTTATAAAAATTTTATTATTATTCATTTTGGCCTAAAATTTTGATGAGCTTTGAATCCAATTTTAAGCTAGAATTTGGTCCACTTAATTTATTTGAGTTGAATTTAATTTACTCCCAAATTTTTCAATAATTCAAGTCTAAATCGAATTTAATTTTTGATCAAATTTGACCATAATTTAGGTCCAACTAAGACTCATATTTGGATCATAATCCAATGACATCCAAACTTCTATTCTGGGCAAATTTTGATTAAATTTAATTTTAACCAAAACCAACCCAAACATTAATATGTACTTATATTAGTATTGGTTCTTTTATGGATCTATATATGAACAAACGTTCATTTGTGCTTGTGATAGACATTCACAATTTTGTTGGTATGTGTTCATTGTATAATCAACTAGTTTTTCTTTTATAAGTAGGTGATATGTATTTTTCTAAGATTATGTATTTATCTCTAACTACTAGATATTCATTTTTCAAATAATTTAATATCATTCTACTAGAAGATATGCTATGCTATTTCTAAATGAAAACATGATGACATTTGCATGATTTGAATAGTATAGTCTTAGGTTAAGATCAAAATTGTTTGAAGTTCCCTATCTAACATACTTATTTTATTTACTTATAGCTTTGATTATGAATATGTTCACATGTATTCATCCATTTGCAAAAGTATTTACTTTATAAGAACCATGCATTCATCAATCATTGCAACAATATTTATTTTATTAGTTTTATGTATTCATTTATTATTGCAAGAGTATCAATTTTATGTTATATGTATTCATGTATTATTATAATAGTTTTCATTCAATACTTGATCATTTTATAAGTAATATTTGTCCTCATCCTGGTATATGATTTAGCATGTTAATTTGTTTATTATGCATTTACATTAGTTTGAAGTTATTATACTTATTGCTCTTTGTTTTAAAAATAAAAGAGATTTAATTGAATGACTCCTCCTAAAGAAATCTTACAATAGAGTCATTCTACCCATGTGCAAATTGGACCAAAAATATGTTGCCATTTGGATTTTGATGAAAATCAAACTAGAGTTCAACATGTTTGTTTGGTTATGATAAGTTTTAGGATTATCAATAATCATCCTAGCTCAAAAAGTATCGAGTCTCAGGACAAAGCTTGTAATATCATGAATATGATGACTCAAAAATAAAAAAGGATAATAATTTGATGATAAAGCTTGAAAATTAATATGGAAGCTAAAAGATACTCAAAGTGAAAGATTGGTTCCAAGTTTATAAGCATTTGACTTGAATATGCCTTCACTGGCTTGTCCTATTTATCCAAGTTAAGTTTGAGTTTTTGTCAAGAGGTTTAACCATAAATAAATCTATTAAAAATTTTCTATCAACTTTGGTCATCCAAACCTTATGGTTTGGAGACTCAAACATTATAGAAAACCTCACTAGGTTTTACTAATAACTTCAATCTGAACATTATAGTTCAGATTCCTAAAGTTATTAGATAAAAGATTTCACCTGATTCTACAGTCTTGAGTCATCTGAACTTGAAGGATTGGATGTCTGAACTAGTAAGTTTGATCGCCCAAACATGTGAGGATAAAAATTAATAACTAAGTTTTTGA
Source organism: Trichopus zeylanicus subsp. travancoricus (assembly GCA_005019695.1). NCBI lineage: Eukaryota > Viridiplantae > Streptophyta > Magnoliopsida > Dioscoreales > Dioscoreaceae > Trichopus > Trichopus zeylanicus. Next base: position 1,208,608 of record RXID01021777.1, on the reverse strand, counting down.
TCATTAGAATGAGTTTGGTTGCATATTCAAGTGCCCAAACATAATAGAAAAGGCTTGTGGTAGTTCCCAATAACTACATTTTTTTTCTAACAGTTATATATTAGTTTGGGACTTATTTGATCTAAGTTCCTCAAGCTTTCTAGCCTCAATAATAGATCAAATAGGCTTTAACTTTCATATCTTCATTATCTATGTATTTCAATCTTTAATAGACTCTTGTTATGAGATTTTTTTATTTTTCAATCTATATTTTTATAACTCTTCGAGGTTGTTAGGAGATGATTGAGTACTTTTTTAGATGTTAGAAGAGTGTGAGAGAGTTTGCTCTAGAGCAAAGTAGTATTTGTTCAGTTGGAGAAAGAGATTGTAAAAATTTGGCTTCACCTCAAGAAACGACATCACCAATAGAGTAATTGAAGTCCTCAGGATTGAGATAATGGGAAAAGTAAATAAATCACCTAAGAGGAGGGGGGTGAATTAGGTCAAACCTTTTGATACCAAAATCCATTCAATTCACAATCAAATATGCATTAAATAAATAAGATAAGATAGAGGATAGAGTGCACCAAAATTTAACATAGTTTACAGACCAACCACTCCTCCATGGCCCTTGCCTTACTCTTGAGGACTTTAATTCTTCCACATACAACGATGCTTTATTAGTGAAGTCAACCCCGTACAATCTCCTTACTCCAACTAGCAAGTTTACTTTAAACCAGAGTTAGTAACTCTCAACCGCTTCAAACAATCTTAGAGTAGATTATAAGTAAAAATTCATAAGAATTTGAATAATCTTAAGCTCACACAGAGTTCTCTCAAGACTAAAGGAAAGGGCAATGAAAGTTAATTTGAGATTAGAAGGTTTAAAGCTCAAGATTGGCTAGTGAGTTGAAAAAGGCTTTGATCTCTTTTAACACAGATTAGAAGGTGTAAAAATTATTAATGAAATTTTTTTCAACTCTATTTATATGTTTATGGTAGAATCTAGCCATTAGGGGTGAGATCCTATGACTTGGTTCGCTCCAACTGTTAAAAAACTAGTCATTAGTCACATAGAAAACTCATATCGGATGTCCATTTTAGAGAATAGGACGCCGATTTCTAGTTCATAGAGTCAACTTCAAAGCCCTACCGAACATCTGGTTCTATACCAGACGTTTAGTTTAGTCAAACCCAAAAGGCCAGTTCGATGTCTGATTCTATATCGAACGTTAGATTCTACCGTAAGCTGAAAATATGATTTTCAGCCTGACTCAACCAGGACTCCGATTCTAAATCGAATGTCTAATTCAGTTAGGAAAGCTCTATTAAAAGCTTCTTATAGAACTCTTTCGTGATCTTGAACACTAAATAATTTATCTCAAATAAGCTTTTGACGAGACTCAAAATAAAGAAAAAACTAGACCTAGATGATGATAATTACTTTAGTTACCTTGGCCTTATTCAGACCACTCATCAATCTTCAATTAGTTTCTTCACCTCCAAGTCATTAGTCACTTATAAGTCTTTAAGTGGATTCTTCACCTCCAAGTCATCTCTATATCTCATCAAGCCATGCTCACCAATCTACCATTACACTTCTCCTTTTCTTTGAAGCTTTCAAATGCTTCCTCAAGAGCTTTAAATATTTTAGCTAAACATAACTTAAGTAAATCATTAAATATAATTTGCTCATCATCAAAAGTAGAAGGGATAACAATCTCCTCCTTTTTTATGATGGCAAATATACAAATAAAATACATAAAAATTAAGGCAAGGGCAGCATGTTAAAACACAAGATCATGCTAATTTTCAAAATAAATTGAGATAAAGCATGGGCAATATAGTTCTAGCCCTCAATGTACATACTAGGTCAATGTAGCTAGCCCTCTCCCCCTTTTGATATCAACAAAAAGGGACTTATCCAGTCTTATAAAAAATGGTACCACAACCTATATAATCAAGACTAAGCTCTCTCTAACTTGATGTATTAAATGAATGTAATATTCAAGAGATAAGAAGAAGTAGAGACAACATCCATATACAATCCAACAAATCAAGTCACAAAGCACAAGTTATAAACTAGAGCCAAAATCATAAATCATCAAGTCATAAAACTTCAAACTATACACCATAAAACTCTAAGTCAGAGACCCAAATACACTAAGACCATAAGCCATACATGAAAAGCAAGGTCCACAAACTCCAGAATGGAGAAAAACAAAAACTCTAAATCTAGGAGTTGGGTCCTAGAGGTGGTCAAGAAGTCTAGGAATATGCGCATCATAGTAGATATCTCATCCACGAAGGTTTGGAGTTGGGTCACCTACTCGGCAATCCATTGTGCTAGGTGCTCCAAGTGTGTAAACTCGGCATCAAATTCAGCCTTAGACTCGGTGGATGAGGCATAAGAAGGTCTAGCACATCCATGACTCCCTCACAAATTACACTCTATAGCCTCAAGCTCTATTATCTTGGTCTGCTCATTGCCACCCTCGAGCCGGATCCAAGAACCATCATGCAAGGTGAAGCCCATTTGAGAGAGGATGAAATAAGAGAAGGTGTCAGCATGCGTATAGGAATGAGCTAGAGAGGGGTTACACTAAGGAGTAGGAGCACCAAAGTTTCTAAGAATCAAGGTGATGAAGCTGAAAAATTAAGGTTGACATGCAAGTGTTGGGTATAATGGCCTATATGGTGGATAATGATATGAGGTAGACATACCATATAGACAATTAGAAGATTATAGATGAGATACAATTCAGTGAATGACACTTCATTTCTATAACCACCTTTGGGAACAATGGTATAAGCAAGAATCTATTATAGAATATAGGCTTTAGGTGGAAGAAGGGAAGACTGAAGCTTCCGCATGGCCTCACTCCAGTTTTCCTCAAAGATAGTCACAACAACTGGCTAATAAGAGGGAATTTGCTTATGCCATTTGTGAGTTAGAATTAGTCTCTCCTCAATAGAAACTATACCAAGAATAGAACTTAAAATAATGAGAGTAAGGGCTATTTATCTATCACCATAGTGAGTATCAAAAGTGTTAGAGTTTTCATCAAAATTGGCATTTGCATAGAAGACTTGGATATCATAATCATAGTAGATTTCTCGTTTGGTTAAGAGAGATGTCCAATCTTGAGTATCAAAAAGGGTTCTAAGATTGAGAGAATGAAGATCGTCAAAATCAACGGTGTAAGGAGCAACAATATAAGAGTTTATAAATTTGGTTTGAAATCGAGTAAAAGATTCCAGTGAAGTGAGTTCAGGGGGGAAAGGATCATTACCATGTTAAGAAGAGGAGCCTTTACCCTTTCTCTTCTTAGAGACAAAGCTCTTGAATCTCTTGGCTATTGGAGAAAGAAAGCTTGAAATAGAGGAGTGGGAGGAGGAGATATCGAAGAAAATGGGCCAAAATTGAGGTAGAACACCCTGGATCGCCGAATAGGGTGGCTGGAGTGCTCCGGTGGGTTTTCGGAGATGAATCACATGCGACGAAGATAGGAAATAGATCAGCAACTAGGGTTTAAATATTTAAAATTGGGCCCCATTGTCATATATCGGATGTTCAATAGTGAAAAATTATGTATATAGATTAGTTATATCGGATGTCCGGTACAGAAATAGATGTCCAACAAGAAATTTGGCAGCACATAATTGTTCAAAATAGGATGTCCAGTTTTGAATTGAATGTTCAATTCAGAGAAAATTCCTCAACCAGTAAAAAGACAGAAAAGCAAAGTTGAAACCACAATTCTAAAGGTTATAAAGAATCATAACATTTTTGTAATACCAATGGCATTCCAAATGAAACAAAACTATATTTTGTCTAAAGATTTTCTAGAAATATTTGCTAGTTGACAATTAGTTTCAACAAACATCAATGAAATATCTTTTTTCAAAATATGATCTCGAATAAAATGATGGTAAATGTCAATATGCTTAGAACAAGAATGTAGTATCAAATTTTTTGACAAGCTAATTACACTAGTATTGTCACAATAAATTGGTATATTTGAGAAAATATAACCAAAATCATGAAGTATTTATTTCATCCATAAGATTTAAGAATAACAATACCCTGCGGCTATATATTTGGCTTCAGTGGTAGAAATAGCCACTAAGTTTTATTTCTTGGAACTCCATGATACAAGAAATTTTCTAAGAAACTAACAAGTGCTACTAGTACTCTTTCTATCCACGACATCTGGGATAGTCTATATCACAAAAGCCAATAAAATCAAAATAACTATCTCTTGGATACTACAATCCTAAGCTATTGTGCCCTTAAGATATCTAAATATGTATTTCATAGTAACTAGATGTGATTTTCTAGGAGATGCTTCAAATCTAGTGCATAAGAAAATACTAAACAAGATATTGGGTCTACTTATGATAAAATATAACAAACGACAAATCATACCTCTATACCACTTTTCATCAATTTTTTCACTACCTTCATTTTTATCCAACTTGGTTGAAGGGTTCATTAGTGTTTCTATAGCATTTACTTCATCCATGTTGAATTTTTAAGTAGCTCCTTGGTGTATTTGATTTAGTTAATGAATGTCCCATTTTTCATTTGTTGCACTTGGAGGCCAAGGAAGAAGTGCAATTCTCCCATCATACTTATCCGAACTCTTTCTTCATTGTGTTTGCAAATAGCTCATAAAGATTTTCATCAGTGGCACCGAATATAATATTATTAATGTAAATTTGTACTACTAATAAGTCATCATGCATTTTAAGTAGGAATAATATATTGTCAATACAACCTCTTTTGAAATCATTTGATACTAAAAAGGCTACTATGTCTCTCATACCAATCTCTTGGAGATGCTTAAGATCATATAATGCCTTTTTAAATTTTAAAACATCGTTTGAAAAATTGGCATCTTCAAATTCAGGAGGTTGTTCAATATAAACTTCTTCAGATAGGAACCCATTTAAGAAAGTACTTTTTATATCCATTTGAAATAGTTTGAAACTTTTATCATAAGCAAATGCAAGCAAAATTTGAATAGATTTCAAATAAGCAATGAGTGCAAAAGTCTCTTTAAAGTCAATTCCTTCAATTTGGTTGAAATCGTTAGCCACTAATCTAACCTTGTTTCTAATTACAACACCGTCTTTATTTAGTGTGTTCCTATAGACTCATTTGATACTAATAATTGGGTAGTCATTTGGTCTTTGAATGAGCCGCCAAAGTTGATTCCACTCAAATTGATTTGGTTCTTCTCACATGGCAAGAATCCAACTTTCATCTTTTTGAGCTTCCTTAAGGCTATTGGGTTCTATATGAGAAAGAAATGTAATGTGATTTGGATTAAATTTAAGAGCTTGATGAGTTTTTACCCCTTGATCAACATCACCTATGATTTGATTTATTAGATGATTCTTCTTGAATTTCCACTCCTTAGATGGTTCCTTGCCATGCTCTTGCTCTTTTATCTTGATATCTCCATCACCAATATTCTTCTCATTTTGTTCTTCACTAGTCTCATCCTTCTTTCTTTCTGAGATTTGCAAGTCGTTCATCTTTTTAGAGATCTCTACATCATCATTGAATGACTTTTTCTCCAAGTGAAGGTTAGATGCATCAAATTCAATATTTATAGATTTTTCAATAATCAAAGTGGTCTTGTTGAAGACTCTAAATGCTCTAGGACTAGATGAATATTCAAGGAATATATCTTCATGAGTTTTGGAGTCAAATTTTGAGAAATATTTTTTTTGTATTGAAAATAAAGCATTTGCAACCAAAAATGTGAAAGTATATAATATTAGTATTTTTCCTATTCCATAACTCAAATGGGGTTTTGTTAAGAATAGAGCGAATAAATACCATATTCAGGATATAGCAAGCTGTGTTAGCGACCTTTGTCAAAAAATACTTGGGTAAGGAGTACTCGATAAGAATGACTCTTATCATCTCTTAGAGAGATCTATTCTTCCTCTCAATAACTCTATTTTGTTATGGAGTGCGAGGAGCCGAAAAACTATACTTAATACTATTTTCTATGTAAAAATCTTTGAATAGATGATTTTCAAATTCTCCTTCATGATCACTTCTAATTTTGAAAATCATGTAACCTTTCTCATTTTGAATATGTTTTGCAAAACTAACAAATGCATCAAAAACATCACTTCTATTGGTAAGAAACAAGACCCATATAAAACTTGAAAAATCATCAACTATTATAAAGACATAATTTTTACCTCCTAAACTTGTAGTCCCTATGAGTCCAAACAAGTTTAGGTGGAGAAGTTAAAGTGGTCTTGTAGTTGATACTACCTTCATGGGTTTGTATAAGAACTTTACTTGTTTCTCCATTTGACATGCATCACATAGTTGATGCTTGATGAACTTGCCTTGGGACAGTCCTCTCATAAGCTCCTTCCGGTTGATCTTGGCAATCACATTCATGCATGTATGTCAAAGTCGCCTATGCCAAAGCCACCGTGATTCTCATGAGCTACAATATATTTTCTCACATTAAGGCCAACTTGATCAATGGTAAAAATATTTATATTATGATGAACAACAAAAGCAATATTATTACTATCATTATGTCATATTATGCAATGGTTAGACTTAAATAAAATTTGAAATCCTTTATCACATAATTGACTAACATATAATAAATTATGTTTGAGTTTCTAAATAAGAAATACACCCTTAATAATTGAGGATCTAATGGAAATGTCACATTTACTAATAATTTTACCTTTATAGTTGTGACTAAAGATGACATATCCACCATCTTTGCTTACCAACTCCTTAAATATGGATGAATTTTCTGTCATGTATCTTGAACATTCACTATTAAAGAACCACTTCTCATTTTTCTTCTTGGAGTGTAGGCACAACTAACAAATCAAAAGTGACTAGGTACCCATTCTCAATTATGGGTCCTCATAGTTAAAAAAAAAATATGCATGAAAACATAAATCTAAATAATGATACAAGCAATATCAAATAAAGACACTTAACTCTACAATATTAGATAGAGGACAATCATAGATATAACTAGTAGAAGCATATGGGTCATCTCTAGCTACTCCAATCAAAGTCATGTAAGTGAGTTTTTAGGAATCCGAATTAACTTGGATTCCTTAGCTTTTGGGACTATCTCTTTAGGTACCTATATTTGCTTAAGAGAATGATTTCTCTTAATTGGGCAACTAGATGAAATGTGTCACTTTCTACAATAATAAGTGCAAGTCTTGTGATAGTTAGTTATAGTGAAAGCCTTTACAAAAGTGGTTGTGGTACCTTTAAACTTAGATGATGAAATAAAACCTAACCCAGATTTATTTAAAACATTTCTTTGACTTTTAGGAATCATGATTAAGATAGTATTTCCATGGAAAAAGTTTTTCTAGGCTTTTCTCAATTGACTATTTTCATCTCGAAGCATAGTAAGTTTATTATGGCATTCCCAAGTAGTTCTAGAAGATTTCAAAATGTTATATTCTACTTATAAAGCATCCATATCCTTTTTGCAATTACAAGTGCTTTTAAAAGATTTCAAAGCATCAAAATCATTCTCAAAAATAGATAATTTTTTTCTTAATGAAGCATATTTCAGACTCGATTTTCATACTTTGCAAACAATTCTTCAAAAACATCTTGTAACTCCTCAAAAGATAAGTCACATGCCTCATCCTCATTTTCCATGAGGCATAGTTTCATAATCCCATCATCAGAGGAGGCATTCTCACTCTCCTCTTTGGTTTGGTCCTAAGTAGCCATCATAGCCTTCTTTTTCTTCACCTTGAGTTTCTTGGATTGAATGTTGAGTGGGCAATTTGCCTTTATGTGGCCTGGCTTTTTACACTTGAAGCATGTTGTTACATCCTCTTCTTCTTCTATAATTGGATTGCTTCTCTTACCTTTTCTTGGCTTTTGAGGCATGTGCTTCTTCTTGAAAAATTTCTTAAACTTTCTTGTTCGAAGCACCATGTCCTCATCACTCTCTTCCTTTTCTTCTTCACTTAATTCTTTGGCTCTGAGAGCAATAGCCTTCTTCTTGTCTTCATTATCTTCTTAGATTTGATCCTTTGTTATCATCTCATGAGTGATTAGTGATCCTAGAATCTCCTCCAAAGATAAGGTGTTGAGGTCTTTAGCTTCTTGTATTACCGTCACTTTTGGATCCTATGATCTAGGCAAGTATCTCAAGATCTTTCTAACCATCTCATCATTAATATAAGTTTTACCAACAGAGTTTAAAGTGTTGATAATATAGGTGAATCATGTAAACATCTCAGTGATAGACTCATTTGGTTTTATCTTAAAGAGCTCATATGGATTTACTAATATGTTCACTTTAGATTTCCTTACTTATCTTGTACCATCATGGGTAACTTCAAGACAATGCCAAAATTGATGAGCCATCTCATAAATATTAATGCAATCAAACTCAAGCGGGTCAAAAGCACAATACAAGATATTCATTACTTTTACATTCAATGAATCTATTTTCTTATTACCCTTATCCCATTCATCCTTGGGCTTGGTTAACCTCATCCCATTAATTATTTTGGTGGGTGGAATGTATCCTTCCTCCACTAATTGCCATAAAATATAATGAGACGAGGCTAGGTAAGCCCTAACTCCGGCATGCGATCCAATTTTCTCCTTATTTTTTTCTTATCTCTTCTCTTTTCTCTTTTCTCTTTTTTTTTTAGCAATCTCATTCTTCTTTTGAGGATTCAAGGTTGCAGGCTCACAGATGCTAACCAGTTCTTATATTTTGAATTCACCTCTCTTGGCTTGATTTTTCATATGAGATATGTCTATTTAAGACTTTTTTCCATTCTTTTTTTTTGTGTGGAAGGGGTGATCTTTTTGTCGTTTGGAGGAGATTTTTGAGAGGTTATCTTTCAACCATTACACTTTTGCCTTTGAAGTCGCTTCCCTGATAGGATTCCAGTTACTTATAGATTGGTTGCTATATTTCTAGGTTTGCATTCTTGAACTTAACTTAGGGTATTAGTAGGTGGGGAAGGTGTAGGGATTCTAACTCTACCATATTCTATCATCAGCTATTCTTGTCTTCAAATGTTAATCTTTCATTTTCAGAAACCTTATATTTAAGATAGAAGATCGTTCACTTGAATACGAAGAGAAATTTTTGATCCTTGATAGAGGGTCCAATATAGGGTCGAAGTCAACCCAAATTGAATTAAATTAGACCTAAACCAAAACCAAGTCTAAATTGAATCAAGCTTAAATCAAGCATAGTTAGTTGACAACAAATACAAAGCCATCATTAACACCACAAGCCCAATCGACAATAAACCAAAAAGATCAATAATTGCTAAATAAAAAATTATCAGAATAAGTTAAAGCAACTAATTATTTAAAATTGACCTAAGACAAGCTTGCACTCAGTCAGTTAAATACCACGTTTGAAGGATGTTAACTAATAATAAACACAAAATCATTGACAATATTTTGAGATTACTCAAGATTTTTAGCTATCCCAGATGGTCGATTGTTGCTCCATAATTATCTGCATGCTTTAATCTCAAAATAATGTCATTGAAGTCAAATTGATTTGAATGGTCAACCATCAGTAGATGTCCATAATATATTGTGAAGGTAGTATGATTCACACGTCTAGAAAGGGAAAAGAGTAAGATAAATGATCATTCAACAAGACAAATAATGAATCAAATATATATATATATATATATATATAAGAAAATAGCAACATTTATTTATGTCCTCTTGGAGTTGTTGTGGACAATTTCTCATGTGCACAACCCTCCACTTTGAGATCTCACCAAAATATGTGGTTTCTAGAATATACAAAAAAAAAAATGAGATTATCTACGAAGGAACACTTATATACAAGTTGTTGAGTGCAACATAAGGATTCCTTTGCCTTGTAGAATGAAGAAACGCCATTAATGTCAACTATGATTACAACACACAAAATTAGAAAGTAATACCAAACATGAATGCCAAAAAAATAGTATATCATCAACTTACACACCATCTCTCCTTGTTTGGCTTTAAGTCAACCGATTTGTTGAACTTACTCTTTTCTCTTCTATTATTTCCTTTTCCTCCTCTTACTATGCAAGTTCATCAATGTGACTTCTTCTTCTTCACCCTCTTATTCTTACTCATCCTCTTCTTCTTCTTTGCTCTCCATCTACCTCTCGTGCTTACCCTCCTCCTCCTCCTCCCTATCCTCCTCCCTACCCTCCTCTCTATCCTCCTCCCCATCCTTCTCCTTATCATCCTCCCTATTCTCCTCCTCCTTCTCCTCCTGATAATCCTCTTCCTTGCCCTTACTCTTGCTAGGTTGTCCATAAAGCCTTTTCTATATATTCTCTAGTCATGGGACAAAAATACACAATGCATCACAATTATGTAGGAAAATTAAAACTCTAATGGTATGTGGGGGCATCACTACCCTATCCCACGCCTCCTCCTAAATCCTCAAATAAACTAGGTACATCACCCAAAGGTGTGCACAAAATAGGAAGGCTAGCCACACTCCATCCCACGCAATGAGTTCTCATGTCCCCATGTACATGAAATAGGTACCTTGCTACCTCAACTAACACCATGACATGGATTTGTTCAAATATAATAAAAAAACGCAAGTTTGTGATCCACATATACATATAACACAACCTTAATTAATTGATTGATTGATTAATCAATTAATTATACTTACATCTTTAGTACCAACAGATTCAATTCTTCAATGGATAGTTGCCCATCTCAAATTGCCATGTCCACCATACCCCAGAATTTTTAGTTACACATCGAACATTGATCTTCTATTATCTCTACTCACCTCAGAATACAAAAATGGAAGAAAAATAATGCACCTATTAAGATAGCTGGCCTTCCAACATTGACCTCGAAATACCAAAATGGAAGAAAAATAGTGCACCCATTAAGATAGTCGACCCTACAACACTTACCTATATTGCATGTACAGATCTTATATGATATGGAGGGAACTCTGACCATTATGAATGAATAAATTGCTTGTCTCCAAGAAAACTCCTCCATACATACTCTAATTTTCATCTAGATATTCTCATCCATTAATAGAAAAAGAAAGAATATGAGGAGGCACACTAACAACATCTTCACAAAGTCTTCCTCCTACACACCCCAGGGACACCCATATGCTCCTTCAAGAGAACCTTCAGCCCATTCCTAGTCTTATGCTCCTTCTTAGGAAACTTTTGCATCATTAGAGTTATTTTCCTGCTATACGTTTTTCCATAATCTACATGTCTACCACCAAGTGATAGACTAAGGAGCATCCTCCTTCCTAGACATGACAACTTTCCCTATTAGTGTTAGTATTGAGCTTGTCATAATGTTTTAGTAGTTCATCTAACAAGGCTTTGTCCTAAAACTATAAGCATAAAGACCACCTAAGAGGAGGGGGGTGGGGGTGAATTAGATTTTTGAGAACAAATGGAATTTTTTTGATAAATCAAAATCAATATAATCCACTAATCAATAATCACGATTCAAAGCCAATTCTCAAACAATCACAAGTATAAGTAATTAAATAGAGCAAGTTCAGAGTGCATCGTGTATAGCATACATTGGAGATCAATTGTTCCTATTTCATGGTCATTGTCTTAATCTTGAGAACTTCAACACTCCACTAGTGTGTCACCTCATCGGTGAAACTAACCCTGCACAACTCCTCTTGCTCCAATGGTGAGATACAACTCCAATACAGAGTTAGAGTCTCTCAACTACTTCAAAAAATCTTAGAGTCGATTACAAGTGAAAAATGAGAATAAATAATACAATTTTACTTCACACAAAGTTCTCTCAAGATTGAAGGAAAGGACAATAAAAATTTATTTGAGATTTGAAATTTTAAAGCTCAATGATCGCCAGAGTATAGAAAGGACTCTGATCACTTTTTCTAAAGATTAGAAAATGCAAAAGTTGTTAATTGAGGTCCATTCCATTCTACTTATACCTCTGGCATTAAAATAAGCCATTAGAAGTGAAATCCCATAGTTTTTTCACTTCAAAAGTCAAAAAAATAGCCATTAATCACAAAAAAAGTCCAAACCAAATATTTATTTTAGATAATTGGTCGTTCGGTTCTAGTTTATTGGTATTGGCTCACAACCCAACCAAATGTTTGATTCCCAATCGGGCATCTAGTTCTGTGAGAACTTAACCCAAGCTAGGTGTTTGGTCTCTAATCAGACATCTAATTATAGTTAATAAACCAGAACCTAAATTGCTAGCTAAACATCTAGGGGGTCGTTTAGTTGGAGGTCAAGGTCAAGATCAAGGTCAAGACTAGTGCACCACTTTTGTAAATTAATATCTTTTTATCAAAATTAATTCTTTAATAATTTAAAACTCAAAAAACTATTTAATTTTTTATAATAATTTAATTTAATAATATTATAAAATAATAAATATTAATTTTGCAAGAAAAAAATTCTGAAACAAGCTAATCCTGATCCTAATCTCAAAACAAACGGACCCCTAGTTATTAGCCGATTGTCTAGTTCTGCATAATACTGAATTTTAAATTTTTAGTCTGACTCAACCAGTTGTTAGGTTCAAAAGCGGACATTAGGTTCAATCAGAAAAACTCTATTAAGAGTTTCTTTTAGAACTTTATGCAACATTAAACGCTAAATAATTTATTTCAAATAAATTTTTGACTTGGTTGAAAATAAAAAGGAAACTAAACCTAGTCAAAGTCAAGTTCTTGAGTCGCCTTGGCTTTGTCCATTATATCCTCAATTCTTCAAGTTATAGTACATACCTCCAAGCCTTCTTGAGCCATCCCTTTATCTTATCAAGCCATGCTCGCTGATCTACCATCGTATTTCTCCTTTTCCTTAAAGTGTTTGAACATTTCCTTGAAGGCTTTAAGTATTTTGACTAAACACAATTCAAGTAGGTTATCAAATGTTATTTATTCATCATCAAAACTAGAAGGAATAATAATCTCCCTTTTTTTTGATGATGACAAACTCTCAAAATAAAATACTTAAAATTTAAAGTAGAAGTAGTCTTGTACTAAGCATGGATAGACAAATAAACTTAAAGCACATATATGATCATAAAGCATAAGTATACAAGCATAAAGCACATATGTGATGATAAAGCATAAGCATATAAGCATAAAGACATAAGCATAAAGTACACATATGATCATGAGCATATATATCAGTATAGATCTTCCCCTTTTGACATCAACAAAAAAGGTACTCTATAGGATTGAAATTAGACAAAGTCTTCCTTGTAAATGAAGGAACCTAGTATGTATACAAGCTAAATCATCATCATAACTAAATAGGATACATGGAAATAAAGACAATATCACCACAACTTATATATAAGTGATACTAAGCTCCCTTGATATGATGCATTTTTAAGATTGAGATATTCAAGTGATAAGAAAAAAATCAAGAATATCCATAATATAATCATAACATCAAGTTACAAAAGTCCAACTCATAAGCCATAAGTCATAATCCAAAACACTAAAATCATCTATACAAGGATAAAATGATCATAATCTATAAACTAAACCAAGATCCATAAAACTCAGTGATAATCCACAAAACTCAAAAAATCAACAAAGTATAAGCCTATAGACTCAGTCCATGAGTCTATCCAAGAGTCATATAGTCTGGCAAAGTGCAAATCATCTCTGACATTCCATCCAATGAGGTGCATATTATCTCTAATAGTCTATCCACCGAAGTCTGGAGATGGGCCACTTGCTTAGTTGTGCATTGAGTGATATCCTCAAGACATGTAAGCCTCATAGCAAAGTTAGCTTTGGAGCCTGTAGATATGGCATGTAAACATCCAACTCATGCAGGTCCTACTCTTTGGGCATGCTCGATTTTGTCAGGCTCTACCTTCTCATCCTCATCAGTGTCTCTAGCATGATCTCAAGTCCAAATACCATCCCGTTTGTTGAGTCCCATTTGGAAGAGGGTAAAACAAGTGAAGGCATGATAAAGAGAGATCGTGAGTAAGAATGGGAACCCTAAAGTTCTTCATGATATGTGAAATAATCCTGAGATAACCAAGAGTGGTATGGGAATACCTAATATAATGGCCCATATGGTAAAGGATAAGATGTGGTAGGTGAACCCTACATGGAGTCAATAAGAAGTAAATTATACAGAGCTCAGTATAAGAAATGTCATCCTGATGCCCACCTTTCAAAGGAAGGTGTAGGCGAGGATTTGATGACGGATATAGGCACAAGGTGAGAGAATGTTTGATTAAAGCCTGTGTGTGGCATCATCCCAGTTTTCCTCAAATATGGCCTCAACAATCAAGGTATATAAAGGAAGGTGGCTAGGCTATCTGTGGGTCAGGTTTAGTCAGGCTCCCTCCAATGGTACACTAAGAACAACACCTAGTACTACAAGTGTCAGTATCTTGTATCTACCCCTATATGGTATCTCAAGAGTGGTAGAGTTTTCATCAAAAGAGACATCAACATAGAAGACTCATATGACATCATCATGGTATGTCTCATGGCTAGTGTTCAATGAAAGCCAACCATGATATTCAAATAGTGGTCTAAGGTTTAGAGAAACATGATCATCAAAATTAACTATTAGAGAAACCATTATTCTAGAGTAGCATACTTATTTTGAAAGATGGTAAAATGATCAATGGAGGCAAATTCAAGGGAATAGTCATCATTACCAGGTGTGGAGGAGGATCCCTTGCCCTTTCTTTTCTTGAAGATGAGGTGCTTGATCCTCCTAGCCATTAAAATGAAAAGCTCAAAATTGAGAAGGGGGAAGGGGGAAATCGAAGGAAAAAAGGCCAAATCAAGGTAAGAACCTTGGATCATCGGAGAAGCATGCTAGAGTGCTCGGGGAAGTCGCCAGAGAGGGGTTGCACATGAGAATGAGATGAAAAACATCCAGAGGCTAGGGTTTTAAAGTTCAAAATTAGGCCCTATTTGCATGGTCCGAATGTTTGTTTGGTCAAATGGGAGATCAACTGCAGCTATTTGGTAGTTTAGACATTTCTGTTCTGGACATCAATTTGTCAAAATGTTCATCTGACGAAGAATCTCTGACTTCCCAAAATTTTCCTGTAATGGACATCCATTTCAGAAATGGGCATCCGATTTAAACAAGAATACAAACCCCTTTAAATTACAAAAATAAAATTGAAAACTCAATTCCAAAAACTTAGAAAATCATGTAAGCTTTACAGCACCAATAGCATTACGAATGAAATAAAACCATGTTTTATCTAAAGTTTTTGTAAAAATATCCATGAGTTGATGATCGATTTCAATGAAAATCAATGAAATATCTTTTTTCAAAATATCATCTCGAAGAAAATAATGGTAAATATCAATATATTTTGAGTAAGAATGTTGTATCAGATTTTTGGACAAACTAATAGCACTAGTATTGCTACAATAAATTGGTGCTTTTGGAAAATAGCAATCAAAATCTTAGAGTGTTTATCTTATCCAAAGTATTTGAGAGCAACAACACCCCATGACTATATATTTAGCTTCGGCGATAGAAAAAGCTATTGAGTTTTATTTTTTGGAACCCCATGAGATTAGAAACTTTTCAAAAAATTGGCATATACCACTAGTACTTTTTCTATCCACACAACATCTGACATAGTTCACATCACAAAAATTGATCAAATCACAATAACCATTCTTTGGAAACCACAATCCTAAATCTACTATGCCCTTAAGGTACCTAAGTATGTATTTTATGACAACTAGATGAGATTTTTTTAGGGGATGCTTGAAATCTAGTGTATAAGAAAATACTAAATATAATATCAGGTCTACCTATAATAAGATATTATAAACTACCAATTATACCTTTATACCACTTTTTATCAACTTTTCACCATCTTCATCCTTATCCAACTTGGTTGAAGGGCTCATTGGAGTTCCTATTACTTTGGATTCATCCATGTTAAACTTCTTGAATAGCTCTTTGGTGTACTTAGCTTGGTTGATGAAAGTTATATTGTTTAATTATTGTACTTAGAGTCTAAGGAAGAAATAAAATCCTCCCATCATGCCCATCTCGGACTCCTCCTTCATAGTACATGCAAATATTTCACATAGATTTTTATTAGTAGTATTGAATATAATATCATTAATATAAATTTATACTACTAATAGATCATTATGCACTTTTAAAAGAAATAATATGGTGTCTATGTAACCTCTTTTAAAACTATTTAAAATTAGGAAGAAACTTAGTCTCTCATACCAAGCTGCTCTTGAAGCTTACTTAAGCCCATATAGTGTCTTCTTTAATTTTAAAATATGATTTAAAAAATTCAAATCTTCAAAATTGGGAGATTGTTCAACATAAAATTTTTCAAATAAAAGACCATTTAAGAAAGTACTTTTGACATATATTTAAAATAGTTTGAAACCTTTATAACATGTAAAAGCGAATAAAATCTAAATAGATTCCAAACAAGCAATATGTGCAAAAGCTTCTTCAAAATTAATGCCTTCAATTTGGTTGAAATTTTTGGCCACTAATCTACCCTTATTTCTAACCATGACACCATTCTCATCCATCTTGTTCCTGTAGATCCATTTGCTACCAATAATTGGATAGTCATTTGATCTTTGAACAAGCTCTGAAACTTGATTCTTCTCAAATTAATTTAGCTTTTCTTGCATAAAAGGAATTCAACTCTCATCTTTTTTAGCTTCCTCAAGGTTCTTGGGCTCAATTTGAGAAAGAAATATAATATGATTAAGATTATACTTAATAGCATGATGAGTTTTTACTTCTTGATTAACATCACTTATGATTTGATCTATTAGATGATTTTTCTTGAATTTTCACTCCTCGGATAACTCTTTGTCATACTCTTGCTCCTTTGACTCATTATCTTCATCATCAATATTCTTCTCATTTGATTCTTTGCTAATTTCATCCTCTTTCTTTTCAAAATTTGTAAGTCATCCATTCTCTTGGGGATATCTGCATCATCATTAATAACCTTTTTCTCCAAAAGAGAGTTAGATTTATCAAATTCAATATTGATAAACTCTTTAATAATCAAAGAGGACTTGTTGAAGACTCTAAATGCTCTTGAAGTAGAAGAATAATTAAGAAATATGTCTTCAAAATTTTTGAAATCAAATATTGATAAATGATCTTTTGCATTCAAAATAAAATATTTGTATCCAAAAAATGAAAGTATGCAATATTTGGCTTTTTTTTAATTCCATAATTCAAATTAAATTTTGTCAATAATTGGATGAATAAAAACTCTATTCAAGATGTAGCAAGTTGTGTTAATGACCTTCACTCAAAAATACTTGGGCGGAAGTACTCGTTAAGCATGATCCTTACCATTTCTTAAAAAGACATATTTTTCTCTCAACAACTCCATCTTGTTGTGGAGTGTGAGGAGCCGAAAAGCTATGCCAAATGTTTTTTTTAATCTGTTTACATAGATCATTTTTTCAAATTATCCTCCATGATCGCTTCTAATTTTGCAAATCAAATAAATTTTTTTTATTTTAAATGCATTTTGCAAAACCAACAAAAGCATCAAAAATATCACTTTTATTTACAAGGAATAAAACACATGTAAATCTTAAAAAGTCATCAATAATTACCAAGGCATAGTTTTTACCTTCTATATTTGTAGTCCCAATAGATCCAAAGAAGTTTAGATAAAAAAGTTAAAGTGGCCTTATAGTTGACACCACCTTCTTGGGTTTGTATGAGGACTTCACCTGCTTTCCCATTTGTCATGCGTCACATACTTAATCTTTGATGAACTTGCCTTTGGGTAGTCCTCACAAGTTCTTTCTAATTAACTTTGGCAATAGTATCTATGCATGTGTGTTCAAAGCATCTATACCAAAGCCATTCATGATTCTCATAAGTTATAAAACACTTTTCAATATTAAAGTTATCTTAATCAATAGTATAGACATTTTTATCATGATGACCAACAAAAATAATATTGTTACTATCATTATGTCTAAGTATGTATTTATTAGATTTAAACAATATATAAAAATTTTTATCACATAATTAACTAATAGACAATAAGTTATGCTTAAGTTCCTCAACTAGAAGTATACCTTTAATAAGAAAAAAAATTAATAGAAATATCACCTTTACCAATAATTTTAATTTTACTATTATCTCCAAAGGTAACAAATTCTCCATCTTTACTTACCAACTTCTTGAACATGGATGCATTTTCCATCATATGTTTTAAACATCCACTATCGAAGTACTATTTCTTATTCTTCTTCTTGGAGTATAAGCAAAACTAACATATCAAAATTGGGTAGGTACTCATTCTCAATTATGGGTCTTCAAGACTAGAAAGAGTATGCAAATGGACATAAAAGTAAATAATTATATAAGAAATATGAGATGAAATTATTTACCTCTACTATATTAGCTAGAAAATGACTATAGGATATAGCAGGTAAAAGCATATGGATCATTCCTACCTACTTCAACAATAATCATGTTAGAGATATTTTAGGAACCCAAACTAACTTGTATTTCTTGAATTTTGAGATTATCTCCTTAAGTATCCATATTTACTTAAGAGAATGGTTTCTCTTAATCGAATAACTAGCTGTATCCCCTTTTACAATAATAAGTACAAGTCAAATGAGAATGAGTTATATTTGATGCCTTTACAAAAGTAGTTTTAGTAGATATGAACTTAGAAGTTAAAACAAAGCCTAAACCAAATTTATTCAAAATATATTTTTGGCTTTTGAGAATCATTTTTAAAGTAGCATTTCCATGAAAAAAATTTTATAAAGCTTTCCTCAAATGACTATTCTCACTTTTAAGTATGGCAAGATGATTTTAGCAATCACAAGTAGTTTTAGAGAATTTTCAAATATAATATTCTACTTAATGTACATCAATATCCTTTTTTGTAATTACAAGTATTTTTAGAAGATTTCAAAATATTAAAATTACTATTAAGTGTAGATAGTTTCTTTTTCAATGAAACATGCTTGAGACTCAATTTTTCATACCTTAAAAATAATTCTTCAAAAACTTCTTATAATTTCTCAAAGAATAAGTCATATACCTTATCCTCATTGGTCATGTGACATAAGTTCACAATCTCATTATCAATTAAAACATTCTCACTCTCCTCTTTGGAGTGATCCTATGTTGCCACCATGGTCTTCTTCTTTTTAGCCTTGAATTTCTTAGATTAGTTATTGAGAGAGCAATTTTCCTTCATATGTCTCGGCTTCTTACACTTAAAACATGTGGGGGTATGTCTCCCTCTTCTTCCATGATTGGTTGCTCCTCTCACCCTTTCTTAGCTTTCTTGCATATGTTTTTTTTTTTTTGAGAAATTTATTGAATTTTCTTATTAGAAGTACCATGTCTTCATTTCTATCCTCCTCTTCTTCTTCACTTAGCTCTTTGGCTTTGAATATAATAATCTTCTTCTTCTTATCTCTATTGTCCTCTTAGATCTAGTCTTTCATTGCCATTTTGTGAGTAATGAGAGATCCTAGAAGCTCCTCCAAAGATAATATATTGAAATCTTTAGCCTTTTGAATAATTGTCACCTTTAGATCTTAAGACTTAGGCAAATATCGCAAAATCTTTCGAACCATCTCATCCTTAGTATAAGCTTTATCAAGAGAATTAAGAGTATTGACAATATCCATAAACCATGTAAACATCTCAGTGATAAACTCATTTGGTCTCATCTTAAAGAATTTATATTAGTTAACTAATATATTCACTTTAGATTCTCTTATTTGTCTTATAACCTCATGGGTAATCTCAAGGAAATGCCAAATGTTATGAGTCGTTTTACAAATACTAATATGAGTGAATTTGCACAGATCAAAAGTGCGATACAGAATATTCATCACTTTTGCATTCCAAAAAAATTATTTCTTATCAATCTCATTCCACTCATACTTAGGTTTGGGATCTTTCACCTGATCAATTATTTTGGTGGGTAAACTATACCTTTCCTCTACCAATCACCATAGATAATAATTAATGGCTTTTTATGAAGATCTGAATTTGAGCTCTCCAATAATTGAAATGAGTGGCATTGAATAGTGGTGGATGGGTAGTATATTACCCCACTTGAAGGGATAGTGAAGCATCAAAATTATCGAAAAACTCTAGGTGGTTAAACCAAGAATAAGAGTACCAAGCTCAAATACGAATTGTAAGCACAAAAGCCACCTAAGAAGAAGGGGATGAATTACGTTTTTGAGAAAAAATAGAACCTTTTTGATAAATCAAAATCAATATAATCCACCAATCACTAATCACGATTCAAAGTCAATTCTCAAACAATCATAAGTGCAAGTAATTAAATAGAGTAAGTTAAGAGTGTACCGTGATATAACGTGATTCGGAGACTGACCACTCCTATTCCACGGTCCTTGTCTCAATCTTGAGGACTTTAACACTCCACTAGTGTGTCGTTTTATCGGTGAAGCCAACCTCATACAACTCCTCTTACTCCAATTGGCAAGATACAACTCTAATTTAGAGTTAGAGTCTCTCAATCACTCCAAATAACCTTAGAGTAGATTACAAGTGAAAAATGGGAATAAATAATATAACTTTAGCTCACACAAAGTTCTTTCAAGATTGAAGGAAAGGATAATGAAAATCTATTTGAGATTTAAAAGTTTAGAGCTCAACAATTGCCATAGAGTAGAAAGAACTTTGATCTCTTTTTTCAAAAATTAGAAGATGTAAAAATTATTAATTGAGACCCCTTTCACTCTATTTATATATTTTAGATCAAAACAAGCTATTGAGAGTGAGATCTCACAATTGGTCTGCTCCAACAGTCAAAAAATTAGCTATTAATTGTGCAAAAAACTCAAACTAGATATCTATTTTAGATAATTAGTTATCTGATTTTAGTTTATTAGTACTGACTTATAACCTAACTTGGTGCTTGGTTTTCAATCGAGCATCTGGTTCTGTGAGAACCTAACTCTAGTCGGATGTCCATTTCTCATCCAGACATTTGATTTTGGTTAATAAATCAGATTTGAATTGCTAGTTAGATGTCTAGTTATTAATCTGTCATCCGAATCTACATAGGACTGAATTTTGAATTTTCAAACTGACTCAACCAGTTGTTCGATTCAAAAGCAAATATATGATTTAATTAGAAAAGCTCTATTAAGAACTTCTTTCAGAACTCTATGTGACATTGAACACTAAATGATTTATTTCAAACAAATTTTCAACTCAACTAAAAATGAAAAAGAAAAATAAACTTAGTTGAAACCAAGTTCTTAAATTACCTTGGATTTGTCCATGTCATCCTTAATTCTTCAAGTTGTAGTTGACACCTCCAAACTATCTTGTGTCATCTTTTTACCTTATCAAGTTGTGCTTGCTAATCTACCATCGCGCTTCTCCTTTTTTTAATAAACTTTTTTGAATATTTTATTTAAAGTTTTAAGTATTTTGGCTAAATACAATTCAAGTAAATCATCAAATGCCATTTGTCATCATTAAAATTAGGAGGGACAATAGAAAAATCATCAAAATCTTAAAAAAACATACTCGAAAAGTGTCCAAGATAGCAAGCTCCAATGTACCTTGATCATGCGGGGATGTGGACTAGCTATAAGATTGACAAAATAGTGCAGGATAGATTTGTGATCAACTAAGACAATTCTTAAATGGGTCATTTTCAACCTGCTCAAAAATTAGGTAAAAACAAGATGAGTACATTTATACATATATAATTACAAATAAATAAATACAATTACATAGAGAAGGAATACAAAAACATTATAAGTGAATACACTTCACACATAAATAAGTGCAATTACGTAAAAAGTGCATACAATTATAATATAAATGAGGAGACTTCATAGATAAATGAGTACAATCATAGGTAAAAGTGAATATAATTCTTATATAAGTGCATACAAATGACAAAAATGAATATATATAGATGGATATAATTAGTGCATCAAATCATACATAAATATAGTCAAACAATACTCCATAAAATACAAGATAACAAAAAGAATACATATGTATCAATCAATGAATATAATAAATAAATATTGAGTACTTCAACAATGAAAAATGAATACAAAAAATGTAAAGGATGAGTGGGTGTTAATACTTTTGCCCTCAAGTCCTAATTTCAATTTCAATTTCAACCCCAACTGATGTTGCAAGGGAAGGGAAAGTAGAAAAAAGTTAGCCTAGCCATCGCTAACTAGGGAAGGGTTAATCCGGATAAAATTTGAAAATGTTAGACTGAATTAGATGGAAACATATGGGTTGGGCTAAATCAAAGGAAAAATTTTTGAGGTGACAAACAAAAATTTTTAATATACTTTATCTGTATTTATTATATTTTAAAGTTGAAATTTTTCTTGTATATCTAGAAAAGATCTAAAATTACATCTATGCCTCTATAAAAAATGAAATTACGGATATATCATTGAAAATTTTAAAAATGTGCACAAATACCCATGTTGATCTTGTCAAACTTTGTCAATATGAAATGGATATCAATTGGATTAACTTATATTATATATATGAAAAGTCAATTTTATCCTTATATGCCTATGATATTTTCCAAAAAAAATTATTTAAAAATTTTGAGTATAATATTTTTAAAGTATAAGCCTAAAAGTTAAAAATTTCTTCATTGTTATGTCACTAAATATAAATATATTTGACAAAAATTTGTCATAAAGCTATTTATGTAAGTATTTTAAATTTATGATCCACAAAAGTAATTATAATTTTTATAAGAGCACCCATGCCAATCCCAAAGATTTTCAAAAGTATATAGGAAGAAATATTTTAAAATTTTTTTTACTTCTTTATCAGACTTTTTTTCAGACCAAATACACTATAGGGCCCCGTTTGGTTCCAGCTCAAGCCTAGGATCAGCTCGGACTGATCGGACTATTTTCCAAACACAAAAAATTTGACCAGACTAACATTATTTATTTTAATTTAATTATAAATAAGAAATGACTAAAATGCCCTCATCTCCCCGGCGAGCTCGGTCGGTGAGCTCGCCGCCCTAGCTGCCCGCGTGAGCTCACCACCCGAGCTGCCCGGCGAGCTCGTCGGCGTGCCAGACCTCGTCGAAAAAGACAAAGTCGGCGGCGGCGAGGATAGCTATTGAGGGCAAATTTGTCTACAAAAAATTTATACCATCTACTAACTATATCAGTAATAAAATAAAATTTACTTGACTGTATTATTATTTTACACTTTACTTCTTTCTTTGATGTTGACCTTGATTTTGACCCGAAACTAAACAGACCCTAGTATTTTTAGAAGCGGAAAGGAAGCAAGTTGTTGATTCGACTTTTTCCGTGCTTAAAATGGGCCCTGAACCCTAAACAACAACCGGCGGTGCACCAGACCAGAAACCCGGCCTGTCTATAAATTAAATCCAACGAACGCGAGCACGTGGAAACCCTAGCCGCCCGTGCTCCAGGAGCAGCAGCAAAAAATGGTAATCGTCTTTCCCAATCGAATTTGCCGGACCCTAGCCCTCCACTTCTAATGGCTTTCTCTTCTCTCCCGTCCGTCGCAGGGCATCGATCTCGTAGCCGGCGGTCGCAGCAAGAAGACCGAGCGCACCGCCCCCAAGTCCAACGATGTCTACCTCAAACTCCTCGTCAAGGTCCGATTCCATCTCGATAACCCTTTTCTTCTATCTCATTGCTTCCATTTCCACAGATTTGATGGATTTTTCTCGTACTCTTATCAGCTCTACCGGTTCCTGGTCCGGAGGACGGGGAGCAAGTTCAACGTGGTGATTCTGAAGAGGCTGTTCATGAGCAAGACCAACCGGCCTCCGATCTCGCTCCGTCGGCTGATCAAGTTCATGGACGGGAAGGTTTGAATCTCTCCGTTGCTTAAATTTTCCGACTTTTGATGTTTTTCGAGAGGCTTTGGCTAGAAGTTTGGGGTTCAGGTTGGTCAGATTGCGGTGATTGTTGCGACGGTGACGGATGATAAGAGGGTTCTTGAAGTGCCTGCGATGAAGGTGGCGGCGCTTAGGTTCACGGAGACGGCGAGAGCTAGGATATTGAATGCTGGTGGGGAATGTTTGACCTTCGATCAGCTTGCACTTAGGGCTCCTCTGGGCCAGAACACGGTAAAGATTATTCCTTTGCCTTGCTCTTGGGTTAGTTGTTCTGCAAATATTGTGAATGTTTTGATTGTTGTTGGATTATGTGTCATATCCTACTTTTATATTACGTGCAGCGTATACTATTGATATTTTGGTTTTTGAATAGTTAGTATGGTCCTGGTTCCCTATGATGCTCTCTTAAACCATGCTAATACTGAAGTCATTTGGTGATTGAGATTTTTGTGTGATCTCCTGAGGGAACCTTGGGCTCTTTCAAAGACTGGTTTATTTTGTAATCATTTTTTCGTTTGCAAATGGACATGCTTTTATTGAACCTTTTGATGTATTTTTGCCTCTAGAAGGGTACACTCCAAAGTATTTGGTGATTGATTTTTCATGTGATTGGTGAAGGTAATTTTGAGCTCCTCTTTGAGATCTGTGTTCATGGTTTTACAATGAAGAGGCTGCTGTTGTTCTGAGGCCTTCTCAAAGTTTTTACACCCTTTGGAGGGTTTTTTCTAAATTCTATTTAGAAATCTGTTTTTTTTTTTCCAAATTGCTTTTCATTCTTTCCATAATTTTCTGCAAATCCTCGCATCTGGTTTGGTTTAGATTTTCTTGATTTGTTGATCCAGGGTTGAAGCTGTGATGATATTTTAACCCAGCTCATTACGAGGACTTCTAATATTTTGTAATACCAATGAGCAAATCCTATTACATTATCTGAGCTCAACATTTCTTATTTAATTCTGGTTTCTCCTTTTATAGTTATGTATGATTTGTGAGTTCATGAGAGCTGTTTATCTATTATGTTACTATTTTTGGACTTGAATATTCTAACCTTATCTTTCTGTGATCAGCATGAAATATATTTTTTTCTTACTGTTGTTGAAGTCTTCCATAATGTTTGTTGAGATTGTGAATACAATATTTCAGCTAATGACAATTGTTTCAGTATCAATTATTCTTCTTTCTTGTCAGGTAGTTCCATGTTTTTTTGCTTTGAGCATAGAACAATTCTTCAAAGGATACCAAGTGCAAGTGACTTACCTCAGTGTCACCAATATGTTCATGTCTGTATGATTTGCTCTTAACTAAAGATATGTTCTCTATTTATTGGAGCTATCAATGACTTAAAATCCTTTTGTATGAGATCTACTTAACACTTTAATGATACATAGAAGTTTACTATTCTTTTAATGGGAAGAAGGCCTAGTCTTACATGCGTGCACCTTAGCACGCCATTCTTGGTGGATTAGTATGTTGAACATCTAGGCATCTTTCTTATTGCTATATGCCTTCAATATTTGTATATTTGCCTTATCCTTTGAACAAAGAATTTTAGAATTTGATGCATCTGCTCCTAATTTTTTGACTCGTTGATTTTAATTCAAATTTAACACTTAATCGATAAGACCTATATGGTTTGTTTGACAAGTCAGATATCAACAATGAATAGTTTTATTCAGGATTTGGTTGCATATTTAGTGTCCAATACTGTCAAGGGTATATTGCATGATATATTGTTGACCCTGGATCAGTGCTGCCAAAGATCAGTGAATCCATCAAGGCATATTGGAAAATTTCACTATGAGAATTAACTATTGCATTTTTCTTTTAACTATTCTGGTCAATTCTTGGTTTCGTTATTGTAATAGTTGGATATGGCAGAAGAATTGGTGTTGTTAATTAGTGCTATCAGTATGAACTGACTTGTCAGGGATGTACATGCTAACATTTTTTTGTGGAATGAGTCACTTATGCATGACTGTGTCTAGGTTGTGCATTTATTTTCTGAAATCTTGTTTCTCAATTATACTTTCAGATCACATTGATTGGAATTGTATCCTAAAGCTAAGAAATATAAATTGAATTTTCATGTGATTGCTGAAATAAGGGAAGGTTTCTCACCATGTTTTTGTTTCCTCCAAAAAATTACATAGGTTCTTCTTCGGGGCCCAAAGAATGCAAGGGAAGCTGTGAAGCATTTCGGTCCAGCACCTGGTGTTCCCCACAGTCACACTAAGCCCTATGTGCGGTCCAAGGGCCGGAAGTTTGAAAGGGCTAGAGGTCGGAGGAACAGCCGTGGATTCAGAGTGTGAACAACACAATTTTGCTTCTCGATATTTCTCTATAATTACTAGTTTGTTTCTTGTCTTTCAGCGGAGTGAAGCTGACCTTGGAATGTTATGGATTGTTATGCATAGTTCTGTTAGAACAATTCAGTTTGCAGTTCTAATGTTTGAATTCTTTGTATGACAATGCCCACTGTTTTGTTGTCTTAGTGTTCTTTTTTCTTCGAGTTTTGTCCTACCGCAAGACAACGGATTGATGATTCAAAAAATTTAGTGATACACTGTGATAGTAGGGATTGTCTGGATCACCACTTTCTGGGCACTTCTCCGAAATAAATTTTAAATTACATCCAGTACAATCCTATAAATTGAGTAAATGTAAGTGTTTAATATCTCACCAGTTTTCATGTTATCAACTTGTTTTAGTCTAATTATTACTGAGAAAGTCACTTCCAAATAAGCTCTATGCAAGCATCTGAATTTTTTGTAATTTTATAAAAAATCTGTAAATATTTCCAATTTCATGTCCATTTCTTATTTCAAATGCAAAGTTTAGTATCTCATTTTGACACCGAATCTTCCTAAATTTTTTTAATTTAATGAATAAATAGATCGTAGATGGCTTGTTTTTGGTATCCAATGGTAATGAAACAAGTGGAAGAACTTGGGTGGAGGATATATATTGATTGGATTATGGATGGGTCGGGTCCCTTTCTCTTTTTTGTGGAGACGGGAGACAAGAAGGATTGCATTAAACTCACTTTCGACAGTCAAAAAGACAATTGAGGATTAGATTCCCGTGATTGTTTTTTCTTTCTTTATTTTTTTAATCAAGCAGGTGGCCTGCGATGTTGATTGATATGATATGTTCTTATCATCATCTTTTGTTTTGGTCTGATCCTATGCGGGTTAATCTTCCCATTTTTTTTTCATAAACACGCTTTTATTTGCACAAATCCAACTTGATCACACATTAATTGTCATTTGAGATAGAAAATAGAAACATAAAAGCAGAAACGTTTGATTTTTTAATTTAGATTCATTCCATGTTTCAGCTGCTATTTTTTTACGTAATAATTTTATTTGTTTTACTTCAAGTTGTTATAACTAAATTGAGATAGGATTTGTTAACTTCAGATTAAAGTAAGTTCTACTCAGCTCCGACTCAGTCCATAACCAAGAGATAGTAGATCACAGTATTCCATTAAAAAAAGGTTAGCGGTTTCGGCTCTCGGAATCCGAACCACCGGACAATTCCATCCTTCTTCTCCCGCGGGAACGCAAGGACTCGGTCCAAAAATATCCAATCGTATAACGGCACGTCATCGAATAGAATTGAAAAGTTGGTAGCTGATCCCGGCCCACAGATTTCCGTCCATAATTCCACAGCACTCCTTCAACGCCCCGGCATTTCGCTTCTGATCCGCTACATGATTCCAAACAGCAAAATCCCTTTTTAACCCCCAAACTTCCTCGTCTCCCATCCGCCACCCCTTCCAGATACACCTTCTTCTTCCTTCTCCGGCGAGCTCGAGACTTCACCAGCGGCAGCGATGGCGACTCGGAATCTCAGCCGCGTGCCCAGCATCCGCGAGCGCGTCGAGGACACCCTCTCCGCCCACCGCAATGACCTCGTCTCTCTCCTCTCCAAGTCTCTCCTCCCTTCTTAAATCTGTCCCAAAATGCTGCAGATCTCCACTACTTAATCCTAACTCTAGCTCTCTCCCTCTCTCTTCTTACCCTTCTCTGCAGGTATATGGGTCAGGGGAAGAGCATCCTCCAGCCGCACGACCTCCTCGACGGCCTCGCCGCCGTTCAGCTCCCCGATGACCCCTTCTTCGACGTACTCAATTCCGCCCAGGTATGAGCTCTCCCCACTCCTTTCTCACCCTTTTCGTTTCCGTTTTAGGGGCTAATTTTGTTGATTTTTTTGGATTTTTCGGGGTTTAGGAAGCAATAGTTCTGCCACCGTTCGTGGCAATCGCAGTGAGGCCGAGGCCGGGTGTTTGGGAGTATGTTCGGGTTAATGTCTACGAGCTCAGCGTCGAGCAGCTTAGCGTGTCGGAGTACTTGAGGTTCAAAGAAGAGCTCGTCGATGGGCAGTGAGTGATTCGCATGGAAATCCATGAACTGTTTTTTGTTTTGTGATTCATGGTTCCATTCAATTTTCGCAGCTTTAATGATCATTATGTGCTTGAGCTCGATTTTGAGCCCTTCAATGCCAACTTCCCGCGGCAGAACCGCTCGTCGTCGATCGGGAATGGGGTGCAGTTCTTGAACCGGCATCTCTCATCGGTGATGTTCCGCAACAAGGACTGCTTGGAGCCCTTGCTCGACTTCCTTCGTGCGCACAAGTACAAGGGTCATGTTAGTGAAGTTTTTATTTTGCTTTTTTCCTGAAATTTTATTAGTTGAATGCTTGTAGCTCTTTCTTTATGGTGCATTATGTTGTGTTTAATTTTGCAGGTCATGATGCTGAATGATCGGATACAGAGCTTATCCAGACTTCAGTCCTCTCTGGCAAAGGCTGAGGAGCACCTCTCTAAACTCCTGCCTGACTCACCTTTCTCACAATTTGCTTACATGTGAGAAGCCAATACACCTCTAGCGTAGTAATTTATGTAGAGTATGGTCTCCTTGAATTCCTGAGGCATTCTGTTTGTATGATTTATAGTCTAATTCCTGGCATGGGTTTAGTACTCAAAAGTATCCTTGTTAATAATCTTTCAATAGTTGTCTGAAAGTTCGGCTAACAGTTTATTCAGTTTCTTGTCAGGAAGTGCCTTATTTAATACATTGATGTTTTGTGTGGTGGAGTAAGTGTTGTTATTTAGGAAAGGAGCTAATGCAGCCTTGGGTCATTTGACGAAGCTTTAACAAAATGCCATGTAGGTTCCAAGAGATGGGTTTCGAAAAAGGATGGGGTGATACTGCTCAACATGTGTTGGAGATGATTCATCTTCTCTTGGACATTCTTCAAGCTCCCGATCCCTCTACTTTGGAGGCATTCCTTGGGAGAATTCCAATGGTGTTCAATGTTGTAATTCTTTCTCCTCATGGGTATTTTGGCCAAGCTAATGTGCTTGGACTACCAGACACTGGTGGGCAGGTACTATGTTTTTCTTTTTTGATCCAAAAGAAAGTGCAGGATGCGCTTTTTAAGGACTTTGCGTACCTTTCTTATTGCCTTTTTTTTACTATTTTACTACTTGTAATTCTTCGTCATGCCTTTACTAATTTCAATTCTTTCACATCCCATATTATGAAAGTACTAAATTTTTAGGGCAGCTTGTGCACAGATTGTTTATATATTGGATCAAGTTCGAGCTCTGGAGATGGAGATGCTATTGAGAATTCAGAAACAGGGGCTGAATGTTGATCCAAGAATTCTTGTGGTAAGTCGAGATGGCCACTAGCCGTTCCTAAATTTTCTCTCTAAAATTTACGATAAATTTCAGTCAGGGGATGATCTTTTAAGATGCTTTCAGCTGCTACTGTTTCTTTGCTGGTGTAATTGTTTGCTTGTGTAGATGGGTGATTTTCCAAAATATTGCACACATTGTCTATTTTCTTTTACCAATAATTCTGTCCCATTCAAAGGTTACTAGATTGATCCCTGATGCTAAAGGAACAACCTGCAATCAACGTCTAGAGAAAATAAGTGGGGCAAAGCACTCACATATTTTGAGGGTGCCTTTTAGAAATGAACATGGTATTCTTCGAAAATGGATTTCCAGATTTGACGTATGGCCTTACTTGGAGACTTTTGCAGAGGTAATTTTTATTCGAATTTACATGCAAATTTGATTCTGTTGATATCTTGCTCAAGGCCGTTTTCCTGAATGTACTTTGTTTCATGTTGCTGATTTTTTTTTAACTGACTGCTAGATATAGATGGTTGAAATTTGGAGAGAATAGTTCATATATCACCAATGCTTACATGCAAAAAATTCATTAGTAGAACTGGAAAAAATCTCTATTGTACATGATTGGTTAGAAATGAGTCCCATTATTGGAGCTTATAGCAGGGAAATTGAAAGCAGTTATTTGGCGGGGATGTTTGATTTCTCAACTTGTTTGCAGTTTTCAAGGATTGCTATGCTGCTAGTTTTGGTGAATATTATAAGACATCCCACCTAATCTTGCTACATGAAAAGCTGAATCCGTAAGCAATTTAGTATGCGTTTTTGCATGTGACATGTAGATGGCAAAATGATCAAACCTGTACTGAGAATAACACTTTTTTTTTTATGGTACTAGCAAGTGACATTATTCTTGTTAGGAAATTTATGTACAAGTGCATGAACTTAGCTTGATAAGCTAGGTCACAACACAATCTGCAACAGAAAGACTTCCTAGGCTTGAAAAAGTACACCATAAATTGTATTCTATGATGTTAGCATGTCATTTTGTTCATAGTCTGCTGGGAATGCTGGTAACCTACAAAATCACATCTGATATCTTTTATACTATTAATTGACCGGGAATGACTGCCTGGAGACAAAATAGAATAGAATCACACTGATTTACAACATTGCCATAACAGAACTGGCAGAATTTAGAGTAAATAGCATAAAATTTGTGTTCCCTGGTTCTGTAGTCTATTCTTTTTAAAGGAAAGAAATAGATAGCCAACAATCATAAGTAGACTGATATAGGCATGGATGGAGATTGTTTCCTGAGGTGAGAGGCAAGTGCATTTATATTAGAGAATCTACTTTGTTCAGGAGAGTTTTACAATCCTAAAAGATGAACCTTTTTTTGGCAATACAGCCTTTTTCATGTATCTAAATGAATACCATGACACGTAAAGATGATTATCAGCTGTTGGATGGTAAAGTGGCTTTATTCATGCCAGTTCCAATAAAAGCAAAATAAGGACATGCTTACGATATTTAAGCTGATTCACTTGTCGTTTATAGGACATATGATCACTCTTCTTATTAAAGCATAAAATTTCTGAACTACCTTCACATATAATATGGTACTCACATTTTACAAATAGTTGGACTAACAATAAGGTTAAAATTAGATATGAAAGCAATCATGGTGATGTAGAATGTAGAATTTTTCAATACATTAGTGCTTTTTGAGGTTTAAATTTCTAAATTTGGCGCTTGGCATAAGAATAAATCATGTTCTCAGACTGGTGTAATTTTGTTAATAGGATGTGGCAAGTGAAATAGCAGCAGAACTACATGGCACTCCAGATCTGATCATTGGGAACTACAGTGATGGAAATCTTGTTGCATCTCTGTTATCATATAAATTAGGGATCACTCAGGTTTACCCTAGACTGACTTGATTCTGAATTACCTGGCCTTGTTTTTGTGAGCATTACTTATTCTTTACCTTTGCAGTGCAACATTGCACATGCACTGGAGAAAACAAAGTATCCAGATTCTGACATTTATTGGAAGAACTATGAGGAGAAGTATCATTTCTCATGTCAATTTACTGCTGATCTGATTGCGATGAATAATGCAGATTTTATAATCACTAGTACCTACCAGGAGATTGCTGGAAGGTACTTCCCTTGCACTTTTGGAAATTTGCAGTCAGGAATGGGAATTTTTTCCTTTTATAGCTACTTGTTCTTTTTATGATACTAAGACAATTGTTATGTTTTTATATCCATGGAGAAAGATAATGTTGCTTGCTGAATCATCCACAGCAGTGCACTTTAATTGTCTAGCCTTGTGAGTTGTGAGGTTTCTGCAGTGTTAAAAATTTTTCCGTTTAATGTTCCTTTTTTTTTAGCCTTGTGAGTTGTGAGGTTTCTGTCATGTTAAAAATTTTCACATTTAATGTTCCTTTTTGTTCTTAATTCCCTCTGTTGTGGATCATGGCACATGTTCTGTAGTTCCTTGTTTAGGTTAGTTTATACTTATAAGTAGATCAGAACATACTATCATCGGTCGCAAATTAATCTAGATTCATTCTTTTGAATTCTAATTTGGATCTGTATTGGAACTGAATGTTAGCTGGTCACTAGTGACTAGTCTAACTAAGATTGCCTTGATCTAACAAGTTATTAGTCAGAAACCTTACCGTAAAATGGACAATCATGACAAAAACATGTCAAAAGAAGCATAAAATGTGGAAGCTGGCCTTCATCATCCACTCATACATCCATTTTATGAGAACATGAATCTGTCATTCAGAGTTTATAGATATTTTATATGTGCGCAACACTCACTTTCAGGCTGTGCCTGGTCTTATGGACAGTCTGTAGTGAAGAATCTGCATTGACCCTTGGTTACTATATTGCAACTCTGGATATTAATGTGTTATTTAACTGAAAGTTTACTGGTACAGGTAATACGTTGTATGATTTATTTAGACTCTTCAGTTTTGTCTGATCAAATACTTAAAATTCTATACATACAGAGATATGCATCTGCATAAATTTTCTCTAAATGAGATTTGATTTGATTAGCTTTGAATTCCTCAGTGCTGTTAATGGTTATTATTGTAAAAATGATGGCATTTCTGATTATGTATTTAGGGACCTAACTGCAGTATTGGTTTTATAACTTCAACATAAATCTTTAGCAAATAACCCTACATATAAAGATTTTAATTATTTTTTCATAATCAAATTGAGCTAGAAATGAGTGATCTCTTCTAGGTTGGGTTTCCAACATTAATTGATTAAGGTTTAGGAAAATTCTTGGTTAAGACCAAAAAGCTCATTTGTTTGAATATGGTACTCAGAACAAAGTCTTGCTCGCAATGAATGGCACTTAATTTCTGACCCTGTCTTGGAGTTTGGTTTAAATGTCTTTTGATTCATTCATTGCCAAGATGCATCTTTAATATTTTATGTTTTTCTAAGAGGTTTTGTGCTTTTCCATCAGCAAAAACACTGTCGGACAGTATGAGAGTCATACTGCTTTCACTCTTCCTGGACTCTACCGGGTTGTACATGGTATTGATGTTTTCGATCCCAAGTTCAATATAGTCTCCCCAGGAGCAGATATGTCGATGTACTTTCCTTACTCGGAAAGTGATAAACGGCTTACTTCGCTTCATGGTTCAATTGAAAAGCTGTTATACGATCCAGAGCAAAATGATGAGCACATGTAAGTATTGCACACTTTTCCATTTGTTTGTTAGATTCTGAAGTATTAATCACATGGTATATGTTATACTAGCCTTTCTATTTTGTTGTGCACCACAACCACCCTGGAATTTCTGGGCCTTTTGTGAAGTTTCCACAATATGCTGATCACAGCTAATTTTGAAACATGACTTCTCAAAGAAATAAGAGAATAAAACCAAAGAAATGGAAAAGGTAATGCAGTTTTATATTGTTCACTCTCACAGAAGTTTTTTTTTTCGCATTGAATGAAGCTTCAATTGTTACTATCTTAGCATCAATATTATCTGAAACTATTTCCTCAAAAAAAGAACATCCAGATGCTCTCTTTTTGCTGGAAAAAAGAATGTACCTTGGGGATTTGTTGATTTTGGCAGTCTTTGTTCTATATCTTTTTCTTTTCAATTGATACTTCACACCTTAAAATGCATTTCTTCATTTTCTTTGAATTCCTGCACAAATTAGTTCGAAATATCAACCAATGTTTTGCACCGGTATTAACCCATTGGTGCTTAACTCTGATCTGTTTGTTGTATTGAAGTGGTTGGCTGGACGACCGCTCAAAGCCCATTATCTTCTCGATGGCAAGACTTGACCATGTCAAGAACATTACAGGACTGGTTGAATTGTTTGGCAAAAGTGCTCAACTTAGAGAATTTGCAAACCTTGTGGTAGTTGGTGGCTACAACAATGTGAAGTTATCCAAAGATAGAGAGGAAATCCAAGAGATTGAAAAGATGCACCAACTAATAAAAACCTATAACTTGTTTGGTCGGTTCCGCTGGATTTCTGCACAGACAAACAGGGCTCGAAATGGTGAACTTTATCGCTACATTGCTGACACTGGAGGTGCCTTTGTACAGGTCAGCTCCATCTGTTCTTATTCTAATTCTTCAATGTGTTTCTTTTACGTCATTACCTGTTTATATTTGCAGCCAGCATTTTATGAAGCATTTGGGCTCACAGTTGTGGAAGCCATGACTTGTGGTCTTCCAACATTTGCAACGTGTCATGGAGGTCCTGCAGAAGTTATTGAGCACGGAGTATCAGGTTTTCATATTGATCCGTATCATCCTGACCAAGCGGCTGCAGTAATGGTCAAGTTCTTCGAGCGGTGCAAGATAGATTCTGGTTACTGGAAACAAATTTCTGACAAAGGGCTTCTCCGGATCAATGAAAGGTCTTTCTCTGTTGCTGACTTGCTTTCTCTATCTGGTATGGTAGAAATAATTTGGGAGGTGTGATTTTTCTGGATTGCAGGTATACATGGAAGATCTATTCCGAAAGGCTGATGATGCTTGCAGGAGTTTATGGATTCTGGAAGTATGTATCCAAACTTGAAAGGCGCGAGACCCGCCGTTATCTAGAGATGTTTTACATCTTAAAGTTTCGGGATCTGGTATATTCTTCTAGTTGTCAAACTTTATTTTAGGAAATTCTGTATTGTTTGATTGCATGCAACTCTTTTCTCTTCTCATCTTTTCCTTGTGATCTCAGGTAAAGTCTGTTCCACTTGCTGTCGATGATCACTGAATGTGTCTCTTTTGCTGCAAAGATGCTGTATAGTGTAACCAAGAATAATCTCTGCTTATAGTAGTTGTCCGAGCTACTATAAGACCTACCCTTTGGTTTCAGAAATAATGGTTCCAATGAAATCTATTTTGCATATTGAACACAGGCTTCAATGTTGGAACTTGGAAGTCTGGCATGAGAAGTCTGGTAATCTTGTGTAAAGTTGTGTGTTTCAGTATCTTTATATATATATATATATATATATAGTGAGCAAATAATATGTTCTGTGACTTGCGTCTTACAAGGCTTGTTAAAAGAAATGTTTGTCCACCTCCCTGCATTATTGGAAAATTACAGATGAACACCTTTGGATGACTATTGTAACGAAAAACCATGTATGTTGTTTTGCAAATAGTCCCTCCTTAGCTCAATGTATTTGTCCTCGTAGCTTGCTACTTGCGATATGCTTTCCTTATGATATGAACTTTCATGAATTTCAACCCATAATCATCATATGGCTTGCGAGTAAAATTAGAATCAGAGAAACACTTGCTCTTAAAAGAAGAGATTTGAGTTTCGTTCTCCACGGCCTAACCCGTTTTCAATTGCTTCTTCAGATATACAACCAATGAACGGAATTTCAGAAAATTTTCTGTAGGAGAATTCAATCTGATTTTCGCCAAAACAACAATGCAAAACAAACCTTTACAGGCGGATTCAACTTGGAATATAAGTCATACCAAAACGTCAAATTAACTCCTATCCGGTGCTAACAATGCACCAATAAAACTAAACTCTCAACATTCACAATCATCAAAAAGAAAGGAGAAAAACTTGATGAAAATACTTCACTCGCGGTGGCGGCGGTGCTAGCTCTGCACCAGCCTGGTGAGCGCGAGGGTGACGCTACAGAGCTGCTCAACCCTTCTCGCTTGCCCGGCAAACGGGTTCTTGTTCTCCGGCACCTTCTCGCAGCTCTTCTCGCACGCGGTTAGGTCGTCCAGCGCCGCCTCCACAAACATCACCGCTTCGTTGTAGTCCTTCTCGTCCATTGACGCCCGCGACTGCCCCAGCTGCTGCACAATGTCCTCATACTCCTCCTCGCAGTCCACCAAGCACTTTGTTGCCTCGTCATCGTCGTTGTCCCCCTCCTTTGCCTCCTTCTCCGCCGCCTGCTGCACCACGTGGTTGGCTGTCGCCGCCTCCCTGACTGCATGCTCTAGGGCGATGTGCGCTAGCATGTGCGCATCAGCTGTCTGGCTCTTCGGGTCGGCCGAGAGTATCTGTATTGAGGTGTTAGATGTGATATATTACTCTTAGATCGGATAATTGAGCAACCAAACATGGCCTCAACCATTATTGGGCTCCCAAAACAAACCTGGATGCAGAGCTCAGCATCGGAGCCAGTGTGCTTGCAGGAATCTTGGATGAGGTCGGCGGTGGCGGCGGGAATGGAGACGAGGACGAATACGATGAAGGCTCCGATAGTAAGGGTGGCCATGGTTCTTCTTCTTGTTGTTGTTTTCTGTTTCTGCGATGGAGAGACAGTAAGGGAAAGGAAAGAAGGTGACGGAATTTTATAGAGTTGAGCGTTGAAGTTGGCGTGGGGTACTTGCTGTTTTGTTTGGATGGTATGCGTTGAGGAAGTTGCGGATTTTCGCATGGTTAACGTTCTTGTTTGGGTTGAGATTGGGAGATGAAAACGGGTGTTTGACTTTTCTTTATTTATTTATTTATGTCAAACCTAAATGATTTAGCTTGAGGAGTTGTCAACCATCTTAGTTAATACTACAAATATAAATGCTTAAAATCGTTGATGCACTTAGTTCACCTCCCCGTACTTCTCATCCCAACATCCAAGGGTTCATATAGAGGAGAAAATACCGTAATTGTACCGTGATGATAACATATTATTCGGTTAATCAAAAATAGATAAAAGGATGGAATTTTTTTTTTTACTCATTTTTAAAAGTAAGTAGAAATAGTTAATTTTTGATGTTTGATTGGAAGAAAATATATTTTTTAAAATATAATTATTAATATATATTACAAATTTTTATAAATATTTTTTTAAAAATAATATTATTTTTATATGTAAAATTATTGATGTTATTATAATTTTAAATATTATTATATCCATGTATAAAAATTATTTCAAAAAAAAAAATATGAAAATAAAATTTAATTTATTTTTTTCTTTCGAGTTGAAAGTATTGAAAAACAAGTAAAATGACTTTCAAAAAATCATTTTTGAACAATTGAAATATCAAAAATTGATAAAAGTGATCTTATCTTAAATTATTATTTTTTTTAGCTAAACAAATCCTAAGATAAAAAACTATAATTAATTAAAAGAGCAAATGAAATTTTAATTACACGTGTTGGATATAATAAAATTTAAAGTATATTTACATGAGTAGAGACAGTGATCATGTGATAACCTTTCGGGGACGTAGCATACTGATTACAGTGCAAACAAATTCTTACAGGGCTAGCTTGATTTTGATTTTTTTTTAAAAATTAATATTAATTAATTTATATTATTATTAAATTAAATTATTATAAAAAATATTTTTATAAAACTTTAAATTATTATAGATCAATTTTTTTTTAAAAAAATACTAATTTATAATAAAAATAATTTAATAGTCTTAATTTTAATTTTGATTTTGATTAGTTAACAAATGAGCTTTTAGACATTGTTTGGTAATGAACTAAAAAATATAGTCTATTAAACATTTTTTATTTAAAAAATTAATATTAATTATTTTATATTACTATTGAATTTAATTATTATAAAAAATAAATTACTTTTTTAGATTTTAAATTATTATAAAGTTAATTTTATTAAAAAAATCTAGCCAAGTGATTTACTACTTTTATTTTTAATTTGATCTTTAATTTATTATAAAATGTATCTTTATGACTAATGATGATTGCATGGTGGGGGTTACACCTTGGTTATGTTGCACGTCAAATTGTCACTAGTCCCGGGGAACTTTGCCGTTCTTGTGGCTCAGAGATCCTGAATTGAATGAGAAGGAGACTCTTTTGTTGTGTCGACTCGTCTAAAAATTTGCGGTGTAGGATTGATCATTCATGCCCGGTGTAAAACCTATCTAAAAAGGATGGGAAGCCACAGGGCATCATGAAATGAAGGTCCCATGAAATCGGCAGAAATTCATTTATTCCACTACCGACTTACCTTTGAGAGGGTGGAGTAACTTGGCCAAATGCTCCTTCAGATATCATCTTAATCATTTCTTTGAACAATTCTGGCCCAGGTGCTGTTGGATTTATGGTGTCTCGAATCCGGATTTTCCGAATAGTCTTAATTATATTAAAAAATTATTTAATGGGCCTAATCCTTATCTAAATTTATCTTTTACTATAAGTCTTAAATTAGTAGAAGTCTTATTTGAGTCAGTCTTCTACTTTGACTCAAACATCATTAGGCCACATCTATAAATACACCATTGATGTAAGGGTTTCAATAGAGTGAGAGAGATATATATAGATCAATACTTTCAATACGTCTTGTGACGGTTAGGCTACTTAGTCTTTTGTGAGAGTTGGTGATATTGGAGTTTCGTCTCCATCGTTGTAATCTTCTCTTCCTCTTCTCATCAATACAATATTCTCTGAGTCGTCTTCCCCACATATATCTCTTGTGTGCTATCTTTTCCTCTTTTCTATTCTTCCTCTATATCGTGAATTGTGGTGGACATCGATATTTTCTACAACAAATGGCATCAGAGCTTGGTTCAATATGTCTACTACGAAGTTTGATATAGAGAAATTCAATGGAAAGTAAGGATTCCCTATTTGGCAAGCAAGAGTTCGTGCAATTCTTACTCAACAAGGATTGAGAAATACATTGGAGGACGTCAAACCTGAAGATGTCACTGAAAGTGTCTGGGAAAATCAGAAGGCTAGTGCACATAGCACAATCATCCTCAGTCTCACCGATGAGGTACTCTATCCGTTTCTTAATGAAACATCACCTTCAGAGTTATGGAAAAAATTGGAGAAACAGTATATGAGTAAGTCTATCTCAAATCGAGTTTATTTAAAGCAGAAGCTCTTCAATTTTCGAATGACAGAAGGTACGAATATAGTTGATCATCTTAATGCTTTCAATAAACTTGTCTCTCAATTGTTAAACATTGATGTTAAAATTGAAGATGAAGACAAGACAATTATTTTATTATCGTCCTTACCTCCTTCTCTTGAGAATCTTAAAACTACTCTCATGTATGGAAAGGATTTGAAATTTGACGATATTTCTGCTGCCTTTCTATCTAATGAATATTTGAAAAAGATTGGAGGGGATGTGTCACACTCAGAAGCATTAATTGTCAGAGGTCATACCAAAGAAAGATCAAGGACAGGTCGTTCTAGATCCAAATCCAAAGAAATAAATTGCAGGTATTGTAAGAAGATGGGACATGCAATTAAAGATTGTTGAAAGCTCAAAGCAAAGAAAGAGAGAGAATCTCAATTTAAAGAGTAAGCCAAAGAACAAGTGTCAGTTGTTGAAGAAAGTTCTGATGATAATTTGGGTAACATTCTCTCTATTAGTTCTAATTTTGATCGTTACCATGATATTTGGATTCTTGATTCTGGTTGTTCTTACCACATGTGTCCTAATAAGGATTGGTTTAAAGACTACAAGTCCTATGATGGTGGTTTGGTTTTGATGGGTAATAACAATCCATGCAAAACTGTTGGAATTGGAACAATCAAAATTAAGATGTTTGATAATATTATTAGAACTCTTACTGATGTTAGACATGTTTATGATTTGAAAAAGAATTTGATCTCTTTGGGTGCTTTGGATTCTACTGGTTATAAGTATTCTGCTAAAGGTAGAGTTCTTAAGGTTGCTAAAGGCTCATTGATAGTGATGAAGGGCCTAAAGCATGGAAATTTGTATGAATTAGTAGGAAAAATTGTTGCAGGTGGAGAAGCAATTTCTCAGACCTCTTCTTCTGATATGACCCACTTATGGCATATGCGTCTCGGTCATATGAGTGAGTAAGGTTTACGTGAGCTCAACAAAAGAAAATTACTGAAAGGCCTCAACTCATGCAAATTGGATTTCTGCGAGCATTGCCTCTATGGTAAACAGTCCAAGGTAAAGTTTAACACCGGTATTCATTGCACTAAAGGCTTAATTGATTATATTCATTCTGATGTGTGGTACTCTCCTATTCCATCAAAATCTGGTGCTCGTTATTTTGTCAGTTTTATTGATGACTTTTTCAGAAAAGTGTGGATTTATTTTTTGCATCACAAAGCCGAAGTGTTTTCTGTTTTCAAACAGTGAAAAACTTCAGTCGAAAAAAGGACTGGTAGAAAAATCAAATACTTCAGAAGTGATAATGGCGGAGAGTACAAATCAACAGAATTTCTCAAATTCTGTGAAGATGAAGGCATCAAACGCCACTTTACCATCCCAGGAAAACCTCAACAAAATGGTGTGGCTGAAAGAATGAACAAAACCTTATTGGACAAAGCACATAGTATGCTCAGTACAGCTAATCTTGATAAAGATTTTTGGGCAGAAGCAATCAATACAGCATGCTTCATTGTGAATCGCTCTCCTCAAACAGTCATTAATTGCAAGACTCCTGAAGAGGTATGGACTGGTCATCCAGCAAATTATTCTTCTTTAAAGATTTTTGGTTATCCTGCTTATGTGCATGTTGTCAAGGATAAGTTAGATGCACGTTCCAAAAAGTGTATTTTCCTGGGTTATGCCAAAGGTGTCAAAGGCTATCGTTTGTGGGATCCTACTATTTCAAATGTAATTATTGAGAGAGACATAGTATTTGATGAAAGTGGTATGCTAAAATCTCTCAAGAAAGATCCTAATGATATAATGCAAGTGGAGGTGGAGCATGTAATTCCTTCAGAAGAAGATATTCAGGATATGCCCAACTCTCAAGAAAATCTTAAGAATCAAATTTCTGAAAAGACTCCGCTTCGAAGATCTCAAAGAAAAATAAAGCCACCTGAAAGGTATGGTTTTGAAGATATGGTCGCTTTTGCTTTAGTTACTGACAATGGTGATCCTTCCTCCTATAAAGAAGCAGTGCAGGATAAGAATTCTTCTCAGTGGCAAGTTGCTATGAATGAAGAGATGGATTCCCTTCAAAAGAACCATATTTGGAATCTGGTGAAATTACCAGAAGGTAACAGAGCAATTGGTTGCAAGTGGGTATTTCGAAAGAAAGAGGATTTCTCTGAAATAGATGGTGTTAAATTCAAGGCTCGTTTAGTTGCAAAAGGGTATTCACAAAAGGAGGGTGTTGACTTTAATGAAATTTTCTCTCCTGTGGTTAAACACACATCTATTCGTTTTCTACTTGCTTTAGTTGCTTTTCATAATCTTGAGTTATAGCAGTTTGATGTCAAAATTGCCTTTCTCCATGGAGAATTAGAAGAACAAATTTTTATGCAACAGCCTGAAGTGTTCATCCAAGAAGGCGAGGAAAATTTTGTCTGCAAGTTGAACAAATCACTTTATGGTTTGAAACAGTCTCCAAGGCAATGGTATAAAAGGTTTGACAGTTTTATGCTGGGACAAGATTTCATTCACTGCAAACATGATTGCTGTGTTTATTTTAAGATGCATGCCAATAACTCGTTTATTATATTACTCCTTTATGTTGCTGATATGCTTATCGCTACTCAAGACATATCTC
Organism: Trichopus zeylanicus subsp. travancoricus; assembly: GCA_005019695.1. Classification (NCBI taxonomy): domain Eukaryota; kingdom Viridiplantae; phylum Streptophyta; class Magnoliopsida; order Dioscoreales; family Dioscoreaceae; genus Trichopus; species Trichopus zeylanicus. The sequence goes on along the minus strand of RXID01021777.1, from coordinate 1,167,085 downwards.
TACTGAATGATTTAAAGTTTAAAATGAAAAAGGAATTTGAGATGAAAGATTTAGGTGCTGCAAGGAAGATTCTCAGTATGGAGATTGATCAAGATCGAAAGCATGGAAAATTATGGCTCAAACAGAGCAAGTATCTCGAGAAGATTATTTCTCATTTTCACATGCAGAATTCAAAACCCGTCAGTACTCCTTTGGCATCTCACTTCAAGCTTTCAGCTCAACAATGTCCTTCTATAGATGAAGAGCATGTATACATGGAGAACATCCCATTTTCAAGTGCTGTTGGAAGTCTAATGTATGCTATGGTATGCATAAGACCTGATATTGCATAAGCAGTCAGCGTTGTTAGTCGTTACATGACAAATCCAGGAAAAGAGCATTGGCTGGCCATGAAATGGCTATTGAGATATATCAAAAGTACTTTTAATATTGGTTTATGTTTCGACAGGAATACAGTGCAAGAGGCCAAAATTATTGGCTACGTCAATTCAGACTATGCTGGAGACCTTGATCGACGCCGATCCCTCACTGGTTATCTTTTCACTCTTTGTGGAGGACCTATTAGTTGGAGGTGTACCTTACAGTCAACTGTAGCATTATCTACAATAGAGTTTGAGTATATGGAAGCTATAGAAGCCGTCAAAGAAGCTCTATGGCTAAAAGGTTTGGCAAGTGAAATTGGTTTTTCTCAACATGTTCTTCCTATTTTTTGCGACAGTCAGAGTGCCATACACCTTGCGAAGAACCAAATGTATCATGTTAGATCAAAGCATATAGATGTCCGATTTCATTTTATTCGGGACATATTGAAGACGGCGAGATTTCTTTACAAAAGATTCATACTTCAAGAAATCCTGCAGATATGTTGACGAAGGTGATTCCAATTGATAAGTTCAAGCTCTGTTTGGACTTGATCAATATCCAAGGTCGTTGGTCCTATCCCAAGAGGTAATGGCAAAGACATCTATTGAAGATTCAAATTCAGAGAATAAGATGATTCGAGCCAAGGTGGAGATTGTTGGCTTTATGGTGTCTCAAATCCGGATTTTCCAGATAGTCTTAATTATATTAGGAAATTATTTAATGAGCCTAATCCTTATCTAGATTTATCTTCTACTAGAAGTCTTAAATTAGTAGAAGTCTTATTTGAGTCAGTCTTCTACTTTGACTCAAACATCATTAGGCCACATCTATAAATACACCATTGATGTAAGGGTTTCAATAGAGTGAGAGAGATATATATAGATCAATACTTTCAATACGTCTTGTGACGGTTAGGCTACTTAGTCTTTTGTGAGAGTTGGTGATATTGGAATTTCGTCTCCATCGTTATAATATTCTCTTCCTCTTCTCATCAATACAATATTCTCTGAGTCGTCTTCCCACATATATCTCTTGTGTGCTATCTTTTCCTCTTTTCTATTTTTCCTCTATATCGTGAATTGAGATGGACATCGATATTTTTCGCAACAGGTGCCTCCGTGATACCTTCTTGACGCTTCTCAGACAGGCTGCATCCCACTCTACTGATTTTGCCGTGCTGCAGGCCACACTTGGGCCTCCTGGTGTGTAAGGCAATCAACCTACATAATACATATTAAATTTTGAGAATAAAAAATAATTATCACTTTTTTTTCCAATACTGAAGCAATTGTCATACTCTTGCACTGAAACATGAACAAGACCAAAAAATTTTAATCATGGAGTGCCAGAAGATTTTGAGGCTTCACATCTCGATGGCAAACTCCTGGAACTGTAATCCAGCCCTCTGAATATCTGCATCAGAACATCAATTAAATCTACAAGTGTCCAAACATCGCTATACACTTCGAGAGCTAAAACTAGGAAACCTGTTCTACCTTATATGTTTAAAGCTTCACATAGATAAGTGGAACTCTCTGATTCACATCGCTGTAATGCTTCAAAGCATGATATAATGTCTCAGGAACATATTCCATCACTAGATTGAGAAACAGCTCATCTCTGCTTGTGGCAGAGAAGAACAAATGCTTCAGGTGGTGGAGGACGCCAAAGCTGTCACGACCCAAAACCATATATATTTACCTATAGAATAAATATACAAGTCTCATTATGTACAAATATGAAATATATATATATTTTTTACTAAATTCACAACTTGTGACAACAGTCCTATCAAGTATAATCAATATTCTCTAATTATCAAGTCTCTAATATTTTGTCACAAAATTACCAAAACATTGAGTTAAGAATCACATAAAAATAATGAGTCCACAAATTAAGAATATTCACTAAGTCATAGGATTCCAAAAAATCAAAGAATATAAGTCACAACTAAACTTAATACTTAAAGAATCAACAAATAAATTCTAGATAATAATATCTAATTCTAATCTCAAATAATATCTAAAAATAATATTTTAGAGTATCACATATTTCTTTTCCCGAACTAGTCTCTAAAATCAGAACTTATAAGATAATGAGCAATTCCATATTAAGTTAATATTTTAATATAAAGTAAATTTCTTAAAAACTCAATTTCACGAAAGACAAAACTTGCTAAAGTATCTAAAACCTACAATACAACAATTTATATTCAAGATCAACAAATAATACTCATAAAATCTTAAAACAAGTGTTCTTTTTGAAGGAACCACAATACTATATAAATAGGTAAAGGCTAGTGTCTCTTGCATAAAATAGATATATAGACCCAAATGAGTGGCCCCAATCACGAATAAATTGACATACTTGAAGTCAATGGCTTGATCATGGATGCAAAATGGCTCAAGAGGTCACAACATGAATATGTTGCTATTTTGATATGCATAGATAACAACAAAATTAGTTTCTCAATCACACACGTATATTCATATGACCATTATTTAATTCCAATCATAGGGTTATGACAAGAATCACAAGTGAGAAAATACATTCAGAACTAGTAAAATATGAAAATCCATAAACCATTCACAAAGAAAAAAATCCTAGTCAAAGAACACATACATGGCTTATTAAAATAAAATATTGATAAATACAAATATATGTCAAAATCCAATACATACAAATATATGTAAGTTTACATGTATGATTTTGTTAATTTAAGTTCCATAATTGCATGCATATCAAATTATGATAAAGATCGCATTATATCAATAATATATCAAAAAATTATTTTAAACAAGTATAATATACCGAAGTATAATAATTGTGAAAAGAAATAATTTTAGCATATTAAAAGCCACTTACCACCATCGGCTGACTCATTTGCTAACATGGTGGGAAATCATCACGAGCCTGACTCAAGCCTCTTCATCCGAACCTAATATATAAAAGTGAAACAACACATTTACATCAAGAATCATAAGACCATGTTATATAATAATGTTAATTATTAGCCTAATTAAACATCCCCTAAATTTTTTTGTCTCTTTTTTTTTTCATATTCTTCCTCTCTTAAAATAAATTTACTACTCTAAACTTAACTCTGAATCGACTCATACATGAAATATGAAATAATTGAGGATAGCTCACTAACATATCTTTCTTTAATTCTCAGATGACTTCTTTTTCAGAATGATTGCTTTACTAGACTTTAACATAAGATATAGTTTAATATCTCAATACTTACTCTTTTGATCTACAATATAGACATGATACTCCTCGTAAGAGAGACCTTTAGTAAGCTATAATAGTGCAAAGTCTATCACATGAACCTAGTGTGTGATATACTTCCATAATATTGATATATGGAACACATTATTCACCTTAGAAAGTGCAGAAGGAAGAGCAAGTTTGTAAGCAATATCACCAACCCTTTCAAGGATCTCGAAAGGTCCAAAAAAGCATTGTCTAAGATTACCATGAACACCAAATTGCATTACACCCTTAGAGAGTGAGAATTTAAGGAAGACATGATCTCCAAACTGAAGCTAAAACTCTCCATGATGACTATCAACATTTTTTTTTTTCCTGTTCTGAGTTGTTCGTAGTCGTTCTCTAATCAATTGAACATTCTCCACTATTTGCTAAATAATCTTAGACCCAATAATTTTCTCTCATTTACATCATCCTAACATATTGGAGATCTACACCTTTTGTCATAAAGTTCCTCATAAGGTGCCATATGTATGTTGGACTCGACACTATAATAGTGCAAAGTCTATCACATGAACCTGGTGTGTGATATACTTCCATAATATTGATATTTATTCACTTTAGAAAGTGCAGGAGGAAGAGCAAGTTTGTAAGCAATATCACCAACCCTTTCAAGGATCTCAAAAGGTCCAATAAAGCATTGTCTAAGATTACCATGAACACCAAATTGCATTACACCCTTAGAGAGTGAGAATTTAAGGAAGACATGATCTCCAAACTGAAACTAAAACTCTCCATGATGATTATCAACATATTTTTATTTCCTATTCTGAGTTGTTCGTAGTCGTTCTCTAATCAATTGAACATTCTCCACTATTTGCTAAATAATCTTAGACCCAATAATTTTCTCTCACTTACATCATCCTAACATATTGGAGATCTACACCTTTTGTCATAAAGTTCCTCATAAGGTGCCATATGTATGTTGGACTCGACACTGTAATAGTGCAAAGTCTATCACATGAACCTGGTGTGTGATATACTTCCATAATATTGATATTTATTCACTTTAGAAAGTGCAGGAGAAAGAGCAAGTTTGTAAGCAATATCACCAACCCTTTCAAGGATCTCGAAAGGTCCAATAAAGCATTGTCTAAGCTTACAATGAACACCAAATTGCATTACACCCTTAGAGAGTGAGAATTTAAGGAAGACATGATATCCAAACTGAAACTAAAACTCTCCATGATGATTATCAACATATATTTTTTTTCCTATTCTGAGTTGTTCGTAGTCGTTCTCTAATCAATTAAACATTCTCCACTATCTACTAAATAATCTTAGACCCAATAATTTTCTCTCCCTTACATCATCCTAACATATTGGAGATCTACACCTTTTGCCATAAAGTTCCTCATAAGGTGCCATATGTATGTTGGACTTGAAACTGTTGTTGTAGACAAATTCCATCAATGGCAAATGTTTGTCTCATGAATCACCTAGATCAAAGACAAGGGCTCTCAATATCTTCCAAGTTACAAATGGTTCTCTTAAATTAACAATTAGTCTAAGGATGAAAAGAAGCACTAAAACTAAGAGTGGTTCTCAATGCCTTAAGCAAGTTTCTCCAAAAATGACCAATGAAATGGAAATCCCCATCTAACATAATAGAAACAACCAAACTATGCAATTTGATAATCTACTCAATGTAAAGCTTTTCTAGCCTCTCCAAGGTTATTTCAATCTTGATAGCCAAGAAATGAGCTGATTTAGTCAATCTATCCACAATAACCCAAATATCATCAAAACCCTTTAGGGTTCTAGGTAGTCTAGATATAAAATTCATGGATATATGATCCATTTCCACTTAGGAATGGGCAATGATTGCAATAGTCTAATTGATTTTTGATGTTTCCTTCACCTGATAATATGTTAAACACTGGACTACAAACTAAGTAATTTTCCTCTTCATGTTATTCCATCAAAAAGTACCTTTCAAGTCTATATATATCTTGGTACCACTCGGGTGTATTGTGTAATATAAGGAGTGAGATTTCTCAAGAATCTGTCTTCTAAACTTTGGTTTTATTTGGAACACAAATCCGAACATCAAACATCAATGAGACATCCTCATGAATTTGACACCTTAGTTTAGAACCTCACTCCACCTCAAGCTTAATCTTTTGGAGTTGAGGGTCATTTGCTTGAGTTGCTTTATTTCTATTAAAAGGAGTGTGATGAACTTACAAACTAGCTAGTAAGGCACTAGGCTCATACACTCAGATCTCAATCTCAAATCTTCTCAAATCCTCCAAAATAGCCCTTTGTGATATAAGCATCACAATCAAAGTACAAGAAAATTTCTACTTAAAGCATTTGATACCACATTGGCATTTCTAAGATAATAGTTAATAGTCAAATCGTAATCATTGAGCAATTTCAATCATCTTCTCTATCTCATGTTCATATCATTCTAAGTAAAAAAAATATACTTTAGAATTTTATAGTTAGTGAATATCTTATAAGACAAAATCCTAAGGAAAAGTCATGCCAGCTGATGAAGTAAAAGGGTTTATGTAAAGAGTCTCTGAAGATCCCTTTATAAGGAAGCCCCACGTACCTAATTCTGATATTGAGTGGGATGATTATTGGTCAATCACACCCTCCAATGATATTCAAGAAACTATCAACTAGGGGCAAGGATATACTACCTCTTGCCGCATGATTAGCCTCGATACTGATTTTGAAGATGAACCTTATTGATCTCATGATACCAAATTTTGACTGAGGAATACAAATCAGGTATAACTCAAAAGTAGTAAGGAATTGCCTTTGAGGTAGGCTCCAATACCTAGAGATAGGAATGTCCCCAAAGAAACAGATAAAGAAAAGAAATTCAGATAAATGAGAATATTGAGCCTTTGCAAGTTGAATCTCAAGAAGGTGGGAAATAACATAGCAGTCCATCTCAAAAAGATCTCAGCCATGTTTGATGTATTTGATACCTTAATAATGTCATAGGGGCTTAGGAATACACTGGTGCACATCTTACAAAATCTAGCAGATTATCATGCATACTTCATTGATAAAAAGAATAAAGAGTCTTTGCATGCATGCCAGACTCCTATCATCACTTTTACAAATGACAACCTACTACCATAAATGACAAACCATGGCAAGCTATTATATGTCACGGGGAACAATAATGGGATCAAGATCAATTACATACTAATTGACATAGGTTCCTCAGTCCATTTGATGCCTCTGTGGACTCTAAGAGCTCAAACTCTAGATGTGTGCCATCTATCGTCCGAGATTATAATCATACAAGGATTTGATTAGAATAACCAAAGAGCTCTGGGAGCTATAACTATCTTTCTAAAAATAGGCAAGTTGATAATAGATGCTAAGCTATGTGATCGACAGCAATGCATTATACAAAGCATTATTAGGGAGGCTATGATTACATGAAAGTAAAATAGTACCATCAGTACCTCAAGCACTACAAGGATGGTAAAGAATACTAAATTAATGGAGATGTACATCCTTTTTATGTTCACAAAGTGCATTATGATGATGTAAAATACTATTAAAAACCTACATTGATAAAGAGTCTACTTCAATCTATTAAGTAAAGCAGAAAATTACTAGCTTGATCTTTGCCCCTTCTCATCTAGGAAGTGATTCTGACTCAAACTCTTTAAATGAAGAAATCTCATGAATCTTCCTAGATGGCTACACTTCTGGTGAAGATGTCAACAAAAGTCAAATAGAAAATACTCTCCTTATTACCCAGAAGACTTATTTAAGCAATTAGATGAATTAAGCATCAATGTCATGGAAGAATTAACAATCTTTTATATTCCCCTAGACACAAAGAGAAAAAAGAGATGCTATTTTATAAGACAATCCCTTGTGCCCTAAGCGTACATGAAATCCTGCGAATTGAGGATTTAGAAGACAATGGGGATTATCAATCGATACTCATACCTAAATACTTTTTGGACCAACTTTGTCAAATAATAAGAAGTCTGGCTATGGATGTTCACAAACAAAGAAAGAGAGTCATTTTTTCAAGAATATATGGGATCCATATCAAGGGTGTGCTTACATTCTTGAAAGAGGAAACAAGAATACCAAAGGATTGAGCTATATCACTCTACGATCCATATATGTATCATGATTACCATTGGACCTCTATCCGATGTTCAAGATGACTGAATAATATCAACACCCTCTGAAACATATACTAAGATAGGCACAACTCTTCGGACATCACAAGAAGGTGATGTCCTTGGTAAAATTCCATCAAGACTAGAGGAAATGGTGCATGATACAGCCAAAATGCCCTTAGATGAACCTTCACCAAATATCACTAAACATGATGAACCACTTAGTGAAAAAATTAATCCTAAAACCAAAAGGAAACTCCACTGGAGCTCGAAGATGGGAGACAAGCCATAGTTGATAAATTGATAAAAATTAACCTAGGCTCAGAGGAGGACCCTAAGCTAACCTTTATTAGATCTCAACTCTCAAAGGAAAGCCAAACTCAACTCAAATTAGTACTCCAATAGTACATTTACTATTTTGTATGGAGCTATAAGGAGATGTCTAGGCTAGATTCTAAAGTTATAATCCATAAGTTAGCCAACAATCTTGAACTTTCACTTGTCAAACAAGCACTTCGAAAGATGAAACTCAACCTAGAATAAAAGGTGATGCAAGAAATGATAGAACTAATGGAAGCATGCTTCAATAGAGAAGAAAAGTACCCAAATTGGATGGCAAGCATCATGCCAGTCAAGAAGAAGAATGGCCAAATTCATATCTATATTAACTATAGAGACTTGAATAAAGCATATCCAAAGGATGACTTTCTATTACCAATAATAGAGATCATGATTGATAATACGATCAATATTGAAATATTCTCTTTTATGGATGATTTTTCAAGGTATAACTAAATTAAAATGCATTTTGATCATGAGAAGTATATAACCTTTTGAACTCTAATTGGTATTTACTGTTACAAAGTGATGCCCTTTGGGCTCAAGAATACGGGTGCCACTTATCAAAGGGTCATGATCCGAATTTTTGATGACCTCATACACCAATTAATTAAATGCTATGTGGATAACTTGGTAGTTAAAATCAAGTCCAAAGATAAGTACGTCTAAGATCTAAAAGTAGTTTTTGATCACCTTAGAAAATACGACCTGAAGATGAGTCTTATGAAATATGCCTTCGGAGTATCATTAGAAAAATTTCTTGGCTTCGTTGCCAGACACCGAGAGATTGAAATTGATTCTTCTAAGATTAAAACTATCTTGAACATGTCACCACCCAGCAACCTAAAGTAATTAAGGTCATTCCAAGGCTGACTCACATATATAAGGAGATTTATTTCGAACCTCTCCAAAAAGTGCAAGCTTTTCTCCAAACTGATGAAGAAAGACACTCCATTCATTTGGGATCAAGAATGCCAATGAGCTTTTGAAAAGATTAAACAATATCTCCTAAAGCCATTGGTCCTAACAAAAAAAAAAAAGCATTATCTAGTATTTATATTTACAATCAAGAAGCTTAGACATTATTTACTTTCTCATCAAGTCATTTTAATATCAAAGAGTAATCAAATATATAGTACTTGATGACTAGGCCTATACTCACTGAAAGCCTAGAAAAGTGGGCTTTAATTCTCATGGAATATGATATCAAGTTCACTCCTTAAAAAGATAGTTAAGAGCAAGCTCTTGCCAATTTTCTCATTGCTTACTTAGTACTAGACGATTCTCCATTGAGTTGTGAACTCCTTGATGAAGAGATCCTTTTAATGGAAGAAGGAAAACCCTAGTATAAGCTATACTTTGATGGGACATCATCCATCAGAGCAAAAATCAAACCAAAGCTTTCGCAAATTAAAGCCAACATTGGAGTTGTTTATGTCACTTCAAATGGGGGCATCTTACATTATTTCTATTCCCTCTCAAAATCATACAAAAACAATAAAATTCAATATGAGGCCCTAATTACAGGATTAGAAATAACTCCTAATATAGAAATATTGCACTTACATATTTTTGGTGGCTTGCAATTGGCCATTAGTCAAGTATAAGACGAATATAAAGTTCACAAATCTAAGCTCCTAAAATACCATGAAAAAGCTCAAGAATTCATGGGGTAAATTTCACATGTTCAAATAACTAAGGTTCCCTGATCTATCAATGTAGAAGTTGATTCTTTAGCCAAATTAGCTAAAGCATTGGCTAATTTTGATCAAGGCAAAATTCTAATCACAATCTATAGCAGAAAATTGATAAGCTCAGTTTTTAGCATCAAACATCAAAAGACTAGGTCTAAACTAATAGAAGAGGCCACATATTGAAGAATACCATTCACCAACTACCTCAAAGATGGAGTGTTGCTCTTTGTAGTTTTGATGATGACCAAATCATGTATTTGATGAATTCTCAAATATGTGTAGCTTATAACCAAGCCAAGTTCCAAATAATGATTAAACCCATTTAGAAGCCTTAAGTGTGGATGGATATGAAGACAATATTGAAAATGAGGCATGATGGTGGTTCAACAAACGAAACTTGAAGATTTGAGGATGGTTTGAAGAATGCTCAAGATGTCAAAGTTAGCTCACTAGGTTTAGTTTTTTTCATTTGTTGTTTGAGCTGATGATATGATTTTTGAATATTTAGTTTAGAGCTTTGGCTAATACTCAAATGTATCTTAGAATGCCTTTATCGGCTTATTATTTATCTAAGGTTAGTTTGAGAAGATATCAAACATGGAATTGAAGTCATAGTAAAATAGTAATTTTTCTGTTTACTTTGGATACCCAAACTCTAAGGTTTGAATGTTTAAATCTATTAGAAATAACTCTAAACATATTGACATTCAGATGCCCAAACCTGAAGATCAGAAGCTCAAAGTTAACAAACTATAACTTCTAGATTTTTCATGTACAGAGTTCGGATGTTTGATGTCCGACACTGTAGTGACACTGTAGCAATATTGTAACTTCAGGCATCTGAACCTATGACATCTTTTATAATGACTAGTTTATTTTTGACCATTGGGAGGTTCAGACATTTGAACTCTATAGTGTTGGACATCTGAATGAGACAAAATTTAACATGTAATGGCTAGCTCTCTCATTGATGAGCATATAAGGGCTGGCAGATTGTTTAGTTAAAAACTTTTACATCTCTGATTATTTCTAAGAGATAGAAACAAGCTTTTCCAAGCCCTCTAGCCTCTAACTTGATCTAAACTTTGACTTTTAACTTTTATATCTTCTTGCCCTTGTACTCATCTTGAGAGACTATTGTAGAGAGGTAATTTGTACTTTATTTTTTATCCTTTTCACTTGTAAATCACTCCAAGGGTGTTTGGAGAGTTTGAGAGATCAAATCTCTAGTGTAGGAGTCAGCTCTTGCTAGTTGGAGTAAGAGTTGTATAGGCATAGCTTCACTCGAAGGAAGTGACACTTCAGTTTGGAGTTTAGTGTAAAGGCTTGGCTTTGCCTCAAGAAGTAATGACTCTTGTGGAAAGTCTAAGTCCTTAAGATTGAGGCAATGGCCATAGAATATGCTCAGTTGGTCACCAAACCACGTAAAAATCATGATGCATTATTCTCCTTGTCTATTTACTTTATTGCATTCGTGATTTTATTTTTTGCTTGTGGACTTGTAGTTATGTCTTTGAGTTGTGAATTAGTTCTAATTATAAAAATATGTCATTATTCTTATTAAACCTAAGTTACCTCTTCTCTTAAATTGCCATATCTGCTTTTATGGAGAACTCTTAGAAGATAAATTAACATGGATGCAACTCAGAGAGAGGGCCATGCGCTTCCTACTCATTAGTAACATCCTTTATAGAATTGCTTTTGATCAATTACTTCGACGCTATCTTTTGGACCAAGAAACTAAAGAAGTTATGTACAAAGTATACTCTCCGGTTTGTTGAGCTCATCAATTAGGACAAAAAATAATAATGAAGAATAAGCATATGGGCTACTACTGGCCTATGATGGTGAGGGATTGCATCGAATATATAAGAAAATATCATCTGTGCCAAATTTATGGTGACCATTCAAAGTATGAAGTATAGATATTATCAGCCTAATTGAGTAGCTTCTTCCGAAGGTCACTACTTCATACTAACCGTGACTGATTATTTCTCCTGATAAGCAGAAGCAATCCCATTAAAAGAAGAAAAAATGGATATTGTTATTCATTTCTTTTGGAAAAATATTCTATATCAATTTGGTATTTTTGAAAGGATCATTTCTAACAATGAACCATCCTTCAGAAGTTTCAAAATGGGATGATTCACACACCATCACAAGATAGATTGGAGATATTTATCTATCTACAATGTAAGAGAAAATTGACTCACTGAAGCATTCAACAATACTCTCTCCAAGATATTAAAAAAGGTCATTAGTAGAAATAAGAGAGAATGACACCAAAATCTTTCTAAAGCATTATAGGCTTATTGCACCACATATCAAACCCCCACTTAATCAATACTATATGCATTGCTGTTTGGGATTAAAATAGTCCTACCATTGGAGGCATGAATTCTCTCTCTAAGGATTACTTTGCCAGAAAAAATCATAAAAGAAGACAATGTTCATCCTTGTCTTGATGAATTAGACTCTTTGGACAAAATAAGTTCATAGTCGACAGAACTTAGAGATATATCAAACATAAGTGTCTAGGGTCTAAAATAAGATGGCCCAACTTTGATCTTTTCAAAAAGGAGAAATGGTCTTAGTTCTGAGAATACCCATAATCCCAAATCAGAACAAGAAGGGAAAAAGTGAGTCTAACTGGGAAGACCTTTATGTCATTGAAAGGATATTTGAAGAGAGATCCTATTAATTGATTGATGATAAAAGAGAAAGGCCTATACCACTAATTAACATTCAATTCCTTAAAAGGTACTATGCCTAATCTTCTGGTGGTGACAACAATAATGAAAAGTGTCTATATTTTATCTATGATGGAACATCCAATTTTCTCAAAAAGGAATGTCCAGTCAAACATGCACTCCATATTTCTTGAGACAAAATATGGACATAAAACCCTTTTGTATGACAGTCAAGTCCACAACCCAATTAAGTCCACTCTTTGTGACAAATCAAGACCACTTCTTATGGTGAATTAAGTCTACTCCTTGTGACAAATCAATACCACTCCTTTTGGGAAATCAAGTCCACTCCTTGTGGAAATAAAGTCTGATTCTTATGGCAAATCAAGACCATTCCTCATGACAAATCAAGGCCACTCTTGGCAAATCAAGTCCGCTTCTTGTGGTAAGTCAAGTTTGCTCCATATGGTAACTAAAATCCACTCTCACATGGCAAAATGAATCCATTATCATATGATAAGTCAAATACACTTTTTCAAGATTGGGATGCAAGGGATACTAGGTTGCAAACAAAATTTGATGCAAAAGCAAATTCATAATGTTATGATAATGTTCCTAAATTAAGTGGACAAAAATAGAGGATGCTAGATGAGGAAGATAAGAATAATCCATCCTAATAATGCCTTTTGATAACTGTGCCAACTTAGTGGCTACTCACTTATACTTCTCCATCATCACCTAAGAAAATAAGTGTCATATTAATAAAAGAGATAGAAAATTCTCAACATAAGAAGGAGATAGTGGACTATTACCTGATGCTAGTTATGGTTTCCCATCAGCACAAACATCCCTCAACTAAAGCATGATTCAAGAACCACATTTGTAGCGAAGACTTAAATCAATATACACACAGTGCAAAATATGGCAAAGTTTAGATTTCTCTTACAATCTGAATCTAAAATATGATCAGGAGGGCCTCCAAATTCTTCATCGGGTTTGCCTAAAATAGAACATGGTTCTAGCTAGAGGAGAGAAGGGAAAGCAAACATGGGATGAAGGAATGACCAATACCTGAAAACTATATCCTCCTCTAAGTACTCACATTTGATGATGGCTAACCCAATCAGACTACTCTATTCAAATCCATATTAGAAGACTAGTGCATTGGTGTTAGTGAAGCAAGGGTCACCCTTGGCCCCATTTTTATTTCAATCATACAAAATAAAGAAATTAGAGCTTTAGATGGTGTATACTGTAAAGTCAAACCTAATCCCACAATCCCACCTATAGACAGATTCACATATGTTGTTAAGTGTCTTGATGCACTAGGAATAGGAGGGTCACATGCAGATAGAGGTATGAAGTATGAAAATGTTTGTAGCATGGTTCCACATTTTGATCATGCTACATAAAATTTTTGAGTCACATGTGTACTAGCGTTTGGATGTTATGACTCCTTCTAAGATAACAAGACTCGTGATTTAGGTTGAAAATTGAGATACCACAACGTCAACCCACTCCAAGAAATTTGACAGGACTGGCACTGCTCCAACAAGTGGGAAGGTTTGTCCCCAGCAGATGAAAAGCCATTCAAGATATGAGCCCCCAATATTTCTAAGATTCTCATTACTAAAATGCTTGATAGGTTCCAACATGAAGGACTCACCTGTCCCATCAGCACATAGTGTTCCTTCTTTGGAAAATAAGCAAAAAGATGGTAATTGTCAAACTGCACTTGCTTTCGATGCTCCTGATATTGGTATGTGATAACTGCTTTGGCATTAGTCCCCAAGATAAGAAGGAGGTGATGTATGGCCAAACTATCCTTTTTCCCTTCTTAGATGCTCTCAATCACAAGAGGCTATGTAATGCCTTTAAAAAGGAAGATGAATAAAAGAAGAAAAAAAGGAAGCTATCACAAGATGATGAGAAATAAAGTAAAGAACCTCACTTGTTAGACACTTGTAAAAGCAACAAAAGGAGTCAAGAACTCATTTTTGTTCACATCCACTCCCCTTACCAAGGAAACTCGCAAAGTGGATGCAAAGGAGAACTTTTCTAAAGTAGTTTTTATAACCCAATTTTGACTTCAAGTTAGAGTTGAAATTTGAGCTTAGTTTAGGATGATTAAGGCCCAATTTAAAATAGAAAGTACCAAAAAATTTGGGCCCAAAAGCTAAACTAAGCTATAATGGTCAACCGATTCTCAACTGATCAATCAATACTGATACATTGCATAGATGACTACTCATAATCGGTCGACTAGTTCAGTCGCGATTTATAGAAATGAAAATAAAATTCTCTTCAAATCCATCAAAAATCAATGGAAGTTTTCAATAAGAAAGGAGTAATCTTGGAATATATTAATTTGAAAATCAAATATGGGGTCCATGATAATGATATATCCATCAAATCTCGAAATTAAATCAATCAATCATCAAAATTAGAGATTCTCATATTCCTATAAAAAGAGGGCTAGGGCACACAAAAAAGAAAAGAATTGATCGACAATTCTTGGGCAAATTCTATGCAAATTGAAGAAGAAGTTCTGAAGAAAATCTTATCATCAAGGAAAAGATCAAGAAGGTATCAACGAAGAATCAAAAGGATGTACGATTTTTTTTCCCTTTCTTTGTCTAATTTTTTTAGTTACTTTCTTCTTCTTTTTCATCCCCTACAAGGTTCTTCTTTTATTGCACCTTTGTTGCTGCTGCCCCCCTCCTTCTCAAGTCTTGTGATTATTCACAACCTCATTCTCTTCCAACTATTATACATCATGACCATCAACTGCCTCACGCATAGATGAGCTATCTTCACCAACACCATGGCAATCTATGGCCTCACACAAATCTTCAATATCACTAGTGGCCATCCATAGTCTCATGCATCGATGAGCCATCTCCACCAACACTACAACCATACGTGACTTCTTGTAAATTTTCAACATCACCTATGGTTAACCATGGCCTCACACACCAATGAGTCATCTTCACCAATCCTGCGGTCACCTGTGGGGTCTTGCACATTGGCCAATCACCATCACTACTGTGGACACTCACGGTCTTGTCTCCATCATGACACCCTTTTTGGGACCCCTTATTGAAGCCTTGGAAGGAGGACCAGTAAGAACTCCCTTGGATTGATGATAAAAATAAGAATAAGAATGAAAACATAAGATTAAATTGAATAAAATATAATAAAATACTCTAATAAATAGTTTAGGACTAGTTTGCAATCTTGTTTGATAACTGAATTAACTTAGGGCTAGCTTGTGGTCTCGTCCGAAAGTCAAAATGATTTAGGAACAGTCTGTAGTCTTGCTCGACAATCAAATCGACTTAGGGTCAGCTTGTGGTCTTGTCGAAAAGTAAAAATAGTTTAGGACCAACTTGTGGTCTCATCCAAAAGTTAAAATAGTTTAGAACTAATTTGTAGTCTCGTCTGACAATCAAATCAACTTAGGACTAGCTTGCAGACTCGTCCAAAAATCAAAATGATTTAGGACTAGCTTATGATCTTACTTGACAACTAAGTTGACTTAGAGCCAATATGTGGTCTCGTCCAAAGATCAAAATAGTTTACCACTAGCCTGTGATTTTGCCCAATAACTAAATTGACTTAAGTCCACCCTACGATTGCACCCAAAAGTAAAAGTGGTTTAGGGTCAGCCTGTGGTCTTGCTTGACAACCAAATCGACTTAGGGTTAGCTTGCGATCTTGAAAAAAAGAAAAAAATGGTTTAGGACTAGCTTGTGATCTTGTCTGATAATTAAATCAACTTAGAACCAATCTGCGGTCTTATTTGACAACCAAATAGACTTAAAACAATCCTATGATCTTGCTTTAAAGCCAATTTAAATTTATGGCCAATTTGCAAACTTACTATGATGTTATTATGATAGCTCGTGATCTATTAAATTGAGAGTCGACAAACATAAATCAATTAAAATGCCTCAATTATGCTAAACTCGAATCAACACGGTTAAGGCAAATGAACAAAGTCAAATTGATTCAAATGAAGCATCAAGTGAGCCTAAATGAATGGTAAATAGATGGATTGAAACTAGTCCAAATAGATGGAAAATGCCCCTAGTCAATTGACTGGTACTGAATCAGTCATCCAGTCCTACTAAACCAAAAATAGCACTTGTTTACAATCAGTCGATCGATAGCCTAATTAATAATCTATTTTAAACTAAAAACTAATAATAGTGTTCAAAATCATTCCAAATTAAGTCAAGCCTTGGTCAATCTAGACCTGGGCCAATTCAAAGCCAAACTAAGCTAACCAAGAAGGAAAACCAAGCTCAAATTAAACTCCAACAGAGTCAAATAATATTTGAACTAAATCAAACTCAAATAATATTTGAACTAAATCAAAACAACTTCTAATTAAATTGAACCATGACAAATTCAAGGCAAAATTTTTGAGAGTGCTAATTAGGTTAAACTGAGTCTCACTAGGTATGCTAAGCCTTTGGCAATATTCTAAGGTT
Organism: Trichopus zeylanicus subsp. travancoricus; assembly: GCA_005019695.1. Classification (NCBI taxonomy): domain Eukaryota; kingdom Viridiplantae; phylum Streptophyta; class Magnoliopsida; order Dioscoreales; family Dioscoreaceae; genus Trichopus; species Trichopus zeylanicus. The sequence goes on along the minus strand of RXID01021777.1, from coordinate 1,150,118 downwards.
GTACCCAACTACCCAACCTCATAGGCAATGGGTGATGCTACCACCCTGATCCGAACCAGAACTAGTTCGAATAGAACTGAACTGGGTTAAACTAAATCCCACTAGGTGTGTGATAAAGGCCTTTGATAGCATTCTAATACTATACCCAACTCCACAAGCAGTGGGTAATGTTCCCTTCAAAATCCTAACAAAGTTATCTCCAATACCTTATTAGCTAATAGAAACACTTTAAACTCATATAGTTAACACCAACGTCTTATTGGCTAATCAGAATACTCCAACCTAACAAAGTTATCTCCAATGCATAGAAATATCTCAAACTCATAAATTTATTGCCAATGCCTTATTAACTAACGAAAAGATTCCAACCTAACAAAGTTATTGCCTATGTCTCATTGGCTATAAAAGTACTTCAAAAATTAATGAAGTTATTACCTATGTCTCATTGGCTATGAAAATACAAAATTAATAAAGTTATCACCTACATCTTATTGGCTATGGAAATACTTCAAAACTCATGAAGTTATCGGCTACTCTTCATTAACCATGGAAATGCTTCAAAAATCAATGAAATTGTCTATACCTCATTGACTATGAAAATAATTTAAAATTAACAAAGTAATGACCTACATTTCATTAGTTATGAAAATACTTCAAACTCATGAAATTATCACCAATGCCTTATTAGCTAATAGAAGTATTTCAAATTCATAGAGTTATAGCCAACACCTTATTGACTAACGGAAACACTCCAACCCAAATAGAGTTACCTCCAATACCTTATCGGCTAACGAAAATGAGTCAATCCCAAATGAAGTTATCTCTAATATTTTATTGCCTAACAAAAATACTTCAAAACTCATAGAGTTATCACCAATGCCTTATTGACTGATGAAAGTACTCCAATCCAACAAAATTTCCTCCAACACCTTATTGGCTAATGAAAATACTTTATATACTCGTAGAGTTATCATCAATGTTATATTAGCTAATAGGAACACTCCAACCCAATGAAATTATCTCTAAAGCCTTATTGGCTAACAAAAATATTTCAAACTCATGGAGCTATTATTAATGTTTTATTTACTAACGAAAATACTCTAACATAATAAAATTATCACCAATGTCGTGTTGGCTAACAAAAATACTTCAAATTCATGGAATTATCTCTAACACCTTATTACCTAATGGAAATACTCCAATCCAACGAAATTATCGCCTACACCTTATTGGATATGAGAATATTTTAACCAAATAAAGTCATTACCTGCACCTTATTAGCTATGAAAATACTTCAACTCAAGAAGTTATGACTAAAGCTCAAAGCTACTAAAAATAAGTTAGGGAAATTTTGATAAGCTACATGTAATGCTATCTAATGAAGTCATCGCTAATGCTCAAAAATATTAGAAATACTTCAAACTTCTCTTATTTTCTTTCATATTCTATTGGATGATGCCAATCAATATCTATTGAGGATAAAGTTAAGACTTATCCGAGTCAAATGTTGCACGGTCCAGCACACGGGAGTGGGGTAGTAGTGCATTTCAAAGTTTCTTTTTCACTCCTCTTTATTCTTTTTATTATCATGTTGTCTATAATTTTATATTAAAATTTATTGTACAGTGTGAATATGCTCTTTCTTAAGTCATGTACTATTTCTCATACTAAGCAAATGATGCTTTCTTCTTTTCTTCTTGTGTCTCTACTTTATTAGATAGGTTTCTTACTTTAGGAGAATCCTAATAATCTTCAGGGTAATTAACAATAGAGTTTTACACCTATTAAAAGTTAATATTCCTACAATACCTAATTGCATACTCAAATTAAAAAAATATTTTGATTTCTGCATCAAGGTTGCTCCCCATGGTCTCCTCTATCCCAGGTCACTGAGATCAATCCACAAATGTTACTAAAAAGAAGGTTGCTTTTCAATTAAATAATAGTGGTGCTAGAGTTAGTGCCACTATTATTTTAGATCAATGACAACGCTATTTAGATTAGGGCTAGTAAAGACTTATTTTCTAGAGGCTTTCTTCACCTCGTATATAGTGCCTTGTAGACTATTTTGGGCACTAATTTAGCACTACAAATTTTTGCGACCAAAATTAAAATGGTAGTTTTTTAGAGCCTCAATTTAGTATCAAAAAAGATATACTAGCACTAATATGACTTTTGATGGTGCTAAATTAGCACCACTAATGGACAAATATGTTCTAGTGTCGATTCTTCCTTTAAATGCTACCATTTTATTTGGGGGAATATAGTGTCATCAAGAATCGCCAAATGCTTTGCTCCTTGCAGTAAGCTTCAAAGAATTTAGATATGGACTCTCCTCCATGATCTGATTCTAGTGCTTTAATGTGGTAGCCACTTTATTTCTCAACAAGAACCTTAAATCTTTTGAATGCATTAAAAGCCTCTAATTTCTCTTTCAAAAAATACATCCAAGCTTTTTTACTAAAATGATCATGAAAAGTTAGAAAAAAACAATGCACACTAAAGGATGTTGGAGTGATCAGTCCACATGTGTTAGTGTAGATGAGTTCAAGTGGTTTCATTATATGATATGGTGATTTCTTTTGAAAGCTTTTTTTGGTTGTTTGCTAAGTACACATCCTTCATAAAGTTGATTAGGAGAGTTGATATACAGAAGCCCATTCACCATCTTCTTAGTAGATAATTACTTTAGGCTAAAATAATCATGATTATATCTCATATGCCAAAGCCAAGTGTTATCTTTCACACATGCATTCAAGCAAGTAGTACCAATATGTTTGCCATTAAGCAAAAACATCATTTTCTTGAAAATATGAACACAGACAATCAAAGTATTATTGTTATCTCTCAAGAAAAGACTATAATCCTTCATGTGGACATCATAACCTTTCTCCAAAAGTCAACCCAAACTCAAGAAATTATTCTTCATGTTGGGCACATAATAAACATTAGAGTTGAATTGATGGCTTCCATCTTTGAATAGAATTTATGTTTTACATTTTACATTTTTCCTTCACATTAAGTTTTGAAGAATCTAAAAAGGGAACATGCCCATTCACTGGTTCATCTAAGTCCATGAACATGCTCTTGTGGTCACAAATGTGATTGCTTGCTTTGGTATCCAAGTATCAAACATATTCATTGTCAATGTCATCTCCTTTGTAGGCTAGCAACAAAGTATTATTTTCTCCTTTCTCATTCTTAACAATATAGTTAGCCTTCTCATCAACTTGGTTAGATTTATTATACCAACGATCTGATGTATAATGACCAAATTTTTTGCAATTGTCACAACAAACTGTAGATTTTCCATACCTCCGATTTCCATAGTATCCTTGCCACAACCACCTTTGGGACTTCGACTTCTCTCTTCATTTTTGGAGTAATCAGTTGCCTCTCCCTCATTGCATAAACTCTCTTTGCTATCCTTGATGGAGAGCTCAGATTGAAGCACTTGCTCTAGAGAATCTTGCTTCTTCTTGTTGAGCTTGTGCTCATGGGCTTATGAGAAACTCATAAGCTCATGAATGGTTATGGCCTCCAAGTCTTTGAACTCCTCTATGGTGACTACCACATAGTCAAACTTTTCATCCAACGAGCGTAAATCTTTTATATTACTCTGGTGTCTTTCATCAGCTCTCTATTTTTTCTTAGCTAGTTGACAACCACCAAGACTCTTATGAAGTAATCTGAGATGGATTTAGACTCCTTCATGTGGAGGGCTTCAAATTCACCTCTCAAGATTTAGAGGTGCATTTTTTCACTTTGTCTACTCCTTTGTTGAAATTTTGGAGGATGTCCCATGCTTACTTTGATGTAGTAGCCACCACGATCTTCTCGAAAACCAAAACATCTATCGCTTGATATGTGAAATAGAAAGCTTTCTTGTCCTTCTTCCTTGAGTCACACAAGAACTCTTGTTTGTGTTGCGAACCCATCTCATCTTCTACCTCCATATAGTTTCTTTGAACAACATTCCAAATGTCTTCAGAACCAAGCAAAACTCTCATTTGAATACTCCAATTCTCATAGTTGGTATTAGTAAGATGATGAAATGAAGGTAGGTTGAGGCTGTTGGTAATAGCTTTTATCCAACTTTGATAGGCTTATGAAGTAGAATATGGATTATGATTAGTGAAAAAAAACTCAAATTGAGGAACATGACACAACTATATAACTTTATTAGAGCATATACACTTCCTCCCATTATGAAAATAAATTCCTAGGTATATATAAGCCTTAGGAAAAATTTTTAGGTCATAACCATCGCTAATTATGAAATTATGATGTATTTTCTCAAGAGTCATATCCATAATTTGGGGTTAACCATTTAATTTTTATTTATAAATTTTAACCATTATATTTCTTAATATACTTAACTTTTAAACTTCATAATTCCAAGTATTACAACTTTTCACATGCTTGACCCTAAGACTTCATAATTCCAATTAGATTTATTTATTTAACAATTTGATACACATAATAAAGGCTATATTGTCTGTTATTGTCAAAACTGTATGAATATGTGTTTCATACCTAAAAGACCTCTACAACGGACATCCTCTTATAAAAATAGTATGGATTAGATTGTAGTTATGGTTGTTTTTTTTTACAAAAAATAAATAGGATTATTTGCATAACTCCCAAGATATTTGTGAAATTATATATAAGTTCCTGGAATAAAAAAAATTAAATACAACTCATGCTATTCTTCTCCAGAACTCTTTGGGTTAAGGATTACTGTAAAAATAAAAAAATTCGAGGAATACTCTACTGACAACATTATTTGAAGTGTGAAAAGTCTGTCCTACCCTTCCCTTTGGATTATAGGTCAATCACCACAATCAGTATGCTTTTAGTTGTTGATTATATTGAATGAGGTATGACTAGTGGGACAGCTCCTGTTGAGTTTTAGATATCTTGAACTCTAATTAGAGTTTGAGTTAAAGTAGAAATCTAAAGTTGGATTTAGATTTATACTATTAGGAGTTGTAATTGTGTAAAACTCAGACCCAATAAGAGTCTATAAATATACTATAATATATAGGGCTTATGTGTGGCGTAGTATAGAGGTTGAACTAGAGAGAAATAGAGAGAGAGGAATAGAGAGAATAGAGAGAAGAGAAAGAGAGAGAGTGTTGGCTCTCGTGTGTAGGTCTTTCTAGTGCTTTTCAGTGGTCTCTCGTGGTGGTTCCTCGTGGTACTCTCTTGGAGATTCTCTCTGAAGGTGGAGGCATTGCCAAGCTTGGAGAAAGAGTTTAGTTGAGTAAGAAAGAGTGAAGTCCTTCTTGTAAACTCTTGTAAAAGTCTTTATCTATTGATAGTGGATCTCTCGTTGTCTTATCTTGTTATTTTCTTTTATCTTGTATTACTTCTCATTTCTTGTGTTGTTTGAGAATAAAGTGATTCGTGAAACTTCCACTGTGAATCCCAACAATTGATATCAGAGCCTAGGAGCAAACAACTAAGATGGCAAAGTCCTTACTCGAGGTGGAGAAGTTTGACGGTAAGATAAATTTTGCCTTATGGCAAAAGAAGATGAAGACGGTTCTTACTTTTCAATGTCTGCAAAAGACGTTAGAGGGAAAAACAAAGAGGCTGGTCAAGATAAGTAATGAAGACTGGGAGGAGATTGATCAAAAGTCATTGAATTTAATTATTCTAAGCCTGACTGATGAGGTTTTGTACAATGTCATTGACGAAGAGATGACGATGGACATCTGGACAAAACTCGAGAAGTTGTACATATCAAAAAGCCTCACGAACAAGTTCTACCTGAAACAATAGTTGTACGGACTGCGTATGAGTGAAGGTACAACTATATTACATCACCTGAATGCTTTTAATAAGATTATTAATGATTTGCTGAAAGTTGATGTGAAGTTTGAAGAGGACAATAAGGCGCTGATTCTCCTGATGTCTCTTCCTGCTTCATACGATCATATTGTGACCACAATTTTTTATGGTAAAGAAACTCTCAAGATGGAAGATGTGACAACTAGTCTTCTTTCTAATGAGAGAAGAAGAAACTCAAACATTAATATGGAGTTTGGTGAAGGATTGGTGGCTCACGAAAGAGGAAGATTAAGAGAGCGTGGAGAAGGCAAGTAATGGTCCAAATCAAAATTGAAGGCGAAAGTACAATGTTATTCATGTAAGAAGTATGACCACATTAGATGGTATTGCCCTGAACGTGGGAAGATAGAGTCCTCCAATATGACGATGACAATAGCGGATGATACTTCTGATAATAATGCGGATGGAGACATTCTTACGGTATCCGCAGAAATCGGCACTTCTGGTAAGTGTATTTTAGATTCTGGTAGTTCTTATCATATTTGCTCCAGAAAGGATTGGTTTACTTCTTATGAAGAGAATAAGAAAAAAAGTACTGTTTGGTTGGGCAATAATTCAGCTTGTGAGATCGCCGGTGTGGAAACAGTCAAAATCTAGATGTTTGATGGAGCGATTCATACTCTTACTGGGGTGAGGCATGTCCCCAAGATGCGAAGGAATCTAATTTTACTTTGTGTACTGGACTCAAAAGGCTATAATTATTCAGCAAGAGATGGAGTCATGAAGGTGACACGTGGTATTAGAATCCTGATGAAAGGTGAGAAGTGCAGCAATATTTATCGATTGATAGGAAACACTATTGCAGGTGGAGTTCCGATGGCTACAGTAGTGAAGAGGAAGCATGATACTAGGAGTAATTTGATATCTCCTCAAATTACTTTTACTACAACAGCAAACACAGGTCATCCAAAAAGCTTCCAAAAGTACAAAATTGTAGGCATGAAGAATAAATTCGAGGTTGGCTCGAGTTCGCATCTTGAAATTAGCTGAATAAGCTAGTAGCCCAGGGGTAGGGGCTGGATGAGAGATGACGACTGAAGATTCATGATGATGGCATGCCCGAGTTCAAGCCAAGGTGGAGATTGTTGAGTTTTAGATGTCTTGAACTCTAATTAGAGTTTGAGTTAAAGTAGGAATCCAAAGTTGGATTTAGATTTATATTATTAGGAGTTGTGATTGTGTAAAACTTAGACCCAATAAGAGTCTATAAATATACTATAATATATAGGGCTTATGTGTGGCGTAGTATAGAGGTTGAACTAGAGAGAAATAAAGAGAGAGGAATAGAGAGAATAGAGAGAAGAGAAAGAGAGAGAGTGTTGGCTCTCGTGTGTGGGTCTTTCTAGTGCTTCTCAGTGGTCTCTCGTGGTGGTTCCTCATGGTACTCTCTTGGAGATTCTCTCTGAAGGTGAAGGCATTGCCGAGGCTTGGAGAAAGAGTTTAGTTGAGTAAGAAAGAGTGAAGTCGTTCTTGTAAACTCTTGTAAAAGCCTTTATCTATTGATAGTGGATCTCCCGTTGTCTTATCTTGTTATTTTCTTTTATCTTGTATTACTTCTTATTTCTTATGTTGTTTGAGAAGAAGGTGATTCGTGAAACTTCCGCTGCAAATCCCAACAAGCTCCAAGTGGTATATCTAGCTTTTCAGTAGTTTGCGTTGCCCAAATTTGTTTTATGTTTATTTTAGGAGGATGCAATGGACTGCAATGACACTTTTATTTGGTCTAAACGCAAAATCAAACTCATTTTTTTACATTTTGATATATTTTCTTTCAATTTCTGGCTTGTTAACTTAAATTTTGTCTAGACCTGAGCTCCAAATGTCCATAACGATGTTGGGGTTTATTATGACAATCCTAACGAAGAAATGAAGAAGACCAAAAACCCAAAAAGTTTTATGTAATTTAATAAAATTATTAAAAATATTATACAATTTGAGTTTATGCAAATTTTTTGTCTTCATAAATGGATTGCTTTGAATTCGGTGAAGGACAACATAAGGGTCAAACTGCTGTAGCTGGATCTGGCAAGGATCGAATTGGGGTCCCCCATGAGAGGATTTTGGTGTAGAACAGGACCATAGGGTTTGGGTTTCAATTAAAGGCAAGGGTTTCAACTGAGCTAAAAGCATTTTTGGTAATTTTATATCTCCAAATATAAGTTAACCTAAAATTAGAAAGACTTATGAAGGAAATATGAAGTCATATATAATTTATTTTTTTTATTTTTAAAAATCATATGCAATTTCACCAGTTTTACAAAGTTATAGGCAAATAACCCATACAGTATGATTTATACGATTATAGTTAAACAAATAATAAATAATATATAAAATATTGGTTTAATCCTATACTTAATTTCTTGTATAAAAGAGTATGAGTTTAGCTTTTATTCGCAAGATTTAAGGGTAAACCGAAATTGTTAAAAAGAAAAAAAAATAGTAAATAGGCAGTTTGCTGCAAAAGTTGGGTCATTCACTTTGCAGCATATGATATATGGAATTCCTCCAATTGAATTCACCCTTGGCAAACGTAGAGCAGTCCCTGTCGCAGCATTTGTTAGCTTGCTAATTAGGGGTGAGCAAAAAATCCAAAAAATTGATATATCAAACCGTATCGGTTGAGAACCATATCGAAAAATCGGTTCTCAAAATAAATCGGTACGGTTCTGGTTCCTAAATTTAATAGAATCGGAAAATAGGTTCCAATTTCGATTCTAGATTATATGAAAAATCGGTGAACTGAAACTGTACTGGTTATTTAACTATATATATCTCTTTCAACTCCCCCAGATGGGCCAGACCTCTATCCATCTTCTTGAAGTTTCGTGCGAGCCTCACACTCGCAGTGACGCAGACTCGCAGTCGCCCTTGCCGAACCCTAACCTTAATTTCTGCATCTTCGATCTTGCCATCGCCGATCGTCACCAGACTCGTCACTTGCTTCGATTTCTCTTCTGATTCTTAAAGGAAGAAAGTTCAAAACTCTATCTTTGTTGCTTCGATTTCTCATTTGCAAAGATTCAAACCCTAGCCCTAGGTCCCTGCATCTCCGATCTCGTCGATCGTCGCCCGTCACACCTTTTGCTCTGATTTCTCTTCTCATTCTCAAAGGTCAAAAGTTCAAAACCCTATCTTTGTTGCTCTAACTTCTCATTCGCAAAGACTCAAACCCTAACCCTAGGTCCCTGCATCTCCGATCTCATCGCCACTTGCTCCGATTTCTCATTCTCAAAGGCTCAAACCCTAGCCCTAGGTCCCTATATCTTCGATCTCATCGTCACTTGCTCCAATTTCTCATTTTCAAAGTCTCAAATCCTACCCCTAGGTCCCTGCATCTCCGATCTCACCGTCATGTGCTTCGATTTCTCATTCTCAAGCTCAAACCCTAGCCATAGGTCCTTGCATCTTTGATCTCATTGTCATTTGCTCCGATTTCTCATTCTCAAAGGATCAAACCCTAACACTAGGTCCCTGCATCTTCGATCTACTCCGGCATGCCCTCTCTCTCAACTCTACTAAGTACCAAGTACCAGCTCTTCTCTTGCCTCTTCGCCCTCTCTCCCTCCTTCATCTCCATCCTCGATAGATTTCTAATTTTTACTGATATTGGGTTCCATTTTTTAAGAGTTTTTTCAGCAATTTTGGGACTGGGAGCTGAATTTCAACTTGTTCAGGGGATTTTCCTGCTACGGCATGGCTAATCGTGTCAGTTCTGTGAATTAGATATTGTATTTTTCCATTTCTTAGAATTTCATGCTGGATTAGTCTTTCCTATAGTTCTACTAGGAACTATATCACTTGCCTATTTGGTCTGTTGGTCATAATAAAAAATAAAACACTATATATGCAATATTTATCTTCTTTAATCATTTTGATTGTATCTCATTTATCTTCTTTCTTCTATTTTAGATGGACTCAAGTAGAGAAATCACTAATGAAAATACAAGTATGAATGCTTCAAATATAAAATATTTTTGTCCAAATCAAAATGTTGGTGAGAAAACAAGTGAAGCTCAAGATGTAACTTCAAGGATAAATAAAACAAATCAGAAAGCTTGGAAGGTGAGAAAAAAATAGTTCATGGGTGTGGGACCATTTTTCTAAACTAGATTCCAATGAAGATGGTTACAAGGATAAAGTCCAATGTAATTATTGTGGAAGTCTCCTTTCATGCCCTTCTAATTATGAAACAAATGGTTGAAGTACCCACTTAAGTAGATGCAGAGATTATCCTCCAAATATAAAGGTGAAAGAATAAAAAAAGTTTAGTCTTTCAATCAGTTAGTGATGATAGTGGTGGCACACAAGCACACACACTTGTTACATGTAATTTTAATCAAGAAACATGTAGAATTGTATTAGCCAAATATTTGATTCTTGATGAACTATCTTTCAAATATGTTAAAGGTGAGGGGCTTAGGTTCTATACCTCTACATTGCAACCTAAATTTGATGTTCCTTCCCTATTTACTGTTGCTAGAGATTATTTCAAAATTATTTTGGAGGAAAAGAAAAAATTAAAATATTATTTTAGCAAGTTAAAGCAAAGAATGAGTATTACAATTGATTATTGGATATCATGCCAAAACTTGGGCTACGTGAGTGTGACTGTTCACTATATTGATGATGATTGAAAGCTTCAAAAAATTTTAAATTTTTGTTCGGTTTTAAGTCATGTTGGTATGGTAATTGGTAAAATATAGAAATTATGCTTACTTGATTGGGGCATAGATAAGATCTTCACAATTACTATAGATAATGCATCTTCTAATGATGTTAGAGTTCAGTACCTGAGGAAGAGGCTTGATAGTTAGAAAGTTCATGTACTTAATGGAGAGTATTTGTATGTGAGATGTTGTGCACATCTCCTAAGTCTAATTGTTAAAGAAGGACTTAAAGATTCAAATATTTCTATTGCTAGAATTCGGGCTGCAGTTAAATATGTGAGATCATCACCGGTAAAAGCACAAAGGTTCAAGCTTTGTGTGGAATAAGAAAAAATAGAATGCAAAAGTTTGATTTGTCTTGATGTTGAAACAAGATGGAACTCTATATATCTAATGCTTGATGTTGCTTTGAAATCTCATAAAGCTTTTGAATTATTGGAGATCCAAGATTCGAAATATATAGAGGAGTTAATGAAGGGGAAGTCACAGGGTTCACTGACACATGAAGATTGGAATGTTGCTCAAGCTTTATTACCTTTTTTGAAAATATTTTATGATGTTACCTTAAACATATCTGGTTCTTCTTATGTAACAGGAAATATATATATGTAAAGCATGTATGGAATTGGCATGATGATCAAGATATTTTCTAAATCAGATGACTTTTGCTTAAGTAATATGGCTTTTAAGATGAAGACTAAATATGATAAATATTGGGCAAATATTGAAAAGCTTAATATTATGCTATTTATTGCTTTTGTGCTTGATCCTAGGCTAAAGTTGGAGAGTGTAGAGTGGATGATTGAGGAAAGCTATGAGAATGAAAAAAATCAATGAGTTGAAGTGTAAAGCGAAGAATGTTTTGGATAGACTTTTTCAAGAATATTTATCTATAGAAAAATTATCATCTTCTTCCCATAGTGTTGCAAAAGTTGAATTGATAAAAGAAAAGAATGCTATTGGAATAAGTAATCTTGATATACTTTAGTTGGTTCAAGATGAATTGAGAAAAACAAAAGCAAAACAAAAGACTTCTACTTGCAAAACGGAATTGAATAATTATTTGGAGGAGGAACATGAAGATGAGGCACAAGATTTTGATATTCTTCTTTGGTGGAAAACAAACAGTGGTAGGTATCCAGTTCTTTCCATGATGACTAAAGACGTGCTTGCTATGCCCATATCTACCGTTGCTTCAGAGTCAGCTTTTAGTACAAGAGATCAAGTTCTTGATCAATTTCAAAGTTCTCTATCTGTAAAAATGGTGGAAGTACTTATTTGTACACAAGATTGGTTGCATTCTACTAGTTCTTCTATTAATATTGAGAAGACACTTGATGACATTGAAAAAATATCCAAAGGTAAAAATTACTTATTCATTGTATTATTTCTATAAAAATTAATTATTAATTTTAATATTTATGCTATATATTTCACATGTTTTATCTCTATAATTGTAGAAATGACAAGCAAAATGGAAATAATAACCTCAATTGATGATTAATTTTCTTTGTTGATGCATGTAATTTTGGGAATGTAAGTAACATTTTGTATAACTTAGCTTCTACATTTTCAATACTGCTATTGCTATTTGACCTAGGGAATAATCCAATTGAAAATTGGTCAGATTTAAAGGTTAGCACTTCATTTTTTGTTTTTGCTCTTAAATTTAATCTTGACATCTTGTTGTATTACCCAACTCTCTCTTTAATATACTTGAATTTATTCTACTACACTACTTACTGAACAATACAACTGCAGGTTCTTTCTGCATGGCATGGATTGATGACATCCCATCACTGAGAACTGAGAAGGTTCAGAAGAATAAGATAGTGAACATGGTGTCATCTCACCTTCTTGTATTGCTTATTACATTCCTATGAATCTGCGAGCAAAGATGTTTGACTCTATTATTCTTTAACTAATGATTTCTTCAGGTATATATATCTCTTTCTACATGGATTTTCAAGCATTAGTACTTTCTTATTCTTTCTGGATTTACATTTTAGTAATTTCCCGTGTCTTATGCTCTTACGCATTTTTCACTGAACACCCAGTGTATGTGGAGAATGACTTCTTTATAACTGGAGGATCATATTTTGGGCACTATATTCCTATTTTCTCTTGTAGGGTTTGTTTATCTGTGTCCCTATGGACCTGTCAACAAAGATATCAGATTCTAGATTAACATCCCATTTTCTTGTATTACTTATCTGCATCCCTATGAACCTGCTAGCAAAGATATCTGACTCTAATATTCTCTAACTAACGATTTTGATTAGAAAATTATTGCTAAACTTACACATATTGAATGTTAATTGCTAAGCCAATTGAAAGAACAAATGCAAGGAAGAAAAGAGGACAAGGTGAAGACATCTCAAGTCATGGCAAGGATGATCTACTACTGCTGCACTACATAATCCCTCTGATATTGGCTCAACTTCAGAAACAAATCTGAAGCTATCTAAACAAAATTTATCTTCATTCCTCGGAATCTGTTGGCAAAAATGTCTGACTCTAGTATTATCTAACTATTGATTTCTTAAGGTATATATATCTCTTTCTATATGACATGGATTGGTGACATCCCATCACTGAGAACTGAGAAGGTCCAGAAGGATAAGATAGTGAACATGGTGTCATCTCACCTTGTATTGCTTATTTGCATTCCTTTTAATCTACCAGCAACGATGTCTGACTCTAGTATTCTCTAACTATTGATTTCTTCATGTATATATATCTCTTTCTGCATGGCACATATTGGTGACATTCCATCACTAAGAACTGAGAAGGTTCAAAAGGATAAGATAGTAAACATGGTGTTATCTCACCTTCTTGTATTGTTTATCTGCATTCCTATGAATATACTAGTAAAGATGTCTGACTCTAGTATTTTCTAACTGTTGATTTTTTTCAGGTATATATATCTCTTTCTACATGGCATGGATTGGTGACATCCCATCACTAAGAGCTGAGAAGGTCCAGAAGGATAAGATAATGAACATAGTGTCATCTCACCTTCTTGTATTACTTATTTGTATTCCTATGAATCTGCCAGCGAAGATGTCTGACTCTAGTATTCTCTAACTATTATTTTTTTTAGGTATATATATCTCTTTCAACATGCCATGAAATGGTGACATCCCATCACTAAGAACTGAGAAGGTCCAGAAGGATAAGATAGTGAACATGGTGTTATCTTACCTTTTTGTATTGATTATCTGCATTCCTATGAATCTGCCAGCAAAGATGTCTAACTCTAGTATTCTCTAACTGTTGATTTCTTCAGGTATATATATCTCTTTCTGCATGGCATGGATTGGTGACATCCCATCACTGAGAACTGAGAAGGTCCAGAAGGATAAGATAGTAAACATGGTGCCATTTCACCTTCTTGTATTACTTATTTACATTTCTATGAATCTGCAAGCAAAGATGTCTGACTCTAGTATTCTCTAACTGTTGATTTTTTCATGTATATATATCTCTTTCTGCATGACATGGATTAGTGACATTCCATCATTGAGAACTGAGAAGGTCTAGAGGGATAAGATAGTGAACATTGTGTCATCTCACCTTTTTGTATTGCTTATCTGCATTTCTCTAAATCTACCAGCAAAGATGTCTGACTCTAGTATTTTCTAACTGTTGATTTCTTCAGGTATATATATCTCTTTCTACATGGCATGGATTGGTGACATCCCATCACTGAGAACTGAGAAGGTCCAGAAGGATAAGATAGTAAACATGGTGTCATTTCACCTTCTTGTATTACTTATTTGCATTCCTATGAATTTGCAAGCAAAGATGTCTAACTCTAGTATTCTCTAACTATTAATTTTTTCAGGTATATATATCTCTTTCTGCATGGCATGGATTGTGACATCCCATCACTGAGAACTGAGAAGGTCCAGAAGGATAAGATAGTGAATATGGTGCTATCTCACGTTCTTGTATTGCTTATTTGTATTCCTATGAATCTGCTAGCAAAGATGTGTGACTCTATTATTCTCTAACTGTTGATTTCTTTAGGTATATATATCTCTTTCTGCATGGCATGGATTGGTGACATCCCATCACTCAGAACTGAGAAGGTCCAAAGGATAAGATAGTGAACATGGTGTCATCTCACCTTCTTGTATTGCGTATCTGCATTTCTCTAAATCTACCAGCAAAGATGTCTGACTCTAGTATTCTCTAACTGTTGATTTCTTCAGGTATATATATCTCTTTCTGCATGGCATGTATTGGTGACATCCCATCACTGAGAACTGAGAAGGTCCAGAAGGATAAGATAGTGAATATGGTGTCATCTCATTTTCTTGTATTGCTTATCTGCATTCCTTTGAGTCTGCCAGTAAAGATGTCTGACTCTAGTATTCTCTAACTTTTGATTTCTTCAGGTATATATATGTCTTTCTGCATGACATGGATTGGTGACATCCCATCACTAAGAACTGAGAAGGTCCAGAAGGATAAGATAGTGAACATGGTGTCATCTCACCTTCTCGTATTGCTTATCAGCATTCCTTTAAGTCTGCCAGCAAAGATGTCTGACTCTAGTATTCTCTAACTGTTAATTTCTTCAGGTATATATATCTCTTTCTGCGTGGCATGGATTGGTGACATCCCATCACTGAGAACTGAGAAGGTCCAAAAGGATAAGATACTAAACATGATGTCATCTCACCTTCTTGTATTACTTATCTGCATTCCTATGAATCTACTAACAAATACGTCAGACGCTAGTATTCTCTAACTGTTGATTTCTTCATATATATATATATATATATATATCTTTCTACATGGATTTTCAAGCATTTGTACTTTTTTGTTCTTTTTGGATTTACATTGTTGTAATTTCTTGTATCTTATGCTCTCATTTATTTTTCACTAAATACCCAATGTATATGGAGAATGACTTCTTTATAACTGGAGGATCATATGCTGGGCACTATATTCCTGCTTTTGCCAGCAGGATTTGTTTATCTGCGTCCCTATGGACTTGTCAGCAAAGATATCTGACTCTAGACTGACATCCCATTTTCTTAAATTGCTTATATGCATCCCTTGAACTTGCCAGCAAAAATATCTAACTCTAGTATTCTCTAATTATTGATTTCTTCAGATATATATATCTCTTTCTTCTTGGATTTCCAAGCATTAGTATTTTTTTACTTGTTCTACATTTACATTGTAGTAATTTCATGTGTCTTGTGCTCTTAGGCATTTTTCACTGAATACCCAGTGTATGTGGATTGTGGAGAATGACTTCTTTATAACTGGAGAATCATATGCCCACACTATATTTTTGCTTTTGCTAGCATGATTTGTTTATCTGCGTCCTTATGAACTTGTCAAACTGGGAGCAAAGATGTCTGACTCTAGATTGATATCTCATTTTCTTGTATTACTTATCTACGTCCTCATGAATATACCAGTAAAGATGTTTTGACTTTAGTATTCTGTAACTGTTGATTTTCATTAGAAAATTATTATCAAACTTACACATATTGAATGCTAACTGCAAAGTACTAAGTCAATTGAAAGAACAAATGAGAGGAAAAAAGAGGACAATGTGAAGATATTTGAAGTCATGGCAACTTGGCAAGGATAATCTACTATTGATATATTGCATAATCCCTTTGATATTAGTTGAACTTCAAACATAGATCTAAAGCTATATAAACAAAATTTATCTGAGGTTTTAACTGATAATGAAATTGTTGTTTATCCCATTTTCAGTTATAATTTTTTTAATATGTGCATGTTAGACTTGTTAGTGTATTTAAAATTAATTTTTTTATAGAATTAAAATATTAAATATAAATTTTAAAATTAATAATTTAAAACTATTATATCGATTTTAAAATCTGTTTAAAATCAAAATCATAAAATTTAATTTTTTATTTAAATTAATATAAATTTAATTTTTAATTTTTTTCAAAATCGAAATCTAAGTTCGATAA
Organism: Trichopus zeylanicus subsp. travancoricus; assembly: GCA_005019695.1. Lineage (NCBI taxonomy): Eukaryota > Viridiplantae > Streptophyta > Magnoliopsida > Dioscoreales > Dioscoreaceae > Trichopus > Trichopus zeylanicus. The sequence goes on along the minus strand of RXID01021777.1, from coordinate 1,133,626 downwards.
TAAAATATCCAAAATCGATATAGTAACTTGATTTTGTCCTAACAGATTCTGCTCGCAAGTGCTTCTGACAAGGCCCAAGGCTGTCCGTCCGGCTTCTAGAAATCCCGGACGGACACGTGTCATCTCAAGTCCTACAGAATAACATGTGTTCAACTCCAGCAGCTACTACCGCTCTCTAGAACATTTTGGAGATCAGAAAGCTTCTCGCCTATTAATCCGTCGGTCACGGTCGCATATCTCTTCGACGAAAAACGCTGGAAGTAAAGCCGCGATGAGCTCGATTGCAGCACTCTGTTCTCTTCGCGTCGCTGCTTCCTCCTGCCCCTGCCTCAAGCGTGCCCTCGCGTCCGTACGTCGCGACATGACCACCGCCTGTGCCGGCGACAGCAAGGTACCGCCTCTTTCCTTGCCTGATGTCAGAAACCGTTGCTGTAAATAAGAGAAATGGAGGGGTGTGCTCGAAGAAAACAACCGAGGTTTTTTAATCTACCGCTGTAAAGCGTAAATAAGGAATAGACGATACCACCTTACAAAATAGAGATACATTTTCTCTTACTGTAATTTGACAAAATAATTTTTCAAGCTTAACCCTAACAATATTTAAATTTGTAGAAGAAGTTTAACTAAATTTGTAAAAGAAAAGTGATGTAAAATGTTTGTCACAGCTCGTATGGATAAGCCCTCATTCTATTCCTATAATTACAACTTTGCTAACTCGCAGTCTGTCGCCGTCGGCGAGGCACACATGATCAAACCACCGCTGGGTGACGTGTCCTGCGTTGGATGCGACGGGGCCCTGCTAACCTCGTCGCGAGCGGAGCAGGACGCGGACTACAAGGATTACTACGAGCACCACAAGCCGTCGCCGCTGTCGGAAATTGAAGTCGCGGACACGCGGAAGCCGATAACGAGGGCGATCGACGGCGGGGATCGTGGAATGGTCGGCGACGACGGAGCCGTAGCGAAGCTGGTACAGGACACGGTGGATGAGGCGTTGGAGAGGGCGGAGCGGATGTGGAGGGAGGCCGCGACGCGCGGGGATCCCGACTCGCCGCAGTCTCGGGCCCTTGCCCGCTTGCTGGCCCGTCGGGCTCAGAATAATAATTGCAATTTCCAATCTTCTTGAGGGGGTTCATAATAATTGTTTAGGGTGGAGGTCTAATAAATAAAAGTGAAAAGTCTTTTTCCTTGTTTTAGGGGAATTTTGCATCTTTTGTGAGTTGAATTGTGAATTTGGTGTCTTAACAAAATGAAAATTGCAGAGTAGTCGTTTCTTGACAGCCCTTAAAATAGAACAAAGATGAGAATAATGACCATATTTTTATGTGAATTTTTTTATTAAATTTTTGTGTTTATGATATAAGATAAAAGAAAAATAACCAGAAATTTTCTGAAAACTTCATAAATTTTTTATTAGTATGTCAAAATTTTTAAAATTTAAGATCAACCTCTTAAATAATTACATTTTTAAATAAAAATTTAAATTTATCATATATATAAGTAGAGTTGTGAATGTTGAGGCAAGTCAGACTAGAGCCCGCTCAAGCTCGACTCCACTACAAATTCATTAATTTGAATTTGGCTTGAGTTTGACTAATAAAACTCAAGTTGGGTTTGGCTTAGCTTGTGAGTTCAAATAAGTTGAGTTGAGCTAAACTTAGCTCAAATTTACATTTTAATAATTATTTTTTAACTAATTTAAATTAATATATATTTTTAAAAATTTAATAATAAATTAATAAATTAATATGAATAATATTGAAATATAAAAAAATTACATTGATCACATCACTTTGAATAACTATATATATATATATATATATATATATTATTATATTTATATTATATAATGTATATTTTTATATATTGAAAAAAAGAGCTTTCAAGTTGGATCAAACGAGTTGATTCCAACTCAAATTCAACTCATTTTGTAAATAAATTGAGTTTTCAAGCTTTACCTCAGCTCATTAAAAAAGAAACTAAGTTGAGTTTGAGCAACTTACAAACTGCAAAACAAATTGATACCCTTATATATAAACACTTTAATATATATGAAATAAATTCTTTACATATAAGATAAGTGTTTGTATATAATAATAAATTCACACTTCCATTAACATAGTTAGTTATTGTAGGAGCTAACTTTGAATTTCAAAAATTTTCACAAATCAATAAGGTATTTCGTAAATATGAGAGGCTTCTTAGAAATTTCAGAAAAATATTATTATTATTTATATTTTTGATGATGAATAGACTTTGTATTTGATTATATTTTGAGTATGAATTAGTTAGCAGTCAAACCCAGTTCGAAATGAAGGTTAAGTCTATTTGGAAGTTTCAAGTGTATATGGACATTAAAAAAATAGTGAAGATGAGGTATGATATCAACGGACAAAATTTAAATAATTAGAAATAGCTTGAAAAAAGCTCAATAGATCAAGTCGGCTCACTAGTTTTATAACTTTTATTTATTTGATTGAGTTGAAGATTTGCAATTTGAATTCTTAACTTAGAGCTTTGCTTAGTAGTTAAACTCATCTTGGAATACTTTTATTGATTTATTGCTTTTATCCAAGATCAGTTATAAGATAATATTAAATGAGACTGAAATTGCAGTGAATTAGTTAAAAAAAATTTGTCAAATTCAGACACCTAAACTTTAGAGTTCGAATGGTTGAATACAGTAGAAATAATCCTGAAATTTTTGATAGCTTCGGATATCAAACCTCTAGTTTAGACGATCGAAGATCAGAAGCTACAAGTTTATGGTTCTCAGGTTTTTGGCTTCAGACATGATTCAATTTCTGAACTTAGCCCGTTCGGATGCCCGAACTTGATAATCAAACATTTGAACCAATGACATTAGTTGTAATAACTATTTAAATTTGACTGTTGGGATGTTTCAGACACCCGAGCCTTATTATCTTGATGCCTGAATACAACAAAGCATAGCAAGTAATGGTTAATTCTCTCCTCAATTGGTATTTAAGGGTTTAAAACTAGTTCAATAGATAATGTTTTGTATATTTTGAGTGATCTTTGTTTGAAAATATAAGCTCCCACTAACTCACTAGCATCTAAGTGCTTTAAATTTTACTCTTCAATTTTCAAATCTTCAAAAGGTCTTGTACTCTTTCGAAAGGTCTTATAGTGAAGCTTGAGTGTAAGTTTTCATTTTTCTGTTCAAGTGTAAATACTCCTACGTTGTTACGAGCGTGAGAGATTTAAGGCTCTAGATTGGAATGCATATTCACTCAATTGGAAGCAAAATTATAAAGGGGTGACTTTACCTATGAAATGACAACTCTAGTGGAGAGTCTGAGTCATCAAGATCGAGACAAGGACCATGGAGTAGGTGCTAGTTATCACTAAACTATGTAAAAATACAATGCCTTCTTTACTCTACTCATTTATTTTATAAGCATTCACAATTTGATTCCTTGTGGGCTTGTGATTTTGCCATTAGTTTGTGAATTAGTTTTCATTCTCAAAAGTAGTTATCATTTTTATTAGATCTAATTCAACACCACCCTTCTTAGGTTGGTTTTTACCTATTAATTAGTATTAGAGCCTGGTGCTCTTATTTTTGGATTCAACTGCCTAGAGCTTTTGATCCTTTCTCATGGTAAATTTTGGTATTTCTCTCTCTCTCTAAGAAGGGCAATCCATTACAAGACCTCCTCTTTTTAATATTATATATTTTAACTATTGGAGGTCTCATATTATAATATTTATAATGGCCATTGATTATGATTTTTGGCATATTGCGAAAGAAGGGTATACTCCACCCACCAAAGTAATTGATAGTGTGAGAGTCCCCAAGTCTAGAGAGAAATAAAATGATTTAGACAAGAAAAATAATTTTTTAAATACAAAAGCTATGAGCATCTTATATTGTGCTCTTGATTCAAACAAGTTTAATTAAATTAGCATTTATGATATTGCTCATAATATTTGTCATTGTCTTGAAGTTACACATGAAGGAACAAGACAAGTAAGAGAGCCCAAAGTGAATATATTGGTTAGCCAATAGAGCACTGGCTAACACTCAATCTACCTTTGTGAGATCGATTTCGACAGCCTGGGATGGTGAAGACCTCGAGGGACTATTTTGACTCACAAATCAAAATTTATTTTAACTTAAGTGCACAATCAAGTGTTGTCAGAACATTGACTTTCAACGGGCACAAGCCCTTGTTGTTAATTACCCCGACAATTGTCAAAAACCTCCTAAAATAAGAAACCTAGCTAATAAAATAGCGATACAAAAGAAAGAAAAGAAGAAAATATTATTTGATTGATTTAAGAAAGATGATACATGACTTAAGTAAGGATATGACCTCGCTTTATAATGAATTATAGAAAACATAGAAGAAATAAAGAAAGAAAAAAGAGAGAGTGAAAAAGAAATTTTGATATGTGTTACTACCCCACTCCCCCTGTGCTGGACCACATGACATCTGACCCGAACTATAGAAGAAAATAGGAAAAGTTTAAAGTATTTCCAAGAGCTTTGAATATCAGTGATAACTTCGCGATTTGAAGTATTTCTATTAGCTTTGATCTTTGCTGATAACTTCACGATTTGAAGTATTTCCATAACTAATAAGGTGTAGGTGATAACGTCTTTGGGGTTGGAGTGTTTCCGTTAGCCAATAAAGTGTGGGTGATAACTTTATATGTGCTGGAGTATTTTTGTTAGCTGATAAGGTATAGACAATAACTCTATTTAATTTTGAAGTGTTTCTGCAGTCGATTGGGCATAGGTGATAATTTCATTGGTCTTTGAAGTGTTTACATAGTTGATAAGGCATAGACAATAACTTTGTGATTTGAGTAGCATCACAAATGGCTTATGAGATTGGATATAGCTTAAAGATACATCGTCAACTACTTTTGAGGTTAGCTAGCTTAAAGGGTGCATCGTCAACTACTTGTGGGGTTGACTAGCTTGAAAGGATGCATTGTCAACTACTTATGAGGTTAACTAGCTCAAAGTATGGCCAACAACTTTGAGTGTATTGTTGGTTGACTTCATTGATTTGGCAACATCATCGATAACTTAGGGGTCGGGTATAGCTTTGAAGTGTGGCTAATAGCTTTGGGCATATTGGTGATTAGCTTCTTTGGATTAATACCATCACCAACAACTTATGGGGTTGGATATAGCTTTTGAAGTATGGCCAATGGCTTGGAGTATGTTGGTAATTAACTTATTTGATTTGGCAACATCACCAATGGCTTATGGGGTTGGATATACCTTGGAAGATGCATCATCAATAGTTTCTAGGGTTGATTAGCTTAAAATGTGCATCATCAACTACTTTTGGAGTTGATTAGCTTAAAGTATGGTTAACATCTTTCAGCGTATTATTAATTGACTTCTTTGGATTGGGTCAAGTATAGTTTTAAAGTGTGGCCAATAGCTTAGAGTATTTTGGTGATTAACTTCTTTGATGTGACAGCATCACCAAAGGCTTATGATATTAGGTATAGCTTTGAAGTGTTACTAAAGACTTTTGTACTACACCTAGCAAGATTCAATTTGACCGTATTTAGCTCCATTTGAACTAATTCTTGTTCATGTTAGAGTCATAACATCAGCCTTTGTTTATAGTCTTGGAGTATTATCGAAGGTTCAATATACCTAGTGGGACTTAGTTTAACCTTATTTAGTTCTATTTGAACTAATTTAGGTTTAGGTTAGAGGGTGATATCACCTTTTGCTCATAGTTTTGGAGTATTACTAAAGTTTCAATACTCTCAGTAGAACTCAGTTTGACCCTAATTAATTTCATTAGGACTAATATGGTTTAGATCTGAGTTTCGTTTTATTTAGCTTGAGTTAAGTTTTGACCTTGTGTTGGACCTCTATAGAGTATGGATCTATAGGAATTTGGTTCAAGTTTAAGTTAATTTTGCTTGACTTGGTTCTAGTTCAAGCTCAGTCTAACATAATTTTAGTTTGACTTTGAGTTTATCCTTTTAGTTGGATTTGATTTAACTCAGTTAGGGTTTGATTTAAGCTTAGCTCAATCCAGGTTCAACTTGATTTTAAATTTGTAGTCCAGCTCGATTTAGACTTTTAGTCCATTTGTTTAATTAATTTAGATCCATTTGAGTCAACTTGATCTTTGTCCATTTGTTTGTGTTGAGTCTAATTTTAACATAATTGAGTTACTTTATATTAAAAAGTTTGATTTAAGGGTTCTAATTATTTATGATGATTTTAGGTGGACCCATAGCCTAATTTTAAATGTGCAAACCCAAAGGTTGGCCTAGTTCGCAAGTTTGAAAACTGGCTTAATGGCGTAAGCCCCAGGTCTGACTGGATGCGAGTCTGAAAACTAGCTTAGATGCGAGCTTGAAGGCTAGTTTGGATGTGAGCCAGGATGCTAGCTTAGATGTGAGTTTGAGAATTGGCTTAGATGCAAGCAAGAGGGTTGGCTTTGATGCGAGCTTGAAGGCTAGCTTGGATGTGAACTCGAAGGCTGGTTGAGTGTGAGCCTAAAGGCTGACTTGGATGCGAGCCCGAATGCTAGCTTGGATGCGAGCTTGAGGCTGATTTGGATGCAAGTCCGAGGACTGGTTTAGATGTGAGATCAAGGGCTAGCTTGGATGTTGGCCCGAAGGTTGACATTGATATGAGCTTGAAGACCGAATAAGTGTGAGCCTGAAAGTTAGCTTAGATATGAGCAAGTGGTGCTCGAGAATTCCTTGTATACAGAACAAAACAAGCGCAAGAGAAGTGGAAGAAAAGAGAAAATAAAGGTAAGTATACTAACCCCTTTTGATAATCTTCTTCTTCCAAACTCTTTTGTTCTCTGATTAGATCCTTCTCTGTATCTTGATCTCTTTCATTGTGTTCTGATCCCTCTTCATTGTTGTTCCTGGACTACAGGCTTTCCTCAATTTATAGGTCTTCAGCATAATCAAAATTAAATTTTTCATTGACAATTTTGGGGATTGGATCCCAATTTGTATTACAATTGTATTTAATTAAATTTCCAAAATCTCATAATTGACTTGTTTTGGAAATGAGTGAGATTTAATTTGATTGAATTTTGTATGCCAAAATCATGTAATTGATTTGAATTTGTTTCCTAATGAGAAAATCTAGATCCTGTATTATTTTCGGATGATGAATTTTTGGGGGGTTATTCGCAAAAAATTTCCGAAAAATTGGACCAAAGTGTGATTCCATGAATTTCAAGGGTCTTTTGTAAAAATCACATATTCAAAAATTTTGAGGGATCTATTTATAAATTTTTCTTAAAAATTAGATCAAAATATAATTTTACAAATTTTAGGGTTCTTTTGACAAAAAAAGACACATGTGTAAAATTTTAAAATTTTCAAGATCTTGTTGAATAAAATTTGGACTTTTTGCTAATAAAAAATTTTAAGGGGTTTATTTATAAATTTTCTCAAGAAATTGGAGAAAAATATAATTTTATAAATTTTAGGAGTCTTTTAGTAAAATAGACACATTTGTAAAATTCTAGAATTTTCATAGTCCTTTTCGAATAAAATTTGGACTTATTTATAAATAAAAAATTTTGAAAGACTTATTTGTAAATTTTCAAAAAAATTGGACCAAAATAAATTTTTATAAATTTTAGGGATTTTTGCAAAAAAGATAGTTTGTAAAATTTTGAATTTTTCAAGGTTCTTTTTGAATTAAATTTGGACTTATTAGTAAATAAAACATTTCTAGGGATTTATTTTTAAATTTCGAAAATTTCATGGGTTTATTTACGAAATTTAAAAATTTCAAGGATTTTTTTTCTTGGTCAAAATTGACTCAAATGATCTTGGAATGCTTTCATTGACCTATCTTTTAATCCAAGGTTAGCTTGAGATGGTGTCAAGTGTAAAGAATGTAGTTATAGCAAAAACAAAAGTTTTTTTGTTAATTTCAGATGTCCAATCCCTATGATTCGGACTTTCAAACATAACAAAAATAGCTCTCTTAATAATTGACGATTTTGGACACCCGAACTCAATGTTTAGATGCCTGAAATTTGGAAGCTATAACTTCTGAAAAAATTCATGCTCAGGGTTCGATCGCCCAATGAGTTGGTCGGACATCTGAAATTGAATAGTTCAGATGTTTGAACCTTATGATCGGGCATTTGAAACTATAATATCAGCTACAATAGCTTGTAAAAATTTGACTGTTACGAGATTTCGGATGTCTAAACAAGTACAGTTCGGATGTCTAAACATGACAGAGCATAACTGAACAGCTAATGTTCTCATCAACTGGTATTTAAAGGCTTGAAACTTGTTCTTTCATAACTTTTACATATTCTTGAGCTAACCTTCTCTGAGATAACAAGTTTCTAAAAGCTTTCTAGGCTCCAAGAGCTCTAATCTTTTCACTTCAATTTTTAAATCTTCAAACTCCTTATTCTCACATTGAGTGATCTTGTAATGAGGCATTATAATGTTTTTTTTTTCTTTTTTCAAAATTAATTGCAAGCACTCCAAGGTTATTTGGAGGTATTGAGAAAGTAAAGCTTTGGTTTAGAGTGAGCTTTGCCTATTGGAGCAAAGGCTAATATATAGGGTTGGTTTCACCAACGAAGCATCATATTAGTAAAGGGTCAAATTTCTTAAGAGCGAGATAAAGGTAGTGAAGTAGAAACAGTTGGCCTCCAAACCACTTTACATCATGGTGCATTCTTACCTTGTCTTACATTGCTCGATATTGCTTATACTTCCAATTGATTGTGTTTTGACTTGAAATCACTTTTGCTCTTGGATTGATTACAATTTTACTTAAGTACTTTAAAAAGTGTCATTATTTTCTCTAAAACCTAATTTACCCCCCTCTTAAGTGCATAATTTGCTTTCAGGGATGGTTCAGGTTGGAACACACACACACACACACACACACACACACACACACATTTGATACAGTTCCAGTTCACCAGTTTTTCACAAAATATAGAATTAGAACCTAAACCAGATTTTGATTCTATCTAAATTAAGAACCAAAATTCTACTAGCTTGGAAAATTGATTTTTTTGATATAGTTCTCAACTGGTATAGTTTGATATACCAAATTTTTGGTTTTTTGGTTTACCCGTACCTTTAGGATCAAATCTAGTCAATGGGGTTAGATTACGCAGCTAGGTTCACTCCAATAGTAAAAAAACTAGCCATTGTTCAGTAGAAAACCCAAACCATATGATCATTTCAAATAATTGGTTGACCAATTCTTATTTATCAAAACTAGCCCATAGTCCAGACAGCCATTCAGTTCCCAACTGATTGTCCGATTTTGTCAAAACTACAATCCTAGCCAAATGTTTAGTTCCAAACCAGATGTCCTATTTTGGTTCATAAACCAAAATCTGAAGCTTAACTAGATGTCTGGTTCTCCATAGGTCTGAAGTTTAAATAATCGACTTGACTCAACCGGTCGTCCGATTCAAAAGTGGACATCCAGTTTAGTTAGAAAAATTTTGTTAAGAGCTTTTTATAGAACTCTATGTGATAAAAAAAACTCTATACAATTAATCTTAAGGTAAATTTTTGACTCGATTGAAAATAAAAAAAAAAGCTAAAGTTGATGCCGAGATCTTGAGTTGCTTTGGCTTTATCCGTATCATCCGTAAATCCTCACATTGTCATAGACACCTTTAAGCCACTTCCTATCATCCTATGATCTCTTCCAGCTACACTTGCTGATCCACCATCGGACTTCCTTTTCTTTGAATCTTTCGAGCATACCCTTGAGAGCTTTGAAGTCCTTTGGCTAAACACAATTCAAATAATCACTAAATGTGGTTTGTTTATCATCAAAACTAGGAAGGCAATAATATTTTTCTTTTTGGTGATGACAAACCTCCCAAAACAACTTGAAATTTAAACATGAGGGAACACTTAAATACACATATAAGAGCATGATATGTATGAGATCATAATATATGTATACGTCACCAAATATAAACATGGATAAATGATAAGTCTCCCCCTTTTGACATCAACAAAAGGGGTTATATGAGGTTGCAAAAGAGACAGATAGAGTATCCCTTGTAAATTAAAGAGCCCAAACTGTATACAAGCCAAACTATCCAGATATACACACATATAACCAAAATTAATAGAATCGGAACACATTTATGGCAACAATCCACAACTTGTATACAAGATTTCCAGGAATGAATGCATTCTAAGAGTATTGTATCCAAAGATCTAACAAACAATTTCATCCAAGAAAGAAACCAAAGTACACAAAGTTCATCCACAATTTTCATAGAGTAAATCAAATAGCATTCAAAGATCCAAAACATCAATGGTGTTTGAAATTTCACAATCAACCAAAAAACTATTGACCATCCAAAGATAGATAGAAAGTTCATAATCCACAAACTAAACCATAATCTAAAACACAAAAGAAATAAAGTCTAAAACTCCACTAAAGGCACAAATAAAAGAGAGAACTAGGGACTCAATTTGGGAGTCATGTAGTCTAGTAGGGTATGAATCATGTCTATCATCACATCCAAGGAAGAGTAGAACTCATCCATAGAGGTTCAGAGATGGGTCACCTACTCAACCATGCTCTACACTAAGTCCTTCAAACGAGCTAGCCTCTCCAAGAAATTTAACCTATAGCCAGAGATGTGGCATGTGAAGGGCCACCTTGGGCATGTCCTGCTCTCTATCCTCGCTCAGCTGCATCAATCTCCTCCTCCTCACCTTGCCCAACATTGCCTTCCCCATGAACCTAAGAACCATCATATAATAAAAAGCCCATTTGAAAGAGGGTAAAGCAAGAGAAGGTATTAGCAGGTGTGTAGGAGTGGGACAAAGAAGGGTCATGCTGAGGGGTAGAGCACCAAAGTTCCAAAAGATCAAGGTATTAATAATTTGAGAAATAAGGGTAGCATGAGAATATCTTATATAATGGATCATATGATGGATAATGATATAAGGTAAGCAAACCATATACATAGTCAGAGGATAATCAATGAGATATAATTTAGTAAAGGACACCTTAATCCCAATGCTCACCCTTCAAAAGGAGGGTGTAGGCTAAGATATGATGGATCCCATAGGCTGGAGGTGGAAGAAGGTTAGACTGAAGCTTCCACATGGCATCACCCCAATTTCCCTAAAATATGATTTTAACAACCAACTAATATGAGAGAATTTGATCAAACCATTTGCAGGTAAGAATTAGTCTCTTCCCTATGGTAGATATACCAAGGATAGAGCCTAGGACTACAAGGGTAAGAGTTATGTCCTTATCGCCATAAGAGGTATCAAAGGTGTTGGAATGTTCATCAAAGGTGACATTTGCATAAAAAACTCAAACACAATAATCATAGTATGTTTCATGTTTGGTTGTAAGGGATGTGTAGCCTTGAGCATCAAATAATGGTGTGAGATTCAAAGAGTGAAGATCATCAAAATCAACAGTACATGAAAAAACAATGCAAGAAGTTGGAAACTTGGTTTGAAAGTGAGTAAAGGATTCAAGTGAAGCAAATTTAGGAGAGAAAGGGTCATTACCAAGGGAAGAGGAGGATCCTTCACCTTTTCTCTTCTTGGAGACATGACTATTGACTCTACAAGCCATTGGAGGAGAAGAGATCAAAATTGAGGAGTGGGAGGAAGAAGAACCAAAGGGGGATGGGCTAAATAGAGCTAGACATCTTGAATCACCTCAATTTGCTGCTGGATCACCTAGAGGGCTCACTAAGAGCCACCATGTGCGAGGAAGAATAATGGAAATTGAATGACATTAGGGTTTTAAATGAGAAATTAGGCTTGATTTTTGCGAATCGAATAACCAGTTCACAACCGATCGACCGACTGAGAATTTAAGTGCACATAAACTCTGTTAACCAGTGGACCATTTATCAACCGATTGATCGACAGTGAGTTTTGGCCAACCAGACATTTACAAAACTAGGCAAATACTTTAGAACTAGTCATCTAGTTTAGTGGAAGCATCAATTTCACAGACAAAATTATAATGAAAACCTTAAACCAATTTTCAAGAGCATCTAACAAATCAAGAGAGGTTTGAAACACCAATTGCATTCTAAATCAAACAAAACCGTGTCTCATCAAATGGTTTAGTGAAAATGTTTGTGAGTTAATAATCGGTTTCAATGAATATCAAAGAAATATCCCTTTTGAAACATGATCCCAAATAAAATGATGGTGAATATCAATATATTTTGAATAAGAGTGTAGTATTGAATTTTTGGACAAACTAAGATTACTAGTATTGTCACAATAAATTAGTACATTTGAAAAATCACAATCAAAATCTCGAAGTGTTTGTCTCATCTAAAGGATTTGAGAATAACAAGACCCCATGGCTGCATATTCGGCCTAGGTGGTAGAAAGAGTGACTCAAAATAATTACAATAATAAATTAAAAATACAACGAATGATAAACTAATAAGCAAAGTAAATCCTACCTTTGGATTAGTTAGAAAATGACCATAAGAACATAGTAAATTTAAAGCGCATGGGCCACTTCTAACTAACTTATGCTATTCAAGTGGAGGATGTTTTGGGAACCCAATCTAGTTTGGATTTCTTATCTTTAGGAATCATCCTCTTAGGTACCCAAATTTTCTCAAAAGAAAATTTTCTCTTAATTAGACAACTTATAGAGATATGTCCATTTTGACAATGGTAGATACCACTTGATTTTGAAAATATAGTATTTGAAGCCTTTACAAAAGTGGGCTTGGTACCTTTAGATTTTGAAGAGGATATAGAATCAAGTCTGAATCTACTTGAAACATTCATTTGATTTTTCAAAATCACATTCAAAGTATTGTTTTCATGGAAGAAATTCTCTAGAGTCTTTTCAAATTGACATTTTTCTTTTCTTTTTTTTTGAAGCTTTTCAAGACTCTTGTTATAAGACATTTTGGTGGATTTTAAAGGAAAGTTTTATTTTTGAAGAAGCTCAGCCTCCTTTTTACAATCACAAGAATTTTTAGAATATTTCAATGATTCAAAATCACTTTCAAATAAATTTAACTTATTTTTCAAAGAAGCATACTTGTGAAGTAATCTTTCATATCTAGCATAAAATTTTTCAAATGCATCTTTCAATTCATCAAATGTTATATCACATGCCTCATCCTCAATGACCATGAGGCACAAAATTGTAATTTTTTCATCAAATGAAGCATCTTGACTCTCTTCCTATAAGTAATCCCATGAAGCCACTCTTGCCTTCTTCTTCTTTCCTTTGAGTTTCTTCAATTGAGGATTAAGAGGGAAATTGGCTTTCATGTGTCCACACTTCTTGCACTTGAAACATATGGGCACATCCTCATCCTCTTCATTATTGTAGCTTCTAATATTCCTTGTAGGTCTTCTTGCCTTATGCCTCTTCTTCAAGAATTTCTTGAATTTTCTAATGATGAGAGCCACTATCTTCCTCATCATCACTAGACTCCTTGCCTTGAGAGCTATGCCTTTCTTCTTGTTGTCTTCATCATCCTCTTGGCTCATATCCATCGTGGTTATCTCATGAGTGATGAGTGACCCCAAGAATTTCTCCAAGAGTAATTTGTTGAGATCCTTTGCTTCTTGAATCACAGTCACATTGAGAACCCTTGAATTTGGAAGATACCTTAAAATCTTTCTCACCATTTCATCATTAGTATAAACTTTTCCAAGCAATTTTAAGGCATTTTAATATTCACTTTAGATTTTTTGACTTGCCTTTTACCCTTATGGGTAATCTAAAGGCAATGCCAAATCTCATGAGCTGTTTCATAAATACTAATATAGTTAAACTCATTTAGATCAAGAACACAATAAAGGATATTTATTGCTTTTGTATTTAAAGAGTCATTTTTCTTATTTAAATTATTCCATTACCCTCTAAGCTTGGGAACTCTCACACCATTAATTTCTTTGTTGGGTGGAGTATACTCTTCTTCCATAATATGTCAAAGATCACAATCTATGACCTTAATGAAAAATCTAATCTTAGACCTCTAATAATTGAAATAGGTATCATTAAAGAGAAGATGCCTGCTTGTGAATTAGCCTTCTTGGAGAGATGAAGAAATACTGAAATTGGCTATTAAAATAAATTGAAAAACTCTAGGTAGTTAAATAAAAAATAGAGCACCAAGCTCTGACACTAATTTAAAACACAAAAATCACCTGAGAGGAAAGGAGGGAGGGGGAGGGGGGGTGGATTAGGTTTTTGAGAAATAATGATATTTTTTAGTTAAATCAAAATCAATTCAATCCACCAAAATAAATTCAAGAAAATCTCAATCAGTCACAAAAGTAATTATGTAAATAGAGTCAAGAAAGTGTGCACAATGATGTAATGTAGTTCAGAAATTGTGGGATCAATTTTGGTAGTTTGAGGGTGACAGAGACCTTGGAAGCAACCTCAATGCACAATCAAAGTGTATTTTAATTTAAAGTATACTATAAAGTGTTGTGAGAATATCGACTTTCAATAGGCATAACCATATGTTATTAATTACCTCGATAATTATCAAGAACCTTCTAAAACAAGAATCCTATCTAATAAAATAGAGATACAAAAGAAAAAAAGAAAACATCGTTGATTGATTTAAGAGAGATAGTACATAGCTTAAGCATGGGCATATCCTCACTTTACAATGAGTTTCAACATGGAATTATGGAAAAAAAATATAAGAATAATAAAATGAGTGAGAAAGGAGCTTTGATATGCGCTAGTGCCTTATTCTTGTATGCTAGACCATGTGATATCCAACTCAAATGGGTCTTGACTCAGTCCTCGGTGAATGCCGATAACGTGCTGATGGGTAAGGCTGACTATTTTTCCTTATGTTAGTTAACCCTGTTAGGATTTGAAGTGTTAATGACAGCTTTCTATTAATTATCAGTTAACTTCATTTGATTTTTGATCCAAGAGAATGATTACTGATTTTAGCGTTATTCTAATTATTTATAATTTAATAATTAAGGACCTTTTTGGCATGTTGTTGATTAGATTTGGAGTATCACCAATGGCATTTGAGTGTGTGTGTTAGCTTAGCTTTAAAGGGTGCATTGTCAATGGCTTCTGTGATTAACTAGCTTAAGAGGTGTATCATCAACAGCTTTTGCAGTTAACTAGCTCAAAATGCACATTATCAACAGCTTTTGGGGTTAACTAGCTTGAAAAGTGCATCATCAACGGCTTTTAAGGTAGACTAATTTGAAGCGTGCATCATTAATTACTTCTGGAGTTGACTAGCTTTAGGGATGCATCACCAATTGCCTCTAGGGCTAACTACTTTAAAGGTGCATCATCAACTACTTATAGAGTCAACTAGCTTTAGGGATGCATCATCAACTACTTCTGGAGTTGACTAGATTGCAGGGTGCATCATTAACTACTTCTAGGGTTGATTAGCTCGAAAGGTGTACCATCAATTTTTTTTGGGGTTGACTACCTTAATGGGTGAATCATCAATTACTTCTGGGGTTGACTAGCTTCAGGGGTGCATCATCAACTACTTCTAGGGTTAACTAGCTTGAGGGGTACTTATCAACTATCTCTCAGGTTGACTAGCTTGGATGGTACATCATCAACTGCTTCTGGGGTTGACTAGCTTAAGGGTGCATCATCAACTACTTTTGGAATTGACTAGCTTGAAGGGTGCATTATCAATTGCTTCTAGGATTGACTACCTTAAGGAGTGCATCATCAACTACTTCTAAGATTGACTAGATTGAAGGATGTATCATTAATTGCTTCTAGGGTTGACTAGCTTGAAGGCCTTCCAAAGGCTTTTTCAACATATTGACAACTAACTTCTTTAGTTTGGTAGTGTCACCAACTGCTGATAGAGTTGAATATAGCTTTGAAGTATTATCGACAACTTTGAACATATTAACAATTAATTTCTTTAGATTTGGTGGTTGATGGCCTATCTTGGCTTATTGTTGATTGAATTTGAAGTATTGCCGACGGCCTTGGGCTTATTATTGACTAATCTTGTTAGAGAAATATATTCTAACTGATTGACTAAGTGAGTACAAGCATATATTTTGTCTTATTTGATTTGAAAGATTGATTAGCAGCTTAGGCTTGTGCTAATTATCTTTGATTTGGTGATCGATGACCTATCTTGGCTTATTGTCAATTGAATTTGAGGTATCGGTTTAGGCCATGGGCTTTTTATCTACTAACCTTTTTTGGATGAGGTATTCTAGCTAACAGATTTAGTGAGTGCAAGTCTAACCCTTTGTTTGAATTTGATTTGAAAGAATGATTAGTGGCCTTGCTTTATGTTAACCATCTTTGACTTGATGATTGATGGCCTATGTTGGCTTATTGTCGATTGGATTTGCAGTGTCACAAATGACTTTGGTGCATATCTAGTAGGACTCAGTTTGACCATGTTTAGTTTTATCCGAACTAATTTTAGTTTAGGTTAGAATGATAATATCATCCTTTGTTCATAGTCTTGGAGTGTTACCAAAGGTTTAGTACATCCAGTGGAACTCAGTTTGACCCAGTTTT
Organism: Trichopus zeylanicus subsp. travancoricus; assembly: GCA_005019695.1. Classification (NCBI taxonomy): domain Eukaryota; kingdom Viridiplantae; phylum Streptophyta; class Magnoliopsida; order Dioscoreales; family Dioscoreaceae; genus Trichopus; species Trichopus zeylanicus. The sequence continues at coordinate 1,117,113 of RXID01021777.1, read as the reverse complement.
GTTCTTTGAAGTATCTCTTGTTTGGTTCAAGATTATAATATCAACCATTATTCGTAGTCTTGGAGTATTACCGAAGATTTAGTATACTCAATGGGATTTAACTTGATCCCATTTTAGTTATATTTGACTTGTCCAAGTTGGACTTGACCTATGCTCTAGTTCACATTTGAGTCCGATTAAATATAATCCAGTCTTGATTTAGTTTGAGCTTATTTATGATTTAGACTTGGTCTTGGTTGAAGTTTGATTCAATTCAATATTCAGAATTCAACCCAGACTTGGGTATGATTTGATTCAACTTGATATTCAAAATTTGAATCGGATCAAGTTCAATTTGATACAATTTGATGTTTGAAATTTGATATGGATCGAGTTTTATTTGATTCTATTTCATGTTCAAAACTTGGCTTTGGTTCGAGTCTGATTTGAATTTTAATTTGGGACACTTTAATTTGATCAATTTGTGTTAATCAATTTGGTTGGAGAGCTCTCGAACTATCATAATGATATTATGGCGAGCCCACAAGCTGGCCATAACTTCAAAATGATTGTCAAGAGAGACCATAAACTGGCCCTAAACTATTTTGACATTCAGACAAGACCACAGGCTAACACTAAATCAAATTGGTTGTAGGATGAGATCATAGGCTGGCTTTAAACTATTTGATTTTTGGGGCTGGCTTTAAACTATTTGATTTTTGGGCGAGACTGCAGACTAGCCATAAGTTGATTGGTTATTGGTCAAGACCGTAGGTTAGTCCTAAATTATTTTGAATTTTGGGAAAGACTGTAGGCTATCCCTAAGTTTGATTTATTGTTAGAAAAGACCACAGACTAGCCTTAAATCATTTGATTTTTTAGTGAGACCATAAGCTAACCCTAAGTCAATTGGTTGTCGGGTCAGACTGCAAGCTGGGCTTAAATCATTTGACTTTCAGGTGAGACTGTAGGTTGACCCTAAGTTAATTAGTTGTCAGGTGAGACCACAGGCTGACCCTAAACTATTTGACTTTTGAACAAGACTGCAAGATGGCCCTAAGTTGATTAGTTGTTAGGTGAGATCACAGACTAGCCCTAAACCATTTGTCTTTCGAGTGAAATCATAGACTAGTCCTTAGTTGATTGGTTGTTAGGTAAGATCGCAAGTTGACGCTAAGTCGATTGATTGTTAGACGATACTGTAGGCTAGCCCTAAATTATTTGACTTTCAGGTCAGATTGAGACTGACCTTAAGTTGATCTATTGTCAGTGAGACCGTAGGCTATCCCTAAGTTGATTAGTTATCTAGCAAGACCTCATGCTAACCCTAAAACATCTTGACTTTCAAGTAAGACTACAAGCTAGCACTAAGTCAATTAGTTGTTGGACGAGACCACAAGTGGACCCTAAATCATCTTATTAAGATATTCTTTTTTTTTTTTTGTTCTATTTTGTTCTTGTTCTTGTTCTTGCTCTCCTCCTCATTATCAGTGCAAGAGATTCTCATCATTGATTCTTCTCCAACATGATACTATGGTGATGCACAAAGCTGTGGGTGACCACGATGGTGATGAAGAATTGTCAGCGTTTTAGACTACAAGTAGCCATGATGTTAGTGGAGATTTGCCATTATACAGATTGTCGGGAGTGGTCATGGTGTTGGTGGAGACCCACCATCATATGAAGGGCCATGGGTAGGTACAGTGTTGGTGGAAATTTACCATCACACAAAAGATTGTGGGTGACTATAGTATTAAAGGAGACCTACTATCATAGGAGGGGTGCAGGTGGCCACAATGTTGGTGGAGACCTATCATCATACAGAGAGCCATGGATGGCCATAGTATTGGTGAAGACATGTTGTCATAAGAAGGGCCATGGGTGGCTGTGATATTGGTGGAGACTTGCCGTCATATAGAGAGCCACAAGTGGCCACAGTGTTGGTGGAGACCTACTATTATATGTAGAGTCACAGATGGCCGTGATATTAGTAGAGATCTACTATCATACGAAGGGTTACGAGTGGCTCCAGTATTAGTAGAGATCCACTGACACAAAACCGCATATAATCATGGCGTCGACGAACAAAAGAGAGGTCCGTGATGGGGTTCAAATGGCCAGTGCTTTCAAATTCAATCATTCAAATATGGGCTACTAAGAATGTGTGGTGGTTGGTAGAGAACGAGACCATGGGTGGCCGCAAACCTTAGGGAAGACAGGGTAGCAGCAACAACATGTGGAGAAAATAAAGACCTTACAAGGGATAAAGAGAATAGGGGATGATAAAAGACAAGATGAAGAAAGGGATGAAATCTTATATTTTTTTGATCCTTTATTGATGCCTTCTTTCTCTCCTCCTAGATGAAAAAAATCTTTCTCAGAACTTCTTCTTCAATTCATGCAAAATTTTCCTAGAGATTGTTTATAAATTCTTCTCAAATTTGGGTGCCCTAGCCTCCTTTTTATAGGGCTTTGAGAGGATCACCAATTTTGGTTACTGGGACTTGATGGGAATATTTAATGAGTATTCTTTTGCCATAAACCCCATATTTGAATCTCAAATTGATATTTTCTGAGATTATACCTACCAGGTTAAAAAATCAAGTTAATTTTGATGAATTTCGAGAAGAATTTTGTTTTCATTTTTGTAAATTTGCAACTAAACCAAATGTCTAATTGGGAACTAGACATCCAATAGCGAGTAGTGCTCATGCAGTTGGGATGTACCGGATGCCAGTTTGAACTAGGTGTCCATTTGTCATAGCAATTTCAGCGTCTTTGTTCTTTTTAAGCCTCTTTTCTATTTAAAATTTGGCCCACTACTCATTTACACTTGATTTACTATTTGAAATTTTGACCCTTATTTATTTCAAATTGGACCCTCACCTATTATAAATTAAACTTAAAATATACTTTTAATTTTTGCCAAATTCAAAGTTAAAATTGCAAAATTGACTGAAATAAATGCCCCTTTCATATTCACTTAGCGAGTTTTTGGGCGAGAAGAGTATATGTGAACAAAATTTTTTAGGTGCTTGCCCCTTGTATCAATGTCCCGAGAATAAATTTGAATTGCTACATGGAAGTGGACTTGACTTGCTATAATAAGTGAACTGAGGCTAACATAATGAGTGGTCCCAATTTGTCACAACGAGTTACCTTGACCTACCATAATGAGTGGATTTGACCTCAACAAGGAGTGGTCTTGAGCTGCCACAAGAAGTGAGTTTGACAATCACAATAAGTGGTCCTGAGCTACCACAATAAGTGAATTTGACCGCCACAAGGAGTGGTCCTGAGTTACCACAATAAGTGAATTTGACTGCCACAAGGAGTGGTCTTGAGTTGCCACAAGAAGTGGACTTGGTTTACTACAAGAATTGAATTTAGTTTACCATAAGAAGTGGACTTAATTTACCACAATAATTGGACTTGAGATGTCATAATAAGTGGGCTTCATTTGCCACAAGGAGTGGACTTGAGCTACCACAAGAAGTAGACCTAACTTGCCACAAGAAAAGTAGACTCATTTGCCACAAGGAGTAAATTTGAATTGTCACAATAAGTGGACTTGAGTTGCCATAATGAGTGAACTTTGATGGGGGTATGGACTCAACCATCACACAAATTGGGCAAAGTTTTATGTCCATGTTTTGCCTTGAGAAACATGGAATGCATGTTTGACCTGATATTCCCTTTTGAGAAAGTTGAATATTTTATCATAGACAAAAGTAGACACTTATTATTATTGTTATTGCCCAGAGAGGCTTAGACATAGTACCTTTTGAAAAATCAGGCATTATTTAGTGGCATAGGCCTTTCTCATTTATTATCAATTAGTTGGTAGGATCCTCTTTCAAATATCTTTTTAATAATATAAGGGTCTTCCAAATTGAGCTCAAATTTGCCTTTCTTATTTCAATTTGGAATTATGGATCTTCACACGACTAAGACCATTTCTCCTTTCTAAAATAATTTGAGTCAGGCCATCTTGTTATAGGCCCTGGACGTCTATGCTCAATACATTTTCAAGCTTTGTTAAGCTACAAGCCTTATTTCTTTCAAAGAGTCTAGCTCATCAAGGTAAAAATGAACATTATCTTCTTTTGTGATTTTTTTCTGTAAAGCGATCCTTAGAGAGAAAATTATATTTCTAGTCATAAGACTACCTTAGTCCCAAACACCAACACGTACGGTGTTGATTGGATAGGGTTTTGATATCCGGTGAGATAAGGCCACAGCATTTCAGGAAACTTTTGGTATCAGTCTCTTTTATTTTTGAAAATGACTTTCTTTAATATATTGGAGAGGGTCTTATTGAATACCTCAGTGAGACCATTCCCTTGCGTTATAGATAGATGAATATCTATAATCTACCTTGTGATGATATGCGAATCACCCTACCTTTAAAATTCTGAAAGATGGTCCACTATTAGAAATGATCTTTTGAGGGACATCAAATTAGTATAGGATGTTTTGTCAAAAGTAGATAATAGTATCTAGTTTTACTTTTTTTAATGGAATCACCTCCTCCCATCGAGAGAAATAATTGGTCACTGCAAGTATGAAGCGGTGACCTTTGGAAAAAGATGGTTCAATTGGGCCAATGACATCTATACCACATACCTCGAATGGCCATGAAGACGCTATTAGATGTAAAGGATTTGGGTGTTGATGAATGAAGTCCCTATGAATTTGACACAATAATATTTTCTTGCATATCCAACGTAATCCCTCACCATCATGGGCCAATAGTAGCTCAAATTCTTGATCTTCATAATCATTTTTAGGCCTGATTAATGAGCTCCACAAATCCTAGAATGCACCTCATATATGACTTCTGTAGCTTCTTTGTCTAAGAGATAACACAAAAGTAATTAATCAAAAGTCCTTTTATAAAGAGTGTCATTAATAACCAGGAAGTGTGCAGCTCTCTTTCTAAGTTGTATCCATGTTGATTTATCTTCTGGGAGTTTCCCTCCTTTCAGGTAGTTGGTAAATGGTATTCTCCAATCCACAACCTCTTTTATCAATTTAAGTTTAGTCTTTTCAAATTTGATGCTGAAGATAGAGCTTATCACTTGTTTTGTTATGGACTATGTTAGAATTTCTTTTTGGTCAGGATTGGTCAATACCTTGGCTAACATGGCTAATAAATTATCCTCTATGTTGATAAATAGGAAAATCTTAATTATTTGAATATGTGGGACTTGTCTCATGAGTTCTGAGCCTTTTCATGATATTTTAGGAGCTCAAATTTGTGGACTTTATAATCGCCTTGGACTTGACTGATTATCAGTTGTAAATCATCAAAAATATGTATGTGTGATATTTCCATGTTAAGGATCATTTCTAGTCCTGCAATTAGGCCTTTGTATTCAGCTTCATTGTTTGTGCATGTTTTCAGAGGGAATAAGAATATTATAAAATACCCCCCATTTGGAGTGACATAAATAATTCTAGTGCTTGCTTTGATTTGTGAAAGCTTTGATTTGATTATTGGTTTAATAGATGATGCCACATCAAAGTATAACCTCTAGTGGGGTTTCTCTTCTTCGACCAAAAGAATCCCTTTATCAAGGAGTTCATAACTTAATAGAGAATCACTAGACACTAGATAAGTTGCAAGAAAAGGGCTTTTCCTTAACCGTCTTTTGAGAAATAAACTTGATATTGTATTCCATGAGGACTAATGCCCACTTTTCTAGTCTTGTAGTGAGTATAGGTCTAGTCATCAACTACTTCATAGGATAAATCTTTGATATTAAAATGAATTGATAAGAAAGTGAATAATGTCTCAGCTTCTTGACTATAAATATAAGCAATAGATAATGCTTTTTTATGGGAGACTAGTTGCTCTTTGCCCCCACTAGCATCATATTCAAATAGTAGAGTATATTTTCTTTACCTTCTTCATTATTCTAGATAAGTATTGCCCCCAAAGACCCTTCCATTGTGGTTGTGTAGAGGATCAAGGCTTTATTAGACAAGGGTGCTGCCAAAACTGGTAGATTTACAAGATACTACTTGATCTATTCAAAGGCTCATTGGCATTCTTAATCCCAAATGAATGGGGTATCTTTATTCATTAATCTGGAGAAAGGCTTGTATCTTCTAGAGAGGTTTAAGATGAATCTTCTTATGTATACAAATCGATCTCGGAATGACCTTAACTATTATAAGTTGTTAGGTGGTTGCATGTCCAAACAGGCTTTGATTTTGGATGGATCAATTTTAATTTTTCAGTGTCTGACAATGAATTGAAGGAACTTCCTAGATAATACCCCAAAAGTGCATTCATAGGATTTATCTTTAAATTATATTACCTAAGGTGATTGAATACCACTCATAAGTTTTGAATGTGCTTATCTTTGGACTTGATTTTGACTACCAAGTCATTCACATAGCATTTTACCACTTGTTTTATGAAGTCATTGAAAATTTGGGCCATGGCCCTTTGATAAGTGGCACCTGTATTCATTGCCCAAAGGACATCATCTTATAGTAGTAGATGCCAATTGGTATTTTGAAGGTTGTATGCTTCTCATTATCGGGATACATCTTGATTTGGTTATACCTTAAAAAACCATACATACAGGACAATATTTCAAATTCAGCCATATTGTCAATCATAATTTCCATTATTGATAGTGGGAAGTCATCCTTTGGGCATGCTTTGTTCAAATCCCTATAGTCCACGTAGATGTGGATTTGGCCATTCTTCTTCTTAACTAGTGTGAGATCGAAGTTGAGTACTCAAGATAGCAAAGACTTCGAGAAGTGATCTTAAATTTAAAATTAAAATTTATTTTAATTTTAAATTCTCTATCAAGTATTGTGAAAATATGACTTCCAATAGTTACAAGCTCCTATTGTTAATTACCCCGACAATCATCAGGAACCTTCTAAAGTAAGGAATCTAGCTAATAAAAAAGAGATATAGAAAGAAAAAAAAAGTATTTAATTAAGAAAGAAAGATAATACATGGCTTAATACTTTGCAACAAATTTCAACATAGAAAATATGAAATGAATAAAAAAATAGAAAGAGTGGAGAAGAAGCTTTAATATGTGTTGCTGCCCCACTCACCCTATACTAGATCACATAGCGTCTGATTTGACCCATGGAAAGGAAAGAGAGAAGTTTAAAGTGTTTCCAATGGCTTTGAGTATCGATGATAACTTCAATATTTGAAGTGTTTCCATAGCCAATAAGGCATAGGCAATAATTTCTTTTTAGTTGGAGTGTTTCCATTAGTAAATACAGCATTAGCAATAACTCTATTTGGGTTAGAGTATTTTTATTAGCCAATAAAGTGTGGGCAATAACTCTATTTGAGTTTGAGTATTTTTGTTACCTAATAAGGTGTTAGTGATAACTCTGTTTGGGTTGGAGTGCTTCTATTAGCCAATATGGCATGGGCGAAAACTCCTTTAACCTTAAAGTGTTTTTGTAGCTAATAAGGTATAGGCAATAACTTCATTGATTTTGGTTGAAGTGTTTCCATAGCTGTAAGGCATAGGCGATAACTTCTCTAGTCTTGTGTAGCGTCACCAATAGCTTGTAAGGTTGGGTATAGCTTGACAATACATTACCAACTACTTCTAGGATTGGCTAGCTTGAAGGGCGCGTCATCAACTAGTGGGGTTGACTAGCTTAAAGGGGCATGTCGTCAATTACTTGTGGGGTTGACTAGGTTGAAGGGTACATTACTAGCTACTTCTACAGCTAGATAGTTTGAAGGTCGCATCATCAACTGCTTATGGGTTGACTAACTTAAAAGGGCAAGTTGTCAATTACTTGTGTGTTGGCTAACCTGAAGAGTACGTCATCAATTACTTATGGAGTTGACTAGCTTAAAAGGTACATCACCAACTACTTCTGGGGCTAGCTAGCTTCAAAAGCGCATCACCAGCCACTTCTAGGGCTGGCTAGCTTAAAGTGTGGCTAATAGCTTGGAGCATATTATTGATTGACTTCATTGATTTGGTAGCATTATCAATAGCTTAGGGGGTCAGGAATAGCCTTGAAGTGTGGCCAATAGCTTGGAGCATATTGGCAATTAACTTCTTTGATTTGATAGTATCAGCAATGGCTTATGGAATTGGGTATAGCTTTAAAGTGTGGCTGGTGGCTTAGAGCATGTTAGAGATTAACTTTTTTGATTTGGTAGTATCACCAACAGCTTATGGAGTTAGATATAGCTTTGAAGTGTGGCTAAGTACTTTTGTAGCGCACTTAGCGAGACTCAATTTAACCTTATTTAGTTCTATTTGAATTATTTTTGGTTCAGATTAGAGTGATAATATCGCCCATTTGTTCATAACCTTAGAGTATTAGCAAAGACTCAATGCACCCAATGGGACTAGGTTTGTCCCTATTTAGTTCAGGTCCAAGTTTAATGTCATTTAGCTTGAGTTCAGTTCAACACTATGTTTGACCTTTATTGAGTCCAGGTCTGCATCTTGATGGACTTCGATTCAACTTGATTTTAATTCAAGCTCAGTCTATCTTGATTTTGATTTGACTTTGAGTTTGCCCCTTAGTTTGGACTTGACTTAACCTAATCAGGGTTTGATTTAAACTTAGTTCAAACTTAATCAAATTTGAACTTGATTCCAAGTTAACCAATGACTAGGGCTGAGTCTAAGTTTATATTAACTCAATTTAGATTTTAGTTCATTTATTTAATCAATTTAAGTCTATTTAAGCTAGCTTAGCCTATATTTATTTGTTTTGATAGAATTACTTTAGCTTAATCAATTTGATTTGAGAATCTTTGGCTATTTATGATGATTTTAAATGGACCCATAGTTCAACTTCAAATGTGTAAACCCAAAGATTGGTTTAGTTCATGAACTCAAAAGCTGACTTATTGTGAACCTGAGGGCTGACTGGGTGCGCATCTAAAGGCTAGCTGAGATAAGAACCCCAAGGCTGGCTAAGTGTGAGCCCAAAGATTGGCTGAGGGCAAGCCTGAAGGCTAGCTTAGATATGAGCCCAAAGACTAGTTGAGTGCAAGCCCAAAGCCTGGCTGAGTGCAAGCTCGAAGGCTGGCTTAGGTGCAAGCTTGAAGTTTGGCTTGGATGCAACCCGAAAGGCTAGCTAAGAGTGAGCCTAAAGGCTGGCTTGGATATGAGCCCAAAGGTTAGCTGAGATACAAGCTGGAAGGCTATCTTGGATACAAATCCAAGAGATGGTTGAGTATGAGCCTGAAGATTGAATGAATGCAAGCCTGAAGGCTAGTTTGGTGCAAGCTCGAAACATAATTTGGTGCGAGCTCAAAAGCTAGCTTAGTATGAACCTAAGGGCTGACTAGGTGTGAGTCCAAAGACTAGCTGAGATGTGAGCCCAAAGGCTGGCTAAGTGCGAGCTCGAAGGTTGGTTGAGTGTGAGCCCAAAGGATGGCTTGGGTGCAAGCCTGAAGACTGGATGGAATGTGAGCTCGAAGGCTAGGTGAGATGCGAGTCTGAAGGCCAATTGAGTGCAAGCCTGAAGGCTAGTTGAGAAGCCTAAGAGCTATTGAGTGTGAGCTCAAAGGCTAGCTGAATACAAGTCCAAAGGCTAATTTGGTGCAAGCTCAAAAGCTAGCTTGGTGTGAGCTTGAAAGTTGGCTAAGTGTGAGCCTGGAGGCTAGCTTGAGTGCGAGCCCAAAGGATGGCTAAGTGCAAGCTCGAAAGCTAGATTGGATATAAGCCTGAAGGTTGGCTGAGTGCAACCCCAAAGGCTAGCTTGGTATGAGCTTGAAAGTTGGTACAATCTTGAAGACTGGCTTAGGTGTGAGACTAAAGTCTAGCTTGAATGCGAGTCTAAAGGCTGGCTGAGATGTGAACACAAAGGTGGGCTAAGTGCACACCTGAAGGCTGGCTGAATACGAGCCCGAATGCTGACTTGTGGTAATGGGGATCTACCATTTTCGAGGGGTCATGGGTGGCCATAGTAGAGTTATGGGTTTGCCTTCATCATTGTCTTTATCACTATCTTCAAGGAGCCACAAGTTATCACAATTAGATCACAAGTTCGCTGAGGGCCATAGGTAGTCATAGTGTTGTCGAGCAATTTTTTTTTATTTTTTTATTCCAAATTTTCCTCTTTTTTTATAACAAGTTATTTTTATATATATTTTTCTTTTATTCTTCTTCTACAAATCCCCTCTTTTTTTTCTTATTTTGAACCTTTTTTTTTTTTGCAAAACAAGCCCTTTTCATTTTTTTTTATTTGCTCTTTTTTGAGAACGGCACGGGAGATACGGGCCAGTGGAGCATTGCTAGAGCGGGCCATAGCAAGATAGGAAAGCACTTGCACAAGCACAATGACTCCGATGTGAGCCATGGCGAGGCACACATCACTCGAATGGGCACGTTAGGGCCAACATAAGTCACAGCGAAGTGGGCAACCGCTCGTGCGGGCATGGCAAGGCCAACGCGAGCCATGGTAAGGCGAGCAACCGCTTGCATGAGCATGACACCAGCCACAATGAAGCAAGTATCTATTCCTGTAGGCATAGTGGGATGAGGTTGAGTCTAATGAACTGCTGGCCGGTCGTTCCATAGTCGCGAGGAGTTTGACCGTTGAACTGCTCAATACATGGGGCTTGAGCTCCGAGCTAGGCTGCTGGAGTGCCATGCCCAATGAGATCGGGCATTGTGTGTAGGTGAGGCAGCCAAAGCTCCGGCCAGCCATATCTAGGTGAGTGGAGGGGCAACTAGCATAGGCCATTAGTGTTCCTGGCCTTCCCGAAGGGCCAGACACGCCGCTGTGAATGCATCCACGCCCACATGGTGGAGATCTTAGCTATGATCTATTGGAATACCTCTTTACTAGGAGACGAGTAGTAGCACAGGCCGTCATTAGATGACAGGGTTGAGTGACACAGTAGACTGGGCCACCACTTTGGAGGAGGAAGAAGAAAAGGAATCGAAAAATTAGTAAGAGAAGGAAAGGAATAGGTAGAAGCTCACCTTATTTTATGTTGTGCTGATCTCCTCCTCTTCATCTCTGATCTCTCTCTTTTTTTCATTTTGCAAATTCTATGGATTTTTATAGGCTCATGAGGAGATAGAGTTGGGTTGAAATCATTTTTTTTTTGAATTTTGAATAATGGATGTGAATGTAGATGGATATGAATAGAGTTTATCCATATTTTTGATGAGTTAGTGAAATGATATGTGTAAATCTATTTATTATAGATAATAATATCTTGAAGATTTTACTCAACTTGAATATTGAAATTATAGGGGGAATAGTTGCAAAATTTTTCCAAAAAATTTAGACTAAATTATAATTTTATAAATTTCAGAGGATTTTTTGTCAAAAGGACTTGTTTATAAGGTTTTAAAATTTTTAGGGTCTTTCCTGAATAAAATTTAGATTTATTAGCAAATAAAAAACTTTTGAGAAACTTATTTATGGCTAGTCAAAATTTCAAGGACTTATTTATAAATAAAAAATTTTGGAGGAGTTTACTTATAAATTCTGAACTTCATAAGGACCAAATCATAATTATTGACACTTTAGAGGATTTGTTTATAAATCCTAAATTTTATAGGATTAATTTATAATTTTAGAATTTTATTAGATTTTTCTATAAAATTTATAGTTCATGGACTTATTTGTGAGAAAAATCTTATTAATGGCCCATTTATGAGAATTTATTCAATCTAGGGCTTATTTTAAAAATTCTTATATTTTGTTATTTTGGTCTAAGTTTTAAATAGTTTTTGGTCCCAATTCTAGTCTAAAAATCTAGCTCATTCAGCCTATTTGAATTAAGTTTACCTAGAGTCCAAATTTTCCAATGATTTGAGCTTAATTTTTGATCAAATTCGGACATGATTTAAGTCTGACCGAGACCCACATTTGAGCCATAACGTAGTGGCATATAAGTCTCAATTTTAATTATATTTAAATCAAATTTGATTATGGCAAAAATTGCCACCAAGTGGTTCATCAATTGAAGTGAGATTCGGCTAAGATTCTTCTAAGGGTGTTTTAGCTGCATCATACCCCCTATCTTCCAATCCTTATAAATTTTTACTAAGGATGTTACCTTCTTGTGAGGTTTGAAGAGTCATGGCTATCTTAGTGCATGTGTTGAGGGTGTTGATGTTATTTAGTCATCCTGAAAATTAGATAGAGGTCCGATAGTGACCATGAGATATATGTGGATGCATGGAGTGAAATACCCCAATCTCTTGGTGTTCTTGTTTCCTCTTCGAGGAATGTAAGCACGCCTTTGAGGTGAATCCCATAGATTCTTAAAGAAATCTCTCTCTCTCTCTCTCTCTCTCTCTCTCTCTCTCTCTCTCTCTCTCTTTTCATTTGTGAATGTCTGCAACTAAATTTCTTGATTATTTGACGAAGTTGGTTTGAAAAATATTTAAGGATGACTACTGACTAACAATCACCATTATCTGTTGGATCCTTAGTTCCCAGGATTTCACATATACTAGGGGCAAAAGAGATTGCCTTGTAAAATAATATTTTCTTTTCTCCTTTATGCCATGGAGAAATATAGAAAATCATTAATTTTTCTATGATATTGATGTTCAGCTCATCTAACGGCTTAAATAAGCCTTCTAAAACTCTAGTAATAAAGAGAGTATTTTTTGTTTGACCTCTATTGTCATTTTTGTCAAAAGTCTAACCTCCTAGACAAACGTGTGAGGCTTCCTCATCTTAAGAGTTTGGGTCAGAGCCACATCCTAGATGAGGAGGAGCGAAGATTATGCTAGTAATTATTTATTTTACTTGACTGATAAAAGTAGACTCTTTATCAATATGGGACCTCTAATAGTATTTCACATTATCATAATGCACCTCATGAACATCAAAAAGATGTGTATCTCCATCAATTCAATATTCTTCTCCATCCTAGAAGTACTTGAGGTATTGATGTAGGGTTGATAGCTCTACTTTATTTTCATATAGCCACAGCCTCCCTAGTAGCGCATCGATATCGATCATATAGAACTTAATGTCTGTCATCAACTAGTCTACTTTTAGATAGATGGCTATAGCTCCCAGAGCTCTTTGTCTATTCTAATTGAACCCTTGAACGGTAATAATCTCAAACGACAAATGACATACATCCAAAGTTACAACTCTTAGGGTTTGAAGAGTGATTAAATTGACTAAGAAACCTAGGTCAATCAAGATGCGATTGATCTTAATTCCATCACTATTCCTATGACATATAATGGCTTGTTATGGTCTGTTGTTTCTGATAGTAAGTAGTCATTTGTGAAAGTGATGGTAAATGCCCCTATGCCTTGTCAGCTAACAGAAGTGCTCCAACCCCTACAAAGTTATTATCAATATCTTATTAGCTAAGAAAAAAGACTCCAACCTACATAAAGTTATCGCCTACGCTATATTGGCTACGAAAACACTTCAAATCTCAAAGTTATCGCTGATGCTTAAAGCAACTGGAAACACTTCAAACTTCTCTCATTCCTTTTCACGATTTAGGTTAGATGCCATGTGGTCTAGTGTAGGGGGAGCGGGACAGTAGCACACATCAAAGTTTCTTCTTCACTCTCTCTCTCCTTTTCTTTTCCTTATTTTTTTTTCTATATTTTCTATAATTTATTGTAAAGTGAGGGCATATCCTTGCTTAAACCATATACTATCTTTCTTAAATTAATCAAATAATGTATTTTTCTTTCTTTTGTATCTCTATTTTATTAGTTAGGTTTCTTATTTTAAGAAGTTCTTGATAATTATCAAGGTAATTAATAATAGGAGTTTGCACCTGTTGGAAGTCAATGTTTTCATAATACCTGATGGCACACTTTAAGTTAAAATAAATTTTGATTTGTGATTTGAAATCGCTCCTCGGGGTCTTCACCATCCTAGGTGATCAAAATCAATCCTACAAATTCTAACACGCCTGGTAGGACATGGCTTCTCCTCCAAGTACAGAAATGTAGTTAATACAATACATATGCTAGTAAGATAGAATTACAATTAAAAAATGATTAATTGTATTCTTCTTTGTAGAAGAAAGAATCAAATGGCAACAACGAAAAACATCTTTGCCCCAAAATTCACTATCATCCTGGGGGCAAGTTCAACCGTGCATTTTTCTTAGCCAATGATTGCTACAGAAGCAACTGAAGCTCAAATCAAGTTTAGGACCATCTCTAAGTTCATCCATTTCAAGAGGGCACCTACTATTGCACCAACTAAATTGGTCAATATGCAAAACTAGCTTGCTTCTCACCTTTCATCAAAGGGAAGGAGGCCTAATGTCATTGTCCCTAATGAGAAGGGTTGTTCAGATAAAGAGCCAAAAGCCATGCCTCATCCAATGAGGATATTAGCCTTCCAGAGGTTAGAACTGAAGCAAAACTTAGTCTTTGACCACCTTCACCTAGTTTCTCACAAGGGGGAATCCAAAGCAAATCTAGACATAGGCATCAAAGAAGAAGATTTCATTTTGATTGTCACAAGTAAAGGAAAAGCTATTAGAATCTTTAGCCGATTTAAGACACCGACCCCTCGAGTGAAGTTGATCATTATCATCCCTACCTCTAACTCCTTCGCTCCATTAAGTAATTTAGAGAGGAGTAGGAGAAAATCATGGGGGACACAGTCTTGCCTTAAGACTATAGCCAATGGGCAAATCACCAAACAAAACCATAAGGGTTGTCATAAAGCTACAACCCAATATAAGGGTCCACCAAAGGAGGCCACTCACATTATTAGAGTTATTTCTCATCATGACTCTAGGAGAGACTATAAGCCCACACCTCAATCAGCCAAATGCCAAAAAAGGTTATCCAAGTGAGACTGATTAAGGAAGAAATTCAAGAGGAGAGAGCTCTCATGGACCATTCCTTGCTACCACACCAACGAGAGGTTCTGGCAACCCCCTCCATAACTAGACTCTTGAGTGAGATGACTCAACTGATGGGAGAAGTTAGCCTCAATGCAAAGCCTAGACCTAATCCTTAAGACTTGAACCATCATGTTTTGATAGAAAGCTTGGTCATAACTAAAACTCCAATCAAAAAGTGACCATAGAAGCCCTACAAGAACAGCTAAGACAACAAAGCAAAAAAAGAAAGATGAAGCTCAAAAGAAAATTATGAAGTTGATGAAGATGATGCTACAAATGAGCCATAAGCTCAATAAGCTAGAATGATCTCAACAGCCATCCCAAGCAGTAGAGGCAACAAAAGGCACATCTCCTATAGAAGGGATCCATGAAAATGTAGGCCCTTCACAAGTACCTCTTCCAGTAAGGGATACCTAATCTTTGATTCAAGGATCCTTGACAATACAAAACTTCTAGCATACATACAACAGCACATACAATGAATGGTAACTGCATAGTTGAGAGAAGAAAGTAAAATGGGTAGGATAAATGATGTAGATAAACCATACCCTAGCCATCACGACCGAGTGTCATATGCCAAAGGGTAGATAGTACTTAATTTAAAATAATATAATGGCATGGCTAATCCTAAATAGCATATATTTTACTTTGTGACTCTGTGTGAAGATTCAAGTAATAGTCCCTTATTGTTACTCTGCCAATTTTTAGCAAGCTTGATGGGTGTAGTATTCAAGTGGTATGCTATTTTGCAACTAAAATTCATACAAACTTGTGCACAAATGAAAGAGGCTTTATGAATTAGGTTTGGAGGAGTTAGTGATAAAGTGACCATTGCAGACCTTGTCTCAACATCTAAATATAACAAGGAGTTGATTCTGGATTATATCATACAATGCAGAAATCTCAGTATCAAGTATGAATAACACATGAGCCAATTTAAAGTAGTAAACCTAGTTCTTGGTAGCATAAGGGGAGAATGAATGGCACTTTATCTGAGTTCCTCTTCTATCTATACCTTCTAAGACCTCATCATACAAGTAAAGAAGCTAGAAAATATTAGCCCACCAACCTTATCTAGTTTACAAAATTTCAAGTTAGAAAAAGATAAGGTAAAGTGTGGGGAGCCTTCCAAAAATATGAGGATTGTATTCATAGTAACTGAGCAAAAGAAACCTCTAAACACATCATGAATAAGGATAATCCTTAGAAGCCACCAATTCTTGGAGGAGATAGAGAAGTGGAACAATCTAATGATCTCTAGCAAAGGCTCAGAAAGAAATATTCTTTCAAAATAGAAAGAGTAGCTAAAATCTTCCAAGATGCCTTGAAATTAGGCCTCCAATTGCCAAAATCTAAGAGGCCAAGTGAGACCAACAAAATAGATCACCTAAACTATTGCCCTTACTATAGAGTCTTGGGACATTCCATTAAAGACTACTATGTGTTTAAGGACTGGGTCGAGAAGCAATATTGAGAAGGTAAGTTAACTCTCTCGAAGGCTACTTGATTCGAAATGCCCACCAAACACATCAATCATATCACCATGTTTTAGAACCATAAACCACTTGTTGCATTTCTTTTTAGGGAAGAAGCACAACATATCCCTGAATAAGGGCACTTATGGAATGTCTACATTTCAAAAAGGCTAAAGAAGCTGACGAGGAAAATGATTAGAAACCATAGAGAGTCTGGGATGGTGATAAAGAAGGCCTCATCAGAGCAAGCTACCTCACCTGCCCGAAGCATCAAGAAGAGAAAGAACAAAAGCAAGAAGAAAAAGCTGATTCAGCCAGATGAATATGATGTCAAGAAATCAACCATCCAAGAATACATCAATGCTCTTGATGAATACGTTCAAGGAGAAAGATGTCAAGTAACTCTTGAAGAATTCTTCTCTGACAAACTCAAAGTTTTACTAAAGGACCCTAATGTGGAAAATAAAGCAAGTAAACTTCCAATGGCAACATGCTCTACCATATTTGCTATTGGAGGTTTACAACCAAGTTGATCCATACCTTATCACTTTAATAATGAGGAAATTTAGGGTGCAAGGCAAGAAGAAGCCAATAGATTCACTCAGGATCTTACTGATGAAATGAGAAATCTCACAGGCCTCCCTAAGGGTTGCTCCCAAGATAATTATCTTAGACAGTGGTTCATCCATGAGTATAACTATTGCATGCTCAAACTATAGCTAAAAACTATGAAAGAGTTATCTACAACTAACATGGGATTCGTGAGGAGGCAAATGCAAATGCTAAATGAGCATATGAAAGCTATGGCTACCCACATGGAAAATATGACAAATACGACTACCATGCTCTATGAGAAAGTCAAGAGGATAGAGAAGGTTCTAGTAAAAAGAACAAAGCCACATAAGTGACCTCATAGGGGTGGTGAGACATCACTTATCGACCCCCCTCGGGATCAGAATGACCATTCGTGCCATTTACTCCAGAGATGGGTCAAGAAAGCTAGACACTATTAAAAAGACTTAGCCAAGCCTATGGTCCCTTATCACATGATGACTCATACATCCGAGGTAAATACTGATAACTATTATCCCAGTCTCAAACAATCTAGTAACAAATACTCAATCCATGAAGTTTGGCGAAGTCCCAGTCTTAGAACCTGTGGAAGGATGCACTTTGCCAACTTTAGAGGGACTACGCATACAAGGCATAGACGATGAATACAACTCCACATCTGACTTAGAACAACTTTATGATCACTTCGGAAGGCTCTACACTAGCAAATGTCAAAGGAAGAAGCAAGCATTTTGGGAGAGGATCAAGTAGGCTAATGCTAAAGCTCATGTTGCCCTTGCATCAAATCAATCTAAATATCCATAATCAAGCCAATCTAAATATCCACAAAAGAAGCATTTTAGATATAAAGTCTTATAAAAGGTTATGCTAGTAGATGAAATAGAAGGGTTCATACAAAGAGTTTCTAAGGACCTCTATACAAGAAAATCTCATGTGCCTAATTCTGATATTGAATGGGATGATTATCGGCCAATCATGTCCTCCAATGACATTCAGAGGATTCTTACTGGGGGCAAGAATCCTCTACCTCCTGTCACATGATTAGCCTCAGAAGTGACTCTGAAGATAAGCCTTATTGGTCTCATGATGCCAAGTTTCAACTAAGGAGAGCAAACTAGATGCAACTTCCAGGTGAAAATGTGTTACCTTTTAGACAAGCTCCAATGCCTAGGGATAAGAATATCCCTAAGGACAAAGAAAAGGAAATTTAGATAAATAAGGATATTGAGCCTTCACACACTGAACCTACACCCATAAAGGTAGAACATAATATAGCAACCTACCTTAAGAAGATTCCTTTCATGTTAAGTGTATTTGATGCCCTAATAATATCACAAGAACTTAGGGATACACTAGTGCACATCTTGCAGAATCCAGCCAACTACCAAGCATACTTTACTAAAGAGAAGATGAAGGAGTCTTTGTGTACACATCAAACTCCCACCATCACATTTACAAATGATGACTTGCTAACAATAGACCATTGTATGTCACAGGGAATAGTGATGGAATCAAGATTAATCACATCCTAATTAACCCAGGTTCCTCAGTCAATTTGATGACTCTTCGAGCTCTAAGAGCTTTGATTTTGGATATGTATCACCTATCATCTGAAATTATAACCATATAAGGGTTTAATTAGAACATCCAAAGAGCTTTGGGAGCCATAACTATCCTTCTAAAAATAGGTAAGATGATGAAAAATGCTAAATTCTATGTGATTAATACTGATGCATCATACAAAGTACTACTAGAGAGGTCGTGGCTACATGAAAATAAAGTAGTACCATTAACCCTACATCAATGCCAAAAATACTTCAAGGATGGTAAAGAACACCAAATTGAATGAGATGTACACCCCTTTTATGTTCATGAGGTGCATTATGATGATGCAAAATACTATCAAAGATCTAATGTTGATAGGGGGTATGCTTCCATCAGTTAAGTAAAACAAAATATTACTAGCCTAACCTTTGCTCCTCCTCACCTGGGAAGCGATTCTGACCCAGCTTCTACAGATGAAGAAGCTCTACAAGTCTATCTAGGTGGTTATACTTCGAATGAAGATGAGGATAGAGCTCAAACAAAAAAAATACTCTCCTTGTTATTTATGTTCCAAAAGGCTTGCTTAAGCTGTTACATGAGCTGAGCATTAATGTTGTGGAAGAGTTAACAACTTTTTATATTCCTCCATGATACAAAGGAGAAAAAGAAATACTATTCTATAAGACAATCCCTTGTGCCCCAAGTATACATGAAATTCTAGGGACTGAAGATCTAGCAGATGATGACGACCATTAACTGATAGTCTTACGTAAGTATTTCTCAAACCAAGTTCGTTAAATAATCAACAAATCTAGCTGTGAATGTCCACAAACAAAGAGACAGAGTCACTTCTTCAAGAATCTATGAGACCCACCCCAAGGACATGCTTACATTCTTGGAAAAAGAAGTAAGAACACCAAAGGACTAGGTTATATTACCCCAAATGTTGACACATATCTTGTGGTCACCATTAAACCTCTCTTCGATATTCAAGATGACTTAAATCATGTTAATACCTTCGAACTTGTGCATTGAGGTGACTGACTTTGTAGATATCATAAAAAGGTGATATCCTCACTAGGATTTCATCAGAACCAAAAGAAAAGGGCCATGATGCACCCAAGATGCTTTCAGACAAACCTTCACCAAACCTCACTCGACATAATGAATCACTTGATGAAGAAATGATCCTCAAACCAAAAGAAGCTCCACTAGAACTTGAGGATGGGGCAAGCCATAGCCGATGAACTAATGGAGATCAACCTAAGTTCAGAGAAAGATCCAAAGTTGACTTTCATTAGTACTCAACTTTCAAAGAACAGACAAACCCAGTTCAAAGCAGTGCTCCAAGAATACATTAACTGCTTCGCATGGAGCTATAAGGAAATGCCTGAACTAGATTTTGAAGTTATAGTCCATAAGCTGGTTATCAATCTCAAGTTTTCACCTATTAAATAAGCACCTAGGAAGATAAAACTAGACTTAGCACAGAAAGTAATAGAAGAAGCAAAGAAACTAATCAAAGCAGGCTTCATCAGAGAGAAAAAAATACCCATATTGGGTGGCAAGTATCATGCCAGTTAAGAAGAAGAATGGCCAAATCTGCATTTGTGTGGACTACAAGGATTTGAATAAAGCATGTCCAAAAGATTACTTTCCATTGCAATAATGGAGATCATGATTGACAATAGACCAACTTTGAAATATTCTCCTTTATGGATGATTTCTCAGGATATAACCAAATTAAGATGCATCCTAATGATGAGAAACATACAACCTTCCAAATGCCAATTGGCATTTACTGCTACAAGGTGATACCCTTCGGGCTCAAGAATGCAGGTGCCACTTATCAAAGGTCATGACTCAAATCTTTAACGACCTCATACACCAGCTAGTGGAATGTTATGTGGATGACTTGATGGTTAAAACTAAGTCTAAAGACAGATGTGTCCAAGACCTAAGAGTGGTATTAGACCACCTTGGAAAATATATCTTAAAGATGAATCATATGAAGTGTGCTTTCAGGGTATCATTGGGAAAATTCCTCGGCTTTATTGTCAGACATCGAGGGACTAAAATTGATCCATCCAAGATCAAAACTATCTTTGATATGCCACCACCCAGCAATTTAAAGCAATTGAGGTCATTCTAAGACTGACTCACATACATAAGAAGATCCATTTCAACTTTTCTAGAAAATACAAGCCTTTTTCCAAGTTGATGAAGAAGAACACTCCATTCAATTGGGATCAAAACTACCAACAGGCCTTCGAAGAGATCAAGCAGTATCTCCTAAAGCCATCAATCTTGGCAACACCCCTACTTGATAAAGCCCTTAATCCTTTACATGGCAGCAATGGAAGGATCCCTAGGGGCTCTTCTTGCCCAGAATAATAAAGAGGGCAAAGAAAATACACTCTACTATCTGAGTAGAATACTACTGAGGGTAAAAAGCAACTACTCCCTCATGGAGAAGCATTGTTTGAAACTCATATTCACAGTCAAGAAGCTGAGGCATTATTTACTCTCTCATTAATTCATTTTTAATAGCAAGGATTGATCCCATAAAGTACCTAATGACTAGGCTTGCACTCACTAGGAGGCTAGCAAAGTGGGCTTTAACCCTTATGGAATATGATATCAAGTTCACTCTTCAAAAAGAGGTTAAGGGGCAAGCCCTTATCAATTTTCTCATAGCTCATCCAATACCGGGTGATTCTCCTCTAAGTTGTGAGCTTCTTGATGAAAAAAATTCTTTTGGTTAAAGAAGGAGAACCTTACTGGAAGTTATATTTTGATGGAGCATCATCCATCAAGCATGGGATTAAACCAAAGCTTCTGTAAACCAAAGCAGGTATTGGACCTATTTACGCCACTCTAAAAGGGAGTATTTTACGATACTCCTATTTTCTTTCAAAATCATGCACAAACAATGGGACTAAATATTAGGCCCTAATTGTAGGACTAAAAATGGTCATCAATATGAAATTATCACGCCTTTATATTTTTGGTAATTTGTAATTAATTATCAGCCAAGTCCTAGGCAAATATAAAGTCCACAAATCTGAGCTCTTGAAATGTTATGAAAAGGCTGAAGACCTCATAAGGCAAATTCCACATATTTAAATAACTAGGGTTTCTCAATCCATCAATGTCAAAGCTGACTTCCTAGCCAAGCTAGCCAAGGTATTAGCTAACTCTAATAAGAGAGAAATTCTAATCACAATCTATAGTAGACAGGTAATGAACTCAATGTTTAGTATCAAGCACAAGAGGACTGAGTCTAAACTAATAAAAGATGGTACAAATTAGATAACACCATTCACCAACTACCTCAAAAGTAAAGAACTCCCAAAAGATAAATATGTACGGACATAACTCAAAAAGAGAGTTGTACACTTTCTACTTATCAGTAACACTCTTTATAGGAGGTCCTTCGATCAACTACTTTAAGACTGTCTCTCAGAAAAAGAAGCCAAGGAAATTATGGATAAAATACATTTTGGGGTCTGTGGGGCTCATCAGTTAGGTCCAAAAATGATGATAAAGATTAAGCGTATGGGCTATTATTGGCCCAAGATGGTAAGAGATTGTATCGAATATGTGAAGAGATGTCACCTATGCCAAATTCATGGCGACTTCATCCATCAACACTCAAATCCTCTACATCCAATAGTGTCATGGCCGTTCAAGGTAAGGGGTACAAACATTATTGGCCCTATCAAGCCATCTTCTTCTAGGGGTCATCGCTTTATACTCATGGCAACTGATTATTTTTATCAATAGGTTGAAACGATTCCATTGAAAGAGATGAAAGTGAATACTGTTATCCTTTTCATTCAAGAAAATATTTTGTACTGATTCAGTGTCCCTTGAAGAATCATTTTTGATAATGGATCATCCTTCAGAAGCTTCAAGGTAGGGCAATTCATGCATCATCATAAGATAGGTTGGAGATATTCATCCCTCTATAATACTGGAGCCAATGAACTCCCTGAGGCATTCAATAAGACCCTTTTCAAGATCTTGAAGAAAGATATTGTCATAAATAAGAAAGACTAGTACCAAAAGCTCACTGAGGCACTGTGGGCCTCTCGCACCACATATCAAACTCCTACCCAATCAATGCCCTGTGCATTGGTATTCAGGACTGAGGTAGTCTTGCTACTGAAAATTCAAATCTCCTCTCTAAGAATTGCCTTGCAAGAAGAAATCATAAGAGAAGATAACATTTATTTTTGCCTAGACGAGCTAAAGTCCTTGGATGAAAGAAAGCTCACACCCCAGCAAAACCTAAAAATGTATCAAGCACAAATGTCCAGGGCCTACAACAGGATGGCCCGCCTTAGGTCCTTCTAGAAGGGAGAAATAGTCATAGTCTTGAGAAAACCCATAATCCCAAATCTAAATAAGAAAGGTAAGTTTGAGCCTAAATGGGAAAGCCCTTATATCGATAACAAAGGGGATCCTACCAACTAATCGATGACAAGGAGGGAAAGGCTTATGCCACCAATCAATGGCCGATTCCTCAAAAGGTATTATACCTATGCCCTAATGGCAACAACAATCACAATCAAAAGTGTCTATATTAGTCTATGATAGAATATCTGACTTTCTCAAAAAATGAATGCTAGGTCAAACATGCATTCCATGTTTCTCGAGGCAAAACATAGACACAAAATTCCATCTAATTTGTGTGATGGTTAAATTCACGTCCCCATAAAAGTTCACTCATCATGGCATCTTAAGTTCACTTTAATATGGTAACCTAAGTCCACTTCATTGTAGCAATTTAAGTCCAATTCTATGTGGCAATTTAAGTTCACTTCATTGTGCCAACTTAAGTTTATTTCTATGTGACAACTAAAGTCCACTGTCACATGATAGCTCAAGTCTACTTTCATGTGACAACCTAAGTCCACTTTCATATGGCAAATTAAGTTCACTTCATTATGGCAACTTCAGTTTACTTCTACATGATAACCTAAATCTACTTCTACATGACAAGTTAAGTCCACTTCTATATGGCAAACCAAGTCTACTTTTATATGATAACTCAAATACACTTCTACATAATAAATTAGGTTCACTTCCATGTGACAACCTAAGTCTACTTCTACATGGTAATATAAGTCTACTTTTACGTGGCAGGTCAAGTCCACTTTCAGGTGATAAGTCAAGTCCACTTTCAGGTGATAAGTCAAGTCCACTTTCACATGAAAATCCAAATTCATCTTTATCTGGCAAAATTAAATCTACTCAATATAACAGCTTAAATTCACTCTATGTAGTGATTCAAGACTACTCCGTGTGATGATTCAAACTCACACAATCAACTCCTAGAGCATCAGTGCAAAAAGAGAGAACTCAGGAAATTTGTTCGCATCCACTCCTCTCACCGAGAAAACTCACAAAGTGGATACGAAGGGGGATTTATTTGAGTCAATTTTGACCAAAAATTCATAAAATTTCTAATTTTCACAGATAAACTCATAAAATTTCTAAAATTATAACTAAATCTATCAAAATTTTTATTTGCAAATAACCTTAAATTTTATTCAAAAAGAACCCCGAGAATTTCATAATTTTACAAAGATATCATTTTTGCAAAAAGACCTTGAAATTTATAAATTTATATTTTTTTCGTCCAACTTTTTTAAAAATTTACAAATAAGTCCCTCAAATTTTTTTTACAAATAAGTCTAAATTTTATTCAAAAAGGACCCCTAAGAATTCTATAATTTTACAAATATTCCCTTTTTATAAAAAGACACCTAAAATTTATAAAAAATATATTTTGGTCTAATATTTTCAAAAATTTACAAATAAATCTCTTGGAATTTTTCATTCACAAATGAGTCCAAATTATATTCGAAAAGGACCTTGAAAATTTTAGAATATGTATTTTTTATGAAAAACCCTTTGAAATTTATGAAATTATCCTTTGGTCTAATTTTTTAAAAAATTTTGCAAATAACCTCCCAAAAATTCATCATTTGAAAATGATACAAAATCTGGATTTTCTCATTGGGAAATAATTCCCAATCAGTTACATGATTTTGACATACAAAATTCACCCCAATCAAATCTTATATATTTTCAAAATCAAATCAATAAATCAGGATCCCATTATACTCATCATATCTTCTCATTTGGTCGAAATCCTATTCATTTCCACCAGGATATGGTCGAATCTAGCCCAAGGAGGGGGTGACAGGGTGCCTCCAACCTGGCCATGACTGCAGCTAACCAAATCCTGCCATCTCTGATTAGATTTGGCCAAAGAAGTTCACTGAGTTGGGAGTGGCCCAATAGGGAAATCGAAAAAAAGAAAGGAGAAGTTGGGGGGAAGGAGGCACACGAATTGGTGGGGAAGAAGGTGAATAGAAGGAAAAAAATCAAAAAAAAATTGACCAAAAAAAAGGAGTAGTTGGTAGCCACGTGAGCATGAAGGGGGCATGGAAGTGAAGAAAAAAATGAAGTTGCCCAAAATCAAAGTTGCGTCTTACCTTGATTTCTATGCCACCATGGCCACCTATGATCCTTGGCATCTTGATGGATTAGATCAATGCCATGGCCACCCACAATCCTCGAAGACAATGATGAAGATGGCAGACTCCGTAACTCTGTTGTGGCCACCCGCCGTCCCTCAAAGATGATGATGAAGACGGCAAACTCTGTGACCCTACTATGGCCACCGACGACCCTCCTTGAAGATGACGGACTCTACAACTCTAATATGGCCACCCGTGTCCCCTCGAAGTCCGTGATGAAAATAGTGGACTTCATGACCTCACTGCGATCACCCGTGGCCTCTCAAAAATGATGATGAAGATGATGAATCCTCATCACATCTAGCCAGGCTTTAGGCTCACAATAGGCTAGCCTTTGGGCTCGCACTAGCTAGCGTTCAGGCTCATGTTAAAGCCAGCTTTCAAGCTCACACTTAGTTAGCCTTTGGGCTCGCATTAATCTAGCCTTCGAGCTCACACTTAGCTAGTTTTCAAGCTTGTATCTTAACCAGCCTTCTGGCTCACACCTAAGCCAATATTCAGGATCGCACCTAAACCAACCTTCAGGCTCATGACCAAGTCAGCCTTCGGGCTCACACCTAGCCATCCTTCAAGCTCGCATCTTGGTTAGCCTTGAGGCTTGCACCCAAGCTAGCCTTCAAACTCACACCAAGCCAACCTTGGGTCTCGCACATAGCTAGCCTTTAAGCTCATAACCTTTAGGCTCACATCTAAGCTAGCTTTTAAGCTTGCACTTAACTAGCCTTCAAGCTTGTATTCGAACCATCCTTCGGGCTAGCATTCAAGCTAGCCTTTGGGCTTGCATCCAAGCCAATCTTCAGGCTCACACCTAACTAACCTTCGTGCTCGCACTTAAACAACCTTCGGGCTCACATCCAAGCCAGCCTTCAGGCTTACACTTAGTTAGCCTTTGGGCTCGCATCCAAGTCAGCCTTTGGGCTCACACTAGCTAGCCTTCAGGCTCGCATCCAAGCCAACTTTTGGGGTCACATCTAAGTCAACTTTCGAGCTCACACTTAACCAGTCTTCAAGCTCGCATCTAAACTAGCCTTCAGGCTAGCACTTAGCTAGTATTCAGGCTCGCATCCAAGCCAACCTTCGACCTGACACTTAGCCAACCTTCAAGCTCACACTTAGCCAGCCTTCCAGCTCGCACTCAACTAGTCTTTGGGCTCACACCAATCTAGCCTTCAAGCTCGCACTAACTAGCCTTCGAGCTCATGACCTAGCCAACCTCTAGGCTTGCACGTAGCTAACCTTTGAGTTAGCATCAAAGCCAACCTTTAGGTTCGCACTTAACTAGCCTTTGGGCTCACATCTAGGCCAGCCTTTGAACTCGCATCCTTAACTAACCTTCGGATTCGCATCTAAGGTAGTCTTCAGGCTTACACCCAGTCAACCCTCGGGCTCGCACTAAGCTAGATTTTAGGCTCATGAACTAAGTCAACCTTTGATTTTGTAAATTTAAAATTTGGTTACGTGTTTATTTTAAATCATCATAAATAGTCAAAAACTCTCAAATCAAACTGCTTAACGTGGAGTAACTCAATCATATTGAAATTGAATTCAATCAAAATAAATGAATCAAGGCCAAGTTGGCTCAAATGGACTTAAATTGGTTAAAAAAATGGGTTGAAACCTAAATTGAACTAAACTCCAAGAAATCTAGATTGAGTTAACTTAAATCAAATAAACTCATATTTAACCCTAACCAGACTCAAGATGGGTTACTCTAAAAATCAACGTGAGCTTAAATCAAATCGAATATAAATTAAACTAAGTTTAAGTCAAACCCTGACTAAGTTAAATCAAGTCCAAACTTAAAGTTAACCAAAACTAGGCTTGGTCGAGCCTGAACTATAACCAAGTTGAGTTAAAATTAACTTGAACTTGCACCAAAGTTCAGCAAAACTGGACTCTATAGAGGTCCAACATAATATTAAAATTTGTCTCAAGATAAATGAAATCAAACTTAGACCCAAACCATATTAGTCCAAATGGAACTAATTAGGATCAAACTGAGCCCCACTGAGAGTGTTGAAACTTCAGTAATACTCCAAAGCTATGAATAAATGGTGATATCACCCCATGACCTAAACCTGAATTAGTTTGAATATAACTAAACAAGATCAAATTGAGTCTCATTGGGTTTGCTACAAAATCCTTTAGCAATACTTCAAAGCTATACCCAATTCTCTAAGCCGTTGGTGGTGTTATCAAATCAAGAAAGTTAATTGCCATCACATTCAAAGTTGTCAACTACACTTCAAAGCTATACCCAACTTCATAAGTCATTAGGTACACTACTAAATCGAAAGAGGTTAATCACCATATGCTTAAAGCTATTGGATACACTTCAAAGCTATACCCGACCCCCAAGTCATCGATGATGTTGTCAAATCAATCAAGTCAACCAACAATACACTCAAAGTCGTTAGCCTCACTTCAAGCTAGTTAACCCCACAAGCAATTGACGATGCACTCCATAAGTTAGTTAACCCCACGAGTAGTTGATGACATGCTTTTTAAGCTAATCAATCTCATAAGCAGTTGACGATGCTCCTTTTAGTTACCCAACCCCAAAAGTAGTTGACAATGCCTCCTTGTAAGCTAGTCAACCCAACAAGCAATTGACGATGCACCTTTCAAGCTACCCAATCTCATAAGCCATTGGTGATACTACCCAAATTACGATACTATCGCCTATATTTTATTAGCTATGAAAATACTTTAATAACCAAAGAAGTTATGGTCTACATTTTATTGACTATGTAAACACTTTTAAAACCAAAGAAGTTATCACCTACACCTTATCAGTTATGAAAATACTTTAAAAAATTAAAGAAGTTATCATCTACGCCTTATCAACTATGAAAACACTTCAAAAAAAATCAAAAAAGTTATCACCTATGCCCCATCGGCTACGGAAATACTTCAAAATTAAAAATAACTATCACCTACACCATATTGGCTAACAAAAATGGTCCAACCTAACGGAGTTATTGCCAATGCCTTATTAGCTAACGAAAATATTTCAACCCAAATGAAGTTATCACCTATGTTTTATTGGCTACGGAAATATTTTAAATCTCAAGGTTATCATCGATATTCAAAGGAACTGAAAACACTTCAAATTTCTCTCATTCTTTTCTATAGTTTGGGTTAGAGGCCATGTGATCCAGCATAGGGGGAGAAAGGTAGTAGCATACATCAAAGCTTCTTCTCCACTCTCTCTCCTTTTCCTTTCCTTATTTTTCTTCTATATCTTCTTAATTTATTATAAAGTGAGGGCATATCCTTGCTTAAATCATGTACTATATTTCTTAAATTAATTAAATAATATTTTCTTCTTTCTTTTGTGTATCTATTTTATTAGCTACGTTCTTATTTTAGGAGATTCTTGATAATTATCGAGATAATAAATAATAGGGGCTTGTGCTTGTTGAAAATCAATGTTCCCATAATATTTGATAACGTACTTTAAGTTAAAATAAATTTTAATTTGTGATTTGAGATCCCTCCTTGGGGTCTTCACCATCTTGAGTGGTCAAAATAGATCCCACAATCATTTGCTGTTACATTTATTAGGCTCCACATTTCATAGTGAGTTTATTTACAGCTTCAAGTGTTTCTATTTCATGTTGTGTAATAAGTGTATATGCATTGTTATACAAAATAATATATTAATGTGTTTTTATTTTCAAAGCACAATAGTTCACTCAAAGAAATATCAACCCATTGGAGTTATGTCTACGGCACCTATAGGTAGCGAGGAGTGAGTGTTGGAGACCCCATTATTATCTAATGAAAATTCTTATTTTGACTCCACTAGAAACAACACAATCTCCTTATCCCCTAAAGAGGAAAATCAAGATGTGCCCATTGATGAAGGTATGCAATACAGTAGTAAATTAATCTAATTTTTAATTATCGATTTTTGTACTTTTCTAATTTTTCTAATTTTGAGGTACAAGTTTTACATAATCATCATGTAGACATGTTTGCAGACCAAACAAGTTTATAGGAGTTTGGGACTCTGGAGGGTATAGATTGATGGCGAACATTAATCACTATAATCAAGTCATCGAGGATAATTCAGTGAGAGTCTCGACCAAACTAGGGATTATAGCCAAGGATGAAAATAAGTTATCCTTGACTTATACCGATTGGCAAACTATGCAAAACGAAAATAAGGAAAGAACTTGGAAAGCCATAAATTTGATATCAACCTTCAAATTTATGTACTATGTCTTTGTTCTCATATCAAGTACACCAATATGTTGATTATTATTTGAATTTTTTTAATGTTTGAATGTATAGGCAAATACCAATTTAGAGGATGCAACTAAAAGAAGCATGATGTGAAGTTTACGCAAGCAATGGTAGGATTGGAAGAATTATGTGCACAAGAAGCATTTCATACCATTCAAGAGAATGCTAGATATGCTTGGCACTTGCCTGAATCTCAAGATTGAAGAAGACCAATGGTCTCTTCTAGTGCAGCAAGTAGGGGGTGTCTAGGTAATTTTCTTTCCTTTATTCATTCTTCTTAAATTCACAGTTGATGCGTTTCCCTCATAATGAGTTTTTTATTTAGGTAACACAGTAAAAAAAATAAAAGATATAGAAAAAGCAAAAGATGAGTCACTTTCTCTGTCATAAAGGCACGCCAACTTAATGGCTAGGGTATTTCCTTATAATTAATGCATTAAATGTATTGTTAATATTAAAAATTCTTTTATCATTTTATTGAATGCAAACCACCATAGGTTGAGGAGAAAAGTGGAGCTAAACCTTCCAAACTTGAGGTATTTTTGGTATCCTATACTAAGATAAATGGACAACTAGCTGATGAGGCATCCGTAATAGCAATGATGAGTATCATTTGATATCATTATTCATTCTTAATAGTGAATGTGTGCTTACACTATTATTTATCTTCTTTCAAGCTTAGATTTTTGAGTTTGGTCATGCTATGATAGAAGATTTTATGTTAGACATGGCCACTTAGAATGACATCCAAGACTAGGTGTTTGGTTGTGAGAGACCTAGCTCCCTAGGGACATTTGGTATGGGACCAATACCTACTCAAGTCTCTAGCAATTCCTCCATATCTTTGCAAAATGAACAAAGTTACACCCAAGCAGAAGTATAGGCCATTGTATGAGTTGAGATGGTTGGTCTTCATGAGATGTACGAGATGCTCAAGTGTGACTTCTAGGTTATGTAATCTTAGTTGGTTTGTCAAACCAGTGCTTCAATTTCATAGGTTCCTTGTGAGTAGGGAGTTCATGCGGTATGAAAATTTTGATTTTTTTTAAATTTTTTTGTGCATATTATTTATTCATAATTCTAATAACAGTGTCTGAAATATGTTAGGTTCTAAAAAATGCAAACTAACATCAAACTAAGAGATCCGATACACATGCATGCTTGAGAGAAACTACTTTCACTTATTTGGAACCTCAAGTGTTTCATTATGTAGCTATCTTAATCTTATTATATTTAACTATGCATCATTATTAATACACATCACAATAATCTAAGGTTGGGTACAAAGGTGGGAAAAAGAGAAAGTGCATATGAAAACAAGAGAGGGTACTCGAGTATTTATTTAAGAGAGTTAGTATTAAAATATCTGATATTGGATATTAATGAATATGAAACATGTCTTTTTTTTATTGTAATTTAATCTTGATGCTCTATTGTTGTCATTGAAGTTAATTTCATAGTAAATTTATTTATTTTTTGTGATGCATAGGTACTGTAGTATTCATGAATTATTATATCATTCATTTTTGGCTTTGACGCAAAGGGATTCAAACTATTAGGATATTCACAACTTTACAGCGAGACATGTTCAGAAAGAGTGGATGTTCAGGATGCTCCAACCGAGAGTAAAAACTATATTTTTTAACTTTTTAGATTAAATTATGTTATTGACTATATATTATAAGTTGTTATGTTTGACATATATTCTCAAGTGGATGTTAACATTTTGTTATGTAATAAATTCTACCTGTTGTATCTATAAGTTAAGATGTATTAACTACAAATTATTGTGATGTATACTTTTATCATTTTGTGATGTTATAAATATCTCTTATTTAGCAAAATAAAGTATTGGCGACAATTCAATAGAATGGAAGTGCTGCCAAAAATATTTGATGAGGCTTCTGCCAATAATACTATTCACAGCGCTTTTTACAGAAGTACCAAAAAAAAAAATACATATTTTGCCAATATTTATTTGATGTGGTAAAAAAGGTCAAAAAAAAAAAAATATTTAAAAAAAATCTTTGCTAGTGCTTTTAAAATACCACAAATAGTTGTAGAAGCGCCGCAAAAAATACATGCTTTACCAATATTTCTTTGACGCGGTGGTCAATCTCGTCCAGCTGAAAATCAAGTGGCAGTTAATTAAAAATAAGGACGGAGTCAATCCTTTGTTATTTTATCTAAAAACTGCGAACTGATAAATTTTGTATCACTGTTTTTTGCATTCATATGTTGTTTTTCTTTAATTTCAGGTTACTATTGTTAAAGCAAAATAGATTAATGGCAATACTTGAGAAAGAACTGGTTGTTGTATAGCTTAATCTCAATCTACAACATGTTATCTGTAAGAGATTATTGAAATTGTTAGTTGGCATAAAATTCCGCCCACAATCAAGTGGAAAATATTTCTTAAAAACTTGTAGTAATACTAAAAAAAACTCAAAGTCTGAATGCTGAATCTATTCAAGGGCACGCATTATTAGTTTATTGTCATATAAGAATCATGGAAGACGAGGTAATTCACAAATTTGAATTTGAAACAAGTTCTATGACAAATTCATTTATTGGGTGGCAATTGATTAAGAGGATATTTGGATTAATTTTAAAATAAAGAAATTGAAAGAATTTAGAAAATTGAAGTCTCAATTTTCCTATATCAGCGTTTGGATATATCAAATATATTCGAAATTATTAGAATTGGCTCATTTCTCCATTTGATTTCTATGGTCAGAACCTGAAAAACACCAATTTCGAAAGAATTGGGTTAGGATCCACGTTCGCTAATTCCGGATCAAAATTGGGAAGAAATTCCTAATTTTTCCCCAATTCCATTTGATCACCTTCTTCCTCTCTCCTCTTCAATGAGCTCGATCCTAGCCCATCGCTCCCCAATCTCGTCTCATACTTCCCACTATTGATCTCTCTAGCGATTCTCCTCTCTCGCCAATTGAGCTCTAATGTTCATCCACCTTGATGCAAAGGTATTCGATGGTCATCCCTCCCGATTCGGCACTATCCTGCCAATTCGATCCCTCTCTCCTGCCCTCTCCAACTTTGACGATCATCCTCCCTTCTGATCAATGACCATCCTGCCGTTCCTTCCCATCTCTCTTACTCTCTCTCTAGCTCTAGTGATCGTCTGCCCAATCAAATATTCACTATCCCGCCAGTCCTTTCCCTCTCACCTGCTCTCTCTAGCTGTGGTGATTGTCCTTGCTCTCCATCCAACCCTACCTGACCACGCACTTCGGCGAGCGATGGTTTACCAATCCACTACTTGTTGCTGTCACCCGTGATGTACTTATTTTTATTTAGTTTATTTGTGGATGAGATGGTATTGACAACAATGACCTCCCTTCCTAACCATATCACCCATCGAGGTGATTTGGGCACCTATGTGACCGTGATGGGCATGCCTATTTGTCGCCATTACAGGCGTCGTTCATTCTTCCATGTTGGGTTACAGGTTGGATATTGTTATAATGTTTTTTTTTTTTTGTTCACTTGCGTTTTATTATTGTTATTAATTGTTAGTTTCGTTTTTTTTTTATCTATAATGAAATTATCATGCTATATATTGATGGCCTATTTATGATATTATGTACCTATTAAGAATCAACTCTAAGTCCTAGATCTATGATGTATAGGGGTGTAAATGAGCCGAGTTGATCTTGATCCGGCTCAGCTCCACCCTAAAAATAACCAACTCAAGCCGATCTCAAGCTGCTCGAGCTTGACTTGCTGAGCTTATAAGCTCAAATGAGTCGAACTGAAGCTCAATTCAAATCTAATTTTCAAAAATTTATTTTTAATCAATTTACATCAAAATAAATTTTAAACATTAAAAAAATATAAAAAAATAATCATCCACAACATCACAAATTACAATTCACAAATTTACAGAAAAAGTATTAACCTAAAAAATTTATAGATAATGCTAATAACAATAAAACTTAAAAATATATGGATATTGAGAAAATCATGTTAATAAAATAATATCTAAATATAAAAAATTATATCAAGTATTACATCACAATTAAAAAATTAAATATATATTATAATATATATTTTTAAAATTATGTTTTTATAAATTAAAAAATAAATGAGCTCTCGAATTGAAATCGAGCTAGTTGGGTCTAACTTAAACTAAGTTTTAAAAACATATAGGTAAATGAGCTAAGTTTTTGAACTAGAGCTCGATTAGAGCTCAAAACGACCCAAGCTAAATTCTAAGTTGAGATCAAGCTACTCACGTGATACAAACTAAATGGACACTCCTGGTGATGTACATTGTTCTCATTTTTATATCCGTTAATGATAAAAACTTAATTCATATGAGTAGCCATTTATGTTAAATTTACATGCCGTTTGTAAAGATCTTTATGTATTAATTAAGTTATTGTATGTAATGTATTTCTATTTAGTAATTAATTTTTTATTCATTATTACTAGATGTACATAATGTTTTTGAAAACATGAAATGTAGGCGTGCTTCAACGAGAGAATATTTAGGTATAGTCGAACAAAGACATGTTAATGCGGATTCCTCCTACATAACAACTTTTTTTTCTAACTCCACAAGCAATTAATCGAAAAAAAGTATAGGACACTTAAAAGAGCTGAATGCAACAGGTTTATAAATAGTACTCATATATCATAAGAATAGTTTGGGAAAAAATTATCACTACGAACATCATGATCAATATACGCTAGGCATATTTCTTACATCCCTGTTTCTCTTGAATCAGACAAGGTAATAGGCAAAGATGATAATATTACAAGGAGCCACATGCAAAATAAAAAAATTACAGATATCTGTATGGAAACACAGAAGAATGTTGGAAGAAATGTGCAAAAATAACACCCTCGTTACCCTCCTGCTTTAATGCCAAAACTATTTCCCTTGTAACATACAGAAAAGAAAGAAAATTATTAAGTTAATAAATGTGCAAAAATTAACCACAATTCAGATACATCCCACATAAACACACCAGCCGCAACTACAAACTCCAGCCAGTCGCACACATCTACACATTACATGGCTACAAAGCTCCAACCCACACACACCCCTCGTGTCCATCTGTCCCCCTCTCTTCACTGACTACAAACAGGCCCACAACTCTCTTATATACATGCATAATTACCCACATAACATGATGCATATGCTACAACAGAAAACTATAAACCCTAGAAAAGCTTGCACCAAAGCATCCTAGCTCTCACTCTTCCGTGTGTTTCTTTCCTATCACAGGTCGGCGCTGGTCCCGAAGCTAAACAAAAACTACAAGAGAAAACTGATCATATGAGCTCAAATCTCATTAGCAGGAGAGGCACTCCGGGCTCCGATGGATGTTGCCGCTGCTCTGCGCTCGTATGCATCCGACAACGATTTTCTCCGAAACCTATTCCATTCTTTCCCTCCTGCTCACGTGGAAAACGAAATAAATCATTTTTATGAGAATCACCGTTGACGAGCTATGAATATTAAGGGCACGCTCGGTGAATTTAATAGTACCCTAAATAACGCAAATAAAAACTAGTGAGATGAGTTGAACTGGAAATTAAATGTTCAATAAATTACCAAATTCTTGACAACTTTTTTTTATCATTGACAAGAATAGATATGGCTGAATGTCTTGTTGTCCATCCAAAACATGGATATAAATTTGCCAACATAAATGATCTAATTTTATTGAATTCAAAAAAATATTACTCATTTTGTATGAAATTTTTTTTTACGCAGAAGAAATATTCACCATAATCCATTATATACAAAAAGAAAATAGAAGACAGACTCAGATAATAATTTAACCTGATCATCAATTCCAAAAATAATTTGAATCGCTCCAAATTCGGCACAGGAAAATATAAATGTCTAGATTTATGAGAACTTGAGAACTTGTTTACCAAACATCAAACCATTCATTCGAGAAACAAATGGACATGTCTCTTGAAAAAATCTCGATAAAATAAAAAAAGTTATCTCGTAGAATACAGCCCCGATTAAATCAAGATACCGTTGCGGATGAAGAGACAAACAGGCAATCCGGATCGTTCCAAAATCAGCGAGAATCAGCTAGGTCCTCTAATTCACAAACTACCCCTAATAATTGAAGCGTTCCCAAACAAAGAGAAGGGATTCTCGTAAAATAAAGTAAATCATTTCCAAATTGACCAAGACGCCCTTCTTCTTCCACCGAATACCATCGAAAAAGAACGCATCTATCTTACCGGAAAACGGGGATACCGGAGATGTCGTCCCCGCCGGGGAAGACGGCGGCGTAGCGCTCGCGGGCGACGTGCACCCAGCCGGCCGCTTGATCATGATGCTTCTCGTCACCTTCGGCTCCTCCCCAGCCTCCTCCACTGCGATGGCAGCCAGATTTAAAGGCTCCGAGGTCGCACAAAATTTAGTAAAAAATAATACAAAGAACGAGAAAAATTGAGATGCCGCCGAACCTTTCCCGGAGGACGGCCGCCAAGTGAAAGACGCTGGCTTCCGGAGTTTGCCGAGGCCAGTCTCAGGCTGGGGTCCCGCGAAGTTGTCGTCCCAGAGCTTGTCCAAGAGGCCCATCGCCTTCGGATTAATTACCGGAAACACCACTCTAAGGCTCTCCGACGGAAGCCAGAGGTGAGGGCGTTGTCTACAGGGGGCAATTTATAGGAGATCGGGATCTGTCTGATCGAATCTGGGCCGTTGATTTGGGAAGCATGTGATGACATGGCGGACGACAAGGCAGAAGATAAGATCCACGTGACGGGTCTTGGGACGAAGAAACGTGGCAAAAACGGTTTGGTGCTGGAACGCGTCACGTGACAGACGGGGCCCACCGAGATGGCGTCCAGAAGATTGAAAATTATCGGCATTTAATTATTATTAAATAATAATATTTTTTTTATAATATTTTATCTGTATAATATCGGAGGATTATAAGGTTCCGTTTTGTTAGCATCAATCCATTTCAAAAAAAATTTTCTCGTAAAATTAATATTACTTATTTTATATCATTATTAAATTAAATTATTATAAAAAATTAAATAATTTTTGAAATTTAAATTATTGAAATGTTAATTTCAATAAAAAAATATTAATTTATGAAAATAATTTACTAGTTTTGATCAAGATCCTGATCTTAATACTAAAACAAACATTGCCTAAGGATCTAAATGAGTCAAGTTAACATAAGCTTGGCTCAACATGACCTCAAAAATAATCCGCTTGACTCTAGCCAGAGCTCATTTCAAATTTAAATTTTAAAAATTTTAATTAAAAAGTATTTTAAATTAATTTTTAAATTTATGAAAAATATAGAAAATATTAATTATAATATCATAAATTATAATTCATGAATTTATAATAAAAATATTAAATTTAAAAAATTATAGATAATACTAATAATATGTATATTATAAATAAGTTCTTGAGTTGAAATCAAATGAGTTGGATTTAATTCAATCTCAACTTATTAGATAAATTAATTGAGTTTTTGAGCTCAAGATCCAAGGCAAATTCGAGCTAAGCTCGAAAGCTGCGAACTAAATTGATACTTCTAATTAGCTCAAAGTAAGAAGATGAGAACCACAAAATCAAATGTTTTTCTATATGGATCAAATTCAAATGTTTTGAAGTCTAGAGAACGATGGTTCTGCAATTAGTTAATATTTTTTGATATTATTTTTGGATATTATTTTTGGAGGCCGGGGCGTCGGCGCGCCGAAACCCGGGCGCAGACGGCCACGGCCGAGGCCGTTCCGCCCCGGCCGCCGAGAGGACGGAGGCGAGGCGGCACGCCGGCACGCGGGGGCAGACGACCAAAGGCCGAGGCCGTTCCGCCCTGGTGCAGGACGCAGCCGCCTCGACCTCCGCCTCGGCTCCCGCCGCCGGCTCGCCGACGCCCCGGCCTCCGCCTCCGTCCCCGGGCGCCGAAATTCGGATTTTTACAGAAAAGTCCCGAATTTCGGATTTTTGCAAATAAAATCCCGAAATTATTCAAATTATAGAGAAAAGTCTCCGAAATTCGGATTTTTGCAAATAACACCCCGAAATTATTCCGAATTATAAAAAATCCTGAATTTTCTTATAAAACCCTCTTCTTCCTACTTAGCCCTAAACTTAAAATTTAAAGTAAAATATTTTTTATCATATTTTAAGTAAAATTTTACAAAAAAGACATTAGTGATTTTTAAATTTATAATTACAAATTTAATATTCATACATTACAAAATAGACCCTTGGCCGTCCGAGCCCGCGTGCCAGCGCGCCGGCCTTAGCCTTCGTTTCCGACACGCGAGGGCGGAAGGGCCTCGGCCGTGGCCGTCCGCGCCCGGGTTTCGGTGCGCCGACGCCCCGGCCTCCGCCTCCGCTCCCGCCGCCGGCTCCCGCCCGGCCTCCGCCTCCGCACCCGCTGCCGGCCTCCTCCTCCGCTCCAGCCCGCACCGGGGTGTTATTTGCAAAAATCCGAATTTCGGGGACTTTTCTGTAAATCAGAATAATTTTCGTGAGTTTATTTGCAACCATTCGAATTTCGAGGACTTTTTTATAAATCTGAGTTATTTCGAGATGTTATTTGTAAAATATCGAATTTTGGGGCGTTAAATATAAAAAAAAAATTTTAAGGGTGTATGTGTAAAATAATCGAGGGTAAAATCAAAATTTTTTGACAAAATTTTGATTAAATAACAATTAGAGAGCCGTGGGTAAATATTTTCGAATTTGAGAAGGTGGGGTAATTACGGAAATTACGGGGATTAAGCGTAATTAAGGCTAATTAGGGGGTTATCCGTAATTATTCCAAAAATTTATAATAACAACACATGTCATTATTTACTAAAAATCTTTTTTTTTTTAAAAAAAAAGAAAAGAATTAGTTAATCGAGATGTTGATAAAGGGAACAGACGATGATGGCTGGTAGGGCTGGTAGGGCTGGTAGGGATATAGATGGGTGAATTGAGTGAGGTGTCGTTCTGTCACACGGGATCTCATCATCGATAATATCACGGGGGGACCACTGCGGATGAGCACGAAGCAGCGACGAAGCCACCGTCGAGTCTCATTTGTCCAACATCACGAATGGTGCATGTCTAGCAGCTGCCGTAGCTATTAATTATAGTATTGCGATGCCGATAATGGTCGAAATCGATCAAAATCAAATCAAAACCGAATCCAAACGGACAAATTCGATCGGTTTGGAAAGACCTAAAGCTGACCGAACCCACGGATAAATTCAAAACATAAGTCGTACGCTCAAAATCGAAAGAAACTTTTAAGGAACGAAATCCGAGATTTAAGAAAAACCGAAATCCGACCTGTCTAGCTATATTTACTCGGTTTTATTTGTTAATAGCGTTCCGAACCAATTATTGCACATCCCTTTCTATCAAATCCAAAAAAACCGTCTCCAACAAACTAAAAGAAAATAATAATAAATTTTTATCAATACTAAAATATTCTTATTCTAAAAGTCTATTTATTTTGTGTAATTTTAAAATTTTAAAAATTTTAAAATTTAATGTTTATTATGTACAATTTTGAAATTTTGAAAGATTCACTAACCGGTTGATTTTCAAAATTCTAAATTTTAGAATTTAACATATAAAATCACGTGTTAAATTTTATAATTAAATATAATTTATAATTTATAATTTTAAAATTTACGAATTCAACAAAATAAATACAAGATTAAAATTAAAATTTATATATTTTATAAAATAAATATATTATCAAATTCTTCAAATGTAAACTTTTAAAAATTTAAAATATTAAAATATTTATAATTTTTGAATTTTATGAAACAAATATATTCTAATTAGATTAGCAAATCCTAGATTGTACATTGTTGACAATAGAAAATGGAGGTTGCCTTCAATTAATTGTATTTGTAAAATTATTTATTTTTATTGATGACCAACGTTGGTTACTTAAATAACACATAACATGATTAACGACCGGTGAATCCATTCAGATTCTTGAATGAGTGACACTATATGACTTGACCATCATTTATGGTTCAATAGCCCTCATCAACTCACTAGACTACTTATTTATGCACTCTTAGAAGGAGACTAATTCAGGATTTATTTCGAGAAATTGCTTGAGATTTTTGATATATTAAACCGATCCATCATTAATTTGTAAAAAAAGATTATAAAAAAAATAATAATAAATTTTACGACTAATGATTTTTCCGATGCTCAAATTACTAAGAAATTATGTGACAAATGAAAAGAATTGAGTATTAATTCTTATTTTTGTGTGTACTTTTTTATGTACAGTGAAGCAAAGCAATTAGATATATTTAAGATTTCTTAATCTCAACTAAAATACTCGTCAAATCTCTTGTAACTCACTCTCGCATATTCCAAATTCTAAAAATTGTATCTTAAGTTACAAATATATATTAACCGTTTGGTTGTCTGGCTTGATGTCTCAAGGATTGAGTTTCCGATCCTAATAACTCATCTCGGTATGCCTCTTCATGGGATCCACCGAATTGCAATCACCTTAGAAGCTTTTTACCTCAATAAATTTGGCTTGGTGTATCATCAATGCCCCCTAATTTTGAGCGCCAATTTTTTTTAACTTGATGCATGGAGTTAGCCCGATTATTTCGAGCTGAGTACTAGCCATTGACCCCTATGATGCCTTAAAAAGTGAGCTGCTACCATATTGAATTATGCAAAATCATTGGACTTCATATATTATTGAGGCGACAGCTCTAAACCGTCAGTTTAAAACTTGAAGAAGTCGATCCAAGCCAACACATGGACCCTATGATTCATGCACTCGGCTAGCATCCACAAACTTTGGTGGAGCTTTCGCAGATAGCTGACATATGTCGGCCGAGATCCAGGTTGCAAAATATGTTTCCCACCTTCGGCCTCCTACAGCTCGAACCTTGCTGCGTGGCTCAAATCCAATGAGCGACTCCACCTATAAAAGGCTGAGTTGACTTCTTTCACCACTTTTGGCCATTTCTCATTCCTGAGTTGTAGAACTCTCCTCTACTTTTCCTTGCTCTTTTCCTTCAAATGGCCTCCTCATCTGTTATTAAAAACACTTCTTAGGCATCAAAGATGACTATGATCTCAATCGTCATTGCTGACATCATCGCTATGCAAGCCATTGCGCCTCCAATGCTTGCACTCTGGCCCCCATTGCTCTTTTGATAGTGCTAGCCCCAACAACTCCTTCCAAGCCCCAAGATCGAGGCAAGTTTCTCTTCTCTACTAAGTCTTAGTTTGGTACAACTTTCTTTCATGATATTGCCTGCACTTTCAATTCAGCACAACAATCTATTGTATATAATCTAGGCTATGAACTTGATAATTCTAGCATAACCTTAGGCCCAATTTGGGTGACTTATTATGCAGTGAAAACATACCGTAGTCAAGAGAACTTGTAGCTGGGCTTGGCCAATGTGATTTGAACAGAAAAATGTTCAAGTGTTACCTTAGTTATCCTCTATAAGTACTAAGACCTAGCTTAGGCTCTTAACAAACTAAGTCTAACTCAGTTTCTACATTCATGATAGATCCCTTCGAATCTGGAGAGAGTATTATTTCCGTTTTGATCTAGATTGTCGAATCCACACTTAAGTAAAAGCAAATCGAGCACCTAGTTCAAGTATTCAAATTTTCAGATAGAACAAAGGTGGACCTTTGGAGGTTGGAGGAGGAGAGTAGAAAACTCAATGAAGAGTTCAATTTTGTATTTTCTATCTTCCGAAAGATATTTGAGGGAGGATTAGGTACCCCATATACTACTTCACCTGAGATCTCTTACTCAACTGGGACCTTGCTTTGGACTAACTTATCTCAAAAATTATGAAATTTATCACAGCCTTTAAAGCCTTGGCTAAGTCTAAGAGAATCACCCTATAGTAGATATGTTTCGAGATGCCTTTAAGGGCCACAAAGGGGTGAATGCCGAGAGTAGATAGTATTTCACTCCAAAGAACTTGAAAAGTTTTGCATTGAATCCTTTTTCTATTTGATTTTGGGAGGACCACCTTATTAGAGTCTTCACCTGTGAGGACCAAAGGCTTCATAGTGAGTGAGGTAACCCTACAAACCAATAAATTGATCTTGAAATCTCCTACAAGGCACATAGATTCTTAGTATCCTGGGTTGGGAAAATTGAGGAGGCTAGGTTGCCCTCCAATTGGTGCCCTAAGTTGCACCTTGGCAAACATAGCCTATTAGTGGCTTACCAATCTAATAAGAGACCAACTCTTTTTTTAGTAGGATAGGCCAAAGTAGGTCTGATTAGTTCCTCAATTAATGTCTTAAATAGGACTGGACTAGATCACCTTCATGAATGAGGTGCTAAAGAAGAGGGTAAATGTCCCTCAAGTCTATCCTCCTCAACCATTGAGGAAGAAAATAGACTCGGTGGGGGATAGTGTAGAGCCACCATAGTTGGAGCCAAATGCTTCAAAGAAGAAGAGGTAAAAGACCTCAGCTGGTGAGGGTAATAACCGTGCCAGTCAATGTGGGGAGAAGAAGAGGAGGGCAATGCGATGGCCAACTCCTTTTGTCTCTCATTTGGCTAAGCCTTCTCCATCGGTAGAGCCTACTGACTCGCCTCCTCCTACCATTATCACTTCAATCAAAGTCTCAACACTTGCAATCAAGGCACGTGCTTTGAAGCAAGGGTGCATTATTCAACTCTCCCAAACTCCATCTCCCCCCTCCCCATTGAACTACCCAAGGTGAGATTGTACTAGTTGTGTATTGAGTTCTAGGTGTCTCGAACTCGGATTAGAGTTTGAGTTATAGTAGAAATTCAAAGTTGGATTCAAATTTATGATTGATTTGTAATATTAGGAGTTGTAATTAGAGTAAAACTCAGATTCAATAAGCATCTATAAATATACTATAATATATAGGGTTTAAGTGTAGTGTAATATTAAGGCTGACCTAGAGAGAAATAGAGAGAATAGAGAGAAGAGAAAAAGAGAGAGCATCGGCTCTTGTGTGTGGGTCTTTTTAATATTTCTCGGTGATCTCTCGCGGTGGTTTCTCGTGGTGTTCTCTTAGAGATTCTCTCTGAAGGTGGAGGCATTGTCGATACTTGGTGACAGAGTTCAGTTGAGTAAAAAAGAGTATAATCTTTCTTGTAAATTCTTGCAAAGCTTTTGATAGTAGATCTCTCGCTATTTTGTCTTGTTATTTTCTTTTATCTTGTATTACTTCTCGTTTCTTATCTTGTTTGAGAACAAGGTGATTTATGAACCTTCCGTTGTAAATTTCAATAATTGATATCAAAGTTTGGAAGCAAACAATCAAGATGGTAAAATCGTTACTCGAGATGAAGAAGTTTGACGACAAGATAAATTTTGCTTTATGACAGAAAAAGATAAAGGTGGTTCTTACTTGTCAAAGTCTGCAAAAGATATTAGATGGTAAAGAAAAGAGGTCGGCTAAGATAAGCGATAAAGAATGGGAGGAGATAGATCAGAAGGTATTGAATTTAATTATTCTAAGACGGACTGATGAGGTTTTGTATAATGTCATTGATAAAGAGATAACGATAAACATCTAAACAAAATTCGAGAAATTGTACATGTCAAAAAGCCTCACAAACAAGTTCTACCTGAAATAATAATTGTATAGAATACGTATGAGCGAAGGTACAATTATATTACATCACCTGAATGCCTTCAATAAACTTATTAATGATTTACTGAAAGTTGATGTGAAGTTTGGAGAGGATGATAAAGCATTGATTCTTCTAATGTCTCTTCTTGTTTCGAATGATCATATTGTGAGCACAATTCTTTATAATAAAAGAACTCTCAAGATGAAAAATGTGACAGTTAGTCTTCTTTCTAATAAGAAAAGAAGAAACTCCAATATTAATATAGAGTTTGGTAAAGGATTGGTGGCTTATGAAAGAAAAAGATTAAGAGAATATGGAAAAGGCAAACAACAGTCCAAATCAAATTTGAAGGCGAAAGTATAATGTTATTCATATAAAAAGTCTGGTCACATTAGACGGTATTGCTCTAAACATGGGAAGATAGTTCTCCAATATGATGATGATAATAGCATATGATAGTCCTCCAACATGGGAAGAATAGTGCATATAGAGATGTTCTTATAGTATCCATATAAATCGACACTTTTGTTAAGTAGATTTTAGATTCTGATAGTTCTTACTATATTTGCTCCAGAAAAGATTGATTTATTTTTTATGAGGAAAATAAGATGAAAGGTACTGTTTGGTTAGGCGATAATTCGGCCTGTAAGATCGCTGGTGTGAAAATAGTCCAAATCCAGATATTTGATGGAGCCATTCATACTCTTACTGAGATAAGGCATGTCCTCAAAATATGGAAGAATCTAATTTCACTTGGTATACTGGAGTCAAAAGATTATAATTATTCAGCGAGAGATGAAGTCGTGAAGATAACATACAGTATTAAAATCCTAATGAAAGAAGAGAAGTGCAACAATATTTATCAATTAGTAAGGAACACCATTGTAGGTGGAGTGTCCATAGCTATAGTGGTGAAGAGGAATTATAATACTCAGAGCGATTCGATGGAAGATAAACGTTCTTCTCGAGTTACTATAGCAAAAAATATAGGTCATCCAAAAGGCTTCCAAAATTACAATACTATAGGCATGAAGAGCGGATTTGAGGTTGGCTCGAGCTTGCATCTTACGATTAGTTGAATAAGCTAGTAGCCCAGGAGAAGGAGCTGGATGAAAGATGATGTCTGAAGCTTTATGATGGTGGCACACCCGAGTTCAAGCCAAGGTGGAGATTATTGAGTTTTAGGTGTTTCAAACTCGGATTAGAGTTTGAGTTAAAGTAGAAATCCAAAATTGGATTCAGATTTATGATTGATTTGTAATATTAGGAGTTGTAATTAGA
Source organism: Trichopus zeylanicus subsp. travancoricus (assembly GCA_005019695.1). Taxonomy (NCBI): domain Eukaryota; kingdom Viridiplantae; phylum Streptophyta; class Magnoliopsida; order Dioscoreales; family Dioscoreaceae; genus Trichopus; species Trichopus zeylanicus. The sequence continues at coordinate 1,073,006 of RXID01021777.1, read as the reverse complement.
GTAAAACTTGGACTCAATAAGGGTCTATAAATATACTATAATACATAGAGTTTAAGTGTGGTGTAATATTGAGGTTGAACTAAAGAGAAATAGAGAGAATAGAGAGAAGAGAAAAAGAGAGAGAGTATCGGCTCTTGTGTGTGGGTCTTTCTAGTGTTTATCAGTGATCTCTCGTGGTGGTTCTCATGGTGTTCTATTAGAGATTCTCTTTGAAGGTGGAGGCATTGTCGATACTTGGTGAAAGAGTTTAATTGAATAAAAAAGAGTACAATCTTTTTTATAAAATCTTGTAAAGCTTTTGATAGTGGATCTTTCGTTGTCTTGTCTTATTTTTCTTATCTTACATTACTTCTCGTTTCTTGTATTATTTGAAAACAAGGTGATTCGTGAACCTTCCACTGTGAATCCCAACAATTGTGGAGCTAGAAAAGAATTGATTGACACACTATTGAGGAGTATTTCAACTCTAACCTCGGCCTCCACAAGGGGTCACTACCTACAAGGAGGTATATAGCTTCTTTTTATCCCATATTTCTTTTTCCTTCTTTTTCTTCTACTAAATCCTTGCTTGGTTTACAAGCCTTAAATTTTTTTGCACTTTTCTGAGGGGAGGTATTATGCCTCCTAGAAAGATGTTTCAGCATACAAGTCTCTAGTGACCAATACCAAACTAGAGGTGGCACTTCTCTGCTCTCACTCATTAAACCTCTAGTTAGAGATTCAGGATGCTCAAATGGCCAAAGTTGAAGCCAAGAAGGCTAAGAAGATGGCAAAATACGCTAAGTCTACCACCAAGGCTAACAAAAGGGCTACTTGTGATGAAGCCATGAGGAAACTAGAGGATCTATAACTTCACCGAGAAGTCGAGCTGACCAAGGCTCGAGAGGGGGTGATGGAAATAAACCTCCAAAGCAAGGATTTCACCCCTTCTCCTAGCTCACGAGAAGACTTTGATAGCTGTAAAGTGTTAGTTTGGCTCAAAGAACCTTTGATCATAAGGCTAGTTTGCCACCAACTCATACAAGGAGGGGTATCTCTATTGTCGAGATACCATTATCCAAGCCCATAAAGAGCTTGGCTCCAACTCGGGGACCTCCACATCAAACCATACCAAGATACTCATGTGGTCCATTTGAAGTAAGAATATGATGAGGTAATTGACAGGGGTGATGCTAAGGTCAACCTCAGTTCAAGCTCAAGCTATTCTCTAAGTGATGATGAAGTAGGCAAGGTGGTCAATGTTCCTTCCAATGAGCCAAATCCTTAGTTCTTCTATATTGAATTCATTTTGTATTGAAAGTACTTTTGTCCTTGAATTTTCTTTTGTAATGAAACCTCATTTTGATTTGGATTTATTGTCTTTTTGCTTTCAATATCAATAAAAATTTGTTGTGCTTCCACACAAGTTTTGATTTGGATGTGAGTCTATGGTTTCCTTACTAACAAAATAAACCCTTAATCATCCAAAGCTTTCTTTCCAAGTCTTTCTATTGTAACAAAAAAGTACAAGTTTTTACTCAATGTTGTGGCTTTGTCATTACGTAATATAACAATAGCTCCACACAAGTTTTAACTCAATTTTTAGTTTACCACAATGAATTAATCATGATTTTATGCAAAAAATTTTAATTCAGTAAATATTCATTACTCAAATTAAAGCTAGTTTTTTTCCCAAAAAACTTTAAAAGTTTATAACTTAGGTAAATAATTCACTTGATCAAAATTAATCTGGGATTTTCATTCAAGCTTTTGAATAATCTCCCAAGTTTAGCCTTGGAACAATCTTGCAACAATCAACTAGCTTGATTCATATTTCACCTCATATTTTATAAAAAAATCGCATCCATCACCAAAAATTCTGCAAGAAGCCTTTTTTTCCAACTATTCTAGCATTCAGCTGATTTTTTTTGTGCCTCTGATAGGTGTATGACCTGGAGCTGATTCTTGGTGTCTCGAGTAGGTGTGTGATCTAAAGCCAAGTCTTTATGTATCAAGTAGGTGCATGACATAGAATCAGGGTCTTGGTGCCTCAAGTAGGAGCATAACCTAAAATTTTGGTCTTTGTGCCTTAAGTAGGTACATAACCTAGAATCGGGGTCCTGATTCCTTGCGTAAATGTATGACCTAGAGTTAGGATCTTGGTCCTTTAGATAGGTGTGTAACCTAGAGTTGAGGTATTGGTGTCTCGGGTAGGTATGTGACCTAAAATCTAGATTTTAGTACTTGGGTAGATACGTGAACTAGAGTTGAGTTCTTGGTACCTTAAGTAGGTGCATGACCTAAAACTAAGGTCTTTATGCCTCAAGTAGGTGCATGACCTAAAGTCAAGATCTTGGTATCTTGGGTAGGTGCATACTTCGATCTTGATGCCTAGGGTAGATACATAATCCAAAGTCGAAGTCTTGGTGACTTAGGTAGGTGCATGACCTAGAGCCAAAGTTTTTATATCATGGGTAGATGTGTGACCTAAAATCGAGGTCTTTAATTCAGAATCTTGTCATCGAGTTTTTTCTTTGACCCTACAAGTACTAAGTTTAGGTAGCGAGAGCATCACAAGATTTTATTAGCTGAATAACCTTTTTGGATTACCAACATGCCAAGTGCATGGTATTATTTTACCATCTGAATGTTTTAACATGAATGCTCCAGGTACCACGGCTTGAGAGACTCTAAAAGATCCTTCCCAATTTGAATATAGCTTTCTAGTGCCTTGGTCGACAAGGTCAGCATGCCAAAGCACTATATCACTTGGTTGTATCTCTCGGCTTTATATCCAAACATTGTAGTACTGAGCTATGTGCCACTGGTAGATTATCATTTTTGTGCGAACTTTCTCCCAAACTTCCAGCAGAAGGTCTTTTCAACCCTATGGTTTGCATTATTCACCTCAAGATCATAGTTCTTGATTCGAGGTGGAGGGAGGCCAATTTTACAGGGGAGATAGCTTCAACCCCATACACTAGTATCAAAAGGTGACTCCCCCATCATGATCTGTGTAATAGTTTGGCATGACCACAATACATGAGGTAATTCTTTGTCCAAAGCCTCTCTCCCTTTCTCTAGGTGTTTCTCCATCTTTGAAAGTAAGGTTCAATTTATTATCCCAACTAGGTTGTTTAACAAGAAGGGTAACATAAAAATAAACTTATGCTGATTGTGAAGGCTACTGTAGTGCTTCTTGAACTTCAGGCTATCAAGCTGCTTTTGAAGTTGGCATCAAGATTCAATATTTTCCTTCGGCTTTTGCTCATGACAAAACTAATGCCCTATTCCATTAGTGCAACATCTACCTGCTTTAACTTTGGATCATGGCTGCTGATCTCCCCAGCCATCGAGCCCATCCTTGTTTGGATTTTTTTTTTTTGCAATTTGCTTCACATCTTTTAAGTTGCTTCATACCTCCTACAAAGACTTTGGTCTTCCCATGTCTCATCTGTGCCATTTTTAGTTGAAAATCTTATTACTACGTGATAGATCAATATTATCACTTGGAGTTAGTTAAGAGATAGGCAACCTAAGATGATATTGTAGATTAAGTTAGTTTGGACCACCATGAACTTTGACATAACTATTATGCTTTCTTCTACTATTAGGAGCAAGATGACTATGCCAAACGGATTGACCAAATTACCCATGAACCCAATGAATATTCCAATGTATGGTTTTAGCTTCTACTCTATCTTTATCTTATTATAGGCTTGAGTGAATAAAATATTTGCCAAGCTTCTCATATCCACTATAATATGTTGCGTAGTCTAGCCATAGATGATTATTGAGATAACTAGCTCATAATTATAAAGATTCTAAAACTCTTTCTATATCTTGCGTAGTCTAGCCATAGATGATTAGGGGCCCCCCTGCCCCCCGGCCGCCCTGCCCCCTGCACCCACCCCACACCCCCCGGTGTAATGGTTCAATATTTGACAATTGCCACCAAAACTTTACTTAGATTGGAGGGCCCCCTAAGGATCATGTTGAGGTGTCTTTTTACTAGAGGGATGTGAAACTCAAAAGTGAGATTTCTTCGAGTTAATCTTTGTTGATTTTGCTTCTGCTCTTTAGGTTCTTCCTCTCAGGCTCCTCTTCAGATAAATTGGCCAAGATAGTCCTTTTTAATGAGTTCTTTCTATTTTATCCTTAAGGTGTCGATGCTTCTCGATCTCATAACCATCGTTTCTATGAAATCAGCAGTACCTAGATTTGTATTGTTTCTATTTGTTAAGGTACATAGGTGGTGGCCTTTTCAAGCGGTCCCTGTGCTCAATCTAAGCCAACACCTTGGGCTTTGAGTTGCTCAAGTGTATATATGTGTGAAAGTCATTTTTGTGCTCCTATCATTCAACTCGCTACTTCTTTGTTTTGAGAGGCTTGACTTTTATAAAATCCTTCTTCAGCTTACTGCTTCTTCGAATTTTGTCTTGGCCGACATTATTTACTCAATATCAATATGTTCCCTACTTTGTTGGATGAACTTGACCAATATTTTGGGAGGTCAGTAATCATTTCATAAGCTACCTAAGCTTGTTGGATCTCATTGATCGCAGCCGCAAGGACTATAGAGTTAGTTAGCTCAGTTACCTCTAACGTAGCTTTGTTGAACTGAGTATCTATGCAATATCTCCAAGTTTTCTCCCTCTTTTTACTTTAGTGTCAAAAGTGTTGAGGGATCCTCCTACCAAAATATAAAAGAGATTAAGTGCTCTACAAAATTATCTGCTATATCATCGAAGAAAGTCACAGAGTACTTCAATAATATGGAGTACCAAACTCAAGTTGGGCCCTACAGTATCATAGGGAATGCCTTTACATAGTAGAGTGTCATGCTTCTTATAGCATCATGACATTTTAGAAGATACTAATATAGTCTATTGGTTTGTTCTTGTCGCCATATGCCTCATAGGAAGGTAATCTAAATTTTACTTGTGCAGGAGAGTGTGCTAATTTGAGAATTAAAGTTGTGTTGTACTTGGTGTGGTTCAAATGAACCTCTACCTAAGACATGTCCTAGACAGTTAGTGGCATGCCTTTCATGTAGCTCTTTGCCTCAACTCTAGCTAAACTCGGCTAACATATGTATGGTACGTAGCACGTTAGCTGGATCATAGGTGGGATTATGTTGTTCAAACTCCCTTGATGCTTGGTACCGAAGTGGGACACTAACCAAATGTTCCCTGTGGTACCCTGTAGCTGAATTCTGGTAGCCCAAATGATACTACTCATCAAGGTATGCTTGATTTGCCACATATGGTTGTGGATCATATTGCTGATTCGATGGGGAAGCCTAAGGAACTTGAGCTTATTGCTGTGCATACTAAGCCTGAAGATTTTGCATTATTTGAGTCTAATTTTATAGTTATTGAGCCTAGAGGTCCTGCATGTCTCGCATCTACACTTTCAGCAATTGTATTATGTGTTGGACACTGATAGCCAATGTTTGAAATTCTTGTTGGCTTATAATATAGGAGGGACCAATCGGTGCCTCGGGGATGACTGACAAAATAACTCCTCAAGGATGAGGTTGCGCAAATGCATGAACCACCAAGTTGGCTTACTAGTTTGGGTCATCCGGTCCACCTGAGTTGTGGTAAATCAGAATCGGTGTGATCTGCCTCCTAGGTTGATTTCTAGAAGATACGCTCTTGCAGCCTTTGGAGGCATAGCCAAACGAAAAAAGCGGAACAGGTCTTAATGGAAACACCAACTATTGATAGAATTTGGTCCATTACTAGCTTCAATTTGAAAGGCTACTTAAGATTTTGATCCACTACGTCGATCCCTTATCGATCTACAAGAAAAAAAAATCATGAAGAGGACCAATAAAAACTCTCATGTTATAGCCGCTTTGACGTCCAGGTTAGTAACAGAGAAATTATGTGGTAGACGAAAAGAATTAAGCATTATTTCTTATTTCTTTGTGTACTTCTCTATTTATAGTGAACTTGAGTGATTTAACACTTTTGAGATTTTTTAATCTCATTTGAAATGCTTGTTGGATCTCACATAGTTGACTAGTGCAGATTCTGAATTTCTCAAAATCATATTTTAAGCTATAAAATATAATTAGCCCTTTGATTGTCCAGCATGATGATTCATGAATCGAAGTTTTCAAATTTAATGACTCACCAAGTTGCAATCACCTTGAAGGCAGACTTAGTTTAAGACCTCAATTGAACTTATTGATGATTTGACCTACAAATATCATTTCGACTTTTTATTTCAATAAATTTGACTCGATATATCATCAGATACGTAATTATCATATTCAATTAGCCACCTTATCAATACATTCGGCTATTTGGGAACTCAACAGATTTAGCTCGACATCTCACATCCTATTTTGCTTGGCAATTGATTAGTATTTTTTAACTGAACAAAGAGAACTCTCCAGTTTGCCTGCTTAAAGAAAAAAAGGTCAGAGTGTGCTTTTATTGAGTCCAAAAAAAATCTTCTTCGAACATAATACTTATATGACATCGTCATTTTACTTGAAATTCATATTAAATTCTATAGGACAAGTAGAAATAATACTAGCACAAATTAAGAACCGCTTATTGGATTATTTTACTGCAAGGATACAATTGTAATTAGAATGCTATGTTTACTTTGATTATTTGTCTCCAAGGGAAGAGTCAGCAGTTCAAATCCTGCTTATAGTGGTAAGGAGTTTAGATATAATAAAATGGCTTACGCATATATTCAATGAACGAACAAAGTTGGAATTGTTATTTTTTTTGTCCATGAATTGGCTGACGCAGACATACCACAGAAGAATTAGAACATGTCCTTCATTGTTCCATGAGTAGATATTTTCCCACAACGAGTCTTGTAGGGAGATATTTTCCAAGACTTATTTTTTCACTAGAACATTCAAGAAACTTATCTTATCTTTTTTGTATTTGACAAGTTAAACGAATCTCTTAAGTAGATTATGCAAGAAGTTAACATCGCTGAGATGATGCCAAGAACAAGTGATGGAGATTTATATAACTAGTAATGCATATCCAGAAAGGAAGTGTCAATTCTTCAAATTCTTTCTCATCATACAATAAGGAAATAGACACATCAATACCTAATTTCCCCACAAATCTGGACAAATATCATAACATAGAATAAGTCAGTGATTGAGATGGTATGATGCCATCAAGAAAATGAGTTTTGTCCGATTTTAGAAAACAAAATATATAAGGAAATAAGAAAAGTGGTAGTAATAATGTGTGGGGTTCGAGACGTGATCATCAACTTTGCCGGCTTGGCTGACCACGAAAGATGGCTCTGGTGTGGTGGGCTCAGTTGTTTATCGGTAAACGTAGACAGCTCATGCTCCGCATAAAATAAGCATTGTTTTTGGCTTTCTAATTTGGATTAGGTAATAATAATAATAATAATAGTAGTTCAGCTAATACCTGATGAGCACTAGAGTTCTGTTTGGATTGAAACCATCTCACCGTTAGACTCTGTCTAATTTGTACTGGCCCAAGAGACTCTTAATAAGATTTTTGTAGTCAAGATAGGTACCACTACATCAGGCAGGCCACCTCTTCTTTCTTCATTTTGCTAAGAGCCTACTCTCTCTAGGAATGGGGCAAGCTCTAGCTCCACCTTGACCTAAGGGGAGCCTGAAACGTACACCCGAGGGCATATATCATATACCTCAAAACTCATCGCCTCTTCCCTACAAGTACATACGACTCGGAAAGTTATGCTGGATTCTTTTGTTCCTTGGTGTCATTATTTTCTCTCAGCTCCCACATGATCTATATGATTCAAATTTAAAGCTCCAGCGCATCTCCGTTGACACCCTGACTTCGCTCCAGAGACGGACACCACACGGCCTTCCATCTCTTAGCTGATCTTCGGCTCACCATGCACTTCAAATTCAGCATGCTCTGTGCTAGCTATGTCCAGCACGCTAGATGCCATGGCCGGCTTGAATCTAAGACTCATCGACACACGGAGTGTGCAAAAAAAAAAAAAAAAAAAAAAAAGGTAAATAATAAGATTTCCTGCCGCATTGCTCTCCCTATATATGATATCAAACAAAATTTCAAACCTTGCCCAATCTAGACCATTGTTGCTACTTATGTGCTACACTTATTTGAAGGAAACTGAAAGAATCAGAGCTGGCAATGCCGCCAAAAAAAACAATCTAATAAGCAGTGATTATTTCTATACCAACAAACTAATTGGCGTCATTCAACAAAAATTTCAAAAAAAATCAGTAACCGCATACAGATAGATACCTGGCTCCCAAAACAACCAAGGCTTCTTCTGTTCACATCCTGTTGCCATAGCATATTCCAAAAACACAGCACCAGATATAAACATGTAGTCTTAGATACAAGGGTTAGTAGATCTCTCGGGGGCCACAGGACTCTGACACCGTTGATCCAGCATGCATCTGAAAAGAATCAACTTCTTTGTTTACGCCTTTACAATCTTTGCTCGATTCCTGTGAGCTGGTAAAACTGTCAGGCCCTTCCCCAAGTAGTGACACTACAAGGGTTTCATCTATTATCATGTAACCAATTCTAATCATCAGGATCCATCTCTTCATCTTGCTCTGTTGGTTTAAACGGATCCTTGGATTCCAACTGTTCTTCATCATCCGTCTCGTTGTCAGGCAGCTCAATCTCATCGGCACCCTCATCATTTTGACTTGGAGGTGTCTTCAGAGAGACCACACCACGCACCATCCAATCTGGGCACATGGCCTCACCTCCATATAACAATTCACTATCATGATCCGAAGTCATAGCTCTAACATCTGGGGGTTTTGATAACCTACAAGAACACTCAGGCAACGGGTGGAAGAGGAAAGATCTTGATTTTGACGTCTGGGCTGCTGTTATCAATCCCTCTACACCTAGGCTTTTGTTTAGATGTTCTCGAACTGCGGTTGTCCAGTTGCGCTTGGGACGATAAAGATGATCCCGAATAGTGCCAAAGAGCTCAACCAAAAGCTTTCTGCAATACAGCCATAACAAATTCAGAAGCTTGTCACAACTACAGAATCAAAGATAAACAGCAGTATCCCACACTAAGATCCATGGATGCATTTTTTAAATGACCAACAGATACTTATTTACCAAGTTCATGGATGTCATGTGATATCCACGAATATTCACAACTATACCATTAAAAGGGGAGTGCTCCTACTGATTTATTTTACAAAAGTGGAATGTATGATTCTTGTTTTTAATGAATATGTTATCCTACAAGATAAGCATTGCATATCAAAAAATTGCCATGTCCCTGACCAATCCTCTTGATCATCAGTCATTTTATCTCTCAAAAATCCGTCATTACTGTATCACTTGGATATCCTATGCGAGCATCTAAACCTCTTAATACATTCAGATTAATGCCGTCACACCGAAACTTTGAAAGCGTTGGACAGAGTAACCGTGGAACATGAAACCTATAGATAACCAAACCTGAAATCAATGCACGCAGAGTTTGTAGCATAAAGGATGTACCTGTCAGGACGGTATGTGGGCCCATAAGCCATCTGGTATAACCGATGCCCCATAACTAAGCTCGAGAAATCAGGCCATCCACTTCCATCATTGTGAAAGCCTGGGAAGAATGCATCAGCTTCAACAGAAACAAGGTAATCAAGAGCATCCCATATCAACCTATGTGCTCGAACTCTCAGATCCATGGGAGAAGGGTCTGGTTCTTTGTCGGTCTCAGCTATCCAACCATACCAACCTTCTTTCTCATGTCTATAGTAAGGCCTGGCTGGAGGCGGGGGAAGAGGACGTGGCCGTGGGCCAGCTTTCTTCCACTCCTCAATGAGTTGTTCCTTGCTTTTCACTGGTGGAGATTGAGGCATATTTGAAGGAAGATCAGTTTCTGACCCCAGTAAATTGGACAACTCTTTTTTGCTACAAAGAGAAGTACGATCCACTAGGTTTGGGTACATGGCCCGTAAAGGAATAAGAACCCTTTGCCCCCCAAATGTCTCAGATCCAGCCAAGTATATTATTGTGCTTGGATGATAACCCATTGCATGAAGAATAAGTCCCACCTGCAAAGAATTAAGTAAATTGACAAAACCATGTCAACAAAAATGAAAACAAAGAGTAGACATTTCAGGAGAGAAAGTGGTTCAACACTAAAAGGTGAAAACAAAGTAGCAACTAAGCCATAAAAGTCAAATCACTAAAAACATAAATGAGACAACAGCTTGATATCTTCAAGGAAAAAAACCCCCTTGGCTTTGGAAGACCTACCTCAGATGGTTGTTATATCACATGTACATTTCTCTTAGCCATCTCATAAGAAATACATTTAAGGTTCAAAATCTTCAGCAACCAGATTTTAATATTGTGAAGAATGCTTTAAGCTCCAATTGGAAGGATGTAGTGTACAGCAAAATAGATTATTCAACACACCAAACTGAAGTCAAGGAAAAGTCAAGACAATAAGAAAGCCATTATTTAGAAATCATCGAAAGGTTTAACTGATTGAACATGTAGAATATCGTCGATCACAGTTCACTTCCTATGCTTTACCATCAAAATCTTAGGTTTTTCCCAAGATAAATATGCCAATCTAGCAATGTGGGCATAATGTAAAAAAAAGTTAAGAAAAATAACTTACAATGAGACCAGAGAAGGTAAAAATAATAAATGTGGACAAGTATGTAATGCTTACCACTGAACAACTATGGTGAATAGGTTAGAGATGGTCTTAATGATGAAGAAGAAAATACTCTATCATTGAAAGTTCCAACAAGATCACTGCTCTTCAATTTCTATATGTTATGGGTTTTACACAACTGAGGCCAATAAGAAAATGACAGAATGAGTTGCTTAAAAAAAGAAAAAAAGAAAAAGAAAAAATTATGTAGACTACACAAGACAGTTCAGACATGTATCACCAAGTTCAAATGGATAACTATGGATACGGCACTATTGTGAACCACCAACTCAATGGCAGGTCGTGTGAAGCCTTCTTTCATACTTGTACAGTTAAAAAGGTTAACCATGATCAAACAGTAGTTACCATCAAATTGAGGAAGGAGCTTGATAGTAGAACTTATGGGAAAGATATTAGAAAATGTAAAAGATAATATAAAATAGAAGAATGAAGGAAACAAAAATAGTAGTCCTCTGAAGAGGTATCCTCTGAGATAAAAAGATTACAGGATTCCTTTTCAGCATTTTTGGAAAGTATCAACAACTTCTATAAACAATAACTTAGTCCATTCATAAGAAAGAAAGAGAAATCAACCATAAATCAGTCACATCTAGATCAAAGCACTAAATACTTGAACAAGATGTTAAACTAAAAACAAAAATTGATGAAAACCCACCTAATGGGGAATTGTATATTGAGAATTACTAAAACATTACATTAACTTGCAGAAGTCCTCAAATCGACCTAGTAGATATTTTATTCATTAATCTGCCATGAAGCTTATTACATCCGATAAGTGTTAGCATCTTGCAATTATCAGCTATAGTTAGAGAAGAAAATCAGATACATGCAAAAGTGCCAGAATTTTAGCATATTTTTAATATCAACCACATTGCAAATATTTTAAGCCTGAAGTAGTTACAAATTTGTCAATTGAAAAAAGAAGTCAGTTGAAAACCATATGGAATAGAAAATACAGATAGAAAAGAAGCATATATTGTCATTTTCTCTCTTATTCTTGTCCCTTGTTTTTAAGAAAAGAGGAATGAAGGTTCATGCCTATGAGAAGCCAAGGATGAAAATTATTAACATCCAACAAATTTATTGAAGAGTTGAACCAAATCCCTTGAGCTCAAACCAAATTTACCAAACAACTAAACTAAAATCCCAATAGTCTACAACCAAAAGCTTATTTCATGCTACAAACCTCAGTCAATCTAAAAAGTGGGTGTTGATGCCAATAATACATGAAAAGTAATAGTAAAATAAGCTAAACATGAGTGGAAACTTAACTCGAGTATGGCTGATGATTTATTATGAGAACCCAAGCTGATTGTGAATGACCTCCTATGGGGCAGTCTAAGCTGAATTCTAGATGCTTCATGAGCCACATGTGCCAATTGGCTAGATGATCTCACAAACTAAAGTGCTTCAACAGTCAAACGTGTGACCATTGCACAAACAATCAAATTCAACGAACATTTTGGTCTGCACAACACTTTTCAGAATGCATAAGGTGTTTGGCAAACCGTATAGAAGTATTGCATGAGACTGGTTCAAGCAGCAATAATACAGTTTCCATATTTCGTATGTAATTTATGACCAAAAAGAATTGTATGTAATTTGCATTTCCTAAGCATCAATCACTGTTTCATGATCCATAGTCCACAATTATTTGGAATTCTTATTATTAGGCTTTCTAGTTATAAAAAAGTTTTAATGATACCAAATGTTTTCAAATATGGTGTTCAACTCATCTCATTCTTAGATTTTTCAATGCTTCTAATTTGCTTCCTTAGTTTTTTATTTTCCCATATTAGCCTTTATGGTCTAAACTGCTGAAATGTTGAAAGGGTTTTTATATTGAGAACTAACCTGATATTTTAAATGGAACATGCCCAATTAATCACCAGCCTGGCATAGCTAATGCCTATTAGCAATAATCCTAATCCAGTAGTGATCTTTAGCTTCATTGATTTGGTTTTTCTATGGATGAATGCAGCAGCTATAAAAGCAAACTAAACAATCTTGAAAAGCGACATGAAAAGGTGCTGATGGGGAATAAGTGCCTAGGGTACAAATATATAATATATGGTGCATTGATGGTCAAAAACAAGGAGTTGGACCACCACCAGTTAAATAATAGCCCTTAAACACTAAAACTAATTTTATTGCTGTTGCAGTACAAACTAAGTTTTCATTTCACAGGTCAGAAATGCAATATTTAATCAAAATCAAGAATAATTGCAACAATAAAGCCAAAATATATTGACAGAAGAATAGCTGATGGATATGAAGTAAAAGGGATCATTTGTTCACTTGTGATCAAGATGAACTAGAACTACAATTGGAAGCACCAAAGCAATATCTGGCTCACCTCCTCAGGCATGAGAGGACATGATCCATTCTGTTTTCTAGCCACTGAATCAATACTAAGATTTTCACGAACAATGCCACGCTTTATCATCTGCTTCCTTCTATACTGAATAAGTTCAGTGTGAACATCCTAGATTGAGAGCTAGAGGAGTCAAACACAGCACAGGTGCAAAATAGGTATAATAACAGTAACATGACTGCCAGAAACTTTAACAGAAAAGCAAATAACAGAAGGTTTCCATGCATAAAAGATGCACCTAAGTTTTGTTGATAAAATGAAATTTGGCTGGGGAATGTATCACACAGATGGAGGAAATGAATGGAATTGAAGTTCAAAACGTATGATATTAACCTGAAAAAGCTCGGCACATCCATGGAAGGCCAAAGTATCTCTGACAAGACCAGGATGAAAGACCAGATAAGGTCGACCAGAATCTCGTAGCCTGCAATATGTAGTATTGACATCAAAACTACACTCAAGTTGTGAAGGATATCGTATAAAACAAGGTTGGTATTGGATAGCACCATGGACACCAGACATTTATATTTAGCACATAGGCATGAAGCATAATTAAATCCATTTACGTAACAAAAGATTACCGTATAGAAGAATGAATAGCATTTAATGTTATTAAATGACATGCATTGTTGGTAAATTATTTTGAGAACAGATTGTATTTACACTCCCAATAACAAAGCAAGATAGTTATACCTGTCCACCATTTGGTTGCCAAGTGCAAGAATCTCTGGACGGAACTGAAGTGCATGGAAGGCAACCCTGCATCTAAGTCTTTGGTACTCAGCCATGCTTGGAGGAAGGGCGGACTGATTAAAGATGAGAGAAGAATCAGAAAATCTGAAGAAAAAAATCTCTCATCAATGGGCAGAATGTCAGTGATGAATGCATCAGGATATAGAATAAATAACAGATAGTCACACAGAAGTTCTAGCCAAACGAGTGATTAGAGGGGAAAGAACATCAGCTTCAGCTTTCAGAATACAACACTAATGGAGCACTTACCAAATGCTTGAAATCATGATTAAAGGCAAAATGTCCACAATCAACCTTACCAACCACAATTGCACATGCCACTCACTACCATTAATATGTTTATACAATTTCACATGGATTAAATAAAACAATCATGTAGCTAGGCTAGTGGCTATCACAAGATAATTTTAGTATTACATCTAAATTCTCAAAGAGCCACATGCCAGGTTTGTGCATATAAAGAAGATCAACATATACTCAAGAAGCTTAGAGAGATTTGTCCCTAAAAAAACAGAAACAATTCATATTATCAGTCAAATTTTATTTCAGAAGGTTTTGTTAAGACTAGGGCTGCATTTAGGTTTTTTTTTGCATTTCTCATCTACTTTTAGGTTGATCAGATAGACTGACTGGAGAACCATATTGAGTCTAGATTCTAGGAATAATTAGTTGAGATTGTCTGGCAGACATCTTAACCTATACCAGGAAGGAGTTTTGCCATAATTTAGAATCCCAATCTGAATGGTTTTCATTTCCTAACTTTTCAAGCCAGTTACTTGGGAATTACATGCAATACACATTACTTTGAGATAGACCCATCTCCAGAAAAATAACTTGATAACTACTAAGCATTTCTGAATAGATAACTCTGGCTGCATGGCTTTCGAATAATAGGCGTCTCCTGATCAGATTCAAAAAAACTAGTGAAAATGTGGAAGGAAAAGCAGTTGTCACAATAATCAACTGAGGACATGAAAAAAGGAGGTCTGCTTATGTTTTGGGCATTGAAAAAAGCAGAACCAGGTTTAATGTAACATGGACAGAAGTTATAAGGCAGAAATGGATAAGAATGGCAATGACAGTAAAGCAGCCACTAAGGAAACAGATTTAGATGTACCAACTCTAATAATCCAGATAGGACATAATGCCAAAATTCATCATTAATATGATGCTACTAACCAATGTGTTTTATCGCGTGGCTCTCTTTTTTGCTTATGTGATTTACTAACCAATGTGCATGTTCATTAATTAGTAAACCTACCATCTGCTTAAGAACCATGAATGATAGGGCAGCAGGAAAATCAGAGGTCATCATTTCACAGGTTCAGATTTAATGACTCTCCCAAGACCATCCTTTCACAGCTTTTATCATCTAAATAGTAGAAAGCATCCAAAAGAATATATGGCATTCTAATTCTTATAAAAGCCCCTTAACAAAAAACTAAATTCTTAGAAAATTCATGTTGGAATGTCTATGCTTCCAACCATTCCAACTACAAATGATGGTCAGGCTTCAATATGTTAGTCAACCAGCCACACATCTCCTCTGCTGCCTCATTTAGTATACTCCTTGTTTATTGTGACCAAGTTTTGGAGTTTGGAACAGGACTGTTTCCATGTATTTGTCCCATCATATTGCAGACAAATATTATCAACGCTTATTCATTCAGCTTGGAATCTTTGCACTATAACTGTGAAATTTTCCCAATGAAACAAAATGTTACTCTGGCAAATTTTATTGAGCCAGAAAATTCTTTAATTGCAAACATGTAAGGAAAAGCACATTCTGGGTGAAATGTCAGATTTCCTTTAGAGATAAAGACTAGCAAATTAACATAATTATGCAACCAAAATTAAAGAGATACAAACCGCATGGTTAACTATTAATTATTAAGTAAACACTTATGCACATAAAAATTTTGAGCTCTTAATATGTCAGAAATAAAATCAACAAATTGTAACTGACAAAACAATTATTTGAAGTCATACCTCGAGGCATCCACCACTGGAAACAACGATTCCAAGAACTCTCGATTGCTTTAGCTTTGGCAAAACTTCGGTGATATAATAACTAGCATTGGCTGAATATTCGGGAGAAATAATAGGAAACTGATTCTTTTTTCTAGCATCCTTCAAGTTGTCAGGAAGGCTCTTCACAACAACCACATCATTTGAAAGGGCTGCTATGAACTGCTCCTCATTGTAAAGATAAGAAAAGCTCTTGAACTGCAAACTGTACAGCACAAAGCAAGAAGAAAGTTGAAAGCCAATTAGGCCACAGTGCAAATGAGCATATAATAGGAATCAATATATAATCAAGTGAGACCTGATGCCTTTAGAACGAAGAGTTTCTTGAATTTCTGGGATGACCAAAGTTGCATTTAACAACCTGGATATTGTGACAAGATCACAGATCTAGAAAACAGAAAATAATGTTACAAATATGCATCCAACAATGTAGTGATTAATTCTCTGAAATCAAAGGAACCCACCGCTGATCTGATCTTATCAAATCCCCCATAGATTTTTGCATATATATAACCATTCTGGCCATTTGGAACTGTCACAAAGAAGACAGAAATGAAAATTTAGCAATTGAATTTTGCTGCACTGCAATGAGGGTTAAATGTTTAGTATGAGATCACTCCACACCTTGCGGTGCTTACATCTCTTGCCTATCAAAGTTCTGTTTGAAAGAACAATTAAACAGATATCATTGCTAAAACAACAACCATGCTGCAGCATCATGATTGTATGTTTACTTGTTCTGAAGTTCCAACAAAGTATCTCAATCATAAAATCAGAAACATCTGATTTTCATGTAAGAATTGAAGTGGATGACATATACTTTGCTCCAAAATCAATTGAACTATTGAATTTGACTTTCTAACAAAAAAAAACCACCCTAGGATATATTGATATTTAACTACGACTTTTCAAAACAAATAAATGAAACCTGCCTATTTATGCTTAAAACTGAAAATATATCATTTACTTAAAAATTGAAAATCGAAAGTTAACCAAATAATTCAATATCCCAAGATTGTCTGTGTGTTATCCCAAGATTTGGAATACAACCTTAGGGAAATGACATTCTTTTCCTATAATTCTGGAATTTTCTCCATTAAGTGAATGGTCCATTTTAGTCCGCCAAATTTCCACTTTCGATAACTCACACCTAAGAAATGGAGACAACCCTATCTCTATCCCAAAAAAGTTGGGTTAGCAAAAGGGTTTCCCAGCGATAACCGTTTAAAAACACACCAATAGGTTTATGTCGAAATTTTCAAGTTAAGGATTACAACCACACCTGTCATTCAAGTACAAGTCAGTACAGGGTTCATTTCGAATTCAAGATTTCAACATAATATCTATGGTTAAACTTTTAGAAAACATAATCAGCGCCAGTTTGCTTTGCAGGCAATAGCCCATGTCTCCAATTGGGTATTCTCCAGACCATACAACATGAGGATAATTCAGTATAGATGTAGGTATGTGGAACCACAGATAAACCACTTGATGGAACATATCATGGTGCAGCACCTAGTAAAATAAAAAGATAAGAACCAATTATGGTTTAGGGTTTAGGGTTTGTGCAGTAGAAAAGCAAAGAATTGCATAGTAGTTTTGGAGCATTCAGATTCCACGAATCACAACAAATTGAGTGCATATATGTAATCAATTGTTGTTCTTGACATGGAAATGTGTAGTCTGCAGGCCAGGAAATGACAAGTTTCTAACTACAACCCAGCCAATGTCACGCAAGGTTTAGTAAGAAAAAGACGTTTAAAAAATTTGTCCAAAGAACTATGACAATGCATTACCTGGATATGTATTTCTAGGAAGAGCAAATGGTTGCAAGGCCTCCAAAGAGCTCAAAGGACCCCATAGATTTCGATTCCAGAACTTCTGATGAAATAATTCCAGGAAAACCATTAAACAGGAGTAGTTGGTAATGTTTCAATTGTTTCAAGAAAACAACAGCATATAGTTATGCATACCACATGATTATAAACAAGACAGAAAAACCAAATGTGAGTAGATTATCATTATATGCAAATATTGATATACCATAAAAGGATTAGCCATTCTGTTGAAAGTTAAACAATTAAATATAAATATACCTGCCCAACTGGATAGAAATCATCCAATGTGGGCTTCATCAAATCCCCAGTAGAATAATCAGCAACAAGAAGGTGCACCAGCAAAGACACCACCGACAAGGAAATCCCCACAAAAGCTGCCAACTTGATCTTGTTTTTGAACACCATCTTAGCCACGATTACCATTTTACATAATACACTGCCATTCACATCTACACATCAGATGGGAAACGCACAAAAGAACACATGCAATAATCCAAAATATAAACAAAACCGCCTAATTACAGGATCACCCAGATCAGACTACCAAGATTGGTAGAAAGATCCTAAGCTACGAACAACGAGAACTGATTTACAATAAGCTACATTTCAACTCGTGTGACTAAAACACGGAAATCCAGCAAGCTCCCGAAAGTAATGAGCATCAACGGAACCAAATCAGCAAATCAACCTCAGAGCCACTGAAACAAAAAACTTTTTTCACCCCCCAAATCAAGGTTTCAAGAAATGTGCATCCGTTCGTGCTCTTTCTCAGGTTATCACCCAAAAATGCAAAAAAAATTATAAATCTTAGCTGAATAAAAAAAACGCATCCAATAAAGGAAAGTGTTAGAGAAATCACGAAATGACAGAAGAAAAACCAACAAAACCTCGGCAAACCCCGAATCTCAATCTCAGGAAGTGGAAGAGCTCGCGTGGAGCCGATCCACTCACAATCGAATTGAGGAACTCACAGGGATCGATCAACATTCCTCACCTTATTCTTCTGCCAGATCTCCTTCCTCTGAACACAGAATCCGAGGGCAAAATCGAAACCCTAGAAACACAGAGCAGTCGAGATAGAAAGGAAGTAGCTGGAAATGGAAACTCTGGCGGAAGAAGAAAGAGAGGACGGAGACTTACCTTTATTATTATTATTATTATTATTAAATTTTATTTAAAATTGGGTGAAATTTCAAAAAATTTCTAAAATTTTGGATTTAAAAATTTTGATAATATGTTTATTTTAGGGTCTGTTTGTTTTGTGATATCTTAAAATTCTAAATATTTTAATATTTTAAAATATTAAAATTCTGAATTTAAAAATTTTAATAATATGTTTGTTTTGTAAAACATACAAATTTAGAATTTTAAAATCTTGTGTTTATTTTGTTAAATTTATAAGTTTTTTTGTTTGATTAGAATTTTATAATATGATCACTATAGGATTTGTATATGAAATTACCTCACTTCAAATTTATTTAATATTTTATTTTATATGATATTGATTAATAAAATGTTGTATTAAATAGTACCATATTTTGATATCTTAATAATAGATTGAATGTCTAATTAATAAATTAAAAAAATGAATTTTAAATAATGAAATGATAAATTATATATGTAAATATAAAAAAAATATGAGTTATTTTTGCTATCACCTGTAATTATATATATCAATTTAAAAACTAAATAATATCTTAATGTGCATAAATTATAGAATTCATAAAAAAATGCAAAAAAAAATAAACATTATCGTGTAAGTAACCACATAATCCAATGCCACAGAAATTAATACAATAATTTTGACATTTATTAGGAGCATTTTTTATTATAATTTCTGTCAGAAAGAAAAACATGACTTCTTTTTAAGAAAAAATAAAATTATATTAACAATTTCTTTTTTGTCAAGTTTATCTATGTAAATTATGTTTGTCTTTTCCAATTTGAATATGAATAGTCCAGGAACAGCTCTCCATTTATATAACATGATCCAAGATTAAGGCAATTTAGTAAAGTTCTTTTCAAAAAGAGATATAAAAAGCAACACAAAACCAATAAATTTAAATATGTGTGAATTGCTCTCAAAGGCACATATTTCAAGCCAACTTAAAATCATTTCATCCCATTAAATTTAGAACAAAAGACTCATAAAATAATATTATTAAAGATGATGATCAACTAATGAATATAGTGTATTCCCAACCTGCAAAGAAGAATATATGTTAAACTAAAATTTTCAGGTTGGCATTTGCATATAACTACTAGACTGTACAATAAGAATTGCTTCACATTAATAAGCAGAAATCTAAATATATTCCACTAATAAATACTGCTAATAAAAGAGTCAAAACTAAGTGTAGATCGAAAAAAATAAAGTTAAATTTTATCTCAAAAAAATTCCTGCTTATAATATTGAGATGATTGTGTAGTTAAAAAATCTGACTCTGCATTCATAAAAAATACCAACAAAATTTGAAAAATTACAAATCTAGGATATTTTGTTTCGAAAATTTATTAAGTATCAACCATCAAGTGTTAGTGCCAATAATTAGAAACTTAAAAAAACTAGCAGAAATTCTAATAAACAACCACAAAATATTTATTTTAAAAATTTTAAAAAATCAACTTTGCGGAGATCAATCAAAGAAAAAGTGGATAAAAAAATCATATGACAGCGAAAGAAATATTTAAGATAGCATGATGTTTAAATGTAAACTTTACAATTCAGCATGTGATTTCACATGGTACATTCTCAAATCTAGATTTTGAAATTCGATCAATTTTAGGGTACCAGTAAATCCTATAATTGCTGAAATTTGAAAGTTTTGAAATTTTAAAGTTCTGGATAACAAATACTGAATTTTATTAATATCAGAATTTAAAAGTCCTAGGACGTTCAAATCCTACAAAATAAACAGACTCTTATATAACATTCAAATTCAGAATTTTAAAATTATATATTTATTTTGTTGAATTTGTAAATTCCAAATTTATAAGTTTTGTGTTTATTTAATTAAAATTTTATGATATAGTCACCACAAAATTTGTGTGGTGAAATTACCACACTTTAAATTTATTTTACCTTTTTATTTTAATAATATTTAAATATTTAATTTTTTATTTTATCTCGCATTAATAAATAAAATGTTGTATTCAAAGTACTGAACTTTAATATTTTAATAATATATTGAACTTCTAAGTAACAAATTAAAAAAATTAAATTTAAATAATGAAATGATAAATTGGTATATGTAAATATATAGAAAAAAACTTGATTTATTTTTACTATTACCTGTAACTATATATATAGATTTAAAAACTAGATAAAAATTAGTTCATTTTTTTGAGATTTATTATGCCAATAAAATTTAAATTTATTATATTTTATATACAAAAAGTAAATACAAACAATCAAATCAATATTTGAGATAGATAATACTTTTTTATTATAGAATTTAAGTGTTGGTTTAATATGGTCTCAATATTAAATATTTTCATGAAAAATTAGACTATGATATTTTCAAAAGAATAAATAGACATGCCAATTGCAAAAAACAATGTATTACACTCTTAGACATCAAGTTTACATCAAAAAATAAGTTCAAATAATTTTTATTTTGTGCTAACTTAATTGCATAACTACAATTCATACAATGATATATTATTATAAAATATTGTACATTAATAAAATATGCTTCTGCTAGATAATTCTTTGTTCTTTAGCACAGAACTTGACCAAAAATATTACATTCTTATATCACAAGTTCCAAAAATCTAACAAAAATTAAAGGATCTATTTGTTATCCAGTGATCTTACTATTTCCATGATGAAAATGAGAGGCATAAGTTGGCTCTTACAATAGAAGCAATTTCCTTGGAAACAAAGAGTTGAGAAAATCACACATCCAACATATAGTAGGCGACATATTTTTCGACAGTCATTAGTCCTTATGTCTAGTGCAAGAGTGAGAGATTTTTTTTAAAAAATAGCGTAATACACAAATGGCAATAATAATGACATGTATATACAACACATGGAAAGCAGTGATTGCAAACGAAAGGCAAATGGAAAGACAAAAATGAGAATGTGTGGAATGCATACGTGTGGTTAAAAATAAAGAAATTAGCAAAAATTTTAACAAATAATTACAAATATTTATTCCAAAAATTTAAAGAAAAGGAATTAACCTTATAAAGATCAATCGAAGAAGAAGTGGACACAAGAAGTCAAATGACGGTAAAAAAGATGTTTGAGGTAATGTGATACCTAAATACAAATTTTATAATTCAACACATAATCTCACTTGTGGATTCTCAAAATTAAAATTTTGAAATCTGGTCAATTTTGGAAACCATTAAATCCTAAATTTGTTGAGAGTAAAAATTCTAGAATTTCAAAGTTCTAGATAATAAATATTAGATTTTATTAATATGAAAATTTAAAGATCCCAGAACTTTCAAATTTTATGAAATAAATAGGCCCTTCTCAAAGAGAGAGCTATAGATGAGCTGAACTCTAAGCAAATCTACCTGAGCTAGAGTTCAATTTCAAATCTCAATAGGAGAGTTCGGGTTCAATTTAGGTTTGAAACAAACCTGAGGAGAGGAGACAATTTGTTTCTAATAAGAAAACTTCAAATTAGTTAAAAAAAGGTTGAATGATGATCGTGAGACCGGAGTGTGAGTAGAGGTGTAATTGAGTGGAATCAGGCCCAAAACTCAATTTTTAAATTCGAACCTAACCTAAATCTGAAATAATGTGTTATATTTGTCAAACCAGGCTGAAACTTTTGGTTGGATCTATTCAATTTTTTTTCCAAATTTTTTGGTTTGAGCTTGATTCAAAATCCAAAACCTAAAACTTTTAGGCCTTGACTCAAAAATTTTAGGATGGGTCAAATCGAGCTTTCATACCACTAGAGCTTATTAATAGCTCTATGAGTGAGCAAAAATTAGAGGAGATCACAGCAGAATAGAAAGATCACTAGTAGAGGAGAAAGATTACATCAAACAGTGGATGATGGAGGTGGAGGATGAAGATTGTGTTAAGTAACAAGTGGAGGCAAAGGAAAAAAATTCACATTAAGCAATGAAAAGGACAATGATGGAGGAAAGGCGGAGAAAGGTCACATTAGGCAACCATGGAGGGGGAGGAAAAAGATCGAGATGGCAAGCAAACCTAGGAGCAATGAAATACAAACCTTGGACATGATTATGGGGCTAAGATTGCATCAAATTTGATAAATGTAGAAAATATTACATGCATCCCTTAATTTTTTAACTATTTCAATATTTTTGAATTGAATCAAACTCAAATCCAATTTGGAGCAAACTCAAACTATTCATGAATTTCAAATTAATTTGCTGACCTTAGTTCAAGATAAAGGATTTTTCACCTAAATTGAAAATTTGTGAAATTGTTTGAGTGAACTCATAGAAAATAAATTTGTGAAATTGTTTGAGTGAACTCATAGAAAATAAATTTGTGAACATAATATACTAACTTTGAAAGAAACTTAGAGGAAAAGATTGAAAAGGAGCATAATACACTGTTATCCTCTATTGAATATCATGATATAAAAGAAAAACATATTTAAATGTGTAAAATGTAACACACCATTAAGTTGGAAAAAGTAATGCTTGTCAGTTAAAAACACGTCATAGATATATTAGCAATTTTAAATAGGGATTTATGAAACATACAACACAATCCATTTGAAATTCTCAATCCTTAGCAAGAGAAAAATATAGCTAGTTTTATTACTCAATTTTGTTCTTTCTTGAGAAAACTACTATTTCCATTGTTTAGGTTGCTAAGCCATTATAAGAATACAATTGATAATACTATAATAATTATTAGTAATATTCTAAGTAAAATAGAACAAAAAAAATAAAAATTTAAGCAATTATATAGATAGTTATTTTTTTTCTAGTTTGCTCATTTGCCTCATATATTAGACTATCATCAGTATTGATACCTAGTATACTTTCTTTCCTAGCCCTATATCGGTACATATTGTACATCATTGCTATCAAATCATTGTGTTACACATACATCTTCCCAAATAACTATTACAGAAAATAATTTATGTTCTGAAAAAATAAGATAGTTTATCTACATCTAGTCTACTTGAATTTTGTGTTTTGCAAGAGAGTTGATAAGTGTCATATTGGTAAACATTTGTTGTTATAAATTAGTATGAATTTTGTGCCACATAATGAGGTTATATGAGAATCTATGAATATCAAGTAACTAGTTAGCCAATATTTTTGTATTTGTCTATAGTTCCTTAATATTTGTGCTTGAAGACAAATTTTATTGGTAAATATTTGTAATCAATAATTTTGAATTTATTTAAAATAATAAAATAAGAAAGAAGTATTTCTTAGAATAATATTATGTGAATCTATTTAAAAGAATTGAATGCACATCATGTGATGCAATACTATATTGGAGGAATGTAAAGTTGATTAGCTTTCACCCTCTTTATACATGTATAAACATCTTATATGGAATTTGTTATCAAAATCATGAAGATAGGATATAGTGATATTTGCGAAATGTTGCTTGTTTGATTTTTTTGCTATATTTTAGAGAAAACTACGAACATGAATACTTTGCGAGTATAGTAAGTTTACATTCAATATAATCCACAATATTTTTCTCATTTCATGTCATCTAAAATTAATATTTCTATATAAGTTGTTCGAATGATATAGTAAAATATTTTATATAAGATTTATGTAGAAAGGCTAATGGTAAATGATATTTTAAATTTATAGTAATGTTAGATTTAGTCATGAGGTTGATAAATCCACCCAATAGAATTATGAATGTTTAACTTTCTATATTTTCTCTTTTCTCTTTCCACTTAATAATTATAACTACTTATTGTTTGAGGTAATTTTTATTACGATCAAATTTAATTAAAATATTATTAAAATTGAGACTTATATGCTACTAAATTATAACTCAAATATGGATTTCAGTTGGACTTAAATAGCATCTATGTTTGACTGAAAATTGAGCTCAATTTGAATTTGAATTATTGAAAAATTCAAGCTCAAACTAGGCCTAATACAAATAGGCTAATTGGGCTGAATTTTTGGATCAAAATTAGGCTCAAAATTCATCTAAAACTTGAGCCAAAATGATAAAATAAAATTTTTTTACAAATAAGTCCTTTTGTTGAATAAATCTTCATAAATGAGCTATTAGGGCTGTGTATTCAATTTAAAACCGAACCAAACCAAATAAACCGAATTGAAGTTTTTGATTTTCAAAAATCCAAAACTGAACTGAATGGAATACTATATAGATCGAATTCAAACTGAACCTTTAGGATCAGTTCGGTTTAAATCAAAAATTGAATTTTTTATGTCATTAACTCATTTGCATAATTGCATTTGCCCAATTTTTGCCCATGGGCCATGGATGCAAACGACAACCACCTAGGTTCCATTTGGTTTGGGATCAGGATCAGGATTAGCCCATTTCATAATTTTTTTCTTATAAATTAATATTACTTATTTTATATTATTATTAAATTAAATTATTATAAAAAATTAAATAATTTTTCAAACTTTAAATTATTAAAGCATTAATTTTGATAAAAAAATATTAGTTTACAAAAGTGATTCACTAGTCTTGATCTTGATCCTAATCCCGAACCAAATGGTGCCCTAAGTTTCTTATTTATTGATCTTTTCTCTTTCATTCTTGTCTCAATTTTTTTTGGTTGGTTTTCACGTGATCCTCACAACTACATAGTCTACACTTGATCCCATGTTTTGTGAGACAAAAGACAAAAAAAAAGTACAAGGCATTTTGCTTGAACTAGCATCTATCAAGAAACATACCCAGTTGTAGCCCAACATATACTAAATCCCACAATGTACAGTAGCAGGACACTCCATGCTTGCAAACAATCCTATAACATCATTATGATCACCATGTGGTGATTGAACACTTGCATCCATGAGGTTGAGAATAACCCCAACAAGTGGGGCCAAGATAACACTCCTATTTGTCTTCTCTTGATATTGACCAAATCACCGAAGAGACCTACTATCAGCAAATTAAAAGAAATACAAAAACATAAAAAAATTTATTCTAAAAAATAGAATCATAAAGAACAAAGCCTTAAAGAACCCCATTTTCGAGGATAATTAATCAAATTAATAAGGTTATAAATAAAACTGAAAATATAAATGCAAGAGTGACTATTAATGATACATTATGTTTCAAATCAACTTACAAGTCAAATAACTCAGCATCAGTAATTGTGATTATGTGGTTCAAAATAAATATGATCAATTTAGTTAGCCTTCGAAAGTTTATACCAGGTCTATTAAGAAAAGCTTAACGAATCTCCCATGTACAGAACTCTAATATACATGCAAAATTACACGAAAAATAAAAAATCAAACCACATTTTCTTTGCTGCAAGTCACCAAGCTGCAGGAGAAAAAAGAACACATATCATGAAAAAACTACTCATTCACGTTGAAATCATCAGTGAATTGACTGCCATTAATTTATGGGAAGAAGCTGGTCAAAATGCATGCTCCACATGCAAATTATCCATTAATTACATAAATAATTTCACACCCAATATAGCAAATCATATGTATTATCAAGTTGTTAATGATTACAAAGAATAATTCATAATGTTCATTAGCAAAGAAGCACCCCATAGAGCTGTAGCAACTATAGCAATCACATAAATTGACATCAAACATGCAAAATGAAAACCGCATGCCTGACATGTAAAATTATTTCCATTTTTAGTGTGGAAACAGTTCATTTATTGGTTTCCATTTTACACTTGCTTCTTATTGCCTGCAATATGAGAAGTAAATGACCAATAAGTTCCTATTAGTAATTACATAATGCAATTACTGATGTAATTACTATAAAAACTGTGAAAGCTGTAAAAGCTGGAATTATAGAAGTTAGGTTAGAAGTCTGAACCAAGACTAAGTTCTAAAATTCCACTATCCCAGTATCCAATACTTGCCATAATTCATCACAAAGGAAACATATAAAATTGAAGCAAGTCAAAGTAAGCATAGAACCAATACTTGTTCTTAGATACATACATCTAAATTCACTTTTTCTATTGGATTATACTATTGGACCTAAAAAAGTAGTATAATATCATCATAGTAAAAGAAAATGTTAGGTAACTGGGTAAGGTCATAACTTCACACATGCATATGAATAATGAGGAGCTACATTGAAAGGCTATGAAGATACAAACTAAGTTACTATTTAGTAAAAAGGAGATATAAGAATAAATCTGCAAGAGATGACCATAGAAATAGCCAAAATGAAACTACCATAATACATACCATAAAAATATATGAAAAGAAATACATCAAAAATAAGTAAGTATATTCAAATCTTAAATACTTTATAGAGTCTCAAAATATCAAAAGGTGAATTCTAAAAATTCAATAGTTCTGATATCTAATTTTATCATTGTCAACTCTGAAATAAAAAAATCATTCAATGATTATTTAATCATAATAAAAAAATGTATAGTCTAATAATAAAAATGTTATTAATGTAAATTTTACCATCTTGAATTTTGTCAAGTTCTTCCAGACTTTTCTCAACACTAATTTCTATTTTTGATTTTTGAATCCAATCTTGAGTGCAAAGGAGAGCTTGTACTAGTGTAGGAGTAAAGAGCTACAAAAACGATCAAGTATACACCCTCCTATGCTAAAAGCTGACTCAAAAGCTACTGTAGAGATAGATATAGCTAATATATCATGAGTCATATATGATAGAATAAGAAATCGACAGCTATTCACTTTCCAGAAGCACAAAATATCAAAGTTTGGTTTATTGTTTTCAAGATCCTCGGATAAATACTTGTCTAACTCAGATTTTATTTCATCACCCATGAAGCTTTTTATATGCTCATCAAATATACTACTTAAGATATACTTTCCCAATTACATTGGCATACTTGATTGTTCATCATCTTGCATTTCTCCTGGTTGTAGTTGCATCCTGTATTTTTTGAATAAATTATATACAACTTCATGCAATCTTCTCCTTATCATAACACCTCTTTCACCTTCATATATTTTTTCAACTCCAAACTCAACATATTCTAACTTGCGTCTTGGATCAAAGATGACAGAAATAAAAAGAAGCATATTAATCTTCTCTGTCTCACCCTAATACTTGTCATATTTTGCTTTCATCATGGTAGCCATATCTTGGACTTTGTCTCATTGCTTACTTTCCATATATTCAAAAAAAGGTTAACTTAACAAAATTTATCAAAAAATAAATTACTTATCACATACATAGTGCTAAAAATTCAAAGAGTCAACTGATAGAAATACTCTAAGAATATAATAAGTCGTCTAACATTTTGCCAATCAAAAGATAGAGAAACTCCATCTTCATTATTAAACTCATTACAAAAATTGCTATCTTCCTTTTCAAATTTTTCAAAAGCCCTCTCAAAAGTTTGATCTGTTTCAAGCATCATATAGGTAGAATTCCACCTTGTGGATGTATCAAAATAAAGACATCTGTTGCTTTCAATTTTTTCAATTTCTATACATTGCTTGAACTTCTACCATCTTGCTCGAGAATATCACATATATTTTACTATAGATCTAACCATAGATCTAACCTAAGCAATGGCATGTGTCATCTTATTCAAACCATCTTTCACCATAAGATTAATGATTTGTGCTATGCATCGTCTATAAACATATTTTTCTTATGACAAACAAGTGCCCCAATTCAATTTTTTTTTTTCAAATAAGAAATAACAGTATTATTTGAAGAAGTATTATCAATAGTAATAGTCAAAACATTATCAATTTCCCATTTTGATAGATATTTTTCAATTGCTTTTCTTATAACTTCACTCGTATAACTTGTAATTTTGCAAAAGTTCAAAAGTTTCTCAAGTTTCTCTTTCAATTTCTAATCAATATCAATATAATGTGTTGTGATATACATATAGTTTATTTTTTGAATTGTGCTCCAAATATCACTGGTCAAATACACTCTTTGTTTGGACTCTTTGAAATATTGTTTCAACTTTACCTTTTCATCATGGTAGAGTTGATACTAATCTCTAGTCATAGTTCAACATGAAGGCATTCGAAATCTAGGACAAACTTGAGACATAAAGTATTGAAAACCTTACTGTTGCACAAAACTAAAAGGTAGTTTAGCTACAACAATCATGTATGTCAATGCTCTTCTAATTTTTTCTTGATCAAACATCAAACTGATTAGCACACAATCATTTTCTACTTCTTTTTGAATAAGTTATATAGCAAGTTGTGTTTGATGTGTACTAACATTGTATGGATATTGCTTGTATTGATTCATATGATTTCTAAGAGAAGAAGTACCAAATTTTTTTTTGAATCACAAAAGAATTCATTACCAACATAATTGCATCTAGCTTTGGTTTACTTGTCTAGTGTTATGAATTTTGCGAAATGCTCCCATACAATTGATCGTGTTGCTATTCTCTTTCTTGGGATTGGAGGCTTTGTACACATAGATGCATTGCCCTTATTTGAAACTCCCCTAGGCATAGAACTTTCTTGAGAGTTTAAATTTGGCGTTGGACTTGGAATAATTGGTTTTGTGTTTGGAAACTCATGACTATCATCCTCGTTTAACATCTATCAATAGAGAATAAAAGCAAAATACTGAATCAAAAATTAATTTTGAATATAAGTAGACAAAACAAATTGAAAGATATATCAAAACTTGTAAATAATGACCATTCTATTGTCAAACAATAGATCTAAAAGCAAATTGAACATAGATGAATGATGTAGCCCAATAAAAAATGCTTGCATAAGTCCCACATTTGCTATGAGAGGAATTGTGACTCATTGTTTGTCATGATCATTTTTGGCATACTAAACTGACCTAGGATGTTGTGCCTAATGAATTAAACCACACCCACTACTTTGAGCTCCTGAAAATATTCAACTTTAGCCCATTTATGAAATGCTTGGTTGCAATTAGGACAAAAAAATTTTTACCACTAGTGGCATTCTCTGAAAATGGCTTGACCACATCCATGGTCCATATCGAGAATGGCCATGGTGCTGATAGAGTGTGGAGGGAGGATGCTAGAGAATGGATCTTGTTAGCATGGATATGACATTCTTGGCATCTCCTTATGAAGTCCCTATAGTCCTTCTCCATCGTGGGTTAATAGTACCCCACTTTGATGATTTTCTTGGCTAGTATTTATGCATTAATGTGGCCTCCCCATACTCCTACATGAGCGTCCTTGAGGATCTAGGTGGACTCCTTCTCATCTAGGCATCTTAGCAAGATCTCATTGAATGACTTTTTGTAAAGGATGTCACCTTGATCATATATTGGGCTACCATCTTTTGAACAGCTTCATGATCACCTCTAATAACATACTAAGGTAAAACCATGGGTTCCCATCATCACAGCATTTACCAACTCCATTAGGAGGATGTGAGATGCAACTTTGGGATTATGGGACTCTTTCTATCTTCAAAGTAGTGGATCACTTGACTTGAGTACTAGTTGTGGGTTTTTTTTGAAAAATTATTAGGTCTAGTTGGATGCTAAAGGGGCTATGAAATATCAATTTGATGAAGTTAGGGCATTTGTGAGGATGTTTCTGGTTCTCGGGGTATGGGCAATAGTAACCTTCTTAAATTGCTTAGCCTAGAAGAAGGCCAAGACATGATATTCAGAAAACTTGAGATCTTCAATGCGATATTAGCCCAAAACTTGTAGGATGATATCCTTTAAAAGTCCCTTGTGACTTTGAGGTATTTAACTCCCACAGAGAGCTCTACATGCAAGTAAGTTATAAGTACCTCATACATGGCTTGATTGTTGATGTAGAAAAATCCAAGTTGATATGCTTGGGGTATGAAAACTACTTTGGACGTGATTAGAATGATGTTTATCCCTCCATCTGCCTAGTTTAGGGTGTCATGAAAGTGCAATGTCCACATCTTCGGGTGGTCTTTATCAGAAATAAGCAAGGTCAACTCATCAAGGAACAACTCCTAAGTCAAGTCTATTGCAGGAAATTGAAAATTGGCAAGTTGACCAGCTATAGCTTGCCCCTTGATTGGCTTCTTGGTTATGAACTCGAGGTCAAATTTGGCAAGGAGCTCTTTACCCTGACAATAGTGTCTTCTCAAATATGAACTCGATCGGATCCATCTATGCAAAATGAGTACATAGTGAACCATAAAATAATGACTTCGTTTTGAGAGACCCATACCACATTCAAACAAGTCTTCTCCATCTTTGAATACTTTTTCTTGTATTCCAACATGATTCAACTGAAGTAGTATATTGTCCTTTCTTTCTTACCTTTATCTTCCTGTGCCAACATGATGTCAATTAACTCCCATATAAGATCAGTGGTTGCCCTAATATGGGCACGATGAGGATTGGTGGCTTGAGAAGGTACTTCTTGAGTCAATTGAAGGCTTTTTGGCTCTCTAGGGTCTATTCAAACTAAGCTCCTCCTTTAATTATCTTATAAAATAGGAGACATTTTTTAGAGTATTGTGATATTAACCTTTTGATAAACTACAATCTCCCAATTAGCCTGTAAAGCTCTTATATATTTTTTGGGGTGACATTTCTATAATAGCTCATGCTTTTGTTGGATCCACTTCAATTTCTCTACTAGTTACTAAGAAACCAAGCAACTTGCTCGACAAGATTCCAAACACACCCTTCTTTGGGTTCTTTCTTAGCTAATATTCCCATGATCAGTGAAGGACTCAATTTAAGGCCAAGACATGTCCCTTGCTAGTTTCGGATTTGACTAGAATATGATTAATATACACTTCCAGGTAGTCCTAGATCATGTCATGAAAGAATATTGTCATGGCTCATTAGCGTGTTGCTCTAGTATTATTAAGTCTAAATGACATGACCAAATAATAATAAGTCCTCCAAAAAGTAGTAAAGGAACTCTTCTCTTCATCCTGAATATCCATCCATAAAAGATAGCATTTCATGCTCAGAAGTGTTATCTACTAGAGAATCAATATGAGGTAGGGGAAAATCATCTTTCAGACAAGCCTTGTTCAAGTCTTTGAAATCAATGTACACTCATACTCTATCATCCTTTTTCTTGACCGAAATAATGTTTGCCACTCGCTACATATAGAGGATTACAACTATGAATTTAGCTTGGTGAAGCTTGTAGATTTCCTCTTTCACCTTGAGTGTAATGTCTGGATGTAGTCATCTTAACTTCTACTCTCTTGGCCTTGAGTCATCCTCCAAGGTGATTCTATACTCCACCAACTCTTTGTCTAGTCCTGACATCTCATCATATATCCATGCAAAGATATCTTTGTATTTGATGAGAGTTAAGATCAACTAAGCTTCAAATTCACTTGATACATTTGCACTAATCAGGATCAACCTAGGGTTCTTGGGCAGCCCTAGATTGACTTTCTTAGTTGGTTCTAAGGTTCTAACCATCTCCTCATCAAACCTCCTAAGCACCTCCATAAAGCCATTGAGTTCATCATTTTCATCTTTATCTTCTTCGATCTTGCATATGCTAAAGGAGCTTCATGTGGCCCCTTTTGTGAATTAGGTAGGGGTTCATCAAGGTAGAATACACTCTTCTTTTGCTCTAGGTTCTAGAGAGGTAGTTGACCTATTTCAAACATGTTAAACACATAATCTCAAATGCAAGTATGAAAATTTTCTAAATCTAGCCTATTACAAAATTCTAATAACAAGAAAAAAATAAATCTAAACTACAAAGTGGGTCCCCCTCTGGGGTAGGACAGGATGCCCCTGGTGTGATCATGAGGTTGCACTCCATTTTGGGCAAGGGGGCAAATCGCTTTTCTAGTCAAGAATAGTTGGTCTCACGATGCCTTTGGGCTCATCATCTCTATTGTCTAGGTCAATGATAAGGGTTGTAGTGACATGCTCAACTTGTCCAGCTATGAAATGTAATTTGAGCATCCATATTGGAGGTGGATGTCGATTTGAGCCTTTCAAGCAGTAAGGGAGGTGATGTTTCTTCTTGCATTCCTTCTTTGAGAAGTCGAGACTATCATTTCCTCTTGGAACTCCTTTAGGAAGTAATTTGGGATCTCCTTAGTTCCTTCATCCAAGCCCTTGACCAGGTTAATAGCAAATATTGGATATTGTTTCACATGACTTGAGGAGATTAGGTGGCTTGAAAGTTGGGGAACAAAGGCTTGGATTTGAGAGACATGGAGAAGAAGCTATTTTTTGTGGAGCTTGAGGTGGCAAAAGCATAGAGATTATTTTTTACTATTGAGGCAAGAGTTTTAGGAAGATTGTATGGAGCTTTGGTCTAGTTTGAATAGGGGAAGGCTTGCTAGGAGTTGGCAAAAGAGCTTGGAGTGTGGCTTGGAGGGATGGCTCTATTGTTTGAGCCATGATAATGGGTACTTTACAAATCACTTGGCAGTCCCTGTCTCAAGCTATTGGGTCACCATGGATCTTGATAATGGTGCCTTTGTGAGGAAATTTCGGATATTGGTGATGGGTTAATGAAGCTACTCTCATATCTCTAAGCCAAAGCCTTCCTAGGATGAGATCATACTATGAGAAAATATCAAGCACATGGAAGTCTTTCTCGGTCATCTTAGGATCACATGTGACTGATAGGTGAATCCTCCATTGATATTTTTTTCTTCGAGTTATCGTACACCATTATGTTGATGTCGGACTCCACCAATTAGTCTTCTAAAATATTCATTTCTTTAAGGATACATGATGTACAAATATTTAGTGATGTCCCTGTATTCATAAGCATTATGTTGACTATTGCACTACTAACCTGAATGATTATATGAAGTGACTTATTCCTCAGCTCCTCCTCGAGAAAGTCTTGGTCAAAAAATATTGTAATAGGGTTTTGGATAATGCCATAACAAATGGTTGCTAACCTTTCTGATGGTATGTCACCTTTGAACTCTTTCTCACTTAAAATTTTAAACAAAACCTCTCTGTGTTTATGGGAATCAGTTATTGAGTTTTAACATAAAAATTTTAGCCGGATTTTTAGCTAGTTGTTCTAAAATATCATATTATTTTCTAGTCTCAACCCCTCCTTCTGTGGGTTCAAGTTCTTGGATAGTTGCAGAGATCATCTTCTTAGTTGATTTGCCTTGGTTCCCATATATGCAACTTGATTGCTATTATTACCTATTCCCCTTTTAAATAATTTTCATATAGTGATAAATCTTTGTTCACATATTTTAAGGGTTATAATCATTATCCTCTGAACCATATCTATTATAGGCATCATTGTAGGAATAAAAAGTCCTTATGTGGCTATCGATCTCGTGTTCGGATTTGAAAATTTGGACTTATTTAGAAAGGTCCTTGTGAAGGAGATACCCTTCCTAAGGATTCTTCACTTTCCAAGTGAGTTGCTCAAGAGGTGATTTAGTTAGTTTAAGAATAATTTACTCACAAATCAACTATTTATTTTAGCTCAAGTGGGTTCTCATGAAGGAGAAAGCCTTTACAAGGATTCTCTACTTTTTATTTACCATACCTAATTTTGGATTTAAAAATGATTTGCAGTTGATTAGTTATAACAGTCATGTCTCTTACCCTTCATTGGTTTATAGAATTTTGAATTAGTTCCCAATCAATTGTACTTTGATTGTTCAAGTCTAGATTCTATATTTTACAATATAAGATTGCTCAAGGGTTTGCCTTGATGTCTTGTGAAAGGGACAATATTGAGAGTAATCTAAACTTGGGAGTATGGGTCATGGTTTAGGGAGTTAAGTAAGATTATTAGTTAAAAGGACTATGAATGTGTTTAGGATAGATTCAAGTGATTGAGAATAACTCTGCCTTTGTGAGCCATAGTAGAATTATTTGTTAGGGATGGATCACATAGTGCATAATTGTTTGTCAGGGATGGTCAGGTTTTGAGTTAGTGGGGGGCTATGGTTATGAATGTTGATAGGGGATTGGATTTTTTTTTGGTTGAGATTAGGTTGGAGGTTGATAAGAAGTAAGTGGGGGAGGTTAATATGCAGCTGGAGGAGGTGACGGCTGATTGGAACTGGGGTTAGTAAGAAGTTAAAGGTGAAAGTTGGTAAGGAGATAAAGATTATACCCTTATTTATAAATAAACCCTCAAAATAGTTATATTAACAAATAATTTCTTAAAATTTTAATTTTTTGTAAATAAACTCCTTGAAGATTTTATTAATAAATATAATCTAAAAAAGCTCCAATATTTTAAACTTTACCAGCAAGCTCTTTATACACAAAGACCCCTCCTTCAAAATTATAATTTGTTCTTAAAAGAAAATTTTGCAAATCGATCCTTTGTATTTCATAAATTTACAAAGGGATACAATCTCATCTTAGCTATGACGTCACCCAGATCACAACAAATCACAACAAATCCTTTATCCATGCTAACTAAAATAGGAAAGGATCCATACAATCGAACAAGAAAGATCAAATTATCCACAATTCAAAATGTGAATCAAGATCGACGTGATTCAATTTCCTTGATAGCTTTATGAAACCCTGCAAATAATGCAAAAATGGGGAATCAATGAGAATAATGGCATCTAAGAACCAGTGAACTTGGAGAAGCATAGGACCAGGTTGAAGTGATGTTTTTTTTTTTTTAAGTTTTACCTTAATATATTATCCTTTGTGTTGCTTCCTTGAACCTGTAGAGCTGCGCATCTTGCTACCACCAGCATACTTGCTGTCTTGGTTGACCGAGCCTATCACCATACTCTGCATCCATACGCCCATGGCAACGGTCATCTCCAGTCTATGCTCATATCTCCCACGGCCAAGAGCCATGCTCCGCCCATCGCCGCCGCTGCCCCATGCCCTCCTGAGCTCAAGATCGCCTCCAACGCCTGTCCTTCACACACTGCCTATGTGGGATTGCCAGCCCGGGCCCTTCATGAAATATCGACCTGCTCTGCCTCCTACCCACCGACACCAGTGCCACTGCTGCTCAGATCTCCTTCTCTGAGCTGCTTCCCCACATGCCTACCCTAGCTCCATCACCTCCTGCATCGGTCGCCTGACCTCCTCGCCGACGACCAGCCCCCCCATCCGGCCTCTTCTTTCGCTGCTATGCCGGCGACTAGCCCCTCTGGCATCTCCCTGCCTCCCTACCATGGCCTCCTCGCCGAGCACCCGCTGAAGTACCATCAGATGGCTAGCGCTGCCTCTAGATGGCTACCACCGCTTCCTGACGGCTAGTGCGGCATCGAGCTCTGCCCACACCCCGGGGCAATCGGCCATGGATGCTCGGGTGAAATAAAGCTCGATTTAGAAAGAAGAGAACGGAGAGTGAAGCTAAAGGAAAAAAATTTTAAAAAGGTTTTGTTGTTAACATAAAAAAAAAAAAAGGAAAAAAACACAAAGGAGGAATGTTGGTTGCCAGCCGTGGGGACCATTGAAAAAAAAAAAAGAGAGTCACGGCGTGAGAAAAAAGGAAGAAAAAAAGTGAAGAGAAAAGTGTATTCTGACCTAAGATTAATGGGTGAACTTATTTAAAAGTCAATTTGATGGAGATTAGTCTTTAAATTTACTTGAAAGACCATTACGATCAAAAATCAGTTTATAGATTTTTTTCAAAAGTCAATTCAGTTTGATTAATTCGTGGACTTACTTGGAAATTAATTTTGATTCAAAATGAGCTCATGAGTTCACCTGAAAGTCAATTTTTATTCAAAATTAGCTTGTGAGTTAGTGTAAAAATCAAATCAACTAAAGACTTGCTTATGTATTTGCTTGAAAATTAAATTGACTAAAAATTAGCTAATAGACTAGGATGAAAGTTAAATTAACTTACGATCAGTCTGCGAACTCACTTAACGTCATTCTAATCAATTGACGGTACAAGAGCTCTCTAATAACTTAATCAAATCAATTAATATAAATTGATTAAATTAATTAATCTAATTAGATCAAAATTAAGCTGATTTGACTAAGTAAATGAATTGATCAAGCTAAACTAATTTGACTGAAATATACCACCAAATGGACCTAAATTAATTAAATAAATAATTTTAAATTCAAATTAAATTAGACACAAATCCAAGTTGAGGTAATCCAAATTAAATTAGTTTAGACCCAACCACAGTTAGGCTCAAATCAGGTTAATATAAATCAAATCGGTTCAGACATAATCCCAATTAGGTTCAAATTGGGTTAAACTGAACAAAATTGATCGAAATTCATCCTTAATTAAGTTCAAATCGAGTCAACCTAAATGAAATAAAGTTCAAACTAACCTTTAGTTAGTTTGATCAGGATCAAACCAATTCCTAATTGAGTCAAATAAAGTTTAAACCAAATCCTAGGTAGGTCAATTCAAAACAATTGCTTTAAATTCAACCCTAATTTGGTTCAAATTAGGTCAACCTGAAATTAAAGCCAAATTTAAATCAAATTCTAATTGGGTTACGTCAATTTTATATTAAACCTTAAATCAAGTTCGAATTGAACTCTAATTGGGTTGAATTAAGTTCAAACTAAACTCTAATTAGGCCAAATCAAGTTTAAACTAAGCCCTAATTATGTCAAATTAAGTTCGAATCAAATCTCAATTGGTTCAAACTAAGTTCAAATTAAATCCTAATTGGGTCGAACCTAGTTTGAACCAAACATTAATTGGGTCAAACTAAATTCAAACTAAATCCTAATTGGATTAAATCAAGTTTGAACTAAATCCTAATTGAGTAAACCAAGTTTGAATCAAATCTTAATTAAGTTTGATTGAGCTCAAGCTCAAACCCAAATTAGGTTAAACCTTAATCAAAACTAGATTAAACCAGAACTAAAATCAAGTCAAACCAAAACTAGAACTAGGTCAAACCCAAACTAAAATCAAGTTGAACTAGAACTAGAACCAGGTCGAATCTAAACCAAAACAAGGTCAAATCTGAACTAAAATCAGGTCGAAGCAGAACCAAAATTAGGTCAAACTTGAATCAAAATGAGGTCAAATCTAAATTAGAATTAGCTCAAACCTAAACTAGAAGCAGCTCAAACTTGAACTATATGTTGAATTAAGCCAAAACCAGCTTGAATTTTGATCCAACATCCATTAAAAATCCAATAAGAACTTGATCAGAGTTGAATAAAAAATCTATTAAGGATCTAATAAGAACCCAATTAGGGTTGGATGCAAGATCTATTAAAAATCTAATAAGAGTCAATCTAGGATCTATTAAGGATCCAATAAAAACTCAATTGGGGTTGGATTCAGAATCTATTGAGGATTCACTGAGGACCCAATAAAGGTTGGATCTAAGATCTATTAAGGATCTGTTAAGGACGTAATAAGGGACAATCCAAGATCCATTAAGTGTCTAGTAATGACTCAAAAAGGGTCAGATCCAAGATCCATTAAGGACCAAGTCCGAGGCTCGACAAGAATTTGACATAAGGTTGAGCTTGTCTTAAACTAAAACAAATCACACTTGATTAAAAATAAGTTTGAATATCAAACTAAATCAAATATCAGAATCAAGTTCTGAATATTGAATTAAATTAATCAGACTTGAATTAAAATCAAAATTTGAACATTAAATTAAATTAAATGAAGCTTGATCAAAATAAAGTTTTAAATATTGAATCAAATCAAATCAGACTTAAATTAACATCAAGTCTAATTTTAAATTTAACTGAATTGACATAAACCAAGAAATGTCATCAATTATCAAATCAAGGGTGATTAACATGAGTTCAGGCCGCTAATCATTCCTTCAAATCAAACCAAACTAAGATAGAGCTGAATTAGTTTAGTTAGTTAGTCAAACATCGTATTTAACAAAAGTCAACTGACAACACATACAGAGACATAGATCTTACTTTAAGCTTAGCCAATACAAGTTCAAAAGCCATTGGTAATGTTTCAAATTTAATCAACAACAAGTCAAAGTAGCTACTAATTATTAAATCATAAATGGTCGATATAAGCCAATACCACTATCCATTTCAAATAGAATTAAGACAAACTTGAACTCACTTAACTAGTTAGCCAGTTGCCATGCTCAAAAAAAGTCAACCAATACTAATCACAAAGCCATTGGCCATACTTCAAGCTCAACAGACATCAACTTAAAGTTATTGGTGACGCTTCAAACCTAATCAATAACATGCTAAAGAGACCATTGATTATTAAATTAAAAATATTTAACTTAAGTCAAGGATGCTTACCATATCAAACCAAAGTAAGGTAGGCTTTAGCTCTTATAGTCAGTTAGTCAAGTCCTATGTCGAAAAGAAGTCAACCAATAATAAGCATGAAGCCATCAACCACATTTTAAGCTCAGTCAACACAAGCTCAAAAGTTATTAGTGACACTTCAAACTTAATCGACAACAAAGCAAGAGGCTATCAATTATCAAATTAGAAATGATTAGCTTAAACTAAGGCTACTAATCATTCTCTTAAATAAAAATTCAAAAGAAGTTAACCAACAATAAATAGAAAGTTATTGTTGATACTTCAAACCATAATAGGGTCAACTAATACAAGTTAAGGTGGTCAATGACACCCTGAAATTTAGCATCCATTCGAATTAAGTTCCACTAGATCAAGTGCATGGGAGTAAGGCAACAACAAGCATCAATCTTTTTCCGTTTCTTATTTTATATCATTTGTGATTATAAATTTAAATTTATTAAATTGTTAAATGAGGGTATGCTCTTACTTAAGCCATATATCCCTTTCTTTAAGTTAATTAAATCATTCTTTTCTATCTTTGTGTCTTTATTTTATTATTTAGGTTTCTTATTTTAGGAAGTTCTTGATAATTGTTAGCGTTATTAATAATAGGAGCTTGTGTCTACTTAAAGTCATATTTTCATAATTCTTATTTGTATACTCAAACCCATCCTCAAATTTATTTGTTATTTTAAGATTACTTCTCAGGGTCTTTAGTAATCCCTAGTGATCGATTATGGTTCCACATAAATAGTAGAAGATAATAAACTAGTTTTAAGAGTAGATAATATATTTTCAATTAAAAGACTGGTTTGTTGCTTCTTTGTGAGGGGGATTTGAGCCATCTTAGCTTTTTCCCTCCATAGGTTAGCATAGTTGATGAATATTTCACCAATCTACATCTTTTCGGATGTCAGCTTAATGATATCTGGAGTATCGGCCACCTGATATGCATACTGCTATTGGAATGCAAAGAAAATCACCTTAAGTGAATGCAACTTATCCTAAGGAAGACTAATGAGCTAGTTGAGGGTGGTTTGGCAGTTCAATGGCTCAATATGTTTATGCATCAAAGAGAAACTTAGTGATGTGATGGTTTAGGTCTCCTATCCCTTCATATAGAAGAAATTTTGGCATCTTAAATCTAATAAGAAAGTTGACGGTGGGGAGCGAGATGTCCAATATTACTAGAGCAGCAATATGTGAAAATTTTTATATCAAAAGCTTCATGAGAAGCTTAGACATCTACTTCTCAATCAATTCGGATGGTGTAGGTTGCCTATTGGGCAATTTATTTATAGGCATGAAATTACAATGTCACCACTTGATAAGGATACAAAAGGTTCTCCATCAGTGGTCTATTAATTTATAGCCATAAAATTAGCTATTTTATTAAGGCTCCATTTTTTACTAGCAAAATTCATAAACTTAGAAAAATCAAGATAGGCATATTAGAAATCTCATCAAACATGGTTGACAAATAATTTAGATTGATTTTAGAGTTTAAGTTTGGCTTATTAGCCTCTTTCAATCTAAGTAGCACTATTCTATTCCTAAGATGGTATTCTAGGATGGATCCAATGTCTACATTCACACATAAGCTATCTCTGGGAAGACAGTACAATTAACCCATGAGTTGCATTCCTCGTGACCATAATAGACTCTATTATGACAGTAAGCTCCCACTTGTATAACTATACTATAAGTCTGTGTGAGCCTTTGCACTGACATGAGGTTGTGCGGACTTTCATTTGTACTACTAGTCTCTTGACTTGCTAATCATGTTTAGTGGGGTACAATCCCATAGCCGCTTTAAGAGGAAATGAGTATAGCTTTGTTTGGGGAGTTTTTGTCAAAATTAAATTTGATAGTAATTTGACCAAAATCAGAGATCCGATGTCACTAGATTAAGCTGAAATATAGGGTTTAGTTGGATCTAAATTAGGGTAAAATT
The DNA here is from genome assembly GCA_005019695.1 of Trichopus zeylanicus subsp. travancoricus. Taxonomy (NCBI): domain Eukaryota; kingdom Viridiplantae; phylum Streptophyta; class Magnoliopsida; order Dioscoreales; family Dioscoreaceae; genus Trichopus; species Trichopus zeylanicus. The sequence continues at coordinate 1,032,147 of RXID01021777.1, read as the reverse complement.
TGACCAAAAATTGAGGTTGATTTAAACTTGAATTGTTGTGAAATTCAAGTTCAAACTGAATTTACCCTAAATGGGTTGAGTGGGCCAAGTATTTGGACCAAAATTGAGATCAAGACTCATTAAAAATTTGGATCAAAATGAGAAAAACAAATTTGTAAAAATAAGTTATTGTTTATTTTTTTCTTACAAATAGGTCCCCGGGATGAAAATTTTTAGAAAAATTCTATAAAACTTTTCAAATCACAAATTGATTCTTACAAAATTTAGGATTGGCGATTAAATACCTCAAAGATTAATAATGATAGATTAATCTTTATCAAATCTAAAGTTTACAAATAAACCCTCCAAAATTCATATTCTATAATTAAATTCTTAGAATTTTCCATCTTTAGTAAATAAACCCTCCTTAGATTTACAAAAATACTCCTCATAAATTAGTATAAATTTGATTAATTTGCAAATAAAATTTTATAATAAAGGACCTAGAAAAATTTTAAAACATAATAAACAAGTCCTTAAGGTTATTCTTTCAAATAGGCCCCTAAATTCTTCAAAATTTTATATATCCTTGAAAATAGAAAATTTGTAAATAACGCCCTTACAAGTGGGTACAAATTTAAAATCTTTTCATCCACAATGATTTCTCATATAATCCAAACAAAATTTATTCATCCAAAATAAAATAAATAAGAAAAAGAGAATCGATAAGATCTTCAATTCAAAATTTGAATGAACTCGACCACAATCCAATTGATCTCTTCCATGCCTATAAAAATCTCATCATGCAGAACAAAAAAAGGGGAGGAAGATTAGTGAGAAAATAGTGAGTCGACGAACACAAGATAGAAGAAGATGACAAAAAGGTCAGAGATTGAATATGAGCAAATTGATGAGTTTTCGTCACTTCTCTTATTTTGTTTCTCTTATCCTTCCCATTGCACTCCAACTCCTCCCCTCTTTTGTGAGGTACTCGCTGCTCATCCATTGATTGAACCCTGCTACTTGTGCTATTGTTGGTCCAGCACCTAAACCACCTATTGGACTTGAGCCCGCTGCCCATCACATTCGCTCAAGCACCAATCCTCCATTATCTCTTAAACCTAAAGCTAGCCTACTCTTCTCCATGCTTGCAGCCACCTGCAGCCTCGTTCACCTTTGCTCGTAGTCAACTACTCAGGTTTGGGCAACCGAACTATGCTGCAAGCACCTCTTCTCCACACCACCCCCACTCCGGTGACCTTGTAGCAAACCTTCCCGAACCCTAGCTTTGTGCCACCCATGTGGTTGCGCCCTGCCGCTGCACCCCTACTCCTTGTCATGTCATAGTTGCTTCAAGCGCTCCCTCCTTAATGCTATGTTGCACAACCTCCCTCTCCTCCCATTGTTGGATCATGTCTACACCGTACCAGAGATCCCATGTTGCTCCATCTGCTCTCCAACTCCCTCACTGCCTTGACTCTTTCTCATTCTTTGTAGGCACTCACTTGTGCCCATCACCACCGGGGAAAGAGGTGGACTTGATTAGGGTTGGCCAAATCTGGCCATGGCTAAAGGAGAAGAGGTATCAGGGGCTTAGTGTCTGTCATGGAGAGAAGGTCAGTGAAGGAGAAGAAGATGAGGCTGGTGGGTGTTATAATATCAGGTGTGATGAATTAGTCTCACATCAGATATTAGATAAATAAAATCCAATAGATATAGTGCAAAAAGACCCATATCCCATGAGCTTGAGTTTTTGGGATGGTTTGGTGTCCGGCTCACTATATGGATCTAGTTTGACACTCTTGTGGCTCCCCAACAAGTGGTATCAGAGCTTCAGGTTCGAAACTATGCAAACTCTTAAGATCAAAATTATTGCGATGATGTAACTGAACTGAGTCACATGTTAGTCTCATGGCAAAGACCGGCAAGAGGACGCGAGCACGAGGCCGGCAAGGGCATGAGTGTAGGCCCAAGGGCTCGGGCGCTCACGCAAGGCTGGCTTGAGGCCAGAGAGAGGATGCATGCGCTGACGCCAGGATGGCGAGCCCACAAGTGTGGGCATGAAGCCGACGCAAGGGCGCGGGCACTAGAGGCCGATGCAAGGACATGAGTCACACGATAAAAATGGTCGAGTAAAAAGTTATTAATTAAGAGTATTAAATTGATGTAGTCAAATCACACCTAAAGGGGAAGATTGTTATAATGTCAGGTGTGATGAATTAGTCCCACATCAGATATTGGATAAATAGAGTCCAATAGATATAGTAAAAAAAGACCCATATCCCATGAGCTTGATCTTTTGGGATGGTTTGGTATCTGACTCACTATATGGATTTGGTTTAACACTCTTGTGGCTCCCCAACAGGTGGGGAAGGGAAGAAGAAGTTTGAGGATGAAGAAAATAGGAAATAAAAAAAACACAGGAGTGGAATGTCAGTTGTAGGAGAAAAAGGAAAAATAAAAAAATATGAAAGTTGTTGTAGGGAAGAAAAAGAAAAGTAATAAAAGAAGAGAGAAAGAGATTTTTTTATTTTACTGTCATCCTTTACCTCAATTTACATGTTATATGCACCAATCACTAGAATAGGTCTAAGGGATTCTTTTGAAAACCTGATCACCTTACTTTTTGATTTAAAAGATTTCTTAAAAAATTCGATCACCTTATTCTGACCTAAGGGAATCTTTCAAGAATCTTAGCGCCTTATTTTGATTTAAAATTTTTTTTCGAGAATCCAACCACCTTATTCTAGTCCAAGAAATTTCTTCAAAAACCTAAATGCTATATTTTTTGGCTTGAAGAATTCATTTGAAAATCCGATCACCATACTTTTGAGCTAAGGAATTTCTTCAAAAATCTGAACATCGTATTTTTTAACCTTAGGAATTTCTTTGAGAATCTAAACACTGTATTTTTGGCCTTAGAGATTCATTCAAGAATCCAAATGTCATATTTCTTACCTGAGGGATTTCTTTGAGAATTCGATCACCAAATTCTAGTCTAAAAGATTTTTTTTGGAGCTCACTGTTGTATTTTTGATCTATGAAATTCTTTTAAAATTTGGTTATCATATTTTTAACCTTAGAGATTTTTTTGAGAACCCAATCACAAATCAAATAAATTAAATAAAATTAATCAAAACTAAAATCAAGTCTAAACATGAACCAACATTAAAATTAGGTCTAAATATAAATCAAAACTAAAATTAAGCCCAAACCTGAACCAAAACCAAATTAGGTCTAAATCTGAATCAAAATCAAATTAGGTCTAAACCTGAACCAAAATAAAAAATAGATCTAAATCTAAACCAAAAATTAGATTAGGCCCAAGCTTGAAACCAAATTTATATTAGGTTGAACTTAAACCAAATTTGGTCTAAATCTAAAAATCAAGATTAGGTGAAACCTAAACCAAAATCAAATAAGGCCCAAGTTTGAACCAAAAACCAAATTTAAACTAGGTCAAACCTAAATGCTAAACTAAAAATGGATCCAAGATGAGTTAAACTGGAACCAACTTGGTTTGAACCCAAACCCATCAGGGGTCCAACATGGGTTGAACTTGAACCTATTAAGGGATCAAACCCAAACTTAATAAGGGTCCAACATGGTTTAAACCCAAACCCAATAAAGGTCTAGTATGGTTCAAATCCAAACCCAATAATGGTCTAAAATGGGTCAAACTAGAATCTATTAAGGGATTAAATCTAAACCCAATAAGGATCAAACAAGATTTGAACCCGAACTTAATAGGAGTCTAACATGGTTCAAAGCCAAATCCAATAAGAATCTAACATGATTGAAACCGAAACCCAATAAGAGTTTGAAATTATTCAAACCTAAATCCATTAAGGGATCAAATCTAAACTCAATAAGGGTCTAACATGGGTCAAATCTAAACCTAATAAGGAACTCAAAATCTATTAAGGAGCCAAAAAGGATTGAATTCAAAATTCATCAAGGATCCAGCAAAGATCCAATAAGTATTAGATCCAAAATCTATTAAGGATTCATTTTAGGTCCAATATAGATTGGATCCAAAAGCCATTAGAGATAACTTAAGGATTTAATAAGGACCCATTAAGGGTTGGATCCAAGATCCATTAAGGATTCAACAAGAACCCACTAAGTGTTGGATCTAAGATCTAGTAAGGGTCCAATAATAATTTATTAAAGGTTTGATTCAAGATCTAAGATCCAAGATCTAGGATTGAATCTAGATAGACTTGAACCAAAACCAATCTGAACATCAAATTAAATCAAATTAGACTTGAACCAAAATAAAATTTGAGCATCGAATTGAATCAAACTTAAACTAAAATTAAGTCTAAACATTGAATTAAATAAAATTAGACATGAACTAAAACTAAGTTAGAATATTTAATTAAATTGAATTAGATTCAAATTAAAGCCATGTTTGAGCACCAAATTGATTCAAACTAGACTTAAATCAAAACCAAGTCTAAACATCAAATTGAATTAAATCAAACTTGAACTAGAATCAAGTTTGAACATCGAATTAATTCAAAATAAACTTGAACCAAAATTATATTTGAACATCAAATTTAATCAAATCAAATTGAACCAAAATCATGTTTGAACATTAAATTAAATCAAATCAGACTTGAATCAAAACTAAGTCTGAATATTGAATTGAATTAAAATAAAATTAAACCAAAATTTACTCTAAACATCAAATTGAATTAAATTAGACCTAAACTAAAATCAACTCTGAACATCAAATTGAATCAAATCAAACTTGAGTCAAAATCGAGTTTCAATGAAATCAATTTTAAATTAAAGTGGAGTTAGTTAATAATAAGGACAAAGCCATCAACGACAACTTAAATTAAATCCATAATAAGCCAAGAAAAAGGTCATCAATTTTTAAATTAGAGATGGTTAGTATAAGCTAAGGTTGCTAATTATTTCAAATTAATTTGAACTAAGACAAGTTTGAGCTCACTTAGTTAGTTAGCTAGATACCATATTCGAAGAAAGCTTATCGGTATAACCTAAAGTCGCTAATCATTATCTTAAATCAAATTGAATTAAGATAGATTTGAACTCACTTAGTTAATTAAATAGATGCTATGTTCGAAGAAAGTTAACTTACATAAGCATAAAATTGTTAGTGATACTTTAAATTAAGTCGACACAAACCAAAAAAATATAAATTATCAAATTAAGAATGATTAGTGTAAGACAAAGTTTTTAATTATTCTCTCAAATTAAACTGAATTAAGATAGACTTGAACTCATCTAGTTAATCAACCAAATGCCATATTCAAAGGAAGTTAACTGACATAAGTATAAAGTCATCAGCAATATTTCAAACTTAACAAACAAAAGCATAAAGTTGTTAGTGATGTTTCAAATTTAATCAATAACAAGCTATAAAACCATCGATTATCAAATCAAGTATGATTAGCAAAGCTAAGGCTACTGACCATTCTCTCAAATCAAAGATCAGAATAAGTTAATCAATAATAAGTAGTAAGCCATTGGTGGTACTTCAAACTATAATAGGGTCAACTAACATAAGTCAAGATAGTTAACCATAACTTGAGATCAAGCTAAGTTATCAGCATCCACCAAGGATTAGACCACGCGCCTACCGTAGTCAAGTTCCACTCCATTAGGTGCATGGAAGCACGACAATGACAAGTATCAAGCCTTTTCCATTCCCATTCTCATTTTATACCCTTTTTTATTATGAATTTAAAATTTAAAATTATAAATTAAGAGTATGCCGTTACTTAAGCCATGTAAATCTTCTTTAAATAATCAAAATATGCTTCATCTTTTACATATCTATTTTATTAAATAGGTTTCTTATTTTATGAGGTTCTTGATGATTGTCAGGGTAATTAAAAATAGGAGCTTACATCTATTGGAATTCATGCTCCTATAATTCTTGATTATGTACTCAAACTCACTCAAATTTTATTTGTTATTTCGAGATTACTTTTCGGGATCCTTTAGCTATCTCGGGTAGTCGATTATGGCTCCACAAGCTCACCTCCTTTTGAGATGGAAGTTACATAAGTCCAATCAAGTATTGTGTAACCCTAAGTCTCACCTCTATGTCTAAAGCTTAACTTCTAATTGGGCTCATTATTCAAACATAGGGAACCCATGAGGCCTCTACTCGACTGGAATTAGCTTGAATCCTAGTTTTTCTTATAATCAACTTTTTTATGGCTCAAAAACTTGAAATTCAACAATTACTGAGCACTTTAAGAACACCCAAAAATTGAGAATTGAGAATTCTTTTTTCTCAAATAAATTAAATGTGAAAAATAAATCTATCATTAGGTGGTTCCATTGTGATCGCTATTTTGTAGGTCCCTCAATCGATTGTGGTTTGATTTTAGTTTTGAGTTATGTGGAAAGTTGATTCTTGAGTTTGATTTGATTTAACTCTCTTTTGGTGCTTGCACATGCCTCATTGGTTCGATATACAAAGCATGTGAAGTCCCTAGGAAGGTTGTATGAGCCTTCTCATTAGGCATGGGACATACTCACCCTAGTGGCCTTACTTTTACATTTACCTTTAAATGAAAAATAAAAATAAGGAAAATTCATGAATTTCTTGGGTACAACATTCAACTCATAAGAATAGGTAAAATTATAAAAAGAAAATGAGCCTAAAACTTACCCGCTACCTTAACGAGGGAGGGTTTGATGGTCCTTCTCTACCCCCTTTTTATGTCTAGGGATTGAATTTAAAATATAATATAATAAAATAAACTAAAGCTCTAATTTAAATGCATCAAATAGAATAAAAAGTAATTAGAAAGATAGAGAAGAAAATGGAAAGATGTAGTCTATATCGCCGAAAAGGGATGACGATTGAATCTTCTATTAGAACTTTAATATCGAGGAGGATTTTTACTTTAGATCTCAGCAGACTCTTGCAGTTGCCATGAAACTCCTCCTTCTTCATTAGTGCATCAGGAACTTCTCTTGTAAAATATTCGCTTTTGGTATAATTCTCGGGTTCCCTTTTGCTAGTGGAAATGGGTGGTTTTTACCGGTTGAGTAGAGAGTTGTTTAGTGTAGATACCCATCTTTTTGATTCTTTTAACCCTAAACATGTAGCCTTGAATTGACCTACTCTGCCAAACTCTACAATTTGAATCCTTATATGATGTCACAATTTTTTATAGTTTTATTTACAAAAGTACCATGTTCTAGTCAGTTTTCTTGTGCTTTCAAATAGTTTAGATTTGCGTTTTCGAGAAAATGGTGCTTTCATCTTTAAAATCGAGCTTGATATTGATAGAGAATTTTTGAGTTTTGGGGACCTATTCATAAAAGTACATATTTCAAGCATTTATTTATGAAAATTCATTTTTTTGCTGTAAAATATCTTAACTATGATATTTTAAAATTGTCTACTGCACAATTGCATTAAAATAGACTTACTTCTAAAGATTTAGATGTTAGAGTTTATTTGTAAAATTATAGTGTGATTAAAGATTTGGACTTTTATGCAAAAAATACACTAGGAATGGGAGCCTCGAATCCATGAGAAATCAGAATAGGCTAGAGATAGGCTGAAAATTGGCTAAAAATGGACTGAAAATTTAAATTTTGAAAATTTGAAATTTGTATTTCTAGGCACTAGAATTCTAACGCTCAAAATTTGGGGCACCAAAAAATTAGTGGCTCTACCAAAAAGGGGTGCTAGGATCCTTGCGCCCATGACTTTAGCTGGCACCCTCATTTTGGGTAGAGTGTCAGCTAGTTAGCACCCTAAATTCTTTTGAACCTATTATTCAAATTCTCTCCAATTTAGATCGATAACTTAGTACAATCTTCACCATCCAATCCTCATGCCCTCCATGCACAACCACACATTTGTAATTAACCAAAAATTCATCCAAAATTAGTAATAAAATTTTTCCTAAGTAGCTCTCTTCTCAACTTATAAATAACACCCTTTTCTACTGGCAAAAGAACCATAAAAATTATACTAAAAATCATTATTCTATAGAAGAAGTTTTTGATACTCTAACAAAGAAGGAGTTCCATGGGGACTATGAAGTTTTGATGAGATCCAACATCATGTTCCTTATTAATATCGAAGTTCTTGGCAACTAACCATCATTCTCTCTTGGCAATATAAGCTACATTTTTTCACTTTAATTTTCATCTTTCTCACCTCTTTTTATTCCATTTGATGTATTTAGATTAGAGTTTTAGTTTTTTCATTACATTGATTTTAAATTCAATCCTTAGATACCCAAAAGAGAGTAGGAAGGGACCTTTGGGCTCTTCCTCATCAAGGCGGCGGGTAAGTTTTAGGCTCATTTTTATTCAATGATTTTATCTTCTCTAATAAGTTAGATGCTATACCTAAGAAATTTCTCAGTTTTCTCTTTTCTTTGTAGGTAAACTCGAAGGCAAGGCCGTAGGGTGGGTGTACTCTATGCTTAGTGATAAGGCTCCTACAACCTTTTGAGAGACCTCACATGTTTTGTAGGTTAGGTGTGCGAACCATCGAGAAGTGTGCATATACTAAAAGGGGGTCGAATCAAACCAAACTTAAGAATCAACTTGCTACAGAACTTAAAACCAAAACCAAACTACCACTAATGAGGGAGACCTACAGAATGATAATCATAGTAGGACATCCTAATGCTAAGTTTATTTTTTGCATTTATCTCATTTGAAAAGAAAATCAATTCTCATTTTTTGGATGTTCATGAAGTGCTCAGTAATTACTTACTTTCAAGTTCTTTCTTGAGTGAAAAAAATTGATTGTAAGAAAAATATAGGATTTAGGTCAATCTAGATCAAGTAGAGGTCTCATTGGTTCTCTGTGTAAATACCGAGTCCAACTGGACGTGGTGCTTTAAATATAGAGGCAAGACCTAGGATTACACACTTCATTGGGCCTCTATAACTCCCACCTCTAAAGAACATAAGTTGTACTTATTTTTCCTTAAAGAGGCTAAGAGATTACACCCAATTGGCCATGACTAATGGTTCAAGAGAGTAGTAGTGAAAATGGAAGTCCCCATAATTTTGTGTCAATCCAGAGGCTCATGTAAACGAAGAACATAGTTATATAAGAGAAAACTCACCATGGGAGAGTCTCGTGTGGTCATGAAGGATGCAACCCATGTGTTGGTTGTATTAGCTTCTTGGACATAGGTGATGTGTGAATTTGGAGATTGGGGATCCCTTGGAATACCATTTTAAGAATAGGAGAGTACCACATAGGTTAAAAGCGACTAATAATCTAAACTTAAATCCTAAAATTAGCATAAATTATTTGACAACAATGTTTGACGAGTTTTCTAAAATGCATAATCGTAATTGTTCTAAACTTACGAATTTTATTAGTAAAAAATGAGGGCTTAGTAGAATAGCTAATTTTATGGTTGAAAATCAGCAAATCATCAATGGAGAATCTTCTGTATTCCAGTTAAATAATGCCCTTGCCAATTTCATGCCTATAAATAAACCATCTAATAGATAACCTACACCATCCGAGTTGACTGAGGTGCGAGTGTCTCTGCTTCTCATGAAGCTTTTGGCATAGAAATTCTCCCATGTTGCTACTCTAACAGTAACTAACATTTGGCTGCCACTATTAGCTTCCTTGTTGGCTTTAAGAAACTGAAATTCCATTTGTGCAATATGACAAGAGACATACCATCATATCACTAGTTTTTTTATGCATAGAAATCTCAAGCCAACGAACTGTCGATGATCCACTTATTTCAGAAGTCATTATGTCTGATCGCTCTTAGTTGGCTTGTTAGTCTTCCTCAGGACAAATTGCAGTCTTTTGAGATGATTTTCTTTGCATTTCGGTAGTATTATGCATATTAAGTAGCCTATACTCTGAGCATTATCAAATTGACATCCGAAAAGATAGTAGATGGTGCAACCTTTATTGACTATGACAATCGGTGAAGGAAAAAGGTCATGAGGGCTTAGATCACTCTCATAAAGAATTAATCTTTTAGTTAAGATTCTCCTACCCAATTCCAAGTCATTCCTACCACCCCGATATCCTATTTCTCACTCAATATGAACTTGGGCTTGACCCAGAAGGGGAAAGTCGAGATAGATGATTAGAAGAGACTTGGATTCACTGGGCACCTTCTTTTGCTGCAAAGGGGAGGTATTAAAATACATTGCTTACTTTTAAATGTTTGAGTTATTTTTTTCAAAATTAGATTTAATAGGAATTTGACCGATATTGAATATCGAATACTATTAGATTGTGACTCAAATATGGGTCTCAATTGAATCTAAATTGTAATCTAATTTGACCAAGAATTGAGGTCAATTTGAACTTAAATTGTCGTGAAATTTAGGCTAAAATTAAATTCAGTGTAAATGGACTGAGTGGGCTAGGAATTTGGACCAAAATTAAATTCAAAACTCATTAAAAATGTAAGCTAAAATGAAAAATAATTAATTTTTTATAAATAGATCTTTGGACCAAATAAATATTTATAAATAGGTCCTTTCGATGAAAATTTTTACGAAAATTTGACAAAAAGCTTCAAATTATAAATTGGTCTTTGTGAAATTTAGAATTTATAAATATACACCTCAAATGGTTAATAATTTTAAATAAATTATTATAAAATCTAGAGTTTGAAAAAAATTTCTCAAAAATTTTTATTTTGTAAATAAATCCATGCAACTTCTATCTTTCACAAATAAATCCTCCACAAAATATTAAATTACAACTTTAATATTTATAAGTTTACAAATAAATTTCTCAAAATTTTTATTTTCAAATAAGTCTAGATTTTATTATTTTTATAAATAAAAATTTATAAGAGGACCATGAAGGTTTTAAATTTTATAAAAATAAGTTTTTTATAAAAAGTCCCCTAATTCTTAAAAATTATAAATTACTCCACCATGTTATAAATTTTGCAAATATCCCACTCCAGATTGCAAATTTGCAAACAGGTATAAACTTTTCAATCATCTACGGTATCCCATCCATTCATTCATAAACTCATTAGAATAGATAAGTATCCAATTCAAAATTCAAAAATAAATCTTATTGATATGATCTTCTCCGATCTCCATGACATTTGTAAAAAGAGCAACAAACACAACCCTGCCCACATCTATTCACTCACACATAAATCCAGAGTACAACCAGAAATCAAAATAATAGCACATTCAAATAACATATAAGATTATTTTTATCAATTCAAAATCCAAATGAATCTCATCACAACAACGCCTATAAAAAATGTTGATAAAATTAGAAATAATAATGAAAAAAGACAGCGATCAAGGACCACAATAGAGAAGCAACGGAACGAAGAAGGTGCACAGAGACGACGATCGGTGCAAGGATCAAAGTAAGATTTCTTTACCTTGTTCATTTCCTTTCCTTCCTGTGTTGCTCTCCTCTCTTTGGTCCACAACATCACTATTGTCTATTGTCCCTGCTGCCTGTGAACACGTCACTGAATCGCTGTCCCTGCCTGTGGTCGTCTGGCCGACCTTGATCCCGTCGAGTCCTTGCAGCCGCCCCGCTGCGGGCCACGACTAAGCAGCCATTCCGTACCACCTCTGCGCTTGTCCTACACCCAAGCCGCAACCCAGCCTCCCTTGCACCGCCGCCTGGCCAGCCATGCTGCGTCGCCTCCAGGTCCTCGCTCTCCTCTATCTTGGCGATGGTTGCGGCAGGGTACAAGGCTGGAGCCACGGTTCACGTCAGCTTCTACAGGAACTATCGGAAGACATTCAAGAAACCTTAAAGGCCGAATGAGAAGACCAAGCCTCCCTGTTGCCATCGCACCCTGATGATCTTCCTAAAAGGACTGCCCATGGCTTCTAGACGACTGGTTGCTGCGGTCGATGCCTAGACCTACACAGAACCGTGTCCTCTTCCATTCGAACATGCGGGAGCTCCTGATCGGACCTCTTTCCCACCCCAACCGGTATATGATTAGAACTCCCAGTCACCATCAAGCCTCTCGTGCGTCGCTCGCCGCTGCTACGGTCGCCCCATCGACCTAGCTACGGTCTCATGCTGCGCACCCAGGCGGTTGCCGCTCCTCCAGCCGGCTAGGACGCTGCTGATGCCTTCATTGTCTACCACTCGGGCTCTGCTGGGAGGCACCTTGATTGCTTCCTCCTTGGCTGGCCACCTCTCATGTTGCAGCATCTCCGAGGGCCTTGCAGCTCGTCGCTGTTGTGGCTAGCCAAATCTAGCCAAGCTTAGGCCGGATCCGGCCATGTTTTGGCCGAATCTGGCCATGAAAAGAGGGAAGAAATGGCTCGGTAAAGGCTGGAGACATCGATTATGGGAGGGACTTTGTGGGAGATGCAGGAAGAAGAAAGACAACGGAAGAAATAAAGGTGGAGCGAGGAGATATTAAAAAATACAAAAAATTGAAGTCGGAAGTTTTCTTAAAGGAAAACAAAGAATTAAAAAAAGAAAAAAAATTTATTGAAAATATCTCACCTTAAGCGTGTCATGTGTATTAGTTATTTTTAGATTTGATTTTTTTTTTGGAAATTCAATCACCTCATTTTCAAATTTAAAAGATTTTTTTAAAAATTTGACTAACTCACTTTTAGGTCTAATAATTTCTTTTAAAGACTCGGTCATTCGATTTATGATCTAAGAAATTTTTTTAAAATTTGACCATCAAATTATTAGCCTAAAGGATTTCTTCAGAAACTTGAATGCTATATCTTTAACATAAGGAACTCTTTGGGAGTCCCAACATTATATTTTTTGCTTAAGAAATTCTTTCAGGAATCTAATTGCTATATATTTGACCTAAGAGATTGTTTCGGAAACCTGACCAAAAATCAAATAAATTAAATTAAACTAATTAAAATTAAATTAAATCTAAACCTCGACCAAAAATCACATTAGACCCAAGCCTACACTAAAATCAAAAATAGGTTTAAACTTGAAACGAAAAATAAATCATGCCTAAGCCTGAACTTAATTTAAATCAAGTTGAACCTAAATCAAATCTGGTCTAAACTTAAACTAAGATCAAAATTAAGTCCAAATTTGAACTAAAACTAAATCAAGCCCAAACCTAAATCGAAATTGAATTTGAACTAAGTCAAACTTGAATTAGAAATAGGTCAAAATTAATCCAAAATCTAATTGAAACTCAAACTTAATAAAGATCCAACATGGGCCGAAACCCCACCCAATAAGAGTTAAATCCAAAATTAATTAAGAATTCATTAAAGGATCAATAAGAATCAAATCCAAAGTAAGAATTTAACAAGCACTCAAGAAGGGATAGATTCAAGATCCATTAAGTGTCTAATAAAAAGCCAAGGATCTAATAAGAACCCAAAAAAGGATTGGATTTAAGATGCATTAAGGATCCAATAAGAACTCAATAATAGTTAGATTCAAGATTCATCTTGGATCCAACAAGAACCCAATAAGGGTTGGATCCAAGGCCCTTAAGGGACCTAATAAGAATTCATTAAGAGTTGAATTCAAGATCCAAGGTTTAGAATTGAATCAAGTTAGACTTAGACCAAAATTAAGTTTGAACATTGAATTAAATAAAATTAGACTTAAATCAAGATTAAGTTTGAACATTAAATTGAATTAAATCAAATGCAAACCAAAATCATATTTGAATTGAATCAAACTCAAATCAATTAGAGTTAATCAACAACAAACTCAAAAAACCTATCAACAACACCTCAAGCCCAATTGATAATAAGCCAAAAAGGGTCATCGATTGTTAAATTAGAAATGGTGAACCAAAGCGAAGGCTATTAACTATTTTAAATTGAATTAAAAGGTAAGTTTGAACTCGTTTACTTAGTTAGGCAAACACCATATTTGAAGAAAGTCAGTCAACAATAAGTATAAAGTTGTTGGTAATGCTTTAAGTTCAACCAACACAATCATAAAGTCATTGAAGACACTTCAAACTTAATCAATAATAAGCCAAATAAAGATTGGTGATTATCAAATCAAGGACAGTCTGCATAAGCCAATATCACTAAACATTCTTTTAAATCAAAATCGAACTAAAAAAGACTTAAACTCACTTAATCAATCAGCCAAATGTTTGGTTAAAAGAAATAAATTGACACAAGCACAATACTATTGGTAATACTTCCAACTTAATCGACAACAAGCCAAGAAAGGCTATCGATCATCAAATCGAGAATGATTAACATAACTCAAAGCTGCTAATTATTCTCTTAAATCAAACTAAACTAAAACAAGTTTGAACTTAGTTAGTCGAACATTACGTTCAAAAGAAGTTAATCGACAATAAACATAAAGTTATCAGTAGCACTTCAAGCTCAATCAATGCAGGCATAAAGCAGTTAGAGATACTTCAAACTTAATTGACAATAAGCCAAATAAAGGTCGTTAATTATCAAATAAAAAATAATCAACATAAGGGCTACTAAATATTCTTCTAAATTAAAATTGAATGAAGGTAGGCTTGAAGTTACTTAATTAGTCAGTCAAGCATGGTATTAAAAAAAATTAACTAACATAAGCACAAAACCATCAGTGACACTTTAAGCTTAATCAACATAAATATAAAGTTGTCGATTGTCAAATTAGAAATGATTAACTCCCCTAATTATTTTCTTAAATTTAAAATTATAGTAAGTTAATTAACAATAAATAGAAAGTTATTAGTGATGCTTTAAGCCTTAATGGGGGATCAATTGATATAAGGCAAGGTAGTTAGCTACTCCATGAAATCACAAAGCTATCAACATCTATTAATGATCAAACCAATCACCTATCCAAGTCAAGTTCCACTTAAACAAGTCTAAAAAAGCATAGTAGTGGCGAACATCAAGCTTTTCCCAATCCCTTTCTTGAAATAATCAAATTATATTTTTTGTGTGTCTCTATTTTATCAGCTAGGTTTCTTATTTTAGAAAATTTCTAACAATTATTAAGGTAATTAACAATAGGGACTTACACCTATTAAAAGTTATATTCTCATAATACTTGATAGCATATTAAAATAAAATCCAAATGTCATTTGTTATTTCGAGATTACTTCTCAAGGTCTTTAGTTATACTAGGTGATCAATTGTACCTCTACATTAAAGTTGGTTTATTATCTTTTGACATTTATTCTTTTGACATCATTACTAGAGAGCATATGTATGAAACAAAATATCTACAAGAGCATGATACACAAGTTGACAAAAGATTTTTCTAGAAAGCGACACAAAAGGTAGTCAAAGGAATAATTTATGGAGGAGGCCCAAGTTAATCAAGTCTCAGTTCTGAAGCTTGGTCTTAGGTATGCAAGGGAGCGATCTCCAACTCCTTACCAATCTTCATTTCCAGCTTGCTACCAACGAGATCCATTTCAACCTCCACCTCCCTCAACTTTGTATCAACCTCCATCACCCACTCTTTACCAACCTCCAAGTCAACCTCAATCACCAAGAAATCTAATTTCCCACCAGCCTCCATGACCACAGTTCCTACTAGCTCAAAACCCTGGACCTCCACATAACTATCAAAATATAGCTCCACCAAATAATTATATAACATATGGTCCACCCCATAACACTCAATTCTATTGTGGGCCACGATGATAGAGCTATATCTCACTATCCGAACCAATCCCTAATACATTCACAACCCTCTTAGCCAATAACCTTATCTAACTCCCTAAGCCAAGACCCATACCCTTAGATGTAGACTACTCATAGTATTGCCCCTTCCATAGAAAATCGGGGCATATCCTTGATTAGTGCAATACTTTAAAAGATATAATCTATGACTTTAATGATTGAAGTTCAACAAATTGGAAACTAATTTGCAAGTATGTAAATATGGGAAGGGTAACTAGGAAGTAGAGGAACCTTGGGAAGGTTTTCTCCTTCGTGAGGACCCTTTCATGCTAAATGAAGAGTTGATTTATGAGAAAATTGTTCTTGAGCTGACTAAATCACTTCTTGGCCAACTTACCTAGAAAGTGAAGGATCCTTCGAAAGAGTTTCTCCTTCATAGGGACCTTCCCAAATAGGCCCAAACTTTTGCACTCAAACTTGAGATTGATGGCCATGTAGGGACTCTTTACACCTACAATGATATTTATGATGGATATAATTTGGAGAATGATAATTATGACTCCTTAAAATATGTTAATAAAGATTTGTCACTATACAAAAATTTTATGAGAGAAACAAGGTTTCGACAACAATCAAGTTGTACCTAATGGGAACCAAGAAAATTATCTAATAGGATAATCTCTACAAATAGCCAAGAAATTAAGCCCATTGAAGAGGGGATTGAGACTAGGAAAGAGTATAATATTTTAAAATAACAAGCTAAGATCCCAACTAAAATTTTTTATGTTAAAACTTATGACTGATTCCCCCAAACATAGAGAGGTTCTCTTTAAAATTTTAAGTGAGGCAGAGCTCAAGGGTAATATACTACCAAAAGGGTTAAAAACCATTTGTAAAAGTGTTTTCCAAAACTTTACTGTAACCTTTTCTTGCCATGGTCTAACCAAGGAGGAGCTGAGAGATAAGCTATTTCATATAATCATTCAGATCAACAGTGCAATGTTCAACATAGTGCTTGTAGATGCAGGGATATCACGGAACACTTGTATATTGTCCACCGTAAAAGCAATGAACATTCTAGAAGACCAACTGGTGGAGTCTGACATTAAAATAATGGCATATGGTAATTAGAAGAGAAAGCACTGAGGGAGGATTCGCTACTAGTCACTTGTGGTTCTAAGATAGTTGTGATAGACTTTCATGTGCTTGATATTCTCTCATATTACAATCTCATTCTATGAAAGCATTGGCTCAGAGATATGAGAGCAATTTTCTCAATCCATGACTAGTGCCTGAAATTTCCTCATAAGAGCACCATCATCAAGATCCATTATGAGCCAATAGCTTGAGATAATGACTGCTAGGTGATTTGAAAGTTACCCACTATTATGGCTCAGACAACAGACCCATCTTTCCAAGCCACATTCCAAGTTCTTTTGCCAACTCCAAGCAAACCTTCTCCCATTCGAAATGGATTTGAGCTCCATCCAATTTGCCTAAAACTCTTGCTAGAATAGTAGAAAATAATCCCTATGTTGTTGCCACCTCAAGCTCACCAGGAAACAACCTCTCCTCCATGTCCCTTAAATCCAAACCTTCATTCTCTAACTTCCAACCCACCTTACCTTAATAAGTCATGGGAAATAATCTTCAACATTGACTACCAACTTGGTCAAGGGCTTGGTAGGAGAAACCAAAGAGATCCCAAATTTCTTTCTGAAGGAGTTCCAAGAGAAAGGGAGGGTCTTAGCTTCTCATGCAGGGGGTGCAAGAAGAAAGATCACCCCCTTTACTCCTTCAAAGGCTTGATTCAATGTCCACCTCCAGCTTGGATGCTCAAACCATACTTCACTATTGGGAAAGTTGAGTATGCCACTACAACCCTTATTATTGACCTTGACAGTTAAGATGATGCCTTCAAAGTGTCGTGAGTGGAATTGACCAACTATTTTTGAATAAAGAAGGTGATCCATCCCTTCATGCAAAGCACATTACAGTCTCATGATGAAATTAGCGGCACCCTATCCTCCCTTAGAGGTGGGCCCACTTTATAGTTTAGATTTATTTTCTTCATTATTATTTGGATATTGTAATAGGTTAGATTTAGGAAATTTTTATACTTGCATTTTAGGAAATGTGCTTAACACATTTGAAATAGATTAAATACCTCTCCAAGACCTAGGGTGAAAGAAGGATGCATTCTACCTTGACGAATCCTTCTCTGATTCACACAAGGGGTTGTTAGCCTATATGGCAATCTTTGAGGGGGGATTTGGTATGAGAAATAAAGAACAAATTACAATCATAAATATAATCAAGCCTTAATATAAATTTCAAGATAATGACATTTAAATTTTCAATCAATTTGAATCAATCCTCAATCAACCACAAGTGCAAAAAAATAAAACAAATAAAGAGAGAGTGCACCGTAATTTTTATATGGTTTGGAGATCAACTACTCCTACTCCACGATCCCTACCTCACTTTTAAGGATTTGGATCATTCCATTAGTGATGTCACTTCTTGAGGCAAAGCCAAGCCTTTACAATTTACTCCAAACCAGAGTGCTACTTCCTTCAGGTGAAGCCAAGCCCGTCGCTTCATTCGGGTGAAGCCACGCTCATACAAATTGATCTTTCTCCCACCAAGAAGATTTACTCCATATCGGAGTATTTATACTCTCACACTCCTAACACCTAAGAGTATATACAAGTGAAAAAAAAAGATAATATATTTTAACCCTCACTACAATATCACTCAAAGGTTGAGAATAAGGGCAATGAGGATTTCCTTTGAGATTGGAAGGTTTAGAGTATTTCTTGGCTAGAGAAATGGAGAGCTTGATCTCTTCACGAAATGATAAATAAAGTTGTGAAACTTATTAAGAGAAGCCCAATGTCGTGCAAATTTTGCAAACCTAACATATATTGTAGATAACCAAATGTCCAGTAGCAGTTTTATAGAGTTGGCTCAAAACCCTATTGAACATCAAATTTCGAATTGGTCATCCATTCTATCAGACCAAAATGCTTTCCGGATGTTTGATTGTAAATCAGACTTCTAGTACTGTAGTAATTACTATAGCAATTGCTATAGTAATTATTGCAAAACCCTATGCAATAAATGATCTAAACAAAATAATCTCAAAGATACATCTTAGACTCAACTAAAATAGACAAAATTTTAAATCTATGAGCTCGAAGTCAATCTAGTATCTTGAGTATTCTTTGAGCTCCCAACTTTATCTTTAAGCTTGATTTCCAAGTTATCATCATCTCTATCTTTGAGTCAATATCTTCAAGCTTTAATCTCGAGACTCAGTCATTCATAAGCATGGATGATCATTGCAAATCCTGAAATTTATTAAAACTTAAGAAACTTATTAAATACTAGTTTGATCATCATTAAAATTTAATGGACAATAGGGGCCACATGAAGACTTATTTGGAGTCTATGAGATTAAAGCCAAGGAAGATAAAAATGACAAACTGAGTTCATAGAGATGCTTAAGAAATTAGATGAGGAGATGGCCACTGTGGGATAAAAATTAACTACCCAAGATGTTGAAGACCCTGAGAAGTAACCTCAAATCACAAATCAAGATTTATTTGAATTTAAAGTGCACTAGCAGGTATTGTGAAAATATGACTTCCAATAGATATAAGCCTCTATTGTTAATTATCCTGATGATTATTAGAAATCTCCTAAAGTGAGAAATCTAGCTAATAAGATAGAGATATAAAAAAAGAAGAAAGCATTCGATTAATTTTAAGAAATGATAAATCTCTTAAGTAAGGGTATATCCTCACTTTACAATAAATCTGAATATAAAATTATAGAAAACATAAAAGAAAGAAAGAAAGAAAAAGAGAAAGAGTGGAGAAGAAATTTTGATATGTGCTATTGTCCTACTCCCCTTGTGCTGGACCACGTGGCATCTGACCCAAATTAAATTCGTCTTAAGCAGGTATTGATGGCATCATATGATAGGATGTGGTAGAGAATAATAGAAGTTCAAAGTATTTCTGATAGCTTTGAACATTGATAATAACTTCATAATTTGAAGTATTTCCATTACCAATAAAGCATTGGCAATAACTTTATTTAGGTTGGAGTATTTTCATTAGCTAATAAGGTAAAGATGATAACTTTGTTTGAAGTATTTTCATTAATCAATAAGGCGTAAGTGATAACTTCTTTAGTTTTGAAGTGTTTTCATATTTGATAAGGCATAGGCAATAATTTCTTTGGTTTTAAAGTATTTTCATAGCCAATAAGGCATAAGTAATAACTTCTTTGATTTTGGTAGCATCATCAATGGCTTATAAGGTTAGATATAGCTTTGAAAAACTCATCATCAACTACTTTTGGGGTTGACTAGCTTGAAGAATGTGTCACCAACTACTTCTGGGGTTGACTAGCTTAAAAGTATGCATCATCATCTACTTCTAGGGGTTAACTATCTTGAAAGAATGCATCATCAATAGCTTTTGGGATTGACTGGCTTGAAAGGGCATGCTGTCAATTACTTTTGGGGTTGACTAGCTTGAAATGTGGTTAACAATTTTGAGTGTGTTATTGGTTGACTTCATTGATTTGGTAGCATCACCAACAGCTTAGGGAGTTGGGTATAGTTTTGAAGTGTGGCTAATATCTTGGATCGTATTGGCGATTAACTTCTTTAGTTTGCAATATCACCGATGGCTTATGGGGTTAGATATAGCTTTGAAGTGTGGTCGATAGCTTTGAGTGTATTAGTGATTAACTTTATTTGAACAAGGCATAATGGCTGACTAACTAAGCGAGTTTAAACCTACCTTAGTTTGATTTGATTTGAAGTGTTGCTAATGCTTTTGGGTTGGCTTAACTTGGAAGATGCATTGTTAATGGCTTTTAGGATTGACTAGTTTCAAAGTGTGCCAACGATTTTGAACGTATTGATAATTAATCTCTTTGATTTGATAGCATTACCAATAGCTTATGGAGATGGATATAGCTTTGAAATATTGCTAAAAGTTTTTGTAGTACCCCCAATGAGATTCAATTTGACCTTATTTAGTCTACTTGAACAAATTTTGATTTAGATTAGGATGATAATATCACATTTTGTTTATTGCCTCAGAGTATTGCTAAAGGCTTAGCACACCCAATGAGACCTAGCTTGACCCTAATTAGTTCCATCAGGACTAATATGTTTTGAGTTTAAGTTTGATTTCATATAGCTTAAATTGAGTTCAACCTTTTGTTGGACCTTTATAGAGATCAGGTTTGTTGGACTTTGGCTCAAGTTAAGTCAATTTAGTTTAACTTGGTTTTAGTTCAAGCTCAGCCTAGTTTGATTTTGGTTTGACTTTGAGCTTAGCCATTTTAGTTTGGACTTGATTTAACCCAATGAAGATTTGATTTGAGCTTAGTTCAATCCAAACTAGATCTGATTTGAACTTAATTTCAAATTAACCCATCTCAAGTTTGATTAGGACTTAATTTGAGTTTATTTGGTATAGTTTAACCTAAATTGGATTTTTAGAGTCCAACTTAATTTGGATTTTAGTCTATTTACTTAATCAATTTAGGTCCATTCTAGTCAACTTGGCCTTTGTCCAGTTGTTTTGGCTGAGTTTAATTCCAATGTTATTGAGTCACTTTATGTTAATCAATTTGATTTAAGGGTCTTGGTAATTTATGATGATTTTAGACAGACCCATAGTCTGGTTCCAAATGTGCAAACCCAAAGGTTTACTTAGTTCACTAGCTCAAAAGCTAGCTTAATGTGAGTTTGAGGCTTACTAGGTGTGAGTCCAAAGATTGGCTTAGATGCAAGCCTGAAGACTAGCTAATGTTCGAGCCTGAAAGCTAGCTAGGTGTAAGTGCAAAGATTGGCTAGGATGCTAGACCAAAAGTTGGCTAAGTGTGATCTCGAAGGCTAGCCGAGTGCAAGCACAAAGGCTAGCTGAGTGTGAGCCCAAAGGATGACTGAGTGTGAGGTCGAAGGCTAGCTTAGACGAGAGCCCAAAGACTGGCTATGCATGAGCTTGAAAGCTAGCATGGATGCAAGCCTGAAGGTTGCTAATTTTGAGCCCAAAGCTTGCTGAGTGTGAGCCAAATGGCTGACTGAATGTAATCCTAAAGGCTAGTTTAGATGCGATCCAAGGGTTGGCTAAGTGGGAGCCCGAAGGTTGGATTGGATGTGAGCTAAAAGGCTGGCTGAGTGCAAGCCTAAAGGTTGGCT
The DNA here is from genome assembly GCA_005019695.1 of Trichopus zeylanicus subsp. travancoricus. NCBI lineage: Eukaryota > Viridiplantae > Streptophyta > Magnoliopsida > Dioscoreales > Dioscoreaceae > Trichopus > Trichopus zeylanicus. The sequence goes on along the minus strand of RXID01021777.1, from coordinate 1,010,387 downwards.
TAGTGCGAGCCTAAAGGGTAGCTTGGAAGTGAGCTTAAAGGCTAGCTGAACATGAGCCTACAGACTGGCTTGAATGTGAGCCCAAAGGTTAGCTGAGGGTGTGCTCAAAGGCTGGCTTGGATGTGAGTCCAAAGGCTACCTAAGTACTAGCTCAAAGATTGACTGAGTGTGAGCTCGAAGGTTGGCTGGGTGTGAGGTTGTAGGCTGGCTAGGTGCAAGCTCGAAGGTTGGCTTGGATGCAAGCCAGAAGGCTAGCTAAGTACAAGCCCCAAAGGCTTGGACACAAGCCCAAAGGCTAGCCAAGTGCATTTGTGAAGGATAGCTAGGTGTGAGCTTGAAGGTTGACTAGGTGTGAGATTGAAGGCTAGCTGGGTGCAAGCCCAAATGCTAGCTTATTTTAAGCTAGAAGGTAGGCTGAGTGCGAGCCTAATGGTTGGACTAGTGTGAGCCTAAATGTTAGCTTAGTGTGAGATAGTAGGCTGGATGAGGTGGGAGCCCAAAGACTAGTTGAGTGCTTGCCCAAGGGTTGGCATGGATGAGAGCTTGACGGCTAGTTAGGTGTGAGCCCAAAGGCTTTCTAAGTGCATGCTTGAAGGTTGGCTAAGTGCGTGCCTGAAGGCTGGCTAAGTGCGAGCTCGAATGCTAGTTGGGTGTGAGCTTGAAGGCTGATTGGGTGAAAGTCAGAAGGACGACTTGGATGTGAGCTTATAGCCTGATTGAGTACGAGCCCAAAGGTCGATTGAGTGTGAGCCCAAAGGCTGGCTGGGTTCAAGCAGGAAGGCTGGCTTAGATGTAAGCCCAAAGCTTGGCTAAGTGCAAGCCCAAAGGCTGGCTGAGTATGAGCCTGAAGTCCAACTTAGATGGGAGCCTAATATATGACTAAGTGTGAGCCCAAAGGCTAGCTAAGTCAGAGCTAGAAGGCTGGCCTGATGCCACCCAAAAGGTTGGTTGAGTGCGGGTTGGAAGGCTAGCTGAGTGTGAGCCCAAAGGCTAGTTGAATGCGAGCTCAAAGGTGAACTTGGGTGCAAGCCTAAAGGTTGGCTTGGATGCGAGCTCGAAGATTGGCTTGGATGCAAGCTCAAAGGTTAGCTTGGATGCAAGCTTGAAGCTTGTCTTGGATGTGAGCCTGAAGGTTGGCTAAGTATGAGACCTAAGGCTAGCTTGGATACAAATCCAAAGGCTAGCTAAGGGTGAGTACAAAGGTTGGCTACATGTGATCCTGAAGGCTAGCTCAGTGTGAGTCAAAAGTTGACTTGGATGTAAGCCTAAAGACTGGTTGAGTGCGAGCCTGAAGGCTGGTTCGAATGAGAGTCTAAAGTTAAGTTGAGTGTGAGCCTAAAGGCTAGCTAAGTGCAAGCCTGAAGGTTGGCTTGCATGTGAGCTTGAAGGTTGGATAAATGCGAGCCCGAAGGCTGGCTGAGTGTGAACCCAAAAACAAACTCCAATGTGAGCCTAAAACTTGGCTAAGTGCAAGCTTGAAGGCTAGCTGAGTGCAATCTAGAACACTGAATGGGTGTGAGCCTAAAGGTTGACTTGGTGCGGGCTTGAAGGATAGCTTGGATGCATGCCTGAAGGCTAGCTAGGTGTAGTCCCAAAGGCTACCTTCGACATCAGTCAGAAGACTAGATGAGTGTGAGCCCAAAGGTTGGCCTGAGTGTGTGCTCGAAGGTTAGCTGGGAGTGAGCTTGAAGACTGGTTGGGTGTGAAACCAAAGACTAACTAAGTGTAAGCCCGAGACTAGCTGAGTGTGAGCCAGAAGGCTGGCTGAGTGCGAGCTGGAAGGCCAGCTATGTGCATTCCCAAAGGCTAGTTGGATGCAAGCCTGAAGGCTGGTGAGTGCAAGCTTGTAGCTTGACTGGGTGTGAGCTCGAGGGCAGGCTGGATGCAAGTTTGATGACTAGCTTAGATGCAAACCTGAAGGCTAGTCAAGGTATGAACATAAAGGCTAGCTAAGGTGCAAGACAAAGACTAGCTAAGTGTGAGCCCAAAAACTGGCTAAGTGCAAACCCAAAGGCTAACTTAGTACAACCCCCACTGATGGTTGGGTGTAAGCCCAAAGGCCAACTTGAATGCAAACCTAAAGGTTGGCTAAGTGTGAGCCCAAAGACTAGCTTGGATGAGAGTCAAAAGAGGTGGCTGAGTGTAAGCTTGAAGGTTGACTGAGTGCAAACCCAAAGGCTGGCTGGGTATGAGCCCATAGGTTGGCTTGGATGCAAGCCCGAAGGCTAGTTGGGTTCAAGTCCGAAGGCGGGCTTGGACGTGAGCTTGAGGGCTAGCTGAGTGCAAGATTGAAGGCTTGCTGAGTGTGAGCCTGAAAGTTGGCTGTATGTGAGACCAAAGGCTAGCTGGGTATGAGCTTGAGGACTGACTTAATTTAAGCCAGAAGGCTAGTCGAATGCAAGCTCGAAGGCTAGCAGATTTTGAGCCAGAAGATTGGCTTTATGCAAGCCTGAAGGCTATTGGGTACAAGGCCAAAGGCTGGCTGAGTGCAAGCCTGAAGGTTGGCTTAATGTGAGTCCAAATTCTAGCTGGGTGTGAGCCCAAAAGCTGATTGAGTGTCAGCTTGATAGCTGGTTGGGTGCAAGCCTGAGGGTTGACTGGGTGTGAATTTGATGACTGGGTTAGATGTGAGCCTAAATGTTGGTTGTGGTGAGACCCTAAATGCTGGCTCAAGTATGAGCCCTAAGATTGGCTGAGTGTGAGCCTGATGGTTGGCTAAGTGCAAGCTCGAACACTGGCTATGTGTGAGCCCAAAGGTTAGCTGAGTGCAAGCTAGAAGCATAGCTTAGATGTGAGCTCGAATGCTAGCTAAGAGCAAGCTTGAAGGTTGACTGAGTGCAAGCCCAAAGGCTAACTTGGATGGAATCCCAAACCTTGGCTAAGTGCCAATCTGAAGGTTGGTTGAGTGTATGCTTGATGGCTATCTAGGTGCGAGCCCAAAGGCTATTTGAGTGTGAGCCTGAAGGTAGATGGTTGTGTGCTTGAGAGTTGACTAGATGCAAATATGAGGACTAGCTTAGATGCAAGCTCAAAGGTTGGCTATGGTGAGAGCTCAAATGTTGGCTCAGGTGTGAGCTTGAAGATTGGTTGAGTGCAAGCCTAAAGGTTAGCTAAATGTGAGCCCGGAGGTTGGCTAAGTGTAAGCTCGAATATTGGCTGGGTGTGAGCCCAAAATGCTAGTTGGGTACAGGCCTGAAGGCTAGCTTAGATGCAAGCTCAAAGGTTGGTTAAGTATGAGCCCAAAGGCTGACTGAGTGTAAGCCCAAAGGTTAGCTAAGTGTGAGCCCAAAGGCTGTCTTGGATAAAAGTTCGAAGCTTGGCTAAGTGACAACCTGAAGGTTGGCTTAGAATGAGCTTGAAGGCTGACTAAGTGCGATCTTAAAGGCTAGCTCAGTGTGAGCCCAAAGGCTAGCTAAGTGCAAGCTAGAAGGTTAGCTTGGATGTGACCCCAAAGGCTAGATGAGTGTAAGCCCAAGGGCTAGCTGAGTATGACCCCAAAGGTTAGTTAAGTGCGAGGCTAAAGACTAGCTTCAATGCGAGCTTGAAGGCTATCTAATTGCAAGCCAAAAGCTAGCTAAGTGTAAGCCTAAAGGCTAGTTGAGTGCAAGCCCATAGGCTGGCTTGGATGCGAGCTAGAAGGCTAGCTAAGTGTAAGCCTGAAGGATAGCTTAGATGTGAGCCCATAGGCTAACTAAGTGTGAGCCTAAAGGCTATCTTGGATGCAAGCCTGAATGTTGGCTAAGTGTGAGCCTGAAGGCTGGTTGGGTACAAGCCCGAAGGCTAGTTGAGTGTGAGTCCAAAGGCTGGCTAAGTACAAGTTTGAAGGCCAGCTTGGATGAGAGCCCAGAGATTGGCTAAGTGCAAGTCCGAAGGCTAGTTTTGTGTAAGCTAGAAGGTTGGCTTAGATGCAAACCCAAAGGCTGACTAAGTGTGAGCCCAAATACTAGCTTAGATGCTAGCTTGAAGCTTGGTTGAGTGCAAGCTTGAAAGCTAGTTTTGATGCAAGCTTGAAGGCGAGCTGAGTGTGAACGCACAGCTCACTAGGTGTGAGCTTGAAGGCTACATTGGTGTGGGCCCAAAGGATGGCCTAAATGTGAGCCTGAAGGTTAGTTAGGTGCAAGTCCAAAGGCTAGCTTGGATGAAAACTCAAAGGCTGCCTAAGTGCAAGCTTGAAGACTAGCTGAGTACGAGGCCAAAGGCTGACTGAGTGTAAATCTGAAGATTAATTGAATGTGAGCCTAAAGGCTGACTAAGTATGAGCCTAAAGGCTAGTTTGGATGTGAGCTCAAAGGTTGGCTTGTGGTAATGGGGATTCACCATTTTCGAGGGGCTACAAGTGGTTGTGGGTAGTGTCAAAAGTCTTCCATCTTTTAGTGGCACCACAGGTGGCCACGGTGATGTCGAGAGTTTGCTTTCTTTGAAGGGTCATAGATGGTCATGGTGTTTGTGGAGTTCCATTATCACACCAAAGACCACAAGTGGTCACGGTGTTAAAAATTCTTCCTTTTTTTAATTATTTTTGCCAAATTTTCTTTTTTTTTCTTTTTCCATTATTTTACAACAATTTTTTAATATTTTTTCTCTCTTTTCTTCTCCCTTGAGCCCAAAATATTTTTGCCCTATTTTGGCCAGATTTTCCTTTTTTGTCTACAGAATAACCTTTTTCATATTTATCTTTTTTTACTTCTTATTTTCTATTCCTTCTTCGTCCTCATCAACCGTGCCCTACACCCTTGCTTCCTAATGTCCTCACCAAGGAAGCCCACACCTTGCTCCCTTGAAATCAAATTGGATCTGATCACTTCTCTAGGCAAGGCTAGCTTGAGCATGCAGGTGGCAGAGTAGGGCTAGCATGGGCCTAAGAAGGCGGGGTGATGGTGGGCAGGGTATGTGGAGGTAGCTCGTGGGTTTAGGTGGTTAGGCGCTCAGGCACAAATGGTGAGGGTAGAGTTCATCAGAGATGGAGGCTAGATGAGGTGCAGGGCTTTAGGCAATGGCTCATAGGTGGCTGTGCGGGTCTCTAGGTGGTAGAGCATCAGGTCAATGATGAGTGGTGGCTTCTGGCAAGGAAGGCAGGCTAACTAATAGAGCTAGGTGTGGCCTAGGCTCCCATTTAGGTGAAGTGGACGCCAGTGTAAGTAAGGACAGCGACAGAAGGTAGGGCTGAGTGGCATTGACCAGTTGACAAATATTGAGGACTTGATCCGTCCCAGCTATTGGTGGGAAGCAGACCAACCAGTAGTAGGCATGAGGTCGGGGTTCAAAGATGGCCTAGATGAAGTCCTTATTAGAGAAGAGGAAGAAGCTACCTTCATCTCCCAACCTTGGAGGAATGGTTTGAGGAAGGACCATCAGATTAGAAGAGGATGTCCCAATTGTGTGGGGTGTTGATGGTGTGGAGGGGGTGCAATTCTAGCAAGGCTACACTTGGAAGTTGTGCAGTGATGCGAGTTAGCATTGAAGGTCAGAGCTGAGTGGCATTATGAGAAGCTGGACCTGAGCGGAGGAGCAAAGGACCATACAAAAGCAGAAGCAAAGAGATAAGACTCAACACACTTATTGTTCCGCTTGTTTTTTTTTTTTTTTTTGCTGTTTGAACTCCTAATTCTTGTAATTTTTTCTCCTTCTACTTGTGTTTCTTCAACTGTATGATCTCCTTCATTTTTGATGTTTATGGGTTTATATAGAGTTTGAAGAGATAGAGTTGGCATGCAATAAATCTCAATTAAATTTAAATTAAAAATTTTATCTATTTGCTTTGGATGCATTCTATTTGGATTGGATAGTTGTGGATGTGTTTGTTTGAAATTGGATAAACTTATAGATGGATATTGATAAGTTTATTTGATGTAGATGACAAAATTTGAATGTTGCACCTATCCCAAATACTGAAATTATAGAGAGGTTATTTGTAGTTTTTCCAAAAAACTAGACTAAATTATAATTTTATAATTTTTAGAAGGCTTTTGTAGAAAGAACTTATTTGTAAAGTTTTGAACTTTTCAGGGCTCTTTTTGAACAAAATTTAGGCTTATTTGTAAATAATTTTTTTCAAAGAATTTAATTGTAAAAAATTAAAATTTTAGGGGCTTATGTGTAAATATGAAATTTTGGAGGGGTTTATTTGCAAATCCCGAATTTTATAAGGATCAAATTATAATTATTAGTCTCTTAAGGGGTTTATTTGCAAATTCTAAATTTTGCAGGATTGATTTGTAATTTTATTGAATTTTTTTATAAAATTCTTATTCCAGGTACCTAGTTGTCGGAAAAATATGGCTAAGGACTCATTTATGAAGATTTATTAAATTCAAGGGCCTATTATAAAATTCTTACATTTTATCATTTTAGTTCAAGTTTTAAATAAATTTTGGACCCAATTTGTATATTTGGATTAGGCCTATCTTGAAAGCAAATTTTTCAATGATTTAGGTCCAAATTAAGCTCAATTTTTAGTTAAACTCGGACATAATTTAAGTCTGACTGAAATTCATATTTGACCTATTATTTAATAACATACAAGTCTTAATTTTAATCATATTTTAATCAAATTTAATTGTAGTAAAAATTACCTCAAGCAAATTTGCCCCCTTCGTACCCTGTTCTCAAGTTCTTGCTAGAGGAGAGGGTGCAAATAATTTTCAAGTAGTTTTCTCTACATCAACATTTCAAGGATTGACTATATGGGCTTGAATTATCATATGAGAGTGGACTTAGATTGTCATGTGGAAGTGAATTTAGTTTGCCACATAGAAATGAACTTAATTTGTTACAAGAAATGGACTTAGGTTAGCACGTAGAAGTGGACTTAAGTTGTCATGTGAAAGTGAATTTAAGTTATCACATGAAAGTAGACTTCACTTGCCATGTAAAAGTGGATTTGGTTCACCATGTGGAAGTGGACTTATATTGCTACGTGAAAGTAGACTTAGTTTGTTATGTGAAAGTGGAATTGATTTGCCATATAGAAGTAAATTTAAATTGCCATGTAAAAGTAGACTTAAGTTATTATGTGAAAGTAGACTTAATGTGTCATGTAAATATCGGCCCACTAACCATGCAAGATGGATATAATTTTGTGTCTTTGTTTTGCCTCGAGAAACATAGAATACATATTTAATTGAGCATTCCTTTTTAAGAAAGTTAGATGTCCCCTCATAGATAAAATATAGACACTTTTGGTTGTTATTGTTGTTGCTCTCAAGGCTTAAGTATAGTACCTTTTGAGGAATTGGCCATTGATTGGTGGCATAGGGTTTTTCCCCTTGTGATCGATCAATTGGTAGGATCCTCCCTTCAAATATTTTTTTGATGATATAGGGGCCTTCCCAATCAGGCTCAAACTTGCTTTTCTTGTTTCAGTTTGGGATTATGGCTCTTCTTAGGACTAAGACCATTTCTCCCTTCTAGAATGACTAAAGCCAAGCCATATTATTATAGGCCCTATCTATTTGTACTTGATACATTTCCAAGTTTTATTATATCATGAGTCTTGTCTCATCTAAAGAGCCTAGCTTGTCAAGGTGAAGACAAACATTGTCTTTTCTTATAATTTCTTTTTGTAAGGCAATCTTTAGAGAGGAAATTTACACTTTTAATAGCAAGACTGTCTTAGTCTTGAACACCAATGCATATGGTATTGATTGGGTAGGGGTTTGATATGTGGTGCGATAGGCCCATAATGTCTTTGCAAGCTTTTTGTGTCAATCTTTCTTATTTTTGGCAACAACTTTCTTCAAGATCTCGAAAAGAGTCTTATCGAATGCCTCAGCTAGCTTGTTGGCTCTCACATTGTAGATGAACGAATATCTCTAATCTATCTTGTGATAATATGCAAATCATCCTACCTTGAAGCTTCTGAAGGATGGTCCATTATAAAAAATAATCCTTTGAGGGGTACTGAATTAGTACAAAATAATTTTTTGAAAGAAGCAGATAACAGCATGCACTTTAACCTCTTTTAATAGAATCACTTTAGCCCACTAAGAAAAATAGTCAGTTGCTGCTAGTATGAAGCGATGGCCCCTAGAAGAAGATAGTTCAATTGGGCCGATGACGCCTGTATCCCATACCTCGAATGACTATGAGGATACTATTGGATATTAAGGATTTGGGTGTTGATAGATGAAGTCACCAAGAATTTGGCATAGGTCACATTTTCTTGTCTATTCAATAAAATCTCCTATCATTATGGGCCAATAGTAACCATATACTTAATGTCCATCATCATTTTTGGGCCCAATTGATGAGTCCCATAGACTCCAAAATGCACTTCATACATAACTTCTTTGGCCTAGTTATCTAAGAGACAATGGAAAAGTAGTTGATCGAAAGACCTTCTATAAAGAATGTCGTTGATAAGCAGAAAGCGTGTCGCCCTCTTTCTAAGTTGTGTCCATGAGGAGTTATCTTTTGAGAGTCCTCCACTTTTGAGATAGTTGGTGAATGGTGTTCTCCAATCTGTGACCTCTTCTACTAGTTTAGATTCAGTCCTCTCATGCTTGATGTTGAAGATTGAGCTTATCACTTGTCTACTACGAACTGTGATTAAATTTTTTTCTTGATTAGGGTTAACCAGTGTCTTTGCTAGTTTAGCTAAGGAGTCAACTTTCGCATTAATGGACTAAGAAACCTTAGTTATTTGAACATGCAAGATTTTTCTTATGAGCTCTTGAACCTTTTCATGATATTTTAGGAGCTCAAATTTGTGGACTTTATTTTTACCTTGGACTTAGCTGATAACTAGTTATAAATCACCAAAAAATTATAGGCATGATATTTTCATATTAAGGGCCATTTTCAATCCTACAATTAGGGCTTCATATTTAGCTTTATTCTTTATGCATGATTTTGAGAGGGAATATGAGTATCATAAAATGCCCCCATTTGGAGTAACATAAATGAGTCTAATGTCTGCTTGGATTTATGGAATCTTTGGTGTGATCCTTGATTTGATAGATGATACTCCATCAAAGTATAACTTCTAGTAAGTTTCCCTTCTTCGACCAAAAGGATGTCTTCATCAGGGAGTTCACAACTCAAATGAGGATTATTTGGTACTGGGTGAGCTGCGAGAAAATTGATGAGAGCTTGTCCTTTGATCGCCTTTTGGGGAGTGAACTTGATATCATATTCTTTGAGGATTAAAGCCCATTTTTCTAGCCTCCCAGTTAGTATAGGCTTAGTCATTAGGTACTTTATGGGATTAATCTTTGATATTAGAATGACTTGGTAAGAAAGTAAATAATGTCCCAACTTCTTGACTGCGAATATGAGCGCTAGACAATTCTTTTCAATGGAGGAATAGTTATCTTCTACCCTCACTAGCTTTCTACTTAGTAGAGTGCATTTTCTTTATCCTCTATATTATTCTGGGAAAAAAGTGCCCCTATGGATCCTTCCATTGCTACCATGTAGAGGATAAGGGGTTATCGGTTAGAGGCACTACCAGGACTGATGGCCTAGGAGATATTGCTTGATCTCTTCAAAGGCCTATTAGAAGTCTCTATCCCAAATGAACATAGTGTCCTTCTTCATTAACTTGGAGAAGGGTTTATATTTTTCAAAGAAGTTTGAAATGAATCTTCTTATATATGTGAGTCAGCCTTCAAACGACCTTAATTGCTTTAAATTGTGAGATGGTGGCATATCCAAGATAGCTTTGATCTTAGATGGGTTGATTTTGATCCCTCGATGTCTAACAATAAAGTCGAGAAATTTCCCTATGATATCCTAAAAGCATACTTCATAAGATTCATCTTTAAGTTATATTTCTTAAAGCGGTCAAACACCACTCTTAGATCTTGGACATGCCTATCTTTAATCTTAGTTTTGACCACTAAGTCATCCACATAACATTCCACTAATTGGTGTATAAGGTTACTAAAGATTTGAGTCATGACCCTTTGATAAGTGGCACCTATATTCTTGAGCACAAATGGCATCACCTTATAGTAGTAAATACCAATTGGTATCCTAAATACTATATATTTCTCATCATCAAGATACATCTTGATCTGGTTATATCCAAAAAAATCATCCATGAAAAAGAATATTTTGAAGTCGCCATGTTGTCAATCATGATTTCCATTATTACCAATGGAAAATCATCTTTTAGACATGTTTTATTCAAGTCCCTGTAGCCCACACAAAGTAGATTTGGCCATTCTTTTTCTTGATTGGTACGATGCTTGCTACCTAATCTAGGTATTTTTCCTCTCTGATGAAACTTGCTTTGATTAGTTTCTTTGTTTGTTCTATCACTTTCTATTTTAGGTCGAGTTTCATCTTCCTAGGCATCTCCTTATAGCTCCATGTGAAGCAATCAATGTACTATTAGAGGACTACTTTGAGCTAGGTTTGGCTTTCCTTTGAAAGTTTAGTGTTGATAAAAGTCAGCTTGGATTCCTCCTCTAAGCCTGGGTTGATCTCCATTAGTTCATCGATTGTGGCTTGCCCCTTGTCCTCAAGTTTTAGTGGAGCTTCTTTTGGTTTGAGGATTATTTCTTCACTAAGTGATTTATCATATCGAGTAAGGTTTGTTGAAAGCTTATCTGAAGGCATTTCAGGTGCATCATTCCCCGATTTCTTTTGGTTCTGATGAAATCCCACCGAGGATGTCACTTTATTGTGATGTCTTAAAAGTTTCAGCCACCTTGGTGCATGTGTCAAGGGTTACTGATGTCATTCGATCATCTTGAATATTAGAGAGAGGTTCAATAGTGACTATAAGACATATATGGGCATTTCGAGTAATATAGCCTAGTCACTTGGTGTTCTTGTTTTCTCTTCCAGGAATATAAGCACATTCTTGGGGTGGATTCCACAGATTCTTAAAAAAATGACTTTCTCTCTCTCTCTATCTCTCTCACACACACTCTCTCTCTCTTTGTCTATGGGCTTCACAACCATATTCATTGATTATTTGACAAAGCTAGTTTGAAAAATATTTAGGCATGACTACCGATTAATGACTACCATCATCTGCTAGACCTTCAGTCCCTAGGATTTTATGTATATTTGGGGCACAAGGGATTGCCATGTAAAATAGTATTTCCTTTTCTTCATTGTGCCATAGAGGAACATAGAAGGTCATTAATTCTTCCACGACATTAATGCTCAGCTCACCTAACAACTTAAACAAGTCTTTTGGAATATTAGTAATAAGAAGAGTATTTTTCATTTGACCTCTGTCATTATCTTCGTTAGAAGTATAATCATCTAAGCAGACTTGCGGAGCTTCTTCATCTGAAGAGGGTGGATTAGAATCACTTCGTAGGTGAGGAGGAGCAAAGATTAGGCTAGCAATCTTGACTGATGGAAGTTTACCTCCTATCAGCTTCAAATCTTTGATAGCATTTTGCATCATCATAATGTACCTTATGAACATCGAAAGGGTGAACATCACCATCAATTTGGTGTTCTTCACCATCCTCAAGTATTTGAACATTAATTTAAGGTTGATGACACTACTTTGTTTTTATATAGCCACGACCTCTCTAGTAGTGCTTTGTATGACATCATTATTGATCGCATAAAACTTGGTGTCTGTCATCAACTTGCCCATTTTCATAGCAATAGTTATAGCTCCCAAAGTTCTTTGGCTTTTCTGTTAAACCCTTGTAGGGTTATAATCTCAGACTATAGGTGACACACATCTAAGGTTAGAGCTTTTAGAGTTTGGAGTCATCAAATTGACAAAGAAACCTAGGTCAATTAGGATATGATTAATCCTGATCCCATCGCTATTCCCTGTAACATACAATGGTTTATTGTGGTTTGTTGTTCCAAGTAGTAGGTCACCATTTGTGAAGGTGATGATGAGAGTTTGGCATGCACATAAAGACTTGTTTATCTTCTCTTCAGTAAAGTATGCTTGGTAGTTGGGTAGATTCTGCAAGACATACAGTAGCATATCCTTGAGTTCTCATGATATCATCGAGGCATCAAAAACACTCATCATAGCAGGGATCCTTTTAAGGTGGGCTACTATGTTGTATTCCACTTTTTTGAGTGCAGGTTCAACTTGCGAGGGCTCAATGCTCTCACTTATCTAAATTTTCTTTTCATTGTCCTTAGGGATATTCTTGTCCCTAGGCATTAGAGCTTGTCTCAAAGGTAGCACCTTTTCACCTTGGAGTTGTACCTAGTTTTCTCTTCTCGGTTAAAATCTAGCATCATGAGACTAATACTCGGAATCACTCCCAAGGCTAATCATGTGATAAGAAGTAAAGGACTCTTGCCCCCAACTAGTAGTTTCCTAAATATCCTTGGAGAATGTGACTGACTGATAATCATTCCATTTAACATCAGACTTAGACATGTGAGATTTTCTCATAGAGAGGTCTTCAAAAACTCTCTAGATGAACCTTTCTATTTTGTCTGTTGACATAACCTTCTTCAGGACTTTGTATTTAAGATGTCTTTTTTGTAAATGTCTATACTGGCTTGATTATGGATATTCAAATTGATTTAATGCAAGGGTAGAATGAGCTTTAGCATTAGCTCATTTGATCATATCCCAAAATGCTTGTTCCTTTCTTTAGTGCTCATTGGTGTAGAGCCTTCCGAAGCAATCATAAAGTTGCTTTGAGTCAGACATGGAGTTATATTCTTCATTTGTGCCTTGTATGCATAATTTCTCTAAAGTTGACAAAGAGCACCCCCTCCATAGGTTTTAGAATTAGGACCTCACCAAACCTAACAAGTTGAGCATTTGTTGCTCGGTTTCCTAATGGAGGCTGGGATAGCAGCTCGTCGGCATTCACCTTTGATGTTTGAGTCACATGTGATAAGAGGTCATAGGCTTAGATAACTCTCTTCAATAATGTCTAGCTTTCTTGATCCATCTCTGGAGTAAGTGGCATGAATGGTCATCTTGATCCTGAGGAGGGTCGGTAAGTGGTTTCTTACCACCTCTATAAGGTCTTTTATATGGCTTTGTCTTTTTTGCTAGCACCTTCTCCATCCTCTTGACTTTCTCATAGAACATGGCAGTTGTATTTGCACACTTTCCATGTGGGCAGTTATAGTATACATGTGTTTGTTTAGCATTTGCATTTACCCTCTGACAAATCTCATGTTAGTTATAGCTAGCTCTTTCATAGTATCTAACTATAGTTTGAGCATGCCATAATCATACTCATGGGTGAACCACTCTCTAAGGTAATCATCTCTAAAGCAACTTTAAGGAAAATATGTGGGATCTCACATTTCATCACTATCATCCCCGATGAATCTATCACTTATTCTTGCATTGCATCCTGAATTTCCCTATTATTGAAGAGACATCATGGAAATCGCCTTGGTTGTAAACTTCCAACGTTAAATATGGCAGAGCATGTTGTCACTAGAAGTTCACTTTCTTCATTTCCCATATCAAGGTCCTCTAATAAAGCTTTGAGTTTGTTAGGAAAAAAATTTTCAGGAGTTACTTAGCTTCTTTCTCCCTAAATATATTTATCTAGAACAATAATGTATTCTTAGATGGATGATTCTTGACATCGTATTCATCTAGCTGAACTGCTTCTTCTTCTTACTTTGATTCTTCCTATTTTTGATGCTTCAAGTAGGTAAGGTGAGTTGTTGTGATGAGGCTTTTTTCATCACCATCCCAGGCTCTTCAAGGTTCCTAATTTTTTTCTTTATTAGTTTCTTTAGTGTTTTTGAAATGTAGATGTTCCATAAGTGCCTTTACTTGGGGGTACGTTGTACTTCTTCCCCAAGAAGAATTTTAGCAAGTGGTTTATAATCTTCAAACATTGTAATATGATTGATGTGTTCAGTGGGTGTTTTCAAAAGGGCTACCTTTGAGAGAGTTTGCTTGCTTTCTCGGTATTGCTTCTCAATCTAATCCTTGAACACATAACAATCTTCAATGGTATGCCCCAAGACTCTATGGTAAGGATAATAGTTTGAGTAACCTATTTTGTTGGCCTTACCTAGCTTTTTGGATTCTGAAAATTGAAGGCCTAACTTCAGGGCATCCTAGAATATTTTACCTACTCTTTTTCTTTTGAAAGAGTATATCTTTTTGAGCTTTTGTTGGAGATTATTGGATCATTCTACTTTTCCATTTCCTCTAAGAGTTGGTGGCTTCTAAGGATTACTCTTGTTCATAGTGGAATTTAGAGGTTTTTTTGCTCAGTTGCTATGAATGTAGCCCACATATTTTTAGAAGACTCTCCACACTTTACCATATCCTTTTTCAGTTTGAAAGTTTGTAAGCTAGATAAGGTTGGTTGGTCAATCCTTTCTAACTTCTTGACTTACATGATGAGGTCTTGGAAGACATGGATAGAAGCGATACTCAGAGAGGGTACCATCCATTCTCCCCTTATGTTGTTGAGGACTAAGTGCACTACCTCAAATTAGCTCATTGGTGATTCACACTTAATGTTGAGATTTCTCCATTGTGTGATATAATCTAAAATCAACTTATTATCATATTTTGGCATTGATACAAGTTCTGTAATGGTTACTTTGTCATTGACTCCTCTGAACCTAATTCAAAATGTCTCCTTCATTTGTGCCCAAGTCTGTATGGATTCTAGTTGCAAACTAGCATGTCATTTGAATGCTACTCCTATTAAGCTTGCTGAAAATTGACAGAGTAACAGCGTGGGATTGTTACTTGAATCTCCACACAAAGTCATGAAGTGAGCTATGTGTTGTTCAGAATTGCCCATGCCATTAAATTATTTGAAACTATGCACTATATAGCCTTTAGGATATGGCACTCGGTAGTGATAGCTAGGGTATGGTTTGTTAGCATCATTTACCCCACCCATCTCACTTTCTTATCTCAATTGTATAGCTACCATTTGTTGTCCCTGCTGTTGAATGCATGTTGAGAGTTCCATGTTATCAGGGATCCCTGAAATCAGGTATTGGGTATTCCTTTATTGGAGGAGGTACTTATGAAGGACCTACATTTTCATGGAGCTTATCTATGGGAGATGCCCCTTATGCTACCTTTGTTGTTTGAGATTGTTATTGAGATCATTCCAACTTATTGAGCTTTTGGCTCATCTGTAGTATCATCTCCATCAACTCCATGACCTTCTTTTGAGTTTCATCTTTCTCTTTGCTTTGCTATCTTAACTATTCTTGCAGTAATTCTATGGTCACTTCTTGATTAAAGCTTTCAATTATGACCAAGGCTTCTATCAAAATGTGATGGTTCTAATCCTAAGAATCGGATCTAGGCTCTGGATTGAGGCTAACTTCTTCCATCAGTTGAGTCATCTCATTCAAGAGTCTACTCATGAAATGAATCTCCACACCCTCTCTTTAACATTGTTGCAAGGATTGGTTCATTAGGACTCTCTCCTCTTGGATTTCTTCATTAGTAAATCTCATTCAGGAAACCTTCTTTCAGTGTTTGACTGATTGGATGTTGGCTCATGTTCCCTCCCAAAGTCATGATAAGAAATAACTCTGACAATGTGGGTGATCTCCTTTAGTGAACCCTTGTATTGGGTTGTAGCCTTATGGCGACTCTTGTGATTTTGTTTAGTAATTTATCCTTTTGTCATAGTTCTAAGGGAAGACTGTGCCTCCTATGGTTTGCTCTTACCCTTCTCTAAATTGCTCAAGGGAGCAAAAAAGTTGGAGGTAGGGATAGAAATGACCGACTTCGGTCGAGAGGTAGGCTTTCTAAGTCAGTTGAAGATTCCAACAACTTTTTCTTTACTTGTAACATTCAAGATGAGCTCTTCTTCATCAATGCCTATGTCCAAATTTGCTTTAGATTACCCCTTGTGTAGAGCTAGTTGAAGGAGGTCGAAGACTGAGCTTCACTTTGGTTCTAACCTTTGGAAGACTGATGTCCTTTTCAGTTGAGGTATGGCTTCTAGTGCTTCATTTGAACATCCCTTCTCATTAGGGATAATGATATTGGGCCTCCTTCCCCTTGATGGAAGGTAAGAAACAAGCTGGATGATGATAGCTTCTATTGGTGCAATAGTTTCTTGAACTAGACAACCTCAGAGATGGTCCCAAACTTAATTTAAACTTCAGCTACTTCTGTAGTAACCATTGACTGAGCTAAATGCATTTTGATCCTACCCCTAGAATGATGGTGTATTTCGGGGAAGAGATATTCTTCATCATTATCATTTGATTTTTTTCTTCTACAAAGGAAAACACAATTGATTAATCTTCAATCGTAATTCTACTTTAGCAGTGTCTCTATAGTATTAATTAGTTTTTTATACTTGGAGGAGAATTCATGTCCCACTAGGCGTATCAAAATTTGTGGGATTGAAATTAACTATTATGGATAGTAGAGACCCAAAGGAGTAATCTCGAATCATAAATCAAGATTTATTTTAATTTAAAGTACACTATTAGATATTGTGAAAACATGACTTTCAACAAGCACAAACCCCTGTTGTTAATTACCCTGACAATCATCAAGAACCTCCTAAAGCGGAAAAACTAGCTAATAAGATAGAGAGACAAAAAAGAAGAGAAGAAAACATTTGATTAATTTTAAGAAATGATATATGACTTAAGTAATGGTATACCCTCACTTTACAATAAATTTCAACATAGAATTATAGAAAACATTAAAAAAAAGAGGAAAGGAAAAGAGAAAGAGTGGAGAAGAAGCTTGATGTATACCTGCTCACCCTACGCTGGACCTCATGGTGTCTAACCCAAATCGACTTGATCTTAAACAACTATTGATGGCATCATCTGATGGGGCCTGAAAGGAAATAGGAGAAGCTTGAAGTGTTTCTAATAGCTTTGAGTATCAATGCTAACTTTATAATTTAAAGTGTTTTTGTTAGCCAATAAAGCTTTGGTAATAATTTTATTTGGTTTGAAATATTTTTGTTAGCCAATAAGGCATAGGCGAAACCTTCATTTGAAGTATTTGCATTAGCCAATAAGCCGTAGGTGATAACTTCTTTGGTTTTGAAGTATTTTCATAACTAATAAGACATAGACCATAATTTCTTTATTTTTGGTAGCAACACTAACAGCTTATAAACTTGGGTATAGCTTTGAAAATCACATCGTCAACTGCTTTTAGGATTGACTAACTTGAGGATGTGTCATTAATTACTTTTGGGGTTGACTAGCTTGAAGAATGCATCACCAACTACTTCTGGGGTTGGCTAGCTTGAAAGAGTACGTCTTCAACTACTTTTGAGGGTTGACTAGCTTAGAATGGTGTGTCATCAATGGCTTATGGAATTAACTAGCTTGAAAGGGCGCATTATCAACTACTTCTAGGTTGTCTAGCTTGAAGTATGACCAACAAATTTGAGCTTATTATTGGTTGACTTCATTGATTTGGTAGCATCATCAACAGTTTCAAGAGTTGGTTACAACTTTGAAGTGTGGTCGACAATTTGAGGTGTGTTGACGATTAACTTCTTTAGTTTGCAGTGTCACCAACAGCTTATGGGGTTAGATATAGTTTGGAAGTGTAGTCAATAACTTTGAGCATATTAGTGATTAACTTTGTTTGAATAAGGTGTTATGGCTGATTGACTAAGTAATTCAAGCCTATCTTAATTTGGTGTTATTTAAAATGTTGCCATTATTTTTGGGTTGGCTTTGCTTAGAAGATACATTATCAATAGCTTTTGGGGTTGACTAGTTTTAAAGTGTGACTAATGGTTTTGAGTATATTGGCAATTAACCTCTTTGATTTGATAGCATCACCAACAACTTATGGAGTTAGATATAACTTTGAAATGTTGCTAACGGCATTTGTAATACACCCAAAGAGACTCAGTTTGACCTTATTTAGTTCTATTTGAAATAATTTTGGTCTAGGTTACGATAGAAACATCACCCTTTATTCATTGTCTCGGAGTATTACTGAAGGCTCAGCACACCCAATGAGACCCAGTTTGACCCTAATTATCTCTGTCAGGGCTAATATATTTCAGGTATGAGTTTGATTTTATTTAGCTTGAGTCAAATTCAACCTTGTGTTGGACCTTTATAGAGTTTGGGTCTGTTAGACCTTAGCTCAAGTTAAGTCAATTTAGTTCAACTTGAATTCAATTCAAGCTCAACCTGGCTTGGTTCTGGTTTGACTATAAGCTTAGTACTTTTAGTTTAGACTTGATTTAACCTAATTACGATTTGATTTGAGCTTAATTTAATCCAAACTAGATTTGACTTGAACTCAACTTAATTTTAAATTAACCCATCTTGAGTCTGATTAGGGTTCATTCTGAGTTTATTTGGTTTAGGTTAACTTAATTTGGATTTTTGGAGTCTAACTCAATATAAGTTTTAGTCCATTTATTTGATCAATTTAGGTCTATTTGAATGGACTTGGCCTTTGTCCACTTGTTCTGGCTGAGTTCAATTTTAGTGTTATTGAGTTATTTCATGTCAATTAATTTAATTTAAGAGTTATTGGTTATTTATGATGATTTTAGATGCACATGTCGCCCGATTTCACATGTGCAAACCCAGAGGTTGTCTTAGTTCATAAGCTTGAAAGCTAGTTTAGTGCAAGCCTAAGGGCTAATTAGGTACAAGCCTGAAGATTGGCTTAGATGTGAGCCCAAAGTAGGCTGAGGTGTGAGCTTGAAGGCTTGTTAAGTGTAAGTCCAAAAGCTAGCTAAGTGCGAGCCTGAAGGCTAGTTAGGTGCGAGCCTGAAGACTAGCTAAGTGTAAGCCTAAAGGGTAGCTAAGTATGAGCTCAAAGGCTAACTGGATGTGAGCTGAAGGCTAATTGAGTGCGAGATTGAAGGTAGGTTGAATGCAAGCCCAAAGGTTGGCTTGGATGCGAGCCCGAAGGCTAACCAGATGTGAGCCCGAAGGCTGGCTAAGTGCAAGACTGAAGGTTGGCTTGAATCCAAGCCTGAAAGCTAGCTCAGGATGAGCCCAAAGGCTAACTTCGTTGTGAGCAAGAAGGCTAGCTGAGGACGAATCTAAAGGCTAGATGGGTGTTAGCCTAAAGGCTAGCCATGTACGAGCTTGAAGGTTGGCTTGAATGGCAGCTATAAGGTTGGTTGAGTGCGAGCCCGAAGACTGACTTGGATGTGAGCTAAAAGGCTAGCTGAGTGTGTGCTCGAAGGCCAGCTCAGTGCGAGCCCAAAGGCTAGCTGAGTATGAGCCCAAAGACTAACTTGGATGCAAGGTTGGAGGCTGGCTCAGTGTGAACCCAAAGGCTAGCTTGGATGCAAGCTTGTAGGCTAGCTAAGAGTGAGCTCGAAGATTGATTGGGTGCGAGGCCAAAGGCTGGATAGGTGCGAGTCTAAAGGCTAGCTTGGATGTGAGTGTGAAGGCTAGCGAAGTGCTCAAAGGCTGGCTTGGATATGAGCTTGAAGGCTAGCTGAGAGTAAATCTGAAGGCTAACTGGGTATGAGACTAATGGTTGGCGGGGTAAGAGCCAGAAGGCTGGCTGAATACGAGCCCGAAAGTTGATTGAGTGTAAGCTCGAAGGTTGATTTGTGCTGATTGGGTTTTGTCATCTTTGAGGGGCTGCGAGTAGCCGCGAATAGTGTCAAAAATCTGCTGTCTTCAAATGGGGTTGCGAGTGGCTGTAGTGATGTTGAGAGTTTGCTGTTTTTGAGGGGCCATGGGTGGCAGCGATGTTGGTGGAGTTTCATTGTCACACCAAAGATCGCTGGTGACTGTAATATTGAAATTTTTTTTTTTAGTTATTTTTGCCAAATTTTTCTTTCTTTCCTTTTATCTTTTTTATAACAATTTTTTATATTTTTTTCTCTATTTCTTCTTTTTCCTCAAGTCCAAAATCTTTCTCTCCTATTTTAGTTAGATTTTCCTTTTTTTCTACACAATAACTTTTTAATATTCTTTTTTTACTTCTTATATTCTATTCCTTCTTCCTCACCAATCGTGCCCTAAGGAGCTGTTTAGATGGATTCCAAAGTCCTGGAATTGAGAAAATTGGAGGATTTAAAAGTCCAATTCTCTAATTTTGGTGTTTGGTTTGATTTCAAAATTTGAAATTAAAGGAATTGAACAATTCCTACTTTTTTCCAATTTCAATTTTGAATTTCTAAAATATTAAGAGGAATTCATCCAACTCTCGAGAATTGTGATGGGACTCACAAATTAAATAATAGATTTATATAACATTTAGGTCATTTTTAAAATTTTTGTTTTTAAATTAATTTACATGTTTTAATTTTAAAATATTTATTAAACTAAAAATAAATTATTTTTTCAAAATTATAATTTTAAGTTTATCAAATTATTTAACTTGTTAGCTAAAATATAATCAATAAATCTTGATTAATTTTATTGTATTTATATAATTCTCCATTTATGGGCCATTTTAATAATTATATTATTTTTTTAAAATAATAAATTATATTTCTAAGAAAATATATATTTTACGTTTATCAAATTATTTAACAAGAAAATATATATTAAAAAATCCTAAATTAATTGTATTATAATTATAGAATTCTTTTTTTTGGGTCATTTTTTAAATTTATTTATTTTTTAATTAACTTAGTTTTTCTAATATTAATATTTTTATTATTCTATTACTTTTAAATAAGTATTTTTTTAAAATAGTACATATGTTATTATTGTAATATATATATTTTTTTAGTATTTTGTATTGAATTTAATATTAAATTTAATATATATGTATTTTATGTTTATTAAACTATTTAATAAAAAATATATTAAGTAAATCGTAAATTAATTGTATTATAATTATAATTTTTTATTTTTGGACCATTTTTAAATTTATATGAATTTTTTAATTTTTTTAATATTAATATTTATTTTATTTACTGATAAGTAAAGTATTATTATTTTAAAAATAATATATATTTTGTATTTATAATTTATAATTATATTTTTTTATATTTTATACTCAATTTAATAATAAATTTAATATATTTTTAAAATTGAAAAAATTTATCGATTTCTAATTTTATCCAAAAAAATATATATGTAAGCATCGAAATTAAATAATTTTAATAATTTTCTTAATTTTTCGAAATCGATAGAATTTAATAACCCTTGCATTTCAAATCGAGAATTCATCTTTCCTAAACCCTTCCTTCCTGATTTCCTCCTCGGAGCTAGGAAATCGAGCTGAGCTAGGAAATCGAGTTGAATCCGATGTTGGGGAGCCGCAAGAGCGTCAAATCAGATCCATATAGCGAGCCGGACACCAAACCATCCCAAAAGCTCGAGCTCATGGGATATGGGTCTTTTTCACTATATCTATTGGACTCTATCTATCCAATATCCGATGTGAGACTAATTCATCACACCTGACATTATAACAATCTCCCCCTTCAGGTGTGATTTGACCACATCAATTTAACACTCTTAATCAAGAATTCTTTTATTCGATCACTTCCACCGTGTCACCCATGTTTTCGCACCTGCCTCTAGTGTTCGCGCCCTTGCGTCGGCTTCTCGCGCCCACACTTGTGGGCTCGCCATCCTAACACCAATGCATGCGCCCTTTCTAAGACCTCAAGTCGGCCTCGTGCAAGCGCCCGAGCCCTTAGGCCTGCACTCACGCCCGCATCCTCTCGCCAGTCTTTTGCCATGAGATTAACATGCGACTCAATTCAGTCGCATCATCGCGGTAATTTTTGGTCTTAAGAGTTTGCACAGCTTCGAACCTGAAGCTCTGATACCACTTGTTGGGGAGCCGCGTCAAATCAGATTCATATAGCGAGCCGGATACCAAATCATCCCAAAAGCTCGAGCTCATGAAATATGAGTCTTTTTCACTATATCTATTGGACTCTATCTATCCAATATCCGATATGGGACTAATTCATCACACCTGACATTATAACATCCGATCGGAATTTGGTCAAATTCAGTCGCTTCTCCGGACGAGGCTGGCCAGAGCACGCAGGCGGCAAAGCAGGGCTGGCATGGGGCTGAGAAGCCAGGGTGATGGTGGGCAGGGCGGGTGGAGGCGGCTCGTGGGTTCAAGTGGTCGGGTGCTTAGCGCGGATGATGAGGGTGGAGTTCATCAGAGATGGAGGCCGGACGGGGTGTAGGGCTTCGGGAGGTGGCTCGCAGGCGGCTACGTAGGTCTCTGAGCGACAGAGCTTGGTGTCGGCTTCTAGGGGTGGCTTTCGACGAGGAAGGCGAGCTGACCGATGGAGCTAGTTATGGCCTGGGCGGCAGTTTAGGTAAAGTAGATGCCGGCGTGAGTTAGGGCAGCGGCAGCAGTCGGGGCTGAGTGGCGGCCACCAGTTGACCGGGATCCAGACCGGCCAACAGTGTGCTGCGGATTGGGGTTCGAAGATGGCCTGGATGAAGTCCTCATCGGAGAAGAGGAAGAAGCTACCTTCTTCTCCCAATCTTGGAGGAATGGTTTGAGGAAGGACCATCCGATTAGAAGAAGATGTCCTAATTGTGTTGGGGTGCCGACGGTGCCGACGGTGTGCAGCCCAGCGAGGCCGCACATGGAAGCTGTGCAGTGATGCAGGTTAGCATTGAATGTTAGAGCTGAATTGCATTTTGAGATGCGGGAGCTGAGCGGAGAGTTTGACGGAGAATTGCATTTTGAGATGCTGGAGATAAGCGGAGAGTTTGACCGAACGCCAAAACTTGACCTCGGGATGCAAGGCAGCAAGGCAGTAATAATGATTGACAAGAGAGAGCGAAGGAGAGAAGAACAGATCATATAAAAGCAAAAGCTAACAGATAAAAGATTGAAGCTAACTTATTGTTCTCCATATTTTTTTTTCTTCATTTAATTTTCAATTCTTCTGATTTTTTTTTCTCCTTTGACTTGCGTTTCTTCAATTGTATGATCTCTCTCTTTTTTAATGTATACAAGTTGGTCTAAAACGAATCTTGTTCAAATTTAGATTAAGAATTTTATTTATTTGTTTTAGATGAGTTTTGTTTGGATTGAATAGTTGTGATTGTGTTTATTTGAAATTGATAAGTTTGTAGATGGATATGATAAGTTTACTAGATGTAAATGATAAAATTTTAAAATTATACTTATTTCGGATACTGAAATTATAGAATAATTATTTACAATTTTTTTAAAAAATTAGACTAAATTGTACTTTTATAATTTCAAGGGGCTTTTTATAAAAGAAACTTATTTGTAAAATTTTGAAACTTTCAGGATTCTTTTTAGAAAAAATTTGGATTTATCTATAAATAAAAATTTTCGAAAGACTTATTTATAAAAAAATAAAAAATTAGGGGTTTATGTGCAAATACAAAATTTTGAAGGGGTTTATTCATAAACTTAGATTTCATAAGAATAAAATAATAATTATCAATCTCTTGAGAGATTTATTTGTAAATCCTAAATTTTTCAAGACTGATTTATAATTTTAGGATTTCATTGGATTTTTTTTACTTAATTCTTATTTCAGAACCTACTTGTAAGAAAAATCCAGACAAAATCCCATTTATAAATATTTATTCAATGCAGGGGTCTATTTGTAAAATTTTTGTATTTTGTTATTTTGGCCCAAGTTTTAGATGAATTTTGGATCAAATTTTGGTCTAAAAATCCAACGCAATTAGCCTATTTGGGTTAAGCCTAACTCAAGCCCAAAATTTTCTTTTAAGTTTAAATTGAGCTCAATTTTTTACCAAACTCGGATGTAATTTAATCTTTATTGAAACCCACATTTGAGCCATAATTTAGTGACATATAAGTTTTAATTTTAATCATATTTTAATAAAATTTGATTATGACAAAAATTACCTCAAACAACCATAACCATGGAACTAACTAAGGAAGTCAATTTAGGGTTACCAAAGAACCCTAGGCTGATACTGGTTAGTGTAAACCTACCAAGTGAACTTGAAGTTTAGCTAATTTTAATCCTCACCAAATACAAAGATATCTTTATATGGACATATGAGGAGATGCCTGAAGCGGATAGAGGGTTGGTGGAACATAGGATCACCTTGAAAGATGGTATAAGACCAAGAAAATAAAAGTTTAGATAGCTACATCTGTATATTGTGCTCAAGGTGGAGGAAATAGACAAGCTCCACCAAGCTAAATTCATACGTGTGATCCTCTATCCGAAGTGGGTGGCAAATATTTTTTGAGTCAAGAAAAAGGATGGCAGGGTATGAGTGTTCATTGATTTCCCCTTGCCTTATATTGCCACCCTAATGGATAATAGTTATGGACATAAAATGTTATATTCCATGGATGGATATTTGGGATTCAACCAAATATGCCTCAGAGGACTTATTGTTATATGGTCATACCCTTTGGACTGAAGAATGCTAGAGCAACATACTAATGGACCATGACAATGATCTTTCAATGATATGATCCACAATTGTATGCATGTTGATGACATTCTAGTCAAATCCTAGACTAGAGAGGGGCATGTCTCAACCTTAAAGTAAGCCCTCCATTAATTATGGGAGCATCAACTAAGAGCAAACCCAAAGAAGTGTGTGTTTGGCATCTCATCGGGCAAGTTGCTTGGTTTCTTGATAACTAGCAGAGGTATTGAAGTCAATCCAACTAAAGCATAAGCCATTGTAGAAATGCCACCCCCAAAGAGTATAAAGAAGCTTGTAGACTAATCAGGAAATTATAGTTCATTTGAAGGTTTATATCTCAACACGCTAAAAAATATCTCTTGTTTTACAAAATGCTTAAAGGCGGAGTTCAGTTTGAATGGACTCTCGAGTACCAGAAATCCTTCAACTAACTCAAGAAGTACTTTCTCAAGCCACTAATCCTTATGACACCAATCTCAAGGTAGCTACTGATCCTATATGCTACTTTTATTGAGGAGTCAATCGACATCATGTTAGCACAAGAAGATGAAGGCAAGAAAGAAAGGATGATATCCTACCTCAGTCAAACCCTGTTGGAGTATAAGAAGAAGTATTCAAAGTGGTTGTGGTCTCAACCTCCCAAAAGCTAGTGCATTATTTCATGGCTCACCAAGTGCTCTTCCTGGCTCAAATGGATCTGATCAAGTTCAAGTTTGAGAAGTCTGTGTTATCAGTGTTAATTGCCAGATGGCATATGCTCCTAGCTGAGTTCAACCTAAAGTTTATGACTAGGAAGATAGTCAAGGGGCAAGCTATAGCTGATTAACTTGCCAATTTCCCATTGCCTACCACAGACTCAACTCAAGAGTTATTCCCTAATGAGTTAATCATAATCATTTCAAATGAAGGCTACCCAATATGTAGACCTTGTACTTTGACAGTACATTGAATCAAGAAAGTAGAGAAATAGGCATCATTCTAATCATATTTGAAGGAGCTTTCATCCCCTTAGCATATCAACTTGGATTTTCCTATACCAACAATCAAGATAAGTATGAGGCACTTATAATTGATGTGCATCAAATGCTCTCTCTAAGAGTCAAATAACCTAGATGAAAGGTAACTCAAAGCCCATCACCCTACAAGTTATGGTCCAATCTTGCATCAAAAATGCCAAGCTTTTGTAATATCGCGATTTAGCCTTCTTCTTGGATAAGTAATTTAAGAAGGTTACTATCACCTATGTCCCAAGAACTAGCAATGTACTATTAGATGCCTTGGCCTCATTTGAATCAACATTCCATAGCCCCTCTAGCAACCTACCAGACCTAATCCTTCTCCAAAAAAAATTGCAACTAATACTCAAGTCAAGTGACCCACTAATTCAAAGAAGAAAAGAGTTATATAATCCCAAAGTTGCAGCTCACATCCTCCTAATAGGGTTGGTAAATATTGACAATGATGAGAATCTATGATTTTATGACATCAAAAATTTTTTAGAAAAGGAACTTTCCCTAAGTATGCTACCATAGATGATTATGAAGCGGTTCAAAGAATGGCAACCTGATATGTTGTCCCTAGGTGACACCCTTTATATAAAGTCATTCAATGGGATCTTGCGAAGATGCCTAGACAAAAATGAATTCACCCAGATCCTCGAGAAAGCTCATTCAAAAGTATGTGGAGGCCATATTAATGCACAAGTACTAGTTGAGAAGATCATTAGAATGGAGTATTATTGACCCACGATAAAGGACTATAGGGACTTCATAAGAAGATGTCACAAATGCCAAATCCATGCTATGAAGATCCATGCTCCTGCATCCTCCTTTCACACTCTATTAGTACTATGACCATTCTTGATGTGGGTTATGGACATAGTCAAGCCATTTTCAGAGAATGCCATTGGTGGTAGAAAAGGTTTCATCCTAATTATAGTTGAGTATTTCGCTAAATGGATTGAAACTGAGTATTTTAAGAGTTCAAAGCAGCAAGGGTGGTTTGATTCATTAGGCATAGCATCCTGGCCTAGTTTGGTGTGCCAAAAATAGTCATGATAGATAATGGGCCATAATTCCTCTTATAGTAAATACGAAACTTATGTAAGCATTTTTCTATTGGACTATATCATTCAACTCCTTACTACTCTCAAGATAATGGTCAAGTTGAAGCCACTAAGCATACTTTAATTAAGATTATTAGAAAGATAGTCAAAACTAGTAAAAAATCATATCGCAGATAATGTATATGAGGCTCTATGAGCCTACTATCACACCTGTTGTGAGTGGTAGGTGCCACCACAACAAGATCATGTAATGGACCTCATGATCTTAGAGGCAATGGAGTGCCTCCAATGTGTGTATGCATGGGCAGCACACATACGAGCAAACAGCCAGCTGTGGTGGTCGGTGCCACTATGAGGAATATCATGCGAGGGAGCGCATGATCATGCGAGGTGACAGACTGCCTCCAACATATGTGTGCGTGGGCAGCACACATAGCAGCAAGTGACAGAGTCACAACATGTTTGGATGGAGACCCGAGCAACCCAAATAGTCCTGCAGAGTGAGTAGCAGGACAGGTTGGCTAAAGTGAGCTATAGGAGCATGTGAACAGCCTGGACACTTGGCGCTACAGGCTAGAGAATCAGAGCTGCAACTGTCAAGGGACACGTGGCCAACAAAGAGGCAATTGAGAGCTCATAGGACAGGTGGCAGCAGCTGGAGGGAGTCAACAAACTGCCAAAAGAATATTGTGGAACATATTCTCCATGATCTCCAACAGTTGAACTGCAGGGAGAACATTGTGGAACATGTTCTCCATGATCTCCATGAGTGGCTCACAGCCAAATATGTGTACTAGACTAGGGGGTCTATTGAGCTGGGGACACACACAGGTAAAGAGACTTGTAGTGTCACTTTGCATTAGAGTTGTATTTCCTTTTATGTGAGCAATAAAAGGTTGACAAGTTTGCTATACTTCTCTTCTCCTCTATACTCTTGTGGGCTTGTGCGAGTTTGGTGGGCTGAGGTGGGCGAACCTTGGCGCCATCACAGGCAAAATTTCAGTGTAGAAGTTTGGCCGTGTGACAAGTGGTATCAGAGCCCAGTTTGGTGGAAAACCAGTTCGGTTGAAACCGAGATCAACAAAAGCCATGGTGACCCAAGTGGAGCTTCGGGATCGGTTGATTTGCATTGAGGAGATGCTGGGAAATCCTCCAACCGAAGATGTGGGCAGCTTATGGGCGTAGTTGGCTTGGCAAGAGAGGCAAAATGTTGCTCTCAAGGAGGCCCTTGCAAGTGAGGTGAAAAATGTGGAGGAAAGGTATGCTGTGATCATGGACTCCATGAGATCAAGTCTAAAGTCCTTGGAATAGGACTTGATGGTGGTAAAGAGAGCGGTGGCAAACTCCACTATTGAAGGTAGAGCTCCTTCAAAGGTAAGAGTTCCCGAACCCCATTCCTTTAATGGTTACAGGAATGTAAAGGAGTTGGAGAACTACTTGTGGGATATGGAGTAGTACTTCAAGGCTGCTCACATTCCAGAACGGGAGAAAGTCACCATCACCAGCATGTACTTGAGTGGAGATGCCAAATTATGGTGGCATACCAGAGCATCGGAGAATGCTCGAGCTGGGAGAGCTCAGCTGGAGGATTGGGAGATCCTCAAGAAGGAACTAAAGGAGCAATTACTTTTGTGCAACACAGGGTGGGTTGCATGAGAATTCCTAAAGAAGCTACGACATTCGGGGACCATAAGGGAGTATGTGCGGGAATTCAGCTCCCTCATGCTCGACATCACCAACATGTCCAAGGAAGACAAGTTGTACAACTTTCTTTCTAGCTTGCAGCCATGGGCTCAAGCTGAACTCCGATGGCAAGGAGTGAGGGATCTTTCTTCGGCCATTGCTATTGCGGAACGCTTGGTGGATTTCAAGTTGACGACAACCACCAAGATGGGCATAGAGGGAAGGAAGATGGGGCGTGCACATAAGTATGGCAAGAAGCCAAAGGGTAAGGGCAAGAAGGTTGCGGAACCAAGCCAGTCCAAGCTGCAACCCACCAACAGAGAGCAGGGCTATTTTATATGCAATGGTCCTCATCGGGCAAGAGAATGTCCAAGGAGGGAAAAGCTATCTTCTCTAACTCTCAGGGAATCTGAGGAATAAGGATGTGGTGCGGCGGAAACACCACGCATGAATCCATTATAGCTACTCAACTCAATGACGGCGGAAAGGCAGTCACCTTGCAAAGGGTTGATGTATGCATCGGTGCTACTAAATGGGAGGCCTGTTTTGGCTATGCTGGACACAGGAGCGACCAGCAACTTCTTCTCCCATAAGTTGGTAAGGGAATTTGGTTTGCAGGTGCAACCAAGTTCATGGAAAGTGAAGGTGGTAAACTCTGGGCCAACTCTGATTCATGGAATGGCCAGCGCAACCCTCAAAGTTGGAGCTTGGGAGGGAGAGATCAGTGTGACAATCTCAGTGCTTGATGAGTTTGAGTTTATCTTGGGGATAGACTTCTTTATCCAAGCTAAGGCTAGCTTGATGCCTCACTTATCAGGTATGCTGATTTCTGCGGAGGAATCACCATGCTTTGTATAGGCAGCGTATGGAGGGAAAACTGCAGCAGCGGGTATGCAGTCTCCTCAACAACTAAAAGTAGGTCTCAAGAGGGGCGAGACCACCTATGTTGCAGCACTGATTGAGATACAACAAGATCAGGTCGTGGAGGTACCTGATGATGTTGCAACTATCTTGGTGGATAACGCGGACGTGATGCCACCAAAACTGTCCAATGAACTTCCCCCCTCGAAGGGTAGTTGATCACAAGTTTAAGCTAGAGCCAAGTGTTAAACCTCCTGCTCAGGCCCCTTATCAATTGGCAAATGTGAAGCTTTTGGAGCTGAGAAAGCAGCTCAATGAACTGTTGGATGTGGGACAGATCCAACCGTCGAAAGCCCCATATGGTGCCTCGGTGTTGTTTCTGCGGAAACAAGATGGTTCACTTCGGATGTGCATGGACTATTGGGCACTAAACAAGGTGACTATCAAGAACAAGTACCCGGTGCCAAACGCAGGTGACTTGTTCGATCGATTGGCCAAGGCGACATACTTCACCAAGTTGGAATTGCGATTGAGGTATTGGCAAGTCCGGATTGCTGAGGGAGATGAGTCAAAGACGACATGTGTCATGAGGTATGGCTCATTTGAGTTCCTAGTCATGCCTTTTGGATTGACGAATGCTCCAACAACTTTTTGCAACTTGATGAACGAAGTATTGTATGAGTTCTTGGATCGATTCATGGTGGTATACTTGGATGACATTGTCATCTACTCGGAGACATTGGCGGACCATGTCGACCACCTCAGAAAGGTATTCTCTCAGCTTAGAGAATATAAGCTCCTCGTCAAGAAGGAGAAGTGCGAGTTCTGTTGGAAGGAAATCAGGTTCCTTGGACATAGGGTGAGCAAGGGACAGATACAAATGGATGAGAGGAAGGTTCAGGCAATCATCGATTGGGCGGCCCCAACAAAGGTATCGAATCTTCATTCTTTCCTTGGTTTGGCTAACTATTATAGAAGATTCATTCAGGGTTATTCAAGGAAAGTGAATCCCCTGACTGACTTGCTGAGGAAAAATCGAAAATGGGCATAGACGGACTCATGCCAAGTGGCGTTTGACCAGCTGAAGGCAGCAGTGTCAATGAAACCGGTGCTTCTTTTCCTCTAATGATGCACCCACCATCGGGGTACATACGGATGCCTTAGATTGTTCTCTTGAGGGAGTTCTTGTTCAAGAAAGACACCCAGTGGCATTTGAGAGCTGCAAGCTCAAGGATGCGGAGCAACGCTACACCACACATGAGAAGGAAATGACAGCAGTGGTGCATTGCTTGGACACCTGGAGGCATTATCTATTAGGAATGAAGTTCAGGGTTGTGACGGATAATGTCACAAACACCTACTTCAAGACCCAAAAGAAATTGACCCCCAAACAAGCTCGGTGGCAGGAGTTCTTGGCCGAGTTTGATTTCATGTGGGAGCACAAGCCTGGACGACAGACCAAGTGGCGGATGCATTGAGCCGAAGGGAGGTGCAATGCTACGTAGCTGCACTATCTACAATGCAGTCAACCCTGCTGGAGAGGGTTAAAGAGCAAGTCGACACAGACCCAGAATACATCCAACTCAGGGGAGAGGTATGTGAAGGGGTAATTAAGTGTTATTGGCTTGAAGATAACTTGTTGTATGCTAGAGGCAACAGGTTGTACATCCTGAAGGCAGGAGGGCTAAGGCATGAGCTACTCCAAGAGACTCATGATCCTCAATGTGCAGGACATCCTGGAGGACAAAGGATGATGGCGCTCTTGTCCAGGTCATACTATTGGCCAAAAATGGGGAAAGACATCGAGATGTACGTCAAGACTTATCTTGTGTGCCAGCTTGACAAGACAGAGAGGAAGGAGGCAGGGCTGCTGCAACCCTTGCCTATTTTGGAGAAGCCATGGTAGTCCATTTCCATGGACTTTGTTTCGGGCTTTCCCAAAGTGGATGGGATGAGCTCAGTGCTAGTCGTCATCGACCGACTCTCGAAGTATGCGGCGTTCATACCAACACCACACGGATGTTTAGCAGAGGTAGCAGCTGGGCTGTTCTACAAGCATGTGGTGAAGCACTTCGGTGTCCCAAAAGACATCATGAGTGATCGAGATGCTCGATTCACGGGCAGGTTTTGGACAACACTCTTCAACTCGATGGGTTTAGAGTTGAAGTTCTCTACGGCTAATCACCCACAAAAAGATGGCCAAATGGAGCACATCAATGCCTTGGTGGAGGAATACTTAAGGAATTATGTAATGACCAGCCAGCAGAATTGGTTGGAGCTGTTGGACACAGCCCAATTTTATTACAACATCCATGGGTCGTCAGCTACAGGAATGAGTCCTGTAGAGCTTGTCATGGGACAGCAGCTTCTCACTCCTCTCGAGTTGGCTCAATCGACGGACCAAGAAAAGTGCCCTGTTGCCTATTGCTTCATCAAGGAGAAGGAGGAGTTGATAGAACAAGCTCGGGATAGCTTGCGCAAGGTAGCAAAACGCATGAAGAGATATGCGGATGAACGAAGGCGTTTATTAGAGTTTCAGGTTGGGAACATGGTGTTGCTGAAACTTACTCCACAGATATGGAAGAAAATCAGCAGCAAGACCGTACATCATGGGTTGGTACTAAGGTATGACGGCCCCTTCGAGGTGATGAAGAAAGTCGGGCAGGTTGCTTATCGGTTGAAGCTACCGGACAGGCTGAAGGTACACCCAACATTCTATGTTAGCTTTCTCAAACCTTTTAATAGGGACTTGCTTGGAGATAGATAGCAAGCCAAGAGAGCTCCATTGGTAGTTTGAAAGCAGTTTGACAAGAAGGTCGAGAAGATCCTTGCATACCGAACTATGGGGCAAAGCAAGAAGAATCGATAGATTGATTTTCTTATGAAGTGGAAAGGCGGCAGCGAGGCCAATGCCATGTGGGAGCAGGACTCTACACTATGGCAGTTTAAGTGACAGATCAAGGAGTACATGGATTCTACTCTGACGAGGATGTCGGACTCTCTTGGTGGGGGTGGTTTGTCACACCCGTTATGAGTGGTAGGTGCCACCACAACAAGATCATGTAACGGACCTCATGATCTCAGAGGCAATGGAGTGCCTCCAACGTGTGTGTGCACGGGTAGCACACATACGAGCAAACAACCAGCTATGGTGGTCGGTGTCACTATGAGAAGTATCATGCAAGGGAGCGCATGATCATGCGAGGTGATGGACTGCCTCCAACATATGTGTGCATGGGCAGCACACATAGCATCAAGTGACAGAGTCACGACATGTTTGGATGGAGACCCGAGTGACCCAAATAGTCCTGCAGAGTGAGCAGCAGGACAGGTTGGCTAAAGTGAGCTGCAAGAGCATGTGAACAGCCTAGACACTTGGCACTATAGGCTGAAGACACGTGGCTGCAGGCTGGAGAATCAGAACTGCAACTGCCAAGGGACATGTGGCCAGCAAAGAGGCAATTGAAGGCTCATGGGACAGGTGGTGGCAGCTGGAGGGAGTCAACAAACTGCCAAGAGAACATTGTGGAACATTTTCTCCATGACCTCCAACAGTTGAACTGCAGGGAGAACATTGTGGAACATGTTCTCCATGATCTCCATGAGTGGCTCACAGCCAAATATGTGTGCTAGACTAGGGGGGTCTATTGAGCTGGGGACACACACAGGTAGAGAGATTTATAGTGTCACTCTGTATTAGAGTTGTATTTCCTTTTATGTAAGCAATAAAAGATTGGCAAGGTTGCTGTACTTCTCTTCTCCTCTATACTCTTGTGGGATTGTGCGAGTTTGGCGAGCTGAGATGGGCGAACCTTGGCGCCATCACGGGCAAAATTTCAGGGTAAAATTTTGGCCGTGTGACACCTACCATACTTCCATATGTACCCTAATGAGTCAAATCTCATTTGCACTAACATATGGCATGGAGGTGGTAGTGCTATATGAAATTCAAATCTCATCTCTTAGAAAAGTAATGCAAAATGACTTAAGTTTAACTGAGATTTAGGAGTCTCTTCTTAGCCAACTTGAATTACTAGATGAAAGACAATTGGGTGTCGACAATCCTTCACAAACTTACTAGTAGTGACTATCTCGATTGTACTAGAAGAAGGTGATCAAGTGCAAGTTCGAGATAGGGGACCTACTGTTGAAGTGCACCACCCAGCCGAGGGACAAACAAAAGTTGAAATCCAACTAGGACGGATCATATGTGATCATGAGAGCCTATCTTGGTAAAACTTATCAATTGACCAACTCTAAAGGTGAAATACTCTATGATCCTTGGAATGCTATGTACCTAAAAAAAATATTTTTCTTTAAAAAAAGAAGATAGAACCTCTTCTCCCTTAGGGATAGGATCTTCAAAAGAGAAGTGATCCCAAGAGTGAAGGGAGAGTTGGTAATGATGTGAAGTGGCTTTGGAGGCTTTGGACTTATCTTTCACACTTAGACTCTAAGTTGACCTTAGGAATACAAGCTTGAGAGTGGTGCTCAATATCAGAGTAATCAGGAGGTCATCAGTGAAGTCACTTAGGTTGGGTGTAATTGAAGGTTAATCTCTTTAAAATCATCTCCTAGAGG
Organism: Trichopus zeylanicus subsp. travancoricus; assembly: GCA_005019695.1. NCBI lineage: Eukaryota > Viridiplantae > Streptophyta > Magnoliopsida > Dioscoreales > Dioscoreaceae > Trichopus > Trichopus zeylanicus. Next base: position 976,984 of record RXID01021777.1, on the reverse strand, counting down.
TAAAAAGATTGCCCCTAAAAAAATATGGAAAGGATAGTCTCGGAGGGACAAATATCATATGAAAGACCAAACCAAGAGAGGCAGACTTAATGAGTAAGAACTGATTGGCATATGTGAGTTTACAAATCTTGTATCCTCAAAAGAGGAATAATATTACACAAAAAAAGAGAGAAAAGCAAAAAAAAAGAAAAAGGGGAGAAAATTGGTTCACATGTCAGAATTAAGAAGTCTAACCTAGCCTCATCTTGATGCCTTACCAATCAAGAAAGACTATCCAAGGAGTAAGTACCAAAGCATCTACAGATATGTAAATCTAGGATATTGAAGTCAACAAGCATCCAAAAGCCAAAGCCAAGTTAGGAAGGGTAGATTAATTGTGCGAGGATGGCGAAAACAAATTGATCATTGAAATAAGTTCCCCCCAAAGAATATCACACTAGAGCAAGCAATGCTAGAAAGTCTAATTGATTAGCCACCCACAATCTGAGACAAAAATTTCAAAGCTCAGGCTGATAAAATCAACTAGAGGATTGCATCTAAGGAGAATGAAGGAATTTTTTTATGTACAAGAAAAGGAGGAATCGCTAGTAATCACTGGTCAGCAATATGGCAGTGAATTCATTCCTAGGCCTTATACACACCGCCCAAACACTATGAGAGCCAGCCATGCCCAAAGTCATTACCTTAACTACAAGGAGGGGGATGCCAAAGGTGGGGCTAGTGAATGGAGTGAAGTTGTAACAAGGTAGCCGTACTAGAAGGTGTGGTTGGATTGAGGAGAGGAGGCAGGTTGGGGGGAGGGGTGGTGCAGGAGTGAGATGCATTTTCTTTCTTACTCAAACAAAAGTGTTACTTAACCATTTCTTCTTCAAAATACATGATACAGGCATAAATATAAAGAAGTACATCAAATAGGCAAGGATGCCTTATTCTGGATTACTAAAGGAGGATCCGACCTCAAAACTTGTACAGGAGTGGCAATGAGTGGAAGATGAGGATGAAGAATTGGAGCCCTAATGACTTACCCTAAGGAGGATAAATAGTTCATGATCTCATTTGAGTATGACACGCTAATTATTCATGTCATGCTTAATGTCACTATCGAGACATTTGATATGCAACTTTGGCCTTAAAGTTCAAAAAAAAAGGATCATAAAAAATCCTAACAAAATGGGTTATACTGTAGCAACATAGACATGCCAATACACTCGGCCCTTCTCAAGATTGGGGTAGTGAGAAAAGGAACACCATAAGATGGTGCACTCTTGATACTAGAGAAGGACATAACGTATGGTGATAATAATAATAATAAAGAGAAAAGAGGAAGAAAAATATGAAAAACAAACTTACCACCCAACTCAACGCACCTATCAGTCATCCTTCTATTGTTCCATTCTAGTCACAACCACTTTAAGGTTCATCACTTTTATATCTTGAAGCTTTAAGCAGAACATCATTAAAGCAAGAAAATTTAAAGCCTAAAGAAAAAGAGGGCATTTGGTATTAAAAAAGGGAGGAGATGGGGAAAACAATACCTCAGTAGAGGTCAAGTAGCCTTTGATAGATATGTTTGGGTATCTAGGAAAGGTGAGGAATGGAACTGCAACCTGCTCCATGGAACTGCAACCTGCTCCCAAAAGTCAATTGATACCATCTCAGTGCACAACATCCTACTTAGCATCCACCTCTCAAATCTTTGTGCCTCCATTTAGCCACATCTCACAATCTTGGTGAATGCGAGTGGGTCCTCTCCTAGAGGCAATGCTATCTAGTGAGTCTGAAGGAATGCAGGGACGCAACTCAAGCTACCAAGCCACATGGCTCACAATATATAGTGCAACTAAAGAAAGGCATATCATCAACAGATCCCAAAAGAAAAAGTGTGGCTATCACCTTTAGAGGGTCATCTCACTTAGGATAAGGGTACCACTCAACCTATAAAAAAAATGGGGCTCAAGTCAAGATAGACAATGGAAGCAAAATGCAAACAAAACAAAAAAGAACTAACATGATACTCTAGGAGGCCCTCAGAGAAACCATAGCTGAGATGCCTATCATCCTAGATCATAATAGAAGAACTGAATTGCCCTCAAATCCAACAAAATATTTAAGGAAATGAAAGATGGTTTTCCATTGATGGGATAAGTCTAAATATTCAGAAACACTCAAAGGCTAATAGTTGCAGGAGAAGAGAAAACTCAAACATGTTTGGTGAGCCGCTACACACCAGGGCCATATGATGGTAAAGATGACATAGTGCCACTAAGCCCTAAGAATTATGACCTAACTATCTTGACATCCACAAAGAGGGGAGGAAGGTGCAGGCTCACATTTGAGTTTGCGGTGGAAAAAAACACCGGACCCACAAAATACAACAAGAAGGTGATTAGTTGGCAATCTACTTTAAACCCAAAAAATAAATGATAACTAGATCTTGAGTACATGTGGGGGTGAGTGAGGAAGACCATAGGTTTCATGAAACCATCTCAAGGGTACATGTTGGCAATCCCCTAAAATGCTGGTCCCAAAGATGCAGGCCAAAATATTTGCACAAAGAATCTCAGGTCAGGGTATAACAGGAAGACCAATGACTGGTAATTTAGCCAAGTAGACAATGCTGGTGATCAACATCTCTCCCCATCTAAAGATAAAAGTATAGTGTGAAGAGTCATATCTCTTAGCTAGACTAACAATCAAGCTGGAAAGAAGCTCCATGGACCCCATATGCAAAAATCATTCAAAGCTAGCTTGGTCAATACACTCTTGCTAAAATGGTGGAAAAGCACTGAACCATTTGACTGCATAAGGCTAACAAAAGCAAGATCGAGCTTGTACTACTCCCTTAAAGAGAGGAGAGATAGAGAGAGAGAGAGAGAGAGAGAGATAGAGAGAGAGAGAGGAGAATAGTTAGAAAGAGGGAGCCAACTGGTTTCTTCCTTAAAAAGAAATTTTGGGCACTAGAAGTCTATCATCTAGAACTAGAAGTCTATCATCAAGTTTCCGAAGAAATCTTTTAAATCAGAAATATGATGTTTGAGTCTCCGAAGAAATCCCTCAGACAAGAATACATATTCAGGTTTTCAAAAGCATCCTTTAGGTCAAAAATATAGCAATTGGATTGTTGAATAAATCTCTTAGACCTATTCTAATCAGTGTATATGACACACAAATCAAAATAGAAGAAGAAAAATAAAATAAATTTTTTTTATTTTTTCCCTTTCTTTATTCTTGTTTTTGGCTGCCAACCACACCAACATAGGTTTTTTTTATTTTTTTCACACTTCTTTTTGCCTTTTCTTTTTCATTTGTTTTTTCTAGCTGTAATGTCAACATAAGCCTACATTATTTCTATACTTTTCTTCCCTCTACATCACCCTTCTCCTTCTTCATCCATCCCTTCTCTCCTTCTCTTCAAAGATTAGAGATAGGGTCAAGCCACATGGGCACACAACAGACATGTAGGCTAGTGTCGATTGGAGTAGGTGAAAAATAGTGGTGATCCAATAGGAGGAAGAGGGGGATGGCCAAAGAGATCAAATCTAGAGGGGATCTAATGTTCTAGCTGACTAGAGGAAGTAGATCAAGCCAGGGTGAAGCTTGATGGTGCTAGCGGTGATAGAGATCATGAATAAGGGCTATAGGTAGGCATGCAATTTAGGGATAGTGGCACCGATGAGAGAAGGGTGGTAGATGGCCTATGAGCAGCAGATCAGACACAATTGCAAGCACAAGTCAATGGGAGTTGCCATGTGAGTAGTGGGGTGAGTGCAAGTGGAGGACATGACGCGAGCAGTGTCTACGATTACTATGAGGGTGGAGGCAAAGAGGAGGCAACATCAAGGTGTTGATCATGGGGATCCAAGAAGAATTATGGCGTTGAGGGTGGTTGCAACAATAGAGTAGTTGAAGTAGGAGTGCACAAGAAGGGTGTCGCCCTATGAGGCAAAGGTGTGTGTTGGCTTAATCATGTCTCGAATCTGAATTTTTTGGAGAGTCTTAATTATATTAGGAAGTAATTTAGTGAGTCTAATCCTTATCTGAATTTATCTTCTACTAGAAGTCTTAAATTAGTAGAAGTCCTATTTGAGTCAGTCTTCTACTTTGACTCAAACACAGTTAAGCCACATCTATAAATACTCTATTCATGTAAGGGTTTCAATATAGAGTGAGAGAGAGAGACAGATCAATACTCTCAAAATATCTTGTGATGGCTAGGTTACTTAGTCTTTTGTGAGAGTTGGTGATATTGGAGTTTTGCCTCCATCGTTGTAATCTTCTCTTTCTCTTCTCATCGATATTCATCTTCGCGACATAAATCTCTTGTGTGCTATATTTTCTTCTTTTATGTTCTTCTTTTACATCGTGAATTATGGTGGACATCGATATTTAGCGCAACAAGTGGTATCAGAGCTTGGTTCAACATATCTACTACGAAGTTCGATATAGATAAATTCAATGGAAAGCAAGGATTTTCTATTTGGCAAGCAAGAGTTTGTGCAATTCTTACTCAACAAGGGTTGAGAAACACATTGGAGGACATCAAGCCTAAAGATGTCACCAAAAGTGTTTGGAAAAACCAAAAGGCTAGTGCACATAGCACAATCATCCTCAGTAAGGTACTCTATCCATTTCTTGATAAAACATTACCTTCAAAGCTATGGAAAAAGCTAGAGAAATAATATATGAGTAAGTCTATCTCAAATCAAGTTTATTTAAAGTAGAAGCTCTTCAACTTTCTAATGAGAGAAGGTATGAATATAATTGATCATCTTAATGCTTTCAATAAACTAGTCTCTTAATTGTTAAGCATTGATGTTAAAATTGAAGATGAAGACAAAACAATTATTTTATTATTGTCTTTACATCCTTCTTTTGAGAATCTGAAGACTACTCTTATGTATGATAAGGATTTAAAATTTGATGATATTTCTACTGTCCTTCTATTTAATAAATATTTAAAAAGATTGAAAGGGACGTGTCACACTCAGAAGCATTGATTGTTGGAGGTCATACCAAAGAAAGATCAAAGACAGATCATTCTAGATCCAAATCCAAAGAAATAAACTATAGGTATTGTTAGAAGATCGAACATGTAATTAAAGAGTGTTGGAAGCTCAAAGCAGAGAAAGAAAGAGAATCTCAATCTAAAGAGCAAGCCAAAGAACAGATGTCAGTTGTTGAAGGGAGTTCTAATGATGATTTTGGTAATGTTCTCTCTATTAGTTCTAATTTTGATCGTTACCATGATACTTGGATTTTTGATTTTAATTATTCTTACCACATGTGTCCTAATAAGAATAGGTTTGAAGACTACAAGTCTTATGATGGTGGTTTAGTTTTGATGGGTAATAACAATCCATGCAAAACTGTTGGAATTGGAACAATTAAAATTAAGATGTTTGATAATATTATTAAAACTCTTATTGATGTTAGATATATTTCTGATTTAAAAAAAAAATTGATCTTTTTGGGTGCTTTGGATTCTGTTGGTTGTAAGTATTTTGCTGAAGGCGGAGTTCTTAAGGTTGCTAAAGGCTCATTGATAGTGATGAAGGCCCTAAAGTATGAAAATTTGTATGAGTTAATAGGAAATATCATTGAAGGTGGAGCTGCAATTTCTCAGGCTTCTTCTTCTGATAGGACCCACTTATGGCATATGTGTCCCGGTCATATGAGTGAGTAAGGTTCAAGTGAGCTCAACAAAAGAAAATTACTGAAAGGCCTCAACTCATGTAAATTGAATTTCTGCAAACATTATCTCTATGGTAAATAGTCTAAGATAAAGTTTAATACCAGTACTCATTACACTGAAGGCTTAATTGATTATATTCATTCTAATGTGTGGTGCTCTCCTATTCCATCAAAATTTGGTGCTCATTATTTTGTTAGTTTTATTGATGATTTTTCCAGAAAAGTGTGGATTTATTTTTTGCATCACAAAACTGAAGTGTTTTTTATTTTCTAATGGTGTAAAACTTCAGTTGAAAAAAAAATTAACATAAAAATCAAATACCTCAAAAGTGATAATGGTGGAGAGTATAAATCAATAGAGTTTCTCAAATTCTGTGAAGATGAAAGCATCAAACGCCACTTTACCATCCCAAAAAAATCTCAACAAAATGGTGTAGCTAAAAGGATGAACAGAACCTTGTTGGAGAAAGCACGTAGTATGCTCAGTATAGCTAATATTGACCGAGATTTTTGGGTAGAAGCAGTCAATACAGCATGTTTCATTCTAAATCACTCTCCTCAGATAGCCATTAATTACAAGACTTCTGAAGAGGTATAGACTGGTCAACCTGCAAATTATTTTTCTTTAAAGATATTTGGTTGCCCTGCTTATATGCCTGTTGTCAAGGATGAGTTAGATGCATGTTCCAAAAAGTGTATTTTTTTGGGTTATGCCAAAGGTGTTATGGGCTATCATTTGTGGGATCCTACTATTTTGAATGTAATTATTAAGAGAGACATAGTATTTGATGAGAGTGTTATGTTAAAATCTCTCAAGAAAGGTCCCAGTGATATAATGCAAGTAAAGGTGGAGCATGTAGTTCCTTCAAAAGAAGATATTCAGAGTATGCCCAACTCTCAAGAAAATTCTAAGAATCAAATTTCTGAGAAGACTCCACTTTGAAGATCTCAAAGAAACATAAAGCCACCTGAAAGGTATGATTTTGAAGATATATTAGCTTTTGCTTTAGTTACTGACAATGGTGATTCTTCTTCCTATAAAGAAGCAGTGTAGGATAAGAATTCTTCTCAGTGGCAAGATGCTATGAATGAAGAGATGGATTCTGTTCAAAAGAACCATAGTTGGGATCTGGTGAAATTACCAGAACGAAAAGAGCATTGGCATGCTTTGAAGTGGCTATTAAGATATATCAAAGTTACTCTTAATATTGGCTTATGTTTCGATAGGAATACAATTCAAGAGGCCAAAATTATTGGCTATGTCAATTTAGACTATGCTAGGGATCTTGATCGACGGTAATCTCTTACTGGTTATCTTTTCACTCTTTGTGGAGGACCTATTAATTGGAGGTGTACCTTGCAGTCAATTGTGACATTATCTACAACAGAGTCTGAGTATATGTCAACTACAGAAGCCATCAAAGAAGCTCTATGGCTAATAAGATTGGCAAGTGAAGTTGGTTTTTCTCAAAATATTCTTTCTATCTTTTGCGACAGTTAGAGCACCATACACCTTGCGAAGAACCAAATGTACCACATTAGATCAAAGCATATAGATGTTCAATTTCACTTTATTCGGGATATTATTAAAGATGATGAGATTTCTTTATAAAAGATTCATACTTTAAGAAATCCTGCAAATATGTTGATGAGGTGATTCTGATTGACAAGTTTAAGCTCTATTTGGACTTGATCAATATTCAAGGTCGTTGATCCTACCCCATGAGGTAATGACAAACACATCTATTGAAGATTCAAAGAATAAGAGGATTCGAGCCAAGGTGGAGATTGTTGGCTTAATCGTGTCTCGAATCTAGATTTTCTGAAGAGTCTTAATTATATTAGGAAGTAATTTAGTGGGCCTAATCCTTATCTGAATTTATCTTCTACTAGAAGACTTAAATTAGTAGAAGTCCTATTTGAGTCAGTCTTCTACTTTGACTCAAACATAGGTAGGCCATATCTATAAATACTCTATTTATGCAAGGGTTTCAATATAGAGTGAGAGAGACATAGATCAATACTCTCAAAATGTCTTGTGACGGCTAGGCTACTTAGTCTTTTGTGAGAGTTGGTAATTTTGGAGTTTCGCCTCCATCGTTGTAATCTTCTCTTCCTTTTCTCATTAATACAATATCCTCTAGATCATCTTCGCCACATAAATATATTATGTGCTAACTTTTCTTCTTTTATGTTCTTCTTCTACATCATGAATTATAATGAATATCGATATTTAGCAAGATTCGTGTGCACCTAGACTTGGCCAAAGTTGCTAAAGGTGATAATGGCAATCTTTAGCATGGGAAAGTTAGGAAGTTGGAACTAGGGGTGGTGGCAAAATCTGTTTGAGATCAAATCTGTTTGGAAGTCTCAAATATAGATGGACATGAAGACAATATTAAAGATAAGATGTGATGGTGGATTAATAAACTTAAGCTTGAAGAATTGAAGATGGCTTGAAAAAGGCTCAAGTGATCAAGTTAACTCACTTGGTTTAGAATTTTTATTTATTTTTTGAGTCAAATATTTGTAATTTGAATTCTTAGTTTAGAGTTTTGGCTAATACTCAAACTCATCTTGAAATGCCTTTTTTGGTCTATCATTTTATCCAATATCCGTAATGAGAAGATATCAAATTGGGACTAAAGTTGTAGTAAACTAATAGATTTTTCTATCAACTTTGCACACCCGAACTTTAAAGTTTAGACACCTGAATCTTACAAAAAAAAACTAGCATAATTGACAGTTCAAATGCCCAAACCTCAAGTTTGGATGCCCAAAAATAAGAGGCTATAATGTTTTGGGTTCTCTAGTTTTTGGGCTTGGTTATCTAGTACATTTTTTGGTAACCCAAACTCCATCAATTCAGATACCCAAACCTGATGACTGGACACTTGAACCCATGGCATTTGTTATAATGTCTAGTGAAATTTTACTATTGGGATGTTTCAGAAATAAACTTGAGTTTTTCAAAATGTACTCTTTTGAATCGATATCGGATATGCTATAACAACTTATAAAAATGTTTAATGACCCACATTCATTAGGAAAATGTTATACTAATGAAGATATTGTGAGAAAGGTTGTTAGGTCTTTGTCAAGCTTATGGGAGCTGAAGTTGACAGCTATTCAAGAAGCAAATGACTTCCAAACATTCCCACTTCAAGAACTTGTAGATTCATTATTAACCTATGAGATAAGCCTCAAAGAATTGGGAACAAATGATGATAAAGAGGAAAAAAAAGATGAAAAAGAGAAAAGACTCAAGGAAGAAGAAAGTAGAAACTAAAGAGTCATCGTCTCAAGCTCAAGAGAAGAACAAGAAAAGAAAGGAAAAATCTATATGGGAAAGCATGGATGATGATTCTGAGAATCAAAACCACAACCTTTGTCTCATGGCAAAGGATTATACAAGTATTGAAGATGATGTATGTGTGATTTAAATTTCAAAGAATTTGAAGAAGCATTTGAAAACTTATATGCTTGACATAAGAAATTACTTCATAAGTATTCTTCTTTGAAAAATAAATTGCTTTCACTTAAAAATAAGTTTGATACTGTAAAATCATTTACTAGTTCTTGTGATTGCAAGAAGGACTTGGGGCAACTTGAAAAAGAAAATCACCCTCTAAAATATTCTCGAGTCTCCTATGATTGCAAGACTAGTATTGATAAACTTCAAAAAGAAGAACTTGGATTTGAAAAGGACTCTTGAAAATTTCTTTCATGGAGATGATACTTTGAATAATATTTTGAAAAGCTAAAGGAATATTTTGAATCAATTTGGACTTGGTTTTATTTCATCTTCAAAATCCAATGGAATAAAATTTAGTTTTGTAAAGGCTTCAAATGCAAAAGTTTCAAGATTGAATTATCATTATTATAACTTTTATGGACATGTCTCTACCTATTGCCCAATCAAGAAAAGTATAACTTTTAAGCAAATTTGGGTACCAAAGAGCATAATTCCTAAATGTGTAAAATCCAAACAAGTTTGAGTTCCAAAATCCTCCAACATTTAAGCTATTTTTATTAAGCTAGGAATGACTCTTGTTTTTCAAAAGTTGTATCCTTTAATCATCCTCTAGCTTAGTTAGCTTAAGTAGGATTTTTGCCTTTAAATTTTTAATAATTTTTTATTACAATCTTTCATAACTTCTATTTATGTTAATATATTATGCTACAAATTATCTTTGCATAGATAGATATGTTTGCTCTATAGATTATGAAGAGAGAGTTAAATTGGATGACATCTCTAAAAGCCCCATAATGTAGTTTAATCATGTGAGGTAATTTAATCTCTTCCAATCCTTTTAACTTCCCTTCAATACAATAGCCTTCACATGATATTTCTCACTTTATATGTATTGGTTGAATATAATGCTACTAGTATCATAGGAAGGGGGAGTGTTCATTTGTATTTTGATGACTTTTAATTAGACTTTTTGGATAAGATGTGGTTTTGCTTGATTCAAAATGAAAATGGAATTTTACGACTTACTTGATTTGATTGAGCATTTTGAAATTGGTTGACATGTTTTAGTCTTTTGGAAAACTCTTCTCTATTTTTCTAGTTCAGATGTCTGACTATGAAGTTTGGATGCTAGCACTTAGATCTATTTTTCTGTGTGCTCTCAGCTTTCATTATTTTCTTGCCTAACTAGAGAAGTTCGGATTTCGGAAGAAGCTTTGGATGATCAGTAGGGTAATTAGATGATCAACTATTCTGATGTGCTCTATCTATTTTCTTTGGATGCCCAAACAATTAGGTTCAAATATCCAAATATGATATTTCAGGCTTAAAACCCTAGTCGGCCACCTGAAGTCCCTCACTCTCTCTTGCATGATCTATCTCCTCCAGCCCTCCAGCAAGTGGCTTCTCCAGCATTTTCCTCCCCTAGCTCATCCCTTCTCAAGTGTCCTTCTTCGAGTTCACCATGCCTCCTTGCACCAAAACCCCCATCTCCAAATGCAAGCGATCCATGGCTTCTACCTCCAGTGAAGAAGCTTAATTTCCTTCTTAAATTTATTCCATGAATAGCTTTAGTCATTTTAGAGATTGATTTGCTAGTTCTAGGATCATTCCTCCACACACTATTAATTTTGTAGACCTAGCTTTCTTAAACCTCTCCACCCTCTTTGTTACCTAAGGGTGGCTAGATTTAGTACCCTCCCATGAGATGTATAATGAGGAAGATGTGCAAATTTTCTATTCTAATGCATCTTTGCATGGCCTTCATATCCTACTATGGGGATACACAAATTATCCTTGACTCTAACAACTTAGAATTGATCTTTGGACTTCCCACTGAGGGGAAAGACATAACCTTCTCTTAGCAATATTCTAATACAAACCTTCTCCTCGAATTCTTTGAGGCTATTCAGAGAGTTTTTGGGGAGAACAATGCATAGGTCCTATGCATGATGAAGGCCCTAGCCTGTAACCTCCTTCATCTTAGATCCTATGCCATCTACCAAATCCTTGCCTATACTATCCTTCCAAAGAGTGGTCATCATAATGAGATCTTCTATATGGAGTTGTTCTTGATTTACTACGTTCTGATTGGGTGACTGGTCAATCTTATATATATTATCCTTCATCATATGGCTCAGTATATCCTACATTTCACCATTGTTCTTGGCTATCCTAGCATCATTTCTCTTATTTTTTGTCATTTCAGGATGTTTGCTGAATAGAGTAGCAACTAGATCAGTAGTAGTCAAGGCAGCGGTAACAACAACAAGAGAAGTAATGTTGTTATTGAAAGAATGAGTACCTACATAAATTGGATAGAGTTAGACATAGCCCTATATCTTATATGTATTCTAGTTACTCCCACGGTGATCATTGGTTGAGAAAAGTATACCACAAACCTTTCATCAAGGATGATGCTATAGGTTGGGACAGGAGGATCATTTGATGGTGCAATCTCTCTTTTCTAGTAATGGAAAATTGTCTTCATTTTTTTGCTTTTGATGTGTTTTTTTATATTAGCTAGGTTTCTATACTTGAAAAAGAAGTTGAGTCCCACCCAATGTGCTAGAATTTGTGGAGCACGATTGATCACCTAGGATAGCTAGAGGATTCTATGAAGTAATATCATGATTTAATTGCACTATCAGGTATTATGAGAATATAACTTCCAACAAATGCAAGTCTCTATTATTAATTATCCTAACAATTGTTAGAAACTTTCTAAAATAAGAAACCTAGCTAATAAAATAGAAACATGAAGAAAGAAAAACAAGATTTGATTATTTAAATGGCTTAAGTAAAGGCATACCCTCACTTTACAAAAGGATTTAAATTTGCAATACAAAATGACATGAAATGATGAAGGGATTGGGAAAAGTTTGATGTTCACTGCTGCCCTACTCTCATGCACTTGATCAAGTAAAACTTGACTCAGATGGGTGCTTAGTTTGATCCTCAAATGATATTCAGAATATTGCTTGTTTTTAAGAGTGTAGTTGATTATCTTGTCTTGTATCAATTGACCCTATATTGTTTTGAAGTGTCACTGATTACTTTTTACCTATTGTCAATTAACTTCTCTTAACCTTTGACCTAAAAGAATGATTATTGGTCTTAGCTTATGCTAATCATTCTTTACTTCATAATTGATAGCTTCATAGCTTGTTATCAATTGGGTTTGAAGCATCACTAATGACTTTATGCTTGTGTTGATAAAGTTAAAAGTGTTACCAACTACTTTCCATTTATGTTGATTAGCTTACTTTGAATATGAAATTTGGCTAACTGATTAAGTGAGTTCAAGCCTGCCTTAAACGAGAAGGAGTTGGCCTAGATCCTCGAGCAAGCTCATGCAGGAGTATGTGGAGGTCATGCCAATGCACAAATGCTAGCAAAGAAGATCATTAGAATGAGGTACTATGGCCTACAATGGAGAAGGACTATAGGAGCTTCATAAGGAGATGCCAAGAATGCTAGATCCATGCTCCTGCATCCTTTCTTCTCACTCTATTAGTACCATGACCATTCTCAATGTGAGCCATAGACATGGCCAAGCTATTTTTAAAGAATGCCATAAGTGGCAGAAAAAATTTTATCCTAACTATAATTGAGTATTTCACTAAATAGGTTAAAGCTAAATGTTTTAAGGAGCTCAAAGCAGCAAACATGATTTTATTCATTAGGTGCAATATCTTGGTTCAGTTCAGTGTGCCAAAGATGATTACAATAGATGATATGCCACAATTTCTCTCATAACAAATGTGGGGCTTATGTAAGCATTTTTTTATTAGGCTACATCATTCATCTCCTTACTATCCTCAAGGTAATGGTCAAGTTGAAGCTACTAACAAGACTCTAATTAAATTTATTAAAAAGATAATGGAAGCTAGAAAGAAATAGATTAGATAGATAAGGTAAATGAGGCTCCATGGACCTACCATACTTCCATATATACCCCATTGGGTCAAATCTCATTTGCATTAACATACAAAAAAGAGATAGTAGTACCATATGAAGTTCAAATCCCATCACTTAGTATAGTAATGCAAAATGATTTAAGTCTAACTAAGATGTAGGAGTCTCTTGTTAGCCTACTTGAACTACTAGATGGAAGATAATTGAGTGCAGGCCATCCCACACATACTTACTAGTGGCAACTATCCCGATTCTACCATAAGGTGATTGAGCACAAGTTCAAGATAGGGGACTTGGTGTTGAAGTGTGTTGGCTTGCTAAAGGATAAGGGATAGTTGAAGCCTAATTGAGAGGGACCATATGTGATCGCGAAAGCCTTTCATGGTAATACGTATCACTTGACCAACTCTTAAAGTAAAGTATTTTATGACTGTTGGAATGCCATATACTTAAAGAAATATTTTTCTTAAATAAACATTCTTCTCTCCTAGGGGTAGGATCTTCGAAAGTGCGGTGATGCTAGGAGTAAAGGGAAAGTCAGTGATGATTGAAAGTCGCTTGGAGGTCTTGGACTTATCTTTCACACCAAAACTCTGAGTTGACCTCAAAAATGCAAGCTCTAAAGTAAGGTGATCAATCTCAAAGTAACTGAGAGCTCATCAGGGAAGTCACCATTCAGGTTAAGTGTAAAGGTCAAAGGATAACCTCTTGAAAATCTCTTTCTAGAGGTAGAAGATCAGCCTGCAAATAAATAATAGAAAATGTAGTCCCAAATGAACAAATCTATATAGAATACTAAGCCAAGAGAGGTAGACTCAAAGAGTTAGAACCAGTTGGAATATGTGAGTTTGCAAACCTTTGATCCTCAAAGGAATGCGATTGTCAAGTCAAAAAAAAAAAAAAACAGAAAAAAGAGGAAAAGGGAAAGGGGGAAAATTTTCGATCATATGCTAGAATTAGGTGATCTAACCCAGCCTCATCTTGATGACAAACATTCAGCACCCGAAAAGAATTTTTTCTTTGCTAATCTACACAAGACTTACCTCTCCATGGGTGGCTTGGGATCAAAGTGAACCACTCGCTATTTGCCAGTGGGAGCAATCATCGCCATTACCTTCATCTTCACTGCCAATGAGAGACACCTTCTCATCAGCAAGGCCAAACCAAACATTCTTGTCCATGAGAAAGGAGAGGTCTCAGACAAAGAGAAAGGAAGATGTGAATAAAAAGGTCTCAGACAAAGGAAGGAGAAGAAGCGAAGAAGAAGAACTCAACCATAGAGAGGATCTTCGATCATGTCTACTATGTGTAGCTTCTTCACTTTATCAATCAAAAAGTGACACTGACATAGCATTTTTCTTTTTAGAAAAAACTCCACTTAAGGTCAAGGAAATCTACAACCCCTTTTGGGAGAAGGACCCTTTGGTTTGACTAGTGGTTGATAGTTTTTTATTTTTTTGCATCCAAAATTTTTTATTCTTTAGAGCTATTATTGCATTTACCCTAGCATGCGTGCATTCTTTCCCATCATTCCCTTGATGCTTTAGTAGAATGAAATTGAAAAATTCAATTGCTTGATCTATTTTGACTAGCTTGGCAACTTCAAAAATTTATCCCCCCTTGCAAGAATAGTGGCAATTTCGTGAACCACAAGAAGACATCATGTTCTTGGCATGTCCCCATCAACCCCTACTTCTTCTTTCTTTATGCATGACAATCATAGGCAAGCTTACAAGCCCCTAGATTCATCCAAAAATACCAATATATTAAATCAACCTCTTAACTTTTTTCAAAGCCAACAATTCAAGCAATAGTTTGTTAGTTTATCCTCAATGGTGGCCATCTATTTACCCTTGATTTGGTCTTTATCTTAGCATCTCACCAAGTGGAGGGGCATCTATAGATACCCATATTTTGGTTCATTAAACCCTAGACATAGAGCCTCAAACTGACCTAATTGGCTAGATCTCATGATTTGAATGCTTACACGATATCATAATTTTTGAAAACTTTATTTGCAAAAGAACCATGTTCCTTCTTGCATTTTAAAATATTTTAGATTTGTATTTTTGAGAAAAGTGATACTTTAATCTTTAAAATTAGGCTTGATCATGATTTTACAAATCTCAAATATCTATTTGTTAAATTTCACTTTTTGAAAGTTTATTTATAGAAGTACCATGCCTTATTAGCCTTCTCATGTTTTAAAATATCTTAACTTTATATTTTTAGGAAAATTGACATTAATTGCAATTTTGTAAGTTATAGAGACCTATTTATAAAATTACACATTTTCAGAATTTATTTGTAAAGAGTACGATGCCCAATCAGCATTCTCGTGCTTTCAAATATTTTTAAATTATATTTTTGAAAAAAGTTATATTTTAATATTCAAAATTTTATGTTTTTATCTACTCTCATGAATTAGATACTACACTAAAGAAACTCACAAATTTTCCTTCTCTTTCTCTTTTATTTGTAGGTAAACTTGAAGGCAAGGCTGCCAGGATGGATATATCCCGCACCTACTGAAGTGGCTCTCACAACATTTCCGAGGATCTCATCCACTTTTTAGGCTAGGCTTGTGAACCATTGAAGTATGTGTAAACATAAAAAGCAAGTTGAGTCAAACCAAGCTCGAGAATTGACTTATGGTATAGCTTAAAACCAAAACTGAACTAGAATCAACCAAGGAGACCTACAATAGCCCGAGTCACTCAAATTGAAACCGGTGGTGAACTAGGCTTTCAAAATATTGGTAAAAAAACAACCACTTGATAATTGTTGCAATTCTTGAGTAAATGCCATTTATAACCTCATCATTCTTCTTTTTTGGTCTTTGAAACTTTTGTTTAGGTAAAACTTTATTTTTCATTAGTAACCAAAAGGATTTCTTTGATGTTTGGTCAATCAAAAATGCAAATCAATTCTTAAATAAAGGTCAATTGGCTTGTAATCTCCAAATACACAATCACTATAATCGCAATAATGCATATTAGGTAAGGAGAGAATGCACCGTAATTTATGTAATTCAATAATTAACCACACCTACTCCACCATCCTTGTCTTGCTCTTGAGAAGTTGAATCACTCTACTAGGAACGTCACTTCATGAGAAGTTGAATCACTCCACTAGTGATGTCACTTCATCAATGAAATCAACTTCGTACGAACGTTGCTCTACTTGAGCAAGAAGCCACTCCAATACTAAAATCTTATCTCTCACACACCTAACATCCTAAGAGTATTTACAAGATGAGGAAGAGTTATAAATTTTCTTATTACAAGAGTATCTCAAGTTTGAGTGTAAGGGAAAAAGGATTTTAAAGTAAAAAAAATCAAGTTTTTGAACTCTTGTGAGGCTAGAAGGCTTTGGAGGCTTAGATTCTCTCTCAGAGATTAATCAACGATATAAAAATTGTAATAAAAATGAGCCAATATACTTTTTGTATCTTTGGATACAACATTTGATTCAGGACTATCATGTTGAAGGGACATGATCAGCATAGAGGATGTGTGGCTTGTGGTGGATGGGCTCAACAAGGACCAATGCAAAGCTCACACAATTTATGAGTTTAGTGTTGGAAACATTTAGGGGTAGACCTACTACTATTGCAACGAAAAATTAGTTCTACAAAATTGAGAAGACCTTCAAAGATATCTGGTGCAACAAATAAATAGAAGAGTAACTATGTTAGCTATCAGCTAGAAGGTGATGGGGAAGCCTGGTGGAACACTGCCTGTTGAACCTTAGGATGTGATGATGCAGAGATCACTTGGGAGTAGTTCAGGAACACTTTCCAAGAATGGTATTTTCCAAAGTTAGCCTAGGTGGACATGTAGCAGGAGATGCTCAACTGGAATTAAGCAGGTCAAATTATTTTAGAATATGAGGCAAAGTTTGATCGCCTTGATAGATTCACAATGGAGTTCATTTCTACTAATTTTCAAATGGTGGCAATGTTTATGAATGGATTATGGCTTGTGATCTAGGAAAAGGTGAAGGTATTCAAGTTAAATACCTACACTATAGTGGTGAAAAAGTCTTTGTTAGTGAAGAGTAACACGCCAAAGTCTAGAGTTGATAGAGAAGTTGAGTAGAAGACCCAATAGAGGCAACCTATTGAATGTGATGACCACAAATACTAGCATGCAAAGAAGCATAACGTGGAGGATAAGAAGCCGTGGGTGACATTACCTCTAAAGACTCCATGCTATTTCTTGTAGGGGAAGAAGGATCATATGTCATGTAGTTGTATAAAGAGTCCAAATGGAATGTGCTTGTGATATTTTTCTCATTAGCCAGGCTATGAGTTAAAGAACTACCCAAGGAGGAAACCGCAACCTCAAAAGCCTAGAATAGCCCCTATTTTCGCACTCACTCATGAGGATTCTTAGACTTCAAATGATATCATTCAAGGTCTATTACTACTAAATTTAGGGACCAAATTCTTTTAAGGGGAGAGGAATGTTATAATGAGATTATTGGGTTGTTAAGGTTGAGCTTATTTGGTGGTTAAGATGTGATGAGTTAGGATAAGGTGATATCCTAATATTAGGATTTAAGCTACCTAATAGATACCTAGAAAAGAGAGAAATTGGATAATTCTATGATCTTATGAGATAGTTTCCAGCATACTAGGGAAGTCACCACTAGAAGAGCTGGATGGAGTTGCTTCTAACAAGAATAGAGATTTTAGGTTGCAGAAAGCTCAGATGCAATATCAAGGTAGGTGCTCCAAATTAATATATTTCAATTTGTATCCCTCTATTGATACTATATCATGTGTTGATAATTCATTTGTTCATACTCTTTGATTACATCTCTAAAGCATATCTCCTTTTTACAAGTTTTTGGATTAAAAAAGATGAAAAATACACACACACACACACGCATATATGTTTATGTTGTTCACCAAAACTAAGGTTAGATTTGATTTAAATAAACTTGAATGTAAAAACTGAGTTATATATAATGATGTCAGCATTCTAATGAAATTTAGGTGGAGCTTTGGTGAAGTTCCGACGATCAACCTACGGTGGCTCGACAATGGTCCAATGATTGAAGAGGGTGTGAGGTTACTTGCTAAGTGTGTTAGCATACTCATATGGTGTTAGTTATCTTTTTTCAATTGATGATGTGAATGCTTGAGTGGCATTGGAGGATAATCGACTATGTTGGATGAGGGCCAACATATTTGTCTGTCATAGGTTTGCTTTTTTAATAAATTGTTGGTTGTGATAAGGATCGTTTATAAGGGATTTTATATTGATTATTTACCTTGGATTATTTTTTTGAGATGTATTTGTTTAATTTTATTCTAATTTCAATAAATGTTTATTTACTTGTATGTTCCTTTTATTGTGTCATTGTGATGGTTACAAGACATGGTCATGCCCCATTATGGGCACAATGATGGGTGGTGATGGAGCATGATAATTTTTGCAGTATCAAAGCTCACGATTTAAGGATTTGTGAGAATGGGAGAATCTTAATTTTGTGGCATGGGTTTTATTGCTTTTAGTTGAACCTAATACACAAATACAACTTTTGATTCAGGACTGTCATATTAAGGGGACATGATTAGCATGGACGACATATGGCTCATGACGAATGGACTTAACTAGGAGGTCATTGGGCCAACCTTCGACCTAGACCATTTTTCTCATCAAGTGAGGATGGGGACCCCAATCTAGCCAACAAAGATTCCAAGGTCACTAGAGATCCCAACAATTCAAGAGATTCTAGGAGCATAGGGTGGAATCATGCTTGGAGCCATGATGTAATTACTCCAACAGGTGGGTTTAGCCACCAACAATGCTAGGTCTAATACAAAGCTCATGCAATTTATGGGCTTGGAACTAGTAGCTTTTGGAGCAAACCTAGTGTCATTGCAATAGATAATTGGCTCTACAAAATTTAGAAGAACTTTCAAGACATGGAATGCAATGATAAATAGAAGCTTAACTTTGTCAACTATCGACTATAAGGAGATGTGGAAGATCAAGGGAACACTGCCTACTGAGCCCTGGGAGGTAATGATGCAAAGATCACTTGGAAGCAGTTCAGAGAGGCTTTCCTAGAGTGATATTTTCTAGAGTTAGCCCTTGTGGACATGCAACAGGAGTTGCTCAACCTAAAGTAAGTAGGCCAAACTATTATAGCGTATGAGGCAAAGTTTGAGTGGTTTGCTAAATTCACATCAAAGTTTATGGCTATCGATGTTCAAAAGGTAGTGATGTTTATGAACAAATTATGGCTTGTGATTTGGAGAAAGGTGGAGGTTTTCAAGTTGAATCCTACACTACAATGCTGAGCAAGGCTTTGTTAGTGGAGAGTGCCATGTCAAAGTTAAGAGTTCATAAAAAAGTTGAGTAGAGGACTTGACAAAGGCAATCTATTGAACGTAATGACCACTAATACCTACATGCAAAGAAGAATAAGCTAGAGGAGAAGAACCCAGAGGGGACATTACCTCCAAAGTCTTCATATTTCCTTTGCTAGAGAAGGATTACATGTCATGCAATATTCCCATCATCAGCTAGGCCATGAGTCAAGGAACTACTCATGGAGGTAGCCACAACCTCAAAATCATAGAATAGCCCATGTTTTTGCACTTACTCATCAAGATGCTCAAACTTCCAGAGATATCATTCAAGGTATAATGCTACTGAATTTGGGGACCAAATTCTCTTAAGGAGGAGGAATGTTATACCAGAATTATTGGGTTGTTGGGTTTGAGCCTATCTAGTGGTTAAGATGTGATAAGTTAGGATAAGTTGATATCGTAATATTAGGATTTAAGTTATCTAGTACATAACTAGAAACGAACAAATTTGGATAATCTTGAGATCTTACAAGATAGTTTCCTACATACATAAGGTAGTCACCACTAAAATAGTTTGATGAAGTTGCTTCTCATAAGGGAGGAGATTCTAAATTGTAGTGAGGTTGGATACAATATTGGGGTAGGTGCTCTAAATTAATATTTTTGGATTCATAGCACTCTGTTGATATTGTATCATGCCTTGATGATTCATTTGCTCATACTCCTTCTTGACTATATTTGTAAAGCATGCCTCCTATTTACAAGTTTTTGGATTAAAAATTATGTACAAACTACTAGTATGTATATAGGTTTGTAATGATCACAAAAACTTTGGTTAGATTTGATGTAAATGAACTTGAATTTAGAAAATGAGTTATATACAAGTGAAATTCAAGTGGTGCTCCATAGATAATTTGATAATGGTCCGACGACTAGCCTATGATGGCTTGGCGATTGCAGAGAGGGTAGGGGGTTACCTATTGAGTGTGTTGACATACTCATGCGGTGTTTCTTATTCTTTTCAAGTGATAGCGTTGGTGCTTTAGTGACATTGGATAACAATCAACTACATTGGACAAGGGCTATCATATTTGTTTATCATAGGTTTACTTTTCTAATAAATTATGTATTGTAATAAGAATTGTTTGTAAGGAACTTTATATTGATTATTTATCTTTGATTATTTTTGTTGTGATATATTTGTTTAGTTTTATTCTATTTTGAGTAATTTTTATTACTTGCATATTCTTTTTTATTTTGTTGTTGTGATAGTTACAGGATATGGTCATGTCCCATTACAGGCATAGTGATGGGTAGTGATGACTCGTGATAACTCTTGTGGTATCAAAGCTCATGATTTAAGGATATGTGGGATTGGGAGAATCCTGATTGTGTGGCATTTGTTTTATTACCTTGGGTTGAACCTAATATGTGGATATAGCTTTTGATTTAGGATTATCATGTTGAGGGGATGTGGCCAACATGGAGGATGTGTGGCTCATGGTGGACAAGCTCAATGAGAGGTCATTTGGCAGCCTTCGACCTAGCCCATGTTTCTCATTGAGTGAGAATGAGGACACCAATCTAGCTAGTAAAGATGCCAAGGTCATCAAAGATCCCAAAGGTTTAAGAGATTCTATCAGCAAAGGCATGGTTATGCTCAAAGCCATGGTGTAGTTACTCTAGCAAGCAAGGTTAGCCATCAAAAATGCTAGTGCTAATGGAGAGCTTGAACAATTTATGAATTTGGCACTAACAACATTTGGAGGTAAATCTAGCCTAGTGCTATAGATAATTTGCTCTATAAAATTTAGGAAACTTTCTAAGCAATGGGGTATAGTGACCAAGAGAAGGTTAACTTTATCAACTATAAGCTAAAAGGCAATGCAAAAGTAATTCAAGGAGGGTGGTGGGGGGTGGGCGGTGGGGGGGTGGGGAGGGGCGGTGGTTGGGGGGCGGTGTGTGATGTCAAGATCACTTGGAAGTAATTTAAGAAGGCTTTCCTGGAGCAGTATTTTTCCAAAGTCAGCATTGGCAATATTTTCTTGTAGAGTATTAGGCAAACTTTGAGTGCCTCGCTAGATTCACACTAGAGTTTGTGTCTATTAATGTTTAGAAGGTGGCAATAATTATGAATGGATTGTAGCCTGTTATCTGAGAAAAGGTGAAGGTATTCAAGTTGAAGACCTACACCATAGTGCTGAGCAAGGTGTTATTAGAGAGTGCCATAGCAAAGTCAAGAGTTGATAGAGAACTTAAGTAGAAGACATGACAGAGGCAACTTGTCAAACATGATGACCACCAATACCAACATGCAAAGAAGCATAAGGTGGAGGAGAAGAAGCTGAGGGGCCATTATGTCTAAAGACTCCATACTACTTCCTTTGCAGGAGAAGGATTAGATGTCATGCAGCTATAAAAGGAGTTCAAATTGAGTGTGCCAATGTTATTCTTGGCATCAGCCAGGCCATGAGTCAAGAAACCACCCAAAAAGGCAACAAAAACCCTCAAAAGGTTGAAATAGCCCATGTTTTTGTACTCATTCATCAATATTCTTAGACTTTCAGTAATATCACTCAAGGTCTGTTGCTACTAAATTTGGGGAGCAAATTCTTTTAGGTGGGGAGGAATGTTATACCAAGATTATTGGGTTGTTGTGGTTGAGCTTATATGGTAGTTAAGATGTGGTAAGTTAGTATATGTTGATATCCTAATGTTAGGATTTAAGTTATCTAGTAGATAACTAGGAAAGAGAGAAACTGGATAATCCTATGATATTTTGAAATAGTTTCTTGCGTATGTAGGGGAGTCACCAACAAAAGAGTTGGTGAGAGTCACAACTGGCAAGGGAGGCGATTCTGGGTTGCAGGGAGGTTGGACACAATATTGAGGTAGGTGCCCCTAATTCATGTTTTTGGATTCGTAGCCCTCTACTGATACTATATCATGCCTTGATGATTCATTTGTTTATACATGTTCTTGATTATATCGTTAAAGCATAGCTCTAGTTTACAAGCTTTTGGATTAAAACTCATCGACAAAATACCAGTATTTAGATAGGTTTATGTTTATAACCAAAACTTAGGTTAGATTTAATTTAAATGAACTTGAATTTAGAAAACAAGTTATATACAATGACAATGATGATGATAATAGCATTTTGATGAAATTTTAGTGGAGCTCAAGCAAAGCTCTAGTGATTAGTTAGTAGTGGTTCGGTGATTAAAGAGGGTGGGGGGTTACCTAACAAGTGTGTTGACATACTCATGTGGTGTTACTTATTCTTTTTCAGTGATAGTGTTTAAGATGGATAATCCTGCAATCTTACAAGATAGTTTCCTACATACACAGGGGAGTCACTACTGAAAGAGTTGTACATAGTTGCTACCTGTAAGGGAGAAGATTTAGTGTTGAAAGAAGGCCGGACACAATATTAAGGTAGGTACTCCTAATTGATGTCTTTTGATTCATGGCCCTCTATTGATATTATGTCATGACTTAATGATTCATTAATTCATACTAGTTCTTGATTATATCTCAAAAGCATGCCTCTTGTTTACAAGTTTTTAGATTAAAACTTATGGATAAAATACTATTATTTATATAGGTTTATGTTGATCATGAAAACCTTAGTATACTTTGTAGTTTTGATAATGAACAAATCTTGTATTTGATCATATTTTGAACATTTGTAGCTAGTAGCCAAGTGAAGTTCAAAAATGATGATCAAGTCCTTATGAAAGTCTTAAGTGTGAATGGACATAAAGATAATATTAAAGATAAGGTATGATGGTGGATCAATAGATAGAACTTAAAGAATTGGAGAAGGCTTGAAGAAAGCTTAAGAGATCAAGTCGGCTTGTTAAGTTTAGAATTTTCATTTATTTTAGTCGAGTTTAAGATTAGTGTTTAAGATTCTTTGTTTAGAGTATTCGTTGTGTTAGGTTTTATAAGAAACTCTTAATAGAGTTTTTTTGATAGAACCAAATATTCGCTTTGCGTACAGACGACCAATTATCTTGGACAGAAGATTTAAACTTTTAATCCTAAGCAAACTAAATAACTAATTAGGAAACTGAACGACCGACTAAATCTACCATTTCTAGTTCACCCAAAGTGGTTGACCGGGTCGGGTTTTCTGAACAGTGAACAACTAATTTTTTGATCGTTGGAGTGAGGTTAGTTGTGATATTTCACCTCGATGGCTAATTTTGACCCATAAGATATAAATAGGCTGGTTGAGCTTCTCTAAGCACGTTCTTCAAATTTATATTAATTATAGAGAAGAAATCAAGTCCTCTATGCCTACTAACCCAAGAGTGCTCTGAATTATCGATTCATATCAAATATTCTAGGTGTTGTCCTCTTCCTAAGATACTATTATAGTGAGGCTAAATTATAATCTTTTCCATTTGTAAACATTAGTAGGTTATTAAGAGTGTGAGAGTATGAAAGCTTCGATGTGTAGTAGATCTTACCAGCTAGAGCAAGATCGATTATACAAGTATGGCTTCATCCTAAGGAAGCAAGGGCATGGTTTCACCTAAGGAAACAACACTTTTAGTTTGCGAGTTTGATGTAAAGGCTTGGTTTCGTCTCAAGAGATGATATCACTAATAGAGTGATTAAAGTTCTCAAAACTGAGGCAAGGGCCATGGAGTAGGAGTAATTGGTCTACAAACCACATAAATCACAATGCATTTTTTTCTCTTATCTTGCTTTATATTTATTGCATTTGTGATTTGGTTGAGTTTCATTAGCATCTCTCTTGGTGAATTATATTGAGATTTAATTTCTTCCAAATCATATTTTGTTTACAAAACCTAATTTCTCCTCCTCAAAGATTGCTAATCTAAACTAACAATTATTATCACAGCCTCATGCTCATGATTTAGGACTAACATCCTTGAGTTTTTGATCTATTCTCGTATATGGCAATTTTTGATAATATAGTAAAATTATTTTAAAAGTGAGGAGAGGTGGGGGGGGGGGGGGGGGGGGGGGGGGAATATTTAAGAGGATATTGTTAGATTATTTTAAAAAGGGGGAGAAATACTAGATTAAGGGGGAGTTACTTGTATTGATGGCTTATATCTCTTGGTATTACCCTTATGTATTTAAATGCTAAAATTAGACATATTTTGTTATAATTCATATATATATTCTAGCTGATGCATGTGTTAAGTTGAAAAATCTCTTTAATCAACTAGATTATTTATTTAATATTTGTGAGAGTTTGTCATCATCAAAAAATTTTATTCTCTTATAGTTTTGATGATGTACAAATCTTGTATTTGATCATATCTTTAACATATGCAACTAGTAGGAAAGCTAAGTTCAAAATGAAGATCAGTGAATGGATATGAAGATGATATTGAAGATGAGGCATGATGGTGGATCAATAGATGAAATTTAAAGAATTAGAAAAAGCTTGAAGAAAGCCCAAAAGATCAAGTCAGCTCTCTAGGTTTAAAATTTGTATTTATTTTAACTGAGTTGAAGATTTATATTTGAGATTATTTATTTAGAGCATTCATCACATTAGGTTTAGTAGTATGCTTCTAACAAAGTTTTTTTTTATAGAACCAAACATCCTCTTGCCTTAATGGATGACCAATTGTGTTACACAAAAGATTCAAACTTCTAATCCTAAGCAAACCATATGACAAGTTGGAAAATCGAATGATCGATTGAATCTACCAAGTTCTGGTTTACCCAAAGTGGTTGACTAGTTTAGACTTCTTATATGACTAACAACTAGTTTTTGATCGTTAGAGTGAGGCTAGCTGTGGGATTTCACCCCCAATGGCTAGTTCAACCCATAAGGTATAAATAGGCACGGTTGGACTTCTCTAACAAGTATTATAATTTCATATTAATTATAGAGAAGAAATCGAAGTCCTCTAAGCCTACTAGCTCAAGAGCGATCTAAACTATCAATTTCATATCAAATCTTCTAACCCTTGTCCTTAAGAGGCTATTATAGTGAGGCTAAATTATAACATTCTTAGCTTTTCTACTTGTAACACTTCTAGGTTATTAGAAGTGTGAGCGTACAAAAGCTTCAGTGTGGAGCAAATGTTGTAGGTTAGAGTAAGATCGATTGTATGGGCGTGACTTCACTCGAAGGAAGTGATACTCACAATTTGCAAGTTTGATGTAAGGGCTTGGCTCCGTCTCAAGAATGATATCATTAGTAGAGTGATTGAAGTTCTCAAGACCAAGACAAGGATCATGGAGGAGCAATTAGTTTTTGAACCATGTAAATTGTGATGTATTCTTTTTCTTATTTTACTTTACATTTATTGCACCTGTGATTTTTTTGATTTTCATGAGTATCTCTCTTGGTGGATTATATCGGTATTTAATTTCTTCAAAATCATATTTTATTTACAAACCTAATTTTTCTCCCTTCAAAGTTGCCAATACAAGCCAATAAACCTAGGTTAGATTTTATTTAGATGAACTTGAATTTAGAAAATGAGTAATATACAATGGCGACTACAATAACAGTGACATTCCGATAAAATTCTAGCAAAATTTTGGTGGAGCTCAAGCAAAATTTTAGCAAAGCTACAATGATCAGACGGCTAGTGGTGGCTCGATGGTGATGCGATGATTAAAGATGGTGGGTAATTACCTACTAAGTCTGTTGACATACTCACTCGTATTGCTTTTTTTTTTCTAGTAACAATGTTAGTTCTTGAGTGGTATTGGAGGACAATTGACTACCTTGGACAAATACCACTATATTTATTTATTGTAGGTTTACTTCTCTAATTAATTATGGGTTGTAATAAGGACTATTTGTAAGGGACTTTATATTGATTATTTACCTTGGTGTGTTTTTATGTTGGATGCATTTGTTTAATTTTATCCTAGTTTTAGTAAAAGAACTCCTTTACTTGCATGCTCTTTGCATTGTGTTAGTTCTAGTTACTGACACATTAATGGGGGGTGACAAAGTATGACAACTATTATGGTATAAGAGCTCATAATTTAAGAATCTACAGGAATGGGGAAATCTTACTTTTGTGGCATGGTTTTGATTACCTTTGGTTGAACCTAATAAGCAGATACAACTTTTGATTCAAGACTATCATGTTTAGGGTACATGGTGAGCATGGAGGACGTGTGGCTCGTGGTGGATGAGTATAATAAGGAGGTCATTGGCTAGTCTTCTACCCAACCCATGTTCCTTGTCGAGTGATGATAGGGACCCCAATCCAGCAAGCAAAGGTTCTAGGGTCACTAGATATCCCCAAGGTTCAAGAGATTCAAGTAGCACATGGTGAAGTTACGCTCGGAGCCATGGTGAAGTTACTCTAGCAAGCGAGTTTAGCCACCAACAATGCTGGAGCAAATGCAAAGCTCATGCAATTTATGAGTTTGTCACCGGTAGCATTTAGAGGCAAAATTGGCACCATTGTAGTGGATAATTGGCTCTACAAAATTAAGAAGACCTTGTTAGTTGTGGGGTGCAATGACCACAAAAAGGCTAATTTCATTAGCTATCAACTAGAAGACGATGTAGAAGCCCAATGGAACATCAACTATCGAGCCTTGGGAGGTGCAGAGATCACTTGTGAGTAGTTCAAGGATGCTTTTCTAGAGTCGTATTTTCCATAGTTAGCTAGAGTGGACATGCAGTGGGAGTTTCTTGGCCTGAATCAAGCAAGTCAAACTGTTGTAGAGTACAGGTAGAGTTTGAGCACCTTGCTAAATTCACACCAAAGTTCAAGGCTACCGATATTCAAAACAACATGATGTTTATGAACAGATTGCGACCTGCAATCCAAAAAAAGTTGAAGGTATCAGAGTTGAAGACCTACACTAAAGTACTAAACAAGGCTATATTAGTGGAGAGTGTCACGACAAAGTCCAGAGTTGATAGAGATGTTGAGTAGAGGACCTAACAGAGTCAACCTTTCAAATGTAACAACCACCAATACCAACATACAAAGAAGCATAAGATGGAGGAGAAGCTAGAGGGGACATTACCTCTGAAGACTCCATACTGCTTCATGTGTGGGAGAAGAATTAGATGTCACATAGTTGTATGAAGAGTCCAAATGGAGTGCACCTATGTTATTTTTGTCACCAGCTAAGCCATGAGTCAAGTAACTACCGAAAGAGACAGCCACAACCTCAGAAGCCTGGAACAACCCCTATTTTTGCACTCATTAAGATGCTCAAACTTCCAGTGATATATTTCAAGGTATATTGCTACTGACTTTGGGGACCAAATTCTTTTAAGGTGAAAGAATGTTATACCAGGATTATTTGGTTGTTGTGGTTGATTTTATCTCATGGTTAAGATGTATAAGTTAGGATAAGTTGATATTCTAATAAGAGAATTTAAGTTATCTAGTAATAACTAGGAAAGAGCAAAACTAGATAATCTTGTGACTAGCTAGCAGCGGCTTGATGGTGGTTTGGTGATTGAAGAGGGTGGGGGGTCAGCTACTGAGTGTGTTGACATACTTATATGGTGTTGCTTATTCTTTTTCAAGTGACAATGTTGGTGCTTGAGTGGCATTGGATGACAATCAACTACATTGGATGAGAGCCAACATATTTGTCTATTGTAGGTTTACTTTTCTAATAAATTATGTGTTGTAATAAGAATTGTTTGGAATGCACTTTATATTGATTATTTACCTTGAATTATTATTGTAGGGATATGTTTGTTTAGCTTTATTCTACTTTTAGTAAAGGTTTCTTTACTTGTTTGTTCTTTTAGTTGCATTGTTGTGATGCTTACAAGATGTAGTCATGTCACATTACGGGCACATTGATGGGTTGTGATGAGTCATAACAACTCTTATGGTATCAAAGCTTATGATTTAAGGATCTAAGGGATTGGAAGAATCTTAATTTTGTGGCATAGGTTTATTACCTTTATTTGCGCCTAATATACATATACAACTTTTGATTAAGGACTACCATATTGAGGGGACATGACCAGCATGGAGGGCGTGTGGCTCATGGTGGATGGGCTCAATGAGGAGGTCATTGGCCAACCTTCAACCCAACCCACATTACTTGTTGAGTGGGAACAAAGACCCCAACCTAGCCAGCAGAGATTCCAAGGTCACCGAAGATCCCAAGGTTCAAGAGATTCTAGCAGCATAGGGCATGGTCATGCTCGGGGTCATGGTGTAGTTACTTACTTTAGCAAGCAAGATTAGCTATTAGAAATGTTGGTGCCAATGCGAAGCTCACATGATTTATGAGTTGACACTAGCAATATTTGGAGGCAAACCTGGTGCCATTGTTGTGGATAATTGGCTCCATAAAATTTAAAAGACCTTCTGAGCCGTTGGGTATAATGACCAAGAGAAGGTTAACTTTTTCATCTATCAACTAGAAGGTAAGCTGAAAGCCTAGCGGAATATTACCAACCAAGCATTGGGATAGTATAATGTAGAGATCACCTGGAAGTAGTTCAAGAAGGGTTTCCTAGAGTGGTATTTTCCATAGTTAGTCTGAATGGATAAGTAGCAAGAGCTCTTTGGTCTGGCACAAATAGATCAAACTATTTTTGAGTATGAGACAAAGTTTGAGCACCTTCCTAGATTCACACCAGAGCTCAAGGCTATTAATGTTCAGAAGGTGGTGATGTTTATGAATGGATTGTGGACTACAATATGAGAAAAGTGGAGGTATTCGAGTTGAAGACCTACACCACAATATTAAGCAAGGCTTTGTTAGTGGAGAGTGTGATGGCAATATTTAGAGTTGATAGAGAAGTTGAGCAAAAGACTTGATAGAGGCAACTTATCGAATGTGACAACCACAAATATCAACATGCAAAGAAGCATATAGTGGAGGAGAAAAAGCCAAAGATGACATTACCTTTGAAGACTCCAACTGCTTCTTGTATAGGGAGAAGGATCATATATCATATAACTATATGAAGAGTTTAAATGGGGTGCACCTATGTTATTTTGGTCAACAGCCTAGCAATGAGTCAAGAAACTACCCAAGGAGGCAACCATACCCTCAAAAGCCCGAAATAGCCCCTATTTTTGCACTTACTCATCAGAATGCTTAGACATCTAGTGATATCATTTGAGGTATGTTGCTACTAAATTTGGAGACCAAATCCTTTTAAGGGAGAGGAATATTGTACTAGAATTATTGGGTTGTTGGGGTTGAGCTTATCTAGTGGTCAAGATGTGATAAGATAGGATAAGGTGATATCCTAACATTAAGATTTAAGTTATTTAGTAGATAACTAGAAAAGACCAAAACTAGATAATCCTATGATCTATGATCTTATGAGATAGTTTCTTGCACAAGTAGGGTTATCACTAACGAAAGAGTTGGATGGAGTTGCTGCTAGTGAGAGAGGAGATTTTGGGTTACAATGAGGTTGGACGTGATTGTTTGGGTCAATTTTGCCTAAAATTAAATCTAATAAAAATTTAGTTAGAATAGAGGCTTAAATACCAGTAAATTACAGTTCAAATGTGAGTTTTAATGGGACCTAAATTGTGATCAAATTTGACCGAAAATTAAGCTTATTTCATACTCAAATTATTGGGAAATTTAGGCTTAAGCTAAATTCAGCTTAAATAGGCTAAATGAGCCAAATATTTGGACCAAAATTGGAATAATAATTTATCAAAAATATCAGTTTTTTACAAATAAGTCTTTGGATGGAATGAGTTCTTAAAAAAATTTCTCGCTGAATTTTTCTTACAAATAGGTTCCTGTGATGAAATTTTTGCAAAAAAAGCTCACAAAAATATTTAAATTATAAATTAGTCCCTGCAAAATCTAGTTGTCGTGAATAGCACCTCAAAGATTAATAATTATGATTTAATCTTTATAAATTTTGGGATTTGGGAATAAAGTCCTCAAAAATTTTATATTCACAAATAAACCACATAATTTTTACTTTTCACAAATAAATTTCTTAAAATTTTTTTTACAAATAAGTCTAAATTTTATTATTTTGTAAATAAAATCTTACAAAAAAGTCCTTGAAAATTTCAAAATTTACAAATAAATACTTCTTATAAAAAAATTCTAAGATTTATAACATTATAATATGGTCTAAATTTTCCAAAATAATTTTACAAATAACCTCTTATAAATACAATTTTCAAATTTTGTTTACTAATTTCAAAATAAATAATAAATTATAACCGTTCACACAAATCCTTATCTACGTCTATATTTATAATTCAAAAATTTAAACAAAAAAAATTGAGATTTGATTCAACTCGATCACATGATCAAGAATTTGGAGAAGATTTTGAACTGAGAATCTGAAGAAGAAGAAAACAATAAAAATAGGTAATCTCTACCTTCTATTCTTCTTCTTTCAGTGATCTTTTTCCTGTCTATCTTCTTCCTCCTGGGGAGCTTCATCTCGTAATCTTGCCATCTCGCTGTTCCCATACGTGCTCCCAACTGCTCCCTCTACTTTCAGAGTTGCCTCTAGCCACATGTAGGGTGGCCCAATTGCCTTCTTCTTGCCGCTGCACCACCCTATGCAGCTCCCGACCAGCCTTCTAGAGTCGATGAGGCCATTTCACCACGCACCACTGCCACTCCGATGACCCTATAGTCGGCCTGCCCGAACCGTGCTCCACCGAGGCTTCCATGGACACCAGTGCCTCACCAGGCCGAGCAACACTTGTTGCTGCCTCAGATAGCCTGCTACTACCTGCACTGCCAGAACATAATGTTTGCTCCGCCCAAGCTCCGCTGACTGCACCCCACCTATAGGTGGCTCCCCACGCTTGACTCTGCACAGCCACTACTCAGGCCATCTCTAGGGCACATCCACCCGCCCGAGTCATCACCTTCCTCACCCTCATGCCGGTCCAGCATCTCAAACACTCCACCAATGCCACCACTGCTTGAACCTCCTTCCCTGAACTGCTTCTGCCTTTACCTGCCACCACATTTCGCTGGTGAAACCTTGCCCGCTCTGCCTGCCTGGTGCCTCACCCACCTACTTGGCTGCCCACTATAGCTAGCCACCAATCGAGGTCGGATCCAGCCAGAGATGGCTGGACCCCTCCATCTTCTCCAACAATTGGCTCTCCCGTGCCTCACCTGGCCTTCCCGCTGGCCCGAGTAACTCGCCATTGTCCTCAGCTACCCGCACTGCATTCTCCATCGTCGGAAGCGCTAAAGTGCGCCTCTGGCTTCCCTGCTGCTGCTAGGTCGCTGGCCACTCTCATCACCACCTGTGCTACCCATCCCGCCGCAGCCAAAGGAAGGGACCGGATCCGGCCAAGAACTGGCCAGATCCAGCTATGGAACCGTAGAAGGAGAGGAGAAGGGAACCGGGGGGGAAAAGAGAAAATAAAATAAAATAAAATAAAAGAAGTCTCGTAGGAGCCGGTAAAAGATGTAGAGATTGTTGATAATTAATTAAAAAAAAACCAGCCAGACAAATAAAATAAAATAAAGAAGTTGTAGTTAAAAAAATTCTTCTCACCTCCATTTTTTAGCTTAAGTCAATAAATTTAAGATTAACTTACAAGTTCATACAAAAATAAATTTTAATTTAAAATTAATCCAACGAGTCGCCTAAAAGTTAATTCCGACCTAAAGTTAGTATATATGCTTATTTGAAAGTCAATTAGGCTTAGAGTCAACCTATGAGCTCATCTAAAAGCCAATTATAACTCTAGACCAACTCGCAAACTTATCTGAAAGTCAATTTAGTCTAGAGCTAATCTACGAGCTCGTTTGAAAATCAATTTGAATTAAAAATCAACTTGCAGGCTCATTTGAAAATCAATTTAGTTTAAAATTAGGATAAGCCCCAATTGACACTTAAAGCCAACTGATGGCTCGCCTAAAAGTCTAATTAATTCAAAATTAACCTACAAACTCATCTGAAAGTTAAATTGATTAAAGACCAGCTTGCAGACTTATCTGAAAGTCAAATCGATTTAGAGTCAATCCATGGACTCGCCCAAAATCATTATGATAGCACAAAGGCTCTCTAATAAGTTAATCAAATTGATTAACATAAATAAATTAAAATGATTGACTGAATCATATTAAAATTAAGCTGATTCAGCTAAATTAGATATACTAATTAAGTCAATTTGACTCAAATGTATCACCAAATGGTCCTATTAATTAAATAAATAAGCAAGAACTCAAATTAAATTGGACCTAAATCCAAATTGAGTTAATTCAAATAAAATTTATTTAGACCTAACCCCAATTGGGTTTAAATTAGGTTAATATGAACAAAATCAATTCAAACTCAACCTCAATTGAGTTCAAATCTGGTCAACATGAGTGAAATTAGGTCAAACTCAAATATAATTTGATCCTAATCAGGTTAACCAAAATCAAGTTGACCTGGACCTGAGCCCAATCTGGTCCTGACAAAATTAATTCAAATCAAATTGATTCAGACTCAACTATAATCAGATTCAAATTAGGTCAGCTGAAAATCAAACTAAATTCAAACTAAACTCTAATTAGGTTAAATAAAATTTGAATTAATCCCTAATTGAGTTAAGTTAGGTTCAAACTAACTCTTATCAGTTCAAATCAAGTTTTAATTGGGATTAATTCAGGTTTAAACTTGATTTAGTTTGATTGGGTCAAATTAGGTTCAAACCAAACCCTAATTGAGTTAAATCAAGTTCAAACTAAGCCCTAATCACGTTAAAATGAGTGCAAACTAAACCCGTTAGATTAAACCAAGTTCAAACTAAACCATAATATAGTTAAACCGAGTTTGAACCAAGCTCTAATTAGGTTAAACTAAGTTCATAGGTCAAACCTGAACCAAAATTAGGTTAAACCTTGATAAGAACTAGATCAAACTTAAACTAGAACTAGGTCAAACTTAAAATAGAATTAGGTCAAATCTAAATCGAAAGCTAGTCGAACCTGAACCAAAGTTAGGTCAAACCTAAACTAGAGATTGGTCAAACCAAAACCAGCACCAGGTCAAACTTGAATCTAAACTAGGCCAAACCTAAATCAAAACTAGGTCAAACTTTAATGAGAACCAAGTATAAATTAAAATTGTACTTGAACCTAAGTCCATTAACGTTTAAACCCAAACCCAATAAGAGTCCAACATGGGTTGAAACTGAACCCATTATTAGGTTGAATCTGGGTTGGATCTAAGATCTATCAAGGATCTAATAAAAACCCAATTAGGGTTGAATCCAAAATCCATCAAGGATCCAATAAGGACCCATTATGAGTTGGATCCAAGATTCACTAAGGATCCAAGTAAAACCCAATCAGGGTTAGATTCAAGATCCATTCAGGATCCATCAAGAACCTAATAATAGTCCAAAATAAGGTCAAACCTAACCCAAACTGAACCAAATCATGCTTGAATTCAAATCAAGTTTTGAACATCAAATTGAATTAAATTAGACTCAAATCAAAATCAAGTTCTGAACATTGAACTAAATCAAATCAAACTCAAGTTCTGAATAATTGAACTAAATCAAATCAAACTTGATTAAAATCGAGTTTTGAATATTGAATTGAATCAAATTAGACTTGAATTAAAATAAAATTCTAAACATCAAATTAAATCAAATTAGACTCGAATTGAAATCAAGTTCTGACATCGAATTGAATCAAATCAGACTGAAATCAAAATTGAGTTCTGAATATTGAATTAAATCAAATTAAACTTGAATTAAAATTGAGTTCTAATTATCGAATTGAATCAAATTAGACTTGAATTGAAATAAACTTCTAAACATAGAATTGAATCAAATTATACTAGAATTGAAATCAAGTTTCAAAAATTGAACTAAATCAAATTAAACTCGAATCAAGATCAAGTTCTAAACATTAGACCGAATCAAATCATATTTGATCAAAATCAAGTTCTGAATATCGAATTGAATTAAATTAGACTTGAATTAAAATTAAGTTTTGAACATTAAATTGAATCAAATCAAACATAAATCAAAATTAAGTTTTGAATACTGAACTAAATCAAATCAGACTCAAATCAAGATCAAGTTCTAAACATTAAACTAAATCAAATTAGATTTGATCAAAATCAACTTTTAAATATCGAATGAATGAAATTAGACTTGAATTGAAATCAAGTTTTGAATATTGAATTGAATCAAATTAGACTTGAATCAAAATTAAATTCTAAACATCAAGTTAAATCAAATTAGACTTTAACCGAAACCAAGCCTAAACTTCAAACTAAACCAAATTGAACTTGAGCCATAACCAAGTCTATGTCGAGTCAAATTCAAATCAATTAGGGTTAGTCAACAAAATCTTAAAGCCATCGGCAACATCTCAAAACCTAATTGACATAAGCCAAAAAGGCCATTGATTATCGAATAAAAAATGATTAGTATAAGCCAAGCCTACTATCCATTTCAAACTAAACTAAGGTAGGTTTGAACTCACTTGGTCAGTCAACAAGACACCTTATCCGAGAAAGTCAACTGACAATAAGCATAAAGCCATTGGCCATACTTCAAGCTCGGCCAATACAAGCTCAAAGGCCATTGATGACACTTCAAACCTAATCGACAACATGCCAAAGAGGTCATTAATTATCAAATCAAGGATGGTCAGCATAAGAAAAAGTCACTAAGTATTTTAAACTAAACTAAGGGAGGCTAGAACTCGCTTAGTGAGTTGAACACCATATTCGAAGGAAGTCAATTAATAATAAGCATAAAGTTGTTGGCCACACTTTGAGCTTAGCTAATGGAAGCTCAAAAATTATTGGTGATGCTTTAAACTTAATCAATAATAAGCTAGATAAGCCATCAATTATCAAATCAAAAATGGTTAGAATAAGCCAAAGTCACTAACCATTTTGA
Source organism: Trichopus zeylanicus subsp. travancoricus (assembly GCA_005019695.1). Taxonomy (NCBI): domain Eukaryota; kingdom Viridiplantae; phylum Streptophyta; class Magnoliopsida; order Dioscoreales; family Dioscoreaceae; genus Trichopus; species Trichopus zeylanicus. The sequence continues at coordinate 941,757 of RXID01021777.1, read as the reverse complement.
ACCAAACTAAGGCAGACTTGAAGTCACTTAGTCAGCCAACCAACATTGTGTTCAAAGAAAGTCAACAGATAACACACATAAAGTCATCAATCATCCTTCAAGCTCAGCAACACAAGCTCCAAGCCATTAGTGATACATCAAATCTAATCGACAATATACTAAAAGGTTGCCAATTATCAAATTAGAAATTATTTTAATAAACTAAGGCCACTAATTATTCTCTCAAATCAAGATCAAAAGAAGTCAATTGATAATAGGCAAAAAGCCATCAGCGACATTTTAGCCCTAATAGGGTCGACTGACACAAGTCAAGGCAAACAACCTTACCCTAAAGTCTAACAAAATTATCAATATTCACTAATGATCAAATCAAGCTAGGACACATCTAAGTCAAATTTCATTCGGTCAAGCACATGGGAGTGGGGCAATGTGAGCATCTAGCCTTTTTTCACTTCCTTTCTCATTTTATACTCTCTAAGATTATGATTTTAAATTCATTAAGTTGTAAAGTGAAGGTATGCTCTTACTTAAGTCATGTATCTCCTTTCTTAAATTAATCAAATCATACCCTTTTTTTGTGTCTCTATTTTTATTAGCTATATTTTTTACTTTAGGTTAGGAGATTTCTGATAATTGTCAAGGTAATTAACAATAGGAGTTTGCGCTTATTGAAAGTCATATTCCCATGATTCTTGATTGTGCATTCAAAACCCACTTAATTTTTTTATGTTATTCAAAATTGCTCCTTGGAGTCTCTAGCCATCCCAAGTAGTCAATTTTGACTCCACGACAATATCAAGATAGGTGCTCCAAATTGATGTGTTTTAATTTGTATCCCTCTATTGATACTATATCATGCCTTGATGATTTTTTTCATACTCATTCTTGATTATATCTCTAAAGCATCTCTCCAATTTACAAGTTTTTGGATTAAAACTCATGGACAAAATACTCTTATGTATATAGGTTTATTTTGATCACTAAAACTTAAGTTAGATTTGATTTAGATGAACTTGAATTTAGAAAATGAGTTATATACAATAACAACAAATAAAAATGGTGGCATTCCAATGAAATTCTAGTAGAGCTCAAGTGAAGGTCCGACAATTAGCCGGTGATGGCCTGACAGTGGTCCAGTGATTAAAGAGGGTGGGGGATTACTTACTAAGTGTGTTGACATACTCATGTGGTACTGCTTATTCTTTTTTAGGTGATGATGTTCACGCTTGAGTGACATTGGAGGATAATCAACTACATTAGATGAGGTCCAACATATTTGTTTATCATAGGTTTGCTTTTCTAATAAATTATGAGTTGCAATAAGGACTTTTTGTAAGGGACTTTACATTGATTATTTACCTTTGATTATTTTTATTAGGATGCATTTGTCTAATTTTATTCTAGTTTCGGTGAAGATTCGTTTACTTGCATGTGGTTCTTTAGTGTTGTTATATGACTACAGAAATGGTAATGTCCTATTATGAACATAGTGAAGGGTGGTGACTAGATGTGGCAACTCTTTTTATATTAGATCTCACAATTTAAGAATTTGCAAGAATAGGAGAGTCTTAATTTTGTGGCTATGGAGTCAAAATCGACCACCGAGGTAGCTATAGACCTCGAGGAGCAATCAAAAAAAATTTTAGGGTGATTTAAGTATGCAATCAGGTGATGTGAAAATTTTACTTCCAACAGGCATAAGCCTCTATTGTTAATTACCTTCATAATTGTTAGGAATCTCCTAAAGTGAGAAACCTAGCTAATAAAATAGAGACAAAAAGAGAAAAAAGCATAATTAATTGATTTGAGAAAAAGTACATAGTTTAAGTAAGGGCAAACCCTCATTTTATAATTTAAATAACTTAAATTCATAATCGTAAATGTTATGAAGTAAGAGAGGAAGCGAAAAAAGACTTGATGCTCATCGTTGCCCCATTTTTGTGCACTTGATCAACTAAAATTTGAATCGGGTAGGCTTGATTTGATCCTTAGTAAATGTTGATAACTTGTTGATGAGTGTGGATAATTGCCTAGGCTAGTGTCAGTTGACCCTATTGGGATTTAAAGTGTTACTGATGGCTTTTTGTTTGCTGTCAATTGACTTCTTTCAGTATTTGATTCAAGAGAATAATTAGCAGCCTTAGGTTTATGCTAATCATTTCTAATTTAATAATCAATGGCCTCTTGGTTTGTTTGTTAAAAAAACTTGAAGCATTACTAACAACTTTAAGCTTGTGTTAGTTGAGCTTGAAGTGTTACCGATGGCTATATGCATGTTGTTAGTTGACTTTATTTGAATAAAATATTTGGTTGACTGACTAAGCTAGTTCAAGTCGGCTTTACTTTGGTTTAATTTGAAGGGGTGATTAGTGGCCTAAGCTTATGAAATCATCCTTATTTAATAACTGATGGCCTTTCTTGGCTTGTTGTCGATTAAATTTGAGGTATCATCAATGTCTTTGAGCTTATTGTCAACTAAACTTAATTGCTCTTGTATCCAACCCTAGTTGGATTCCTATTGAATCTTTAATGGATCTTAGATCTGACCCTGGTTAGGTTCCAAATGGATCCTTAATGGATGTTAGATCCAACCCTTAATGGGTTTGAGTTAAATTTAAATTGATTAGGGTTCAGCTTGAATATGATTTGACTCAATTAGAGTTCTAATGAGGTTTGACTCAACTAGAGTTCAATTTGAACATATTGTGATTTAGTTCAAATAGAGTTTGAACTTGTGATTTTGGGTTGACTCAATCTAAAACTGGTTTGATTCAAGTTGACTCAATTTGTATTGATCAAGACTTGACCCAATTTGGACCCAATTAGGGTTGGATCTGAACTCAAGTCATCATCTTTTTTTTACTAAAATGGATGACCGTGTAGGATACTGGTCGACTGGATAAAAGGATATCATTCCATGTTCATTAGAATCAGATGATTAGTTCAGGTATCGATCATCCAATAAAGAACTTCTAGTCTTGGTTTATTAGAATTGATTGACCGATTGAGGTTATTGATCAATCAGCAAAGTGCGTGCTGACTCTTAATAGACAAGAACTAGTCGATCGATTTGGAAAACTAGATGATCGGTAAAACTTTTCTACATGACTAATGACTTGTTTTAATCTATTTATCTTGTCAATTTAGATCCATTTACTGATTTGTTTGAGTCAATTTGGTTCTATTTATTTATTTGAGTTTAATATGATTGAGTGATTTAATTGATTTATATTAATCAATTTGATTAATTTGGTTTAAGAACCATTGGTTAGAATGACTTTCGAGTGAGCCTGTCGGCTAACTCTAAGTTGAGTTTACTTTCAAGTGAGCCTGTAGGCTAACCCTAAGTTGAGTTTACTTTCAAATGAGCTTGTAGGCTAGCCCTAGGTTGATAGATGGCTGCACAGTAATCAAGAAAACTCTCTTGTTCTTTTTCCTCTTCTCTTTCTTTTTTTTGTAGCAACTTTTTTTTTTCTTTTGTTTTCTCTTTCTATCTTTTTTTCCTTTTTTGGTTTTACTGCCAACCCACATGAGCTACTCTAGCAACAACTTTTTAGTATTTGTCTTTCTCTTTCATACTTTTTCCTTCTTTCTTTTCTCCTCGTCTTCTTCTCTTTCCTAGGCCAACATCTTCCGTTTCTTAGTTCTTCACCAGAGCAAGGCCAGGCCATGCTCCCTCAAATTTGGGCTAGATCTAGGCAAATCCAACTAGGAGCACTAGCAAATAGAAGCAGAAGGGGGTATAGCCCCTTTGTCTTCAACCTCAGGCTAGATCCAACCTCAAGCTTGCAAGCATAGGTGGAGCTGGGGAGAAGAGCCAGTCCAACAGTTCATTGGTGCAGGGAAATGGTAGACATAGGTTTCTAAGGTTGATAGTTGTGTGGGTGTGGATGCTACGGAGACAAGTGAGACCACAGGTGGCCATGAGCATAGAGAGGATGGTTGTGCAAGCATGAATGTAGCAGAGATGAGTGAGGCCATAAGTGGCTGTGAGCATGGAGATAATAGTTGTGCAGCAGTAGCATAGGGCATTGGCATGAGCATGATGCAAGGTTGAAGCATGGTTGCCAGAATAGGGAGAAAGGAAGAGGAGGAAGGCATAATAATGGAAGAAAAGAAAATGGAGATGAGATGAGAGCTTAACCATTTATGATTTCTTCTTCCCTATGGTGGACAATTGGTCTCCTCTATTTCCTCCTCTCTCTGACCTCTGATCTCCCTCAATGATGCCTTGATCTCCTCTCTTTAGTTTTAGTTCTTGAGGATTTTATAGGTGGCTAAGAGGATATTTCAAAATTTGATTTATTCTCAATGAAATTTGGGATTTGGATCTTATTCTTGATTTGTACAATTTGAAATTGTAATCTTGATTGAAATTATGTTGATTGTTGATGAGATTGGATAAGCACACTTTCCTTATTTATAAGGAGATCCAAAATAAATCATACTAATATGCTAATCCTAAGCCACACTAGACAACCAGTTAAGGAACCAATTGACTTACAGAGAGGTTATGCTGGTCCTAGCTCATCAGAACTAGGAATTGATCAACTAGCAAAGAGCTGCCTAACCTAGTTCATGAGAATTTGTTGACCAGTTGAGGAATTGATTGATCTAAAGAGAGCTTCTACCAGCTCAAATCAAACGACTAGTTTACCAAGTGGTTGACTAGTTTGGCACATTTGAGCCATTTTTTGGTGGCATATAAGTCTTCATTCTGAATAAATTTTGATTGGATTTGATTTTAGCCAAAATCAACTTAAGCAATGGCATGGGTTTTATTACCTTTTCTTGAACCTAATTTATGGATACAACTTTTGATTTAGGACTATCACATTGAGGAGACATGGCCATCATGAATGACGTGTGGCTCATGGGGGACAAGCTCAACAAGGAGGTCATAGGCTAGCCTTCGACCTAGGCAATGCTCCTTGTTGAGTATGGACATGGTCCCTAGTCTAGCCAATAGAGGTTCTAGGATCATCAGAGATGCCTAAGGTTTAGGATATTCTAGTAGCATAAGGTGGGGTTAGGCTTGGAGCCATGGTGCAGTTAATCCAATAAGTGGATCTAGGTGCCACCAATGTTGGTGACAATGCAAAGCTCGTTCAATTTATGAGTTTGGCACTAGCAACATTTAAAGGCAAACTTGGTGCCATTGTAGCAAATAATTACCTCTACGAAACTAAGAAGACCTCTCAAGCCATGGGGTGCAACAATTAATAGAAGTCTAACTTCATCAACTATCGGCTAGAAAATGATATTGAAGCCTTATGGAACATAGCCTACTGAACCCTAGGTGATGATGATGCAGAGGTTACTTAAGAGCAATTTAGGGAAGCTTTCCTTGAGTGGTATTTTCCAAAGTTAGCCTAAATGGACATGTAGCAAGAGATGCTTAGCTTGAAGCAAGTAGGTCAAACTATTGTAAAGTACGAGGTAGAATTTGAGCACCTTGCTAGATACACACCAAAGTTCATGGCGACCAATGTTTAATAGGTAGTGATATGAATGGATTCTAGCTTGTGATCTGAGAAAAGGTCAAGATATTAGAGTTTAAGACCTACACTGTAGTGTTGAGCAACACTTTGTTAGTGGAGAGTGCCATGGCAAAGTCCAAAGTCCAAAGGTGGAGGCAATCACAACCTCAGATGCTCAAAATAGCGTCTATTTTTGCACTTACTCATCAGGATACTTAGAATTCCAGCAATATTATTCAAGACATGTTGCTACTAAATTTGGGGGTGAAATTCTTTTAAGGGGGTGTTGACTTAGTCGTGTCTCAAATTCAGATTTTTTGAAGAGTCCTATTAAATTAGGATTTATATTAAGAAGTATTTTTGAGGCCCTAATCCTTCTCCAAATTTGTCTCCCACTAGAGGACTTGAATTAGTAGCCCAAATTCTTATTTAAGTGAGTCTCCTACTTTGACTCAAATTTAGTTAGGCTACTCCTATAAATATCCTATTCATCTAAGGGTTTCAAAAAAAATACTGAGATAGAGAGACATAGATCAAAACTCTCAAAATGTCTTATGACAACTAGTCTAGTTAGTCTCTTATGAGAGTTAGTGATATTAGAGCTTCACCTCCATCATTGTAATCTCCTTTTTTTTCTTATCAATACCATATCCTCTGAATCACCTTCACCTGTGGAGTAGATCGTAGACCAAACCACGTAACTCTCCTATATGCTATTCTTGCTTCTTTTCTTTTCTTCTACATTATGAGTTGTGGTGGATATAGATATTTCACATAACAAATTGTTATTAGAGTTTGGTTCAAGATGTTCACTATGAAGTTCAATGTAGAAAAATTCAATAGAAAGCAAGGGTTCTCTATTTGGCAAGCAAGAGTTTATGCAATCCTTACTTAAAAAGGGTTGAGAAGCACATTGGAGGATATCAAGTCTAAAGATATTACTGAAACTATCTAGGAGAACTAGAAGGCTAATACACATAGAACTATTATCCAAAGTCTCACTAATGGGATTCTCTATTTATTTTTTAATGAAATATCACCTTCAGAGCTGTAGAAAAAGTTGGAGGAATAATATACGAGTAAGTCTATTTCAAACTAAGTTTACCTAAAGCAGAAGCTTTTTAATTTTAGAATGAAAGAAAGTATGAATATAGTTGATCATCTTAATACTTTTAATAAATTAGTCTCTCAATTATTGAGAATTGATGTTAAAATTGAAGATGAAGATAAGGTAATTATTTTATTATCATCTCTACCTCCATCCCTTGAGAATCTAAAAACTACTTTCATATATGATAAGAATTTAAAATTTGATGATATTTTGACTGCCCTTCTATCTAATAAATATTTAAAAAAGATTGAAGAGGATGAGTAACACTCAGAAGCACTGATTGCTAGAAGTCACACCAAAGAAAGATCAATCATATGTCGTTCTACATCCAAATCTAAAGGAAAGAGTTACAAGTATTGCAAGAAGATGGAACTTATAATTGAAGAGTGTTGGAAGCTCAAAGCAAAGAAAGAGAAAGAATCTCAGTCTAAAGAGTAAACCAAAGAATAAGTGTCAGTTGCTAAAGGGAGTTTTGATGATGAATATGGTGATGTTATCTCTGTAGTTCTAATTTTGATTATTATTATGATACTTGGATTATTGATTCTGGTTATTCTTACCACATATGTCCTAATAAGAATTGGTTTAAAGACTACAAGTCTTATAATTGTGGTTTAGTTTTAATGGACAGCAACAATTCATGCAAAATTATCATAATTAGAACAATCAAAATTAAGATGTTTAATAATATTATTAGAATCTTACTGATGTTAGGGATGTTCCTAATTTGAAAAAGAATTTGATTTATTTTAGTGCTTTGGATTCCTTTTGTTGTAAGTATTCTACTGAGGGTGGAGTTCTCAAGATTGCTAAAGGCTTATTGGTAGTAATGAAGGGCCTAAAGTATGGAAATTTGTATGAGTTAGGATGAAAAACCATTGAAGGTAGAGTAGCAATTTCTCAGGGTTCTTCTAATATTATCCACCTATGGTATATGTGTCTTAGTCGTATAAGTGAGCAAGGTTTGACTGAGCTCAATAAAAGAAAATTATTGAAAGGCCTAAACTCATGCAAATTAGATTTCTACAAGCATTGTCTTTATAATAAGTAGTCCAAGGTAAAGTTTAACATCAATATTCATTACACTAAAAGCTTAATTGATTATATTCATTCTGATGTGTGGCACTTTCATCCTGATGTGTGGCATTTTATTTTTTGCATTACAAAATCAAGGTGTTTTCTATTTTCAAACAATGAAAACATTCAGTCGAAAGAAGGACAGGTCGAAAAATCAAATATCTCAGAAGTGATAATAGCGAGGAGTGCAAATCAACAAAGTTTCTCAAAATTTGTGAAATGAAGACAATAAATACCACCTTATCATACCAAAAAAACTCAATAGAAAGGTGTGACTGAAAGAATGAATAGAACTTTGTTGGAGAAAGCACATAGTATGCTCAGATAGCCAATCATGAGAAAGATTTTTAGGTAGAAGTAGTCAATAGAGCGTGTTTCATTGTGAATCGCTCTCCTCAAATAGCCATTGGTTACAAAATTCTAGAAGAGGAATGGACTAGTGAGCCTACAAATTATGCTTCTTTAAAGATTTTTTGTTATCCTGCTTATGTTCATGTCATTGAGGATAAGCTAGATGCATGTTCCGAAAAGTGTATTTTCCTTCATTATGCTAAAGGTGTTAAGGGCTATCATTTGTAAGATCCTAGTATTTCTAATATAATTATTGAGAGAGATATAGTGTTTGATGAAAGTACTATGTTAAAATCTCTCAAGAAAGGTCCCACTGATATAATTCAAGTGGAGATTGAGCCTATAGTTCCTTGAAAAGAAGATATTTAGGGTGTAGCAAACTCTCAAGAGAATTCTGATAGTCAAGTTAAAACTTTTAAGAGGACTCCATTTCGAAAATCTCAAAAAAAAAATATAAAGCCACTTGAAAGATATAGTTTTGAGGATATGGTAGCTTTTACTTTATTTACTAACACTAATGATCGTTCTTCCTATAAAGAAGCAATGCAGGATAAGAATTTTTTTAATGGCAAGTTGCTATAAATGAAAATATGGACACACTTCAAAAGCACCATACTTGGGACTTGGTGAAATCACCAAAAGATAAAAGAGCAATTGATTGCAAGTGGGTATTTCGGACGAAAGAGGACTCTTTTGAGATAGATAGTGTAAAATTCAAGACTCATTTAATTGCAAAAGGGTATTCACAAAAGGAGAGAGTTGACTTCAATAAAATTTTTTCTCCTATGGTTAGACATATATCTATTCATTTTCTACTTGCTTTAGTTATTTTTCATAATCTTGAGTTAGAATAGCTTGATGTCAAAACTACATTTCTGCATGGAGAATTAGAAAAGAAGATTTTTCTATAGTAGCCTAAAGGGTTCATCCGAAAAAATAAGAAAAATTATGTCTACAAGTTGAACAAATCACTTTATGGTTTGAAACAATCTCCAAGGTAATGGTATAAAAAGTTTGATAGTTTCATGTTAGTACAATGTTTTATACATTTTAAGCATGATTATTGTGTCTACTTTAAAATGCATGCCAATAATTCATTCATTATATTACTTCTTTATATTGATAATATGCTTATTGCTACTCAAGACATATATCTAATTAATCATCTAAAGCATAGAATGAAAATGGAATTTGAGATGAAAGATTTAGGTACTATAAGAAAGATTGTTGGCATGGAGATCGGGACTGAAAACATGGCAAGTTATGTCTCAAATAGCACAAAAGAATATTATTTCTTATTTTGGCATGCAAAATTCAAAACCTGTTAGTACTCCTTTGTAGCCCACTTCAAGATTTTAGCTCAACTATGTTCTTCTATAGACGAGGATCATGCATTTATGGAGAATATCCCATTCAAGTATTTTCGAAAGCGTAATATATGCTATAGTGTGCACAAGAACTAATATTACACAAACAATTAGCATTGTTAGCCCTACATGGTAAATCTAGGAATAGAGCATTGGCAAAATGTGAAGTGGTTATTAAAATATATCAAATATACTCTTAATACTGGTTTATGTTTCGATAGAAACACACTTCAATAGGCCAAAATTATTGGTTATGTCGATTCAGACTATGCTAGAGACCTTGATCGACAATGATCCCTCACTAGTTAACTTTTTATGCTTTGTGATTGTCCTATTAGTTGGAGGTATACCTTATAGTCAACTATGGCATTATCTATAATAGAGTCCGAGTGTATGACAACTACAGAAGTAGTCAAAGAAGCTTTATGGCTAAAAGGTTTGGCAAGTAAAGTTGATTTTTCTTAATATATTCTTCCTTCTTTTGTAATAGTCAGAGCACCATACACCTTACAAAAACCAGTGTACCATGCCAGATCAAAACACATAGATGTATGGTTTTACTTTATTCGGGACAATATTGAAGATAGTGAGATTTCTTTCAAGAAATTTGCAGATATGTTGACAAAGGTGATTCTCATTGACAAGTTCAAGATTTGCTTGGACTTGATTGATGTTCAAGATCATTGATCCTACCCTATAGGGCAATGGCAAAAGAATCTATTGAAGATTCAAAGTCAAAGAAGAAGAGGATTTAAGCCAAAGTCGAGATTGTTGACTTAATAATATCTCAAATCTAGATTTTTTGGACTTCTAATTAAGTTAGAATTTATATTAGAAAGTGTTTTAGTAGTCCTAATCTTTTTCTGAATTTGTCTCCTACTAGAAGATTTGGATTAATGGGCCAAATTCTTATTTGAGTCAGTTTGTTACTTTGACTCTAATTTAGCTAGGCCACTCCTATAAATACCCTATTCATCTAAGGGTTTAAAAAATAAAAATATTGAGATAGAGAGACATAGATCAAGACTCTCAAAATGTCTTGTGATGGCTAATCTAATTAGTCTCTTGTGAGAGTTGGTGATATTAAAATTTTACCTCCATTATTATAATCTCCTCTTCTTTTTCATCAATACAATATTCTCCAAATTGCCTTCACTTGTGTAGTAGGTCACAGGCTGAACCATGTTAATATCTTGTATACTATTCTAGCTTTTTTTTTCTTCTACATCATAAATTATGGTGGATATTAGTATTTCGCATAATGGGGTTTTGGTTGGGGGGGGGGGGGGGGGGTGGGGGTGGCGTGGGGTGTGTTAAGATATGATAAGTTAGGATGAGATGATATCCTAATATCATGATTTAAGCTATCTAGCAGATAACTAGCAAAGAGAGAAACTAGATAATTCTATGATCTTATGAGATAGTTTCCTAAGTACGTAGGGGAGTCACTACTAGAAGAGTTGGATGGAGTTATTGCTAGCGAGGGAGGAGATTCTGGGTTGTAGCAAGGTCAGACATGATATCAAGGTAGTTGCTCCAAATTGATGTCTTTGGATTCATAGCCCTCTATTAATATTATGTCATGCCTTAATGATTCTTTTGTTCATATTTAATATTGATTATATCTCTAAAGCATGCCTCCTATTTACAAGTTTTTAGATTAAAACTTATGGACAAAATACTAATATTTATATAGGTTTATGTTGATCACTAAAACTTAAGTTAGATTTTATTTAAATGAACTTGAATTTATAAAATGAGTTATATACAATGATGACAATGATGACAGTGGCATTCCGATGAGATTCTAGTGAAATTTTGGCAGAGCTCTAGCAAAGCTTCAGCAATTAGCCAATGATGGTCTGGTGGCCGGCCAATGGTGGCTCAATTGTGACTCGAAAATTAAATAGGGTGGACAATTATCTACTGAGTGTTTTGACATACATGGTCTTACTTATTCTTTTTTGGTAATAGTGTTAGTGCTTGAGTGGCATTGGAGGACAATAAACTATAGTGGACAAGGGCCAACATATTTATTTTATCATAGGTTTACTTTTCTAATAAATCAAGGGTTGTAATAACAATTGTTTGCAAGAGACCTTATATTGATTATTTACCTTGGACTATTTTTGTTGGGATAGATTCATTTAATTTTATTCTAGTTTCAGCAAAGATTTCTTTACTTGCATGTTCTTGTTATTGTGTTGTTGTGATATTTACAAGATGCAGTCATGTCCTATTGTGGACCTAGTGATCGCTGGTGATAAAGTGTGATAACTCTTGTAGTATCAGAGCTCATTATTTAAGAATATGCAAGTGATAAGCTTATATTTATACATATATTCACACTTCCAATCTACTAATTTTGTCCTTATCATTTAGCATTAGCATTGTATTACACAAATTTTAATTTAATTATATTGCAAGGAGATTTAGAGCATAATTTTAAAATTTTAAGGGAGAATTTGAGTTAGTTAGTCGACACAATCATAGAGGAGAGTCAATGCAATAATAGTGTTCTCATATTCAATAATGCTACAGTATTTTGGTCATAACTTCTTACCACTAAATCCGACTGAGGTGATTCAAAAGGCTACTTAAAGATAAGAGGCTGGGCTATAGCCCTTATGTTTACCACAAACCCTAATTCTGCCACCATCCATGTGAAAATCAAGACACTATTTTTAGGTTAGATAGTTGACAGTGCAAAAAGGATTCTTTTTTATTTAATCCTAGATATTGTGGAGGAGAATAAGTCAGCATCGAGAGGAAATAGGAGGTTGGTTGCATTATAAAAAGGACTAGATACCATCATATTTTCATAGAGAGGAAGCCACAACCTTTGAAGAAAAATTGAATATAAGAGGGAAGAAGGCTTAGTTACTACTTGTGCTTTCTACATTTGAAGACTAAGTTCTCTTTGTTTTTCTACTTATTCTTTGATGTATTTTTGTTGGATTTATTCCTTAAGCTTCTTGAGTATGTTGAATTTAACTATGTCTAGCTAAATTCTCTTAGCTAATGTTTAGATGGATTTTGATTTTGGAATTATATAGTTATTTATTTAATTCGATCCAAGATCTTATTATTATTTGCATGAGAAATTTTTATTGTTGTACTTGATGCTTTAAAAGAATTGGCCAATCTTTTAGTGATTTAATGATTCATGCATAACTAACTAAAAGATTGTTATGAATCAAATCTCTAGGCAATAAAAGTCGCATCTTAGATTATGATAACAAAAGATGATTAGCTCATGTGTGGGAATCAAGGAAGATTAGTGAGTCATAGCCTCTTCTAAGATTAGAGGTTTCTAAAGAATTTAATAACTATTTTTTTATTTTGACAACCACAAAAAAATTTAATGGTAGAATTAGATTAATAAAGGATTGACATGACCTAAGAAAGCTTATTAATTAATTTTGAGAAATCCACCATCACATGCAATTAACTTTAATATACCATAGCATTTGATCTTGAGTTAGATTGAATAGGAAATTATATAACCTTAATTTAATGAAATTTGAACCCTAATTGCATTCATTAATTGATCTAAGTTTTATTAAAATTCATTTTTTTTATTAATTATTTTAGTTTTCATTCACTCAATTGATTTGTGATTCAACTTAGGCTAGTTTAAAATTAATTTGGTACTATGATCTAGCCTTTGCGGGATTGTACTTATCACATCATTATACACATATTTGAATAAGGTACACTTGCTTGAATGAACTATGCACAAATTACACATCAAGTTTTTGGTGTGATGGGTGGTGATTGAGTGTGATAACTCTTGTGGCATCAGAACTCACAATTTAAGGATTTGTGGGAGTGTGGAAATTGTAATTTTGTGGTTGTGGGATCAAAATTGACCACTCGAGATAGTGAAAATCCTAGAGAGTAACCTCAAGGTAATAAATCAAAAAGTGTGGTGGTTTAAGTATATATTAAGGTATTGTGAGAATATAACTTTCAATAAGCGTAAGTCCCTATTCTTAATTACTCTGACAATTATCAAGAACCTCCTAAAGTGAGAAACCTAACTAATAAAATAGAGAAATAAAAGAAAAGAAGAAAGCATAATTTGATTGATATAAAAAAAGTACATGGCTTAAGTAAGGGCATATCCTTATTTTATATTTCAATAAATTTGAATGCATAACTGACATAAAATAAGAAAAAATGGGAAAACATAATGTTTACTGCTGCCCTGCACTCGTGTGCTAGACCATGTAGAGTCTAACTCGAAGGGTTCTTGATCTACTTCTTGATGGATGTTGATGGTTGGATTTAGTGGTGTCATCTGATAGGACATGAAAGGCGATAAGAGAAGTTTGAAGTATTTCCAATAGCTTTGAGCTTCGGCGATAACTTCATTGGATGGTACTGCTAGCAACTTATTGAGATTAGCCTAAAGTATTTTCGATAGCTTTGAGCTTTGGTGAAAATATTGTGATTTGAAGTAGTTCCATTAGTCAATAAAGCATTAGCGATAACTTTGTGGTTTGAAGTTTTCATAGCCAATAAGGCATAGGTGATAAGTTTGAGATTTGAAGTGTTTCCATAGCCAATGAGATGTAGGTAATAACTTCATAGTTTGAAGTGTTTCCATAGGCGATAAGGCATAGGTGATAACTTTATTTGAACAAGGCATTGTAGCTAACTAACCAAGAAAATCCAAGCCTACCTTAATTTGATTTGATTGTTTGAAATGTTTCCATTGGCCAATAAGGCATTGATTGTAACTTCATTGTCTAAAGTGTTTTCATAGCCAATAGGACATAGGCAATAACTTCACAATTGAAGTATTTCCATAGCCAATAAGGCACAAATAATAACTTCATAGTTTGAATTATTTTTATAGCTAATAAGGCATAGGCGATAACTTTAGGGTTTAAAGTATTTTCATAGCTAATAAGGCATAGACGATAACTTCATGATTTAAAGTATTTTCATAGCCAACAAGGCATAGGTGATAATTTGGTGGTTGAAGTGTTTTCATAGCTAATAAGGCATAGGCAATAACTTTATTTAAACAAGGTGTTGTAGCTGATTGATTAAGTGAGTTAAAGTCTACCATAGTTTGAATTGATTATTTGAATCATTTCCGTAGCCAATAAAGCATAGATGATAACTTCATGGTTCAAAGCGTTTTCATAGCTAATAAGATATATGTGATAACTTTATTTAAACAAGGTATTGTAGCTGACTAACTAAGCAAATTCAAGCCTACCTTACTTCGATTTGTAAAGTTTGAAGTGTTACTATAGGTAATAAGGCATAGGTGATTATTTAATGGTTTGAAGTTTGGTTTTAAATATAATTTGATTTAGTTCAATATTCTAAAATTTAATTTTGATTTGAGTCTGATTTGATTCAATTCGGATTGGATTTAACCTTGTGTTTGGCCTTCATCGGGTTCTTATTGGATCCTTAATGGATATTGGGTCTAAACCTTGATAGGTTCTCATTGGGTCCTTAATGGATCTTGGATTTGACCCTTGATGAGATCTTAATAGATCTTTAATAGATCTTGGATCTAACCCTTAATGGGTTCTTAATGGATCTTTAATGAATTTTGCATCTAACCCCTGATGGGTTCTCAATGGATCCTTAATGGATTTTGAATCCAACCTCTGATGGGTTCTCGATGGATCCTTAATAAATTTTGGATCTAACCCTTAATGGGTAATCCTTACTGGATTTAGGTTCGGACCTAGGTTCAAGATCAAGTCGATTTAGGTTCAACTTGGTTTTGGTTCATACTTAACCTAGTCCTGGTTATAGTTCAACCTAGTTTTGGTTTGAATTTGAGTTTGACTTGATCCGAATAGGGTTCAGTTTAAACTTGATTTGACTCAATTGGGATTTGGCTTAGACTTAATTCAACTCAATTAGAGATTGGTTTTCAATTTGATTTAACTCACTCAAGGTTTTATTACAGCTAGTTCTACTGGCAGAACTATGGTTGTGCTGGTGCAGATGCAAGTGCTGAAGATGAGGAGGCCAAGTTTTTTTTTTTGGGGGGGGGGGGGGGGGGGGGGGGGGTGGGGGTGGGGTTTCAGTAGAGGCAACGCACAAAGATAGACAACAACAAATAGCGATGAAGCTTATAGGCTACGATGGCTCATGCAAGGGGCTTCATAGCATTGTTGACAGCTCGTGGAGGGGGTAGAGTAGAGGAGTATGAGTCAAACCTCTTAGGTGAGCAGCTGTCTCTTATGGACGAGTGAGGCTGAAGAGAGAGAGGTGCACGAGATGTGGTAGGGGGCAGCAACAATGGTGGAAGGCTGAGACTTCTGGCTGAGGATAAAGAACAAGTGACAAAGAGGAGAAGAAGAAAAGAAAGAAGAACAAAAGATAAGAGCTCGAATCCTTACTTGATTGGTTCAGTTCTTGACCTTTGCATTATATTCCTAGTTTCATGGACCTCTACGCTCTAATCTTCTCTTTTCTTTTTTTATAGGAGCATGAAGAAATTTATAGGGTTTCAGAAGATTGAGTTGGCTTGGAATGAATCTTTTTCAAATTTGAATTAAGAATCTCATCTATTTGCTTTGGATGAGTTCTATTTGGATTGGATAGTCGTGGATGGATATGGATGTAGTTCTTTTAAAATTGGATGACTATGTGAAAAGATATGGATGAGCATTTGTTGTTGTGGATAACAATAATTTGGAAGTTGGATTCCTCTTAGACACTGAATTTATAGAGGGGTTATTTATAATTTTTTCAAAAAATTAGACTAAATTATAATTTTATGATTTTTAGAGTTCTTTTATAAAAAGGACTTTGATAAAATTTTGAACCATCCATGGTCCTTTTTGAACAAAATTCGAACTTATCCGAAAATAAATATTTTTGAGGGACTTATTTATAAAAAGTTAAAATTCTAAGGGTTTATTTATAAATAACAAATTTTGGAGGAGTTTATTCCCAAACCCTATATTTTATAAGGATCAAATTATAATTATTAATATTTTAAGGATTTATTTGCAAACCCTATATTTTGGGGGATTCATTTGTAATTTTAAGATTTTATTAGACTTTTCCATAAAATTCTTATTCCAGGGACCTATTTGTAAGAAAAATATGGCCAAAGGACCCATTTATAAAGATTTATTAAGTCCAGGGACTTATTTACAAATTTCTTATATTTTGTCATTTTGGTCTAAATTTTAGACAAATTCTGGGCCTAATTTTGGTCCAAGTATTTAGCTCACTCAATGCACTTTAGTTTAAGCCCAAAATTCTTAAAATTTAGGTCCAAATTGAGGTAAATTGTTGGTCAAACTCAGGTGTGATTTAAGTTTAACTAAGACCCACACTTAAGCCATGCATCTTAATTTTAATCATAGTTCAATCAAATTTGATTTTGGCAAAAATTACTTCAAACAAATTACCCTCTTCGTAGCTTATTCTTGAGTTCTAAAGAGAGGAGAAGGTGTGAACAAACTTCGAGTACCTACCCTCATGTCAACGTTTCAGGGGTTGACTATATGGATTTGAATTTTTTATGTAAAAGTAAACTTAAGTTGTCACATGGAAGTGGACTTAATTGCCACAAGTAGTAGACTTAGTGTGTGATGGATAGAGTTTTATGTCCATGTTTTACCTCGAGAAACATAGAGTGCATATTTAAACTAACATTTCCTTTATGAGGAAGTTGGATATTTAGTCACAAACAAACATAGACACTTTTATTTTTTTGTTGTTGCCCCCAAAGGCTCATGCATAATACCTCTTTAGGAATCGGGCATTGATTGGTAGCATTGGTCTTTCTCCTTTGTCATCAATCAACTGGTAGGATCCTCCTTCAAATATCTTAGTAATGATATAATGGTCTTTTCAATTAGGCTTAAATTTGTCTTTCTTGCTATAATTCAGAATTATGGGTCTTCTCAAGACCAACACCATTTCTCCGTTTTGAAAGGATCTGAGCCAAGGCATCTTATTGAAGGCCCTGGACATCTGTGCTCAATACATTTTCAGGTTTTTATGAGCTGCAAGTCTTGTTTCTTCGAAAGAGTCTAGCTTATCTAGGTGAAGATGAACATTATCTTCTTTGACAAATATGAGGGACGAAACTTGTACCTCCAATGGAAAGACTACCTCAGTCCCAAACTCCAATGCATATGATGTTGATTGGGTAGGAGTTTGATGTGTGGTGCAGTAAGTCTATAATACTTCAGAAATTTTTGGTGCTAATCTCGTTTGTTTCTAGCAACGACTTTCTTTCATATTTTGGAAAGGGTCTTGTTAAATACCTCAACAAGGTCATTTGCTTTTGCATTATAGATGTATGAATATCTCCAATCCATCTTATAATGATGTGTGAATCAGCCTATCTTAAAGCTTTTGATAGACTGTCCATTGTCATAAATAATTTTTTGAGAGACACTGAATTGATACAGGATGTTTTCTCAAAAGAAGTGAATGATGGTATCCACTTTTACTTCCCTTAATGGAATTACTTTCACCCACCAAGAGAAGTAATTAGTAGCTATTAATAAAAAGTGATGACCTTTAGAAGAGGGCAGCTCAATTGGGCTAATTATGTTTGTACCCCACACTCGAACAGCCATGAGGATACTTTTGGGTGCAAAGGGGTTGGATGTTGATGAATGAAGTCACCACCAGTCATGCCAAAATTTGTGAGATCAAAATTGACTACTCTGGATAGCGAAGACCTCGAGGAGTAATCTTGAAACAACAAATAAAAAAAAATATGGTGGTTTGAATGTACAATTAGGTGTTATGGGAATATAACTTCTAATAGGTGTAAACTCCTATTGTTAATTACTCCGATAATTGTTAAGAACCTCCTATAGAGTGAAACATACCTAATAAAATAGAGACACAAAAGAAAAGAAGAAAAGCATCATTTGATTGATTTTAAAGAAAAAAATACATGGCTTAAGCATGACATAATCTCACTTTACATTTTAATGGATTTGAATGTATAAATGATATAAAATAAGAAATGAATGGGAAGAGCTCGATGTCTGCTACTGCTCCACTTCCATGTACTAAACTATGCAGAGTTTGGCTTGTATAGGTCCTAATTTGATCATTGGCAGATGTCAATGATTTTATTTAATAGTGTCATCTGATGGCCCATAGAAGACGATGAGAGAAATTTAAAGTGCTTCCAATAACTTTGAGCTTCGGTGATAATTTTGTTGGATGGAATTACTGATGGCTTATTAGGATTAGTGTGAAGTGTTTCCAATAACTTTGAACTTTGAAAATAACTTTGTAATTTGAAGTTTTTCCATTAGCTAATAAGACAGTAGTGATAACTTCATAATTTGAAGTTTTTCTATAGCCAATAAGACATAGGTGATAACTTCAAGGTTTGAAGTGTTTCCATAGCTAATGAGGCATAGTGATAACTTCATAGTTTGAAGTATTTTTATAGCTGATAATACATAGGTGATAACTTCATTGTTTGAAGTATTTCCATAGCTAATAAGGTGTAGGTGATAACTTTGTAGTTTGAAGTATTTCTATAACCAATGAAGTGTAGGCAATAACTTCGTAGTTTGAAGTGTTTCCATAACCAGTAAGGTATAGGCGATAACTTCTTTTGAATAAAGCATTGTAACTGACTGACTAAGCGAATTCAAGTCTACCTTAGTTCAATTTAATTGTTTGAAGTATTTTCATTAGCTAATAAGGCATTAGTGATAACTTTATGGTTTGAAGTATTTTCATAGACAATGAAGCATAGACGATAACTTTATGGTTTGAAGTATTTCCATATCCAATAAGACATAAGCAATATTTTCATTTGAATGAGACATTATAGCTGACTGACCAAACAAGTTCAAGCCTACCTTAGTTTAATTTGATGGTTTGAAGTGCAAACTTGACTTTAGTTTAAAATTTGATTTGATTCTATTTAATATTCAAAAGTTAATTGAATTATCCCACTAAACCATTCCTAAGTGATAACAATATGTACCAGTTCTCTCTTCCTAGAATTTTTGGTGATTGGGGTTTGCAATAATGCCTTATATCATAACTAGTAAAACCATGTGAAATATCCATTCCCAAAATCACTGTTGGCATCGATGATGAGTATTCAATCTACATTAATAAATTCAATTCACCAAGTTTGGCATTAATTTTTAGAAGAACATTTAGCAAATACTGATCATTGACTCCAATAGGAGCAATATTGATTTTGATCTAAGTCTGATTTGATTCAATTCAGTATTCCAAAACTCGATTTTGATTAAGTCTAGTTCCATTCGATTCAAGTCAGTTTTGACCTTATGTTGGGCCCTCATTAGGCTCTTATTGAACACTTAATAGATATTAGATCTAAACCATGATAGGTTTTTATTGGGTCCTTAATGGATCTTGGGTCCAACCCTTGATGAGATCTTAATAGAATTGTTATGGATTTTGGATCCAATCCTTAATAGGTTCTTAATGGATTTTTAATGAATTTGGATCCGACCCTTAATGAGTTGTTAATGGATTTTTAATGGATTTTGGATCCGAACCTTAATGAGTTTTTAATAGATCTTTAATGGATTTTGGACCTATCCTTTAATGGATTATTAATGGATCTTTAATGGAATTTGGATCCAACTGCTAATGAGTTCTTGATGGATCCTTAATGGATCTAGGTTCAAATCTTAGTAGACTTAGGCTCAAGTTCAAGTCAATTTAGGTTCAACTTAGTTTTGGTTTGACTTTGAGTTCGACTACACCCAATTAAGGTTCAAATTGAACTTGATTTACCCTAATCGGGGTTTGGATTGGACTCAATTCAACTCAATTAGAGTTTAGTTTCAAATTTGATTTAACCCAATTAAGGTTTGATTCCAACTGACTCAACCCAACTAGGGTTTAGTTCAAATTTGGTTTGACCCAATTTTAGTTTAAACTTAATCTAACTCAACTAGGGTTTTATTCAAATCTGATTTGACTCGATTAGGTTTTAGTTCAAAATTAATTTGATCACAAATTAATCCGATTTAGACCTGATTGGGGTTGGATCTGAACTAATTTGATTTGTATTAACTCAATTTGGAGTTGGGTCTAGTTCAATATGAGTTTTAGTCCATGTATTTGATTGACTTAAGTCTATTTAGTGATTCATTTGAGTCAATATGACTTTATTTATTCCAGATGACTCAATTTAGCTTAATGGTTTTAGTTCGAGAACCTTTGGACCATCATGATAAATTTGGTTGAGATTGCAGGCTGACCTTGAGTTAATCTAGATTCTTGGCAAGCTCACAAATTGACCCTGATTTAGACATTAAGTGACCTCACAAGATGGCCTTAGTCCAAACAAACATTCAGCAAGTCTGCAGTCTAGCCTTATTTGGAAAACTTGCAAGATGGCCTTAGTCTGATAGATATTTGATAAGCCCGCAAATTGTCCTTAGTGCAAATAAATGTTCAGCGAGCTCATGGGCTAATCTTATTCCAAATAAATATTTGGCTAGTTTACAAGCAGGTCTTAGTCCAAATAGATGTTTAGCGATCCCGCAAGCTAGCCTTAGCCTTAATGGACATATGAAATTTCGCAAGCTAGCTTTAATCCAAATAGGTGTTTAGCGAGCTCGTAAGCTGGCTTTAATCTGAATAGACATTGAGTGAACCCATGGACTGGCCTTACTCCAAATAGATGTTTGGCGAGCCCGCAGGCTAGCCTTACTTTAAATAAATATTTGTTGAGCTCGCAATCTAGCTTTAATTTCAATAGACATTTGGCGAGCCCACAGGTTGTCTTTAGTCCAAATTCAAAGAACTTCCCTAACGATACCCCAAAGGTGTATTTCATAGGTTCATTTTCAGGTTGTATTTTCTAAGGCAATCGAAAATCACTCTTATGTCTTGGATATGTGCATCTTTATACTTAGTTTTAACAACCAAGTTATCTACATGGCATTCAACTAGTTTATGCATAAGGTCATCAAAAATTTAGGTCATGGCCCTTCGATGAGTGGCATCCGCATTTTTAAGCCCAAAGGGCATCACCTTGTAACAATAGATAATGATTGAAGTTTTAAAGACCATGTGTTTTTCCCCATCAAGATACATTTTGATTTGATTATATCCTGAGAAACCATCCATAAAGGAGAATAGTTCAAAATCAGGAATATTGTTGATCATGATTTCCATTATGAGTAATGAAAAATCATCTTTTAGACATGTTTTATTTAAGCCCCTATAATCCACACAACGTGAATTTGGTCATTCTTCTTATTGACTAGAACAATGCTTGCAACCCAAGCTAGATATTTTTTTTCCCTGATGAAGCCAGCTTTGATTAGTTTCTTTATTTCTTCTATCACCTGTTGTTCCAAGTCAAGCTTTATCTTCCTAGGTTCTTGTCTAATGGGTGAAAGTTCAGGATTGATAGCCAGCTTGTGGACTGTGACTTCAGGATGTAGTTCAGGCATCTCCTTGTAACTCTATATGAAGTAATCAATATATTCCTTGAGCACTACTTTTAGTTGGGCTTGGCTCTCCTCTAAGAGTTGTGCTCTAATAAAGGTTGGCCTAGGATATTCCTTTGAACCTAGGTTGATTTCTATCAATTTATCGATTGTGGCTTACCCACATCCTTAAGTTTTGGTGGAGCTTCTTTTGGTTTGAGGATCATGTCTCTACCAAGTGATTCATCATCGAGTTTGGCAAGAGTTCTTCTCTTGATTTTGAGGGCATTTTGGCTACATCATGCCCTTTTCCTTTGGTCTTGATGAATTTTTGTTGAGAACTTTATTTTCCTATGATGCCTAGAAAGTTGTGGCAAGCTCGATGCATGCAGCTTTTGCATCAGAAGGTGTTAAGGGTGTTTGATCAGCCTTATTATCTGACAAAGGTTTAATGGTGACCAAAAGACATGCGTGGATACTTGGAGCGATGTAGTCCAATCCTTTGGAATTCTTATCTCCTATTTCAGGGATGTAAGCATGCCCTTGAGGTAGATCTCATAGATTTTTGAAGCAATAGCTTTCTTCCTTTGTTTGTTGAAGTTTGTAGCTAGACTTTTTGACTATTTGATGAAGAGTGTTTGAAACAAATTTAGACATAACCACTGGCTGATAGTTACTATCATCTTCTGGATCCTCAGTTTTCAAGATTTTATGCATGATTGGAATATAGGATATTGCCTTGTAAAACAATATCTCCTTTTCTTTCTTATGTCATGGGGAAATATAAAAGGCTATTAATTCCTCCACAATATTGATGCTTAGGTCATCTAGTGGCTTAAGTAAACCTTCTGGGAATTTAGTAACAAGGAGAGAACTCTCTATTTGACCCTCGTTGTTGTCTTCATCATAAGAATAGCCACCCAGGCAAAATGGCAGAATTTCTTCATCTAAGGAGTCTTGTCGCTTTGTAGATGAAGAGTGGCAAAGATTAGACTAGCGATCCTCTTCTTCACTTGATTGATGGAAGCAAACCCTTTATCAGCATGTGATCTTTGGTAGTATTTCTCATCATCATAATGTATCTCATGAACATTAAAAGAATATACATCTCCATCAATTCAGCATTCATCATCATCCTCAAAGTATTTGCGACATTGATGTAGGGTTGATGGCACCACCTTGTTTTTGTGTAACCATGGTCTCCCTAATAGTGCTTTGTATGATGCATCAATGTTAATGACATAGAACTTAGCATTAGTCATTAATTTGCCTATTTTCAAAGATATGGGTATGGCCCCAAGAGCTCTTTGATTATTTTGATTGAACCCTTGGATGGTTATAATTTTAAATGACAGGTGTAATACATCTAGAGCTAAGGCCCTTAACATGTGGAGAGTCATCAAATTGACTGAAGAGCCTGGATCAATGAGGATGTGATTGATTTTGATCTCATCACTATTTCCAATGACATATAATGGCCTACTCTAGTCTGTTGTCCTTGGTAGTAGATAGTTATTTGTGAAAGTAATGGTAGAAGTCCCATGAGCATATAAAGATTCTTTCATTTTCTCTTTAGAAAAGTATGCCTAGTAATCTGTTAGATTTTGCATATGCCTCACAATTTGTTAGGTTTTGCAAGATATGCACCAATGTGTCCTTGAGCTTTTGTGACATCATTAGAGCATCAAAGACACTTAACATAGTAGAAATTTTCTTGAGATGAGCTGGTATATTATTGTCTATCTTTTTAGGTGTAGGTTAAGCTTGTGAAGGTTCAACTTCCTTGTTTATCTGAATTTCTTTATCCTTTTCCCCATGGATGTTCTTATCCCTAGGCACTGGAGCTTGCCTTAGAAGTAGCACTTTATCACCTCTGAGTTGTACTTGGTTTGCATTCCATAATTAAATTCTAGCATCATGAGCCCAATAAGGCTCTTCCTTAGAATCACTACCAAGGTTAATTATATGATAAGAGGTAGTAAATCCTTTCCCCTGATTGGTAGTTTTTAGAATATCCTTGAAACATGTGACTAGACAATAATCATCCATTCAATATCTGGATTAAGCACATGGGGTTTTCTTATAGAAAGATCTTCAAAGACTCTTTGGATGAATCTTACTATTTCTTCAGCTGGCGTGACCTTCTTCAGGACTTCGTATTTAGGGCACTTCTATTTGGACTGGCTCAACACAAGAGTTGAGTGGGCTCCAGCATTAGCTTGCTTAATCCTATGTCGAAATGCTTACTTTTTCTTTTGGCGCTTGCTAATATAGGGCCTCCCAAAGTGGTCATAGAGTTGTTCTAACTTAGACATAGAGTCATATTTAATGTCCATATCCTATATATATATCTCCTCTAAAGTTGATAGTGGGCACTCTTCCACATGTTTTAGGATTGGGACTTCACCAAATCTAATGGGTTGACCATCTTCTGCAAGATCACTTAATGGCAATTAAGATGGCTGCTCATTAGTGTTTACTTTAGATATGTGGATCACCATGCAACAAGAAGCAGTAAACTTAGCTAATTGTCCTCAATAATGTCTGGCTTTATTGACTCATATCTGGAATAGTTGGCATACATGAAGGGTTGGTAGGAGATTCTCCACCACTCCTACAAGGTCTTTTGAATGGCTTTACTTTCTCTGCTAGCACTTTTTTCATCTTCTCGACTTTCTCATAGAGCATGGTAGTAATGTTTGACATGCTTTTCATGTGGGTAGCCATAACCTACATGTGTCTATTCAGCATTTACATTTGCCCATTGACAAACTTCATGTTAGTGGTACCTACTTCTTTCATAATATCTAGTTGTAGCTTGGCATGCCATAGTTGTATTCATTAGCAAACCACTTTCTAAGATAGTCATCTCAGGAGTAGCCTTTAGGGAGACCCATGGGATCTTGCATTTCATTAGTACCATCCTCAATAAATATATTCACTTCTTCTTGTCTTGCATCCTGAATTTTGTCATTATGAAAATAATGGGATGGGAATAAGCTTGGTTGTGAACCTTTGATAGTAAATATGGCAAAGTATGTTGCCACTAAAAGTTCACCTTTTTCATTTCTCATAGCAGAGTCCTCTAGCAGAGCTCTAAGTTTGTTATTCAAAAATTCCTCAAGTTTTACTTTTCTTTCTCTTTGGACATATTCGTCTAGAGCATCAATATATTTTTTAATGGCTGATTTCTTGATATTGTATTCATTTGACTGAACTAGCTTCTTCTTCTTGCTTCTATTGTTTTTCTTTTTGATGTTGTGGGTAGGTAGAGGAGCTTATTTTGATGAAGCCTTCCTTATCACCATCCTAGAATTTGCAAGATGTTTAATCATCATCTTTATCAGCTTCTTTAGCCTTTTAAAGATGTAGATATCCCAAAGTGCTCTTGCTCAAGTGTATGCTATGCTTGTTCCCTAAAGAGGAATTTGATAAGTGTTTTATGTGTCTTGAACATAGTAATGTGATTGATACGTTCGATGGGCATTTTAGGTAACGTTGACTTTGAGAGAGTTAGCTTGCCCTCTTGGTATTGCCTTTTGACCCAATCTTTCAATATGAAATAGTCTTCAATAGTATGACCCAATAATCTATAGTAAGGATAGTGGTTTAGATTATCCTTTTTATTAGATTCATTTGGCCTTTGCATTCCAAAAGTTGAAGGCCTATTTCAGGGCATCTTGGAAGATTTTATCCACTCCCTTCTTTTGAAAAGAGTATTTTTGTTTCCTAAGTTTTTGTTGAAAATCATTTGATGGTTCTACTTCCCCATCTCCTCCAAGAGTTGGTAGTTTTTGAGGGTCACTTGTACTCATGGTGGGGTTTGTAGGTTTCTTGTGTTCATTTGTTATAGATGTTTCCCTCATATTTTTAGAGGACTTCCCTTGCTTCGCCTTGTCTTTTCTATTTTGAGATTTTGTGAACAAGGTAAGGTTGGGGAACTAGTCATCTCTAACTTCCTGACCTCTGTAATGAGATCTTGGAATATAAGAATAGAAGAGGCACTTATATAGGGTGTCATCCAGTTTCTCCTTATGTTACCAAGGACTATATTTACAACTTTGAATTAGCTTATGGATTATTCATACCTAATACTGAGGTTTCCCCATCATGTGATGTATTCCAAAACTAATGCATTATCACATTTTGGTGTTGAGACAAGGTCCACAACAGTCATCTTATCGCTGACACCCCCAAATCTAATTAAAAAAGCTTCTTTCATCTGTGACCAAGTTTATATAGACTCTGGTTACAAACTAGCATACTACTCAAATACTACCCCATTTAAGCTTACCAAAAATTGGCAGAGTAATAATGATGGGTTATTACTTAAGTCCCCACATAAGGTCACAAAATAAGCTATGCATTGTTCAAAGTTACCAATGCCATTAAATTATTTGAACTTAGGCATTGTAGAGTCTTTAGGATATGATACTTGGTTGTAATGAATAGGGTACGATTTATTTGCATCATCCATCATACCATGTCATTCCCTTGTCTCAATTGTGCAACCATCATTTGTTGCACTTGTTGTTGAATATACATAGCAACTCCATATTGGTAGGAATTCCTGAGAGAGGGGATTAGATATTCCTTGTTGGTGGAGGAGGTGCTTGTGAAGGACCTACATTTTTTGGGATTTTCCCTATGAGAGGTGTGTTGTCCATCATTTCTGCAGCTTCCAGAGATGACTATTGAGATCACTCGAACTTGTCAAGCCTTAGTCTCATTTGAAACATCATCTCCATCAATTCCATAATCTTCTTATTAGCCTCATCTTTCTCTTTTCCTTGTTGTCTCAGCTGTTCTTGCAATGTTTCTATAGTTATTTTCTCATTAGAGCTTTTTGTTATAACCAAAGCTTCTATCAAAACATGACAATCCACATCTTGAGGATTAGGTCTTAGCTTGGTGTGTTTTGGGTCGAGGTTAACTTCTCCCATCAATTGAGTTACCTCATTTAGGAGTTTACTCATGGAGTGAATAATTACATTTCTTTGGCATGGCAATAAGGATTGACTCATAAGGGCCTTTTCCTCCTGAATCTCCTTTTCTATAAAGATTGTTCATATAGCCATCTTTTGGCATTTGACCTATTAAGGCATGGGCTCATAGTTCTTTCTAGATTCATTGTACGAGATGACTCTAATAGTATGGATGATCTCCCTTTTAGGAGTCTCATGTTGGATTATTGCTTTGTAGTGGCTCTTATTATTTTGCTTAGTTATCCACCCTTTTTCTATAGAATTGTGCCCCCTTTAACTTGCTTTTATCCTTCTCTAGGCTACTTAATGGAGTGAAAGGGTTAGAGGTGGGAACGGTAATGATTATCTTCATTCAAGGGGCGAGCTTCCCAAGTCGATTGAAAATCCTACCAGCTTTTCTTTTGCTTGTGATAGTCAAGATAAATTCTTCTTCATCTATGCACATGTCTGAACTTACTTTTGGTTATCCTCTGTTAGGACTGGGGCGAAGGTGATTGAAGATTGAGCTTTGTTTCAGACCTAGTCTTGGGAATATCAACACCCTTATTAGTTCAGGCCTAGCTTTTGACTCGTTATCAAATTAGTCTTTACCATTTGGAATGAGGACATTGGATCTTTTTCTCCTTGATGGAAAACCAGAAGCAGGCTAATCTTACATAATTGTAACCTTGATTGGCATGGTAGTAGGTGCTTTCTTGAACTAAATAGCCTCAGAAATAGTTCTAAACTTGATTTGAAACTCAACTACTTCTGTGGTGACCATCGATAGAGGTAGACACACAGTCATTTTCTACCCTCAATATGATGGTGTAGATTAGGGTGGAGGGTCACTTGATGATGTCATTTTCCTTTTTCTTAATTAATCATCAATTTTCAACTTTTCTTCTTCTAATATATGCCATATTAACTAGATTTCTCTATTTGAAGGAAAAGTCAAGTCACACCAAGTGTGATAGAATTTGTGAGATCAAAATTAACCATCTGAAATAGCGAAGACTCTAAGGAGTAATCTCGAAACAATAAATAAAAAATGTGGTGGTTTAAATAGGCAATCAGGTATTATGAGAACAAGACTTCCAATAAGCGCAAACCCCTATTGTTAATTACCCCGATAATTATTAGAAACTTCCTAAAATGAGAAAGATACATAATAAAATAAAGACACAAAAAAAAAGAATAAAGCATAATTTGATTGATTAAAAAAGGTACATAATTTAAGCAAAGGCATACCCTCACTTTAAATTTTAATGAATTTAAATGCATAAATGACATAAAATAAGAAAGAAATGGAAAAAGCTCGAAGTTTGCTGCTACCTTTCTCCTGTGTCATGGACCATGTGGAGTCTGACTCGGAAGGATCTTGATTTAATTCTTGGTGGATGTTGATGGTTTGATTTAGTGGTGTCATCCGACAGGATATAAAAGATAATGAGAGGAGTTTAACGTATTTTCAATAACTTTAAGCTTTAGCAATAACTTTATTCAATGGCACTATGAAATTATTTTTTTAAAACAATTAATCACAAGCCTGTTGCTAAGCTGTACTATTTTCCTAATTTTTTAATATCATTTTTTGATAACATATTTTTTAATATATAAGTTTTGTCATTAGCTCACTATTTATTCATTTGTTGGGTGTCAAAAGAGGCAAATCAAAGGGTCTCGCTCCGCTCTCCGGTTGGACCCAATGGTGATTCTTATCGAGCTCAACCGGACTTATCAGGATTAGCGTGAAGTATTTTTGATGGCTTTGAGCTTTGGTGATAATTTCTTGATTTGAAGTGTTTCTGTTAGCCAATAAGGCGTCAGTGATAACTTCATGGTTTGAAGTATTTTTATAGCCATCAAGGCATAGACAATAACTTTAAGATTTGAAGTATTTCCATAACCCATGAGGCATAGGTGATAACTTCATAGTTTGAAATATTTTCATAGCCACTAAGGTGTAGGCAATAACTTCACTTAAATAAGATATTATAGCTGACTAACTAAGCGAGTTCAAGTCTACCTTAATCTAATTTTATTATTTGAAGTGTTTCCATTAGCTAATAAGGCATTGGTGATAATTTCATTATTTGAAGTATTTTCATAGCCAATAAGCATAGGTGATAATTTCATGTTGAAGTATTTTCGTAACCAATAAGATATAGATGATAACTTTGAGCTTTAAAGTATTTTCATAGCTAACAAGACATAGGTGATAACTTTGGGGTTTGAAGTGTTTCCATAGCCAATAAGTCATAGGTGATAACTTCATGATTTGAAGTTTTTCCCATGAGCTATCCTTACTAAAAATAGACATTCGGTGTGCCCATGAGCTGGCATTAGTCCAAATAGATATTTGGTGAGCTTGTAAGCTAGCCTTAGTCTGATAGACGTTACACGAGTCTACAAGCTAGTCTTAGTCCGAATGGATATTTGATGAGCCTGCGGCCTGGCCTTAGTCCAAATAGACATTTGATGAGTTCGCAAGATAATCTTAGTCAGAACAGACATTTGGCAAGCCCACGGGCAAGCCTTAGTTTGAATAAATGTTTGACAAGCTTGTGGGCTGGCCTTAGTCTGAATAGCCATTTGGTAAGCTCACAAGTTGGCCTTAGTCTATATAGATGTTCGATAAGACCGTGGGCTGGCCTTAGTCCAAATAGGTGTTCAGCGAGATCGCAAGCTAGCTTTAATTTGAATAGACATTCAGTGAGCTTGCGGGCAAGCTTTAGTTCGAATAAATGTTTGATGAGTCCATGAGCTAGCCTTAGACTGAATATATGTTCACTGAGCCCGCGAGCTAGCCTAAGTCAATAATTGACTTTCGGGCGAACACATTGGTTGGCTCTAGGTCGGTGGTGGAGATCCAACATTAAGCAGGGATGTCGCGGATGGCCCGAGCATGAATTAATGGTCATGTTGGCATAGACATTGTAGAGATGAGTGAGGCTACAAGTGGCTGCTAGCATGGGACTAGCCAGTTCCTCCTCCTTCTTCATCTTCTCCTTTGCAACTCAATTTTTTATCTCTCTCTCTTTTTAATGGTCAGATTTTCCTCCAATTTTTTGGCTAACAAACTCTTTCTTATAATTTTTTTATCTCTTTTATTTCCTTCCCTTTTTCTTCTCCTATATCCCTCTTCACTTCTTCTTGAAACACCACTGAGCCCGGGTGACTTGGCCTTCTTCCCAGCTAGATCTGGCCTGAATTGGCCTTGAATGACGATGGGGAGCTCCAACAAAAGGCAATGGTGTAGAGAGACTGGAGGCAATGGCTCGCGGGCGATTCAGGGCGAAGGCTTGGTGACTCATAAGTGAGGAGGTCCTGAATGGAAGCAAGTAGTGAGAAGGGCTCAGATTTGATGGTGAGTGATGGCTTCTGATGAGGAAAGTAAGCTGGCTAGCTGGCGAAACTATAGTTGTATGGGTGCAAATGTAAGTGTTGGCGATAAGGAGGCCAAGCTCAGGGAAAGGGGTTCTGGCAAAGGTGGTGCATAGAGATAGATGACAGCAAATGGCAATGAAGCTACATGCAACCATGACTCATGCAGGGGACATCACAACATTGTTGATAGCTCATGGAGGGGGTGAAGTAGAGGAGTATGGGTTGTAACCCTTTTGCGAGCAGCCAACTCTTATGGACGAGTGAGGCCGAAGAGAGAGTGGTGCATGAGGTGTGGTAGGGGGCAACAGCGATGGTGGAAGATTGAGACTTCTCAAAGAGGAAGAAGAACAAGGGATAGAGAGGAGAAGAAGAAAACAAAGAAGAACAAAAGATAAGACCTCGAATCCTTACTTAGATTGTTCTTGACCTCGAATCCTAGTTTCGCAGAGCTCCATGCTCTAATTTTCTCTTTTCTTTTTGATAGGAGCATGAAAAAATTTATAGGCTTTGAGAAGATCAAGTTGGCTTGGAATGAGTCTCTTTCAAATTTGAATTAAGAATCTCATCTATTTACTTTGGATGAGTTATGTTTGGATTGTATAGTAGTGGATGGATATGGATGCAGTTCTTTTGAAATTGGATAATTATGTGAAAAGATATGGATGAGTATTCGTTGTTGTGGATAACAATAATTTGAAAGTTATATTCATCTTGGATACTGAATTTATAGATAGATTATTTGCATTTTTTTTGAAAAATTAGACTAAATCATAATTTTATGATTTTTAGGGTTTTTTGTAAAACAGACTTATTTATAAAGTTTTAAAACTTTTAGAGTCCTTTTTAAATTAAATTTGGACTCATCCAAAAATAAAATTTTTTGACGGACTTACTTATAAAATATTAAAATTCTTGGGATTTATTTGCAAATAAAAATTTTGGAGGCATTAATTCGCAAACCCTATATTTAAGGATCAAATTATAACTATCAATCTTTTGAGAAGTTTATTTGTAAATTCTAAAATTTTGTAGGACTAATTTGTAATTTTCTAATTTTATTGGACTTTTCCATAAAATTTTTATTTCAGGGACATATTCGTAAAAAAAAATCATGCCCAAGATCCATTTATAAAGATTTATTAATACAAGAACTTATTTCTAAAATTTTTATATTTTGTCATTTTGGTCCAAATTTTAGATGAATTTTGGACCCAATTTTGATCTAAGTATCCAACCCACTTAACCCACTTTAGTTTGAGCTCGAATTTTTTAAGAATTCAAGTCCAAATTGAGGTTAATTTTCAGTCAAACTCAAACACAATTTAAGTCTAACTAAGATTCACACTTGAGCCATAATTTAGCGGCATATATGTCTCCGTTTAAATTATATTTCAATTGAATTTGATTGTGGTAAAAATCACCTCAAATAGTGGTGCGGGTTTTATTACCTTTTGTTGAACCAAATACATAGATACAACTTTTGATTCACAATAATCATGTTGAGGGGATGTGATGAGCATTGAGGATGTGTGGCCTATGGTGGATAGACTCAAAAAGGAGGTCGTGGGCAAACCTTCGACCTAGCCATGTTCCTTCTCAAGTGAGGACAGGAACCCCAATCTAGTTTGCAAAGCTCCTAGGGTCACAAAAGATCCCCAAGGTTTAGGAGATTCCGGTAACACAGGGCAGGATCATGCTTGGAGCCATGGTGAAGCTACTTCAACAAATGAGTTTAGCTGCCAACAATGCTAGAACTAATGCAAAGCTCATGCAATTTATGAGTTTGCCACCCACAACATTTGGAGGTAAACTTAGCGCCATTGTAGTAGATAATTTGCTCCACAAAATGAAGAAGTCCTTGTTAGCCCTGGAGTGCAACAACCAAAAGAAGGTTAATTTAGTCAACTATTAGTTAGAAGGCAATGCAAAAGCCTAGTGGAACACTACCTACCAAGCCTTAGAAGTGATGATGCAAAGATCACTTGGGAGTAATTCAGGGATGTTCTCCTGGAGCAGTATTTTCTAGAGTCAGTCCAGGTGGACATGCAATAGGACCTACTCAACCTGAAGCATGCAAGTTGAATTACTGTAGAGTATGAGGCAGAGTTTGAGTGGCTTGCTACATTCACTCCAAAGTTCATGGCTATCGATGTTCAAAAGGTGGTGATGTCTATCAACGGATTATGGCCTACAATTCAAGAAAAGGTGGAGGTATTTGAGTTGAAGACCTACACCATAGTGCTGAGCAAGGCTGTGCCAATGGAGTGTGTCATGCCAAAGTACAAAGTTGATTGAGAAGTTGAGGACAAGACCCAATAGAGTCGACTTGCCAAACGTGATGACCACCAAAACCAACAAGCAAAAAAGCATAAGGTGGAGGGGAAGAAGCCAGAGGCAACATTATATCTGAAGACTCCATACTGCTTCCTATGTGGGAAAAAGGATAATATGTTACACAACTATATAAAGAGTCCAAATGGAGTTCACCTATGTTATTCTTGTCACAGCCAATCCATGAGTCAAGGAACTACCTTAGGTGGCAACCACAGCCTCAAAAGCATAGAATAGCCCCTATTTTTGCACTCACTTATCAGGATGCTTAGACTTCTAGTGATATCATTCAAGGTATGTTGCTATTGAATTTGGGGACCAAATTCTTTTAAGGGGGGAGAAATCTTATACTAAGATTATTGGGTTGTTGGTGTTAAGAATATTTGGTGATTAAGATATTACAAGTTAGGATAAGGTGATATTGTAATATTAGGATTTAAGTTATCTAGTAGATAACTATGGAAGAGAGAATTTGGATAATCCTGTGATCTTAGGAGATATTGAGGTAGGTGGTCCTAATTGATGTTTTTGGATTTGTAGCTCTCTATTGATACTGTATCATGACTTGATGATTCATTTGTTCATGCTTATTCTTGATTATATCTCTAAAAGCATGCCTCCTATTTATAGATTTTTGGATTAAAACTCATGCATAAAATACCAATATGTATATAGGTTTATGTTGATCACCAAAACTTAGGTTGGATTTGAGTTAAACTTGAATCTAGAAAATGAGTAATATATAGTAACAATGATGACGATGGCATTTCGATGAAATTTTAGTGAAGCTCTGGCAATCATCTAGAATGGTCTAGTGACTAGTTGATGGTGGCCCAATGTTGATCATGTGATTGGCCAATGGTGGTCCAACGATCGACTAGTGGTTGTCCAATGGTAGTCCAAATATTCAAGAGGGTGACAGGTTACTTGCTGTGTGTTGGCATACTAATGTGGTATTGCTTATTCTTTTTTACTTACTTGAGCGGCATTGGAGAATAATCAACTATATTGTACGAGTGCCAACATATTTGTTTATCATAGGTTTACTTTTATAATAAATTATGGGTTGTAATATGGAATATATGTTAGGGAATATCTGTTAGATACTTTATACTGATTATTTACCTTGGATTATTTTTGTTGGGATGTTTTTGTTTAAATTTATTATAGTTTCAATAAAGGTTATGTTACTTGCATGTTCTTTTTATTATAGTATTGTGATGGTTACTGAAGGTGGTCATGTCCCATTATGGGTCCAATAATGGGTGGTGATGGACATGATATTTGCTAGACTACAAGTATTCACAACTCAATAAACTATTAAATAAAATTTGATCTTCATCAAAACTACAAAGAATAACACTTTGATGGAGTGCATAGCATATAACTAAACTCCTCGGTCAAGCGCTTAGCTTGGAATGGCATCTTCTTTAGTTAAAGATGTAGCCAGTAATCGAACTCTTTGGTCAAGCACTTAACTTGTAATCAAGTTTTATTTGGCCAAGCATATAGCCTATAAATCAAACTCCTTGGTGAAGCTCATAATTGGGTCATCTTTAGTCCAGTGCATAATTTATAATCGAACTCCTCGGTTAAGTTCTTAACTTGTAATCGAGCCTTCTTTGATCAAGCACGTATCTTGTAACTGAACTCCTAGGTCAAACACTTAGCTTGTAACTATGTCTTCTACGGCAAAGCACATAGCATGTGATCAAACTCCTTGGTCAAGTGCTTATCTCGTAATTGGGTCTTCCTCGGTCAAGGGTGTAACCTATAATCAAACTCCCTGGTCAAGCACTCAACTTGTGACTGGGTCATCTTTACCCAAGTGTGTGTAACTAAATTCCTCAGTGAAACACTTAGCCTATAACTGAGTTTTCTTCTACCAACCGCATAGCCTATAACTGAATTCCTTAATCAAGCCTTAGCTTGTAACTAGGACTTCTTCAATCAAACATGTAGCATATAATAGAACTCCTTGGTAAAGTGTGTTGACCTTTGGATTTTGATAATGATCAAACTAATATCTAACAAGTTTCTTAAGTTATCATAAACTTAAGGATAAGCAATAATCATCTAAGCTTATGAAGGACCAAGTATCAAGATTAAAGCTTGAAGTTGTTGATACGAAGATAAAGAATATCATAATTTGGAGATGAAGCTTAAAAATCAAGTTGGGAGCTTGAAGAATATTCAAGATGCGGAGGATCAAGTTAAAGCTCATAAGTTTAGATTTTTGTTTATTTTAGTTGAGTCAAAAATTTATTTTTGAGATTATTTGTTTAGAGTATTTGTTTGCATTAGGTTTTATATGAAGCTCTTAATAGAGTTTTTCTACTAGCAGCTGAGAAATCGGATGGCCAATAGAAAAGATTTGCCAGTTCAGGCAGACTACATTTAGTCAACCAATTGTCATAAGCAGCCGACCAATTTGGATTTTCTGCACAACTAACGGCTAATATTTTAACCATTGAAGAGAAACTAGTTTCAGAATTTCACCCTCAATGGCTAATTTCACCCCAAGGACTATAAATTGGGTAGGATGGGCTTCTCTAACTAACTTTTACAAGTTCAAATTTATTTTAGAGAAGCAGTAAAAGCCCTCCAAATCGTCTATCCCAAGTATGCTCTAAACTTTCAATTTTATATTAAATTTTCATTGCTTTTTATCTCAAACTTGAGAGACTTTATAGAGAGACAAATTATATTTTTATCTATTTTATCATTGTAACTCTTCTAGGTTATTAGAAAATGATTAAGTACTCTTCCAGATTTTAGAATAGTGATGAGAATACACACTCCTCAGTTTATAAGGAGAGGCTGCTTGGCTCTGATGTGGAGTGATACTTGAGGTTTGTGAGTTTGTAATAAGGATGTAGCTTCATTCAAACAAAGCAAAAACTCTAATGGAGAGTTTAAGTCCTCAGGATTGAGGCAAGGGTTATGGAGTAGGTGCAATTGGTCACCAAACTACATATATTGGTTTGCACTCTCTCTATTTTTTTTATTTTATGCACTTAAATTTGATATTGAATGAAAATTATCTCATATGTAATTGTGGATTGATCATTCTCATATATTTTATTTATTTTATTAATTCTAATTAAGTTTTGATGTTCCACTTAGACTTGCAGTGCTTTTAGGCTTATTGATTTAATGAAAACTTGTTTTACTAGTTGAAATTTCTTTCCCCCCACTTAGATTGCGATTTTGGGCTTTCAAAGTGTTAATCTTATAATCTAGTCTTCTTCAACCAAGCATGTAGCCTGTAACCAAACTCTTCGGTCAAGAAATTAGCTTATAACTAGGTCTTCTTTAGTCAAGCACTTAGATTTTAATCAAACTCTTCCCTCAAGCACTTAGTTTGTATCCATGTCTTATTCGGTAACACATAGCGAGTAACTAAACTCATCGGCCAATTGCCTAACTTTTAAATGGATCTTCTCAACTAAGCACATAGCCTATAATCAAACTCCTTGATTAAGCGCTCAGCTTATAATTAGGTCTTTAACGGTCAAGCGGGTAACTTGTAACCAAACTCCTCAATTAAGTGCTTATCTTATAATCAGGTCTTCTTCCACCAAGCACTTAACTTATAACCAAACTACTCACTCAAGTACTTAGTTTGTAACATAGTCTTCTTTGGTCAAGCGCATAACATGTAAGCAAACTCCGCAATTAAACACTTAGTTTGTAATCAAGTCTTGTTCGGCAAGTGTGCAGCCTATAATCGAACTCCTTAGTCATACACTTAGCTTGTAATCGAACTCCTCAATCAAGCACTTAGCTTGTAACTAGATCTTCTTCGGCCAAGCATATTGCCTATGATCAAATTTTTCGGTCAAGTTCATAGATTATAATTGAGTTTTTTTGGGTCAAGAATGTAGCCTATAATTGAACTCCTCGGTCAAGCGCTTAGCTTATAATTATGTTTTTGTCAATCAAGCATGTAGAATGTAACTAAACTCCTCGATCGAGTGATTAGCTTATAATTGGGTCCTTTTTTTGCCCAAGCATGTAGACTACACTGATCAAGTGCTTAACTTCTAATCAACTCTTCCTTGGTCAAGTACTTAATTTATAACTAAAGTTCTCAGTTAAGTGCTTAGCTTGTAATCGATCTTTTTTCTGTCTAGAGCATACTCTCTAATCGAACCCCCAATTAAGCACTTTTGAGACTTAATCTATTAGGTATCCTTAAAATAACAACAACAATGCCTAAAATCATGAAAACTTTAAACTAATAACGATATTATCTAAAAACATGATCTGGCAAATTTTTAAAAAACTTTTTATTTCCTTTTCTAATAAAATTCATTTAGCCATAAATAAAAATTAGAAAAAGAGGATCAGGAAAGAGAGAAGCTCAAAATTTTCTCCTCTCTCACTCAATCTCAATTGATGAGGATTTTGATAAACCACCAAGGTAAGCCCTTCCCTTCACATTTTTTTTGTTGTGTCAAGATTATGAGGTTTTATTATGAAGTTTGGATTGGTAAGAAATTCTAGATCTCCTGCCCCCACACCTCATCTGGTTCAAGATTCATGGTGCCTCAACCCTATTCTCATCGGTGAGTGTTTTTTCTCTCTCAATTGATGGTGGTTTCTTTTGCCCTTTTCAATTATAAAAATGTTATTCATGGAATTAGTACTGCCAATAATAATTCAAGGTACTTCTTACTAGTCACTAAACCTCAGAACTCAAATTGCACAAGAACTCGTGGCTACCATTCTCCAGCATGCACACCTGCATCCATAGAATCCTACCTCCATTTTCCATCATTCTTTGAACGTATATGACATGGTTAGAGGGAAAGAACTGGAGGCTAAACATATGTGGAACAATCCTTGAAGCACTCTTATCTCCATTCCAGATCTATCATGCCTCGACATTATCCTTATTGGTGAGAGCTCTATCTCTCTTTCCTTTACTTGATGATGATTTTTTTTCCTTTCCCAATTATAAAGACGTTATTGATGGAATTTGTGTTGTTATCCTCCAAAGTAAATCTTATTGCCCATGCACCTAACCACAAACACTTGGGACCATCGTGCTTCACTCTTCGGATATGCAATGCGTGATAGAGGAAATGGAGGTCAAACGTACGTGGACCAGTCCTTGAAGCACTCCATCTCTATTTTTTTGCACTTGATAAATTTTGAAATGTATGTACAAATTTATGAGCATCCATTTGTAAAATTTTATAAGCTCCATCTTGTCAAATTTTTATGCTAGCATTTGGGATGTTACCACAGAAGTATTATCTAAAAATAGTTAGATAACAAAGGTAAATTAAAATAAATAAACTATAAAAATTATATATATATATATATATATAGAAACCAATTTATATCAAAAATAAGGTCGGATCACTATTTAGTACGAATTTGATAAACTAGATTAAAATAAATTACATTTATAAACAATAGAAAAAATAAATTCGAACAGTATTCACCACAAATCTGTCAAAATAAATTAAATTTTTTTATTTTCTAAAATATGGAAACAAATTAAATCTGATATCACTATTCACCACGAATTTGGAACCTAATAAATATCCAACATTTTGGGTTCATTATTCACCACAATATATTTCCATTAAATCATTTTCAAAACTACCTGACATACCAAATAAACCAACCCGATTCCATTAACCGAGTAATAATTATACCATTCACTTCTAATAATGGATAAATAAGTTATTAGGTTACAACAAACTATAACAATTATCCAATCGATATCCTGTTAAGTTTCACGTTTTCAAATGAACATGATATACCAAATTTGTTGACGGTGTGATCTTTGAATATGGAGATATTTATCTTGAACCCCCCACAAGCTCAAGTTTCTCTCACAATCTCCTTTAGATCTTTCTAAATATAATCAAATCTAACTGATAATTCTTTATTTATTTATGATGTTCTAAGACCATTATCCTATGTCATTGAATTAATTGGAATTAATAATTAAATAAACTACATAAATCAAACCTCTAAGTTTATGCACTAAAATATATTGTCTTGATTTAGAATAAGAAAGTTATAAAGATATGAAGATTGTGATAGAATTTACAACTTAATAAATCTCCTAATAAGGCTTTGATAGGACTAAATTATACATGTCGTAAATGCAAAAAATAGAAGAGATTTTACTTCA
Source organism: Trichopus zeylanicus subsp. travancoricus (assembly GCA_005019695.1). NCBI lineage: Eukaryota > Viridiplantae > Streptophyta > Magnoliopsida > Dioscoreales > Dioscoreaceae > Trichopus > Trichopus zeylanicus. Next base: position 903,125 of record RXID01021777.1, on the reverse strand, counting down.
TCTTTGTTGTGGTACCTATATTTATTGCACTACACTCATTTGATATCTTTGTACACTTCAATATGAAAAATGTAATATTTAGAATGATTTGCTAATTTTTTTATATTACACACCATCATTCTTACCACAAGTGATATTTGGGTTCCACAATGCTACCAATATCTCATTTGTGAATGTTTTATTGAGGTTACTTTTTGATCGCCCAATGAATGGTATGGATGTTGCACTATTATGTTATAATGACAAAAAATGTGAATTTTTTTCTAACTTAGACACGTATTAAATTCTTCAAGCTTTCATTTTCATTATTGAACCTTACAAAAAAAATGATAGGGTTAATGCAATTGTCAAACTCTTCATTTTCATTATTGAACCTTACGAAAAAAATGAAAATACAAAAGAAGACAGTGAAGAGGAGGACTTTTGCGAGGGACGAGATTGATACCGTTGTCAAATTCTTCATTTTTTTTCCTAGATCTCGACAATATATTCATGAAATTCTTGCATTCCTCCGATCATTACTTTCTCAAACTTAACAAGCTTCTCAAAAACCCTAAGATAAAAAAAACAAAGAAAATCGAGAATGAGAAAGAGTGATAATAACCTAGAGCAAGGAGAGGAATTTAATGGCCACAACATTCCATGCATTACTAGCTCTTTCTCTTTACTATTTCTCCATTACCAAAATCTAATCTAAAAGGAAAAAAATATAAAAAAAAAATAAAAGGAAAAAACTCTTCCAAACAATAAACCATGAATTCATAAAAAAAAAAACTACAAGAAAAGGGTGAAATAAATAAAATGCTTCTATCCTAAATAGAAAATCCTGAATTCATGGAAGAAATAAAAAATGTCTCTTCCATATAGAAAATCATAAATTCATGATAGTAAAAAAAAAGTTTCTTCTAAATAGGAAACCATGAATTTATAGATGGAATAAAAAAAATCTCTCTTCCAAATAGAAAACCATAAATTAATGAGAAAAAAAATGATGGAATAAAAAAGAGAAGAATTAATTAAAATTTATTCAGCGGTTTATTTAAGCAATATTTATGAAAAGGAAAGAGGAAAATGAGTGGAATAAAAAAGCAAGGATTAATTAAAATCTATTTAGGTATTTTTTAAGAAATAATAATGTAACGATAAAAACATTATTTATAGTATATATTATGTTTGTTAAATAACAAAAAATTAGACAAAATTTCAAAACACCTTTTTAGTAAATTAAAATTTAATAATTTAAAATAGATTTTATTATCTTTACCATAGTTAAGAGTAATTATCTAAAATATTTAATATTCATTGAATCCTTTTCCTTGAGTCAAAGAGGATTATATCTACAAAATGTTAGGATGTACATGAAGATAACATAATTTTCAAGAGTGTATATTTAACTATTTTCTTGTAGTTAAATACAATTAGAGGATATAAGCGATCACATACTATTAATAATCTAATCTACTCTAACTATTCCCATAAAAGAGGTGAAAAAACGAACAACTATTTTGGATAATTTTACCCTTAACTATGGTAAGGACAATAAAACTCATTTTAAATTATAAAATTTTAATTTACTTTGATATAAGTATTCATTTATTCAAGGATGTAAGCATGTATGTATCAATGATAAATGTGAATATGAAATATCTAATATTGGACACCACAACTAAAGTTCATTTAGGTACATTAAGTTAAAAGATCTCGATTGTAGACACTAAGAAATGAAATAGCTTTTTACAATTACATGTTACTCCCTCATTTTTTAATGATTTTATGTAAAATACTGCATCTATATGCCTATCATGTCTGTTAAGATTATTTTTTATAATTAATATACATGATAAGATGTCAATGCATGTGAAATGATATATTTTACGTTTATCACGATGATAAGTTGATGCTCTTTACATTTGTCATTACTAATGATATGTCATTATATGTGTTCCATTATAAAAATAGGTTTTTGATCATTAGCAGGATCAATATTGATTTGAAATCTATCTGATATTTAATATTGACTCTTAATAAGGATAGCTATAATGAGAAATTTAACTATTGAAATTCATACATCAATATCAAGGGAAGATAAGGGAAATTTAAGAAAAGTTTTTTATTACTAAAATTACTATCTAAGTTTAATGTGAGTTCTTTTGTTGACATCACATATTGCTACATATCAATGATATCAATATATCATTTTTTTTGTAAAATTTTTTGCAATGGATGTGTTAAATGAAGTTTATGACGGTAAAGAAGATGTAAGATTGGCAAGGATTCATATCATTGATAGAGTTCGGTTCACTACTAACTTCGGCCCGAAAGCCTCCTTCAAATCACAATCCGGTAGGCTGCTCCTTTGTCAATTTGCAAGAGGAAGACGTCATGAAGAAAACTAAAAACTCTCTAACAATAGCTCTGCTCCAATGCTCAAGTTAGTCAAGATCTTATGAATATAGTAGAGAAGAATATTTGGATATAAGTCCCTTACTTTTGTGAATATGGAGGTATTTATAGGGCAAGAAGGCCATTGGGTGTATCTAGAACTCTATGGTAATAATTATACCATTCACTTCTAATAATGGATAAATAAGTTATTAGGTTACAACAAACTATAACAATTATCCAATCGATATCCTGTTAAGTTACACGTTTTCAAATGAACATGATATACCAAATTTGTTGACGGTGTGATCTTTGAATATGGAGATATTTATCTTGAACCCCCCACAAGCTCAAGTTTCTCTCACAATCTCCTTTAGACCTTTCTAAATATAATCAAATCTAACTGATAATTCTTTATTTATTTATGATGTTCTAAGACCATTATCCTATGTCATTGAATTAATTGGAATTAATAATTAAATAAACTACATAAATCAAACCTCTAAGTTTATGCACTAAAATATATTGTCTTGATTTAGAATAAGAAAGTTATAAAGATATGAAGATTGTGATAGAATTTACAACTTAATAAATCTCCTAATAAGGCTTTGATAGGACTAAATTATACATGTCGTAAATGCAAAAAATAGAAGAGATTTTACTTCATCTTTGTTGTCGTACCTGTATTTATTGCACTACACTCATTTGATATCTTTGTACACTTCAATATGAAAAATGTAATATTTAGAATGATTTGCTAATTTTTTTATATTACACACCATCATTCTTACCACAAGTGATATTTTGCAATTTGCAAGAGGAAGACGTCATGAAGAAAACTGAAAACTCTCTAACAATAGCTGCTCCAATGCTCAAGTTAGTCAAGATCTTATGAATATAGTAGAGAACAATATTTGGATATAAGTCCCTTACTTTTGTGAATATGGAGGTATTTATAGGGGAAGAAGGCCATTGGGTGTATCTAGAACTCTATGATTTAAGTCCTAATCCAACTAAATTTCTTGCGATTAACCCCCATGAGACCCAAATTTCCAAAGATTGATCTTTGGATATTGCTATATATTAGTTTTCATGAATTCTTGATCACTTTCATACATAGGCTGAACTCACCGAGCCTCCTTGATTGCCTCAAGTTGAGCACCTTTCCTAGTGGTCCACTGCTCTAGCCACTGAGCTCACCTAATGCCAAAATACCTTGGTGACTTTACTTTAGCATAATGATCTCAAATAATAGCTTCAATTGATAGTTTGACCCACAAACGAGGTTTCGAGTGATTTTTAGTTCATCAACTCAACAACTATGGTTTAGTGTATCATCAATATCTCCCAACTCTAGGTGCCAATTTTCAAACTCAAGGGGTGGAGTTAACTCGATGAGTTGAGTTGATTCAGCGTCACCAACTCAGAATGAGCTTCCAACTAACATAACCCGTCAAGATTTGAGCTATCACTTCATTAAACCATGGGCGATGAGAGCTACTAACTGCTATGACTTCTCAAAAATTGAATCATCATTCGTAAAGTCTCACATGGTGCAAGTAGTCAGCCACGACAACTCTTTGGAATTCAAGCTGCTGTCCTATTGAATCATGTGAAATCATTAGGGTTTGCCCCTTTTTGATGTGATGGCTTCCAACCACCCATTCAACTATGGAGATAATTCCTAATGATGCACATGTATATGTCGTGATCTTATCCTCGAACCATTTCTGACAACTCACCCCAAATGAGTGACACATGCTCTTAGAGCTCTGAGCAAAGAATTCAAGCTCCTACCTTTTGAACTTTAGCAGTCTAGATCAGGCCACATGGTGGGAATCAAATGGCTTGATGAGGATTATATAAAGGCCACTTTGCCCTTTCTCCCCCATTTTTAGCTATCCTACAAACTTGTGCTTTTTCCTCTCTAGCAAGCTTTTGCATCTAGTTGACAAACCTACTTCACATGGTGTCTTCATCTACTCCTTCCTCCTCCAGAAATGGTCTATTTGCACCCAAAGAGACCGTCACTCCATCCTCCAAGAAGCTCATGGCTCCAACTATTGCTTTGGGACAGGAGACTCTGACCACCGAGATCTAATGTGCCACCAAGTTGAGCCCCACACTTGCCCCTACAATTGCATGAGGAACTATTGCCCCCAACTTTGCCATCGCATCATCTTCCATAGTTGTCAGTTCAAAGTCCATCACAACCCCTACCACACCAATCCCAATTGTTACTCTAGGCTCCACTTAAAGTAAGTCATGATTTCAAACTTTTTTAGTTCTAGAAATTTCTATTCAATATGTAAACTTCTACTTTGATTCATACAAGTTGCCATACAAACTATAGTATAGAAAACATAATCACTATAGGAGAACTTTGTGATTTTAACTTGGGATATGGACACTAAATATGCACAAATACTCTAAAAACTAATAGTGGCTTGGTGGTTGTTGAACTTAGTTTAGTAATCTCGGCGACAAGATTATATTTCACTGTAAAACAAAGCCAAATTAGAGCATTACATTTTTGCTAGGTGTCTCTAAAGTAAGAGTTTGGATCATCAAACCAACCCTTAAAGAGGAAAATCTTAGGAACTTAGTCGGCATGTTCAACTTCCCAAATAGGATTGAGTTGGACTTGTGGAGGTGAGAAGAAGATAGCAAAAAATTGAGGAAAGAGTTTGGGTATGAATTTAACACTTACTGGGAAATATTTGAGAGTGGCCTTAGGTACTTCATAAATAGATTTAAGTAGGAGGTTTTAGGATATTGGAATCTTGCTCTGGACTAAATTTTTCCTAATGTCATGAAGTGTATCACCGCCTTTCAAACCTTAGTAAAATCCAAAGGCTTCTCCCTAATAATAAAAATATATAGGGATGTCTTCAAGGGCTATCAGGGCTCAAATACCAAAGGTTAATCGTATTTTGCCTCCAAGAAGTGGTTCGATTATTTGTCTCAAGTTTCAACTCCATTTATTTTTGGAAAGACCACCCCATTAGGGTTTTTCCTAGGATAGACATGTCCTTTCTTATGGGTAGGGTGATTCTTTTACACATTGAACTGACCCAAAGATTAGCCCTATGGTTCATCAGCTCCTTGTCACTTGGGCAGATGAGGTTGAGAGCATTAGGGCTTCCCCCACATGGTCCAATGAGGCATGTTTGCTGGAGCATGATTTATCCATGGCTCAAATAGCCAGTATCAAACTTGTCTCTATAGTTTATGTTTCCTTAGCAATTTTTAGTTTGGTCTAACCATCGAGTTATAGTCTTTGTAGGGCTGAACTAGATTCATTCATAAATGAGATCTAAAAAAGAAGCCATAGGCTTAGTGAGTAGCTTCAGCTTAGCTTGCCCATAAGAAGCCATTTGAGGTGGAGGCCCCCGCTACTTCCCCGGTGGCACCGAAAACTATAAGAAGAGAAAGTGAGAAGAAGGAGAAGGAAGCCAAGCCAAAAGTACAAATGAGAAGAGGGTGAGACAAGTAGCAACTCGCCCTTCTAACCCCCCATCCTGAATTGTAGCTGTTAAAGACCCTACCCAATCATTGAGTCCCCATATGATAAGGATAGTTGACTCTAGTAAGAGAGTGATAGACACCTTTGCTTTCACTCCATTGCCAGTGAGTACAAAAGCCTAGGTTGAGACTCTTCAAGATGGCATGCTACCTTGGCTTCATCAAGGATTTTAGGCATGATGGGAACCCCATGATAGCTTGGCTCCTGAAAGATAAACTATTTTTGAAGGGAGTCAGGGCTTATGCTAACATAAGTTACTTAAACTTTCCTCTTAGTTATCCTCTTTCAATCTTTCTTAAATATTTAAAAGCAGTACCTAACCTTTGACTCATTATAAATACTATAATATTTTCATTATGCATGTCAGCATTTTTCAAGATCCAAAAGTAGACAATATCTAAGAAAGGTAAGATCATTAAAGCTAAGGAGGATATGACCCTTCTCTGCTCTTAATTCAAGTCCCTCTAGCTTGATATGGAGGATGTGAAGTGGAAGACAAAGGAGGAGAAGGACATCCTCCAAACTAAGCATGACTCAACCTTAATGAGGATGAAGGACCTGGAGGTTTGGCAAGTAGCCAAGTTGGAGAAGGTGAAGGATAAGGTGGCAACTACACACCGTTAGAGCTCGAAGTATGCCAAAGTTTTGAAGCAATGCTGATTTAAAGCCATGGTTGACTTCAAGTCCAATGAAGAGTACCTCTGGGACTGAGGGTAACTCTCTGCCACCTCCTTCAAAGAGGGGTATCTCTACTATCAAGACATAATGAAGAAGACTTACCACAAATCTGATTTTGACATCGAGGACCTCCGTATTGAGCTCTATGACAATTTGATGATTTGTAGCCTTAGATGGGAGTATGTGGAGATCCTCTAAAGGGAAGCAGTAGATGCAGTTGTGGACGCCAAAGCCGAGCCTCAAGAACCCACTGAGCCTCAGAAGCCTTCCAAATAACTCCTTGTATTTTCTTCTTTTTCTCTTTCTGTAATGAAAGATTTTGTATCCAAGCTTTACCTAGATTTAATGCTTCCATTATCAATGAATATTTTGTTTACTTCCCTTTTCATACAAGTTTTGGTTTAAAACATAAATTGTTTGCTTGGTTTGGAATTCAATGAGCCATTGTTTAGCTTTTCAACCAAAACAAACTAATCCAAGTTTTACCTCAGAATGGAGAACTAATCCAACCTAAATCATACCCTGAATCAACTAACTCAAAGTCATAAATTTCCTAATTCCTGAATCAAAAATTTAGAATCAATCCCTAATTAATCTTAATCAAGAAATTTGGAGTTTACTCCACAATTTTAGGGTCAAAAAATGACTTCATTTTTGAACTTCTCAAGTAAGTTTATTCAACCTAATCAAGTAGTTTGGGCTAACAATCTATTTAAGTTAAGACCTAAATTCAAGATTGTCCATAATTCCCAAAGTTTTGCTTGATGTAAGCAAGAAGTTACATGCATATACTCACTTCTTGAGTAGAACCACATTCGTCACTATGGCTTCTCGAAAAAAGCCTTAATCAGCTTTGCTAACTTTTCAGGGAGACTAGCTACTCTCTACACCTTGGTTTGGTGCTTGGACCTAGAGTTGAGATTTTTATGCCCTGAATAAGCTTGTAGCTTAAAACCAAGGTCTTTATGCCCTGGGTAAGCTCATAACTTAGAGAGCCAAGGTCTTTTGTACCTTAGGTAAGCTTGTCACTTAGAGCCAAAGTCTTTTATGCCTCAGTTAGGTACAAAACCTAAGACCGAGGTCTTTTGTGCCTTGGGTAAACTTGTAACTTAGAGTCAAAGTCTTTTGTTCCTTAGTTAGGTATGTTACATAGGGCCAAGGTCTTTTGTACTTTAGGCAAGACCATAGCCTAGAGACAAGATTTTTGTGCCTTTGTTAGGTATAGAACCTAGAGCCAAGGTCTTTTGTGCCTCAGTTAGGTACATACCCTAGAGCCAAGGTCTTATACCTAGCATATAGCTAAGGTCTTATAAATGGCATTTGACCCTGTAAATGATAGACTTTCAAGTAGATAAGATAGCCAAGACTTTATTTAAATATAAACCTTTTGAGATTGTCAAATCCCAAGTTCTTGGAAGCCTCTTTCCATCTAGGTGCTTGAGCTTAAATGCTTCTAATCCCATAGTCTGGAAAACCTTGTACAAGCCTACCTAGTTATACACAGCTTTCCTAAAACACAATCAATGAGTTCGGCCCAACAAAGTACCCAATCACCTAGTTGTAGTTCTCGACTCCAAACTTGAGTGATGTGATGCCATGCCACTCATTGCTAGTACTTAATGATCCTCATGTGAGCCTTCTCGCAAACTTCTAAGACAAGGTCCTTCTTAGCTTGAATGTTTTCTTTATTTAACTTAAGATCATTGCTTTGACTCAGGGTGAAGTGAGGCCAATCTCCATGGGTATAATTGCTTAAACTTCATAAGTGAGCATAAAGGATGATTTGCCAGTTATAGTCAAGGGAGTAGTTTGGTAAGACAATAAGACATGTAGTAATTCTTCAACCTAGGCACCTTTTGCCCACTTGAGATGCTTCTTTATTCCTAAGAGTAGAGTTCAATTTGTTACCTCAGCCAAGTCATTAGACTGGGTGTTGCCACCGAGGTGAACCTCTATTCAATATGGAGGCTATTGCAATACTCATTAAATTTCAAGTCATCGAACTACTTCTTGTTGTTAGTGGCCAATATTTGTGGGAGTCTAAATCGATAGATGATGCCTTGTTAAAGGAATTATTGGATCTTTTTCTCAATGATTGTGGCTGGAGATTTAGTTTTTATCCACTGGATAAAGTAGTCAATCACGATCACTAAAACTCTCTCTACATCAAAGCTAATGAAAGTAAACCTGGAATGGCCATTTTCCATTGGTCAAAATGCCAAACAACTTGAGTTTACTAGAATCACACTATTAGGTTGTGATATACTAAGGCATGTCTCTAGCATTGTTCGCATTTAGAAATGAACTTAGCTACCTCAAAAGCCAAGTTGATACAATAATAGCCTTGTCTGAGGAGCTTGTGTGCCAAGGCTTGGCTTTCGGATATTCCTTCATGTACCTCTCAAAGTACATACTCAACTTCTCCAGGTCTCAAGCAGTAAAGGGATGATTGGGTGAATAACCTTTTTTGAAAGATTTCATCTACTAATATGAAGTTCAACACTAGCTTTTTAATTCTCCAAGCCTCATTTGGATCCTTAGGGAGCCATCCTTCTTTAAGGTAGGTGATTATAGGGTCCATCCAGCACGGTTCTTCATCTATGGTGTTTACCTCGAAAGACTCAGAGTAGCTTAGTTTTTGAAGATTTTTCATGAAAATTTACTTTAGTCTTGAATTCAAAGAAGCCAAGGCCAACCATGCAAGGGTGCCTACTTCAGTGTTGCTATTACAGGGTACTCAGCAAATCTTCACTCGATCCATCTTTCTCATGAGCCTTTATGCTTTAGTTAAGTACTAAATTATTGTCGCATCTTTCACCTCATACTCCTCATTAACCTATAGGCACACTAGTTGGGGCATCACTAAATACCTTCAGTTTTTTGGCTCCTACAGTAATGCTACTTGTAGACCAAAGAGGAAAGCTTTATACTTTGTAGCATTATTGGATGCATCAAATTTCAACCAAGCTGAATATTCTACTATCCTTCCATTTGGGCTTAGAAGTACAGCACCAATTTCTCTCCCTGACTTACAAAATGAGCCGCCTACCTAAAGTTCCTATAGTTTGGATTTTGATCCAATAGTATATGAAGTGGTTTCTACCAAGATGTCCACCAAGTCTTAGGCTTTGATCATCCTTCGAACCTCGAATATGGCATCAAACTAACTTAGTTTAATAGATCATTTAAGCAACTCCTAAAGTCTCTGGCTTTTACAACATTTGCCAAAGGGCAGGTTGGTGAGTACAATGACTAGATGCACCTTAAAATATGGTCAAAGTTTTCTAGTCACCAACACCACTTCATAGGCCAATTTCTCTAATGATAGATATCAAACCTCTACCTTGGTGAGCACCTAACTCACATAATATATGAGATGTTATTTTTCACCTAGTCACTTATCAACACTAGCTAACTGCTTTTCTGCAAGGCTATAATATAAAGGAAAAGTATCTTATTTGGCTTGAGTCTCACCAACAGGAAATGTTTTACTAAGTACATTTTGAGAACTGTGAAAGCTCGTTCACACTTCTTCATCCACTTAAACCTAGGGCTTTGCTTTAGTTCCTTAAAGAAAAGACAAGCATTTCTCGCTTGACTTAGATAAAAAGCAATTCAAGGCTACCAGCCAATCCATGAGCCTTTGCATCTCTTTGATAGAGTTTGGAGGCTTCATTTGCAAGATTGCTTCAATTTTATTTGAATTTACTTCTATTCTCTATTCTAAGATGAGACAATCAAGAAACTTTTTTGAGCCTACTCTAAAAGCACATATCTCCAAATTCAATTTCATTCTAAACTTTTGAAGCATATTATGTTAGTCTAGATTAGTAACCTTTAAGGGGTTAATTAGATTTTGTAAAAAGAATACAATTTTGAAGAAATCAAATCCTAATATAATTCACCAAAAGAGATACAAAACTCAAGCAAATCAAAAGTACGATAAATATAAAGCAAGATAAGAAAAAGAATGCAACACAATTTACGTAGTTCGAAGACCAACCACTCCTACTCCATGACCCTCACCTTATCTTGAGGACTTCAATCACTCCATTAGTGATGTCGATTCTTGAGATGAAGCCAAGCCATTATATCAATTTACAATCTACAAGTGTCGCTTCTTTTGGGTGAAGTCATGCTCCTATAACTAATCTTGCTCCAACTAGTAAAACCTACTCCACATCAAAGATTTTGTACTCTCACACTTCTAATAACTTAGGAGTGTTTACAAGTGAGAAAAGATAATAGATGATATAATTTAAACTCACTACATAATCACTCAATAAAGAGGATAAGGGCTAGAGGATTTGACATGAAATTGATAGTTTAGAGCATTCTTGAGCTAGTAAGCTTGAGGGCTTTGATCTCTTCTCTATAAAGAATGTAAAGTGCTAAAACTTATTTAGAAAAGTCCAACCATACCTATTTATACCTTATCGGTCAAAACTAGCTATTATGAGTAAAATCCCACAATTAACTTCTCTTTAACAGTCAAAAAGCTAGCTACTAGTCATGCAAAAATTGTGAATCAGATGACCACTTTGCAAACCGGTTGACCACTTTAGGTGAACCAAAACTAGTAGACTCTGTCAGCCAGTTGTCTAGTTTCAAATTGATCATTACCTTTTAGTAAAAACTAGAACCTATACTCCCAGCAAGATGTCCAGTTCATAAATCAATTATTTGATTTTGCATAGGTTTAGAAGATTTAAATCTTCTATTTAACACAACTGATCGTCCACTAAGACAAGCAAATATCTGGGTTCTATCAGAAAAATTTTGTTAAAGAGTTTCCAACAGAACTCTACATGATGAATTCTCTAAAATATTAATCTTAAAAATAAGTCTTCAGCTCAACTAAACAAATAAAAATTTAAACTTACTCAATGTTGGGTTCTTGAGTTGCTTTAGTTACATGTCATCCTCGAATCTTCAAGTTGTTGTAGATACCTTCAAGCCACTTCCAAGCCATCTTTTGATCTTTTCAAATCACATTCACTAATCCACTATTATGCTTCCTTCTATTTGAAGCTTTCAAACATTTCCTTTAGAGCTTTAAGTACTTTAACTAAACACAACTCAAATAGACATTAAATATAGTTTGCTCACAATCAAAACTAGAAAGGGCAACATATTGAAGGTTTCTTCTAGATCCCCCAGATGACCAGTAGCATAGAGGCTCTTTACCACCATGTTGTTGATGTATGCCTCCATATTCCTCTTGAGCTATGGCTCAAACACTTGGTTCACCATTCTCTAGTATGTCACTCCTACATTTTTTAGTCCGAAGGGAATTGCGACATAGTAAAAAGTACCTCAATAAGTGATGAAGGTTATTTTCTCCTTGTCCTTGGGGTGCATTCAAATTTGATAGTGACTCAAGAATGCATCCAGGAAGCTAGTGAGTTGATATTCTATGATAGAATTAACAAGCTAGTCTAGCTTTAATAGTGGATAGCTGTTCTTCTAACAAGTTTTGTTTAGGTTTGTGAAATCAATGCACATTCTTTATTTGTCATTGGACTCTTGCACTATTACTACATGGGCCAGCCATTCGGGGTAGTGGACTTTTCTAATGAATTTTGGATTGAGAAGCTTATTTACCTCTTTCGAGATAGCCTTCTAATATTTGAAGGTAAAATGCTTCTTCTTCTACTTGACCAGCTTATAGTTTTCCACCACAATGAGTTCTTGTTGAGCCACCAAGGGATCTATGCCAGGAAGATCTTTTGGGGACCAAGCGAAGACGTCTTAAATCCCATGCACCTTGCAAGATTATTGCATTCCTAAATGTACTCATAGAGTCTGCTGGGTCCTTTAGAAGCACTATAAGAATAACTAAGACAGCAAAGCTAAGAGAAAGATGAAGTTCAAAAGACAGTTATCGAGCTGATGGAGATGATACTACAAACAAGCCAGAAGATTGATAAGTTGGAATAATTTCAATAACTATCTCAAGCAGCAGAGGCAGTAGAAGGCACATCTCCTATATATGAGGTCCACGAGAATGTAGGTCTTTCACAAGGACCTCCTACAATAAGGGACACCCAATCCCCGATTCTAAAAATCCCTAACAACATGGAACTCTCGATATATATACAACAATAGGTATAATGAATGGTAGCTACACAATTGAGATAAGAAAGTGTGAAGGGGAGGGTAAATGATACTAACAAACTATACCCTAACCATCATGACCAAGTTTCATATCCTAAAGACTATATAGTGCTTAGTTTCAAATAGTTTAATGGCTTAGATAATCCTAAATAGTATATAGCTCATTTTTTGACTCTGTGTGGGGATTCAAGTAACAATCCCTCATTATTACTTCATTGATTTTTAACAAGCTTGACATGAGTGCATTCAAGTGGTATGCTAATCTATAACCAGAATCCATATAGACTTGAGCACAAATGAAGGAGGCTTTCTAAATTAGGTTTGAAGGAGTTAGTAATAAAGTGACCATCGCAGATCTTGTCTCAACATCAAGACATGATAATGAGTCGATTTTGGATTATATCACATTGTGGAGAAATCTTAATATTAAGTGTAAGCAACTCATAAGCCAATTTGAGGTAGCGAATCTAGTTCTTAACAACATAAGGGGAGGATGAATGACACCTTATATGAGTGCCTCTTCTATCCATACCTTCCAAGACCTCATCATGCAAGTCAAGAAGCTAGAAAGGATTGGCTCACCAATCTTATCTAGTTCACAAAACTTCATACCAGAAAAGGATAAGATAAAGCATGAAGAGTCTTCCAGAAATGTGAGGTTGCATTCACAACAACTAAGAAAATGAAACCTCCAAACCTGACCATGAACAAGGGTAATCCTCAGAAGCCACCAACACTTAGAGGAGATGGAAAAGTGAAATGATCTAATGACCTCCAACAAAGGCTCAAAAAGAAATACTCTTTCAAAAAGAAAGAGTAGCTAAAATCTTTCAAGATACCCTAAAATTAGGCCTTTAATTGCCAAAATCCAAGAGGCTAGGTGAGGACAACAAAATAGATCACTCAAACTATTATCCTTATCATAAGTCTTGGGGCATACCATTGAAGACTATTATGTATTCAAGAAATGGGTCAAGAAGCAATACTAAGAAAGCAAGTTGACTCGAAGGTAGCCTTATTGGAAACACTGCTGAATATATCAATTATATTACTATGTTCGAGGATCACAAACCTCTCACTGAGATCCTTTTTGGGAAAGAAACACAATGTATCCCTGAGCAAAAGTACTTATAAAATGTCTACATTTCAAAAAGCTTAAGAAGTTGATAAAAAAAATAACTAGAAACCTTGGAGAGCCTAAGATGGTGATGAAACAAACCTTATCAGAGCAAACCACCTTACCTGCTTGAGGCATGAAGAAGAAGAAGAATAGAAGCAAGAACAAGAAGTTGGTTCAGCTAGATAAATATGATGTCAAGAAATCAGCCATCCAAGAATACATCAATGCTTTGAATGAATATGTTCAAGGAGAAAGAAGCTAAGTAACTCTTGAAGAATTCCTCCCTGACAAACTTAAAACTTTACTAGAAAACCCTAATGCAAGAAATGAAGAAAATGAACTCCCAATGGCAACATGCTCTACCATATTTATCATCAGAGGTTTACAACCAAGTCGATCCCTACCTCGTCACTTTAATGATGAGGAAATTCAAGATGCAAGACAAGAATAGGTGAATAGATTCATTGGGGATGATACTAACGAAATGAGAGATCCTACAGGTCTCCTCAATAGTTGCTCTTGAGAGGACTATCTTCGAGAGTTGTTTGCCCATAAGCACAACTATGGCATGCTCAAACTATAGCTAGATATTATAAAAGAGCTAGTTATAACTAATATGAGATTTGTTAGAGGGCAAATGCAAATATTGAACAAACACATGTAGGCTATGACTACCCACATAGAAAGTGTGATAAATATGACCACAATGCTTTGTGAGGAAGTCAAGAGGATGGCGAAGATGCTAGTAGAAAATATAAGACCATATAAAAGACCTCAAAGGGATGGTGAGACACCACTTACTAACCTCCTTGGGATCAAGATGACCATTCATGCCACTTACTCCATAGACAGGTCAAGAAAGCTAGACACTATTGAAGAGAATTAGCTAAGTCTATGCTCTGTTGTTCATGGTGACTCATACATCTGAGGTGAATGCCAATGAGCTACTATCCCAACCTCCATCAAGAAATCCAAAAAATAGTGTGCACCCACTAAGGTTTGGTGAACTCTCATTCCTAAAACCTATGGAAGGGTACACTTTGTAAACTTTAGAGAAATTATGCATACAAGGCATGGATGATGAATATGACTCCATGTCTGACTCAAAATAATTTTATTACTACTTCGAAAGGACTTACACCAGTAAATGCCAAAGGAAGAAGTAGGCATTTGGGAGAGGATCAAACAAGCTAATGCTAAGCTTATTTGCCCCTGCATCAAATCAATCTAAATATCCATAGTCGAGCCAGTTTAGACATCCACAAAAGAGACATCTTAAATACAATGTCCTAAAAAAGGTGATGCCAACAAATGAAATATAAGGGTTCATCCAAAGAGTTTCTGAAAACCTTTCTACAAGAAAACCCCACCTGTATAATTCTGATGTTGAATGGGATGATTATCAACTAGTTACTTCCTCCAACAATATTTAAGGAAGTATTGACTGGGGGCAAGTGTCCATTACTTTTTGTCCCATGATTAGCCTCAGGAGCAATTCCGAAGATGAATCTTATTAGTCTTATGATGCTAGGTTTTAATTGAGGAGAGAAAACTAGGTATAACTTTAAGGTAGAAAGGTGTTACGTCTAAGACAAGCACTGATACCTAGAGACAAGAATATCCCCAAGGATAAGGAAAAAAAATTCAGATAAGCAAGGGTGTTGAGCCTTCATAAGCTGAACCTGCACCCAAAAAGATAAAATATAATATAGCACCACACCTTAAGAAGATCATTGTTATGCTAAGTATGTTTGATGTTTTAATGATGTCACAAGAATTCAGGGATACGCTAATATACATCTTGTAGAATCCAGCTAACTATCAAGCACACTTTGTCGAAGAAAAGATGAAGGAGTCCTTGTGTATACACCAAACTCCTATCATCACCTCTGCTATCTAGAATAACAAATCATAATAGACTATTGTATGTCACAAGAAATAGTGACAAGATCAAGATTAATCGTATCCTAATTGACCCAGGTTCCTCAATCAATTTGATGTCTCATCAAACACTAAGAGTTCTAACTTTAGATGTATGTCACCTATCATCTAAGATTATAACCATACAAGGGTTTAATCAGAACAACCAAAGAGATCTAAGAGCCATAACTATCCCTCTAAAAGTGGGCGAGCTGATAATAGGCACTAAGTTTTATATGATTGATATTGTGCGTCATACAAAGTACTAGTAGGGAGGCCATGGCTATATCAAAATAAAGTAGTGCCATCAACCCTACATCAATACTTCAAATATTTTGAGGATGGTGAAGAACACTAAATTGATAAAGATGTACACCCTTTTGATGTTCATAAGGTACATTTTGATGATTCAAAATATTATTAGAGATCCGATGCTGATAAGGGATCTACTCTATTAGTCAAGTAAAGAAAAAGATTACTAGTCTAATATTTTCTCCTCCTCACTTAGGAACTGATTTTGACCCAGCTTCTTCAAATAAAAAGCCCTACAAGTTTGCCTGGGTGATTATATTTTTGATGAAGATGATGATAAAGGTCAAATAAAAAATACTCTCCTTATTATTAAAGTTATAAAAGACTTATTTAAGCCATTAGATGAGCTAAGCATCAATGTCATAGAAGAATTAACGACTTTCTACATTCCTCCATGGTAGAAAGGACAAAAGGAAATACTATTATATAAGATAATCCCTTATACCCCAATAATATATGAAATCCTAAGGACTGAAGATCTAGCGGATGATGATGACCATCAACCAGTAGTCATGCCTAAATATTTTTGAGACCAAGTTTGTGAAATAATCAACAATTTGACTGTGGATGTTCACAAACAAAGGGAGAAAGTTATTTCTTTAAAAATTGATGGGATCTACCCCAAGGATGTGCCTACATTCCTAGAAGAGAAAGTAAGAACATAAAAGGACTAGACTATATTACTCTAAACATTCACATATGTCTAATGGTTATCATTGAACTTCTCTCTGATATTTAGGATGACCAAATGGTGCCAACACCTCCTAACACATGCGGGAGGTGGCCGCAACTTTTCAGACATCACAAGAATGTGATATTCTCGATGGAATTTCAATAGAACTAAAAAGAAGGGGGCATGATGTAGTCAAAATGCCTTTAGATGAACCTGCATCAAATCTCACTCAACATGATGAGTCACATGGTGAAGAAATAATTCTCAAAAAAGAAGCTCCATTAGAACTTAAGGATGGGGGGCAAACCATAATCAATGAACTGATGGAGATCAACCTAGACTTAGAGAAGGACCCTAAGCCAACTTTTATCAACACTTAACTTTCAGAAAAAAGCCAAACCCAACTCAAAGTGGTGCTTCAAGAGTATATTAATGGCTTTGCATAGAGCTACAAGGAGATGCCTGGGCTAGATCTTAAAGTTGTAGTCCACAAGCTAGCCATCAATCTTGAGCTTCCACCTATCAAACAATCACCTAGGAAGATGAAACTTGACCTAGAATAGAAAGTAATAGAAGAAATAAAGAAACTAATCAAAGCAGGCTTTATTAGAGAGGAAAAATACCCAGATTAGGTAGCAAGTATTATGTCAGTCAAGAAAAAGAATGGCCAAATCCACATTTGTGTGAATTACAGGGACTTGAATGAAGCACGTCCAAAAGATGATTTTCTATTGCCAATAATGAAAAACATGATTGGCAATATGGCTGACTTCAAAATATTTTCTTTCATAGATGGTTTTTTAGGGTATAATCAAATCAAGATGAATCCTAATGATGAGAAACATATAGCCTTCAAGACACTAATTGGCATTTACTGCTACATGATGATGCCCTTTGGGCTTAAGAATGTAGGTGGAACTTATCAAAAGGCCATGACTCAAATCTTTGATGACCTCATACACCAGTTAGTGGAACATTATATGATAAATTTGATAGTCAAAACTAAGACCAAAGATAGGCATGTCCAAGACCTAAGAGTGGTAACCTTAGGAAATATAACCTAAAGATGAATCCTATGAAGTGTGCTTTTAGTGTATCATAGGAAAAATTTCTTAGCTTAGTTGTTAAACATTGAGGGATTGAAATTGATCCATCTAAGATCAAAGCTATCTTGGATATGTCACTACCTAATAATTTAGTGCAATTGAGATCATTTCAAGGCTGACTTGCATACATAAGAAGATTTATTTCAAACCTCTCTAGAAAATGTTAATCTTTTTCCAAGCTAATGAAGAAGGACACTCCATTTATCTATGATCAAGACTATCAATAGGTTTTTAAAGAGATTAAGCAGTATCTCCTAAAGTCACTAATCCTAGTTGCACCTTTACCCAATAGACCCCTTATCCTCTACATGATAGCAACAGAAGGATCCTTGGGGGCACTTCTTGCCCAAAATAATAAAGTGGGTAAAGAAAATGTACTCTACTATCTGAGCAGAATGCTAGTGGGGACAGGAAATAGCTACTCTCCCATTGAAAAGCATTGTTTGACGCTCATATTTATAGTCAGGAAGCTAAGGCATTATTTGCTTTCTCATCAAGTCATTTAAATGAAATATTGATCCCATAAAGTACCTGATGACTAGGCCTATATTTATTGTAAGACTAGCAAAATGGGCTTTAATTCTCATGAAATATGATATCAAGTTCACTCTTCAAAAGGCAGTTAAGGGACAAGCCCTCATTAATTTTCTCATAGCTCATCCAATACTAGATGATTCTCCTCTAAATTGTGAGCTCTCTG
This sequence comes from Trichopus zeylanicus subsp. travancoricus, assembly GCA_005019695.1. NCBI lineage: Eukaryota > Viridiplantae > Streptophyta > Magnoliopsida > Dioscoreales > Dioscoreaceae > Trichopus > Trichopus zeylanicus. The sequence goes on along the minus strand of RXID01021777.1, from coordinate 884,591 downwards.
ATGAAGAAATCCTTTACATCAAAGAAGAGGACCATTACTAGAGGTTATACTTTAATGGGGCATCATCTATCAAACTAGGGATCAAGCAAAAGCTTCTGTAAATTAAAGCAAGCATTAGATTCATTTACATTACTCCGAATAGGGGTATTTTATGATACACCTATTTTCTCTCAAAATCATGCACAAACAATGAACCTGAATACAAGACCCTAATTGCAAGATTGAAAATGACCCTCAATATAGAAATATTAGGCCTATTTATTTTTGGTGACTTGTAATTAGTTATCAGCCAAGTCCAAAGTCCACATATTTGAGCTCTTGGAATACCATAAAAAGACTCAAGAGCTCATGAAACAAGTTCCTCATGTTCAAATAACTAAGATTTCTTGATTGATCAATGTGGAAATTGACTCCTTAGCCAAACTAGCCAAGGCATTGGTTGACCCTGATCAAAGAGAAATTTTAATCATAATCCATAGTAGACAAGTGATGAACTTAGTCTTTTGCATCAAGCATAAGAAGACTGAATTTAAATTGGTAGAAGAGATCACAAACTGGATAATACTATTCACCAACTACCTCAAAAGTGGAGAACTCCTAGAAGATAAATTTGTATGGACACAACTCAGAAAGAGAGAGAGAGTCGTGCCCTTTCTGCTTATCAATGACACTTTTTATAAAAGATCCTTTGATTAACTACTTTTGTGCTATCTCTTAGACAAAGAGGCTAAGGAAGTTGTGTATGAAGTACATTCTGGAGGTTGTAAAGCTCATCAATTGGGCCCAAAAATGATGATGAAGATTAAGTGTATAGGCTACTACTGGCCGACTATGGTGGGAGATTACATGGAATATGCAAGAAGATATCACCTATGCCAAATTCTGGCGACTTCCTCCATCAACACCCAAATCCTCTATATCTAATAGTGTCCTTATGGTCATTCATGGCATGGGGTATAGACATCATCGTCCCAATCAAACTATCTTCTTCTAGAGAACATTACTTCATACTAGCAGTAACTGATTATTTCTCTCAGTAGATTGAAGTAATTCCATTGAAAGAAGTAAAAACAAATGTTGTTATCAACTTCTTTCAAGCAAATATTTTGTACCAATTTGGTGTTCCTCAAAGGATCATTTCTGATAATGGACCATCCTTCAGAAGATTCATGGTAGGATGATTCATGCATTGCCATAAGATAGATTGGAGATATTTATTCATCTATAATATGAGTGCCAACAAGCTCACTGAGGCATTCAATAAGGCACTTTCCAAGATTTTGAAGAAGGTTGTTGCTAGAAATAAGGACTGGCACCAAAAGCTTTCTAAGGCACTGTGAGCTTATCACACCACATATCAAACTCCTACCCAATCAACATCATATGCATTGGTGTTCGGGACTAAGATAGTCTTGCCACTAGAAGTGCAAATCCCTTCTCTAAGGATTACCTTGCAAGAAGAAATCACAAGAGAAGACAGTGTTCATCTTCACCTTGATGAACTAGACTCTTTAGAGAGACAAAGCTCATGACATAATAAAACCTGGACATGTATCATGTATAAATGACTAGGGCTTACAACAAGATGGCTTGACTTAGGTTATTCCAGAAAGGAGAAACGCTGTTAATTCTGAGAAGACTCATAATCCCAAACTGAAATAAGAAAGCCAAGTTCAAGGCTAATTGGGAAGGCCCTTGTATCATCAAAAGGATTTTTGAAGGAAAATTCTACCAAATGATCAATGACAAGGAGGAAAGGCTTATGCCACCAATCAACGGCTGATTCCTCAAAAAATACTATACCTAAGCCCTAAGGGCAATAATGTAACAACCAAAGGTGTTTATGTTTTGTCTATGACAGAATGTTCAACTTTCTCAGAAAGCAACACTCAATCAAACAAGCATTTCATGTTTCTCAAGGTAAAATATGGACACAGAACTCCATCCATCTTGCATGGCAATCAAGTTTGTATTAACATGGCAATTTAAACCCACACCTCCATGACACATTAAAGCCACTTCTATGTGGTGAACCAAATCTACTTATTATGACAAATTAAATCTACTTTCACATGGTAAACTAAGTCCACTTTTATGAGGTAAATTAAAATTCATCTTGCATGGCTATCAAGCTCACATTTATATGGCAACTATGTCCACTCTCACATGGCAAATCAAGTCCATGTTACATGATGATTAAGCTCGTATCTATTTAGTGAACTAAGTCCACTTCTAGGTGACAAACCAAGTCCATTTTCATATTGCAACTTAAACCTATTTCCACGTAGTAACCTAAGTCCACTTCTACGTGACAACGTAAGTCTACTTTTATGTGGTAACTTAAGTCTACTTTCACGTGGTAACCTAAATCTACTTTCATATGGCAAATTAAGGTTACTTGTACGTGGTAAACTAAGTTCACTTCTATGTCGTAAACCAAACTTATTCCTACATGGCAAACTAAGTCCACTTCCACGTGATAATCTAAGTCCATAAATGTTGATACAAGGGCAATTACTTAAAGTTTGTTCACACCCTCTCCTCTCATCAGAATTTGAAATCAGACTACAAAGGGGGTAATTTGTTTGAGGTGATTTTTGCAATAATTAAAGTTAATAGAAATATAATTAAAATTAAGACTTATATGCCACTAAATTATGGCTCAAATGTAAGTCTCGGTCAAACTTAAATCGTATCCAAGTATGATCAAAAATTGAGCTTAAATTATTGAAAAATTTGGGCTCTAGTGAAGCCTAATCCAAATGGGTTAATTGGACTCAATTTTTGGAGCAAAATTGGGTTCAATCTAAAACTTAGGCCAAAATGACAAAATACAAGAATTTAATAGAGTCTTGGTTTAAATAAATCCTCATAAGTTGGTCCTTAACTGCATTTTTCTTACAAATAGACCCTTGAAATAAAATTTTTTTTAGAAAAGTTCAATAAAATATTAAAATCACAAACTAGTCCGGTAAAATTTAGAATTTACAAATAAGTCCCTCAAAGGATCAATACTTATAATTTGATCCCCATAAAAATCCAAAATTTACAAATAAATCCCTTTAAAATTTTTTATTTGCACATAAGCCATTAAAATTTTACATTTTATAAATAAGTCCTTCAAAAAAAATTTATTTGTGAATAAGTCCAAATTTTGTTCCAAAAAGACCCTAAAATTTTTAAAACTTTATAAATAAGTCCTTTTTATAGAAAATACCCCTTGAAAATTATAAAATTATAATTTATTCTATTTTTTGAGAAAAATTTACAAATAGCCCCCTATAATTTGAATACAAGGGATAAGTACAAATTTTCAAATTTTATTATCCATAATAAATAACCTTATCTGTATCTCTTTACAAGTTCATCCAAATTTCAAATAAGCATATCTATATCCGTCTACATCCACATCAATTATTCAAAATTCAAACGAAAAAATTTAATTTCAACCTAACTCTATCTCTTCATGGACCTATAAAAATTCATGAAAATTTGCAAATCAAAAACATAGAAGAGATCAAAAAGAGAGATCAAAGGACTGTGAAAAAGAATATTGCTGAATCTACAGATACAATAGGAAATCGAAGATAAAATACAATCGGGTGAGTTTCGATAGTTAGCTTTGTTTCATCCTTCTCTTCTTTGCCGCTTGTGCACAACAATCATGTCTAATCATCCACCACTGGTAACTCCTGTTGCCCACTTATGAGCCACCTTCGGTGCCCAAGTCACTGGTAATTGTTGGCTTTATGGTGTCTCGAATCCGGATTTTCCGGATAGTCTTAATTATATTAATGGGCCTAATCCTTATCTAGATTTATCTTCTAGAAGTCTTAAATTAGTAGAAGTCTTGTTTGAGTCAGTCTTCTATTTTGACTCAAACATCATTAGGCCACATCTATAAATACACCATTGATGTAAGGGTCTCAAGATATAGAAAAAGAGAGGGAGAGTTGGTGATATTGGAGTTTCGTCTCCGTCGTTGTAATCTTCTCTTTTCTCTTCCTCATTAATACAATATTCTCTGGATCGTCTTCCCACATATATCTCTTGTGTGCTATCTTTTCCTCTTTTCTGTTCTTCCTCTATATTGTGAATTGTGGTGGACATCGATATTTTCCGCAACAAGTGGCATCAGAGCTTGGTTCAATATGTCTACTACGAAGTTCGATATAGAGAAATTCAATGGAAAGCAAGGATTTCCTATTTGGCAAGCAAGAGTTCGTGCAATTCTTACTCAACAAGGGTTGAGACACACATTGGAGGACGTCAAGCCTGAAGATGTCACCAAAAGTGTCTGGGAAAACCAAAAGGCCAGCGCACATAGCACAATCATCCTCAGTCTTACCGATGAGGTACTCTATCCATTTCTTGATGAAACATCACCTTCAGAGTTATGGAAAAAGCTGGAGAAATAGTATATGAGTAAGTCTATCTCAAATCGAGTTTATTTAAAGCAGAAGCTTTTCAATTTTCGAATGACAGAAGGTACGAATATAGTTGATCATCTTAATGCTTTCAATAAACTTGTCTCTCAATTGTTAAGCATTGATGTTAAAATTGAAGATGAAGACAAGGCAATTATTTTATTATCGTCCTTACCTCCTTCTCTTGAGAATCTTAAAACTACTCTCATGTATGGAAAGGATTTGAAATGTGACGATATTTCTGCTGCCCTTCTATCTAATGAATATTTGAAAAAGATTGGAGGGGATGTGTCACACTCAGAAGCATTAATTGTCAGAGGTCGTACCAAAGAAAGATCAAGAACAGATCGTTCTAGATCCAAATCCAAAGAAATAAATTACAGGTATTGTAAGAAGATGGGACATGCAATTAAAGATTGTTGAAAGCTCAAAGCAAAGAAAGAAAGAGAATCTCAATCTAAAGAGCAAGCCAAAGAACAAGTTTCAGTTGTTGAAGAGAGTTCTGATGATAATTTGGGTAACGTTCTCTCTATTAGTTCTAATTTTGATCGTTACCATGCTATTTGGATTCTTGATTCTGGTTGTTCTTATCACATGTGTCCTAATAAGGATTGGTTTGAAAACTACACGCCTTATGATGGTGGTTTAGTTTTGATGGGTAATAATAATCCATGCAAAACTGTTGGAATTGGAACAATCAAAATTAAGCTGTTTGATAATATTATTAGAACTCTTACTGATGTCAGACATGTTCCTGATTTGAAAAAGAATTTGATCTCTTTGGGTGCTATGGATTCTGCTGGTTATAAGTATTCTGCTGAAGGTGGAGTTCTTAAGGTTGCTAAAGGCTCATTGATAGTAATGAAGGGCCTAAAGCATGGAAATTTATATGAGTTAGTAGGAAAAATCGTTGCAAGTGGAGCAGCAATTTCTCAGTGGCAAGTTGCTATGAATGAAGAGATGGATTCTCTTCAAACGAACCATACTTGGGATCTGATGAAATTACCAAAAGGTAAAAGAGCAATTGGTTGCAAGTGGGTATTTCGAAAGAAAGAGGATTTCTCTAAGATAGATGGTGTTAAATTCAAGGCCCGTTTAGTTGCAAAAGGGTATTCACAAAAGAAGGGTATTGACTTTAATGAAATTTTCTCTCCTGTGGTTAAACACACATCTATTCATTTTCTACTTGCTTTAGTTGCTTTTCATAATCTTGAGTTAGAACAGCTTGATGGCAAAACTGCCTTTCAGCATGGAGAATTAGAAGAACAAATTTTTATGCAACAGCCTGAAGGGTTCATCCAAGAAGGCAAAGAAAATTTTTGTTGCAAGTTGAACAAATCACTTTATGGTTTGAAACAGTCTCCAAGGCAATGGTATAAAAGGTTTGACAGTTTTATGCTAGGTCAAGATTTCCATCTACTGCAAACATGATTGCTGTGTTTATTTTAAGATGCATGCCAATAACTCATTTATTATATTGCTTCTTTTATGTTGATGGAATGCTTATCGCTACTCAAGACATATCTCTACTGATGATTTAAGTTTAAAATGAAAAAAGAATTTGAGATGAAAGATTTAGGTGCTGCAAGGAAATTCTCGGTATGGAGATTGATTGAGATCGAAAGCATGGAAAATTATGGCTTAAACAGAGCAAATATCTCGAGAAGATTATTTCTCGTTTTCACATGTAGAATTCAAAATCCGTCAGTACTCCTTTGGCATCTCACTTCAAGCTTTCAGCTCAACAATATCCTTCTACAGATGAAGAGCATGCATACATGGAGAACATCCCATTTTCAAGTGTTGTTGGAAGTCTAATGTATGCTATGGTATGCACACGACCTGATATTGCACAAGCAGTCAGCGTTGTTAGTCGTTACATGGCAAATCCAGGAAAAGAGCATTGGCAGGCCATGAAATGGCTATTAAGATATATTAAAGGTACTCTTAATATTGGTTTATGTTTTCGACAGAAACACAGTGCAAGAGGCCAAAATTATTGGCTACGTCGATTCAGACTATGCTGGAGACCTTGATCGATGTCGATCCCTCACTGGTTATCTTTTCACTCTTTGTGGAGGACCTATTAGTTGGAGGTGTACCTTACAGTCAACTGTAGCATTATCTACAACAGAGTCTGAGTATATGGCAGCTACAGAAGCCGTCAAAGAAGCTCTATGGCTAAAAGGTTTGGCAAGTGAAATTGGTTTTTCTCAACATGTTCTTCCTATTTTTTGCGACAGTCAGAGCGTCATACACCTTGCGAAGAACCAAATGTACCATGCCAGATCAAAGCATATAGATGTCCGATTTCATTTTATTCGGGAAATTATTGAAGACGGCGAGATTTCTTTACAAAAGATTCATACTTCAAGAAATCCTGCAGATATGTTGACGAAGGTGATTCCGATTGATAAGTTCAACCTCTGTTTGGACTTGATCAATATTCAAGGTCGTTGATCCTATCCCAGGAGGTAATGGTAAAGACATCTATTGAAGATTCAAATTCAGAGAATAAGATGATTCGAGCCAAGGTGGAGATTGTTGGCTTTATGGTGTCTCGAATCTGGATTTTCCGGATAGTCTTAATTATATTAATGGGCCTAATCCTTATCTAGATTTATCTTCTAGAAGTCTTAAATTAGTAGAAGTCGTATTTGAGTCAGTCTTCTATTTTGACTCAAACATCATTAGGCCACATCTATAAATACACCATTGATGTAAGGGTCTCAAGATATAGAAAAAGAGAGGGAGAGTTGGTGATATTGGAGTTTCATCTCCGTCGTTGTAATCTTCTCTTTTCTCTTCCTCATTAATATAATATTCTCTGGATCATCTTCCCACATATATCTCTTGTATGCTATCTTTTCCTCTTTTCTGTTCTTCCTCTATATTGTGAATTGTGGTGGACATCGATATTTTCCTCTATACCGTGATGGTGCGACTGAATTGAGTCGCATGTTAGTTTCTCTTAAAAAATCAAAAAGAATGAGACAAAAAGCCGTTGGTATGGGTTACACGGTGGAACTGGTCGAATAAAAGAGTTTTTAATTAAGAGTGTTAAAATTGATGTGGTTAAATCACACCTCAAGGGGGAGATTGTTATAATATTAGGTGTGATAAATTAGTCCCACATCGGATATTGGATAGATAGGGTCCAATATATATAGTGAAAAAGGCCCATATCCCATGAGCTTAAGCTTTTGGGATGGTTTGGTGTCCGGTTTAATATATTATTCCGGTTCGACACTCTTTCGGCTCCCCCAACAGGTAATCGCCGACTCAGCCTCCAGGTTTGCCCCATTAGATCTTCTGCCTCTCCAAAAAGCCTACTGCACCTACGCCATGCTGTCGAGCTCGCTGCTGCCTTTGTGGTTTCATTCCCATCATTGTTCGTTTCAAGCCGCCTCATCACCACCGCCACCCAAGCTGCCTACCCTTTCATCGCTGATCAGGGAAGTCAACCTTGCCACTTCTCCACCCAACCGACCCACATCGAGCTCCAACCTTACCTCACTACATTAGCCTCACCACTAACCACGTCCATGGCTGGCTACTCGCAATCCTTCTTGCCGCTCACATCCACCATGAACTCAGCCACAGCCAAGGTCACCCTTGCACTGGGTCTCTCCTCGTGTGGCCTCTTCCTCCACAGATTGCACTTGCAACACCACCTTGCTTGCTCTCGGCTTATAGCAAGGCTAGATCCAGCCGAATTTGGGTAAATCCTATTAGAAATATGGAGGCTGGGGGCCACCCTGCCCTATTGTGGCCAAGGCTATCCAAATTCAGCCATAGGAGAGGCCAGGCCACTCCCAACCCAATCATGAAAAAACATGGGGGGGCTTTGACTTAGAGATGAAGAAGAAGCCCAAAAAAAGTATTAAAAAAATAGGAAAAGGCTTATGCTATATAAAAAAAGAAGTTTTGGGCTTAAGGTAGTAGAAGAAAGAGAAAAGAAATATAAAAATGTTATGTAAAAAAAGAAAAAACAAGATAAAAAATAAATTCAGCAAAAATTATTTTAAAAAAGGTTTTCGACATTGTGGCTGTTCGTAATTTTCGGCATGATGGTGAACTCTCGATAACACCTTGACCACCTGTGACCCTTAGTAATGAAGATGGTGAATCCATGACCTCGTTGCAGCTACTCATAGTGCCTTAGAGATAATAATGAAGATGGCGATGAAGACAGTAAATCCATGACCCTACTGTGGCCATCCACAGCCCCTCAAAGATGATAGATTCTTATCACCATAAGCCAACCTTTGGGCTCATATTCAAACCAGCCTTCAAGCTCATATCAAAGTCAATCTTCAAGCTCACACTAAGTCAGCCTTTGGGCTCACACCAAGTTAGTCTTCGGACTAGCATTTGGCCAACCATTGGGCTCACACTAAGCCAGGGTCTTTAGGCTTGCACTCAGCCAGCCTTCAAGCTCGCACTCAACCAATCTTTGGGCTTGCACTTAGCTAGCCTTTAGACTCACACTCAACTAGCCTTTAGACTCACACTTAGCCAACCTTGGGCTCATACTCTAGCTAGCCTTTGAGCTCATATCCAAGCTAGTCTTTGGGCTTGCATCTTAGCCAACCTTTAGGCTCACACTCAGCCAGCCTTAGAGCTCGCACTCTAGCTAACCCTCAGGCTTGTGTCGAAGTCAGCCTTCGGGCTTGTATTTAGCTAGTTTGTAGGCTTGTGCTCAAGCTAGCCTTCAGGCTCACACTTAGCTAGCATTTGAGTTCACACTTAGCTAGCCTTCTGGGCTCACACTTAGCCAGCCTTCGGGCTCACATTCAGCCATCCTTTAGGCTTGCACTTAGTCAGCTTTTGAGATCTTACCTTAACCAGCCTTCTAGCACACATCTAAGCTAGTCTTTAGACTCACATTCAATTAGCCCTCGAGCTCATACTAAGCCATCCTTTGGGTTCACACATTTGAAGCTAGGTTACGAGTCCATTTAAAAATATCATAAATAGTAAAAGACCCTCAAGTCAAATTGATTAATATGAAATTGAACTCAATCACCAATAAATGGACAAAAGGCCAAGTTGGCTCAAATGTACTTAAATTAGCCAAACAAATGAACTAAAACCCAAATCAAATTGAGTTAACTTAATCCAAATAAACTCAAAATCAATTATAATCAGACTCAAGATAGGTTAATTTAAAATCAAAGTTCAAATCAAATTCAATTTGGATTGAACTAAGCTCAGATCAAACTCTAATTGAGTTAAATCAGGTCCAAATTAAAAGAACAAACTCAAAGTCAAATAAAAACCTGGACAAGATGAGCTTGAATTAAAATTAAGTTCAACTAAATTGACTTGAACATGAACCAAAGTCCATCAAGGTGTAGACCCAAACTTGATAAAGGTCCAATACAAGGTCAAACTTGACTCAAGTTAAATGAGGTCAAACTCAGACCTGAACTAAATAAGGTCAAACCAAGTCTCATTGGGTACACTGAGTCTTTGACAATACCTCAAAGCCATAAACAAAGGGTAATATTACCACCCTCACCTGAACCAAAATTAGTTCAAATAAGAACTAAATAAAATAAAACTGAGTCTCGTTGAGTGTGCTACAAAAGCATTTAGCAATATTTCAAAGTTATACCTAACTCCATAAGATATTGTTGATGCTATCAAATAAAAAGTTAATTTTCAACATGCTTTCCTAATTGTCAATATGCTCAAAGCTATTTGCCACACTTCCAAGTTATATCCAACTCCATAGGCTATTAGTGATGCTATAAAACCAAAGAAGTTAATTGTCAATGCGCTCAAAATTATTTGTCACACTTCGATGCTAGTCAATCCCATAAGTCATTAATGATGTATCTTCCAAGCTATATCTAACCCTATAAGCTATTGGTGATACTGCCAAATCAAAAAAGTTAATTATCAACACACTTCAGGATGTTGATCATACTTAAAAGTTATACCCAACCTCATAAGTTAGTCAACCCCATAAGATATATCTAAGGTAGTCAACCCCACAAGTAGTTGACGATGTGCCTTTCAAGCTAGCCAACTCCAAAAGTATTTGGTGATGTATCTTTAAGCTATAACAAACCTTATAAGACATTTGTGACACTATCCTAATCAATAAAGTTATCACCTACATCTTATTGGCTATGAAAATATTTTAAAAACTAAGAAAGTTATCGTCCATGCCTTACTGGCTATGGAAACACTTCAAGGTTCAAGGAGTTATCGCCAATGTCTTGTCAGCTAATGGAAACACTCCAACCAAATGGCGTTATCACCCACACCTTATTAGCTAACGGATACACTTCAACCCAAATGGAGTTATCACTCATGTCTTATCAGCTAATGAAAACACTCTAACCCAAATGGAGTTATTGCCAATATCTTATCAGCTAATAAAAACATTCCAAAACCCAATGAAGTTATCACCTGTGCCTTATCGGCTATAGAAATACTTCAAAACTAAAGAAGTTATTGTCTACATCTTATTGACTATGGAAACACTTTAAAAACTAAAGAAGTTATTATCTACATCTTATTGGCTATGAAAACACTTTCAGACCAAAGGAGTTATTGCCAACACCTTATTGGCTAATAGAAATACTCTAACATAAACAAAGTTATCTCCAACACCTTATTGTCTAATGGAAATATTTCAAATTATGAAGTTATCATTGATGCTCAAAGTCATTGAAAATACTTTAAACTTCTCATATTCCTTTTCATGTTTTGGGTTTGATGCTACATGGTCTGGTGTAGGGGAAGTAGGGCAGCAACACATTAAAACTTCCCCTCCATTCTTTTCCTTTCTTCATTTCATTTATGTTTTCTATTATTCTATATTAAAATTTGTTATAAAATGAGTATATACCCTTGCTTAAACTATATATCATCTTTTCTAAATCAATCAAATATTTTCGACTTTTTCTTTTTATGTCTCTATTTTATTGGCTAGGTTTCTTATTTTAGGAGTTTCTTAACAATCATCGAGGTAATTAATAATGACTTGTGCTTATTGGAAGTCAATATTCCCACAATCCCTAATAGTGTGCTTTAAATTAAAATAAATCTTAATTTGTAATTTGAGATCGCTCCTTGGGGTCTTTGCTATCTCAAATAGTCAACTTCAATCCTACAATTTAGAGAGCACATTGATGTCGAAGAAGTGATATAAGCTAAAAAGAAATCTAAAGGTAATAGTACGTAGAAGAAAGAGCCTCAAAGGGTCAAACTACCCAAGCAAAAAAGCAAAGGATTAAATAAAAGGAGCGTAGGCTCAAATTTTTGGCCTATATGCTACTGAATAACTCAAGCCCCAAGGTCCTTATTCAAATTGAATACCGAGACCTCCAGTAAAGGCCTTTGCCAACTCGTAATACTAGGCAGCATGTCAACAAATCAAGATATTGTCACTTCCATTGGGACTATGGTCATGACACTGAAGAGTGCAGGCACCTTAAAAATGAGATTGAAAGACTCATCAAAGAGGGACGCTTTGGATAGTTTGTTCATCGAGGTGAATGAACTGAAGAGGCTCATGTGTTGGAACCTCCTCTGCAAGACTCTCCTCAAAGGAATCTCACTGTTGAATTGCATAACTCTGCAATAAAGGACAACCTAAATATGATCTTAACGGACCACCCATCAATTTAGGGTGATGCCTCAATGCTAGCTTATAAATTCCAAATCATCACTAAGGGGCATGAGGAGCAGAAGGAGGAAATGAAAAGCCATCACCATGAGCCAGAGTATCGAGACATAATCTTTTCGGCAAAGAATCTAGAGGGAATTTTGACATTGCACAATGATGCATTAGTGATCTTGGCAATCTTGGATAGCTATGCTACACAGCATATCATGGTTAATACAGAAAGCTTAATAAATATTTTGTTCACCTGAGCTTATAGGCAGATGAAGATTAAGTAAAAGCTAGAGTCATATGTCGAGACACTCATTGGATTTATGGGATATCTAATTACCCCACTTAACATAATCAATCTAATCCTCATAGTTGGAGAGAACCCCAAGAGCACCACGATCAAAGCAAAGTTTATAGTGGTTTAGATGCGCTCTGCCTATAATGTAATCCTAGGTCACCCAACACTTAATTAGTTCCAAACGATAATCTTAAATTTTTATTCAATAATGAGATTTTTGACTAAATATGGTAGAGGTGAAGCATGGGGGGACCAAAACCTTACAAAGAAGTGTAAGGTGGCTTACTGTTAGGATAACTCTGACTGCAAGGGTAAAGGTCTAGCAAAGGCAGAAGTCAATGAGCCCATCTTTGATCCAAGAAAAGCACATGCTGGACCAACAACATAACTTGCCAACTCGATTTCAGGTGGTATAATGCTTTCAAGCACATGGCATGTTGATAACCTCAAAAGGTTCTATCCCTAAAATAAATCGTCTCCTTTTTTATTTTTAGAAAATTTATTTTTTGTGAAATACTAGATTGTAACACCTTGTTCTACATGAGGCATAAGACCTTGGCTTTGTGATAAGCATAAAGACTTTGTTCCACATGAGACATAGGATCTTGACTCCGCAATAGGTATAAAGGCCTCATTATGCATGAGTCATAAGACCTCGATTCCTCACCAAGCACAAAGACCTCGTTCCACACTAGGCATAAGTCCTTGACTCCATACCAAACATAAAGACCTCATCTGCATAAGGCATAAGACTTTGGCTTTGCACCAAGTACAAAGACTTGTTTTGCATAAGGCATAACACCTTGGCTCAATGCTAGGCAAAAAGACCTTATTTTGTACGAGGCATAAGACCTCAACTTCACTATAGATACAAAGACCTCATCCCATACGAGGCATAAGATCTTGGCTTTGCATCATAAACAAAGACCTTATTCCGCATGAGGCATAAGACCTCGATTTTGCACCATGCACAAAGACCTCATTCTGCGTAAGGCATAAGGTATCGGTTCTGCACCAGATATAAAGACCTTGTTCCATAAGAGGCATAAGAGCTTAGCTTTATGCCAAGTACAAAGGCCTCATTCTACATGAGGCATAAGACCTCAGCTCTACACTGGACACAAATACTTTGTTCCATACAAGGTACAAGGCCTCAGTTCATATGGGGTGTAAAACCTTGGGTTTAGACAACAAACTAGAACCCTTTTATTAAATATGGGTGTTCAGTTCCTATTCTAAAATTCACCCAAGCCGCGTGGGGCAATCACCGATAAACACCACCATGAATATGTTTCATCTTAGGGAAGGGCCCAAACTCGAATTCCCAAAGCCATTTCACTCAAGGAACTAAGATGACTAGTCTATATTCACTTTGGAAAAAATATTCTATTAGAGTGACACTAGTGCAAGAAAGTGAATGAGAAAGAGGATTTTTTTTATAAGACCTAAAGTTTAGTCATTACTCGAACACAAGCGGTGGATTACAAAAGAAAGCTATCCTAACTATCCTTTGGCAAGTTAGAAACTTTTATTAAGCCCCCTTCATCTTTGGAAGAGTCAAGAGAATGGGCAAAACTGGGGCTAGAAATTTCCTTGGTATTCCCACCTGGGAATGGGTTGCCATTAATGACCTCCCCATACTCTTGCTGAAATCACTCCACTCAATCTAAATCAAAGAGCTCCACATGCAAACTATGTGGGTTGAAGTTCGACCTCACTGAGCTATGAATCACTCTATCTCGGCAAGTTAGGCACCAATCCTCATATGCCTTGTCATTGAGATGCCCTAAATACTTCAAGTACACCTTGCTATATTTATATTCTTGGATTGTGAGTCCTTGGTGTCCTTGATGAACAATTCAAACTCTTTGCTTCAACAAAAGGTGATTGCATTTTCCTTGGTCTTGATGAGCTCGATGGTGTGGAGCCTTTGTTGTTTTTCATTCTCTTGTTGAGCTACATCATGCTCCTCCTCAACCAATTTCTTCTTCTCCTTGGCAACTCTCCAATTTTCCTTAGCATAATCCATTCTTTTATAGCCTTTTTTCTTGCCCTTGTGCTCAACAACAATGGAAGATTGAGATTTGGTGAGCTCTAGCCAAAGTAAGTCCAAATTGAATTCCAGAGGCTCGATGTAGGCCTCAACTGTACTGAGCTTCACCTTGTAGCCAAAACCTCCCTCTGTGCTTTAAAAAATGCCTTTCAACATGATGAAAGTACTCAGCCATCTAAAAGCTGAGTAAAAAGCCAGTGCTAAGAGTTATATGTAGAAAGTGAGGACAATGGAGATGACCAAGATGAGAAAACTTACATCATACATGGCATCAACCCCATTCAAAAATAATTCCCCAACCAACATCCTTGTGATGTGGGAATTCAGGTTGAAGGCCCCTTCAAGAGCATTTCCATCAGTCCCCTTGCCATGGCATCTTATGGGGCTTGGTGTAGTACATCGAGATTCATCCAGAGGAGAAACCAAAAGCAGAATATTTACCTCCCAAGGTAGCTCAGGCTTAGGTGGACTCTCCTCTAGCACCTCAGTAGCCTCGAGGGGTTTCCCCGGGTACCTCAATGGTCAAAATCTTTAGAGACTTCGGTTGGGGCTGATGGGGAAGGACTTATTTTCTCCTTCTTTCTATTTCTCTTACACTGTAGAGGAGCCAAGCTGCTACTCTTACAAACTATAGGTGCTTCCTTCTACTTCTTCTCCCTCCTCACGAGACTGATGGTTCAAAATGTTCCTCAGCACCTTTTTCTTCCTTCTTAGACTTTCGAGAAAGCTGAGGAGGAGCAACTTGAGGTGCACTGGCTCATTGATGAAGAGCCTCATTCATGAAAATGACCTTATCGAGACTTGCAAGCAATGTTGAGATAACTATCAAGCGAATATTCAAAACAAATAAAAAGCTCAAGGGTATGGAACATACCAAAGTCTTGAGCCATATCCAAGGTCATGAACCTTCTTCTTGCTTGGCACTCCCAATTCACTTTAGAATCTTGAGTCCTCCTTCTGGATACTCTTATCAGGTGATCCTTGCAAAAATAGATTGTCCGAAGAGACATTATCCCATCCTCGGCACAAGATATTATCTTCCATTAGAGCCTTAGCTATGACCACCTCAAAAAGCATCCCAACATATTTCTACCATCAAGGTCATGTCCTTTATAGTTTCTAAGGCTCAAAATGTGATGATAAACCCCATCACGTTGGGGACAAGTTGATCTAGTGTGATGTGCAGATAAGCCAACACATCTAAGATAAATTTATCTATAGGGTACCCTAGTCTCCCCTTAAACATCTCCTAAAACACTATGAACATGTGGCCAAATTGGTCCTTGAGGATGGGGTTGTCCTTATTAGAACCAACCCGCCCACCCCCCCAATACGTCACTCTCAATGCCATCAAAGAATTCAAAGACCTGAAGAGTTATTTATGTTCTTCTCCCAAGGATTTGTTTAGTTATCCAGACTCAAATGGGTTGAAGACCTACATTACTTATCGAGGTAAGAAAGATTGAGTTCAGATTATAAAAATTCAATCCTAGTTGGTATTAAAATTAGAAAAACCAAGCTATCATGTGAATGGTTCAAGGGAGTTAAGATCAACCATTTGATAGACCTTACCATGTAATCGAGACATAAAAATAGGATCATTTATAGACTAAGGTGATCCAAGAGCATACGATATCCACACCTAACATGGTGTCCAAGCCTAAAGGAAAATTGGCTCTTCCCTAAATCATGGTTTACAAGAAACAAGATCTAACTCTTAGTTCTCCAAACGAGAAGTGCAATTGAGAGAGAGAGAGAGTACCTAAAGAATGGGTAGAGGAAACACTTGTAACTATTGGCCAATATGGCAACTTTTGAGAGAAATTATGAAACACAATTTTCGATTATAAATATGATAAAGCCCCAATATAAATTTTAAGATAATTACATTCAAATTTTCAAATAATTTCAATAATTATCAATCAACCACAAGTACAATAATGTGAATAAAGATAAGGAAAGAACGACATCATGATTTTTACATGATTTGGAGACCAACAGCTCCTACTCCACAACCCCAGCCTCATTCTTGAGGACTTGAATTACTCCATTAGTGGTGTCACTTCTTGAGGTGAAGCAAAACCTTTACATTTACTTGCAAACTGCAAGTGTTACTTCTTGGGTGAAGCTATGCCCATCGCTCGATTAGGGTGAAGCCATGCCCGTACAACCAATCTCTCCAACCAAAAGGATCCACTCTACACCAGAGCTATTGTACTTTCATACTCCTAACACCTAGAAGTGTTTACAAGTAGAAAAATGAAGAAGATATTATATTTAAAGCTCACAACAAGATCACTCAAATATTGAGAACAAGGGCTATGAGGATTTGATATGAGATTTGAAAGTTTAGATCATTTCTTAGACTAGTAGGCTTGGGAGCTTTGATATCTACTCTAATGAGTATGTGAAATTGTGAAAACTTGTTAGGAAAATCCCAACTATATCTATTTATATCTTATGGGTCAAAGCTAGCCATTGGGAGTAAAATATCACTGTTTATTTTGCTCCAATGGTTAAAAAAACTAGCTATTAGTTACAGAAACTTCATGAACTAGACATCTGCTTGGATAATCGGATGTTCATTATAGGAAAAACCAAAACTACCAACAAGATAGTTGGACATCCATTTGAAAATTGGGTGTCTGATACTATAGCATTATTGTGACATTACTATAGCATTACTATGGCAATGTTGGAGTTGATTTTATCCTTCTCGAACATCCAATTATCAATGAGGCATCTAGTTCTATATAGGACTAAAGATCGATTCCTCAGTCTGACCCAACTAGTAGGCCGATTCAAAAGCGGATATCTAGTTTAGTCAAAAAAAACTCTACTAAGAGCTTTCCACAGAATTCTATATAGCGAATGGTCTAAACTATAAACCTCAAAAATAAATCCTCAATTTGACTAAATAAAATGAAAATCTAAACCTAGTTAAATTGAGTTTAATCTCTTGAGCTTTCTTTAAGCCATCTTCAAAATTCAAGTTTCATTTGTTGATCCACCATCATGCCTCATCTTCAATATGTTCATCCAAACTTGAGACTTCTGAATGAGCTTGATCTTCATTTTAAATTTGATTTGGCTATAAGCTACATATGCTTAAGAAATCATCAAATACATGGTTTAGTCATTATCAAAACTACAAATGACAACACTAGCTAACTAAGTAGAGGCGACTAGTGTGAGGGTTCCCACAAGCAAAATTAGGTGCGCTTGTAGCTAGAATTGCCACTATAATCATTCCAAGTGCTAGAGTGATAACAATGGCAAAAGGCACAATGTCACTAGCGGGGAGTTTCTCAATGGTGGCTAAGACTTAGAATCAAAAATAAAAAAGTTAAAATGTGGATTTCCTCTAAAATTTGACTTTATAGCCTCAAAGAGCCACTCTATGTTTGACGTGTGGAAGAATCTATACTGAGTGGAATAGCTCATATCATTTCAAACCAAGGCATAAATCTCAATGGTCTTGTATCAAGTATCAAACCAAGCTGTTGAATTGCTAGCCATTAGCATGATGCGATAGGATAGTGCCTTGGGAAGGCACAAGCACCATGATTAGGAGATGATATACTACATTGATGAGAGGAGATGGTTTAATTTTTAAGAGATCACTGAGTATCCTAAGAAAACAACTACCTCTTAGATACCCTGAACACTAAGTCCTAGAAGTTGGATATCTAGGCTTGGGAAATATTGATGAAACACTAAAATAAATTGACCGAGTTAAAGGATCAATAAGAATTGAACCCAAGACCACTTGCAAATTAATACATCTAAGGTGAAAAATTACCTTAAGGCCAAGATGTGGAGAGCTCTCAACACACAAGCTACGAGAAGCCCAACTCATCTCAACACTAAAATGTGAGAAGCTCAGTGTCCTCAACTGAGGGTTATGTAAAGAGATTACACCGAGTTACTAGTAAGTTCGGATACCTTAGTGTGAGTAAAGCAGAGTCTATATCATTATGGACTTTTATTCAAAAGGAGATTTCGAGAGATTCAAGATCCATAGTTGTATGTTACGAGTAATTCAACATAATTATAGTCTTAAATCATAGGATTCAAATACACTTCATACCTTATAAATACCACCATCTTTGAAGAGGTAAGGACTAATGTTTTTTCTTCTTTCCACTATACTCTGCATGTACGCCACTAACTTGAGTATTAGAGTGGTTGTCATTAGAGAATTTTCAGTTATCCTCTTTACCTTTTCTTTTGTTGCAAATCAATCTTAAGAAGACTCTCGGACCAAAACTGGTAGATAAACTGAGCTCTGTTATTTTTAAAGTTAATTTATGTTATATTCATGTTACATTTACAAGTGAATGTGAAAGATCCTTTACATGATTTCTTATATCACTAATGTGTGAACAATATATTTTTATTATATCCAATTACAATATTAGACAAGAAGAGATGACAAATATTTAAGTATGTCGTATTGTTGAATTAAGTGAGACAAAACAATATGCTCATTATAAAAAAACATAACAAATGGCAATTTGAATGAAAAGATAAAAAATAATATATTTAATATTTTATTTCATAAAAAGTTTATATGAAAATAGATTTTTAAAAATTGATTATTTTACAAATTGCAAATGAAAGATATAAGAATCTAAAATATTTCAAGTATGGATGCAATTTAGATTTTGATATATGCGGACTATTATTTTAGTTGATATTCATATGCACTAGTTATATTGAAGTTTATGTACTTTAAAATTTTAATATTAATTTAATATAAAGGCATGATGGTGGTAGTATACTTATATTTGTTTGTATAATATATATAATTTTATCAATTGCCTTTTATCAAAATTATAAAAATTTATATTTTTGTTGTTAAAATTTTCAACCATCGCGAGTCTCCTTTACATGTAATATAGTAGTTTAATAAATATATTTTCTATTTTCACTAAATGTTATGTAAATATTTCTCTTTATACATTCACAATTTATATGCATATTAATGATGAAATTTTCTTTGGAGAATCATATATATAATAAAATTAAAATTTATATTTTAACAAAAACTCTAAAATAATTGTAAGAAATATATTGAAAAAAGTGACGTACGCTTAATCAATGAAAAACTATGGAGGAAAAAAATATTGATGTCATGTAAGAAAAAATTTCTATTCTAGATTTAAATTTAAGATATTATTAAGTCCACTCAAAGATGGATAGTAACTTACTATCATATAATTTTTTTTCAAATTAAGGAGGATGAGGAAATTGATTTTAAAAAATGATCAGAACATTCCTTTGATATAACAATTGAGAAACTATTCATATCATTCTAATAATTTTGTTATTAAATTTTATTAAAAATAGTTAGTTTTTAATTTATTTAAGTATAATAATTTTTGCATATGTATGTTATTGATTTTGAATTTTACAATTTTTAATATTCAAACTCAAAGTATAGAATAATAAAAATATATTTTAAGTTTGATATTTGATTTATATTTATTTATAGAAGGAAATATTATTTTATTATCATAGCAAAGAAAAAATCTTACTAAAAATAATTTAATAAGAAAGTAATGCATGTAATGATCATTTAAAATAAAGTGAATGAAATTAAAAACAGAACTATTATAAGTGTGAGATAGAAATTGACCGGGATAGCAAAGACTCTAAGAAGTGACTTTGAATCACAAATCAAAATTTATTTTAATTTAAAGTGCGCTATCAAGTGTTATAAGAACATGACTTCTAACAGACGCAAGCTCCTATTGTTAATTATCCTGATAACTATCAAAAATATTCTAAAATGAGAAATTTAACTAAGAAAATAGAGACAGAAAAAAAATTAAGAAGGCATTTGATTAATTTTAAAAAATGATACATGACTTAAATAAGGGTATTCATTTGATTAATTTTAAGAAGTAATACAGGGTCTAAGAAAAAGTATATTGTCACTTTACAATGAATTTTAATATCAAAAAAATAAAGACACAAAAAGAGAAAGAATAGAGAAAAAGTTTAATATATGAGACCACCCCGCTCCCTCTACACTGGGCCACATGTCATCCGACTCGAATCATGGAAGGGAAAGAGAGAAGTTCAAAATGTTTCTAATAACTTTGAGCATTGACGATAACTTTATGGTTTAAAATGTTTCCGTTAGTTAATAAGACGTCGGTGATAACTTCATTTAAGACTGGAGTATTTCCATTAACCAATTGGGCATTGGCAATAATTTTATTGACTTTGAAATATTTTCATATCTAGACCTGACAATTTTGGTTCACAGGTTGGATTCGAGTCGGGGTAAATTTATAGTATTACACTAAATAGGTCAACCCAAACCCAACATGTTTATTAAATGGGTAAATTTTTTAATACAAATCTGACCCAATTTTTAAATGGATAATTTGACTAAACCTGAATAGACCCATTTATTGTATGGATCAAGTCCAGATCATTACCTGATTTGACCTGAATTAACCTATTTATTTAAATATGTTATAATTTGATTTGGTCTGAATTGATCTAATTTGCTTGAATCAATTCAAATTGACCCAAATGAACCTAAGTTGATTCGACATATTTAATTAATATAAATAATTTTAATATATTTCAAATACTTAAAATAATATTATTATTAAAAACTAATTATAATAAGAAAATACTTAATTTATAAATCATAATTTTAAAAAGTATAAAAAATACTATAAAATATAATATTAAATAATTTTAATTGGCTTAATTAGTAAATTAGTTGACTTAACCCAACCTAACCCATTTATGACCTAATAAATAAACGAGTCAACCGGATCATAAATAGGCTATGCGAGTTAACCAGATTACGATCAGATTATGACTCGACCTAATCATAACAAACTTGAACCTGCTTAATTTGGATCTAGTTAGAGTCAGGTTAATGGGTCAAATCATATATTATCAGGTTTGTTTATAGCTAATAAGGTTTAGGCGATAACTTCTTTGACCTTGAAGTGTTTCTTTACTTTTAAAGTATTTTTATATCTAATAAGACATAGGTGATAATTTCTTTGATTTTGGTATTGTCACCAACAGTTTCTAAGATTGGGTATAGATTTAAGAATTGCATCGTTAACTGCTTTTGAGATTAACTAGCTTGAAAGGATGCATTGTCAACTATTTTTGGAGGTGACTAGTTTGAAAGGGTGCATTGTCAATGGATTTTAGGGTTGACTAGTTTAAAAGGCGCAGTGCCAACTAGTTCTAAAGTTGAGTAACTTAGAAGGGTATATCGTCAACTACTTATGGGGTTGACTAGCTTAAAATGTGGCCAACGACTTTGAGCGTATTATTAGTTGACTTCATTAATTTAGTAGCATCAGCAACGGCTTTGGGAGTTGGGTATAGCTTTGAAGTGTGGTTAACTTCTTTAGTTTGATAGCGTCACCAACAATCTATAGGGTTGGGTATAGTTTTAAAGTATGATTGACAGCTTGGAATATATTGGCGATTAACTTTTTTGATACTTTTTTTACTCTTTTTTGACTTGACAATGTCATCAACAGCTTGTGAGAGTGGATATAGCCTGAAATGTGGCCGATAATATTGAGCATGCTAGTGATTAACTTCATTTAAATAAGACATTGTGACCAACTGACTAAGTAAGTTCAAACTTTCCTTAGTTCAATTTAATTTGTAGTATTGTCAATGCTTTTAGGTTGACATAACTTGAAAGGTACATCATTAATCACTTTTAGAGTTGACTAGCTTCGAAGTATAAGTAACGGCTTTGAGCGTGTTGGTATTTAACTTTCTTAATTTAGTAGCATCACCAATGGCCTAGGAGGTTAGGTATAATTCTAAGTGTGACTAAAGACTTTTGTAACACACCCAGAAAGACTTAGTCTAACATTATTTAGTCCTATTCGAACCAATTTTAGTTCAGATTAGGGTGGTAATGTCACCCATTATTCATGGACTTGGAGTATTGTCAAAGATTCAGCATACACAGTAGGGCTTGGTTTAACCCTAATTAGTTCTAATGAGACTACTATAGTTTGAGTTTGATTTTAATTTTATTTAACTTGAGTCGAGTTCAACCTTATCTTTATTAAGTCTAGGTCTATATCTTGATGAACTTCAGTTCAAATTCAAGTCAACTTAGTTTAATATAATTTTAGTTCAAGCTTAGTCTACCCTAACTTGATTCTGGTTTGACTTTGAGCTCACATTTAACTTGATTTTGAATTACCAAACTTGGATCTATTCGAGGTTGGGTCTGAGTTTATTTGGTTTAGATTAACTCAATTTAGATGTTTTTTTTCCTCTTAGAGTCTACCTCGATTTAGATTTTGGTCCATTTATTTAACTAATTTAAGTCCATTTGAGCCAACTTGGTTTTTGTCTATTTGTTGTAATTGAGTTACTTCACATTAATCAATTTGATTTGAGGATTCTTGACTATATATGATGATTTTAGATGAATCCATAGTCTAGCTTCAAATGTACAAATCTGAAGATTGACTTAGTTCGCAAGCTTGAAAGCTAATTAAGTATGAGCCCAAGGACTGACTGGGAGTGAGTCTGAAGACTAGCTTAGATGTGAGCTTAAAGGTTGACTAAGTGCAAGCTCAAAAGTTAACTAAGTGTGAGTCCAAAGGTTGGTTGAGTGTGAGCTCAAAGGCTGGCGAAGTGCAAGCCCAAAGACTGGTAGAGTGCAAACTCAAAGGTTGACTTGGATGTAAGCCCGAAAGCTAGCTAAGTGTGAGCCCAAAAACTTGTTAAATGCAATCCTGAAGGTTGGCTAGGATGTAAACTCTAAGGTTCGCTAAGTGTGAGCCTGAAGGTTGGCTAAGTGTGAGCCCAAAGGCTGGCGAAGTGCGAATCTGAAGGCTAACTTGGATGCGAGCTCGAAGGCAAGTTGAGTGCGAGTCTAAAGGCAGACTAAGTGCAATCTTGAATGTTGGCTAGGATGTAAACTCTAAGGCTGGATAAGTGTGAGTCTAAAGGTTAATTGAGTGTGAGCCTGAAGGCTAGCCAAGTATGAGCTCGAAGATTGGCAAAGTGTGAGCCCGAAGGCTAACAGAGTATGAATCTAAAGTTTGGTTTGGATGTAAGTCCAAAGGCTAGCTGAGTACAAGCCCAAAGAATGGCTAAGTGCGATCCTAAAGGCTGGCTAGGATACAAACTCTAAGGCTAGCTAAGTGCACACTTCAAGGTTGACTAAGTGTCAGCTCAAAGGCTAGCTGAGTGTGAGCTCAAAGGCCGGCTGAGTGTGAACCTGAAGGCTATCTTAGATGTGAGACCAAAAGTTGGCTAAGTATAAGCTTGAAGGTTGGCTGAGTGCGAGCATGAACCCGAAGGTTAGCTAAGTTCAAGCCTAAAGGCTGGCTTGGATGTGAGCCTAAAGACTGATTTGGTGCAAGCTCGAAGACTGGCTAAGTGTGAGTTGGAAGGCTAGTTGAGTGAGAGCTCAAAGGCTGACTAAGTACAAACCCGGAGGCTAACTTGGAGTGATAGGGATTTGCTGTCTTTAAAGGGGCATGGGTGGCCATAGTAATGTTGAGGATTCACCATCTTCGAGAAGTCACGGGTGGCTACGAGCAGTGTCGAGAATTCGCTGTCTTCGAGGGGGGGATGCGTGTGACTGTAATGGTGTCAAGAATCTGTCATCTTCAGAGGGGCTACGGGTCGCCACAGTGTTGGTGGAGTTCTATTGTTATGCCAAGGACCATGGGTGGTCATGATGTTGATGAAATTCAGCTGAAAATCAAAATGAGAGGATTTTTTATACAAACTCCCTTTTCCCCATTTTTCTATTTTTGCCAAATTTTTTTTACACAACAACCTTTTTATATATTTTTTTTCTCTCTTTCTTCTTCTCTCTCAAGCCCAAAACCTTTCTCCCCTATTTAGCTAGATTTTTCTCTCTTTTTTGGCCAACAAGTTTTTATATCTTTTTTATTTTTTTATTCTCATCTTCTCTCTCCAGTAAGGCTTTATCCCCTTTTCTTTCTTCAAACCAAAGTAAGGAGCTCCAATCTCCCCCATTTCCATGGCTAGATCTAGCCAAATCTTAGTAGAATATAGTCTCCTAAGTCAACAACGAACAACAGGTAGGACTCAACCGAAGCTTGAGATCACGAACCAGGCAGTAGGAGGGCTTGGGCAATGCATTGGCGTGACCTAAGGTGATGAGGATGGTGCGAGCCTTCGAGGAGTAGGCAAAGCTCCGAAGTAGGAGCAGGACCATGCTAGGCCACATGGAGAGAGAGGAAGAATCGGCAGCACACAATGGAGGTGTGAAGGAGAGCATCAAGTGAGGTAGAGCTAGTTTTAAGGCTAGATATGTAGTCAACGGCTCATGCAAGCAAAGGGTTTGTAGTGAAGACCCTGATGAGAGAGGAAAAGAAGTAGAGAAAATGGCAAAGGATAACAAGATAAGCTAAGCAACTTACTTCTTTCTTGGTTCTTTCTGGTTCTCCTTCCTTGGCCTTCTTTGTGCTCAATCTCTTGCTTAATATACATCTCTTTGATCTCCACATTCTACTCTCTGATCTCTAATCTCTGACCCTTTTTTTAGATCAATAGGTTCATATAGGACTCGAAGAGATGAAGTTGGACTGAAAATGATCTCCTTTATTTTAATTTTTGAATGATGGATATGGATGTAAATAGATATGGATTTAGCTTATCCAAAATTTGGTTGGACTTGTGAAAAGATGTGGATAAGTTTATCTATTATAGATAATAAATTTTAAAAGTTATACTCATCCCAGACATTGAAATTACAGAAGGGTTATTTACATTTTTTCGAAAAATTAGACTAAATTATAATTTTATAATTTTCAAGGGGTCTTTTTATAAAAAGAACTTATTTATAAAGTTTTGAAACCTTTAGGGTTTTTTGAATAAAATTTAAACTTATTTGTAAATAAAAATTTTTGATAGACTTATTCGCAAAAGGTAAAATTCTAGGGGCTTATTTATAAATAAAAAATTTTGGAGGAGTTCATTTGTAAATTCTGGATTTCATAAGGACCAAATTATAATTATTGATCTTTGAATGATTTATTTATAAACTCTAAATCTTACGAGATTGATTTGTATTTTTAAAATTTTATTAGATTTTTTTCATAAAATTCTTATTCTAGCAACCTGTTTGTAAAAAAAGTTTGGCCAAGGACTCATAAGAGTGTGCAGTATTTGGTTCAAACTGAATAAACTGATCGAACTGAAACTAAATAATTGATTCGGTTCGGGTTATTTGGTTTAGTTTTGAAAAATAGAAAATTTGATATTCAGTTTTGGTTTCAATTTTTGATTTTGAAAAATCTTAAAAATCGAACCAAAACCAAATTGGTTTTGGGCTAATCGATTCATAGACACAGCTTATATCCTAAAGTTGTCCGGTTCACTGATTTCTACTCTAATCCCCAAGTCCTAAACTCTCAATCATCCTTCTCCATGTCTCCTTCATCCCTGCGGTTGCGGCACTGTGCCATGTCGGGATTAGAGGTTTCATTATGCGATCGTCACAGTGAGAAGAGTTTGAAAGTTCTCCAACAACCCGACATCCTTCAGTCTTCAACAACATGACATCATTGTCATCCACCCTCCACCTCTGAGTCATAATACCTGAAGATCTCTCTGTGACCGGCCTTTAACACTCCAAGCTTCAATCTCTCATTCTTCTACAACAACATCATCAAGATCAAACTGCAATGTGAGAGGATTTATGAAATTATGAAATTTAATTGAGTTTTGTGAAATCAAATTAACGTTTTTTGATTTCATATGATTTTATTATTAGATAATTAGGTTTTTGTCACTTTTGTGGAAATCAAGTTGCTCAATGCTTACTGCCTTTTGTTTTGTTTGGTACTTTTGTGAAAATTAATTTGTTATTTTTCATCTTTTGAGAAATAGTAAAAAATTAGATTAGATAAATAAGGTAATAAGGCTCTACGGGCCTACCGTACCTCCATACATACTCCAACAAGTCAAACCCCTTTCACACTAACATATGGAATAGAGGTGATAGCACCATATGAAATTCAAATGCCATTACTTATAATAATAATACAAAATGGCTTAAGTCTAACTAAGATGCAAGTCTCTTCTTAGTCAACTTAAAATACTAGATAAAGATGATTAAGTACAGCCAATCACTTATAAGCTTACTAGTGGTAGCTATCCCAATTCTACTAGAAGAAAGTGATCAAGACCAAGTTTGAGATAGTGGACTTGGTGTTGAAGTGTGTCACCACACTGAAGGACAAAGAGAAGCTAAAACCCAATTGGGAGAGACCATATGTGATCATGAGAGTCTATCCCCATAATAATTATCAATTGACCAATTCTAAAGGTGAACACTCTATGACCCTTGGAATGCCATGTACCAAAAGAAATATTTCCTTTCAAAACAAAGGACAAATCCTCTTCTCTCCTAAAGGCAAGATCTTTGAAAAAGAGGTGATGGTAGGAGTGAAGGGAGAATCTATGATAATGTGAAGTAGCTTTTGAAGCGCAGGACTTATCTTTCACACGCAAACTCTAAGTTGACCTTAGGAATGTAAGCTTGAGAGTAAGGTGGTAAGTCTTAGAGTAACCAAGAGCTTGGTAGGGAATTCGCCCCTTAGGCTAAGTGTAAAAGTCAAAGAATAACCTCTTGAGAATCTCCTCCTAGAGGTAAAAGATCACCCTCCCTCCAAAAAAAATAATGAAAATCATAGTCCTAAGGGGACAAATCTCATATGGGAGGCCAAGGCAAGTGAGGCAAATTTAAAGAGCACAAACCAATTAGTATTAGGAAGTTCACAAACTTTGGATCCTCAAAAGAGAGATGAGATTGCCAAAAAAATAAACAAACAAAGAAAGAAAGAACAGGAAAAAAGGGGGAGAAAATCGAATCGCATGTCAAAATTACAAAGACTAACAAAGATTCATCTTGGTGTCTTACCAACCA
Source organism: Trichopus zeylanicus subsp. travancoricus (assembly GCA_005019695.1). NCBI lineage: Eukaryota > Viridiplantae > Streptophyta > Magnoliopsida > Dioscoreales > Dioscoreaceae > Trichopus > Trichopus zeylanicus. Next base: position 857,246 of record RXID01021777.1, on the reverse strand, counting down.
AGAAAGACACACAAGAAGTAAGTAACATATGGTATCTACGAGTATGTAAATCTTAAAGATTGAGGTTAGGGCATCCAACAGTTGAAGACAAGTCAAGAAGGATAGACTAACAATGAGAAGATGGTGAAAATAGACTGATCATTTGAAACAAGTTCCTGAAGCAACCATCACACTAGAGCAAGGGATGGAAGAAAGTCCAGTCCATCAACCACCCACAATCTAAGACAAAAAATTTCAAAGCTTAGTTGGCCCAATCAAGTAGAGGATCACATCCAAGAAAAATAGAGAAATTTTTCTAAGAAAGTTCTTCTTCAAATTATAGGATACATGTATAAATACAGAAAGAAAAGTATATCAAACAGGTGAGCATTCCTCATTCTAATAACTAAAGGAGGACCCAATCTCAAATCCTGTGCAGGAGTGACAATGAGTTGAGCATGAGGATGAAGAAATGGAGCCTAAATAGCTTACCTTAAGAAGGCTGAATAGTTCACGACCTTATTCAAGCATAACATGCTAATTATTTGAGGCATGCTTAGATGTTGTTAGTAGAGACCTAAGATCTGCAACTTCAACCTTAAGCTTTAATAAATGAAAGATCCTTAAAAGCTCAAAAAAAAAAAGGGAAAGGGGGGGCGGGGGGGTGGGGTGGGGGGGGAGGGGGAGGAGAATATACTATGGCAATATGGCTTTACCAATCCACTTGACCCTCCTCAGGATCAAGGTTGCAAGAAGAGGAATCCTTTAAGGTGGTGCACCCCTAATGCTAGAGAAGAGCACAAAGCATAGTGATAATAATAATAATAATAATAATAATAATAATAATAATAATAATAATAATAATAATAATAATAATAATAAGAGAAAAGAGGGGGAAAATGCAAAGAGAAAACTTATCACCTGACTCAAATCAACTATCAGTTCATCCCTCTACTATTCCAAGCTAGCCACAACCATTTTGAGGTTCATCACTTCTATATCTCAAAGCTCTAAGAAAATATTGCTTGAGAAAGGGTAGTCAAACCCTAAAGAAAAAGAGGGTATTTGGTATAAAAAAGAAAATAATCATAAAAAAAGAAGAGGTAGGGACAAATAATACCTCAATAGGGATTGTGGAGCCTCCAATGTATACATTTGAGGTACTTAAGAAAGGCGAGGTATGGAACTATAGCCTACTCCCAAAAGTTGATTAATAGAATCCTCGATACGCAGTAGCCTACTCAACATCCACTTCTTGAATCTCTATGCCTCCCCTCAGCAATATCTTATAAGCCTGGTGAATGCAAGAGGGTCCTCTTCCAAAGGAGGCAAAGTTGTCTAGTGAGTCAGTAGGAATGTAAGGATGCAACTCAAGCTAGTGAGCTGCTACATGGCATATAGGATATGGTCCAACCAAAGAAAGATATATTATTGGCATAGCTTGAAAGAAAAGGGTGCAGCTATGCCACTAGAAGGATAAGGGAACCACCTAACCTATAGAAGAAAGAGAGCAGGGTGGGGGTGGTGCTCAACTCAAGATAGAGCAGGATGCAAACAAAACCAAAAATGAAATAATCTAATATTCCAACCATCAAAGAAACCATGACCGAGATGCCCATTGCCTCATATCATAAAAGAACCAAATTGTCCTCTAATCCAGCTAAATTCAGGAAGACATGAAAGATGGTATTCCGCCAACAAGATGGGTCTAAAGATTGGAAAACGCTTAAATACCCATAGTTGCAAGAGAGATTAAAAAACTCAGGCTATTTGGTGAGCTGTTGCACATCAAGGCCATATGATGGTAAATATGACATAGTCCCATGAGCTCTAAGAATATGACCCAACAGTGTTAGGATCTACCAAGAGAGGAAGAAGGCATAGGCTTACATTTAAGTTCACAGTGGAAAATATCACATCACCCATGAAATACAAGAAGAAGGCAATCAACTAGCTTTCTACCTCCAGACTAGAATGATTAGTGACAACTAGATTCTGAGCATGACTATTGTGTGGATATGGGGAGGAGGACCATAGGTGTCGTGAAGCTATCTAAAAGGTACATGTGGGTGATCCCCCAAGATGTCAGCTCCCAAGATGTCGGTTCCAATGAAAATCTCTACACCAAGAACCCCAAGTTAGGTTACAATGAGAAGACCAATGACTGGTAATCTAGTTAAGTATACGATGTCCTGAAGGGTGATCAACATATCTCCCTATCTCAAGATAAAGGTGCACTACAAAATGTTAAATCATTCAACTAGACTAACCATCAGGGTAGGAAGGAGCTCCATGGATTTCATATACAAAAATCAACTAAAGCAAGCTTGATCAATCTGCTCTTGCTGAAACTATGAAAAATTATTAAAATCATTTAATTGCATAAGGCCAATGTGAATAAGATTGAGCTTGTACTGCTCCCTAAAAAAATGAGAGAAGAAAGAGTAGCCAGTTGGTTTCTTCAAAAAATTTTGCAAAAAAAAGGCTCCAAATTTTTGGCTTAAAAAAACAAATTCGGGCACAAGAAGCCTGGTGCCCAGAATCCAAAAAAGGCTCCAAAGTCTTTTGGTGCCCCAAAAAAAAATGAATGATAAGGCTAGTTTTCTCATTTAAAAGAAAAAAGGATGGTTTGTCTGCCATGGGTATGGAGCACAAATTCAAGATTAGGAGCCAACTTTTTAGCACTGAAAAAAAAAGAGAAGAGGCCAAAAAATGGAAAAAAAAATTGCTAATCCACATGTTGCTAATCAAAGTGTCATGTTAATCCTTCTGTCATTTCAAATTTACATAGAATACTACCTCTCCATGGATGACTCAAGATCAATGCAAACCACCAGTCACCATTCACCAATAAGGATGTTGATCATTGCTACCATCACCTCCACTATAAATTGGAGCCACCTCCTTATTGTAAAGACCAAACCGAACAATTTTATCCATGAAGAACTGCTAGGAAGAAGAGGAAATTAGGAGATGAGGAAGTCTTGATCGAGGATAAAGAAGCAAGGAAGGGGAAGAACAAGTATCAGTCGTGCATGAGGAAATGGGAGGATTTAAGAAGAGATGAAGGATTTTAGACCACACCGCACCGTGTGTAGCTTCTTTGCTTCAGCAAAAGACACTAACTTAGGATATTTTTCTAAACCTCCACTTAGGAAAGATCAAGGTGGTCTACAACCCCCTTTGTTAAAAGAACCCTTTGGTCTAACTAGTGGTTGCCAATCTTTTATTTTTTGCATCCAAAATTATGTATTCTTTAGAGCCATCATTACATTTGAATCACCCCAACATGCATGCATCTTTTTCATTATCCCTTTGACACTTTAGTAAAATAGGTTAAAAGCTTTAATCGTTTGATTTGTGTAATATTGACTATCTTGGCAAATTCAAAACTTGATACTCCCTTGCAGGAATAGTGGTAGTTCTTTAGACCACAAGAAAGAATAGCATTCTTAGCATGCCCCCATCAGCCCTTACTTCTTCTCCCTATGTGTGTGACAAATCATAGCCAAACTTACAAGCCCCTATATTAGTCTAAAACCCCCAACATGTTAAAAACAACTTCTCAACCCTTTTTAAAGCCAATAAATTAGTCAAAAAGTCAAATATTTTATCTTCAATGGTGGCCATTATAACTCATGCTTTATTTTAGCATCTCATGAAGGAAGGGGCATTTGTAGATGTTTTCCTTTTTGGTTCTGAAAAACCCTATACATGTAGCTTCAAACCAACCCTGCTGGCCAACTCTACAATTCTAATTCTTACAAAATGTCATGATTTTTGAGAGTTTTGTTTGCAAAAGTGCCATGCTCTGATAAGCTTTCTCATATTTTTGACCATCTTAGATTTACATTTACAAAAAAAGTGATATTTTAATATTTGAAATCAAATTTAGTCATGATCTTTTTTTTAATTTCAAAGACCTATTCATAAGATTACATATTTCAAGGATTTCTTTATAAAAATCTGTATTTTTTGTTGCAAAATACTTGAATCCAATATTTTAAAGTCATTCACCATAAAATTATGTTAAAATAGACTTATTTCTAAATAGTTAGATTTTAGGGCTGTATTTATAAAATTATAGTGTGATTAAAAATTTGGACTTTTGTGTAAAATATACACTAGGAATGAATGCCGTGAATCCATGAGAAATCAAATTGAAAATTGGTTGAAAGCAAGCTGAAGATAGGCTAAAGAATAGATTGAAAATTCAAAGTTCGAAGTTCTAGGCATCAATGTGTTCTCTTTCCTATTGAATGAACTTGGCCAAGCTTTAAGGAGGTGAGCACAGCAACAAGAACTATCAAGCTATCTAACTCAATTACTTCTAATCTAGTTTTATTGAACTAGGGCAAATATTCCCTCAGGCTCTCTCCCTGCTTCTGCTTTAGAGTGTGAAGGGGTTCTTACATCAATGTACGATGGATATAAACTATTCTATGAACTTGTATGCTAATTCATCAAAATAATACACATAATATTTTGGTAAACTAGAATACCAAGCTTGCACTAGACCCTAGAGTGTCATCAGAAAATCTTGCACATAGTAGAGTCTCATGCTCCTTATAGCATTATGGCATTTTGGAAAGTACTGACATAGTCAACTAGATCCTTTGAGCCATCATATGTCTCACATAGAGATTGCCTGAACTTTGGCTATATAGCAAAGTATGCTATTTCAGAAATTAAGGGGATATCATACTTCACCTGATTTAGTTAGACACCTATCCAAGTATTTTTCCTGAGCAATTTGTGGTCTAGCCTCCCTATAGCTTCCTGGTTTAGCTCTAGCTGAAGCCCAACTTGTACAGGTATGATAGGCAAATTCATTGGCCAAGTTGTAGAAAGGGTCAAGCCTCTCGAACTCCTTTGATGCTAGGTACCAAAGTTAGATACCAATTGAATAACCCTGGAGTTGTCCCCTATGGTATGCCTGACTCATTGCATGCAGTTGTAGCTTGTATTGTTGTTCTGACAACCATGTTGATGCTTGGGCCTGACCGTGACCTTGAGCCTGAGCATGGGCCTAAGCTTGAGCTTGTCGTTGGGCATAATGACTATGGAGGTTTTGTATCATTTGACCCTAATTTTGTACTTGTTAGGCCTGAAGATTTTAAACGGCTTGTGCTTGAATCTCTAGCAATTGAGTTATCTAGACTTGGTTAATTGGTTTGGTATATCATCAATAATCAATCTAGCTTACTTATATTTTGTGTCGTACTAATGTGAAATAAGCTTTAATCCTATTATTATCTTTAATTTCTTAAGTTTTTAGCAAGGAACTATTTGTCTTGTTGTGAATTTATGAAAAACTACCTATTTTATTACTATTATAAAAAATCACCCACCACATATTATAAATTTACAAAAAATTACTATGATTTAAATATTCAAAAAATATTTCATTTTAATTCAATTTTATTAATATAATATAAAAGACCAAATTATTCTCATTTGATTTTAGCGTAAACACTATTAAATTAATATAAAAGATAACTTATCTTATTTTAGTTTTTATGAAAAATCTATTATCCAATTTTATACGATTGAAAATTTAAAATTCAGTTTTGTCAGACTAGTTGTCCAATAGTTGTGAACTAATTGTTTGAAATACAATTAAATTAGAATAATTTGGTCTTTTATGTTAGTCTAATTGATAAATTTAAATTAAATTAAATTATTTTTAAAATATTTTATTCAAGATAGTTTTTTATAAATTTATATTATAAGGGAGTGATTTTTTTACTAATAATAATAAGTTAGGTAATTTTTCATAAATTTTATAATAATATCAATGGTTCATTGGTAAAAACTCTAATTTTTTTTCTATAATTTTACTTCTGATTACCATCATTGGCATCCCAACCCTAAAACATTAGCTATAAAACAAGAAGAAATTTTTTCTTAATAACTCTCCTTTAATCACAAAATTAAGGGTTAATAAAGGGCATATGAGTGATGATATTAGTTTTTACTCATCTAGGCTAACAAATATTAATTGTGGTTAGCTCTTGGGTTTACTAAATAAATAAAGGTGTAGTTGGTTACGCAAAAAAATTAGAGAACTTAGAGAATTCAGAAATTGGACCCAATTTTTTTAATTTTTGTGTTCGATTACACCCAATTGGGAGAACTCTCTAGTTTAGTGCTAGTTCAATTTGGAACTCACAAATGAGGCAAAATCACAAGTTCTAATGGAAGAAAAGAATTGAGACAAGTCACATGTTCTTGTCAGAGAAAATTATAAAAATAAATTAATCAAATATTAAGTTTGGCCTAAATTTGGAGAAACTCTATATTTCTATCAAGTTCGATCGCTTGAATATAATAGATAGAATTAGATTTCTAACTTTGTCAAGTTTAGTCATCTGAATTATCAAGTTCAGTTGACCAAACATATTAAAAAAAATTTTCAACTTATGTTTTGATAAAATTTGAATGAACTAAACAATCTAACTCATGAAATTAAAAATTCTAAAAATTTTTAACAAAACAAATACCAAAAATGAGTAAAGTGAGAATTTTCATACTTACAAAATTTCTATAATCCATCACTTATACTAAATACACGAATTTTTCATAATCTTCAGTTTGGCCAAATTCAATAACTAAATGCACTCTAAAAAGAGTCTTTTCCTACAAAATATGCCAATTTGTAATTGATGATGCACTAAGTTAAAATTAGCCAAACTAAAAGTGAATAGGGACTCGACATGAGGATTGATCCTCATGTTGAGGTAACTAAGGATTGGAAGGCTAGCATATGAGGCAATACCACCAAGGTCAAATTAGTTTGGCGGTACAAGTGATGAATGCTCTACAAGCACATATCTCAAGGCCTACAGGAAAATAGAGGGCTCAAACCATATTTGAATGTGGCTGGGTATTCAAAAAAATCAAGAAACAAGAATTCTAAAAAGATCCTTACATAGGAATTGGGACTAATATCAACCAAATAAGAGTCTAGTATAGTCAGGACTAAAATTACAAGACTCCCAAATTCACTGAAAGACCTTCTTAAACTATAATACGAAGGACAACCCACGAAGGTAAAAGATCAAAAATTTTCTTTGCCTCTCGCTCTCTCCAATACTCTTCCAAAGAGAATTGATGGGACCTTTTCTGACTTGAGCAGATTTATCACTGATGGAAAGCTTTCAGTGATCCTCCTAATGATTCATGTTTTCTCTTGTAGATTAACGAAAGGGCAGCCTAGCAAATCTAATCTCGAGTAGACTCCCATACTAAAATCGATATCTAAACTAGTCTCCATCAATAAATTGGTGCTTTTATTAAAATTTGCTGCCTCTTTTCTTGGCTAATCAAGGAAGCCTCCAACAATCTTTGAACTATGCCTTCAATGGTAACACAACCTTTATTGTCAAAGAACCCACCTAGAGGGTAGACAACCCAAGTGTTGGCAAAGTTGCATAGTTCATCTAGCGGACTAGGTGGACCAACACAACCAATCATCTCAGTCACCCAAACTTAGTCACAACCCTGATAAATCAAAGTACTATCACTTTCATTGTAATTATGATCATAATACAGAATACTATAGACACCTTAAGGATGAAATCAAGAGAATCATTAAAGAATGCCATCTCATGCAGTTTATTCACTGAGATAAATGAGTTAGAGAAGCTTACTTGCGGGAGAATCATCAACGCTACACCCAAAGGGATCCTACTCCCAAACTGTAAAACCCTCCAATTAAAGCAATCTCAACATGATCCAGGTGAACCAACTCACTCAAAGCAATGCTTCACCATCAATTGACAAACATCGAACCCCTATTGGGGGATAGGAGGGCTCGAGTGAGGAGGTAAAAAAGAGATACCATTGTGAGCCTGACCACAAAGATATAGTCTTCTTCGCCAAGGATTAGAAAAAATTTCCACATCTATTTTATTATTACAATTATTTTGAATGATAATATTATTAAATTTATTTAAAATATATTAAAATTTTTAATGCAACTTAAGCATGTCAATTCAAGTTAAATCAGGTCATGACCCAAACTCGACCCATTTAATAAATGGGTCAGTTCGGGTTCTATCGAGTAATTTAAAAATTAGGTCGGGTTAAAGTTTAAAAATTTGACCCATTTAATAAATGGGTCGGTTCAGGTTGACCCATTTAGTGTGTAATACTATAGGTTTAATCCGGACCAAATTTGACCTATAAACCTGAATTGTCAGGTCTATCCATATCCCACCATGATGCATTAGTAATCTTAGTAGTCTTATATGACTACACCACTCACCGTATCATGATAGATATGGGAAGTTTGACAAACGTCTTGTTTACTCGAGCCTACGACCAAATGAAGACTAAGCTAAAACTGGAGCTATATATCAGGATGCTCACCAAATTCATGAGGGACTCAGTCACCCTGCTTGGCATGATTAGCTTGCTCCTTACTATTGGAGAAGATCCCAAGAACACCATCCTTGAGTCAAAGTTTGTGGTATTTTAGATATATTTTGCCTTCAATTTGATATTGGGATAACCGACGCTCAATCAACTCTAAGCCATAATTTTTAACTTTTCATTTAGTAATGTTATTTCCTACTAAACTTGGCATAAGTGAAGCATAAAAAGACCAAAGCCTCACTAAAAGTGTAAAGCACTCTATTGGCAAAGTAGCCCCAAGTAGAAAAATAAGGGCCCGTTTGGAATGGGGTCAAGGTCAAGGTCAAGGTCAAAGGAAGGGGTAAAGTGTAAAATGCTAATGTGGTCAAGTAAATCTTGTTTGGTTACTGATCTGGCTAGCAGATGGTTAAAATTTTTTGTGGACAAAAATGTCCTCTAGTGAGTACTGTTCACGTATTACTGTTCATCTTCTTCACGAGAGCGAGTAGAGCGAGTGGAGCACGCGGGGCGAGCTTGGCGTGTGCATGCGGGGAGCTCACCGGACGTGTGCGCATGGGGAGACCCATGACGTCGCCCTCCATCCAAATCGTAACGAGCTCGAGCAGGGAGAGCGGAAGACAGCAGAGTCACCGGTCGAGCTCGAGCGGGGAGAGCAGAATACAGTGGAGTCACCGGTCGAGCTCGAGCGGGTAGAGCAGAAGACGGCGGAGCTCGCCAGTCGAGCTCGAGTGGGGAGAGCAGAAGACGATGGAGCTTGCCAGTCGAGCTCGAGCAGGGAGAGCAGAAGACAGCGGAGCTTGCTGGTCAAGCTCGAGCGAGGAGAGCAAAAGACGGTGGAGCTCGCTGGTTGAGCTCGAGCGAGGAGAGTAGAAGACAGCGGAGCTCGCCGATCGAGCTCGAGTTGGGAGAGCAAAAGACGGCGGAGCTCGCCAATCGAGCGCACACAGGGAGAGCAGAAGTGCGGCATTTGCTGCGTCGACGGCGGCGATCGTGCTTTGCTGTGTGTGGGCGGTAGCGTCGGGGGGGAAGAGATTTGAGGCGATCTGAGCCGTGGGATCGAGATCGGACGGTTCAGATGAATCGAGGACATTTTAGTCAAATCCTTATTATAATTTAAATAAATTAAATAATGTTAGTGCAGTCAAATTTTTGGTGTTTGGAAGATAGTCTGATCAGGGTGAGGTGACCCTAGCCCTGACCCCATTCCAAATGGGCCCTAAGGGACCAGCAGTAGGGGAGATAAATGAAACTACTCCTGAGTCCAAAAGTGGACACACCAAACCTATGGAGCAACTCATTAATATGATCATCAATGAAGGCGCTGGGAGAGCATTGAAGTTAGGGGTAAACCTCATAGAACCCTTGCGTCCCAAATTTCAAGAGCTTCTCACGGGGGGGGGGGGGGGGGGGGGGGTGGGGGGGGGGGGTGGGGGTCAAGATGTCTTTGCATGGACCCCTGAGGACCTCCTAGGTATCAACCCCTTAGTAGATCAACATGAGCTCTCGATTGTGGAGAATTATAAACTAGTCAAGCAAAAGAAAAGGCATTTTGCTATTGAGCGCCAAAAAGCTATTACTACAAAGGTAAGCTATCTTCTCAATGCAGGATTTATAAGAAATGTTCACTATCGTGAGTGCTTGGTGAATGTGATTATGGTAAAAAAAATCCAATGGAAAGCGAAGGATGTGCACCAATTTCACCGACTTAAATAAAGCTTGTCCGAAGGACACCTACCCTCTAGCAAAGATCGACCAACTCATTCACTCTATCTTAGGTCATCAACTCCTAAACTTATTGGATGCATTCTCAAGCTACTATCAGATCCGAATGCATCCTAAAAATGAGGAGAAAATAGCCTTCATTACGGATCAAGGTACCTTTTGTTACATTGTAATGTCTTTTGGATTAGAGAATGTAGGGGCAATATACCAAACAATGATGAATAAAGTTTTCAAGCCTCAGCTTGGGGGAAATGTGAAGGCGTATGTCAATGATATGCTCATAATAAGCCTCCACTCTAATGAGCATGTGAAAGATCTAGAAGAGACTTTTGATATACTTTAAAAGTTCATAATGAAGTTGTACTCAGAGAGGTGCACCTTTAGAGTAGACTTGGAAAAGTTTCTTGACTGCCTTATCTTGAAGCCAAGAATAGAAGCCAACCTTGGAAAAATTGAAGTAATTATGGGAATGAAACCTCTAAGCTCCATCAAAGAAATATAGAGGCTCATGGGTTGCTTGGTAGTGCTTAATTGCTTTCTATCCAAATTCGAAGAGAAATGCCTTCCCTTTTTTAAGGCATTGAAACAAAATCCTGGGCTTGAATGGATAGATGAATGTGACCGAGCCTTTGAAGACCTCAAAAGACACCTAGCTGAACCACCTTTATTAGTAAGATCCAAACCAAATGAAGTACTCTTCCTCCACATAGCCACTTGAGATCAAGCAATTGGTCTGGTGTTAATAAGTGACTGAAGTAAAAAGCAGCATCCCATATATTATGTGAGTCATGCTTATGGGCACAGAGGTTTGGTACCCTCTATTGGAAAAGTTATCATACACCATGGTACTAGTAACTCAAAAGCTTTGCTCTTACTTTCAAGCACATCCAGTCATGGTACTCACCAATCTCCCACTTTAATAAACATTCTAAAATTAGAGACTTTCGAAAGACTAATCAAGTGGTCAATCGAGTTAAGTCAATTTGACGTGACTTTTGAGGCTTGGAATTCTATCAAAGCCCAAACTTTAGCAAACTTCCTAGTAGAAATTACCTCATACCCTGTAGGACCAAAATCCAAACCATAGGAGGTTTGAGTAGATAACTCATCTTGTGAGATGGACTGCGGGGTCGACACCATCCTTAAGAGTCTAGATGGAAGAGTGGCTGAGTATTTAGCTCAACTTGAGTTCAAAGCCTCAAATAACACCAAGGAGTATGAAGCATTTCTCCTCAAATTATGCATAGCATTAGTAGCTAGAGCCAAAAACTGAAGGTATTTAGTAACTTTCAACTTGTGTTCTTGCAGGTCACTGAAGAGTATAAGGTGAAAGATATGACCATGTTTTAGTACCTAGCTGAGACGTGGAAACTTATGGTAAAAATAGACCAAGTGTAAGCCTATCGAGTACCCCGAGACAACAACGTAGAGGCAGATGCCCTAGCTTAGCTAGCTTCTACTTCTTCAAATTTGGTACTTAGGCAAATCTTTCTAGATAGACTTTTGCAGCTAGCTATTTGGAGATCACCAAAGTAAATATGGTGGATGCAGGACGCAACTGGATGGATCCCATCCTCAAAGATAGGCAACTTCCTAAGGACTCAAAAGAAGCCCAAGGGCCTGTTTGGAACGGGGTCAAGGTCAAAGTCAAGATTAAAGGAAGGGGTAAAGTGTAAAATGTTAATGCGGTCAAGTAAATCCTGTTTGGTTACTGATCTGGCTAACAGATGGTTAAAATTTTTTGTGGACAAAAATGCCCTCCGTTGAGTACTGTTGACACAATACTGTTCATCTTCCTCGCCGGCCGAGCTCGCGCGTGGAGCTCGCCGGGCGGCGTCTACTGCGTCATCGGTGGGGAAGGAGCTCTGCTGTGGGCGGTGGCATCCGCGGGGCGTGGCGGGGGTTTGGGTTGAAGGGGCAGAATAGTTCCCCGATCTGAACCGTTGGATCGAGATCTGACAGTTCAGATCAAGTGAGTGTATTTTAGTCAAAACCTGATAAAAATTTAAATGAATAAGATAATATTAGTGCGGTCAAATTTTTAGTGTTTGGAAGATAATCTGGTCAGGACGAGGTCAGCCTAACCCTGACCCCGTTCCAAACGCCCCCAAAGAACTAGAAAGCTAGCCCTGAACTTCATCTTGCTATAGGGCATCTTACATAGCCCCTTCTCTATTGTTTAAGACCCAAGGAAGCTGATTATGCCCTTTGACAAGTCCATGGTAGGATATGTGGAAGTCATGGTGGAGGATGGTCCCTTACATAGAAGCTCCTTAGATAGGGGTATTATCGGCTCAACATGGCTTCCGTGACATCCGAGTTTGTCTTAAAGTACAAACAATAGCAGAGACATGCCTTATTACATCATAACCCAATGATTCAGCTCCAACAGACTCAATCTACATGGCCTTCAACCAATGGGGATGGACATCTTAGGTTCGTTCCTAATGGCATGGGAAAAAGGAAACTCTTAGTGGTCACTATCGACTTTTTTACTAAATGGAGGGAGTTGAACCCCTAGTCACAATTACTGAGAGGGAGATTTCAAGATTTCCTATGGCAAAGCATAATCTACGAGTTTGAGCTATCTTGTGTGCTAGTTACTAATAATAAAAAGTAGTTTGACAACTCAAGATTCAAAGAGTACTGCAGTAGCCTCTACATAGAATAGAGGTTCACCTTGAAGGCACACCCTCAATCCAATGGATTGGCTGAGCTAACTAATTGAACCCTACTTTCAGGAATAAAGAAACATCTTGAAAAAGCCAAAGGTGCCTAGGTTGAGAAACTATCACATATCGTATAGACTTACTGAATTACACCTCGAATAACCACCAAGGAGTCACAATTCATGCTTACTGGTTGAAGTCATTATTCTAGTGAAAATTGGTCTTACTTCACCTCAAGTTAAGATGTATGACTCTAAGGCAAATGAAGTAAATATTTGAGCTGAGAAGGACCACATCTTGAAAATTTGGGAAAAGGCTTGCACTAGAGTTGCTAAGTACTAGGGGTGAGTAGCCTGATACTATAATGCATGAGTGCATGGCCGAGGAATGTGACTAGGTGACTAGATACTTCAGCAGGCTGAACTTAGTTATTGAGTTTTAGGTAAACTATCTCTAAATTGGATAGGCCCATTTTCAAGGTCGTGGGGACAAGAACGTTCAAGATCGAACACCCCAATAGTAAGGAACTTCTTAAGACATGGCATGTAGACAACCTAAGAAGATTTTATCGTTAATTTATATTTATAATAAATTATGTCTCCATTATCTATTTAGATATTGTCAAGTCATGACTAGGAAATACCATAAGACCTTGGCATTACACCAGGTATAAAACCTTAGTTCACCTAGGGTGTAAGATCTCAACCTCAAATCGGATACCAAGACCTTGGTTCACCCATGGCACAAGACCTCAATTCACCTAGGGCATAAGATTTCGGCATCACACCAAGCATATAGACCTCTATTCACCCAGAACATAAGATCTTGACATCATACTAGTCATAAAGACCTCAACTCACCCAGAGAATAAGATCTTAGCATCACGATAGACATAAAGACCTCAATTTACCTAGGCATAAGATCTCAGTTTACCCGAGGTGTAAAACCTCAACATTATGCCAGGCATAGGGACCTCAGTTGTACACCAAGCAAAAGACCTTGAGCATTAGCCAATCATTAAATCTCAAAAATTTTTCAACATAAAAAGATCTTTACACAAAGACTTCACCTCAAATCATACTCAGTCTAGCGGCTTTGCCCTCTTAACAAACCCCCTCTTTCTCCCAAGATATCTTTCTTGGCTTCTGGCCAAAGGACAAGAAGCATTCATATCAAGATGAAGTGCCCTCACTTAAGACAACTTCAAAGCTAGCAGGCTTTAGTAGGGAATTATGACTTGTCACATGAAAAGTTGTCTTCACTAAGGCAAAAGAGCATATTAAAGGCCAAAGGATCACCAAGCAAGCTCGGGCAATGTTATGTAAAAGGAAAGACACAAGCCAAAATTGCAAATAAAAAGGCATAGGTAAAAAAATAAAATCTCTTTCATTTATATCATATCCAATGAGAACTTGGTTACAAAAAGCTCTTTATAAAGGAGGAGGAGAAGCCAGATCACATAGAAGATAATGATGGCTAGCTAGGATCTTCAAAAGGGGCATGCATTAGGGTGATGGCTTTGCTATGCTCCATGGCTTCCTTCTCCCTCGAGATGATCTCCTTATACTCTTGCTTGAGGCGATGGATCCTCAAGTCATCATAAAGTTCCACTTGGAGATTATTGGCCTAAAAGTCAAGATCAAGTAAGGTAGCTTTACCATGTCCTTGCAACAAAGATAGCCCTCGAAGAAAAAATTGGTGAAGAGGAGGCCCCATTCCCAGAGATACTCATCATTGGCCTTGAACTTGAGGATGGCTTGCATCTTGACCAACCTCAAAGTCTTTGACTATTTCAATCTCCAGCAAAATGTAGCCATCGCCTCCTCCTTAGCTTGGACTAGCTCAACCTTATACCTATCTGCAAGTTCTTCAAGCCTTGTTGAGGATGACTCTAACTCCGATTGAAGGAGATTTTTCTCCTCCTCTACCTTCTTCTTCACCATCTCAACCTTGAGCTAGAGTGGCTTGAACTAAGAATAGAGGAGATTCATATCCTCCTTAGCCATACTAGCTTTATTCTTCTAAGAGGCCCTTTGCCTCTGAGCACTATAATCGTGCCAACCTATATAATGAAAAAATTATAGTGTCTAGAACCAAGCTAAAAGTCAACAAGAAAGAATAAAAAGAGGCAACAATGACAAAAGAAGTTTAGAAGACTTACATCAGCATAAGTCTGGGCCCCTTGATGCAAACCCAATCCATGAAAAGCTGCTCAATATAGGGATTCCCTATACCACTTATTGGGAGAAAAAAAACCACCTACCCTTGGTATTCAAACCCCGATAACCTTTGAAGGCATCTCTAAATATTTTTATAATTGGGGCAAAACCTTTGAATTATGCTAGGGTTTGGAAGGCGATGATAAATTTCAGGAAATTAGGTATAATTTGGTCAGAGGCAAGGTCCCAATCTCCTAAGACATCCCAAGTGAAGCTATTCATAAGGTACCTCAAGCCACTCTCAAACATCTCTCAGAAGGTATGAAACACAAATCTAAACTCTTTTTTAAATTTTTTGCTCTCCTCCTCAGATCCCCATAGGTCCAGCTCAGTCTTGTCTAAAAAGTCAAATATGCTAGTTAAGTCCTCGACATACTTCTCTTGAATAATAGATTCAAAAATCCAAACTCTCATCTTTGGGACACCTAATAAAATACAAAGTTAGGCCCCACTCTCCTAAGCCAAAAAAAGCCTCCAATCCAAAAATAAAAAACCAGAATGACAGAAAAGAGTAAAAAATGACACTTACTCTTAAGCAATTTCTTGATGGGACTTGGAGCTGCTAGCAAGGGAACAACTCACAATTGGGAATCAATCACCATGGGAGAAGATGTGATAGCAAGAGGAGCAAGTCCCTTGGAGGATGCAACAATGGTAGAAGGTACAAAGCTTGACCCACCAATGACAAGAGTCTTGGTGGAGGACACCATCAACTTTAGAAGATGAAGCTACGATCATAGAGGCCAACAGGGTAGTAGGTCCTTTACTAGGCAATGACCCCTTTTGAGAGGGGGACAGAGTGGAAGAGGATGCTATTTTAAAAACATTTAGTGAATGTAGAAGGAAAGGAAGTAGGATTGGAAAAGGCTACAAGACAGAGATTACTAAAAATAGATGAAAAGGAACAAAAGATTTCTTAAGTAGTCTTTCCTAAATCATTGGATCATTACCATGTGTAATGAGGAAGTCTAAAAGGTGGGAGCCAGAGGTCAACACACCAATTGTGAGGGACACATGTCCACACCAAGAGCTGTCTTGATATTTAAAGGGATGCTTTTGGGTCTTCACCTTGGAACAAGATGAACCCTAATAATTTTACATAATTAAATAGGGTGATAGCTCATCTCCCAAAGGGTCATATCTATTGGCAACTCGTACCCAGCATAAATTAGCAACTCACTTCACGAGGAGTTGTGATGACTAGCACGCTTCAAACCAATGAAAGTGACAAACTCAAACTATAAAAATTCAAAAATGATGTGCCTAAAGGCTCAATTCAGATCAATGTACCAAATGAAGGGTAGGAGAGTAACTCCATTCATCGAGCCCTCTAAACTCGATGCCTAGAGTTGGGGGTGGGGTGGGGTGGGGTGGTAGGGCACTGATGATACACCAAGCTAAAATCAGCTGAACCAAAAGTGAATGGGGACTCTTCTAGAAGATTGATCCTCATGATAAGGTAACTGAGGTACATACTAGGAAGCCGACATTTGTGGTAATACCACTGAGGTCAAATTGGTTTGGTAGTATAAGTGATCAATGCCTTGCAAGCACATATCTCGAGGCCTATAAGAAAATATAATGGGATTGGCCCATATCTAAATGCAGTCAGGTATTTAAGAAAATTAGGGAATACAGATCCCAAAAAGATTCTTAACATAGAATCTAGGAGTAATATCAACCAAATAAGGAGAGTGTAGTATAATTAGGCTTAAAATCACAAGACTCCTGGATCCACTAAAGGAGCTTCTTAACCTATAAAACAAATGACAACCATAAAGATAAAAGACCAAAGCTTCTCTCTACCTCTCTCTCTCTCTAGTACTATTTAAAAGGGAATTGATGGGATCTTTTCTGACTTGAGTATCGAAGTGGTTATTGTCGGAGAGCTTCACGTGATCCTCCTTATGATTTGTGTTTCCTCTTACAAATTGGCAACTAAATAGCCTAGTGAATCTGATTTCGAGGAGTTTTTCATACTAGAAGTAATGTCTGAACCGGGCTCATAAATAGTACTGAATATATGTAATAAAAATTTGGAGGAAGATGAAATAGTATAGCAATAATAAATATGGATATCTCTTTTAAATCTTTAAAGTATATAATAAAATAAAAAAATATATAATTTAAAATTTTACCCTTAGGGATTTGAATAATTTTTTCACTATTTTTAAAACAAATCTAAGTATTAAGGTTCTCCCAAAAAATCCTAGCCTCCTCCTTCTCTTCAACGAGCTTTCCCGGCTGGATCTAGTTGGATCTGGGCCACTAAGGGTGGCAGACGGTAGGGACGAGGGCTTGGGCCCTCGTCTTCTTCATTTCCTAACTGTCCAGGTGGTGAGCAGCAAAGGCTGGGGTTTTGAGCGGCAGCTGGAGCTCGGACAAAGGGCGGTGCTAATTGGTGGAGGGGAAGCTCGAAAACCAATGGAGTGTGGAGCAGAGTTCAAGCGGCAATAGCTCAGGCGTGGAGTTTTGGAGTAGAACCGGGCCATCAACTCGGGTTGGCGGGAAGCGGTGGACATCCGACGAAGGCAGTCGGACATGCAAGAGCTGCAAAGGATGGTGAAGCTCCAGGGTGGGATTCCACGGATGAGGAGGGGGCGGCCAACAATGGAGATGAGCTAGCAAGTGACAGAGCTCGCGCAGGAGCTAAGCAGTGCGGTTCTCATGTCGATGAGAGTGGTGGATTCGGGGTTCAAGCTCAAGTTACAGTCGGCAGCTCATGCGAGCGAATGAGGAACTGCCTTGGCGACAGGGCACGAGCAATGGGCTCAGGAGGAACAACAGGCAAGCTGCAATGTTTTGTTGGTGATGGCCAGCTAGAGGAAATACTGGAGCTGCACAACAGCAAGTTTGAGGTTGGAGATAGTGGAGACAAGCCAGGGAAAGGCCCGAGATGGTGCAAAGATGGAGTTCATTGCTCGCTGTGGAGGCCAATATGGAGGCCAGGCCAATATGGAGGCCAATATGGAGGCCAATATGGAGGCCAGGCCAATATGTGAGCGGCCAATATGGAGGCCAGGCCAGGGCACATAGCAGCTCCTTATCGGTGCAGTGTTGAGGGGCTAATCGGCATGGTGCTGAAATCTCCCTCAAAGGGGGAGAAAGAGGGGCAAAAGAAAGGGAGACGTAGGGAAGAGGAAGAGCCAGATACGTTTCGAAATTTTTACCTTTCTTGCCATATGTTCTTCATTGATTCTCAATTTTTGCTTGTTGATCCCTTTATCTACCTCTGATTCTTTATTAGCCTCTTTTTTTCCATTGACAGGGTTTATATAATGTCCGGAGAGATTGAATTAGATTGGATTTCGATCTCTTGTATTTGAAATTTTGAATTTTAGGATATGCTTGTGGATGAATACAAATGAGATTCACTTGAGATTGGATAACACTCTCGATGGTCTCTTTGTTGTAGATAAGAAAATTTCAAAGCTATATTTACTATGGATATTGAATTTATAAAGGGCTTATTTGCAAATTTTTTTTTTATGAAATTTGGATCAAGATGTAATTTCATAAATGTTAAAGGTCTTTTTGTAAAAAAAAAACTTATTTATAAAATTTTGAAATTTTCAGAATCTTTTTAGATAACAGTTGGACTTATTCGCAAATAAAAACTTTTGAGAATTGGGATTTTAGGAATTTATTTGCAAAATAAAATCCTTTAAGGGGTTTATTCACAAACTCTAAATTTTATGAGGACTTATTTATAATTTTAGTATTTTATTAGACTTTTGGTAAATTTCAATCCCAAGGACTTGTTCATAAGAAAAATCCTATTAGGGACCTTAATATAAGAATTTATTTAATTTAGCGATCTATTTATAAAATATTTATAATATCTTCATTTTAATATAATTTTTGATGAATTTTTGGACCCAATTTTGATCACCATATCTTGCCCACTCATCCCACTTTAGTTTGAACCCAAGTTTTCTAAGAATTCAAGCCTAGATTAAGCTCAATTTTTCAATAAAATTTGACCTTATTTTAGATTCAATTAAGACCTACACTTGAGCCATAGTTTAGTATCATACAAGTCTCAATTTCAATCAGATTTTAATAAAAATTTGATTGTGGCAAAAAAATATCTCAAACAAATTGTCCCCTTCGCATCTTCTTCTTGAGTTATGGTGAGAGGAAAGGGTACAAACAAACTTCATGTGCTATGCCCCTGCATCAATATTTTGAGAGTTAACTATATGAATTTGAATTGTTATATGAGAGTGGACTTGACTTGCAATGCGATGATGGACTTATTTTACCACGTGAGAGTGGATTTGACTTGTCATGTAGATATGGCCCTAATTGACACGTAATATAGACTTAATTTATCACATGAAAGTGGAATTGATTTGTCATGTGAAAGTGAACTTTGTTTACCATGTGAAAGTGAGCTTTAATTTGATCACAATGAGTAAACTTGACTTACGATAATTAATGAACTTGAGCTGCCATAAAAAGTATACTTAAGTTATTACAACGCGAGAATTTAAGGTGCCACAATAAGTAGATTTGGTTTGTCACTTAAAAGTAAACTTAAGTTATCACATAGAGTGGACTTAAATTTGCCATGAGGACATGGGCTTGTGTTGCCATGTAAATGGGGGCTAATCTCCCTATGAAATGGACTTATCTTGACATATAAAAGTGGACTTGATTGCTAATGCGAGCTTGATTACTATGCAGAATAGACTTAGTTTGGTATGTAAATATATACTTGATTGTCATGTAAGATGTGCTTTAACTTATCACGTGAAAGTGACTTTATTTGCCACATAAAAGTAGACTTGACCTATCATGTGATAATAGTTTATTTTATTATGTGAGAGTGGACTTGACTTGTTATGCAATGATGGATTTATTTTACCATGTGAGAGTAGACTTGATTTGTCATGTGGGAGTGGACTTCTTTTGCTTCATGGAACAGGCTTGAACTACCACATAAGAGTGGACTTAATTTATGACAAAGAGTGAATTTGAATTGTCACGTAAATATAAGCTTGATCACTATACAAAGTGAACTTAATATGTCATATGCATGTGGACTTGATTGCCACACAAGATGAACTTGATTCACCATATAAAAGTGAAATTTGATTGATCACATAAAAGTAGGCCTGATTGTCATGCAAGAGTGGATTGGATTTACCATATGGATGGAGACTTAATTGCCACACAATATGACTTGATTCAGCACATAGAGGTGGCTTAATTTGCCATATAAATACATACTTAAATCAGCCATGCAAAATAGGCTTTGCTAGCTATACGGAAGTGGACTTGATTATCATATAAATATGAGCTTGATCACTACACAACATGGACTTTTTCTGTCATGTAAATGTGAGCTTGATCGCCACACAAGAATAGGCTTTATTTGGCTAGTTTCTAAAGTCGCTACTTTGATTTTATCATGTTAGAGATAACATATTTGACTTGCAATCCTCATAGAGAAAAAATTTGATTTTTACCACCTTAAAGGTAATCCATTTGATTTTACTATTGTGAAGGTGATAGGCTTAATCTCACCATATTAGGGATAATCAATTTGATTTTACCATAGTAAAGGTGATGAATTTGATTTTACATTTTGGAGGTAATCAATTTAGTTTTACCATCTTGGAGATAATGAACTAGATTTCACCATTTTGGATATGATAAACTTAATTTCATCATATTGAAGGTGATATATTTAATTTTACCATATTGGAGGTGATAAATTTGATTTCACCGTATTAGAGGTGATATGTTGGATTTTACCATATTGGCTTCTTTTGCCACTTTAGAATGATATATTTGGGTTTACCATTGTATAAGTGATCTTCTTGAAGTCTTTGTTAAGAATTTGTTGACCTTTGACTTGATTTATTGATTATAGAAATAATAGAAAATATTATATGTGTTAGTTTCCTTTGAATGTCATGATAATAAATATCTCTTAAATATTAGGGAAAATAATTTTACTTGTCCCTAGTATTTTGAGGTGAGGAAAGAGCCCTTGATCACCTCTTTGTATTTTGAAGTCTCAGCTATATGCTCCCTTTGTGAGTATTTGATGAGAGAGTCTTGATTTTCTTGCTCGCCACCATGTGATGGTGGAAAATGAGGATTACACTTGGTGCAAGACTGATAGATTGGTTGTCCACTTCAAATGCTTTAGCAACATGCTTTTCTTAAACATTTGATTGAGAGAGGACTTGAATTTACCTTTACCATCTTATTTTATGAAAAGATGGATTTACTGTTCAATTGAACATTCACAATGGATGCTCAGGCAATATGCCCCCTGACATCATGTATTTTTGGAATAGCGCTATTGTATATGTTTGTATGTTTTAGATGTAAGCATTTCCCATTGTGATTAATAAGGGAGTATGGTATTTATTTTTGAGAAAAACATCTTATTTTCATCAAAAGGAGTTTCACTTTTCCTTTACAGGTGGATTAGAGTCCCGCATTCACAATGGAAAGACTGCTACTTGACAATAGTTGGCAAAAGAGATCTCAATTTGTGTGGGAGTGGTAGGAGAGATATGCGCCCAGTTTGAACACTTTAGGTAGTGATTGATGACTTGATGGGTTGGTCCAAGCGATTTGACTTTGATTTCTTGGAGGGATATCTTGAAAGCCACCTTGAAGCTTGTTTACCTTTCCATTCATACTCCCACTCCATAGGACAAAGAACAAGGCAAAAAGTTATTGTTTTTATGGGAATTGCCTTCTACAATGCTATATAGGCACGTTGGAGCAAGACACTCTATAGCAGTTGATGACTCAGTGAGAAAACACTACAAGTTGACAATTCATCTTTTAGAAAGCCAAATTGGCACATGAACTCTAAGAGAAGTAACCTTATAAAGTGATGTTCTCTCTTTTCTATTTTTACTTTGATTATGATGTTATAAGAAGTAAATGATGCAAACATATGTATTTGTGTTTATTATTATTACTTTTTTTGAAAAGAAAATTTCTAGAGATTTTTTTAAAAAAATATTTTTGTAGATAGTTGAGGTATCCTTTTATATTTGATTAAGGCCTTCTACTTGATTTTGTCTATTAAAATTTAAAGATGATTTTGGTCTCAAAATATAGTAGGTCATCAATCGACCTCCCCTTATACATTTTTCCTAGTGTAATATTTTTTTCAGGAACCCATTTTTCTAGTGATTTTGTTACTTTCACCATATTTCTATTGGTTAGTTTCTTCTATGATGTTGGTTTTGAACTTAGATGTCTCTTAATCTCAATTTTCAAGGTTTACATACCCACAAATGCCAACGAGTACTTACTATTTGGGTGATCTTTTTTGGTCAATAATACATTAAGATGAGGCTATATCAGTCCTCCTAATTTTGGCATGTGATCTAATTTTCCCCCTCTTTTTATTTTTTCATGTTTCTCTTTTTTTTTAGCAATCTCATTCCTTTTTTGAGGATCTAAGGTTTTTACTCCTTGAGTCTGCCTCTCTTAACTTGATTTTTCATATGAGACTTATCCATCTAAGATTTTATTTTCCATATTCTTCTCTTCGCTTTTCTATTTTTTTAAGAGGGTGATATTTTGCCACTAGGAGGAGATTTCTGAGAGCTTATCTTTCAATTATAACACTTTTATCTTTAAAGCAACTTTCCTAATAGAGTTGTAATTACTTGCAGATTGGTCGCCTTATTTCTAGACATGTATTCCTAAAGTTAACTTAGGGCATCAATGGATGATGAGGTGCTGGGATTCCAACTCCATCATATTTCATCATCAACCATCTCTGACTTCATTACTCTTTCATTTTTAAAGGGCTTGTCTCCAAGACAAAAGGTATTTCACCTGAATAGTACAAAAATTGTTTTTAGTTTTGTTTTTTAGTGAAATTTTTGTTTTGTGTTTTTCCTTGAGAAGTATAAAATACATACTTAACTAGTCAATTTTGATACAATTAGACATTCCATCATTGGCTAAATAATTTTAAATATATATGTATTTTTTATTTATATTCAAAACAAATACAACCATTTGACTCTTTCATGATGCAGACTTAGCGTGAGTATCCTTCTTCTTGGATCTAGTTACTTGTCATTAATCGCTCTGGTGTAAGAAAATGGCATGGCTCCTTTCTCAGTTGAAGAAAGTTGAACTCGTGTCTTTCTATTATTCTCCTTTAGCCCTTGTAGTATTGGAGGTGAGGATTGTAGAATCTAGTTTTAGGTTTGATCTGACATCTTGAAGTCGATCAAACAGACTGTTGGTCCTTTCTTTGGTAAGTTGTAGGATTAAAAACTGAATTTTACCTATTTCTTAGTCTTCGACAAGTTGATACCCTACTTTATGCCAATAAAGCCTTTGTTTCATCATTAGGATTTGGCATAATAAAATTTGGCCTTTTTCACTGGGACAAATTTGACCTTCGCCTCCTTGGTGGACTTGGTCCTTGCCCCTTGAATGGACTTGGTCTTTGCCCATATGGTGGGAGACGAGGGGCTTATCTATATTGGATAAGTGGAGTAATGACTGGATTAATCGTAGCATTAGCAATGCTAGGAGAAGTGATGATATTAGTGAAAGTAGAAGCACCATCAATAAATTGGATGGAGTTGGACATAACCTAATGGCGAAATGGACTCCAGTTGCCCCCACGATAATAGTTATTTTGTCATCAAGATTTAACATAATTGTATTTGGACTTAGTCCCTTTAAATGGGTTTGGCTCTGGATGGGAGATCTTGGATGGGAGGTCTTTTCCCCCTGAGTGGGAGTTACCCCCTGAATAGCAGGTATTTTCCCTCTAAATGGGAATTGCCCGTTGAATGGGAGTTGCCCTTGAATGGTAGTTGAGGAGTTGATCTATGCTTACGTGGACTTTAGTTGTTCTTGTAGTAATCATTGGTTGATAAAATATGTTGTAACTTTACCCTTGTAGTGATCATTAATTGATGAAGTGTGCTATATACCTTTCACTGAGGAAGATGGTGTGGATTGGAGCAGGAGGGACACTTGATGATGTCATTTTCCTTTCTCTTAATCAATCATCAGCTTTCAACTTTTTTTCTTTTGATATGTGCCCATTTCAACTAGATTTCTCTACTTTGAGGACAAGTCGAGTCCCATCGAGCATACTAAAATTTGTGGGATCGAAATTGACTACCAGGATAGCGAAGACCCCAAGGACTAATCTGGAAATAACAAATCAAAAGTATGGTGATTTGAATGCGTAGTTAGGTGTTATGAGAATATAACTTCCAATAGGTACAAATCCCTATTATTAATTACCTAAACAATCATCAAGAATCTCTTAAAGGGAGAAACATAGCTAATAAAGATAGAGATACAAAAGTAAAAAAGAAAGCATAATTTGATTGATAGGAAAAAAGAAGGTATATGGCTTAAGCAAGTGCATACCCCATTGTACATTTTAATGAATTTGAATACGAAGTAAGAAAGTGAATAGGAAGAGCTTGATGTTTGTTGCTACCTTGCTCTTGCATGCTAGACTGTGTAGAGTTTGGCTTGGGTAGGTCCTGATTTGATCCTTAGCAAATGTTGATGATTCAGTCTAATGCTATCATTTGACGGGACATGGAAGTTAATGAGATGAGTTTGAAATGTTTCCAATAATTTTAATCTTCGGCAATAACTTCATTTGGATGACATTGTCAGTGACTTATCAAGATTAACCTAAAGTGTTTCTGATAGCTTTGAGTTCTGGCGATAACTTCGTGATTTGAAGTGTTTCCGTTAGCTAATAAGGCATCAGTGATAACTTCTTGGTTTGAAGTACTTCCATAGCCAAAAAGATATAGATGACAACTTCA
Source organism: Trichopus zeylanicus subsp. travancoricus (assembly GCA_005019695.1). Classification (NCBI taxonomy): domain Eukaryota; kingdom Viridiplantae; phylum Streptophyta; class Magnoliopsida; order Dioscoreales; family Dioscoreaceae; genus Trichopus; species Trichopus zeylanicus. The sequence continues at coordinate 832,472 of RXID01021777.1, read as the reverse complement.
AGGTTTTGAAGTATTTTCATACCTAATGAGGCATACACAATAACTTTGTTATTTGAAGTATTTCTATAGTTGATAAGGCATAGACAATAACTCATGATTTGAAGTATTTCCATAGCCGATAAGACATAGACAATAACTTCATTTGAAGTATTTCCATAGCTGATAAAGTGTAGAAAATAACTTCATTTGAAGTATTTTCATAGCCAATAAGGCATAGGTGATAACTTCATTTGAAGTGTTTCCATAGCCACTAACCGTAGTTGATAACTTTGAGGTTTTGAAGTTTTCCAAAGCCAATGAGATACAGGAGATAATTTTAAGGTTTACAGTATTTCCATAGTTGATAAGATATAAGCAGTAACTTCAAGGTTTCGAAGTATTTTCCTAGATAGTGGGGCGTAGGCGATAACTTCATAGTTTAAAGTATTTCTATAGTCGATAAGGCATAGGCAATAACTTTGTTTGAATAAGACATTATAGCTAACTAAATAGGTGAGTTTAAGCCTATCTTAGTTTGATTTGCAAGGTTTGAAGTGTTTCCATTAGCCAATAACGTATTGGGAATAACTTCATGGTTTGAAGTATTTTTATAGCTAATAATGCAAAGGTGATAACTTTGTGATTTCAAAGTATTTTCATAGCCAATAAGGTATAGATGATAACTTCATGATTTCATGTATTTCCATAGCTAATAAAATATAGGTAATAACTTCGTTTGAACAAGGCATTGTAGCTGACTGACTAAGTGAGTTCAAACCTACCTTAGTTCGATTTAATAGTTTGAAGTGTTTCTATTAGCCAATAAGATATTTATGATAATTTCATGCTTTGAAGTATTTCTATAGCTAATAAATACTTAGGCAATAACTTCATGATTTGGAACATTTTCATAACCAATAAGATAGTAATAACTTCGTTTGAACAAGATGTTGTGGCTGACTGATGAAGCAACTTCAAGTCTACCTTAGTTTAGTATGATGGTTTGAAGTATTTTCATTAGATAATAAGGCATTGGCAATAATTTCATGGTTTGAAGTATTCTTTTAGCTGATATGACATAGGTTAAAACTTTATGGTTTGAAATATTTTCATAGCCAATAAACTGTAGGCGATAACTTCATTTGAACAAAGCATTATAGCTAACTAACTGAGTGAGTTCAAGTCTACCTTATTTTGATTTGATGGTTTGAAGTATTTTCATTAGCCAATAAGACATTAATGATAACTTCATGCTTTGAAGTGCTTTCATAGCCGATAAGACGTAGGTGATAAGTTCATGGTTTAAAGTATTTCCATAGCCAATAATTCATAGACGATAACTTTATTTTGATAAGGCATTGTGACTGACTGATTAAATGAGATTAAGTCTACCTTAATTTAATTTGATGGTTTAAAGTGTTTCTATTAACCAATAAAGTATTGGCAATAATTTTATAATTTGAAGTATTTTTATAGATAATAAAGTGTAGGTGGTAACTTCATTTAAACAAGGCATTATAGCTAATTGACTAAGGAAGTTCAAACTGACCTTAATTCGATTTGATTGTTTGAAGTATTTTTATTAGCCAATAAGTCATTGGTAATAACTTCATGATTTAAAGTAATTTCATAACCAATAAGGTGTAGGTAATAACTTTATAGTTTAAAGTATTACATAACCAATAAAGTATAAGCAATAATTTTATTTGAACAAGACATTGTAGCTAACTAACTAAGTGACTTCAAGCCTATCTTAATTCAATTTGATTGTTTAAAATATTTTCCATTAGCTAATAAGGCGTAGATGATAACATCATGGTTTGAAGCGTTTTCATTTCTAATAAGCCACAAATGATAACTTTGTAGTTTGAAGTATTTTCATAGCTGATGAGGCATAGGTGATAACTTCATTTGAACTAGGTGTTGTACCTGACTAATGAGTTTTTGCCTACATTGATTCGATTTGGTTATTTGAAGTATTTTTATAACCAATGAAGTGTAGACAATAACTTCATTGTTTGAAGTATTTATATAGCCGATAAAGCATAAGTGATAACTTCATAGTTTAAAGTATTTTTATATCCGATAAAGTGTAGGCGATAACTTCATTATTTGAATAAGGCATTGTAGCTAACTGACTAAGTGAGTTCAAGCCCACCTTAGTTCGATTGGGTATAAAATCTAGACTCGGTTTGGTTTTAAATCCAATTTGATTCAGTTTAATATTCAGAACTTGATTTTGATTTGATTTTGATTTGATTCAATTTAATGTTCAGAACTTGATTGAATTATGATTCACTAACTCTTTTTGGTTTCTTCCCCCCATAATTTTTGGTGGTTGGGTTTGCATTGATGTGTTGTAGCATAACTAGGGGAACCATGTGAAATAACCAATCCCACCACTTTTGGCATTGACAGTGAATATTCAAATTGCAATGATGAATTTAATTCACCGAGCTTGGCATTGATTTTCAGAAAAATATTTATCAAATACTGATCATTGACTCAAGTGGGAGCGACATTGATTTTGATCTGAGTCTAATTTGATTTAGTTTAATATTTGAAACTTGATTTTAATTTGAGTCTGATTTGATTCAATTCGAGTCAAGTTTGACCTTGTGTTGGGCCCCCATTAGGTTCTTATTGGATCCTTAATAGATATTGGATCCCAACCTTGATTGGTTGTCATTGGATCCTTAATAGATTTTGGGTTTGACTTTTGATGCGATCTTAATGGATCTTTAATGGATTTTGGATCCAACTCTTAATGGATTCTTAATGGATCTTTAATGAATTTTGGTTCCAACCCTTAATGGGTTCTTAATGGATCTTTAATGGATTTTAAATCTAACCCTTAACGAGTTTCTAATGGAACCTTAATGAATCTTGGATTTGACCCTTAGTGGATTCTTAATGGATCCTTAACAAATTTGGGTTCAAACATTAGTGGACCTAGGTTTAAGTTCAAATTGATTTAGGTCCAACTTAGTTTTGGTTTATGCTCAACCTAGTTATGGTTCAGGTTCAACCTAGTTTTTGTTTGAATTTGAGTTCGACTTGACCTGATTAGGGTTTAGTTTGAACTTGATTTAACCCATTTGGGATTTCGTTTGGACTTAATTTAATTTGGTTTATGCTCAACCAAACTTAGTTTTGGTTGATGCTCAACCTAGTTATGGTTCAGGTTCAACCTAGTTTTTATTTGAATTTGAGTTTTACTTGACCTAATTAGGATTTAGTTTAAACTTAATTTAACCCATTTGGGGTTTGGTTTGGACTTAATTTAATTTGATTAAAGTTTGGCTTTTAGTTTGATTTAACCCACTCAAGATTTGATTAGCTAATTTAACCCAACTAGGGTTTAATTTGATTTTGGTTTAGTTCAAACTTGATTGAACCCAACTAGGGTTTAAGTTCAATCTAGTTTGACCCAATTAGGGTTTAGTTCAAATTTAATATGATCTCGAATTGATCCAATTTGGACATGATTGGATTTAGCTTAATCGATTTAGTTTGAGAGTTATCAGATTGTCATGATGAATTTGGATGAGCCTATGGGCTAACCTTGAGTCAACCTAGATTCTCAGTGAGCTCGCAAGTTAACCTTGATTTAGACATTAGCGAGCTCAAAAGTTAGTCTTAGTCCTAATAGATAGTCGACAAGCCTACAGACTGACATTAATTTAGATGTTCAACGAGCTTGCAAGCTGGCCTTAGTCCAAATGGATATTTAATAAGCTCGCAAGTTGGTCTTGTTCTAAATAAACATTCGGTGAGATTGTAAATTGGCCTTAATCCAAATAAACATTTGGTAAGCCAGTAAGCTACACTTAGTTTAAATAGAATGTGATTGAATCAATATAATTTTATTTATTCAATGTGATTGAATCACTTTAATTTAACTTAATCGATTTAGTTTGAGAGCTCTTGGACTATCATGATGAATTTGGGTAAGCCTTCAGATTGAACCTTGAGTCAGTTTGGATTCTTGGTGAGCTTACAAGTTGACCTTAGTCCCAATAGATATTCGGTAAGCCCACAAACTGGTCTTAATTTAGATGTTCAATAAGTTCACAAACTATCCTCAGTCTACATAAATAATCAATGAGCCCGCAGACTGGTCTTACTCTGAATAGACGTTCGACGAGTTTGCAAACTAGGCATAGTTTGAATAGATATTTAGAGAGCTTACAAGTTGATTTTAGTCCAAAATGATGTTCGACGAGACTGCACACTAACCTTAGTCTAAATAGATATTCAGTAAGTTTGCAAGCTGGCTTTAGTCTAAATAGATATTTGGTAAGCTTACAACCGGTCTTAGTTTGATTAGATATTCGGCGAGCTCACAAGCTGACCTTAGTTTGAATAGATGTTTGGCAAGCTTATAAGCTAGTCTTAGTCTGAATAGACATTCAGTGAGCCCATGGGCTGGCCTTAATCCAAATAGACGTTTAGCGAGCTCACAAACTAGGCCTAGTCCCAATATATGTTCGATGAGTCCGTCAGTTGGTCTTAATCCAAATAGATGTCTAGTGAGCTTGCACGCTAGCCTTAGTCTAAATAGACATTCGGTCAGCTTGCAAACTAACGTAAGTTCAAAATGAATTTTGAGTCAACTCACTAGCTGCCCCTAGACCGAAACTAACTTTCGAACAAGCCCACAGACTAGCCCTAGGTCGGTGGTGGAGGTCCATAATTGTACAAGGGGGTCGTGAGTAGCTGCAAGCATGAAAATGACAGATGTACATATGTAGATGCAGTAGAAATGAGTGAGGCCACAGGTGGCTACAAACATGAAGTGAATCAATTCCTCCTTCCTTTAAATCTTCTCCTCTAATGCACTTTTAATGCCTTCCTTCTACCTTTTTTTTTACTTTTTTTATTATTATTTTAGCAGATCAACTTCTTATCCTTTTTTGCCAAATTTTTCCTTTTTATTTTGTTATGTTTTTGCCAACAACTTCTTATTCTCTTTATTTTTCTCTTTTATATTTTTTTCTTCTTCTTTCTTCTCAAAATCGTAGCCTTCCTCTTCTCTTTCTCCCTAAAACCCTAGCCTCCTCCTTCTCTTCAACCGATGCTTTCTCGGCCAGATCCGAGCCACTGATGGCGGTGGATGGTAGGGACGAGGGCTTGGGCCCCTGTCTTCTTCATTTCCAAGCTGATCTGGCAGTGAGCAATGGAGGCTAGGGTTTTGAGCATTGGCTAGAGCTCAGACAAAGGGAGGCACTGACTAGTGGAGGGGAAGCTTGGAAACCAGTGATGTAAGAGCGAAGTTTAGGTGGCAATAGCTGAGGGGTGGAGTTTGGGAGCAAAACCCCATCGGCTTAGGTCAGTGGGAAGTTGTGGACATCTGGCAAAGGCAATTGAGCATAGGAGAGTCGCAGAGGATGGTGAAGCTCCAGCATGGGATTCTAGGGATGAGGAGGGGGCAGCCAACGATGGAGATGAGTTGCCTGGCGGTGTTAGGGTTCCGGTGAGGAGGCATAGGTGAGGCGCGGGCGGTGAAACTCTGGTAGGAGCTAAGCAGTGCAGTTCTCAATAGATAAGAGTGATGGAGCCAAGGTTCAGGCTGGAGTTGCAGTCGATGGCTCATGTGAGCGAATGAAGAACTGTCTCGGTGACAAGGCATGGGCGGCAAGCTCAGGAGGAGCAACAAGCAAACTGCAAGGTTTTGTTGGTGATGGTCAGCTAGAGCAGATACGGGAGTTGCACAGCTATAGGTCGAAGGTTAGAGATAGTGGAGATGAGCTGGGGAAGGGCCGGAGATGGTGCAGAGAAGGAGTTCGTTGCTCGCCGTGGAGCTGTGATCGGTGATAGGGCTGAAGTCATCCTCATGGGTAGCCAGTATGGAGGCCAGGCCAGGGCAAGCAGTAGCTCCTCATTGGCGCGATGTTGAGGGGCTGATTGCTATGGTGCTGAAAACTCTCTCGAAGGGGGAGAAAGAGAGGCAAAAGAAACAGAGATGCAGGGAAGTGGAAGAACAAGATAAATTTTGGAACTTCTATCTTTCTTGCCTCATTTTTTCTTTAATTCTCAGTTTCGACTTCCTAATCCTTTTTCTGCCATTGATTCCTTTTTTCTCCTTTTTTTTTATTGGTAAGATTTATACAAAGCCCGGATAAATCGAGTTGGATTGAATTTTGATCTCTTGTATTTGAAATTTTGAATTTCAGGATATTCTTGTGGATGAATGCAGATGAGATTCACCTAAGATTGGATAACTCTATAGACAAGTTATTTTATTATAGATAATAAAATTTGAAAATTATATTTACCATGAATATTGAATTTATAATGTGGCTATTTGCACTTTTCTTTTTAGAAAATTTAAACCAAATTATAATTTTATAAATTTTTCGGATTTTTTGTAAAAAAATTTTATTTATAAAATTTTAAAATTTTTAGGTTCCTTTTCCAATAACAGTTGGACTTATTCACAAATAAAAATTATTAAAAGACTTTTTTTAATGAAAAATTGAGATTTTAGGGGTTTATTTGTGAAAAAAATCTTTTAAGGGATTTGTTCGTAAACTCTAAATTTTGTGGGGACTTATTTATAATTCTAATATTTTATTAGATTTTTTCATAAAATTATATTCCCAAGGACTTATTCATAAGAAAAATCATGCCAGGGACCTTTTGTATAAATTTATTTGATTTGAGGATCTATTTGTAAAATATTTATATATTTTTTCATTTTAATCCAGATTTTAGACCAATTTTTGGGCCCAATTTTGGTTTCCATATCCTGCCCATTCAACCCACTTTACATTGAGCCAAATTTTTTTAAAAATTCAAGTCCAGATTGAGCTCAATTTTCAGTCAATTTTGACCACATTTTAGATCCAATTGAAATCCATACTTAAACCACAATTTAGTGACATACAAGTCTCAATTTCAATTATATTTCAATCAAAATTTAATTGTGACCAAAATCACCTCAAATAGTCTTGGCTTGATTGAATTTAGTATTGATATAAATTTTTGTGAAAAACCTCTAGCAGCCGATCTACTCAAAGGCCACTGAATAAATATAGTGGACACAAAACCTAGTTAGATAAACCCCATAATTTCATACCTCTATCAAGGACAACGCCCCAAGCATCTGAGAGAAGTTCAAAAAATTAAGAGGCTAGCCCCAAACTCCATCGTAATAGATGGAATCCTCCATAAAAGGTCACTTACATAACCACTCCTTTGTTGCCTGGGGCCCAAAGAAGCTAATTACGCTCTTCGTGAAGTTCACGAAGGGATATGTTGGAGCAATGAAGGGGGATAGGGCCTTGCCTACAAGCTCCTCAAGTAAGGATATTATTGGCATGATGTGGTTGCTGAGGCATTCGAGTTCATTTTTAAATGCAAATAATGTCAGAGATATGCCTCAATATATTGTAATCCTATGTTTTAACTCTAGCAAACTCAAGTAATTTAGCCCTTCGACCAATGATGAATGGACATCCTAGGTCCTTTTCTAATGGCCTCAAGATGAAAAAAATTCTTAGTAGTCATTATCGATTGCTTCACTAAATGGGTGGAAACTAAACCGCTCGCTACGATCACGAAAAGGAAAATGCAAGAGTTCCTCTAGCAAAGCATGATCTATAGTTTCAAGCTACCAACATGTTGGTCACAAACAATAGAAAGCAATTTAATAATACTAGGTTTAAAGAGTATTGTAGCAATCCTCATATAGAGTAAAGGTTCACCTTAGTGGCGTACCTCCAATCTAATGGCTTAGCAGAGGTAACAAACCAGACTCTACTCTTAGCTAAAACAAAAGGCCTTGAAGGGGCAAAGGGTGCCTAGGTTGAAAAACAACCATAAGTGGTCCTACCAAACTACACTCTGGAAGGCTATTGGGGAACCTTCAGGCTAGCTTACAAGTGGTCATCCCTATGGAGAATGAGCTTACATCCCCATAAGTCAGAACCTATGACCCCAACGTGAATGAGGTGAATCTTCGAGCTGAGAAAGACCTTGTCTTAGAAGTTTAGGTGAAAGATCGTACCAAAATTGCCGAGTATAATGACAAGTAGCTTAATACTACAATGCCCAAGTTCGCAACTGAGAATTACAACCAGATGATTGGGTACTCCACTAAGCTGAACTTATTAACCGAGTCTTAGAAAAATTATCTCTAAACTAGGTAGGCCCATTCAAGATCTCTTGAGTTGTGGGAATAGGGGCCTTTAAAATCAAAGATGGATGGTAAAAAGTTTCCCTAAACTTGGCATGTTGATAATCTTAGAAGGTTTTATCTTTTATATAATCATTATTTCTTAAGAAGATTGTCTATCACCATTATCTAAAAACTTAGCTCTGCTAGCCCTATGATCCAACTAGGTGCTTTAATAATCCAACCAAAGTATTACCTAAAAACCTAACTCTACTGGCCCTATGATCCAACTAGGTGCTTTGATCATCCAACCAAAGTATTACCTAAAAACCTAGCTCTGGTAGCCCTATGGTTCAACCAAGTGCTTCAGTCACCCAATCAAACTATAATCTAAAACCTTGGCTCTATTGGCCCTATTATCCAACAAGATAGAAGGAAGATTTTTTGTGTAGCCAAAGAAGAAGACTAGTTATGAAAGCACAATGAAGACCCTGTACCTACTCTAACAATGAAGCTTAGCGTGGGATCTAGATCATCAAAGAGCATCTTTCTTGGGCATGATCAACAAAGGGTTTGAGCCAAAGAAGTAAGAAAGAAGCTGAATTAGGAGACCGACCAAAATATATTCAAAAGGGGTAAGCCAAGGCTTAGGCTAACTTTGAGGATCATTCATGCACATTCATGTTAATCCATTCTAACCTAAATGGATGAATGAAGAATCCAAAGTCAAAGAGGCAGCTAGGCTCCTTCATGCCATTGATTACCTCAAGGTTTGAGGGACTATCAGCCATGCTACCAAACTAGGCTTGACTTGCCTTTCCAGCTCACTGCTTTTCAACAAAACTAGGATATTTGCATTGAATTGGGTTCTTTCTTCTTTCCTACTTCGATAGATGAAAGATATTTGTCATTCTCTTTTATCTTCTTTAAGTCTTCCCAATTGCCCATTTACCACAAAGAAAACAAAGCCATGTTGCCACCAGGAAATCGAGAACTCTCCCCCTTCTCACTAGGATGACCACTTTGATCTATTGAATGAGTCTATGTAGTAAGATAGTGCGGCTACTTTAGTAATATGCAAGCCTTTTTCATTTTAGTAGGGCGACTGACCTACATTGCTCAACATGCTATGTACTCTCTCCAAGAGCATCCGATTCATCCATTCTGTGACCCCAATCGTACCTCTCCCACTTGTTGTGGACTTAAGAGAAGAGAAAGTAGGCATCGGCATAGGAGGGCCAACCAAGTGAAGCTCTTTCTTTTTTTTTTGTGGCACTGCACTAAGCTTTGCTCAACTTGTTAAATGAGGGTAAATGGACTAGCTTTGTTTATGATACCAGCTTAGTTATGAGCTCACTTTCGTTGACTTCTTTGTACTCTTAGAGAATACTTTCAAACTTTCATAGTCAACTTTTTTATCCTATTTTCAACTAGAGTGTATTGGGTTAGTGTTCGATGTGCCAAAGAAAAGGCAGCAATATGTTTCAACCAATTCAACTATAAGCCCCTATAGATCTCCACATGCAATTCCTTTGAGAAGAGTAGACAAAAAGAGGAGACCTTTGCTCTATCTACTTCATCCTCTTCCTGGGGAACTGGAATTCCTTTCAAAATGAAGCTCCCTTGCTTGCCTCTGCCTGAAGTAGTCCTCTTTTCTCTAACACTTTGCCCCATTTTTGTTGAACCTTTAGTCCAACATTTCATGGATCTAGCATGAACTCTCTTACTAGAATACACCAAACTCAGGTAGCACCCCCAAAGCATTATCTAAAAATCTAGCTTTGCTGGTCCTATAATCCAACCAAGTGCTTCGATCACCCAACTAAAGTATTATCTAGAAACCTAGCTCTACTGGTCCTATGGCTCAACCAGGTGCTTCAGTCATCCAACTAAAGTATTACCTAAAAAATCTAGCTTTGTTAGCCCAATGGTCCAACCAAGTGTTTCAATCACCCAACCAAAGCATTATCTAAAAACTTGGGTATGCTAGCCTTATTGTCCAACAAGGCGCTTGTCACCCAACCGAAGTATTATCTAAAAACTTAGCTCTACTCACCCTATGGTCCAACCAAGTATTTTGGTCATCCAACTGAGGTATCAACCCCTTAGCTACCTAAAAACCTAGATCTACAGGCCCTATAGTTCAACCAAGTGCTTCAATCACCAAATCGAGGTATCAACTCCCAAGCTACCTAAAAACCTAGCTTTGCTAGCCCTATGGTCTAACTAGGTACTTCGATCACCCAACTAAAGTATTATCTAAAAATCTAGCTCTACTAGCCCTATGGTCCAACTAGGTGTTTCGATCACCTAACTGAGGTATCAGCTCTCTAGATACCTAAAAACCTAGCTCTATTGGCCCCATGGTCGAACCGAGTACTTCAATCACTCGACTAAGGTATTATCTTAAAACCTAACTTTGCTGGCCCTATGGTCCAATCAGGTGCTTCAGTCATACAACTGATATTATCTAAAAACCTAGCTCTATTGGCCCTATTGTCCAACTAGGTGCTGCAGTTGCCCAATCGAGATATCAGCTCCCAAGCTACCTAAAACCTAGCCTTGCTAACCTTATAGTCCTATCAGGTGCTCCAGTTTTCAGCCAAAGTAAGAGTTTACTCTTTCACTCTAAGGAGATCCCAATCACTGAATGGAACCATCCAACCCTTATTGTCTTGAAGCATGACTAAAAGGAAAAGTGGTAAATGCTTTAGGCTTCAGCCCTAGTGTAAAAGATACAAACATAAGACCTTCAGTTAGAAGGAAAGATTGTGATTATGAATAAACACCTAAAGGCATCAGCTGATCCTTACAACAATGAGTCAAGCCACTCGCCAATCCAAGCTGAAAATGGCAAAGGTTCAAAGAAAAGATAAAATCTTATTGAGTACCAAGCTAAGACTAGTACAAAAGTTCTTTCATAAAGGAAAAGAAGCACAACTAGTTAGAAATAGATAGAGGCTTGGAAGACTCTGCCAGCTCAATTGGCCCCATGATGCCCTCCTCGGCCTCTCTTGCCTTCACCACCTTGGGCTCCCCTTGGATAAGATCCTCATCCTCCCACTTGAGGCACTAAACTCTCAATTCATCAGAGTTTAGCTCAAAGGTTGTCGGGCTCAAACTCGGGATCATGATGAGTTTGTTTCACCATATCCTGGCAAATAAGATACACTTATTGGAAGGAGATGACAGAGAGTTTCCCATGCTCCTAGAGGTATTTGTCATTGTCCTTGTACTCCAATATGGCTTGCATCATGGTCAGCCTCAAGGTGTCAGCTTGTTCTCTCTGGAGGATCATGGCAGCAACTTCAAGCTTAGTGTTATCTAAGGCAGCCCGGTGCCAAGTCTCCTAGTCTTGTAGACTAGAAAAACCTGAATCACACCCAACCACAAGAAGGTTTTTCTCTTCCTCCATCTTCTTCCTCATCTCTTCCATACTAAGTTAAAGAGATTCGAGTTGAGAATGGAGAATGATCACCTCCTCCTCAACCTTGCTCTTCCCAACTATTGCTCATCCTCAAGCCTTATAAAATCGATACCCCATTATTGGCCTAGAATTGGCAACCTTTGAGGGGGGTCTAGAAATAGATTATGAAATACAAAATATGTTTATAAAGAAGATCAAGCTCCAAAATAATTCACCAAGAAAATTACATTAAAATTTTAATCAAATTGAATCAACCACAAGTTCCAAAATGTAAAGCGACATAAGAAAAAATACACCGTGATTTTTATGTGGTTCGGCAACCAACCATGCCTACTCCACAACCCTAGTCTTACTCTTGAGAACTTCAATCACTCCACTAGTGATGTCGCTTCTTGAGGTGAAGCCAAGTCTTTATATAAAACTTCAAACTACAGTGTCACTTCCTTCAAGTGAAACCAAGCCTATCGCTTTCTTACAGTAAAGCCATACCCGTACAACTAATCTCTCCAACTGAGATGATCTACTCCACACTGAAGCTATTATGCTCTCGCACTCCTAACACCAATAAGTATTTAAATGTGGAAAAAAACAAAAGATATTATATTTGAAGCGTACTACAAGATCACTCAAAGATTTGAAAGATTTGATATGAAATTTGATCATTTAGATCATTCATGGGCTAGTAGGCATGGGGAGCTTTGGTATCTTCTCTAAGATAAATGTGAAGCTATAAAAACTTGCTAAGAAAAGCCCAACTACCCATTGGGGGTGAAATCTTGCAACAAGCTTTGTTCCAATGGTCAAAAAAACTAGCTATTAGTCATGCAAATTCTATAAATTGAATGTCTACTTGGGCAATCAGATGTCTGCTTCTGTAAAATCAGAACTAGTAGATTTTACAATTGGTCGTCTAATTTCCAACAAGCCATCTACCTCTACTTAGGCTCAGAAGTTTTGAATCTTCTATTTTGACCAAACTAGTCATCCGGTTCAATCAGAAAAGCTCTAGTAAGAGCTTCTTACATAACTCTATGTGATAAATGATCTAAATGATAAATCTCAAAAATAAATCTTTAACACAACTAAAATAAATAAAAAATTTAAACCTATGAGTCTTGAGTTGATCTTCCATTTTGAGCACTTTGAGCTTTCATTTTGATCTTTAAGCTTTAACTTCAAGTTCGTATCCCTTTTATCTTTGAGTCATTACTTTCATCATTCAGTGTGCTTTATCTTAAGACTCAATCCTTTATAAACATGGATGATCATTATAAACTTGAAGCTTATCAAAAATTTCAAAAAGTTGTTAAATACTAGTTTGATCATCATCAAAATTTAAAGGACAATAATTTCTCTTTTTTTGATAATGACAAACTATGCATAACGAAAAAAAAGTAAGCATATTATATGATAGATGCACATAAACATAATTAGATATGCTTTTTGCTATAACTATTAACTAGTAATAAATGTAACAAGTTTCACAAATATGCATATTGCTCTCCCCCTTTGGCAGCATCAAAAATATAATTCCCCCTAGACAAGTGCATTATAAAGAATATGGGATAGAGAGAAGAAATAGTAAGGATTTGAAAATATTTCTAGTAATATCATACTTCAAGAGATATGAAAAACTAAAAAAATAAGCAAGATATTTCCTATCAACTAGTCTCAAAATAATAGTTTATCAATATATAATGGAATTAGCATTTGAGGTAATAAAGGCACCCCCTTGAACTATGCATAGATGGGTTTAAAAAATACATAAAAAGTTACAAACATGCTCCCCCTATCTATGATACTAAAAGAATGATTAATCAAGTGACTCCCCTTTTTTTAAAAAAAATTCACTATATTATCAAAAGTTGTCAATTAAAGAAAGATTCAAAAACTCAAGGTTATTAGACCAAAAGCCCAAGTATGAGGCTCTGACATCAATTGTTAGCCCAAAATTGGTAATCTTTAAGGGGGTTTTGAAATAGGTTTTGAAATATGATTATAAAGAAGATCAAGCCTTAAATAAATTCACCGAGAAAATTACATTCAAATGTCAATCAAATTGAATCAAACCACAAGTGCTGAAATATAAAGTGAGATAAAAAAAACTACATCATGATTTTTACATGGTTAGACGACCAACCATGCCTACTTCACAGCCTCTACCTTACTCTTGAGGACTTCAATCACTCAATTAGTGATGTTGCTTCTTAAGATGAAACCAAGCCTTTACATAAAACTCTAAATTAGAGTGTCACTTTCTTCAGGTGAAGCCAAGCCTACCATTTCCTTAGGGTAAAGTCACATCCGTATAATCAATCTCTCCAACAAAGACGATCTACTCCATACAAAAGCTATTTGTACTCTCACACTCCTAACATTTAGAATTATTTACAAGTAGAGAAAAGTAAAAGATATTACATTTGAAGCTCACTACAAGATTACTCAAAAAATGAGGACAAGGGCTGAAGATTTGATATGAAATTTGATCATTTAGATCATTCTTGAGTTAGAAGGAATGAGGGGCTTTGATCTCTTCTCTAAGATAAATGTAAAGTAATAAAAACTTGTTAAGAAAAGTCCAACCATGCCTATTTATATCTTATGGGTCAAAACTAGCTGTTGGGGGTGAAATCCTTCAACTAGCTTTGCTCTAATAGTCAAAAAATTAGTTGTTAATCATGCAAATTTTGCAAATTAGACATCATCTTGGACAACTAGATGTCCACTTCTATAAAATTAGAACTAGCAGATTTTACAGTTAGTCGTCTGGTTTCCAACTGATCATCCAATTTTGCTTAGGCTTAGAAGTTTTGAATCTTCTATTTTGACCAAACCAGTTATTCAGTTCAAAATCAGACGTCCAATTCAGTTAGAAAAATTTTATTAAGAGCTTTTTGTAGAACTCTATGAAATGAATAATCTAAATGATAAATCTCAAAAATAAATCTTCAGCATGACTAAAATAAATAAAAGTTCTAAACCTATGATCCTTGAGTCTATCTTCTATTTTGAGCACTTTGAGTTTTCATCTTGATCTTTAAGCTTCAACTTCAAGTTGTCATCCCTTTTATCTTTGAGTCATTGCTTTCATCATCTTGTGTGCTTTATCTTGAGACTTAATCTTTCATGAACCTAGAAGATTATTACAAATCTTTAAGCTTATTAAAAACTTAAGAAACTTGTTAAATACTAGTTTAATTATTATCAAAATCCAAAGGGAAATACCCATATAGTGGAAGAATTGTAGGGCATGTAACTGAACCAAAGGTTAGGCCATGATATAAGAAAAAAGGGAGAATTATTTGTATGGAGGCAAATTTGAGTGAACTTATGTTAGTGCAAGATCTAGCTCCCTTCAGAAGTAGTTTATCTTCAAGGAGACAAGCGATGTAGGGGACAACATCCTCCTTGAAGTCCCCAAGGAAGTACTTCTTGGCCTTAACCTCCTCTGAAGTACCTTGATGCTTTAAGGAATATTGCCTTTGTGCTATAGTGTATGTCAAAGAAGCAAAAGGTGTGGAAGTAGCATCTTTGCTATGATTAGCCTTCTTCATCATCTAGTGGCAAGTGGGCGATCAAGCACTATCCTTAGTGGCAACAAGTTGGCAAGGTGGCCAAGAAGGATGAGGTGCTGCCTACCTCTTCCTCGCTCTCTCCTCACTAGCACCTTGGTTCTTCTTCCCTTCCTCCCTCTTCCTTCTCCCCAAGCTTGGAGATACCAACTGGTAGCAAGCAGGAGTTCTCAATCTGGAGAGCTTATTATGAGCATGCAGAGCCTATGACACCTAGGGTGCACTATCTTTCTACTTCAAATGCTCATTCATGAGTAAGATTTGAGCAATCCCTACAAAGTCACATTCCCTAGTTAGATCGAGTGAAAATGAGAAGTTTGTACTACAAACTATTGAGAAGAAGATAAGAAGACTAAGTCAAAACTCACTTAAAGCTAAGGGTTCGATATTTGTTAAAGCCTTCGAGAGGTAAACCACCATTGGCTTAGAGTTGGCTCCCATGGTGGGTGTGCAACCTACAAGCTCCCCGACCTCTCTCGGCACGGATGTGAAACCAAATCTAGAGGATGCTTGACCCTTGGTGGTTGATGTTGAGCCACCACAAGGGGTTGGAGACTTTCTCGTGGGGGAGTCATCAACCGTAAGACACCAAAAGATGTTGAAGTCTTTCTCATGAAAAGGGCTGCCTCTATTACCCTTTATAGTTTTGATGATAAATAAACTATGTATTTGATCTATTTCTTGAGCTATGTGTAGCTAGCAATCAAGTCAAACCACAAGGAAGATCCAGCCTATTCAAAAGCCTCGGATACAGATGAACATGTAGACCACATTGAGGATGAGGTGTGATGGTGGATCAACAAATGGATCTTGAAGGAATGAAGATTGGCTAAAAGAAGGCTCAAGAGAAGACTCAATAGGTTTAGTTTTTTCATTGTGTTTGAGTCAAAGATTTGCTATTTGAATTCATAGCTTGGAGCATTGTCTACACTCAGCCTACCTTGGAATGTATTCACTGGCTCATTGTTTAATCCAAGGTCAGCTTGAGATAGTGTCAAGCATGAAGATTGCAGTTATAGCAAAAAATAGAAGTTTTTCTATTAACTTTAGATGCCTGATCCCTATGGTTCAGATTCCTGAATGTTGTAGAAATAGCTCTTTGAATAACTAATAACTTTGGATATCTAAACTTAAGATTTAGACATCCAAGTTTGGAAGATGTAACTTCTAAGAAAATTTATGCTCATGGTTTGGTCACTTGATGAGTTGATTGGATGTTTGAAATCATACAGTTCGGATGTCCGAACCCTATGATTGGGCACCCAAAACTTTGACATTAGCTTTAATGTCTAGTAAGGATTTGATTGTTGGGAGGTTTCAGATGTTCAAATTGGTATAGTTTGGATGCCCGAGCAAGGTAGAGCATAGCTCAACAGCTAGTGTTCTCACTGACTAGTTTTTAAGGGCTTGGAGCTTGTTCTTTCACAACTTTTGCACCTTCCTGAGCTAACCTTCTTTGAGATAACAAGTTCTTAAAATCCCTCTAAGCTCCAAGAGCTCTAATCTTTGTACTTTAATTTTCAAATCTTCAAAGCCCTTGTTCTCACATTGAGTGATCTTATAGTGAGACATTAAAGTATTTTTTTTTATTTTTCCAAAATCAATTGTAAGCACCCCCCCCCCCCCCCCAAGGTTGTTTGGAGGTGTTAAGAGAGTAAAGCTCCATTTTAGAGTTACCCTTGCTGATTAAAGCGAAGGCTAGTGTACAGAGTTGGCTTTACCAATGAAACAGCATACTAGTGAAAGGTTAAAATCCTCAAAAGCAAGGCAAAGGTAGTAGAGTAGGAGCAATTGGCCTTTGAACCACTTTACATCACGGTGCATTCTTATCTTGTCTTACATTACTCTAGATTGCTTATACTTGCAATTGATTATGTTTAGTTTAGAATCACTTTTGCAATTGATTGGTCATTGTGTTACTCAAAAACTTTAAAAAGTGTTGTTGTTTCCTCTAACACCTAATTCACCCTCCCTCTTATGTGTATAACTTGCTTTCAATTAATATTAGAGCTTGGATCTCTATTTATCGGCTTAATCACCTAGATTTTATGATCTATTGCAATGGCCATTTTTGGCGTCTCTCCATCCCTCCAAGAAGGGCAATCCACAACTAGACCTCCCCTATTCAATGAAATTCATTTTAACTATTGGAAATCGATTAGAATCTTTATCAAACCCATAGATTACATTCTTTGGCACATAGCGGAAGAGGGATACACTCCACCTACCAAATTAATTGATGGTGTGAGAGTACCCAAGCCTAGAACAGAGTGGAATGAACTAAATAGAAAGAAAAACTCATTGAATGCTAAATCTATAAACATCCTTTATTATACCCTTGAACCTAATGAGTTCAATAGAATTAGTACGTATGAGATAGCTCATGAAATTTGGCATTGCCTTGAAGTCACCCATAAGGGTACAAGGTAAGTAAAGGAGTCGAAGGTAAACATTTTGGTCAATGAATATGAACTCTTTAGAATGAAATCTAATGAGTTGATAATTGAAATGTTTACCCATTTTATAGATATTATTAATACTTTGAAATATCTTGAAAGGTTTATACTCACAATAAAATGGTAAGAAAAATCCTAATGTGACTTCCAAAGTCGTGGGATCCTAAGGTGACTACAATTGAAAAGGTGAAGAATATCAATAAGTCACCCTTGGAAGAGCTATTTGAGTCTCTCATCACTCACGAGATAACTATAAAAGATAGAAGCCAAGAGGAGGATCAAGACAAGAAGAAGAAAGGAATAGCTCTCAAAGCAAAGAATCTAGTGATGATAAAGAAGATAGTGATGAAGAAATGGCTCTCATCACTAGAAAGTTCAAGAAATTCTTAAAGAAGAGACACATTTCAAGAAGATCCTCAAGAAATGAAAGAAGTTACAATGATGAAGAAGAGGAGGAGGCGCCTACATGCTTCAAGTGCAAAAAGCTAGGCCACATGAAAGCTAATTGCCCTCTCAACCCTCAATCGAAGAAATTCAAAGGAAAGAAGAAATAGATAATGGTGGCAACTTTAGAAAATTTGGAGGAGAAAAATGAAGATATCTCTTCCGATGAAGAAATTGTCAACTTGTGCTTCATGGATTTTGAGGGTGAGGTATGTGATTTAAGTTTTGATGAACTACAAGAAGCTTTTGAAAATCTATATGTTAGACATAGGAGATTACTTCACAAACATGATTTCTTGAAAAACAAGTTCATTTTTCTTGAAAGTGATTTTGAATGATTGAAATTGTTTACTAACTCATGTGATTGTAAAGAGAAAATTGAGTCTTTTCAAAAGAAAAATCATGCTTTAAAAACTTCTATAGCATATTGTGATTACAAAATTAGTTTTGAAAAGCTTCAAATGGAAAATGTTGATTTGAAAAGGACTCTTGAAAACTTCTTACATGGAAATTCTACTCCAAACATGATTTTAAAAAATCAAAGGAATGTGTTAAGTAGATCCGGACTTGGTTTCATATCCTCTTCTAAATCAAAAGGTACCAAGTCCATATTTGTAAAGGCCTCAAGCTCTCCAACCTTGAAATTGATATGTAACTATTGTTGCCAAAAAGGACATGTCTCCACAAGTTACCCAATTAAGAGAAACTCTTCTCTTAAGTAAATTTGGGTACCTAAGGGGATTCTTTCTAAAGCAAAGGAGTCCAAACTTATTTGGGTTCCTAAAAAATCATTCATTTAAGTGACACTAGTTAGCTAGAAGTGACCAACATAGTTTACACTTGCTATTTTTACACGGTCATCTTTTTAGCTAATCCAAATTTAGGATTCACTATCTTGTTATACATTGCATTTTTCTTCTATCATGTGTTGTAATTATTTTACTTTTGAACCGTAATGGACCCATACTTAGAGTGGGTTTCATTCCTATGTTCTTTATTGTCTTTTAGCTATGTTTTCACTCCAAGAATTAAAGGGATAAATGATTTCTAGATAGTGGTTGCTCAAGGCACATGATAGAAAATCCATCTATGTAAATAGAACTAGAAGAAAAAGATAGAGGACATGTTACTTTTGGGGATAATGGTAAAGGTAAAATTATAGGTATTGGAAATATTTCTATTGAATCCTCTCTAATTAAAAATGTACTTTTCATAGAAGGTCTCAAGCATAACTTTTCATTGGTCAACTTACGACAATATTTTTTATGTTATTTTTAAATCAAAAGTTTGTATAGTTAGACATGATGATGATAATATTGTAGTCTTTGTTGGTCATCGAGATGAAAATATATATACAATTGATTAAGATTACTTGAAAAATGAGAAGTGTTTTATAGGCCAAGATAACAAAGGATGGCTTTGGCATAGAAGGCTTGGATATGCGAGCATGGATGCTATAGAAAAAGTCATCTACCAGAAGGAGCTAGTGAGAGGTCTCCAAAAGGCAAATTCACCAAGGATCAAATATGTGGTGTATGCCAAATAGAGAAACAAGTCAAGGCCTCCCACAAATCTAAAACATTTGTCTCAACAATAAGGCCGCTCCAAATCCTCTATCTAGACTTGTTTACACCAATTGGAACTACAAGTTTAGGAGGTAAGAACTACGCTTTCGTAATTATAGATGATTATTCTAGATTTACTTGGATTTTATTTCTTACACATAAACATGATTCTTTCAATGTCTTTGTTAATTTTTGGAAACAAATTCAAAATGAAAAAGGCTACATGATTTCAAAAATTTATAGTGACCATGGAGTTGAATTTGAAAAAATTTGTTTGAAAACTATTGCATTGAAAATGGCATTGGATATAACTTCTCAGCTCTACGCACTCGACAACAAAATGGAATAGTAGAATGGAAAAATAGATTTCTTTAAGAAATGGCAAGAGTTATGCTTAACGAGTTACTCTCTATCTAAATATTTTTGGGTAGAGACCATTAACATGGTTTGCTATATCTTGAATCGAGTCTCCATTCAACCAACTCTTAACAAGACTCCATTTGAGTTGTGGAATGACAAAAAGCCTAATATGGCATATTTTCATGTTTTTGGTTGTAACTATTTTATCTTGAATACAAAATATCACTTATCTAAATTTGATTCAAAAGCTTATGAAGGAATGTTTCTCGGCTATTCAACTACTTCTAAAGCTTTATAGAGTATCTAACAAGTCCTTGATAATTACTGAAGAATCTATTAGTGTTGTATTTGATGAAGCTAGCCCTCTTTTGGAGAAAAAGCCCATTGATGATGATGTAAGTATCTCAAAAAAATTAGATAAACTGCATCTCAAGGAGAAAGAAGAGGGTGAGTCAAGCCAAAGTTCAAGGAATGAGAAAGATAAAAAGAAGAGGATCAACACAAGGAGCAAAATGATGATTATGAGCTATCCAAGGCATGGAAGCTTCAAAAGAGGCCTAGAAGATTAAATCATTGGGAATGTTGATCAAGAAGTAAAAACTAGACATGCTATTAAACATAATCTTCATACTATTGCTTCGCCCTCTCAAGTTGAACCCAAAAATCTCAATGAAGCTCAAAAGAATGAAAGTTAGATATTTGCTATATAAGAACTAAATCAATCTAAGTAGAATCAAGTTTGGGAACTTATTCCAAGACCAAGTGATTATGCAATTATTGGTACAAAATGGATCTTTAGGAACAAGTTAGATAAAAATAGTGTCATGATTTGAAACAAGACTAAACTAGTGGCTAAGTGTTTCAACCCAAGTTGAGGGGATTGATTTTGAGGAAACTTTTGCACCCATAGCTCATTTGGAATCCATTCATATTTTACTTGTTTTTGCATGTTTTAAAGATTTCAAACTATTTCAAATAGATGTCAAGAGTACTTTCCTAAATGGTTTCCTCTCTAAAGAAGTTTATGTTGAACAACTACCTAACTTTGAGGATTGTAATTTCCAAACCATGTTTAAAATTAAAGAAGGCACTATATGGTCTTAAGCAAGCTCCAAGAGCTTGGTATGAGAGACTAAGTTTCTTTTTAATTTCAAATGATTTTACTCAATGTTGTGTGGACACCATATTATTTTTATTGAAAAAGCATGATGATCTATTAGTTGTACAAATTTGTGTTGATGAAATTATATTTTGTGCTACTAATGAGAACTTTTGTAAGATGTTTGCAAGCACTATAACAAAAGATTTTGAGATGAATATGATGGGAGACTTAGACTTCTTTCTTGGACTTCAAGTGCAACAAATGAAGAATGGAAACTTCATCAACCAAGCCAAGTACACTAAGAAACTACTCAAGAAGTTCAACATGGATGAAGCCAAGGCAATTGCA
This sequence comes from Trichopus zeylanicus subsp. travancoricus, assembly GCA_005019695.1. NCBI lineage: Eukaryota > Viridiplantae > Streptophyta > Magnoliopsida > Dioscoreales > Dioscoreaceae > Trichopus > Trichopus zeylanicus. The sequence goes on along the minus strand of RXID01021777.1, from coordinate 811,100 downwards.
ACTCCAATGAGTCCTTCAAACAAGTTGAATAAGAACAAAGAAGGTGAAAAAGTTGATGAAAAGTAGTATAGATGTATGATTTATAGTCTATTATATCTTACTCTAGTAGACCTAACATCATGTTTAGTGTTTGTCTTTGTGCTAGATTTTAAGTATCTCCTAGAAAATCACATCTAGTTGCCATGAAACACATTCTTAGATATCTTAAGGGTACACTAGATTTAGGATTATAGTATATTAAAAATGATTGTTTTGATTCAATCGATTTTTGTGATGCAGATTATGTCAGTTGTCATGTAGATAGGAAGAGCACTAATGGTGCATGCCAATTTTTTTTTTGAAAAATCTCTAATTTCATGGAGTTCCAAGAAATAAAATTTAGTAACTTTTTCTACCATCGGGGTGAATATGTAGCCGTGGGGTGGTGTTGTTCTCAAAATCTTTGGATGAGACAAATACTCTAAGATTTTGATTGTGAATTTTCAAATGTACCAATTTATTGTGACAGTAATAGTGCATTAGTTTGTCCAAAAATCTAGTACTACATTCTCACTTGAAACACATTAATATTCGTCATCATTTTATTCGAGATTATATTTCTAAAAATGACATTTCTTTGATTTTTATTGAAACCAATCATCAACTTGGGAACATTTTTACAAAACCCTTATATGAGACTCAGTTTTGTTTGATTTGGGATAAGATTACCATTTTTAAATTTTCTTGAAAAGGGTTGCACATTTTCTTGGGTCGGTTGCTAGAGCTGCTTGCTACTGAGAAGTTTGCCCAATTTGTTTGGTTCAGATGTCTGAACGATAATCATTTTAATGCCCGAACCCTACATATTCTCTTAGCTTGCCTTTATTTAGTCATCTGAAATAGAAATTGGATGTCCAAAGTGGAACATTTTGAATGTCTAACAAAGGGATCGAATGACCGATTGTGATTAGGCTGTCTGTCTGTGAACTTTAGACACCCGAATCTCCTAGTTCAGACATCCAAATAAATAATTATGCCTCAAAACCCTAGGTTATCGCCCCTTCTTTCTCATTTCTCTCTGCCTCAAAACCCTAATCTTCTCTCCCTTTGGCCCACTAGTGCCTCCTTGCTGCCTCTCTACCCTTCCTCCAACTTCTCCATCCTCCCTTTCACCATTCTCCCATGCTCCCATTGCTCATAACCCAGTCTTGTCATGCCTCCCCGCACCAAGACCCCCATTGCCAAGAGGAAGTAGTATGAAGCCCAATCCATAGGTGAGCCACCTCAGTTTCCTTCCTAATTTCACTCTTTGAGTTGTTATGATAGATATAATGCTCAATTTGCTAGTGCTAGGGTCATACCTCCTCGCCTTATTGACTTCCATGATCTAACTTTCCTTAGCCTCTCCACCCCCTTTCATGCCAAGGTTGGTTCAATTTTGTGTCCACTCATGAGCCTTATATTGATGAGGATGTGCATATATTCTATGCTAATGGCTCTTTCAACCTCAACCACATGTCCCTCACCACATACTATGGGGATACCGAAATTACCCTTGACACTGACTTGTTAGCTGCTATTCTAGGCTTATCCACTAAGAGGGAAGATATTACCTTTGCTCAGTAGTCATCTAGTGAGAATCTCCTCATCACCTTCTCCAAGGCTATTAAGTGTGTGTTTGAGGAGAACCATGTACAAGCATTGTGGATGATGAAAGCACTTCTCTCTAACCTCTTTTCACTCCACTCCTATGTTCTCCACCAGTTTCTTGCCTATACCCTACTTTCGAAGGGTGATCCTCATGATGAGGTCTTATTTCTCGAGCTTTTCTAGCTCTACTACCTTCTGATTGGGTATATGATTAGTCTTCCTTACATTATCTTATGTCACATGGGTCAGTATATCCTTCACACTACCTTTGTCCTTGGTTACGCCCATATTATCCCTTGCATCTTTCATCACTTTGGGATTGTTTCCACCACCTACTGCTATACCCATCCCTAGGCCTTCGATATGGATGCTCGACTGGACACATACTGTAGGCTGAGTTTGCAAGGACGCACCTACTATTGGAAGTTCCCAAGCTGTGACTACTAAGGGTGGACCTTCTAGTGCCAGAGCTACTTCATGTCGATCTATTAATTAGCGGTTGGAGGAGCTCGCTAAGCAGCTGGATCGCCTTGAGGGACTTGTCACCAACAGCACCCAACAAGTCTTAGTGCATCTTGACAACCTTGAGGATCCTCTGGGCTTTCATCACGCTAGATTGAGGCTAAGCACTTAATCTTCATTCTTATGTATCTTGCTTGTTTCTTGTTGTACATATGTGGATCTGTGTGATACTTGTGCTATGAGCCTTTTCATGGACATGTTGAGCTATGGGGCTATAGCTATTGGGGCATGTACTTTTTGCTTGATCTTGCTTGTATTTTAACTCTTACTATTAGTCTTATGGATATGGCTATTTTTCAAGCTTCTGTTTTGTAATGCTAGTTGTGGATTGTGTCTTATGGCATTCTGTGTTTGTGTTGCCACTTTAGATTGTGCATTACCCTTTTTGTTGATGTCAAAAGGAGGAGAAAAAGATTGTATTAGTAAGGGGGAGTAATTGCTATTGATGTGAAATTATTATTTATTGATATATGTTATTGATGCTAGTAATGTTGATAAATGTATTAGTAAGAGGGAGCTTACATATGATGCTATGATCCATGGTCTTACACATGTTGATTTTTTTTATATTTCTTTTAAATTGTAAAGATTTGTCATCATCAAAAACAGTGAGATTATTTTCCTTTACAGTTTTAATAATGAACAGACTATGTATTTGATCTATTTCTTAAGCTACGTGTAGCTAGCAATCAATCCAAACCCACAATAAAGATTGAGCCCACTTAGAAGCCTCGAATATGGATAAACATATAGAAAACATTGAGAATGAGACATGATGATGGATCAATGGATGGATCTTGAAGAAATGAAGATTGGCTAGAAGAAGGCTCAAGAGAAGGCTCAATAGGTTTAGTTTTTTCATTATCTTTGAGTCGAAGATTTATTATTTGACTTCATGGCTCAGAATATTGGCTAACACTCAACCTACCTTGGAATGTCTTCACCAGCTCATTTTTTAATCCAAGGTAAACTTGAGATGGTGTCAAGTATGAAGATTGTAGTTACAACAAAAAATTAAAAAAAAAATTGTTAACTTCAGATGCCCAATCCCTATGGTTTAGACATCTGAATGTTGTAAAAATAGCTCTCTGAATAATTGATAGCTTCGAATATCCAAACTCAAGATTTGGGTGCCCGAAGTTGGAAGCTATAACTTCTAAGAAAATTCATGTTCAAGGTTTAATCGCTCAACGAGTTGATAAAAAATCTGAAATCATATGATTCAGACGTCCGAACCCTATTATCAAATACCCAAAGTTGTGACATTAGTTTCAACAGCTAGTAAGGATTTGACTATTAGGAGGTTTCAGACATCCAAATTGGTACAGTTTGAATGTTCGAACATAGTAGAGCATAGCTCAACGGCTAGTGTTCTCACCAACTGGTATTTAAGGCATGGAACTTATTCTTTTACAACTTTTGCACATTTTTGAGCTAACCTTCTCTGAGATAATAAGCTTCTAAAAGCCCTTTAACCTCCAAGAGCTCTAATCCTTGTTCTTTAATTTTCAAATCTTTAAAGTCATTGTTCTCACATTGAGTGATCTTGTAGTGAGGCATTAGAATTTTTTTCTTCTTCCAAAATTAATTATAAACACCCCAAAGTTGTTTGGAGATGTTGAGAGAGTAAAGCTCTGATTTGTAATTAGCCTTGCCGATCGGAGCAAAGGCTAGTACATGGTTGGCTTCACCAATGAAGTGACATACTAGTGACGGGTTAAAGTCTTCAAGAGCGAGACAAGGGTAGTGGAGTAGGCGCAGTTGGTCTCTGAACCACTTTACATCACAGTGCATTCTTACCTTGTCTTACATTGCTCTAGATTGCTTATATTTGTAATTAATTATGTTTAGTTTAAAATTACTTTTGAAATTAGATTGATCATTGTCTTACTCTAAAACTTTAAAATATGTCATTATTTCTTCTAATGCCTAATTCACCTCCACGACCCGACCCCCCGCGCCCCCCCCCCCCAGGTGCATAACTTGCTTTTTGTCTCTTCCCCCAAGATGGGAGATCCCTTCCTAGTGTTGGAGGAAGAAGAGGGGACACTATTTGAGAGCAAATTTGTTAATGGAAGGCAAGGGCACCAAAAGGAACAAAAAAAGGTTTCTTGTGAATTCACCAAAGTACGAGGGAAAGACTAGAGGATCCTTTATATAAATTCCTCCCCAATGTCTAATCACCTCCATGTGGATTGACCTGGACCATTGAAGTCCAAAGGATGAAATCACTCAGATCCTAGGGACACATGCCCTCCATCTAACTTGGAATAGCCTTGGAGAGAAGAATCACAAGGCAAACAAAATGTCACTTTGATAAGTGAGTGGATGGGTGAACAAATAGATCTAGACAATTGCCTTGAGAAAAGGGCCAAACCTTAATATTGTGCAGGATTTGATGAAATAATGGCTCATTTTCCCAAGTAAAAATTGGCGCATGCATGATGAGAAGGTAGCATGCTACATTTATATGGGGTGACAGTTCAATTTTCAAGAGATCACTGAGCATCCCAAGAGGATGACTTTCTCATGTTGATAACACTGAACACCGAGTTTCAAAAACTCAGTGTCCAAGTTTGGGGTTACTAATGATAAATGAATGTGAATTGATCGAATCAAAGGGTTAATGAAAACTGAACTCTAAACTAGGTGACAAACTGATGCATCCAAGGTGAAAATTTACCTTGAAATTGAGCTATGAAGAGCTCTCAACATACAGGCCGTAGATTGTGTAGCTCACCTTAACACCAAACCATAAGAAGCTCGGTGTCCTCAGTGGATGACAAACTCTTATGTAAATTGATGGTTTGATAAGGAGATTATACCAAGTTACCATTAAGCTCAGATACCTCGGTATGAATAGAAAAGGTTTAGATTATCATGAGATCTTATTAAAAAGTAGATCCCAAAAGATCTAGGATCCATAGCTGGCCGTTATGAGTAATCCAGCAAAATCACTGCCTCAGAATAACGAGATTTAGATATGCCCCATATTCTATAAATAGAATAGTCTCTAGAAAGGTAAGGACTAATGTTTTTTTCTTTCCCCACTATATTCTAAGTGTGAGCTATCAACTTGAAGGAGAATAGTTCAAAATTGATAGTATTGTCAATTATGATTTCCATTATTGGCAAGGAAAAGTCATCTTTTGAACATGCTCTATTCAAGTCCTTGTATTCCACTCAAATATGAATTTGGCCATTCTTCTTCTTGATTGACATAATGCTTGCTACTCAATCTATGTACTTCTCTTTCCTGATAAAACTTGCTTCATTTAGTTTCTTTGTCTCTTCTATCACCTTTTGTTCTAAGTTGAGTTTCATCTTCCTAGGTACTTGTTTGATAGGTGAAAGTTTGGGATTAATAGTCAGCTTGTGGATCATGACTTCAGGATCTAATCTAGGCATCTCTTAGTAATTTCATGTGAAGCAGTCAATATGCTCCTTGAGCACTGTTTTGAGCTAGACTTGGTTTTCTTTTGAGAGTTGTATGCTGATAAAGTTGGCCTAGGGTCCTCCTCTAAATCGAAGTTGATCTCCCTTAGTTCATCAATTATGGTTTGTCCTCCATCTTTTAGTTTCGGTGGAGCTTCTTTGATTTGAGGATCATTTCTTTGCCGAGTGGCTTGTCATATTGAGTGGGACTTAGCAAAGGTTCCTCTTTTGGTTTTGAGGGCATTTTGGCTACATCATGGCCCCTTTCTTCAAGCATTATTGAATTTTTGCTAAGTACTTCACCTTCCTATGATGTTTGAAAAGTCGTGGCTAGCTCGATGCATATAGTTTGCATGTCAGAAGATGGTGAGGATGTTTGATTAGTCTTGTTATCAAACAAAGGTACAATGGTGACCGTGAGGCATATATGGATACTTGGAGTGATATAGCCTAATCCTTTGAATTTTTATTTCCTCTTCCAAGGATGTAAGCACATCCTTGAGGTGGATCTTATAGATTCTTGAAGAAACAACTTTCTTCCTTCATTTATTGAAGTTCACAATCGGATTACTTGATTATTTAACAAAGCTGGTCCAAAAAGTATTTAGGTATGACCATAGTTGGTAGTTACCATCATCCTCCAAATCCTCAATTTTCAGAATTTTGTGTATGCTTGAGATATAGGGGATCACTTTATAGAAGAGTATCTCCTTTTCTTCCTTATGTCATGAAAAAATATAGAAGATTATTAATTCTTTCACAATATTGACGCTTAGCTTATTTAATAGCTTAAATAAGCCTTCTAGAACTTTCATAATATGAAGAATGCTTTCTGTCTTAAGTTCCATTGTCATCTTCATCAAAAGAATAACTACACAGATGGAATTGTGGGGTTTCATCATTTGAAGAGTCTATATCACTCCCTAGGTAAGAAGGGACAAAGATTAGGCTGACAATCTTCTTCTTTATTTGACTGATGGAAGTAGACCCCTTGTCAGTGTGGGATCTGTGATAATATTTCACATCATCAAAATGCACCTCATGGACATCAAAAGAATATACATCCCCATCAGTTAGGTATTCTTCACCATTCTTAAGGTACTTGAGATATTGATGTAGGGTTAATGATACTACTTCATTTTTATATAACTATGGCCTTCCTAATAATGCCTTGTATGATGCATCAATATTGATCATATAGAATTTAGCATCAGTCATTAATTCACCTACCTTTAGAGATATGGTTATGGCTTTCAAAGCTCTTTAGCTATTCTGATTAAACCCTTCAATGGTTATGATTTTGGATGATAGGTGACATACATTTAAAGTTAGAGTTCTTAGAGTACAAAGAGCCATTAAGTTAACCAAGGAAACTGGGTTGATGAGGACACAATTGACTTTAATCCCATCGCTATTTCTTGTGACATATAATGGCCTATTATGGTCTATTGTTCCTGATGAGAAGTCATCATTTGTGAAGGTGATTGTAGGAGTCTAACGTGGGTACAAAAACTCCTTCATTTTCTCTTTGACAAAGTATGCTTGATAGTCAGTTGGGTTTTGCAAGACATGTACCAATGTATCCCTGAGTTCTTGTGACATCATGAGGGCATCAAACACACTTAGCATGACATGGATTTTCTTGAGATAAGCTACTATATTATACTCTACTTTCTTGGATGCAGGTTCAGCTTGTAAAGCCTCAATATGCTCATTTATCTGAATTTCCTTTTCTTTGTCTTTGTCCTTGGGGATGCTCCTATCTCTTAGCATTAGAGCTTGTCTTGGAGGTAACATCTTTCCACCCCTGAGTTGTACCTAGCTTGTATTTCTCAGTCAAATTCTAGTATCATGGGACCAATAAGGTTCTTCTTAAAAGTCACTACTAATATTGATCATGTGACCAGAGGTTGTGCCCTGCCCCCAATTGGTAGTTCCTTGGATATCTGTGAAGGATGTGACTCAATGATAATTATCCCACTTAACATCAGAATTAGACCCATTGGACTTCCTTGTAGAGAGATATTCAAAGACCATTTTGATAAACTCTTCTATTTTGTTAGTTAGTATTACTTTCTTGAGGACTCTATATTTAGAATATTTCTTCTATGGATGATTGGATTGGCTTGTTGCAGGAGTTGCATGAGTTCTAGCATTATCTTGTTTAATCCTTTCCCAAGATGCCTACTTCTTCTTTTGGGGTTTACTAGTATAGGGCCTCCCAAAGCCATTATAAAGTTGTTCTGATTTAGATATAGTCATATTCATCACCCATGTCTTGTATGCATAATTCCTCTAAAATTGGCAGAGTGCATCCTTTCATAGATTCAAGAATTAGGACTTCACCAAAGGTAACAGATCAAGCTACTAGATTACTTGATGGTGATTAGGATAGGCACTCATTAGCATCCACCTTAGATATATGAGTCACCATACAACAAGTGGCAACGGAGTGAGATGATTGTCCTTGAGAGTACTTATTCTCCTTGACTCATTTTCAGGGTGGAAGGTGTGAATGATTATTTTGATTTTGAGAAGAGTTGGTAGGTGACTTTCTGCCATTCTTGTAGGGCCTTTAGTGTGACTTTGCCTTTTCCATTATCATACGTTCCACCTTTTTGACTTCTTCATGAAGTATAGTGGCCATACTTGACATGCTTTTCATATGGGCAGCCATAACCTGTATGTGTTCATTCAGCACTTGCATTTGCCCCCTGACATATCTCATATTAGTTATGGCTAACTTCTTTACAACTTCTAGATGTAATTTCATCATGCCATAATCACATCTATAGGTGAAGCACTCTTTAACGTAGTTGTCTTGAGAATATCCCTCAGGGAGGCCTATAGGAACCTTCATTTCATCAGTGATATGCTCCATAAATTCATTTGTTCCCTCCTGCCTTATGCCTTGGACTTCATCATCTTTAGAGTGATAGGAAGGTTCTGATGATTAGCTTAACTGTGTGCTTCCCATAGTTAAAATGGTAGCACAGTTTGCCACTGGAAGTTCTTCTTCCCCATTCTCAGCATTAGGACCTCCAAGCTATACTCAAGTTCATTAGGGAAAAACTTCTTGAGAGTTACTCGACTTCTTTCTCCTTAAACATATTTTTCCATGGCGTCAATATATTCTTGAATGGCTAATTTTTTAACCATGTATTTGTCTAGTTGAACTAACTTCTTCTTATTTTTGTTCTTTTTCTTCTTGATGTTTGGGGCAGGTGAGGAAGGTTATTCTGATAAGGCTTTTCTTATCATCATTTTAGGATTTTCCAAGTTCTTAACCATATTTTTTTATCAGTTTCTTTGATCTTCTAGAGATATAAATTTCCCATAGGTACTCTTGTTCGAATGTACACTGTGCTTCTTTCCCAAAGAGAAGTTCTGCAGGTGACTCATATGTCTTGAACACAAAGATGTGATTAATGTGTTCAATGGGCGTCTCAAGTAAGATTGACTTCAAGAGAGTCAACTTACCCTCTTGGTATTGCTTTTTGACCCAATCTTTGAATATAAAGTAGACTTTAATGGTATGACTCAAGATTCTATCTTAAGAATAATAGGTTGAGTGATCCATTTTATTGGCCTCGTTTGGCCTTCTGTATTCTAGCAATTAATAGTCTAATTTCATAGCATCCTAAAAGATTTTACCTACTCTCTCTTTTTTGAAAGAATATTTCTTCCTGAATCTTTGTTGGAGGTCATTAGATGATACTACTTTCCATCTCCTTCGAGAGTTGGTAGTTTCCAAGGATTGCCTCTATTCATGGTGGGGTTTGTAGGCTTTTTTTGCTTAGTTGTTGTAAATGTTGCCCTTATATTCTTAGAAGGTTCTCCATATTTTGCTTTATCTTTCTTTAGTTTGAAATTTTGTGAATTAGGTAAGACTAGTGAGCTAATTTTTTCCAACTTCTTGACTTGTATAATGAGATCTTGGAAAGAGTGAATGGAAGAAATGCTTAAGTAGGGTGTCATTTAATTCCCTATTATATTATTGAAAACCAGATTTACAACCTTAAACTGGCTCATGGGTCATTTATACTTGATATTGAGATTTCTCCATTGTGTAATATAGTCCAAGACTGATTTATTATCTCACATTAGCATCAAGATGAGGTCTGCAATGGTAACTTTGTTGATGACTTCTCCAAACCTAATTTGGAAGACCTCTTTCATTTGTGTCCAAGTTTGTATAGACTCTGATAGTAAATTGGCATACCATTTAAATGTTACTCCTGGTAAGCTTGCTAAAAATTGATGGAGTAAAAATAAGGAATTATTGCTCAAATCCCCATATAGAGTCACGAAGGAAGTTATGTTTAAGATTATCTATGCCATTAAATTATTTGAAGCTAAGCACTGTATAGCCTCTGAGATATGGCATTTGGTCATGATGACTAGAGTATAATTTGTCAGTATCATTTATGCTAGTAGTCTCACTTTCTTGTCTGAATTGTGTAGCCACCATTTATTATACTTGTTGTTGTATGTATACTGCATGTTCCATATTACTAAGGATTCCTAAAATCGGGGATTGAGTATCCCTTACTAATGAAGAGGCGCTTATGAATGACTTGCATTTTCATGGATTTCATCCACAAGAGGTACATCTTCTATCGCCTCTACATCTTGAGATAGATGTTGGAATTATTCCAACTTATCAAGCTTTTGACTCAATTGCAGCATCTTTTCCATCAACTTCATGACTTTCTTTTGATCTTCATCCTTTTCTTTCCCTTATATCAATCATTCTTATAGTGCTTCTATAGTTACCTCTTGATCAAAGCTTTTAGTTATTATCAAGGCTTTTGCCAGGACATGATGGTTTATATCTCGAGGATTAGGATTGGGGTTTAGTGTTTCTTGAGTCAAGACTATCTTCTCCCATTAGTCAGGTTACCTTATTCAAAAGTCTACTCATGGAGCTGGTCGCTATATCCTCTCGCTAACGTTGTAGCAATAATTGGTTTATAAAGGCCCTTTTCTCTTGAATTTCTTCATATGTAAGCCTTATTCATGCAACCTTATTTTGATATTTGGCCAGTTGAGACTCAAGCTTGCAGACTCTTCTTGAATCATGATGAAAAATAACTCTGATAGTGTTCTATAGGCTCTCATGCTAGGTTATTTATGGTGACTTTTATTATTTTGTTTGGTTATTCGCTCATTTACTGTAGTCTTGAGGTAAGATTATGCCCTCTTTTGACTTATCTTTACCTTTCTCTAAGCCATTTAATGGAGTGAAAAGAGTTAGAGATGAAAATGGTAATGATAGTCTTCACTCAAGAAGTAGGCTTTCCAAGTTAACTAAAAATTCCAATAGTCTTTTCTTTGCTTGTGATGTCAAGTTGAATTCTTCTTCATTCATGCATTTTGGCTACTCCTTATTGGGAGTAGGGCAAAGGCAATCGAAGACTGAGCTTCAATTCAAACTTGACCTTTGGAATACTAATATCCTTATTGGTTAAAGCATGTCTTCTGCCTCTTCATTAGGCTGACCTTTCTCATTGGGAGTAATAATATTGGGTCTTTTTCCTTTTGACAAAAGACAAGTGACATTGGTTGTCAAACTAGCAGGTGCCCTCTTCAACTGGATGAACTCAAAGATGATTTCAAACACGATTTGAGCTTCAGTTGCAACCATTAACTAAGACACAATGTCAATCCTCCCCCTAAGATAATGGTATACTTTGGGGTGGAGATGTGTTTCATTAATGTCATTTAATTTTTTTTTTTGTAGAAAGAGAATACAATTTATTAGTTTTAAATTGCAATCCTACCGTATCTCTGTTTGAATCAATTTTGACTAAAAATATCCCTGAAAATTCTAATTTTTGCAAATAAACCCGTGAAATTTTTGAAATTTGCAAATAAATCCCTCGAAAATGTTTATTTGTAAATAAATTCAATTTTTATTTAAAAAGACTAAAAAATTTTAGAATTTTACATATGTGTCCTTTTTATAAAAAAGTCCCTGAAACAAAATTATATTTTGGTCTGAAAATTTGTAAATAAACTTCTCAAAATTTTTATTTGCAGATAAACCCAAATTTCATTAAAAAAACTTCGAAATTTTAAACTTTTGCAACTATGTTCTTTTTATAAAAATATTCTTGAAGTTTATAAAATTATATTTTAGTTTAATTTTTTGGAATATTTTTCAAATAACTGCCTAAATTTATTATTCAAAAATGGTACAAAATTTAGATTTTCTCATTGAAAAATAAATCTCAATTAATTACATAATTTTGGCATATAAAATTCACTTCAATTCAAATCCCATTCATTTCTAAAACAAATCAATTGTTGAGATTTTGAAAATTCAATCAAATATAATTTCATTACGAATTGGAATTCAATATTATTCCAAATCGAATCATTCCGATAAAAAAGCTAAAAAACCTAGCCGACAATAACAACAAAGAGGGAATTAGAACATAGATTAGGATGTGAGCATCAAATTGAAAGTTATGATGCATTTGCTTCGAAATCAGGATCAGAATCAGACCAGCCTATCATCTAAACACTAAAAAAATAACCATAGTATATTTATATTATGTTACTTTAAAAACTAAATTATTATACTATTCTTACATTTATTTCTTTAAATTTTAATAAATAATATATCTAAGAATATAAATGTTCAAAAAAATTTAAATTATTTATTAATTATATTAATATTTAAATATTAAAAATTTAATCAGATTTTTTTTATATATTTTTTTTTATTTTGAGCTTAAACTCATGTTAATAGAAAAACAAACGATTCCATAAGAATTTGAAGAAATAAAAAAAAAAAATTGACTTTTTATCTCTTTCGTTTACTCTTTTTTGCTGATTATCTCTTCTCCTTGTTGGAGCTCTGTCTCGTCTGCCCCGAGCTCCGCCATGCCCACTTGACCTCACTGCTGTCCCCGACGAACTCGAGCCCAAGCCGACCTAGCAGTCGCTCCAGTGTCGGCCTGCACCATCACCAACTATCGTCTTCGCCAACAGCTGCCCATGGAAGATGTCGAGCCGCCCACACCTCTGTCCCCTTTACCGGAACCCAAGCCTGATAAGAGAGAGACGCGTCGCCCCCGTCCTCGCTGACCTAAGCCGCTCATCGGCTCCGTTTGTGCTTGCTTACCCAGAACCGCCCTACATCAACCTAGTTCCTGGCCGCTTGTGCCCATGCACCACTATTTGTCATCCGCCTCTTTCTGAGATGTCCGCACGCCCACAGCGCACCACCGGTTTCTTCCTTGCCGGTCGGTACCCCTGTGGGACTCGCCCAATCGGCCCAAGTCCCAGTGACAGCCTTGGCCACGCAGCCTGCTGCAGCATCCCCGTTCCCCCCTCATCAGCATCATCCCCGGCCACGCTGTCGGCTGCGACATCCTCTCCATCTTCCTCGCCAGCGTGCCAACCTGCTGCACTGCCTCAGCCTTCCCTCACAGCTGCTCGCAGTTGGCCAAAATCGAACCCAGCCAGAATTGGGCAGATCTGGTCTTGAATTCGAAGAAGAGGGGAAGGGAGGACATGGATTAGCCATTGTTTCTTTTTTGGGCTGGTGCTCGGGAGGAGAAGTGATATCATTGAGGAAGAAGAAGATGGGAGGGGAAGGAGAGAAGAAAGATGCAGGGAAGGGAAAGAGAGTTTGAAGGAGTGGGTGACAGGGACGAGAGCTCGGTTGAATTCGAAATAAAATCCTAAATTTGGTTTTGAGTTAGGGTTTATTGTTCATATTTACCAACGAGTAGAGCTCGAGCGGAAGCTTGCCGGGCAAGCACGCGCGGAGAGATCGCCGGGTGAGCGTGAGTGGAGAGCTCGTTGGTCAAGCTCGAGCAGGGAGCTCGCAGGGCGAGCGGGGAGCTCGTAGGGCGAGCTCGCACACAGAGCTCGCCGATCAAGCTCGCGCGCGGGGAGCTCGCCGGGCGAGCTCGCATGGACTTCGTGTTCGAGCCTACGCCCTCGTCGGACTGGCCCCGCGTGCTCGCCAATCTGCCGCCACTCCCTCACGCCCTCGCCGACTTGGCCCCTATTCCCGTAAGCTGAGGCCGGCCTTGTACTAAGGTCAGCGCTGTCGCCAATCTGATTGCGACGCTCTTGCCAATTCTGTCAGATACTATTCACATATATAATATTATTCACGTAACTGTTCATTATTTTTAAAAATTTTTAAACATATTATAATTTTTTTAATTTGAAGTTAAAAAATAATTAAAATAAAGTCAAATTTTAGTCAAAATATAATTAATAAAAAAATATTTTAGTTAAAACTTAAATGAAAATAATTTTGATTGAAACATGTTGATTTTTTTTGTTCACGTGCATGCGTGCATGACTGTTCCACCGAAAGTAAAACAAAAAAAAATTTGTGTCGGTCTCACTCTCATGTGAATTGCTGTCACGAGATTGTGCAAAGGTAGTTATTCTATCTCGTATGTCTATAAATGTTCATCCGCATTATTTAGGTACTGAATTCATAAATCCACATCCAGATGTTTTAAACTCAACTGATGATGATAATGATTAGTTGTATTACATTATAATTAATAAATTATGTATGTGTCAATTATATTTTAATAATAAATTAAATTTGTTTATATTAATTTTTAACTTTTTAATCATATTCATATTATTTCTCATATATTTTTTTGTATGGTAATATATAAAAACAGTGGTTAACTGTCAAAATTAATTTTAATTAATTAAAATAATATTTGATATTGTGGTAAAATTAATTATAAATTCTTTCATAATTTTTAAATTTTTATAAAAAAATTTTAAAATTTTATCGTATTTTTAATTTGAAGTCAAAGTAAATATAGTCAAACTTTGGTCAACACATAATTAATAACTAAAAAAATCTTTCAGCCGAAACCGAAACAGCCGAAATTAAAATCGAAATGGTTGAAACGTATCAGTTTCGCTGAGTCCTGAAACCACAACTATAAACCTTGAAAAAAAACAAATGAAGTAAGGCTGCTTGTTGTACGCAAGGAGTTATTGCAAGATGGTAAAAGAAAAAAAAATAATAATAATAAATCAAAAGAGAGTGCATGTGGAAGGGTAAGTAGAAAATAAAGTTGCCAAAGGTTAAAAAAAAAAATTGTTGCAGTAGCCACTAAAAAAAAATGCCAAAGAAAAAAATTGCAAAAAAAAGCTATATTTAACCTCAATTTCCATACTACTGATCACTACGGTCACCCGCGATTCTTGATGTCTTCATGAATTTCATCAATATCGCGGTCACCAGCGACCTTTCAAAGACAATGGCGACGATAGAGAATTTCGTGACCTTATTGCGACCATTGATGGTCCCTCGAAATTGTTAGTAAAGATGACAGACCTCGTGACATTCCTGTGATCACCTGTATCGGTGACTTCTCGAAGATGACAATGAAAATAGTGGACCATATGACCTTGCTATAGCCATCTATGGCCTCTTAAAGACGGCAATGAAGATGACGAATCCTCATCGCATTCAAGCTAGCCATGCGTCTATAGTCAGCCTTCAAGTTTGCACTAAACTAGCCTTCGAACTCTCGCCTAACCAGTCCTCGAGCTTGCATTCAAGCTAGTTTTTGGGTTCACACCAAGCCAGCTTTCGGATTTGCACTCAATCAACTTTTGAACTCGCACTAAGCTAGCATTCAAACTTGCACTCAGCTAACCTTCAGACTTGCACCTAACTAGTCTTTGGGCTCACATCTAAGTTAGCCTCTGGGCTCTCACTTCGCCAACCTTTGAGGTTACATCCAAGCTAGCCTTCAGACTTGCACTAAGCTAATCTTCAGGCTCACATATAGCCATCCTCTAGGCTCACATCTAAGTCAGCTTTCGGGCTCGCACTCAACTAGCATTCTAGCTTGCACCGAACTAGCCTTCAGACTTACATCCAAACCAACCTTCAGACTCACACTTAGCCAGTCTTCTAGTTCACATCCAAGTCAGCCTTCGGATTCGCACTCAGTTAGCCTTCAGTCTTGCATCCAAGCCATCCTTTGGGTTCGCACATAACCAGCCTTTGGGCTCAGTCCATAGCAAGTTTTCGAGCTCGCATCCAAGGTAGCCTTCAAGCTCGCACTCACCCAAGCTTTGGACTTACATCCAGCTAGCTTTTGGGCTCGCACTTAACTAGCCTTCAGCCTAGGATCCAAGCTAGCCTTTAGACTCACATCTAAGCTAGCCTTCGAACTCGTACTTAGCCAACCTTCGGGATTATATCCAAATCAGCTTTCAGGCTTGGACTCAATCAGCCTTCGTGCTAACGCCTATCAAGTTTTTGAAATCACATTCAGCTTGCAGCCAAATCAACTTTCGGCTCACATTCAGCTAGCCTTCAAACTCACATCCAAACCAGCTTTCAAGCTCGCATCATAGCTAACCTTTGAGCTTGCATCCTTAGCTAGTCTTTGGGCTCGCATCTAAACTAATTTTCGGACTCACACCCAATCAGCCTTTGGGCTTACAACAAGCCAACCTTCGAGTTTGCAAATTTGAAATCGATTATGGGTTTATTTAAAATTATCATAAATAACTAATGACCCCCAAATCAAACTATTTAACATAAAGTAACTCAATTATATTAAAACTAAACTCAGCTCAAACAAATAGATAAATACCGAGTTAGCTTAAATATACCTAAATCGATCAAATAAATGGAATAAGACCCAAATCAAGCTAGACTCCAAAAATCCAAACTTAAATTCAAGTATAATCTAAATTAAAATAAGTTCAAATCAAACCCTAACTTAGTTAAATCAAATCCATACTTAAAGTCAAATTAGAACTAGGTTAAGCTCAGCCTGAACTAAAACCAAGTCAAGCTAAATTACCTTGAACTTGAACCAAAGTCTAGTAGACTCATACTCTATAGAGGCCCAACATAAGGTTAAAACCATGGTTCTTCATTTCGGCCCATTTTTGGGTTTCAAATTTTAAAAATATATTATTTATATTTAAATATTATATTTATATCACAATATGTATTTAGTTTAGTAGTTAAGATTTAAACTTAGGTCACAAGTGACTCGGGTTCAAATCCTCTCAATTTTAATTTTTTTCTTTCATATTTTAAGTTTTTTTACCCAAAAAATTTTGTTTAATACTTTTAAAAATTATATATATATATTATTTTTCTTATTTTTTAAATTTTTAAAAAAATGTTTAAATTAAAAATAAAATTTTAGTTTAAAAACTCTAAAAATGATTTGACTAAAACCAAAATGGAACCTAAATAACAAAAAATGACTAAAATGAATCGGTTTCAGTGGGTGTCGAAACCCATTCTAAAATCGAAACCTAAAACCTTGGTTAAAACTTAACTCAAGCTATATGAAATCGAACTCAGACCCGAACCATATTAGTTCCAATGAAACTAATTAGGGTCAAATTAAGTCTCACTGTGAGTGTTGAAATTTCGATAATACTTGAAAACTATGAACAAAAGGTGATGCCACCTCTGACCTAAACATGAATTAGTTTGAATAAAAACTAAATACGGTTAAACTAAGTCCCACTGGGTGTGCTGAATTTTTAACAGTATTCTAAGATTATGAACAAAGGGTGATATTATGACCTTAATCTAAAGCAGAATTAGTTCAAGTGGAGCTAGATAAGGTCAAACTGAGTCTTGTTGGATATGCTACAAAAGCCTTCAACAATATTTCAAAGATATACCCAATCCCACAAACTGTTGGTGATGCTATTAATCCAAACAAGTTAGTTGCTAACATGCTCAAGCTATTGGCCACACTTCAAAGGTATATCCAACTTTATAAGTAGTTGGTGATGCTAACAAACCAAAGAAGTTAATCACTAATACGCTTAAAATTGTTGGCCATACTTCAAAAATATACCCAACTTTATAAGCAGTTAGTGATGCTACCAAATCAAAACAAATTAATTAGCAATATGCTCCAAGTTGCTGGTCACACTTTAAAGCTATATCTAATTTTATAAGTCATTGGTGATGCTATCAAACCAAAGAAGTTAATTGCCAATACACTCAAAGTCATTGGCTATATTTCAAAGCTAGTCAACCCTAAAAGCTATTGACGACGTATCTTCTAAGCTATATCTAACCCCATAAGCTGTTGGTAATAATATCAAACTAAAGAAATTAATTATCAATATGCTCAAAGTCGTTAGCCATATTTTGAAGCTAGTCAATCCCAAAAATCATTGATGATGCATCTTCAAAGCTATATCCAATTCCATAAGCTGTTGGTGACACTGTCAAAGCAAAGAGGTTAATCGCTAACACACTCAAAGTTATCAGTAACACTTCAAAGCTATACTGAATAATATAAGTTATTGGTGATATTGTCAAATCAAAGAAGTTAATCACCAATACACTCCAAACTATTGGCCATACTTTAAAACTATACCCGACCCCTTAAGCCATCAATGACGCTACCAAATCAATGAAGTCAACCAACAATATACTTAAACCTGTTGGCTACACTTCAAGCTAGTCGACTCCATAAGCAATTGATGATGCATCCCTACAAGCTAGTCAACTTTACAAGCAATTGACGATATGCTCTTATAAGCTAGTTAACCTCACAAACAGTTGATGATATGCCTAAGCTATACTTAATCTCATAAGTAGTTGGTGATGCATTCTCTAAGCTAGTCAACTCCATAAGTAATTAACGATGTGCCTTTCAAGCTAACCAACCCCAAAAATGGTTGGTGATGCATCTTCAAGTTATATCTAATCTCATAAACTATTCGTGACACTATCTAAATCAATGAAGTTATCATCTACACAATATTGGCTATGGAAATACTTCAAAAATTAAAGAAGTTATCATTTATGCCTTATTAACTAATGAAAATACTTCAAGTTTAAATAGAGTTATCACCCATATTGTATCGGCTAATAAAAATACTCTAACTCCAACAAAGTTATTGTCAATACCTTATCGACTAACAAAAATACTCCTACCCAAATGGTGTTATCATTTATGTCTTATTACTTACGAAATACTTCAAATCTTGAAATTATTGTTGATGCTCAATGTCATTGAAAAACACCCCAAACTCCTTCCATTTCTTTTTACGTTTTGGATCGAACACCATGTGATCCAATGCAGGAGGAGCAAGGTAACAACACACATCAAATTTTTTTCTCCACTCTCTCTCTCCATTTTCTTTATTCCTTCTATATTTTCTATAATTCATTGTAAAGTGAGGGCATACCTTTGTTTAAGCCATGTACCATTTTTTAAAATTAATTAAATGCTTTCTTTTTTCTTTTATATCTCTATTTTTATTAGTTAAATTTCTCGCTTTAGGAGGTTCCTAATAATTGTCAGGATAATGAACGATAGGGATTTGCGCCTGTTGAAAGTCAATGTCCCCATAACACTTGATAGCATATTTAAAATAAATTTTAATTCATAATTTGAGGTCGCTCTATAGGATCTTTCCTATCTCGGGATGTTGAAATCGATCCCAAAGTTTCTATTATATTGACTAGGTTTTTATACATGAAGGAGAAATCATATCCCACAGGACATGGCATAATTTGTAAGATCAATTTTGGTGCCCCAAGATTAGCGAAGACCCTGGGAAGCAATCTCGAATCACAAATTAAAGTATTTTTAATTTGAATACATTATAAGGTATTGTAGGAATATTGAGTTCCAATAAGCGCAAGTCTTTATTGTTAATTATCTTGACAATTATTAAGAATCTCCTAAAATAAAAAAAAAACTAGCTAAGAAAATAGAGATACAAGAGAAGAGAAGAAAACACCATTTGATTGATATAAGAGAGTTGATACATAGTTTAAGCAAAAGTATATTCTTACTTTACAATGAATTTCAGCATAAAATTATGAAAAACATGAGAATAATAAAAAAAAGAGAAGTGAAGAAGTGAGAAAAAGCTTTGATGTATGTTACCACCCTACTCCCGTGCATTGGACCTTGTAGCGTTTGACTCGGATGAGTCCTAACTTGATCCTTGGTAGGTATTGATGATGTCATCGGTGAGACATGGGAGGAGATGAGAGAAGTTTGAAGTATTTCTAATAGCTTTGAGTATAGGTGATAACTTCTTTGAAGTATTTCCATAGTCAATGAGACCTAAGTGTTAACTTTTTTATTTTGAAATGTTTCCATAACCAATGATGTGCAAATGTTAACTTTTTAAATTTTTTAGTATTTTCATAGCAAATGAGATGTAGGCATTAACTTTTTAATTTTGAAATATTTCTATAGTCAATGAGACATAAGCTCTAACTTTTTTTATTTTGAAGTGTTTTTATAGTTAATGAAGTGTAAGTGTTAACTTCTAGATTTTGAAGTGACATTACCCACTACTTGTTGAGTTGGGTGAAACCTTAGAATGCGATGAGAGGCTTTTGTAGCGCACCTAATGGGATTGAGTTTAATCTTGTTTAGTTTTATTCGAACTAATTTTAGTTTAGGTTTGAGTTTGGTTTAATCCGATTTGGACTCAGTTCAATACTCAAATCTCAATTCAAGTCTAATTTGATTTAATTTAATATTTGAAACCCGATTTGATCAAGTTTGATTTGATTTAGTTTAATATTCAAGATTGGACTTCAATTTGAGTTTGATTTGATTTAATTTGATGTTCAAAACTTGATTTCAAACAAGTTTGATTTAATTCAATCCATAATTAGACTTTGATTTGATTCTATTTTGATTCAATTTAATGTTCAAAACTTGATTTAGATCAAGTTTAATTTGCTTTAATTAGATATTTAGAACTCGACTTTGATTTGAGTTTGATTTGATTCAATTCGATGTTGAAAACTTGATTTAGATTAAGTTTGATTCAATTTATTTCAATATTCAAAACTCGACTTTAATTCAAGTCTAATTTAATTTAATTTGATGTTCAAAACTTAATTTAGATCAAGTTTAATTTGATGCAATTCGAGTCGGGTTCGGCCTTGCCTTGGTTGAATTTAATCGGACTAGGTTTTGACCCAATTAGAATTTGAATTTGAGTTTAATTTGGCACAATTAGGGTTTATTTGAATTTATTTTAACTCAATTAAACTTAGTATTAACTCAATTACGGTTTGACTTAGACTTGATTTAACCCAATTATGGTTTGGTATGAATTTTGGTTTGATTTTGGATTGATCTAATTTGAATCTGATTGGGGTTAAGTATGAACTAATTTGACTTAGGTTAACTTAATTTTGATTCAAGTTCAGTTCAATTCGAGTTTTAGTCTATTAACTTGGTTCATTTAGATCCATTTTATGGTCCATTTGAGTAAATTCAATTTTGTTGATTTATTCTAGCTGAATTTACTTGAGTTCAATATGATTGAGTCATTTTAATTTAATCAATTTGATTCAAGAACTCTCGAGCTATCATTATAACTTTGGATAAGTTTGCGGGCTAGCCTTAGTTCCAATAAATATTCAACAAGCCTGCGGATTGGCCTTAATCCGATTAGATATTTGAGGAGCCCACAGGTTGGCCTTAATTAGAATAGATGGTTGGTGAATTTTCAAACTAGTCTTAGTTTAAATAGACATTTGATAAGCTCATAAGTTGGCATTAGTCAAAGAGCCCATAGGCAAACGTCCAAATAGATGTTCAGTAAGTTCGCAAGCAAATCTTAGTTCAAATAAATATTTGGTGAACCCATAAGTTAGTCTTAGTTCGATTAGATATTTGACGAGCCCATGGATTAGTCTTAATTCTATTAGACATTCAATGAGTCTGTGGACTAGCCTTAGTCTGAATAGATACGATGAGCCTATAGGATAGCCTTAATTTGAATAAACATTTGATGAAACCGTAGACTGGCCTTGGTCTGAATAAATATTTAGCAAACCCGTAGGCTGAGCAAGCTCATAGACTCGTCTTACTCCAAACAGACATTTGGCAAGCCCGCAAGCTAGCCTTAGTTTGAATAGACATTCGGCAAGCCCGTAAATTGGCCTTAGTAAAAATAGATATTCGGTGAGCTTGCGAGTTGGCCTTAGTTCGAAAAGATATTCCGTGAGCTTGCATGTCCACCTTAGTTCGAATAGACATCCAGTGAGCTCGTAAGTTGATCTTAGTCTAATTAGACAATTAACAAGCCTATGTGCTGGTCTTAATTTGAATAGACGTCTGAGAGGCTTGCGGGCTAGCCTTAGTCTGAATAGATTTTCAGCGAGCTCGTAACCTGGTCTTGATTCGAATAGATATTCATAAACCCACATGCTAGCTTTAGTTTAAATAAATGTTTGGTGAGCTCGTTAATTGGCCTTAGTTCAAATAGACGTCCGGTGAGCTTATGGGTTAGATTTAGTCCGAATAAATATTTGACGAGGTTGCAAGCTGATCTTAGTTTACATAGATGTTTGACGAGCCCACGAAATGGTCTTAATCCAAATAAATATTCAATGAGCCCATGAGTTGACCTTAATCCGATTAAATATTTAGTGAGACTGTAGGTTAACTTTAGTCTGAATAAACATCTAGTAAATCCACAGGTTAGCCTTAATCAAAATTTAACTTTCGGATGAGTTCACATGTTGACTTTAGATTGGTGGTGATGGTGCAAAAATCAAGAAATTTTTTTTTCACTCATCTTTTTCTTCCCCCTCGTGAGTATCTTTTTTTCTTTTCTTTTTAACCTGTTGCAACAACTCCTACAGCTGTCTCCTAACCAAGGTTTTAAATCTCAATTTCTGTTCAGTTTTGGCATTCAGCGAAACTGATACATTTCGGCCGAAAGATTTTTTTTAGTTATTAATTATGTGTTGATCAGAGTTTAATTATATTTTGACTATATTTTGACTTCAAATTAAAAATACGATAAAATATTAAAAAATTTAAAAATTATGAAAAAATTTATAGTTAATTTTACCATGATATTAAGTATTAATTTAATTAATTAAAATTAATTTTGATAGTTAATCACTGATATAGTCTATTTTTAATATATATTACTGTAAAAAAAAGAAAATATACTAGAAATAATATAAATATGATTAAAAGTTAAAAATTAACATGAGTCAAATTTAACTTATCATTGAAAGGTACTTGACACATACATAATTTATTGATTATAATGTAACATAATTAATCAGCATCATAATCATCATCGGTTGAGTTTAGAACATCTGGGTGTGAAATTACAACTTCAATACCTGGGTGATACGGACGAACATTTGTAAACATACGGACAAAGTAACTAGCCCTACGCGATCTCGTGGCAATGGTTAACCATACATCGAAGGTCCAAAATAAAAATGATAAACCATATTCATTGACAATACATAGTAAAATTGGTTCAATAACTCATCAAAGGTCCAATACCTCACCCGCACCCTTATCGGCGGAAATCGAAATATTTGAACCAAAACTTTTCGATTTTACCCGAGATTTAAAACCTTATTCCTAACATTCCCTTTTTTTAGTTTTTTACTTGCTCTTTTCTAACTCCTCTCCTTCTTCTTTTCCTCTGTTATCTCTTCCTTTATTTTCAACTTCTTCTCTACCCCAACCTGCATTTCTCTTCCCTGTTTTCTCCTTCACCCATGCCAATGGCTACCGCGCTCACTTTCTTTGAATCCAAGCTGAATCCGGCCAGATCCGGTCAGATATAGCCGGATCTAGGCACGATGGCCTGCAAATGGGCGAAGGCTCCCTGCTGAGACATGGAGCAAGGGCGGCGCAGGGCCTTATGTAGCTTGATGAGGGCGCGATGGAGGCGCGGTCAGCTGCATGGCAGGGTGCATGTCGGCGAAGGGTGGAGCTCAGTGCAGCGTTGGTTGCTGGGAAGCGATGATGTGGGGCTTGGTGTGGTGTTGGTCGCCAGGAAGCGGCATTGCGGGATGTGGGCGGAGCTTGGTGCGATGCTGGTGGCCAGGAAGCGGCGTTGCAGGTCTCCAGTGAGCAGCGATCATATTGGAGCAACGAGGTCGGTCAGCTCCGATAGGATTTTGGTGGCTGTTCCACGAGGTGGTGCAAGGCTTGGCCGACGAAGATCCGGCGGGAACCCTGCCGAAGGCGGGTGAGATGGCGGTAGCAAGCACATGGCAACGTACAACACGGGCATGGGGAACCGACCCAAGGTGGGACACGATCGCTGGAGCTCAGGCGCAGATGAGGGCTGCAAGTGGAGGCGGTAGGACCTTGGATTCAGTTGGTTGGTTTGAAGATGGCTATTTCTCCCTTAATCTTGTATTTAGAGAGCTCGAGCTATGGTGCACTGCTCCTTTACATCGTTCTTCTCCTGTCTTGTCGACGATTGGGCTGGCAACATGGTTTGGGAGCAAGCATCGGCGACGAGGAACAATGAGAGAAAGGGGAGCAGTTTGTCCGTGGTCCGGTGGGTAGGAGAGGAAAGCACACAAGGCACAGAGAGAAAAAAGGAAAAAAAAAAAACTTAGTTCGAATTTTCTTAATATTTCTTATTTTTCTATTCTCATTGGCCTCTTCTTGAATGATAATTCTATGATTATTGATCTCTCTCCTCTATACTGTGTTTTGCGGACTTCCATTTATTTTATAGGTTTCAAGAAAATTTGGAATCAAAATTTTTATTAGCTAAATTTTGACATGTTATTGAACTGTGACTTATAATTGGATTAAAATTTTAAATTTCTTTGATTAATATATAATCTTATTGATTGGGTTTTGTTTACTTATGAAAAAATTCAAAATATGTATTATTCTTAAATATTAAATTTTATGGGAGATTTTATAAATTTTTTTGAAAAATTTAAATTAAAATATAATTTTGTAATTTTCAGAGATTTTTTTGTAAAAAAATATATTTCTGAAAATTTGAAACTTTCAAAGTTTTTTTTATAAAAAAATTTCAGAAAAAAGCCTATTTGTAAATATTTGGAAAATTAGGAGTTGATTTGTAAATTTTCATGTGTTACGATCTAATTGTCAAATTTCAAAATTGAGGTCTTGTATGTGAATCCGAAAGATTTTAGTTTAGCACAAATTTTATTTTCAATTTGCACAGTTCAATGCCTAAATTTAGCTCGACGTGAATCAAACTATATAACTTCAACTCAAAGTTAGAATTGTACTAGAAAACCTACTTAAATAAGAAACCCATAAGCACTTAATTTGCCGGCTGAGTTATTAATGTATCGAGGGTACCGATCTCCATAACTCATCTTCGAGGTGACTCTTTATTGGATGTAATAATTATTACATAATTTAGAATTTGTAGATAGAACCCATCAAATAACAAATATGCCACTTGTAAGACACGTTAGTATAGATTTTTTAAAAGTCATTAGAGTTTTTACCAATAAATCATTTATTTTATTACAAATTTATGAAAAATTATTTAACTTATTATTATTAATAAAAAATAATTTGTCTTATACTATAAATTTATAAAAAATCACCTCGACTAAAATAAATTTAAAAATTTTTAAAAAACTAAATTTATTTTTTTTGGTTGTATTTTGGATAATTAATTTATAATTATCGAACAACCGGTCTAATAAAACTAATTTTCAATTTTTTAATTTCATAAAAATAGGGTAATTGATCTTTTATAAAAATTAGAACAAGTTAAGATATTTTTATATTAATTTAATAGTTATTTAAAATAAAATTAAATGAAAATAATTTAAATTTTTTTATATTAATTTTAATTGATAAAATCAAATTCAAATGAAATATTTTTTGAATATTTTAGTGGATGTGATTTTTTTATAAATTTATATTATAAAATAAGTACTTTTTTTACTAATAATAATAAAATAGATTTTTTTTATAAATTCATAATAAATTAAATAATTGGTTGCTAAAAGCTTTATGTGTAAATAACATAAAATAAGGAGTTCCATATAATTTAAGCGAACTGAAGATATTTGTAACAATTTTTACGTACAAATATTAATCTGAAACCCCGTTCCCCCTCCGCCCCGAGGGCCCGGACCAGGCCAGCATCGTTGGCCCCAGCTTTTTGTCCCGTATATTGATTTTAGAATCAATTTATAATCGGTTTAAAACATAATTAGAATTGAAAATGCGGTTCTTTCCAAGGCGGTACCCGGTTCTGGTCTGGATTTCTGGTGGACCAAAAATCGGGTTCGGCTCAGAAACAGGGAGTCGGTTCACCAGTTTTGCTCACTCCAAATAAAAGCCCTGCCAAAATCTCCAGCACCCTGCGCCGCCGCGTCGTCTCCCTGTGGCCGGAGATCGATGGAGATCAACCTCGGGAAACTCCCCTTCGACCTCGACTTCCATCCTTCCATCCCTCTCGTCGCCGCAGCTCTCATCAGTGGCGATCTCCACCTGTAAACCCTAAACCCTCGTCCAGCTTAATATCCCAACTTTTTTTTCTGTTTAGATTTATCGAAGTTTCATCTGCTGGTGTTTCTGCTTCATTAGGTATCGGTATTCGGCCGATTCAATTCCAGAAAGGTACAATTGATATCCTCCTTTTGTTGATTTTTGCTCATTTGTATTGTGATGTGAAATTTTTTTTTCTGACTTAATTGCTGGAAACTTGGAATAAATTGGTTGTCCAGGCTGCTAAAAATAAGAGCACATAAGGAGTCATGTAGAGCCCTTCGCTTTGTTGACTCAGGGCGAGGTAATATTCTTCGACCCTAATTGGCAGCAGGATTAATTTTTGATGTGTTGATTCATGTGTATCTTTTTTCTCCAGTGATTCTGACTGGTTCTCCTGATTGCTCGATCTTTGCGTTGGATGCGGAGACTGGAAACACGATTGCCCGTTTGGAAAATGCCCATGAGTTTGTTGAACTCCTTGATGCTTTTGCACGACTGTTTTCTGTTTCAGTGCATTGATATCTTTGATTTTCCTAAAGGGCTGCGGTGAATCGCCTCATCAACTTGTCAGAGACAACTATTGCATCTGGAGATGATGATGGATGCATAAAGGTGCAAAATATTATGGCTTTCAAAGTTGCTTCTAAAGCTGATGCTAGTTGCACCTCATGCTTATGTTGACTGACATTATTGGAAGCTGCTTGTTAGCATCTTATCATTTCTATTATATACATCTTGGTTGATCTTTGTATTAAATGTTATATTGGTCCTTATAAGGGTTTATTAGTATGCCCCTTAATTTTTAGACTGTGTCAATGATTCTGAACCTTACTTGTACTCCTGTTGACAAAATTTTCATTCATAAAAAAATTTGTTGATAAAGGGCATTCTTTGAGGCCCATTCGGTAATGGACTAGTCCAAGTCTATTTGAACTAACAATCAAATACCAAAGAGATAGTTAGACTGAGAATTTAGTTATTTTTTGCTAATCAAATCAAAAATAATTATTGTAATTTGCTAAAAAATTAAATTATTATAAAAAATTAATTACTTTTGTCAATCTCAAATTATTATAAGGTCAATTTTGATTTAAAAAAAAGACATTAGTGTTAAAGTGGTCCCCACTAGTTTGACTAGCAAGTAAACATCAATAATATAGTCCAATTATTTTTACTCCTAATAGTCCTACTCCTAGTCTTAGTCCCAAACCAAACACACCCTTGGAATCTATTCTTTTGGACTTTTAGTTGGTCAATAATATGCTATAGTGTACGACCTAGTATCCTTGGTTGCAAAAGTCGGTTATATTTTGCACTGATGCTTTCCTCTGCAGGTCTGGGACACACGGCAACATTTGTGCTGCAATACTTTTGAAGCCCATCAGGACTATGTTTCAGATATGACTTATGCCACTAGCTCAATGCAACTTGTTGGAACTAGGTATTTTGATTTCTGGCATCCCTTTTTCAGTTAAATGCCTAGATTTATGTATGCTTCCATGGTGATCCGTAGTGGAGGAACTGTTGCCCTACTTCCAACTCTAATGATATCTTTGTTGCCCAAATCATATTCTTTGATATGGATTCATGCAATGAACTAACCACACATAAACTTACGTGTTCAAGATGCTCTAGAAGAACAGAGTATCTAGATATCAAGAATGCTAAAATTACTCATTTTTCGTTTTCATACTTCGTACAGATGCAATCCTGCATCATCATAAAAGATCTGGAGCATTGCAACTTAATTTTTTTTTTCCTGTATTGGTTATTTTCTAGATACTTCTAAGTTTTATTTTTGGTGTAAGACAAGAAGCCCATTGTATTATAGAGACACTTCTCATTGTATTGTTTTGTGTTTGACAAAGTTGTTCCTATGCCCCTAAAATGCTCAAAGTTTCAATGGTATCGTTTAGAGTTATTGAATATTCAAATAATCAGATTTCTTCTTTTCTTCCTGAAAGAACATCATCCTATCTATATAATCGTAATGTGATCCATCCATCATCGAGACCATTTACTTTCATGATGCACATGACACATGTTGTGGATCTTCGTCGATTGCTGCATTGTTGGAGTCTACTATATCCTGGCATCCCGTTTTCTATATAATATACATCTCCTACTCTATTCTGCTGGGAGAATTAATTCTTTAATAACCATTGACTTGAGAAAGCATAGGGGGTTGGCATTATCGAACTAAAGAAAGTATTCTCCCTATGGTGCTTTAGACATGACAATGCTCTTCTGAAATTTTACTTCAAAAAAAAGCTTGTTTACCTCTTTTCTATGTGGTCTTGGAATTTGTACTTACTAGTAGTATCTTTAATTGTTTGCAAGAATTTCTATATATGCTTTATGTGTTTATATTTTGTTTTGTGCTTCTCGTGATTGTTGTATTCTTGTTTCTAATCCCAAATGGTTGCCTGTGGGGCTGACCAAATTGCTCTGCAACTTTTGGCTAAAGTGGGGATGGAACTCTATCTGTTTGCAATCTCCGGAGGAACAAGGTAAACAATAATTCTGAGTGCTTGCTTTTTGCTCCAATTTATACATGATTTGCTAACCTTGTTTTTTCATTGTGTCATAGTTACAATTAACTTTTGCTTTACATGTATCTCAGGTACAATCACAATCAGAGTTTTCAGAAGATGAGCTGCTTTCCGTAGTCATAATGAAGGTAATATTTTTGTTGTTGCTTAATGCTGTCAATAATCTGAAGTTATCACATCTCCAAAATTTTGATAAGACCCTGTTAAACATTTGTTTAAGTAATGGATATGTGGACTTAGAAGCTGATCTCCTTTTGTAACCATTTAAATATCTAGGGAAACATCTATAAATAGTCATACTATTCAGGTCAACAGCATCAGTAGAAATTTAATGTCTAACTTGATTACCGACCTCTGTTTGTCTTTTACATATATTCCCTCACCCTCCACTCCCTATTTTGTGCAATCTTGCATAATTTGGTATTGCAGTTATTCTTGGTAACCTTAATTGCAGCAATTATAATATCAAATTGAGTTCGATATATCTCAATTCTTTTTTCTCTCTTTTGATAGAATGGTCGAAAGATTATATCTGGTACTCAAACAGGTGCTCTTTTGCTTTACACTTGGGGCCATTTTGCGGACTGCAGGTATCTTTTTCTGCTTGTCCATGCTAATGTGTATGCTGTAGTGTCAAAAATTAGCCAGCAGTTTGCTGCTTAGTTAACTATTGATCTAGTGTTTGCACTCTGTCCATTCCTATAGTTCATCCCTCTTTCTTGATGAGTTAAATCTTTTTTCTTCAATTTTGAACATATGCAATTAGTGGTTGCAGACATATACTTTTATTTTCTCAAAATTTGATCAATATTCAGAAACACCTGGTTCTCTCCTAATTGTGAATTTCTTCCTGTTAAACATCAGTGACCGATTTCTTGGGCATCCAATGTCAGTTGATACACTATTGAAGGTGATTGTTTTTCCTTTTCTGGATTTCTATAGAAAACCCTGCACACAAAACCTTGATGATTCTGTCTTTTCAGTTTGATGAGGATACTCTCATATCTGGATCAGAAGACGGAGTTATCAGGTCCAGAACTTCTTTTATGATGTCACCTTGCCTTTTCTTTCACATTGTTGTTTTTCCAAAACCAAGTTGATTTAACTTGTTACTTGCACAGATTGGTAGGCATTCTGCCAAACAGAATAATCCAACCAATAGCCGAGCACTCAGAATACCCTGTTGAGCGCCTTGGTGCTGATTCTATATTATATTGTTCTGTACTTCTAGTTGGTTCACCTTGCATATAATTGTTTTCACATGCAACTGAACATTATTGTGATGGATGTTCAACAGCTTTCTCCAATGATAGGAAGTACCTTGGCAGCATTTCTCATGATCAAATGTTGAAGGTGAGGAACACTTAGTATGACAGTGTTAACATTTTCATTTATGTTCTGTGCAAAATCTAGAATGAAATTAGTTTATTCTTTTGTTCTGGCCTATAATTTTCTTAGCCCAAACTCATGAGATGCATTTGGATATGCTATATGATGCAAGGTTGAATTTAACTTGAAAGGACTTGGGAATCTCATTACTCCCACGTTCCAATTTGCATAGAATGACTTCAATAAGGTCAAGGTTGGCCAAAACCCTAAGCTTAACTGGCCCTCCTTGTCAACCAAATGCAGCCCTGGAGATTCAGACTTCAGAGTGATGCTCGGTCGGTAGTTCAGAATTTCGACTTGTACTTCTTTGAGATCAATCTGATGTTGCACTTTAAACTCTCAGAACAGTCATACATCTAAGCTTTGCCCTTATGCTAAATGTAGCTGCAACTTTGTCTTTTGGGAATAATTTGGGGGTTCAGGAAAATAACTCTTGGAAAAGTAATTCATGTTTAGTTTGGAAGAGGAAGGTGCAAATAACATTCAGCACTGCATGAGCTACTCAAGATTTATTAGTTATTATTTACAAATTATATTGTTGTGATGCCAATGTAGGCATTGTCCTAATGGAGAAAATTTTATTTGCGCATAACCCCATGTTGATAGTCATAATCACATATAAAATCTGCATCAACATTTTATGTAAACACTTGTGAAAAGTTTTTTACGTACACATCCTTGTGTTTCATTAACATTGTTTATCATGGAATAGACCA
Organism: Trichopus zeylanicus subsp. travancoricus; assembly: GCA_005019695.1. NCBI lineage: Eukaryota > Viridiplantae > Streptophyta > Magnoliopsida > Dioscoreales > Dioscoreaceae > Trichopus > Trichopus zeylanicus. Next base: position 780,602 of record RXID01021777.1, on the reverse strand, counting down.
TTAAAATTTACCTTTGTGTCAGTATTCTTGTTTTGCTCCTGCATTACTTTCTTCACATCTTTTGTTTGATTCATTTTTCATGATTTTATTTGTAAGAAATGGTTGGATGCTTCAAAGAAGATGCCTAAAGGAAAACCTGAATCATGGATTATGATTATTCACTTGCTTGTTTTGGTATATGATTTTTAATTTTGGACTTTCATGAACACCATTTTGCTGGTATTCATTCTCTATGAGAACTCATGTTATCGGAATTACGTGTAATTAATTTTTCTTGATGTGCATGGTCCATATAGCTTTGGGACTTGGAAGAAATTCTAGATGGCAATCAGCCATCCCAAAGTACTGAAGTGGGTGTGGTTGATAGTGATGACGATGAGATGGACATGGATATGAAACCCAGCAAATCCTCGAAAGGTATGATTTTCATCTTTTTATGCTTCCTAGCACTCAAACAATCTTTGTTGTTTCTAGTAAATACCAACTTAGGGGCTATTTGGTTAGATGTAAGTAGATGCGTGGCAAGTCAAATTGCATGTAAGAGGTTGTTTGGTTGGACGAAGGTGTATTTCAAAAGTATAATTATTAATATGAAAAATATTTTTTATTTAAACTTTTCACAAATAAAATTATATTGATATATTATTATTCAAAATATCATTAGATTTATTTTCATAAATAATTTTGGAGCAAAAAATGTGGAAGTGAAATTTAGTTTATTTTTTACTTCCGGACCAGAAATGTATTTGACTTTCGAGAAGTTATTTTTGTACAATCAAACAATTCACTTCTGTTCATTTCCATCCACTTTTGTCCCCTTTCAGCCAACTAAACAGGTCCTAAGCTGACAAATTTGTTTAGATTGCTGTAAGTCAGATTACTCGTGTGTTAGTAAACTTTCCATCTAAAGAGCCAAACCCTGCATTTTCAGTTGGCAGTAAGTTAAAGTGCAGGAGTTTCAATAATATCTCAATGCATGAACTTATGATGAATTGCATTTCTCTATGTCACAAATCTCACGACCTTCTAATTCCTTCTCCCATCCTATGGGATATCAAATTCTAGAGATGGATCTAAAACTTGTCTACATCTTGCTTCCTTCACTGGACTTGGGAGTACCTAATTAGACACAACCAAACACAAGGGATTGTTTGGTTCGTGGCCAGGTTAAACTACACTAGGCCAAGCAGGTTAGATAAAGGAAATCTAGGTAAAACTATCTCACCTTTCGTAGCTTATCGTACCTTACCTTACTAACTTATCAGAAAATCAAAGAAGCTCTGGAAACTAAATGCAGTATTTTCAGATACAAGCCAAAGAAGTAACTTTTAAAGTGTCAATATATTATTTCTCAAAACACATGACATACTTTTTAGTTTCAACGAACCAAACTGCCCTATGGTTATTAGGGACTATATTTTTAAACTTTGTATTTGAATTACAGACTTTTAGCTACTCTTTAATTCCTTGTAATCCATTGATTCTGGCTGATGGTTGTTTGGAGCTTTAAAATAATTCTTGCTGACATTCACCAACTCTGTAGGCCGGAAAGGGAAGCAGTCTGGCAATGGTCAATCCTCCAAAACTTCGACTGCAAATTTTTTCGCTGACTTGTAGTTTTTCCCAAGAGTTATTATCTTTTGTTTGCGACGTTATAACCTATTTAATATCCCTGACCATCCTTGCAGTTCAAATTTTGTTATTGTCAAAAGTGGGATATCTATGTATCTGTTTTCTGCTGAAATTGACTGAAATTGAAAATACAAAATTTCAGTAACTTTTTTTTATGCAAGAGTGAATTTATTTTGGGGAGAGTGATAGTATATTTTTGTGCAATGTCTGTTATCATGATTGTTTTCCAGTATGTCTGTTTTTACCATCTTGATTAAAACAAAATAAATTTAATTTTGCGTTGGAAATCAGAGAGAATGGTTTTCTTTCTTTTTCTGGATATGTGACCCTTGAAAGGAAGTTGTAGGCTCTTAACAATGTTTTTCATGATTGAATGTCTCTCTGTGCATCCAAGTACAAAAAGCATTATGGTATTCAAAGCTTTGAGTGTTAGCAAAGCACAAGTGGAGCATCTACTCGAACATTTCAAGAGGTCAGGGAGGCCTCCAGTGCTTGTCTGGGATTTCGGATTGAAAAATGATTTGGATTTGGATCCCCACCTCATCATGCTTCCAAACCAGAACACCCAAATGGAAGCATCAACCACAAGTCGATTTAATGCTTGGATGGTGCCAGACGGCAACCATTTTTTTATTAGAACACCTTCCTTATTCATTTATTTTCGCCCCTTCTAATTTCAATTTGATTTCTGTTTTTGGTTTTGAACAGAATACCAAATTGACTCCTTGTGACAAAAAAACAAAGGAATTTATTTTGTTTTCACATTAAAAGAAAAAAAATGATCTATAAGCTAGATTTGTTACATTCAAGTAGTTAAATGGTTTGGTCGGTGATTTCATGAAAAATCCTAAGAGATAATTACAAAAAGTATTTGTTGATGTAGTTTTAATTTCAAATAATAGTTTTGAATAAATTATTACATACTTTATTGTGAATTTACAAAAAATTGCCTAATGTATCACTATTAATAAAAAATCACTTAGATTATATTAAAAATTTACAAAAAATCACCTCAATTAAAATATTTTAAAAATAATTTATTTTAATTTAATTTTACTAATTAAATTAATATAAAGAGATCAAATTATTCTGATTTGATATTATTTCAAATAATTGGTTCATCCTTGCTAACAATTGGTCTAACAAAGCTAGATTTTAAATTTTTAATTTTATAATATCGGAGAATCAGTCCTTCGCAAAAATTATAATAAGATAAATTATTTTTATATTAATTTAATAATCATCTAAATTAAAATTAAATGAGAATTATTTATTTTTTTATAATAATTTTTATTGATAAAATAAAAAAATAAAATATTTTTGAATATATTTTAATCGAGATAATTTTTTTTTAAATTTATAATATGCCATGAATGATTTTTTTACAAATAATTATAAGATAGGTGATTCTTCCTAAATTTACAATAAAATAGATGATTATTTATAAAAAATTCTTAAAACAAAAACAATATTTATATATTTAAATTATTAAATTTATTGGCATGTAGATATTATATCGTTATGTAAGAAATTTAGATCATTGTTCCTAAAAAGGCAACAACAGAATCAAAGCTACGATTGTATCTTGCAGAGTTGCAGCCTATTTTTTAAATGAACTGATGGTCTTTGAGTTTGGTTCCACCAACAAAAAAAGAAAAACATAATACTTGAACCTGCACCCAAATTCGGGCCTATATTCCTTTTGTGAATCCAAACCTAGGTCCAATTGCAAGGATCCCAATTAAATCTGATTTCAGGCCTACATTTTTGCTTATGGACCTGGACCCCAATTTTATAGGGTCTAGCCCAAACCCAAGCCATTTACAACCTTAGTTGTGACATGGATCCTATTCTTTACACACTACAAAAGTTGGGTCCTAGGTATGATTTACTTGTCATGGCTCTTATGATTTGTCTTGAACCAACATTTTTTAGAGTTTCAATATCTTTTGTTCAACATGTGACAGTTTGGAATAAGGAAACTTACTTTCTTCATATAAAAATACTAATTTTTTTGCTTAAAGCAATCATGGTCATAGACGAGGTGGCAAATGTAGTTATTTAAATGGTGAGGGACACCATGGGCGCAATACTCTTCCATCACCTACCTCAACTATTTGTATCCTTGGTTCTCATTATGTCAATTTAAATCACCCTCTATGATTTGCTAGATATTCACAATTAGAATGCCCTCTAGTACTATCATAGATTGAATTTAATGATATACCAAACAAAATCAACTGGGTCTAAAATCGGAATTGACAGCCAAGCTGATTGGGGGCTCAAGCTGAATGCATTTCAAAGGGTTGCGATAGCTCAAATAGCTCGATGCATAGAGCGATAGAGCTTGGTGTTCTCAACACACTAATAGCTTGGTCGACAATCGAAGTGACCAAAATATTTTATCCTCTAAATGGTAGTCTTGAAAACTCCGAAATTCATCATAATTAGTTACCGAAGATCTAGTGAGTATTTTGCTAAGATTAAGGAATCTCAGATATGTTGAACTGCTTCAACACCCTATGAATATGAAATTATTCGTCAAAGTAGAGGACTAATACTAATTTCTTACATCCACTCTTTGTTTTTATTAAAAAAACTGACTTGGGTGTCGAAGTAGCTATTGTCAAATAGCTTCTGGTAGTTTTCTTCATACTTCTTTCTTCTCATAGTTTGATGGAAAAATAGTCTAGTGAATTTGATCTTGAGGAGCCTCTAAGATTGAAACCAATGCTCCACCAAGCTCCCATAATAGTTAATACTTTCATCGAGATTTGCTCTGCCTATTCTCTATTAATTTAGTAGGCTTCCAATAATCATCTGATAATGCCTCCAAGAGCTATGAGGGCATCATCTTCTAGAAACCATCCTGAGGAGCAGATAGCCTTGACCCAAGCATAGTCACACAACTCCTTAGGAGAACCAGACGAGCCCAAGCAACAAGTCAACTCAACGACTTAGCTACCTTGGTGGTTATCATTGAGGTTCTAGTTGGCCCCTCTCATACTACTAGCTGACAAGAGTTTCAAACCTTGGCTATCATAGTCCAGCATATCACCAAATTGTTGAAGGCCCAAGCCTAAGCCATGCAAAATCTATAAACCCAACAACTGTAAAATCAGGCTCAAATAATGCAGAATCTTTAGGCTAAGTATGCTCAACAATAGCCCAAGCCTAGGCTCATGCTCATGCTCCTACACATGCATCAAATTAGCAACACAAGCTTCAGCCACGTACGGTGAGCCAATTGTGCCCTAGTGAATTATACCACTCAAGCTACCAAAGTCCAACATTGAGTGATCATCATTATCACCATCATTATCATATTTATTTAGCTAATGCCTCACTTTGATATCAGGCATCTAGGGAGTTTGAGGAATATGACCTTATGTATGATCTGATCAATGAGCCCATGTGTCACACCTACAACACCCAAGCTTCAACAGGAGCCTTACCAAGAAGCTGCAAGGGTTCGGTTGCTGCAAATGGTTTAGGAGAGAATTGGGGCAAGAGTTTAATTGAGCCAAGTGAGATATAACACTCCCTTGATTCCTAAAATTACATACTCTCCTATGCAGTCAAAGTTCAGGCAACGTCCTTGTGAGATATATAATAGCTAAAAAGACCTAGCGGACCACATTGACACCTTTCAAAATGCCATGGTGCTACAAGAAATGTGGGACTCCACTATGTGCAAAGCTTTCCTAATAACCCTTCAAGGTCCAGCTTGAGCCTAGTATTTTGATTTATTAAAGTACTCTATGACTTATTTTGATGAATTAGATCGTAGAACAATTTATCTCTCTTGTACCTCAATGTAAGGATCCCTCCATACTTCTAACACTAAAGTAGAAGAAAGGAAAGAGGCTCATAGAGTATCTACCCTGGCCCAATAAATCCATATTGGAAGTAATTGAGCTAGATAGTTTGAAAATTTTTACTATTGCAGTCAATGGAATACACCAAACTTGTGTGGTCTATGAGATGGTGCGCCATCCTTGAAGCCTCGTTGAGTTCATCTAATAGGTAAGAGAATACATTGATACCAAAGAGATGATGTTGGCCAAAAGGGAATATGAGGGAAGCAATAAGCCGAAGAAAGACTCTCAGAAGTTAAACCTTCAAAACACAAGAAGCAGAGGATGGAATGATGAGGATAACAATGTGACTTTTTGGTGTAAATGGCTTTGAATAACTCAAGAGTTGAAGTATTGGCCTAAATTGAGCACAGAGAATACTTGAAGCAACCTCCACTACTCTACTTTAATGAGAAAAGGCAAGACAAGTCCAAGTATTACTGATTCCATAGGGACTACGGTCGTAACATGAGGAATATTGGCACCTTAAAGATGAGATTGAGAGACTCATCAAAGAATGTCATCTTGAACAATTGTTAGTATTTGAGGTGATTTTTGCAACAATAACAATTGATCAAAATATGATCATAATTAAAACTTTTATGTTACTAAATTATGACTCAAGTGTTGATCTCAGTTAAATCTAAATCATAGTCAAATTTGACCGAAAATTAAGTTCAATTCAGATTTGAATTCTTAGGAACTTTAGGCTTAAGCTAAAGTGGGTTGGATATCTTGAACAAAATTGCGCCTAGAATTCATCCAAAATATTAGCTAAAATATAAAAACTATAAAAATTTTACAAACAAGTACCTGGACTAAATAAAGTTTTGCAAATAGATTCTTGACTGGTTTCTTCTTATGAATAGATCTCTAGGATGAAAATTTTACGAAAATATCTAGTAAAATTCTAAAATTAGAAATTAGTCTTCACAAAATTTAGAGTTTGAAAAGATTGATAATTATAATTTAATCTTAATGAAATTTATCATTTGCAAATAAACCCTTCAAGAACTCCTTATTCGTAAATAAACTCCTAAAATTTTAATTTTTGAGAATAAGTATCTCAAAAAATTTTATTTACAAATAAGTCTATATTTTATTCAAAAAGGACAACCAAAACTTTATAAAAAACTATTTGTTATAAAACGTCTTTAAAATTTATAAAATTATAATTTGGTCCAAATTTTCCAAAAAAATTTATAAATAACCCCTTATAAATTCAATATCCAAGATGAGTATAATTTTCAAGTCCTTGTTCTCTTCAGTGAATGAACACTCATCCATATCTTATTCAAACTTATCCAATATTAAATGAGCACATCCAATTTTAATCCAAACACATTCATAACTATCCAATCCAAACAAAACTCATTCAAGATAAATGAGAAAGAATCGATAAGATCTTGATTTAAAAATTTGAATGAAGTTCTTTCCAATCCAACTTGATCTCCTCATCACCTATAAAAAGGAAATTCCTTTGTACCTGCAAAGAAAGATGAGGAAGATCAGAGAGGATATCATCTGAGGCCAAGAGATTAGAAGTTAGAAGGATTTAGATATCAAAAAAAATAAAGAACATGAACAAAAAGGGTGGTACCGTCCTTGCTGCCCACACTCTCACATATTGCCATCTCTTCCCCATGCTCATCCGCTACTTCAATAACACTATAGCCATTATCAACCTCCATGCATCCTAGCCACCTATATGCTCGTGCATAGGAACCACTTGCCAGAATCAGGGTGACCCATCAGCTTGACCTACACCCTGCACTACCCATCTTTGATCTGCTCTCCCTTGGCCTCAGCGCCATGCCTAACCTTTGCCTCCCATGGCTGAGGGCCATGCTTCACTTGATCATGGCCCCTTCCATCGACTAGCCGCCATCATCCACCTTGTTGAAGTTGCTTGCTTCTAGCTTGGGACATTGCCACCTTGGCTGCCTCTTATGCCTTAGCTATACCAAGTTGCTAGTGTCTTGTGCAACCCTGCCATGCACATTGCTTTGCTCGAGCTCCATCTTTGTTGCCTGCCTGCTTCCTGCACTGACTTTCTCTGCCACACTTAGCTGCCCTCCTCCTTACACCCTAGCTAGTCGATCAAGGTCCCTGGCCAGTCACTATTTCTCCATGGCTCCTCCATGTGCCACTTAGAGTCTATGGCTATATTTGGCCAAGATCTAGCTGGATCCAACCTTGGACTCAAAGAGGATGGGAGCAATGGTTTGACCCTTGCTCCAAATTGAGAAACAAGGAAAGAAGGGGGTTGGGCTTGAGATAGAAGAATAAAGAAATAAAAAAATAAAAGAAAGGAAAAAGTTGTTGGCAAAAATAAAGAAAAAAGGAATATTTTGGCTAGCAAAAAAGAAATTTGGCAAAAAAATATCAGGAAATGAAAAAAGGGAGACATCAGAGGAAAATCAGAGGAGAAGATTCAGAGGGAGGAACTAGCTCATCCCCATAATCATGGCTACCCACAGCTTTGCTCATCTCTATTGCATCCAAGCATGCATGACTATCATCTTCCTACTCACAACCACCCATGTTCCCCTTATGCATTGACAGACTCCATCACTATTGCGACCTTGTAAATTGGCAAATCATTGGACTATAATCTAACCTTTGGACTCACACTTAAGCTTTCCTTCAAACTCCTAAGCTAGCTTTTGGGCTCATACACGCCATACTTTGTGCTCGCTGAATTAAGCCAGCCCTTGGGTTCTCACCATAGGCCAACCTTTAGGCCTGCTAAATCAAGTAAGCCCTTGAGCTCGCACCATAGGCCCACCATATCAAGTTAGCCCTCAGACTCACATTTATAAGTCAACCTCTGAGCCTACCAAATCAGGCCAACTTTGGTCTCGTCAAATCATGCTGGCCTTCAGACCAACTAAATAAGGTTAGCCTTCAGGTCTACTAAATCAAGTTAGCCCTTTGGGCTTGCAACATAGGCCAGTCTTTGGGCCTGCTAAATAGGCCTGTCAAATCAAGCAAGCCCTTAAGCTTGACTCCATAGGCTAGCCTTTCAGTTTGCCAAATTTGGCCAATTTTTGAACTTGCCAAATCAATTCAGCTCTTGAGCTTGCATCAATAGGCCAACCTTTAGGCCTACTAAATCAAGTCAGCTCTTGATCTTGCATCCATAAGCAAACCTTCAGGCTTACCAAGTCAAACCAATCCTTAAGCTTGGCCCCCTATGCTAGCTTTCGAGCTCGCTAAATTAAGTAAGCTCGTACGTGCACCTTAGAACGATTAGGGTTGGTTTTGCGTAAAAGGTTGGTTGTACTCTTTATCTCCCCTTATATATGCTATGAAAATAGTAGCTATGAAAAGCATCTCGAATATATCTTTGAATTTATTTGAGACTTGAGCAAAACCCAAATTGGAGAAGAATATGGTCCCTTTAGGTCACATCCATAGGTCAACTTTTGGGCCTGCCAAATCAGGCTAGTCTTTGGGCTTGCAGAATCAAGTTCACCCTCGGGCTCATATCCATATGCCAACTTTTGAGTCTTCTGGTCAAGACAGCCCTCAGACTTGCACCCATAGGCTAGCCTTTATGTCTATCAAGTAAGAGCAGCCTTCAAGCTCACCAAATTATGCTAACCCTCAGGCTTGCATCCATAGGTTAGTCTATAGGTCCTCAAAAGCAGGCCAGTCTTTTGGCCTATTGAATCAAGCCAGCTCTCAGGATTACATCCATAAGTCAATCTTTGGCCCGTCAAATTAGGTCATCCTTTACACTCATCGGATCAAGCTAACCTTTGAGCTTACAAATCAAGCCAACTTTTCAACTCGCACTTTTAAGGTAGCCCTTGGGCTTGTACTTTTAAGCCAACTTTCAGACTCACATCTAAGCCAGCCTTCCCTAATTAGGTTAAAACATATTTGAATCAAATCCTAATTAAGTTAAATTAAGTTCAAACTAAACTCTACTTAGGTCAAATTGAAGTCAAATTTAAACTTAAATTAGGTAAAACTTGAACCAAAATTAGTTCAATCTTAAATAAAAATTGAGTTTAACATAAATCAACTTGAACTTGAACCCAGTTCATTAAGGTTTAAACCCAAACCCATTAACAGTTTGAGCCTAGCTCCATTAAGAACCCATTAAGGATGCATTAAGAACGGAATAAGAGTTGGATTGAAGATCTATTAAGGATCCAATAAGAACTTCAAGGGTTTCAATTCAAGATTTGTTAAGGATCCTTTAAGAAATTAATAAGGGTCCAACACAAGTTTGAGTTTGACTAGGATTGAATCAAATTAGACTCAAATCAAAATTGAGTTTTAAACATCAAATTGAATCAAATAAACTTGAATTGTTTTGAACATTGAACTGGATCAAACCAGACTTGAAAAAAGATCAAGCCTTAAATATTGAATTGAATCAAATCAGACTCAAACCTAACCGAGTTTGAATTTTAAACAAAACTAAACTAAATGTGGGCTTTAACTCACTTAATCAATTAGCTAGATGCTATGTTCCAATGAAGTCAGTCGACAACATGTTTGAAAGTATTGACCACACTTTGACATGTCATCATGGCATTCAAATCACCACACAATTTGATTTGCCATTTTGAGATTTCTCCCTAGGGTCTTTTACAATCCTAGGTTGCTAATTTTGATCCCACAAATTTTGGTATGCCCAATGGGAATGGCTTCTCCTCCAAATGTAGAAACCTAGCTAATATGATATAAACATTAATGTGATAGAATTACAATTGAAAACTAACCAATTGTGTTCCTTCTTTCAAAAGAAAGCATCCAATGGCATCAACAAAGAACATCCCACTCCAACATACACCATCATCTTGGGGGAAGGATCGTTTGTTTGTCTACTTCGATCGGTGATCACCATGGGAGCAATAGGAGTTGAAATCAAGTTCAAAATCATCTCTGAGGTCATCCAATTCAAAAGAGCATCTATTAGTTTACCAACCAATGTCGTAGTCATGCAAGATAAATATGCTTCTTGCCTTCCATCTAGGGGAAAGAGACCCAATGTCATCCTCCCCAATGAAAAAAAAATCAATTTGATTAGGAGCCAAAAGCCATGCCTTAATCAGCAAGGACATACAATTTTAAGAGGTTAGGCACAAAAAGAAGCTCAGTTTTTTATTGCTTTTGCCCCACTCCCAATGAGAAGCAACCAAAATCAAATCCAAACAAAGACATGGATGAAGAAGAGCCCATCTTGACTATCACAAGTGAAGGGAAGGCTGTTGAAATTTTTAGACAACTTGGAAGCCCACCCCTTGAACAAAGTCAACCATCATCATTCCCATCTCTAATTCCTTCGCCCCATGGAATGGTTTAGAAAAAGGTAAAAGTAAGTCAAAGGAGGCATAGTCCCATCTCAAGCATGTAGCTAAGGGTTGAATAACTAAATAAACAAGAGCCACCGTAAGGTTGCAACCCAATATGAGACCCCCAAAAGGGAGACCATCTATACAATTAGAGTTATTTCTCAACATGGCTCTAGAAAAAACAATGAACCCATGCCATAACTGGCCAAATGTTGAAAGACAACTATGCGAACAAGGCTTACAAACAAAGAGATACAAGAAGAAAGAGCTCTTGTAGATCAATCCTTGTTACCACATCGGAGAGAATGAGTAACTACTCGATCTATAAGTAAACTTCAGAATAAGGCAACCTACCTAATGGTAGCAATTGATCCCACTCCAAAATACACCAAATCTAGACCTGACTCTCAAGACATGAACCATTATATTTTGATGGAAGCCTTGGCCATAATTGAGATTTTTATTGTGGAAATCACTATAGAGACATTGTAAGAACAATTAAGATAACAAGGCAAAGAAAACATAAAACTCAGAAGAAGGCCTTGGTGTTGATGGAGATGATGGTACAAATGAGACAAAAGTTTGACAAGTTAGAGCAAGTTCAACAGTCATCTTAGGAAGCTGCGAAGGTAGCTGAAGACACACCTCTTGTAGGTGAAATACCTGAAAATGTAGGTCCTTCATGAGCACCTCTCCCACCGGTACCAGATATCCAATCACTGATTTTAGAGACTCCCAATAATATGGAGTTGCCAACTACATACAATAGCAAGTACAATGAATGGTGGCTGCATAACTAGGACAACAAAGTGACATGGGTATGGTAAATGATGTAGAAAAACTATGTCCTAGTCATCACGATCAAGTACAATATCCTAAATGCTATACAATGCCCAAGTTCAAACAATTGAATGGCATTGGTAACCCTGAACAACATATAGCTCATTTTGTGAGTCTATATGAGGATTCAAGTAATAACCCCCCATTATTACTCTATCAATTTTTAGTGAGTTTAACTGGGATAGCATTTGAGTGGTATGCCAATTTTCAACCGAAATCCATATAAACTTGGTTGCAAATAAAAGAGGCCTTTTGAATCAAGTTTGGAGGAGTCAATGACAAGATGACCATTGTAGACCTTATCTCAACATCCAAATGTGATAATGAATCGATCTTGGATTACATCATATGGTGGAGAAACCTTAGTATTAGGTGTGAGAAATCCATAAGCCAATTGAAGCTATAAATCTAGTCCTTGGGAGTATAAGGAAGGACTAGATGACACCCCATCTGAGTGCTTCTTCCATCCATACTTTTCAAATCTTATTGTACAAGTCAAGAAGTTGGAGAGAATTGGTCCATTAGTCTTAGTTGGTTCAAAAAATTTCAAAATAGAAAAGGATAAGGCAAAGTGAGGGAAGCCATCTAAAAAATGTGAGGGCAACATTTGCAGAAAATAAACAAAAGAAACCTATAAAACCCTATCATGAATGGAGGTAATTCTCAAAAATTACCAACCCTTGGAGGGGATGGGGAAGTGTAACAATCCAACACTATCCAACACTTTCCAACATTGGTCTAAGAAGATATACTCCTTTAAGAGGGAAAAGGTGGGTAAAATTTTTCAAGATATCCTAAAATTAGGCTCCAATTACTAGAATGCAAAAAGGACAAGTGAAGTGATAAAAAGGATCACCCAAATTATTATCCTTACCATAGAGTCTTGGGTTATACCATTGAAGATTGCTTTGTATTCAAGGATTGGAGCAAAAAGCAATATCAAGAAGGCAAGCTAACAATCTCCAAGTCATCCTTATTCAAAATACCTACTGAATATATCAATCACATTACTATATTTGAGACACATGAACCACTTGCCGAACTCCTCTTCAGATAAGAAGCACAGTGTACACTTGAATAGAAGCACCTGTGGAACATCTATATTTCAAAAAGGGTAAAGAAATTGATAAGGTAGATGACTAAAAATCTTGAAAATCCTAGGATGGTGATAAGAAAAGCCTCATCAAAATAAACTTCCCTATCTACTCAAAGCATCAAAAATAAAAAGAAAAAGATTCTGATTCAACCGGATGAATACACCATCAAGAAAATAACCATCCAGGAATACATTGATGTCCTGGAGAAATACATCCAAGGAGAAAAAAATTAGATAACTCTCGAGGAATTCCTCCTCGATGAACTTAGAGCTTTGCTTGAAGGCTCTGATATTAGGGATGAAAAAGATAAATTTCCAGTGGCAATATGCTCCATCATTTTTACTATTGGGAATCTACAATCGAGCCAGTTAGTGAAAACATCCAGTCCTTTTAATGACAATGATGTTCAAAATGCAAGGCAAGAAAAAGCAAATAAATTCATCAAGCATATCGCTAAGAAATGAGAGATCCCACTAGTCTCCCAATAGGCTATCGCCATGGTGACTATATTAGAAAGTGGTTCGCCCATGAATGCAATTATGGGATGCTCAAATTATAGCTAGATACTATGAAACAATTTTCTATGACTAACATGAAGTTTGTTAAAAGGTAAAAGCAAGTGTTGAATAAATGCATGCAGGCTATGGCTACCTATATTGAAAGTATGTCAAGTATGACTACTATTCTCTATAAAGAAATTGAGAAGATGGAAAAAGTACTAGTTAAAAAAGCAATGACATACAAAAGGCTCTATAGGAGTAGTAGGAAATTATCTATCAACCATCCTTGAGACCAAAATTATCACTCATGCAACCTACCCTAGAGACGGGTCAAGAAAATTGGATACTTTCAAAGATAATTGTTTGAGTTTAATGCCTCTTGTCTTACTGTGACTCACACATCTAAAGTAAACATTGATGAGTGTCTATCCCAAGTGCCACCAAGTGATCTAGTAGCAAATGATCAACTTGCTAGGTTGGGTGAAGCCCTAGTCTTAGAACCAGTAAAAGAGTGCCCTGTACCAACCTTAGAGGAGTTATATATATAAGACAAGGATAATGGATATGACCCTATATTTGAGTTATAACAAGTCTATGACCACTTTGGTAAGCCTTACATCTATAAGTGCCAAAAGAAGAAGGTATTTTGGGAAAGGATTAGCAAGCTAATGTTGGAGCCCACTCAACTCCTACATCAAGCCAATCCAAGCATCCACAAAAGAAATTCCCTAAATACAAAGTCCTAAAGAAGGTCATGCTAGCTGATAAAATACAAAGGCTTTTCCAAAGAGTCTCTAAAGATCTCTCTACAAGGAAGCGCTATATGCAAAACTTTGATATTGAATGAGATAATTATCATCTAGTTACATCTTCTAAGGATATTCAAAAAACTACCAACTATGGGCAAGGATCCACTACCTCTTGTCACATGATTAGTCTTGGTAGTGACTTTGAAGAAGAGCCTTGCTCATCTCATAATGCTAGAATTTAATTGAGAAATGTAAATCAAATACAACTCAAAGATGGTAAAGTGCTACCCCTAGGACAAGCTCTAGTGCCTAGGGATAAGAACATCCCCAAAGACAGTGACAAAAAATTTAGATAAATGAGGATGTTGAACCTTCGCAAATTGAACCTACACCCAAGAATGTAGAGTATAACATGGCAGCTCATATTAAGAAAATTCCTATCATGCTAAGTGTGTTTGATGCCCTATTGATGTCATAAAAACTCAGAGACATGTTAGTGCATATCTTGCAAAACCCAATTGGTTGTCGAGCATACTTTGTTGAAGAGAACATAAAGGAGCCTTTGTATGCTCATCGGACTCCTACCATTACCTTCACAGATGGCGACCTACTACTAGGTATAATAGACCATAATAGGTCATTATATGTCATGGAGAATAGTGATGGGATCAAAATCAATCATGTTCTCATTAACCGAGGCTCCTCAGTCAATTCAATAACTCTCCACAGGCTAAGGGCTCTAGCTTTGGATGTGAACCACCTATTATTTGAAATTATAACCATCCAAGGATTTAATCAAAAAAAGCCAAAGAGCTCTAAGAGGCATAATCATATCTCTAAAATTAAGTAAATTCATGAACAACATCAAGTTCTATGTGATCGACATTAATGCGTCATATAAGGCATTATTAGGGAGGCCATAGTTATATGAAAATAAAGTGGTGCCATCAACCTTACATCAATACCTCAAGTACTTCAATGATGGTGAAAAACATCGAATTGATGGAGATGTGTGTTATAATGTCAGGTGTGATGAATTAGTCCCACATCAGATATTGGATAGATAGAGTCCAATAGATATAGTGAAAAAGACCCATATCCCATGAGCTTGAGCTTTTGGGATGGTTTGGTATCCGGCTCACTATATGGATCTGGTTTGACACTCTTGCAAATCCCAACAAGTAGTATCAAAGATTTAGGTTTGAAGTTGTGCAAACTATTAAGACCAAAAATTACCGTGATGATGCGACTGAATTGAGTCACATGTTAGTCTCATGGCCAAGACCGGCAAGAGGATGCGGGCGCAAGGCCGACAAGGGAGTGAGTGCAGACCCAAGGGCTCGGGTGCTCGCACGAGGCTGGATTGAGGCCGAAGAGAGGGCACATGCGCTAGTGCCAGGATGGCGAGCCCACAAGTGTGGGTGCCAGAAGCCGACGCAAGGGCACGGGCACTAGAGGCCAGTGTGAGGACATGGGTCACACGGTGGAAGTGGTCGAATAAAAGAGTTCTTGATTAAGAGTGTTAAATTAATGTGGTCAAATTACACCTGAAGGGGGAGATTGTTATAATGTCGGGTGTGATGAATTAGTCCCACATCAGATATTGGATAGATATAGTCCAATAGATATAGTGAAAAAGACCCATATCCCATGAGCTTGAGCTTTTGGAATGGTTTGGTGTCTGGCTCGCTATATGGATTTGGTTTGACACTCTTGCGAATCCCAACAGATGTGCATCCTTTTGATGTTCACAAAGTGTATTATGATGATGCATAATATTATCAAAGGTCCCATGGTAACAAAGGGTCTGCCTCCATCTATTAAGTTAAAATGAAAATTGTTGACTTGATCTTTGCTCCTCCTCATCTAGAGAGTGATACTAATGCTGACTCTTTAGATGAAGAGACCCCACCAATCTATCTTAGTGGCTATTCTTCAGATGAGGATGATAATAAGGGCCAAATAGAAAGCACCCTCCTTGTTATAAAAATTCTAGAAGGCTTGCTTAAGCCATTAGATGAGCTGAGCATCAATATCATAGAAGAATTAACAATCTTCTATATTCCTCCATAATATATGAGAGAAAAAGAGATATTATTATATAAGATAATCCCCTATGTCCCAAGTATACACAAAATCTTGAAGACTGAGGATCCAGAAGATAATGGTGACTATTAGCCAGTAATCATACCCAAATAATCAAAAAATCCAACTATGGGTGCCCATAAACAAAGAAAGAGAGTTATTTCTTTAAGAATCTATGGGATCCACCTCAAGGGTGTACTTACATCCCTAGAAGTGAAAATAATAATCCAAAGGATTGAGCTACATTGCTTTGAGTAGCCATACATATTTTATGGTCACCATTGAACCTCTATTAGATGATGAGAATGACCAAATATCCTTAATGTCTTCTAACACACAAACCATATGTATCAAGCTAGTTATGACTCTCCAAACATCACAAGAAGGCAAAGCCCTTGGCAAAGCTTCACCCAAACCTGGAGAAAGGGGGCATGATGCAATCGAAATGTCCTCAAAACCAAAAGAGGAACATTTATGAAGTCCTAATCAACATGACAAACTATTTGGTGAAGATATGATCCTCAAACAAAAAAAAGCTCCACCAAAACTCAAAAAAGGAGGGCAAGCCACAATTGATAAACTAATGAAAGTCAACCTTAGTATAGAAGAAGATCCTAGGCCAACCTTTATCAGCACACAACTCTCAGAGGAAAGCCAAACCCAATTCAAAGTAGTGCTCAAAGAATATGTTGACTGCTTTGCATGGAGCTACAGGAAGATGTCTAGACTATATCCTGAAGTTGCACTCCATAGGCTGGCCATTAATCCCAAATTTTTACCTATCAAACAAGCATCTGGGAAGATAAAAACTCGACCTAGAATAAAAGGTGATAGAAGAAATAAAGAAATTGATAGAAGTAGGTTTCATTAGGGTAGAGTAACACCTATCTTGGGTTACAAGTATCGTTCTAGTAAAAAATAAGAATTGCCAAATCCGTATTTGTGTGGACTATAGGGACCTAAATAAAGCATGCCCAAAAGATGATTTTTCATTCCCAATTATGAAAATCATAATTGACAATACGGTCAATTTTTAACTATTCTTCTTTATGGATGGTTTCTAGAGATACAATCAAATCAAAATGGATCCTAATAATGAAAGGCATATGATCTTTTAAACTCCAATTAGCATTTATTGTTATAAGGTGATTCCCTTTGGGCTTAAGAATGTAGGCACCACTTATCAAAGGGCTATGACTCAATTTTTTGATGACCTCATACACCAACTAATTGAGTGCTATGTAGATGACTTGGTAGGCAAAATTAAGTTTAAAGACAAGCACATCCAAGACATAAGAGTAGTTTTTGATTGCCTTAGAAAATATAACTTAAAGATGAATCTTATGAAATGTGCCTTCAGAGTATCATTAGGAAATTTCTCAACTTTGTTGTTAGACATTGTGGGATTGAAATTGATCCATCTAAGATTAAGCTATCTTGGACATGCCATAGCTGAAAAACTTAAAATAGTTGATGTTATTCCAAGGTCAATTAGTATATAAGAAGATTCATTTCGAACCTCTCCAAAAAATACAAGCCCTTCTCCAAATTGATGAAAAAGGATGCTCTATTTATTTGGGATCGAGAATGCCAATAACTCTTTGAAGAAATTAAGTAGTATCTCATAAACCCACCATTCTTGGCAGCACTTGTGCTTGCTATACCCTTATTTCTCTACATGATTGTAATGGAAGGGTTCCAGAGGGCACTTTGTGTCCAACATAATGAAGAAATGCACTCTCCTACTTGAGTAGATTGTTAGTGGGGGGTAGAGAATAATTACTCTGCCATTGGAAAATATTGTTTGGCACTCATATTTGTAGTCACAAAACTCAAATATTGTTTACTTTCTCATCAAGTTATTTTAATATCAAGGATTAATACAATAAAATACTTAATGATGTGGCCTGTACTCATTAGAAGGCTAGAAAAATGGGTTTTAATCCTCATGGAGTATAATATCAAGTTTACTCCTCAAAAAATAGTTAAAAGACAAGCCCTTGCCAATTTTCTTGTAGCTCACATGGTGGCAGATTACTCTCCATTGAGGTGCAAACTCCCCAATAAAGAAATCATTTTTGTTGAAGAAGGAAAGCCTTATTGGAAATTATACTTTGATAGAACATCTTCCATCAGATCAAGAATTAGGCTGAAGCTACCACAAATTAAAGTAGACATCGAACTCATATTTGTCACTCCAAATGGGGGCATTTTACAATACTCCTATTCCTTCTTAGAACCATATACAAATAATGAGGTGGAATATGAAGACTGAATTATAGGATTAGAAATGGCCCACAACTTGAGAATATCACACACATGTCTTTGGTGACTTGTAATTGATCATTAGTCAAGTGGGAGGTGGGTTCAAAATCCATAAATTTGAGCTATTGAAATACTATGAAAAGGCTCAAGAACTCATAGGGCAAATCTCACATCTTCAAATAACTAAGGTCCCCTAGTCCATTAATACAGAAGCTGATTCTTTAGCAAAGTTAGCCAAGACACTAGTTGACCTCGACTAAAGGAAAATCCTAATCACATTCCATAGCTAACAAGCAATAAACTTTGTCTTCAACATCAATCATGAAAAGATTAAACCTGTTATAGAGGAAGTGACAAATTGGAGAATACCATTCAGTGACTACCTCAAAAATAGAAAACATTCAAAAAATAAATTAATACTGATGCAACTCAGGAAGAGAGCTATGTGCTTTCTGCTCATCAATGACACCTTTTATAGAAAATTTTTTGATCAACTATTTCTACACTGCCTTTTAGACAAAGAAGTTAAAAATTCATGTATGAAGTACACTCTAGGGTTTATGGAACTCATCAATCACGCCTTAAAATAATGATGAAAATCAAGCGTATAGGTTACTATTGGCCCACGATGATGAGGAATTGCATCGAATATGCAAGAAAATGTCACTTATGCCAAATTCATGGTGACTTCATTTAACAACATCCAATTCCTTTACACCCCATAGTATCCTCATGGCCATTTGAGGTATAGAGTACATATATAATTGGTCCCATTGAGCCATCATCCTCTAGAGGTCACCTCTTTCTATTAGTAGTGACCAATTATTTCTTTTGATGGATGTAGACAATTCCACTAAAGGAAGTAAAAGTGATACCACCATCTATTTTTTTTTGAGAAAATATCTTATATTGATTCAACATTCCTCGAAGGATCATTTTTGATAATGGACCATCCTTCAAAAGCTTCAAGGCAGGATGATTCACACATCATCACAAGATAGATTGAAGATATTTATCCATATATAATTCAAGGGCAAATGGCTTGACTGAGGCATTCAATAAGACTCTTTTCAAGATATTAAAAAAATTCATTGCCAGAAATAAGAGAGATTGGCACTAAAAACTTTCAGAAGCATCATGGCCCATCGCACCATATACTGAACCTTCACTCAATCAACACCATACTCATTGTTGTTTGGGACTAAGGTAGTCTTTCCATTAGAGGTATGAATTCCATCCCTAAGAATTATTTTGTAAGAGAAAATTACAAAAGAAGATAATGTCCATCTTCGCCTAGATGAGTTGGACTCCTTAGATGAAGCAAGGTTTGCAACTTAGCAAAACCTAAAAATATATCAAATACAAATATTCAGGGCCTACAACAAGATGATCTGACTTAGATCTTTTTAGAAGGGTGAAGTGGTTGTGGTATTAAGATGACCCATAATCCCAAAGTGAAGCAAAAAAAGAAAATTTGAGTCTAATTGGGAAGACCCTTATATTATCAAAAGAATATTCAAAGGAGGATCCTATTAAGTGATTGATAACAAAGGAAAAAAAATCTATGCCACCAATCAATACTTGATTTCTAAAAAAGTATTGTGCATGAGCCTCTAGGGGCAACAACAATAAAATAAAGTTTCTATGTTTGTCTATGACAGAACATCCAAATTTCTCAAAGAGGAATGCTCAGTCAAATATGTGCTCCATATTTGTCAAGGCAAAACATGGACATAAAACCCTATATAACAAAATCAAGTACACTCTCTGTGGCAAATTAGGTCCACTCCTTGTGGCAAAATCAAGCCCGCTTCCACTATGGCAGATCAAGTCCACATGGTAGTTGCAGATCCACATAGTCAGCTCTTGGAACATTGACACAAGGGTCAAATACTTGAAAATTGTTCACACCCTCTTCTCTCGTCAGAACTTAAGAAAAGGATGTGAGAGCGGCAATTTGTTTGATGTAATTTTTGCTATAATTATACTTAATCAAAATATGTTCATAATTGAAACTTGTATGCTACTAAATTATAACTCAAGTGTGGGTCTCAATTAAATCTAAATTATGATCAAATTTGACTAAAAAGTAAGTTTAATTTGGACTTGAATTCTCAAAAAGTTTGAATTCAATCTAAAGTGGGCTCAGTGGATTAGATATATTGCCCAAAATTAGGCCTCGAGCTCATAAAAAAAAGGGGCTAAAATATAAAAACACAAAAAATTCACAAACAAGTCCTTAGATAGAATAATGGTTTATAAATAGTTCTTTGAATGGATTCTTCTTAAAAATTGATCCATGGGATAAAACTTTTGCGCAAAAACCTAGTAAAATGCTAAATTACAAATCAATCCTCGTAAAATCTAGAATTTATGAATAAACCTCTCAAAAGATCGATAATTAAAATTTAATTTTTATGAAATTTAGGGCTCACAAATAACCCTTCAAGAACTCCTTATTCGCAAATAAACCCCAATAATTTTGAATTTCTATGAATAAGTCCCTTGAAAATTTTTATTTATGAATAAGTTCAAATTTTATTCAAAAAAGACTCCAAAAATTTTGAAACTTTATAAATAAATTTTTTTCCAAAAGACTCTAAAATTTGGTAAATTATAATTTGGTCTAAATTTTTGAAAAAATTACAAATAACCCTGTTATAGATTCAATATCCAAGATGAATATAATTTTCAAATAATAAACAGATCCAATTTCAATTTAAACACATCCATAAGTATCCAATCTAAAAAAAACTCATTCAAGATAAATAAAAAAGAACCAATAAGATCTTGATTTGAAAATTTGAGTGATGTCCATTCTAATCTAATTTGATCTCCTTGTTGCCTATAAAAAGAAAATTTCCTTGAACTTACAAAGAGAGACAAGAAAGATTAGATAGAATATCATCTAAGGCCAAGAGAACAGGAGTTAGAAGGATTTAGAGATCAAAGAAAATAAAGAAGAAGTCCAACAAAAAGGCTAGTATCATCCTTGTTGTCCACATCCCTGCACATTGCCATCTCTTCCCTATGCTCCTTTGCCACTCTGGTGGCCCTGCAGCCATGCTCGACCTCCTTGCATCCGAGCCACCTGTGTGCCAGCACATAGGAACCACTTGCTAGATTCAAGCTAACCCATCTGCCTGACTTGCACCTTGCACTGCCCATCTTCGGTTTACTCTCCCTTGGCCTCAGTGCCATGCTTGACCTCCACCTCCCACAACTGAGGGCCATTCTTTTCTTAACCACTGCCTCCTCCAGCAACTAGCCAACATCACCCACCTTGTTGAAGCCACTGACCTCCAACTTCAAACACCACCACCATGGTTGCCTCCTGCGCCTCAATTGCACTAAGTCGTTGGTGCTCTACGCAGCCCCACCATGTGCACCACTCCACCTGAGCTCTGTCTCTACTGCTTGCCTGCTTCCCTCACTGACCCAGTTTGCCATGCCTGGTTGTCCTCCTCTCTATGCCCTAGCTTGCCAATCGAGCTCCTTGGTTTGCCACTATTTCACCATGGCTCCTCCATGTGCCACCCAAAGTTTGTGGCTAGATCAGATTGTGGACTCAAAGAGGATGGGAGCAAGGGTTTGACCCTTGCATTGGTTGAGAAACAAAAAGAAAAGGAGGTCCAGCTTGAGATAGAAGAAGAAGGAAAGAAAAAAGAAAATAAAGCTATTGGCAAAAGAAAGGAAGATTCCAGCTAGCAAAAAAGAATGTGCAAAAAGAATATCAAAAAATGAAGAAAGGAGGCATTAGAGGAGAATTAGAGGAGAATATTTAGAGGGAGAAACTGGTTCATCCTCATGCTTGAGGCCACCTATGGCTCTGCTCATCTCTACAACATCTATGCATGCACAATGTCATTTTCATACTCGTGCTCACCCGTGACCCCCTTGTGCATTGACAGACTCCATCACCATCATGACCTTGCATGTTGGCAGATCATTGGACTACAAGCCAGTCTTTGAGCTTGCACTTAAATTAGCCTTCGGGCTTGCACCTAAACTAGCCTTCGGGCTCACACTATAGGCCAACCTTTGGGTTTTTTGAATCAAACTAGCCCCAAGGCTCACATCATAAGCAAGTTTTTAGGCCTATCGAATCAAGTCAACCCTCTGGCTCCCACCATAAGCTAGCCTTTGGGCTTGCCAAATCAAGCTAGCTCTTAGGTTCTTATCCATAGGCCAGCCTTCAGGCCCACCTAATCAAGTTAGCCTTTGGATTTACTAAATTAGGTCAGCCTTCAGGCCTGTGAAATCAAGTTAGCCTTTGAGTCCATCAAATCCAACCAACCGTTTGGTCTTGCACCATAGGCCAGCATTTGGATCCACCAAATCAAGTTAACTCTTGGGCCTATTGAATCATGTTAGCCCTTGAACTAGCATCCATAGGCTAGCCTTTAGACCTATCAAATTAGGTCAACCTTCAGGCAGGCCAAATAGGCCAGCCTTTGTGTAAGCCAAATCAAGCCAACTCATGCGCTTGCATCCATATGGTGGCCTTCGATCTTGCCAAATCCGGCTAGCATTTGAATTTGCCAAATTAAGCCAGTCCTTGAGCTCGCATCCACAAGCCAATCTTCAAGATCACCAAATCAATCTATCCCTTAGGTTTACATCCACAAGCTAGTCTTCGAGCCCACCAAATTAAGCTAGCTCTTTGGCTCATATCCATAGGCTAGCCTTTAGGCTTGCCAAATTAGGCTAGTTGAATTAAGCCTGCCCTCGGGCTTACATCTATAGACCCATCTTTTGGTCCGTTGAATCAAGCCAGCACTTAAGCTAACACCCATAGGCCAACCTTTGGGTCCACCAAATCAAGCCAACCTTCGGGTCCACCAAATCAAGCCAATCCTCAAGCTCACATTCATTGGCCAACTTTGCCAAATTAGGCCAGTCTTCAAGCCCACTTAATCAAACCAACCCTCATGTCCACATCCATATCCCAATCTTCGGGCCTACTAAATTAGGCCAGCCTTTAGGCCTGTTGAATCAAACTAGCCTTTGGGCTTGCAAATCAAGCCAGTTTTTAGGCTTGCACCTTTAAGCCAGCTCTCAAGTTTGCACTTCTAAGCCAGCCTTTGGGCTCACACCTAAGTTAGTCTTCCTTAATTGTGTCAAACTAGATTTGAATCAAACCCTAATTAGGTTAAATCAAGTTCAAACTAAACCCTAATTAGATCAAATTAAAGTCAAATTCAAACCAAAACTAGGTTGAACTTAAACTAGAACCAATTTGAGCTTGAATGAAAATGGAGTTAAACCTAAATCAACTTGAACTTGAACCTAGTTGATTAACGTTCAAACCTAAACCCATTAATAGGTTGAGCCTAGATCTAGTACCCATTAAGGATCGGATTGGAAATCCATTAAGGATTCACTGAGAACCCAATAAGAGTTAGATCCAAGATCTATTAAGGATCCGATAAGAACCTATCAAAGGCTTGAATTCAAGATTTGTTAAGGGTAGCACACAGTAAGACTTGGGTACTCAGCCACATCTTCCTCCTCCATCTCAAAATGTCTCAACTCATCCATTAAGAAATTGATAAGAGTCCAACACAAGGTCAAGCTTGACTCAAATCAAATCAGACTCAAATCAAAATCAAATATTATACATCATATTGAATCAAATCAGAGTTAAATCAAAGTTAAGTTCTAAATATTAAGCTAAACCAAACCAAACTTAAATCAAAATCAAGCCTTGAACATCAAATTAAATTAGATCAAACTCAAACTAAACTAAGTATGAATTTCAAACCAAACTAAACTAAATGTAAGCTTGAACTCGCTCAGTCGGTTAGTCAGATGATGTGTTCAAATAAAGTCAGCCGACAACAAGCTTAAAGTCGTTGGCCACACTTTGAGCTAAGACAATATATGCTTGAAAGCTATTAGCAATATCTAAAATTTAAATCAACAATATTCCTAAGAGGTCATTGATTCTCAAATCTGAAAATGTTGGTATAAGCTAAGACTACTAACCATTTCAAATCAAACTATGGTAGGCTCACTTAGTTAGTCAACCAGATGCCTTGTTCAAAAGAAATCAATTGATAATATGCAAAAAGCCATCAGTCACATTTCAAGCTCAATTTACATAATTTTGAAGTCATTGGTGATGCTACAAATCTAATTGATAGTAAGCTAAGAGAGGTAATTGATTATCAAGTCAATAATAATTAGTATAAGATAAAGTCATTAATCATTCTCTCAAATAAAAAAAATCAAAAGGAGCCAATTGACACAAACCAAGATAGTTAGTCATGCTCTAAAATCAAGTCAAATTATCAACATCTGCCAAGAATCAAACCAAGCACCCATATGAGTTAGACTCCATGTTGTCACATTTATGGGGGTGGGGCAGTGGCAAGCATCAAGCCTTTTCAATTTTCTTTTCAATTTCATATTCTTATTTCATGTCATTTATGAATTTAAATTCTATCCCTTTCTTTACATTAATCAAATAATATTTTCTTCTTTTATTTTATGCCTCTATTTTGTTAGTCAAAATTTTTACTTTAGGAGGTTCCTGATAATTGTCATAGTAATTAATAATAGGGGCTTGCATTTGTGGAAGTCATGCTCCCATAATTATTGATTGCCCATTCAAGCCACCACATAATTGATTTGTTATTTTAGGATTGTTCCTTAGGGTCTTTCACTATCCCGGGTGGTCAATTTCGATCCCACTATTAGGGGAGCAGTTCACGCTGAAGAAACCCAGCAATAGGAAGAGAACCAACAAGGATTACCTTAGAGAACTCCTACTCTCGAACTCCATAAACCTTCCATCAAAGAATACCTGAACATTATTCTCACATGCCCCCCAAGTCAACAAAAGCTTCCACATCTACTAGCAAGCACTGAATCATCATCTGGGGACAAGAAGAAAGGAAGAAGCAACACCTCAAACCAAACCATAAAGGTATGGCAAAGACATGGAAGGTGTCTCTATATCCCACAATGACCCATCGGTGATTTTGGCAATCCTTGATGGTTATGCCACATGACATATCATGATAGATATAGGAAGCTTAGCCAATATCTTATTCACTTGGAACTATGATCAAATGAATATGGAGCAAAAGCTAGAATTGTATTGTGGGATCAGAATCGGTAGCTCATAATAGCAGAGACCCCAGGGAGAGACCTCAATGCACAAATCAAAATGTATCAATTTTAAGTATGCAATATGGTGTTGTAGGAACATTGACTTCTAATAGGCACAAAATCCTATTGTAATTACCCTGATAATTATCAAAAATCTTTTAAAGTGAGAAACCTATCTAATAAAATGTAAAGACACAAAAGGAAGAAGAAAGGATGGTATTGATTGATTCAAGAAATGGTACATGACTTAAGTAAGGGCATGTTCTCACTTTACAATGAATTTTAAAATCACCAAAAATAAGAACATAGAAAAGAGAAAGTAAGAAAGAAGCTTGGTGTGTACTACTGCCCTACTTCTATGTGTATTGGACCATATGGAGTCTTGCTCAAAGGGTCTTGAGCTAATCCTCAATAGATGTTGATGACATGCTTTGGTAATGTTGTATGGTGGGACATGAAGTGATAAAAGAAGATAGGCTTGAAGTGTGGCCGATGACTCAGAGCATTGGCAATTAATTCCTTCTGATGGCATTACTAATAGCTTATTAATTTTAGCTTGAAGTGTAGTTGATAGCTTTGGGCATTGGTATTTAAATTATTTTGATAGTGTTACTGATGACTGGTCAAGTTTAGCTTGAAGTATGGCCAATAGCTTTGGGTGTTGGTGATTAACTACTTTTGATGGCACTACCGATGGCTTGTCAGGTTTAGCTTTGAAGGGAGCATCATCAACATCTTATGGGGGTTGATTAGCTTTGAAGGATGTATCATCAACTATTTTGGGGTTGAGATTGTGAGTCATTAACTACTTCTAGGGTTAAATAGCTTAGGGGGCATATCATCAACTACTTCTAGGGTTGATTAGCTTGAGAGGGTGTGTCATCAATTACTTTCGAGGTTGACTAGCTTACGGGGCATATCATCAACTATTTTTGGAGTTGGCTAGCTTAAGGGGCACATCATCAACTACTTCTGGGGTTAATTAGCTTGAGGGACTTGTCCTCAATTGCTTATGGGGCTAACTATCTTGAAGGGGTGCATCATCAATTACTTTTGGGGTTGATTAGTTTGAAGGATGGCATCATCAACTACTTTTGAGGATTAACTAGCTTGAGAGGTGCAACTACTTCTAGGGTTAAGTAGCTTGAAGTGGTGCACCAGCAACTTCTTTTGGGATTGATTAGCTTGAGGGGCATATTATTAACTACTTGGGATTGACTAGCTTGAAAGGGTGCATCATCGACTACTTCTGGGGGTTGAATTGCTTGAAAGAGTGTCTCATTAATTGCTTCTAGGTGTTGACTTGCTCGAATAGTGTGGGATCAAATTCGACAACCCAAAGTAGTGGAGACCTCCGGGAGCAACCTTGATGCACAAATCAAAGAATGTTCAATTTGAGTGCATTATCAGATGTTGTGAGAATATTGGCTTTCAATAGGCATAGGCCCCTATTATTAATTACCCTAATAATTGTCAATAACCTTATAAAGTAAGAAACATAGTTAATAAAATAGAGACACAAAAAAAGAAGAAAGTATTTGAATGATTTTAAGAAATCATAAATGACTAAAGTAAGGGGATATCCTCACTTTACAATAAATTATGGAAGAATGTGGTATAAAAAAAAAATGAGTGCAAAAAAAGCTCTAATGCATGTTGCTACCCTGCCCTCATATGTTGAACCATGTGGAATCTGACACGAATGGGTCTTGACTTGATCCTTGGCAATTGTTGATGACTTGGTTTGGTGGCATTGTCTGGTGGGGCATGGAAAGGGAATGAGGGGTAAAGTGTTTCAAATAGCTTAAGCATTGGTGTTAACTTCTTTTGGTTAAAGTGTTTCAATTAGCTAATAGGGCATTGATGATAAGTTCGAGGTTTTGAAGTGTTGCCATAGCCAATGAGGCATTGGTGATAACCTCATGATTTGAAGTATTTTCATTAGCCAATAAGGTATTGGTGATAACTTTAGGATTTTAAAGTATTGCCATAGCCAATGAGACAATCGTGATAATTTCATTTTGAAGTATTTTCATTAGTCAATGAGGCATAGATGATAACTTTATGAGTTTGAAGTGTTTACAAAGCCAATAAGGTGTAGGTAATAACTTTATTAGTTTAAAGTGTTTCGATAGTTAAAGAGACATAAACAATAACTTTATGAGTTTGAAATATTTTCATAGTCAATGAGGCATAAGTAATAGATATATTTTCATAACCAATAAGGCATAAGCAATAACTTTATTTGCTTTGAAGTGTCCTTAGCCAATGAGGCATAAGTAATAGATTTATGAGTTTGGAGTGTTTCCGTAGCTAATGAGGCATAACCAATAAATTTATGAGTTTGAAGTATTTCTGTAGCCAATGAAGCATATGTGATAGCTTAATTAATTTAAAATGTTTCCATAGTCAATGTGATGTAAGAGATAATTTCATGAATTTGAAGTGTTTCCCTAGCTATTGAAGTGTACGTGATAACTTCATGAGTTTGAAAATAGCATTACCCACTACTTGTGGGGCTGGGTGAAGCCTCAGAGTGCTGCCAGAGGCTTTTGCAGTGCACTTAATGAGACTCAATTTGACCCTATTTAGTTTTATTTGAACTAAATTTGGTTTGGGTTTTCATTTTAATAGACTTTGATTTAGCTTGGTTTTGACTCAGGTTTGACCTAGTCCTAGTATGACTTTGAGTTCAATTTGACCCAATTAGCTTTTAGTTTGAACTTGATTTAATCCAATTGATTTGAACTTAGTGAAACCCAAATATGGTTTGATTTGAACTAGACTTGATTTTGAATCAACTCAATTTAAACCCAACTAGGGTTGGGTTTGAGCTTATTTGGTTTGGCTGAACTTAATTAGATTTTGGGTATGGTTCAATTTGAGTTTTAGTCCATCTACTTAATCAATTTTAGGTCCATTTGGTGATCCACTTGAGATAATTAAGTTCTATTCATTTATTCTTGCTAAGTTCAACATGATTGAGCCTCTTTAATTTAATCTATTTGTATTAATCAATTTGATTTAAGAGCCCTCAGACTGTTATGATAACTTTAGGCAAAACCCACAGGTTGGCCTTAGATGTCTGAGGTCAATAGATAGATTAGAAGTGTGAGCCCTTAGGCTGCCTTGGTTTGTGAGTTCGAAAGCTAGCTTAGAAATAAGAGCCTAAGAGTTGGCTTGGTTCACAAACTCAAAAGTTGGCTTTAGAAATGCAACCCCAAGGGTTTGCTTAGTTTGTAAGATCAAAAGCTGGCTTTAGAAGTGTAAGTCCGAGGGCTGCCTTAGTTTGTGAGCTTGAAAACTAGCTTAGAAGTGCGATCCTAATGGATTGCTTAGTTTACAAGCTTGAGAGCTATCTTAGAAGTGCAAGCCCAAGGATTGGCTTGGTTCATGAGCTCGAAATCTAGCTTAGAGGTATGAGCTTGAGGGCTGGCTTAGTTTACAAGCTTGAAAGCTAGCTTAGAGGTGCAAGCTCAAGGGTTGGCTTGGTTTGCGAGCTAGCTTAGAAGTGCAAGCCTAAGGGTTGACTTGGTTTATGAGCTCAAAAGCTGCCATTGAGGTGTGAGCCTAAGGGCTAGCTTTGTTCACAAGCTTAAAAGCTAGTATAATGATGAGTCTAAAAGTTGATAAAGTTGAGAGCCCGAAGGCTAGCATAGTCTCATGCCTGAAGGCTGGCATAATGGCAAGCCTAAAGGCTAGCAAAGTGGTGTGACTAAAGGTTGACATAATAGTGAGCCCAAAGGTTGGCATGTGTGTGAATCCAAAGACTGGCATGGGTGTAAGCCCAAAGTTTGGCATAAAGGCAAGCCTAAAGGCTGACATAAATGTGTGAGCCCAATGGTTGGCTTGGTTTGTGAGCCCAAAAATTGTCATAATAGGAGCCCAAAGGTTGGCAAAGTGGTGAGCCCAAATATTAGCATAACAGTGAGCCCAAAGGCTAGCATAATGGCAAGCCTAAAGGCTAGCATGAGGGCTTGCCCAAAATTTGACATGAAAGTGAGCCTGATGGCTGGCATAGTGGAGAGCTCGAAGGCTAGCATTGAAGTGAGCCTGATGGCTAGCATAATGGCAATCTAGAAGGCTAGTGTAAGGGCTTGCCCAAAGGCTAACATGGAAGTGAGCCTGATGGCTAGCATAGTCGTAAGCCCAAAGGTTGGTATGGAAGTGAGCTTGATGACTAGCATAGTGGTGCTGATGGCTAGCATGACGATGATGCATGTAGTACAAAAATTGAGGCCAAGTCTATCTTTTCTTTTTGGCCAGCAATCCCCTTTTCTTCCTTCTTTTTTTCTTCCCATTCTTCTTCTTTCTCCCAATTCCTTATCCTCTTTTTCATGAAGCCCTATAGGGCCATGGCATCCCGGCACTCCATCTTGGCTGGATCTAGTCCTAAGTTGGCAACCATCAGAAAGGATGGGCTTAGGTCCCTATCTTCTCCATTAGGTCCCTATCTTCGCCATTTCCCCAGCTAGGTTTGGCCAGGTATGGCTGAGCTCAGCCTTCTTCTTCTTTTGTAGCAGGCAACATGGGCGGAAGCCTCATAGCGGTGGAGGGCAGCTCAGGAATCTAGTAGAGTTTGTAGGAGGAAGCATAGGAGCAGGCTGGCCATGAGTTTCTTGGGTCAAAGAGGGGCCTGTGGAGAGGCAGGGTTGGAGAGCAGTTGTTCAAAGCATGACTATATGGGCCAAGGTGGCCCTGGGGCAACTTGGTTTGGTGTTGTTTGACCTCAAGTGGGGACTGATCAAGCGGGGTGAGTAGAAGTGATGGTAGTAAAGGAAAACTAGGTGGCATCTCCTATCTAGATTTGGATAGTGGAGGAGATCGATGTGGCAAACGACGATGAGGCTAAAATAGTGGAGCACGAGGGATGGTCCCCATTTCCCTAATCTTTAGACTAGACCCAACAGTGACAATGGGTATGGAGATTTGGCAAGGAAGCTATGAAGAGGTAGGAGCATGGCTATGCAGGCATGAATAGGAAGCAAGTGAGGAAATGCAGAAGGGTGGAAGAGAACAAAATGACAATGATATAAGAATTCACCTTATTGTGTTTACCTCCTTCTCCATGATCAAATAGTGGTTTTCTCCCTTTCTTTGATTTTTGATCTCCCCTTGTTCTATCTTTTTGTAGGGTTTCATTAACTTTTATAGGCCTAAAATAAATCAAAATCAAGTCCTTGATTGGTCTGATTTGGAATGTTATTGGATTGTATTTCCAAATTTCTTGATTGGCATGTAATCCATTGATTGGGATTTGTTTCCTTGATCAAGAGATGCAAGATTTGTGCCTTGTTTGGACATTGAATTTTCAGAGGGAATATTTGCAAACTTTTGGAAATATTTGGACCAACATATAATTTTATAAATTACAAGGGTTTTTTTGTAAAAAGAAACTATTTATTTAATTTTAAAACTTTTTAGAGTTATTTTTGTAAAAAATTTTGAACAGGCGCCTATTGTAAAATATACTCAATTTTGGCAAAAATTACCTCAAACAAACTACCACGAGCAGTGGACTTGAATTTACCATAGGATTGGATTTGATTTGCCACAAGAGATAGATTTGATTTGCCAAAAAGAGTGGACTTGATTTAGCACAAGGAGCGACCTTGATTTGTCACAATGAGTGAACTTGATTTGCCACAATGAGTGAACTTGAGTTATCACAATGAGTGAACTTGACCAACATAGGGAGTGGACTTGAGTTGCCACAATGAGTGGACTTGATTTGCGACAATGAGTGGTCTTGACCATCATAAGGAGTGGACTTGAGTTGCCACAATGAGTGGACTTGTGTTGCCACAAGGAGTAGACTTGAGTTGCCATAATGAGTGGACTTGGATTTGCCACAAGGAGTGAGCTTGATTTGCCATGAGGGGTGGACTTAATGTACCACAAGGAGTGGACTTGATTTGCCACAAGAAATGAATTTGGTTTGCCACAGGGAGTGAATTTGATTAAGGTTTAAAATGAATGGGATTTTTTTGTCCATGTTTTACCTTGAAAAATATGAAGTACATGTTTGATCAAGCATTCCCTTTTGAGAAAGTGGGATATCTATCATAAGCAAAACATAGATACTTTGGTTGTTACTATTGCTCCTAGAGGCTTATGCATAGTACCTTTTGAGGAATCAGGTGTTGATTAGCAGTATAGACCAATCCCTTTTGTCATCAATCAGTTGATCCAAGGCATTTTGGTGTAGGTCTTGGACATTTGTGCTCGATATATTTGTAGGTTTTGTTGGGATGCAAGTCTCATTTCATTAAGGAATCTAGCTCATCTAGGTGAAGATGAATGTTATCATCCTTTTTAATTTTCTCTTCCAAAAAGCAATCCTTAGGGAGAGAATTTGTACCTCCAATGACAGGACTACTTCAGTCCCAAACACCAATATGTATGGTGTTGATTGGATAGAAGTTTGATATGTGGTGCAATAGGCTCACAATGCTTTTGGAAGTTTTCGATGTCAGTCTCTCTTATTTCTGGTGATGACTTTCTTTAATATCTTAGAGAGAGTCTTATTGAATACCTTAGTAAGGCCATTTGCCTTTGCATTGTAGATGGATGAATATCTCTAATCTATCTTATGATGATCTATGAATCATCCCACCTTGAAGCTTTTGAAGAACGGTCTATTGTCAAAAATGATCCTTTGAGGGATATCAAATTAGTATAAGATATTTTCCTAAAAGAAGTGGATAACAGTATCTGCTTTCATCTTTTTCAATGGAACCATCTTGACTTACTGAGGGAAATAGTTGGTCGCTACTAATATGAAGCGGTGACCTTTTGAGGAAGATGACTTAGTTGGGTCAATAATATCTATTTCCTATACCTTGAATGGCCATAAGGAGATTGTTCGATAGAGGGTTTAGGTGTTGATAGATGAAGTCAACATGAACTTGACGTAGGTGATATTTTCCTGTGCATTCGATGCAATCTCTCACCATTGTGGGCTATAAGTAGCATATATACTTGATTTTCATCATCAATTTCGGACTTGATTAATGAGCTCGACAAATCCAAGAGTATACTTTGTACATGACTTCTTTAGCTTCTTCATCCAAAAGAGAGAATAGAAGTAGTTGATCAAAAAACCTCCTATAGAGGGTCCCATTGATGAGCAGAAAATGCGTGACCCTTTTCTTAAGTTGCATTCATGCTTATTTATCTTCTAGAACTTCTCCACATTTGAAGTAGTTGGTAAATAGAATTGTCCAATCTATGGCCTCTTCTATCAGTTTAGATTTAGTCTTCTCGTGTTTGATACTAAAGACCGAGCTTATCACTTGTTTGCTACGAACCATGATTAGAATTTCTCCTTAATCAGGATCAGCCAGTGCTTTGGTTAATTTGGCTAAGGAATTAGCTTCCTATTGACCTTAGTTATTTAAACATATGGTCTTTGCCTCATGAGTTCTTTAGCCTTTTTATAGTATTTTAGGAGCTCAGCTTTGTGGACTTTATATTCGCCTTTAACTTGACTGATGACTAGTTATGACTCACCAAAAATATATGGCCATGATATTTTTTATATTGAGGGCCATTTCTAGTCCTGCAATTAGGGCCTTATATTTAATTTCATTATTTGTGTATGGTCTTATGAGGGAATAGGAATATCATAAGATGCCTCCATTCAGAATGACAAAAATGAGTCCGATGTCTATGTTGATTTGTGAGAGTTTTGGTTTGATCCTTGCCCCATCAAAGTAGAGTTTCCAGTAGGATTCTCCTTCTTCGACCGAGAGGATCATTTTTCTAGCAAGTTTATAACTCAACGAAGAGTCTTTTGATACTAGATAAGCTGAAAGAAAATTACCAAGGGCTTGCCCTTTAACAACCTTTCAGGGAATGAACTTAATATCATATTCTATGAGGATTAAAGCCCACTTTGCTAGACTTCGAATGGGTACAGGCTAGTCATCAAGTACTTTATTGGATCAATCTTTGAAATTAAAACAACTTGATAAGAAAGCAAATAATGTTTGAGCTTCTTGACTGTGAATATGAGTGCTAGTCAATGCTTTTCAATGGGAGAGTAACTGCTCTACCCCTACTAGCATTCTACTCAAGTAATAAAGTGCATTTTTGGGTTTGTTAGGCAGGGGTACTGCTAAGACTAGTGGCTTTAAGAGATGCTATTTGATTTCTTTAAAGGCTTATTGGTATCTTGATCTGAAATGAGTAAAGCATCCTTCTTCATCAATTTGGAGAAAGGCTTGCATCTTCTAGAGAGGTTTGAAA
The DNA here is from genome assembly GCA_005019695.1 of Trichopus zeylanicus subsp. travancoricus. Taxonomy (NCBI): domain Eukaryota; kingdom Viridiplantae; phylum Streptophyta; class Magnoliopsida; order Dioscoreales; family Dioscoreaceae; genus Trichopus; species Trichopus zeylanicus. The sequence goes on along the minus strand of RXID01021777.1, from coordinate 746,899 downwards.
ATGTATGTCCTTATGTATGAGAGTCAACCATGGAACAACCTTAATTGCTTTAGATTGTTGGGTGGTGGTATATCCAAGATGGCTTTGATCTTAGATGGATTAATTTCAATCCCTTGGTGTCTAACAACAAAGCTAAGAAATTTTCCCAACAATGCCCCAAAAGCACACTTTATAGGGTTCATCTTTAAGTTATATTTTTTAAGGTAGTCGAAAACTACTCTTGGGTCTTATATATGCCTATCCTTGGACTTGATTTTGACTTCAAGGTTGGCTTTGGATCCTTCTCTGAGCCTAGATTGATTTTCATCAATTCATCAGCTATGGCTTGCCCCCATCCTCATGTTTTGGTGGAGCTTCTTTTGGTTTGAGGATCATTTCTTCACTATGTGGTTCATCATGTGAAGTGAGATTTGGTGAAGATTTGTTTGAGAGCATTTTAGTTGCACCATGCTCTCTTTTTTCTGATCTTGATGGAATTTTGCCAAGGGTGTCACCTTATTGTGATGTTGGAAGAGTCATGGCTACCCTAATATATATGTCAGAGGGTATTGATGTTGTTTGGTCATTTTGAACATCAAACAAAGGTCCAATAGTTCTATGAAGCATATGTGGATGTTTGGATTGATATAGCACAATCCTTTGGTATTCTTGTTTCCTCTTCTAGAAATGCAAGCTCGCCCTTGAGGTGGATCACATAGAGTCTTGAAAGAATGACTCTTTCCTTGTTTATGGACATCCACAGTCAGATTTCTTGATTATTTGATGAAACTAATCCAAAAAATATTTAGGCTTGACTACTAGCTGATGATCACCATCATCTGCTAGATTCTTAGTTCCCAAGATTTCATTTATGCTTGGGACATAAGGGATTTCCTTCTAAAATGATATCTCTTTTCTCCTTTATATCATAGAGGAATATAGAAAGTCATTAATTCTTCCATGACATTAATGCTTAGCTCATCTAATGACTTGAACAAGCCTTGTGGAACTTTAGTAACAAGGAGAGTAGTTTCTTTCAACCCCTATTGTCATCTTCATCAAACGTGTAACTACCTAGGTAGATTTGTGGGATTCCTTCATCTAAAGAGTCTAAGTCAATATTACTTTCCAGATGAGGAGAGGGGCAAAGATCATGCTAGTAGTCTTCTACTTTACTTGACTGATGGAAGTAGACCCCCTATTAGCGTAGGATCTTTAATAGTATTTTGCATCATCATAATGCACCTCATGAACATCAAAAGGATCTATATCTCCATCATTTTAGTATTCTTCACCATCCTCAAAGTACTTGAGACATTAATGTAGAGGTTATGGTAGTACATTATTTTTGTGTAGCTATGGCCTCCCTAGTAGTACTTTGTATGATGCATTGGTGTCGATCACATAGAACTTATTATCTATCATTATCTCACCCACTTCCAAAGGTATGGTTATAGCCCCCAAGGCTCTTTGACTATTCCAATAAAACCCTTGAATGGCTATAATCTCGGATGATAGGTGGCATACATCCAGAGTTAAAGCCCTTAGAGTTTAGAGAGTCGTCAAGTTGATCGAGGAACCTAGGTCAATCAAGATGCAATTGATCTTGATCCTATCACTATTCCTCATGACATATAATGGCATGTTATGGTTTGTCATTCTTGGTAGTAGGTCATCATTTGTGAATATGATGGTAGGTGTTTGATGTGTATATAAAAACTCTTTCATATTCTCTTCAGTGAAGTATGCTTGATAGTTGGTTGGATTCTACAAGATATACATTAGTGCATTCCTAAGTTCCTGTGACATCATTAGGGCATCAAACATACTCAGCATGGTAGGGATCTTGTTAAGGTGGGCTGCTATATTGTATTCCATCTTCCTAAGTGTAGGTTCAGCTTGTGAAGGTTCGATGCCCTTGTTTATCTAAATTTCCTTTCTCTTATTCTTGGAGGTGTTCTTGTCCCTAGTCATTGGAGCTTGTCTAAGGGGTAACACCTTTTCACCTTAGAGTTGTACCTAGTTTGTATTCCTCAATCAAAATCTGGCATCTTGAGACTAATAAGGCTTACTTCAAAATTACTGCCAAGGCTAATCATGCGGCAGAAAGCAGTGAATCCTTGGCTTTGGTTGATAGTTCCCTATGTATCTTTGGAGGGTATTCCTAGCTAGTGGCTATCCCGCAATGTTCAAATTAGGCATGTGGAGTTTTCTTGTAAAGAGATCCTCAAAGACTCTTTAGATGAATCCTTTTGTCTCATCTATTAGCATAAATTTCTTTAGCACTTTGTATCTAGGAGATTCCTTATGTGGATGTTTAGATTGACTTGATGCGGGGGACAAATGAGCTTTAACATTAGCCTACCTAATCTTCTCTCAAAATGGATGCTCCTTCCTTTGGATCTTGCTGGTGTAGGACCTCCTGAATTGGCCATAGGGCTGTTTTGACTAAGACATATCATCATATTCATTGTCCGTGCCTTGTATGCATAATTCCTCTAAAGTCAGTAGAGTGCACTCTTCTAGAAGTTCTAGAACTGGGACCTCACCAAACCTAGTGAGTTGAGAACTTGTTGTTGGACCGCTTGATGGTGGTTGAGAGAGTTGCACATTAGTGTTTACCTTAGATTTGTAAGTCACCATGCAACAAGAGGCCATAAGATCACATAATTATCTTCAAAAGTGTTTAGCATTCTTGACCTATCTCTGGTGTAGGTGGCGTGAGTGATTAGTTTAATCCCAAGGATGGTTGGTAAATGATTCCCTACCACCATTGTATGCTCTTTTGTGTGGTTTTGCTTCTCTGCTATCACCTCCTCCACCTTCTCAATTTCCTCACAGAGCATGGTAGTCATATATGACATGCTTTCCATGTGGATAGCCATAGTCTATATGCATTCATTCAACACATGCACTTATCTCTTGACAAACTTCATGTTAGTTGTAGCTAATTCTTCACGCTATGTAGCTGTATTTTAAGCATGTCATAATCACATTCATGGGTGAACCAATCTCTAATATAGTCATTTTAGGAGCAATTCTCAGGGAGATGGGATCTTTCATTTCATCAAGGACATTCTCCATGAACCTATTTGCTTCTTTTGCCTTGTGTTCTGAATTTTGTCATTATTGAAATGATGGGATGGGGATCAACTTAGTTGTATACCTCTAATAGTAAATATGGCGATGCATGTTGCCACTGAAATTTCACTTTTTTATCTCCCACATTAGGATCTTCCAGCAACGCTTTCAGTTTGTCGAGAAGGAATTCCTTGAGAGTTTCTTAGCTTCTTTCTCCTTGGATATATTCCACTAGGGTGTCAATGTATTCCTAGATGGCCAATTTCTTGATGTTTTATTTGTCTGGTTGAACTAACTTCTTCTTCTTGCTTCTACTTTTTTCCCTTTTGATACTTCGAGAAGGTGGGGCAGTTTGTTCTGATGAGGCTTTCCTCAACACCATCCCAAGCTCCACAAAGTTTCTAGCCATCTTCTTCATTAGCTTCTTTAGTCTTTTTGAGATATAGATGTTCCATAGGTACTCTTCTTCAAGGGTACATTGTGTTTCTTTCCTACGGAGGAGTTCAGCAAGTGGCTTGTGTGTCTCAAACATAGTGATGTGATTAATACGCTTAGTGAGTGTTTCATATAATGCTGACTTTGAGAGAGTTAGTTTGCCCTCTTGGTATTGCTTTTTGATTCAATCTTTAAATAAAAATTATTCTTTAATGGTATGGCCCAAGATTCTATCATAAGGATAGCAGTTCGAGTGATGTTGTTTGTTGGCCTCATTCAGCCTTTTATATTCAAGCTATTGAAGGCCTAATTTTTAGACATCCTAGAAGATTTTATGCACACTTTCTTCTTTGAAAGAATATTTCCTTTTGAGCCTTTGTTGAAGATCATTGGATCATTCTATTTCCCCATCTCCTTGAAGAGTTGGTAGTTTTTGAGAATTACCCTTGTTTATAGTGGGGTTCAGAGGTTTCTTCTCTTCAATTGCTATGAATGCCGCCCTTATATTTTTTGGAAGTTTCTTTGCACTTTTCCCAATCCTTTATCAGTTTGAAATTTTTTGAATTGGTTTAGGCTAGTGGGCTAATTCTTTCTAGCTTCTTGACTCGATAATGAAGTCATAGAAGGTGCGCATAGGAGATGTGCTTATACAAGGTGCCATCTACTCTCCCCTTATATTGTTAAGAACTAGATTTATTACCTCAAATTAACTGATGGGTTATTTGCACTTAATGTTTGCATTTCTTACCATGTGATCTAATCTAAGACTGGTTCATTATCACGTTTTAGTGTTGAGATGAGATCTATAATGGTCACCTCATTGTTGACTTCCTCAGACCTGATTTGGAAAGCCTCTTTCATTTGTACCCAAGTTTGTATAGATTTTGGTTGCAAACTAGCATACCACTCAAATACTACTCCTGTCAAGCCTGTTGAAAATTGGCAAAGTAACAATGAGGGACTATTACTTGAATCTCTACATAGAATTATGAAGTGGGCATCGTATAGCCTTTGGAATATGATACTTGATCGTGATGAGTAGGGTATGGTTTATCAACATCGTATATCCTACCTATCTTACTTTCTTGTCTTAACTATGCAACCACCATTCATTACACTTACTGTTATATATATATTGGTAATTCCATGTTATCAGGGATCCTTGAGATCAGGGATTGGGTATCCCTTGTTGATGAAGAACGTGCTTATGAAGGGCCTACATTTTTGTGTATCGCATCTATAAGAGATGCATTTTCCATTGCCTCTGTAGCTTGAGATGACTATTGAGATTGTTCCAACTTTTTGATCTTTTGGCTCATTTGTAGCATCATTTTCATCAATTCCATAACTTTCTTTTAGGCTTCATTTTTCTTTTTTTTTTACTATCTCAACTATTCTTGTACCGTTTCTATGATCACTTCTTAAATAGAACTTTCAGTTATGACCAAGGCTTTGTTAGGATAAGATGGTTAATGCCTTAAGACTTAGGCCTAGGTTTAGGGTCAAGGCTAACTTCTCTCATTAGCTAGGTTGCTTCATTCAAGAGTCTACACATGGAGTGGGTTGCCACCCCTTCTTTTTGACGTGATAGCAAGAATTGGTTCACAAAGACTCTTTTCTCTTGAATTTCTTCATTAGTAAGTCTTATTTATGCAATCTCCTTTTCGCATTTGGCAAGTTGAGGTATGGTCTTGCTGTACCTCCTAGTGTTGTGATGAGAAATAACTTTGACAGTGTGGGTATTCTCCCTTTGTGAGTTCTCATGCTAAGTTGTAGCCTTATGATGACTCCTGTGATTTTGCTTGTCTATTTGTTCCTTTGTTCTTTTGTCATAGCCTTAAGGTAAGACTGTACTTGCTGTGTTTTGCTTTTACCCCTTTCTAAATTACATAATGGAGCAAAAGAGTTGGAGGTGAGAATGGCAATGACAGACTTCATTCGAGAGGTAGGCTTCTTAGGTTGACTAGAAATCCTAGTAGCTTTTTTTTACTTGTGATAGTTAGGATGGGTTCTTCTTCATCCATGCATGTGTTTGTACTTGTTTTTGGTTGTCCCCTATTAGGAGTTGGGCAAAGGCGATCAAAGACTAAGATTCATTTCAATTCTAGCATTTGGAAGACTAATATCCTTACTGGTTACAGCATGGCTTTTGGTTCCTCATCTGAATGGTCTTTCTTATTGGGAATGATGATATTGAGCCTCTTTTGCCTTGATTGAAGGCAAGAAGTAAGCTTGTCTTGCATGACAACAATAGTGGTTGGCATGGTTGTAGGTACCCTCTTGAACTAGATGACCTCAAAGATGGTTTTGAACTTAACTTGAACTCTAGCTACTTTTGTGGCAACTATCGATTGAGATAGATGCATAGTTGATCCTACTCCTAGGATGATGGTATGCTTGGGGGGTGGAGAAGCTCTTCGTTGATGCTATTTGATACTTTCTTCTACAAAGGGAAACACAACCTTATCAATATCTCTGTTGTATTAGTGAAGTTTCTATAGTTGGAGGAGAAGTTAGGTCTTACTAGGTGTGCCATAATTTATAGGATCTAATTCAGTGCCCCAAAGTAGTAGAGACTACCCTCATTGCACAAATTTGAGTGCACTATTAGGTACTGTGGGAATATTGATTTCCAATAGGCATAAGCTCCTATTATTAATTACCCTGACAATTATCAAAAATCTCCTAAAGAAAGAAGCATAACTAATAAAATAGAGATACAAAAAAGAAAAGCAGAAAGCATTTGATTGATTTTAAGGAATGATACATGGCTTAAGAAAGGGCATACCCTCACTTTACAATAAATTTCAATATGAAATTATGAAAGAACATGAGACAAATAAAAAAATGGAGTGAGAAAGAATCTATGATGCATGCTACTACCCCGCCTTCATATGTTAGAGAGCATGGAGTCTAACTCAAATAGGTCTTGACTTGATCCTTGGTAGTTGATGATTTGGTTTGGTGGGCATGGAAAGGGAATGAAGGGTGAAGTGTTTCAAATAATTTGAGTGTTGGTGATAATGTCTTTTGGTTAAAATATTTCCATTAGCCAATAAGATGATGGTGATAACTTTGAGGTTTTGAAGTGTTGCTATAGCCCATGAGGTGTTGGTCATAACTTTATGGTTTTAGGTATTTTCATTAGCCAATAAGACATTGGTGATAACTTTGAGGTTTTTGAAGTATTGCCATAGCCAATAAGGTGTTGTTGATAACTTCATTTTGAAGTATTTCCATTAGCTAATGAGGCTTAGGTGATAACTTCATGAGTTTGAATTATTTCCATAACTAATGAGGGTAGGTGTCAACTTCATGAGTTTGAAGTGTTTTCATAGTCGGTGAGTCATAAGCGATAACTTCATTAGTTTGGAGTATTTTCATAGCTAATGAGATATAAGTGATAATTTCATAGTTTGAAGTGCCTCTAGAGCTAAGAAGAAGTAAGCAATAACTTCATGAATTTGAAGTATTTTCGTAGTCAATCAGGCATACATGATAACTTCATGAGTTCAAAGTATTTCTATAGTTAATGAGGCATATGTAGTAACTTCATGAGTTTGAAGTATTTATATAGTTAATGAGTTGTATATGATAACTTTATGAGTTTGAAGTGTTTCCATAGCCAATGGAACATAAGTGATAATTTCATGAGTTTGAAGTGTTTCCATATTCAATGAGGCATAAGCAATAACTTTATGAGCTTGAAATATTTCCATAGTCAATGAGGTGTAAGAGATAACTTTATGAGTTTGAAGTATTTTTATAACCAATGAGGCATAAGTGATAACTTCATGAGTTTGAAGAGTTTCTATAGCCATTGAGACATATGTGATAACTTCATGAGTTTGAAGTGTTTTTATAGCCAACGAGGCGTAAGTAATAACTTCATGAGTTTTAAGTATTTCCATATCCAATGTGACGTAAATGATAACTTCATGAGTTTTAAGTATTTTCATAGCCAATGAGTTGTAAGTGATAACTTCATGAGTTTGAATTATTTCCATAGCCAATGAGGCGTAAGCAATAACTTAATGAGTTTAAAGTATTTTTATAGTCAATAAGGCATAAACAATAACTTCATGGGCTTGAAATATTTCTATTAGCCAATAATGCATTGGTCATAACTTCTTGGTTTAAAGTATTTTCATAGCTAATAAGTCATAAGTGTTAACTTTATTTGGTTTGATGTATGTCCATTGCCAATGAGGCATAAGTGGTAACTTCATTAGCTTGAAGTGTTTTCATAGCCAATGAGGCATTAATAACTTTATGAGTTTGAAGTATTTCCTTAGCCAATGAGGTGTAAGTGATAACTTTATAAGTTTGAAGCATTTCCACAGCCAATAAGACATAGGTGATAACTTCATGAGTTTGAAATATTTTCATAACCAATGAGCTGTAAGCAATAACTTCATAAGTTTAAAGTATTTTCATAACCAATGAGGTGCAAGCCATAACTTCATGAGTTTGAAGTATTTCTATAGCTAATGAAGTGTAGGTGATAACTTCATGAGTTTGAAAGTAACATTCCTCACTGCTTGTGGAGTTGGGTGAAGCCTTGGAGTGCTACCAAAGGATTTTGTAGTACACCTAATGTGTTTTTGTTTGACCCTGTTTAGTTCTATTTGAACAAATTTTGGTTCAGGTTTGCATCTTGATGGACTTTGATTCAAGTTCATATTGATTTATGTTCATTTTGGTTTCAAGTCAGACTCAATCTAGTTCTAATTTGACTTTGAGTTCTATTTGACCCATTTAGCTTTCAATTTAAACTTTATTTAACCTAATTAAGGTTTAATTTGAGGTTAGTTCAGTCCAAATAAGGTTTGATTTGAACTAGACTTGATTTGGGATTTATCTAATTTAAACCTAATTAAGGTGGGGTATGAGCTGATTTGGTTTGGATTAACTCAATTAAGATTTCGGGTCTAGTTCAATTTGAGTTTTAGTCTATCTATTTGATCAATCTAGATCCATTTGGTGGTCCATTTGAGTTAATAAAGTCCTATTCATTTGTTCTAGTTAAGTTCAACGTGATTGAGTCTCTTTAATTTAATCAATTTATATTAATTGATTTGATTTGAGAACCCTTGGGCTGTTATGATAACTTTGGATGAAACCTACAAGTTGGCCTTAGATGTGCGAGCTTGAAAGCTGACTTTGAAGTGCAAGGCTAAATGTTGACTTGGTTCACGAGCTCATAAGTTGGCTTAGAAATATGAACTTGAGGGTTGGCTCAGTTTGCAAGCTTGAAAGATAGTTTAGAAATACGAGCCTGAGGGTTGGCTTGGTTCACAAACTCAATAGCTAGCTTTAGAAATACAAGACCAAGGACTAGCTTGATTTGTAAGCTTGAAAGTTGGCTTAGAAATGCAAACTTGAGGGCTAGCTTAGTTCACAAGCTATAAAGCCAACTTAGAAGTGTGAGCCTGAGGGCTAGCTTAGTTTGCAAGCTCAAAAGTTACTTTAGAGGTGCAAGCTCGAGGATTGGCTTGGTTCACAAGCTCAAAAACTAGCCTAGAGGTGCTAGCTCGAGGGCTGGTTTGGTTCACGAGCTCAAAAGCTAGCTTAGAGGTGCGAGCTTGAGGGCTGGCTTGGTTTGCAAGCTCAAAGGCTACCTTAGAGGTGTGAGCCTAAGGGTTGGCTTGGTTTATGAGCTCAAAAATTATCTTAGAGGTGTGAACTTGAGGGTTGGCTTGCTTTGTGAGCTTGAAAGCTAGCTTAGAGGCATGAGCCAATGGGTATGGAGCTTTAGTAGGGCAATGGAGAAGTTGCAGGAGTGTGGCTACATAGGTAGGAACAAGAAGCAAGAGAGGAAAGGCAGAAGGGTGGAAGAGAACAAAATAACAATGAGATAAGAATTCACCTTATTGTGTTTTCCTCCTCCTTTTGATCTCCCCTCATTCTATCTTTTTGCATGGTATTTATCAATTTTTATAGGCCTAAAAAAGAACCAAAATCAAATTCTTGATTGGTCTAATCTAGACTGTTGTTGGATTGAGATTTGTAATTGGATTATATTTCCAAATTTCTTGATTGACATGTAATCCATTGATTGGAATTTGTTTCCATAACGAAGAGATTTAAGATTTATACCCTATTTGGATATTGAATTTTCAAAAAAATATATTTATAAATTTTTTGAAAAATTTAGGCCAAAATATAATTTTATGAATTTTAGAGCCTTTTGTAAAAAAAGCTTATTTATCAAATTTTTAAAATTTTTAGGGTCCTTTTGAAGAAAATTGTAGATAGGGGCCTATTTGTAAATTGCACTTAGTTTTGGCAAAAATCACCTCAAACAAAGGGTGTCATTATCAACTGCTTCTAAGGGCTGAGTAGTTTGAGAGATCATCATCAACTACTTCTGGGTTTGACTAGCTTGAAGTGGTACATCATCAACTACTTCTGAAGTTGACTAGCTTAAATAAGGTGTGTCATCCACCACTTTTAGGGTTGACTAGCTTAAAGAGGTGCATCAACAACTGCTGTTGGGGTTTGATTAGCTTGAGGGATGGGTGATGGCTTTAAGTGTATTATCGGTTGACCTTGTTTGGACAAGGTGTTCTGGCTGACTAAGTTCAAAGTAATGATTAATGGCTTTGGTTTATGCTAATCATCTTGATTTGGTGATCGATGGACTTTCTTGCTTGTTGTTGATAGGATATGAAGTATTGTCAATGATGTTGAGCTTGTTGTCGACCGACTTCATCTGATCTTTATATCCTACCTTAGGTTTGGTTTCCATTGGATCCTTAATGAATTAGACCTAGTGGGACTCATTAATTGACTGTCTTGCTTGGCTTGTCATTGATTAGGTTTGAAGTATTGTCGATGGCTTTCGTAGCATACCTATAGGACTTGGTGATCGATTGCCTTTTTTGTCATGTTGTTGATTGGGTTTGAGCTATCGCTGATGGCTTTTGTGGCATATCCAATGGTAGCATTGCCTGTTACTTATGGAGTTGAGCATAGCATTGGAGTGTTGTCAAAGATTTTTATAGCACGTCTAGTGGGACATAGTTTGATTTGGTTTACTTCTATTTGAACTTGCTTTGTGTCTAGCTTGTCCTATGTTCTAGTTCAGGCTTTAACCTACTTTTGGTTTAGGTTTTGACCCATTCTAAATTTGAGATGCTATCAATGGCTTTGGTGCAAAATCCGAGGGACTCAATTTGGCTCAATTTAGTTCTATTCAAATTTTTTTAAGGTTGGACTTGAACTGGTTGAAGCTTGGTTGAGCCTGATTGAGTTTGGGTTCTAACTTGGCTTGGCCTGGTTGAGACATGGTTCGATCTTGTTTGGGTTCAAATCTCAACATGGCCAATTGGGTTTGCTTTGAACTCAACTTGAATTCATTTTAACTTGATCTAAATGTGATATGATTCAATTAGGATATTATTTGAATTTGTTTTGATTTAGTTTGAATGTTGTTTTACTTGATTGGAGTTCAATTCAAACTTAGTTCTATTTTTTGGTTAACTTGGCTTGATCCTGAATTAACCCGAGTTGGGATCAATCGAAGCTTGACTTGATTTGGATTGATTTTTGAATCCAAGTCATCAATTTTCTATCTTGAAATAGATGATCGATTGAGCTATCTGTTGATTGACTAAGAAAGTGACATTTGCAAGTTCAACAAAACTAGACAACTAGTTCAGGTATTAGACGACTAGTTGAGGGATTTTTTGTCTATTTGAGCTTGCTTCAGTTCACTTGTTCTTATCTGTTTAAATTCATTTGATGCTTTATTTGAGTTAATTTGATTTTGCTCATTTGTTTTGGTCACATTGGATTGAGTTCAACCTAATTTAGTCATTAAATTGATTTTCTTATTCATCAATTTCAGTTTGAGAGCCCTTAGGCTATTATGATGATACTATAGTGAGCCTAAGGACTGGCCTATAGTCTAAATAGTCGCAAGCCCGAGGGCTAGCTTAAGACATTCGGTGAGCCCGAGGGCTAACTTATAGTTCAAATGAATATGAGCCTGAAGGCTGAATTATAGATATTTGACAATCCCAAAGGCTAACTTATAGCCTAAATGATTATGAGTACAAAGGCTGGCTTAATAAGATCAGCTAGCTAGCATATAATCCAAATGAATGCTAGTCCAAAGGCTGGCTTATAGAAGTTTAGCAAGGCTGAGGGCTGGCCTATAGTCCAATGGTTGCAAGCCCAAGGGCTAACTTAAAACATTCATGAGCCTGAGAGCTAACCTATAGTCCAATAGTTGCAAGCCAAAGAGCTAGTTTAAGACATTTGGCGAGCTCGAGGGCTAGTTTATAGTCCAATGGTTGCAAGCCTGAAGGTTGACTTGATTTGGTGAGCCTAAAGGCTACCTTGATTTGGCAAGCTTGAAGGTTGGCATGGTTTGGCAAGCCTGAAGGCTGGCTTGATTTGGCAAGCCCCAAGACTGGGTTGGTATGATGAGCCTAAAGGCTGGCTTGATTGGCGAGCTTGAAGGCTGGCATGATTTGGGAGTTTGAAGGTTGGCTTGATTTGACAAGCTCGAAGGCTGGCATGTTTTGGCAAGCCTGAAGTGTAGCTTGACTATAACAAACTCCTTTATTGCCATTGTCTCAGCCATATCATCCTGGGCCTTCTAAACATCAAGCTAGAAGTTAGTGAGGTAAGATCAGAGTAGTTCCACTTCAAAGTTGGCAGTGGTAGCCTTCGCTTGAAGCTAAGTCACCATCCTTTTAGAGGCAAACCAAAAGTTGGTAAATTGGAATACACATATGAGTTCAAAAGAAAGGTGAACCATATACCTTTTTGCAACTGAGAACCCCTTCTATAAAGATCTCATCATTGAGGAGAATTGCAATTGGGGACTTAAGATCCAAACCCTGGTCAGACTCAAAGTATTCCTCTAGACTAAGGTTAGTTATGCCCTTATCTAGATGGTGACCCATAGAGACTGGAGCTTAATCAGTTTGTCAAGGAGAAGACAAGGAGGTTAGTGGTAACCCTATCATGGCCTCCAATTGAATAGCCTTAGCGATTGGTTCAGTGGACACTTTGGTAGGTAGAATGGAAGGTGGAGGAATTGTAGGAGTGGATGGCTCAATATCATGAGGAGGGTCATCAAGAGTAATGAGAGGAGCAGGTTAATAAACCATTTTCTTCTTCTTCTTCCTCTCACCCCATCGAGTTGTGTGGTTGTGACCGTCTCTGACCAAGGCAACCTTCCTCTTCTTTGTCCTATGAGCCTCCTACTCCTAAGAAGGCTCAACCACCACTTTTGTTGAATCTTTCCTCTTCCTCAGTGGCTGAGAATGATGGACCTAAGGAGTGCCAAGCCTCTTCTTTAGTACCTTATTCATGAAGGTGATATGATCCAATCTTGTTTAGGAGGTTGGATGACAAGATTGGCTAGCTTCAACTAAGCTTATGTGGCTTTTTTAAAAAAAAAAGGAAAGGGAGGCTGGTGGGGGGAACAAGGGAGAGATAGTGGGAAAAGATAGCATACCAGACAAATGAGACATTGACAAATTGTGTTTGTTGAGGAGCAACTCAGTGGACTAATGGGGGGCTAACCTCACTCCCCTAGACCCAAGACAATAATAGGCAAAAATTTTTGAGTCTCCTTAGTAATCAGTAGGGTTACCCTGCTCACTATAAAGGCCTTATTCCTCTTGGGTGAAGACCGTAATTGGATGGTCTTTCCAAAAGTGAATGGAAGATGGGTTGGATGCGAAAAGTTTTAGGTTCTTTTTTGGAGTGAAGTACCATTAACCCCTAGTATTCAAACCCTTACAACCTTTGAGGGCATCTCAAAACATACCTATAGTGGGGATGACTCCCTTAGACTTAGCTAAAGTTCTGAAAGATGTAATGAATTTCTTAGAGTCCAGGATGATTTGATCTAGGGCAAGGTCCCAATCGGCCAAGAAGTCTTGGGTAAGGTCATCCAAAGGATACCTAAACCCTCTCGCAAATAGCTCCCAAAAGGTGGAAAACACAACACCAAATTTCCTCTTGACTTTCTTCCTCTAATCCTCTTATCACCAAAGGCCCACCTTGGTGCTATTTGGAAAGTCAAACACTTGTATGAGGTGCTTAATTAGTTTCTTCCTAAGCTAGACTCAGTGATCCAAATCGGACTAGAATGGAGCATTTTCCATTTTTAGAGGATCTATCATGAATATAAACACTAAGTCTAACTCAGTTTATCGAAAGACTTATTTAACCATAAGGAGCAATTGAGGTAGCACATAGAACCACCCAAAGGTAGCCAATCCTAAAATGTTATGGGTTACCAAGCATCCTCACTTAGTGTTGAGTCAAGGAGTGTCTACTACTATAGTCAAAATATCGGAGTTGAGCTAAAGGACTTGCATGCTTTATCAAGATCAATTGAGGTAGTTGTGGACAACATTGGAGACACTACAGTAACCATAGGAGTGATGGCAGAGCCTGATCTGGTGATGTTGCTAGCTTCAAGTGTAAGAACCACCAATATTGGTGCAAACACATAGGGAGCATCATCGGTACAGGCAAAAAAAATAGTTGTGACGACTAAGGAAACACTAGGAGAGGCCATCGTTGAAGAATTGAAAGCTATGATAGTGAGATCATTGTGAAATTGGTGGTGGAAATACAAATAGCTCAAAAAATGGAGATTGGGGATGAAAAGACCAATATATGCCTTTCGCTACAACGTCGAATTGCCTCTACATTGTGATCTAAGCCATCAAATATCAAAGGCAACAGTTCAAATTCTTCCCCCAAATTGTAAGGTAACACATGTCACACATTCGAGCCTAGTTGCAAAAGGTAGTTTAGGGTAGTAATAATGAGGAAAATGTATTATCTCTAGGCAATAGCTTGGCGACCAAACTGATGAGTCAGGGGGTGTCATCTTGACAAAGAGTGAATAATAATAATTTCACATGATTTGATGAGGTGGAAGCCCAATTCCAAAGATATGAGTAGTTGGTAATTCGTGTTGAATTAGTAGTGATTGAGCTAACTCTACACGCTAAGTCAAGGAATCAATACTCAAGCTGGGGGCACTGATGATATATTGAACCAAATCAACTGAGTCTAAAATCTGAATCGATAGCCAAGCCAACTAGGGCCTCAAGCTGAGCCCATTTCAAAAGGTTGCTACAACTCGGATAGCTCGATGCATAGTTACTTTGAGACGAGCCATATAGCTTGGTGACCTTAGCACATTAACAACTTGGTCAACAATCTAAGTGGCCAAAAATATTTTATCCTCTAAAAGTTAATCTTGAGAGATTCAAGATTCATCATAATTACTTACCAAAGATTTGGCTAGTATTTTGACTGAGATCAAAGAATCTCGAATATGTTGAAATACCTTAACACCCTATAAATAGCAAAGTATTCATCAAGATAGAGGACTAATGCTAATTTCTTAGATCCACTCTTTATTTTTATTTAAAAAAATGACTTGGGCGTCAAAGTGATCGCTATTGAAAAGCTTCTGATAGTCTTCTTCACATTCTTTTTTTACAGTTTGATGGAAAAACTACCTAGTAGATCTAATATCATGGAGCTTTTCAGACTCAAACCAATGATAAACCGGGCTCCCTCAACATAGTTAAAAATTCTGACCTAATGAACTTTCTTAACCTTTTGCAACCTTTGAGTATATTCTTATAAATCAATAATGGTATCTTGAAACAAGTGTCATCAATCATATGGGTATAGATGCTCAAACTTGTGTGGAATTATAATTGAGTTGTTAGAATATAAGGTATTCCTGGAAGTGATGACCATAAATTACAAATCAAATTTACTATGATTTTTTCTTTTTGGGTCTATGACTTTAAATACGGACAAATCCCTATTATTACCTAGAAAGAATATCAAATACCTTCAATTAAGAGACCAAGGATGATGCTAGAGAAACACGAGAAAATTCATGTCATTCTCTTTCTTTCCCTTTTTCTATACAGATGGTTTAAATAGGAGAAGATAGTGACATGTGAGTATTAATTAACCTCTAGGATTTGTTGATTTTAATTGACATAATCATGTTTGCTATCTTGGGAAAGTTTAGATGGTCTTAAACAAGTTCCAAGCACATGATTCCATCATTTTAGAACATTGTTATTTGAACATAGCTTCTTTGTTAGTCATGTGGATTCATCTTTACTTATCAATTGTGGTGTTTGATCAAGAGCTCTACTATCTTCTATTATCTATAGATGACATCATTATTAGTGAAAGTGTTCATATTGGCATTAACTTTTTAGCTGTAGATTTGACTTTTCAATTTCACATGAAGGAATTGGGACTGCAACAAAAGAAGTTTCATGTAACTCTACTTTTTTTATCATTCACACAATTTAAATATATAGTTAATATATTAGAGTGTGTTTTTATACTTGGTGCAATGACTCTCCATTCTAACTATGTCAATCTCTAAGTAATCTAGTTTTGATAGATCTCTTTAAGAATCCACTCTGTATTACAATTTGGTAGGTGCTCTTCAGTATCTCACTAGAAGTAGAGATATTTTATATGATGTCAATCAAGTTTGTCAATTTACTGTAGAATCTCACTGATATTCATTTAGATGCTTTCAAATGTATACACCAAAGGTTAAAGACTTCAATTTCATTAATCCTCATCTATCATTATGTAAATGATGCATTTTGGGTTAGTTGTCCAATGTCGCTCGACACCTATAAGATGTATTTTTCTTGTCAATAATTTCATTAACTGGATCTCACGTAAATAACCTATAATAACTCATTCAAGCATAGAGGTTGAATATCAAACTCTTATGATTATTGTTGTTAATTTGTATTGAATGCAATCATTTTTCTAAAAATTTGGTTTTTACTTATAGCAATCACCTACTCTATTTTATAACAATGTCATCACTACGTTTTTGATAGCTTATCCAATTTTGCGTGCTTACATCAGATACATTAAGATTGATTATCACCTTATTAGAGAACATATAACTCAATGATACTTTATGTATTTGAGTTTATGTACTAGTGTTACATAATTTACTGACAAAAGGACTATCTTCCAAATAATTTTCATATCTACTTGAAAATTAAATTTGACTTTCACTACATTACATTTGAAAGTGAATGTTATCGAAAACCAATAAAAAAATAAATCATATCATGATTAACAAGAAAAATGAACCATATCAAAATGAAGAGTGATTTTGCATAGTATTTTTGAAAAAATAATTATATACTTTTTGGAAGATATTATATAATTTTATCTTTATATATCACATACTTTTTGGGGTGATATAAATATTTATATAAACATGTTCACAAGGTACACATTGGCAATAGGATATACACCGAGGCATTAAACGTTCCTTTTTCAACATTTATCACTTTATTTGCGAAAAATCCCTTCGACTAAAACTGCATTTGAGAAAATGAATATTCCACTAATAATTGATTAAAATTTTTTACTTTCTTTTTTATATCGGAAGAAATCCTAATTGCTTGGCTGCCCGCTGCCAATGCTCCTCCTACTTTTCTTTCCTCTTCTTCTGATCATTCTTCTTGTTCCGGTCTTCTACTTTTTCTTCTACCTATCCTCCCAATTTACTTCTTTTTCTTCTTTTTTTTTTTAATCATTATCTTCCTTTTCATATATTCCTTTTAGAATTTTAACTTTTATTTTCTTGATGAAAACTAAATAATGTAGTTTTAAGACCGTCTTCGAATGTGTATCACACATAAATAACTAAAATACTTTTAACTTATGCTTGTTATCCTTGCATAGGATCCATGCTAATTTGACAAAATATATTATTTATTTTTTGATATCCAGTCTCATTGCAGCTGAGAAAATTGAACACAAGCACTTTAAGTCATTGCCAGATGCAACAAAATTTACGGTTGCAGACTCTGCGAGTTTCAGACTCTCTTTGCAGAGATTGTCACAGTAATTTTTTTCCCTGATAGTACTAACCCATGAATTACAGATGCTATGACAGTCCTTGTAGATATACAGGATTGAGAGCCTTCTTAATCTATGGATTGTGATCTATTTGGGAATTAATTCAGCTTTTTGTTCCACAGGAAGTAGAAGGAACCGGATAATTTTCCCAAATAGCTTGACGAACAAATTAATAATTATCTATTCAACTCAGAAAATTTGATACAACAAAATGGAAAAAATAAATTATTTGATTCATTCATTGAAACTAAAATTTCTGTTCAATAAATTTCCAATATGGATAGAGAAAGAAACATTCAACTTTGACAAGTTCATCCATCAACTGAGCCGAGAACAATTGCTAGTATGCTGAATGTGAATCCCTCTCTGAATGTCTCTCCATGAAGTGCTACAATACATATTATCATCGAGCAAGAGGTTAAGCAGCACAATGGTTGCCTCCTAAATCTTAGATAGGTTTGTATTGTATGTATTCATCTTTCTTCCCAACCGTGAAACTGCTTATATTGTGCAGTTGTGCGATGTAAGTGGATTAGACTTTGGATTCACCATCACGGATCCTGGATACACCATCACCAACCACTAACTCTGTATCGAACACAACAAAATTGTGCAATCATCACTAACCTTTGGGATCAAACTCTGAACCTCAAAATATAATATTGCAGTAAGAGCGTTGTTGTTGTTACAGCCACCATCTCCGTCCCTGTTGGGAGGCGCTTTCATTGCCTAATGTAGAAGAATTCACACTCCAACATTTCGTTTTATAATCTCATCATGTATATGCTAAGGCGGAAATGCTGTGAAATCTTTGTCGTATTTTTCAGATCATTAAAAGATACGGTAATTTATGGTATATAGGCTACTTTATATCACCATATCTTTTATTCATAGATATTCATGAACATTGTAATATCTCAAGACCCGGTCAAACGAGTTTTACTTTTAGACGGTTAGTTTAATGAGAATTTTAGATTTTAAAAATTTAATATTCTGAAATTTTAAAATTTAAAATTTAAATATTTCAATAATATGTTTATTTTATAAAATATGTAAATTTAAATTTAAAATTTTATTATTTATTTTGTTGAACTTGTAAATTCTAAATTCATAAATTTTGTTTTCATTTGAGTAGACTTTTGTAATATGATTATTAAATTCGGATGATAAAATTATCTTATTTCAAATTTATTTTACTTTTATTATTTTAATAATATTTAAATATTTAAATAATTTATTTTATTTATAATTAATGAGTAAATGCTCTATTATATAGTACCAAATTTTAAACATTCAAAATTAGATATAGTTGTAGATAAACTCATTTTTCAAAGACAATTTTTTTCAGCATTTAAAACTAAAACTTAACCATATAGGCATAAAAAAGTGAGAATCTATTAAAAATAAATAAGAAGATAAAAATGAAAATTTGAGAAGAAGTGTAGATGGATAAAAAGTCTGACCCTCTCATCGTCAACCAAGGGGAGAGAGCGAGAACGAAACCCTGTGTTGTACTTTGTTCGTCTTCATCAATTGTAGATTTTCTTCCACATCAAAATCAATGAAAAGATCGTTTTCTCTTGAACTTTTTGGATCCATTAGGAACCGTACTAACAGGATGACAATATTATTCTTTCTTATCAAGAAAACAGATCCATCGCCTTTCAGAACCCATTACTGAAGATTCCATCTTAGCAAATCATCATTTGGAGAGCCCCATCTATCTTCTAAACAACAGAAGGAATGAAACAAATGAATAAGAACCAGTCATTGTCCTATCAGAACCAGAAGAAGATCAAGAAAAATTTCCTACTCATAATCAGAAAGGAATTCGAGTCGACATGTAGTCCGAAGACCATAGAATGAGCGAGGATTACATCAATAGAATCTAATCGACAAAAAACAACTTCTCACAAAGAAACATGATATGAACAAATACAATGTCTTTTCTAATAACACCGAACCACCTCAACCTCAAAATGCAGCTGGAGATCACAGATAACACCGCCAAATCAAACCGAGAAAGAAACTTAGACTAGAACCCTGGTCATTAAAAATCCCATCTTTTTGGGAAAATCATAACATTCGCATCTAAAAACACCTCAAAATCTCAAGAAATCTAAAATCAATCTTTTTTTACATCAAAAGAGCCAAATCTATAATGTAATATAGAAACTCCACCCAAAATAAAATAATCGCAGCTCAATCCCTTTGTTGATGTAAAAAGAAGAAATTAAATAGGAAATTTTTTTATATTTTATAATTCTTATTTATGTAAATAACAAAATTTAAAAATAGAAATAAAATTGGAGAATCAATTATAAAACTTAAATTAAATCAAATCGCTGGGTAGTAGCAATATTCTAATATCCCACCTTAAACTTAAGTAGACAAAGAATTTCTTAACTTGAGTTTGCAATGTAAGTGATGAAACCGTTTTGGAGAATAAACTTCGGTGAAAACTTTTGTTGTTTGATCAATAGAAGATACTAAAGTGAGATGAAGGGTACCACTGACAAAATGATGGTGAACAAATTAGCAATCAATCTCAATATGTTTAGTGCACTCATGAAAAAGATCAATGTGGGCAATCCAAGTAGCAATTTGATTGTCACAATAGATATTTGTAGAATTAGATTGAGAGATTCCCATATTCTATAATAGCCATTATAACCAAAGAAGTTCAGTAGTAGTGTCAGCAAGTACTTTATACTCTACTTCTTTACTCGACAAAGAAACTACTATTTGCTTCTTACTATGCCAAAAAATAAGAGAAACTCCTAGAAAAGAATAATAACCAGTAGTGAAATGTTTATTTGTGGGATCACTCATCTAGTCAACATCAAAGTATGCACATAACATAAGTGAGGACTAAGCAGAAAAATGAAGACCGTGAAATAAGATACTCTTGATATATCGAAAAATATGAAGCATTGTGATAAAATGAGTAGTACGAGGAGCAGCCATGAATTTATTGGCCCATATGACAACTTTTTGAGGGGGAATTAAAGAAGTTTAAAAATACAAATACATTTTAGATAAATAAGATCAAAACTTAATAATATTTTCTAAGATAATTAGTCATTTAAGAATTCAAGCAATCTTATACATATTTTTCAATTACAAGTGCTATACAATATAAAACAAGATAAGTAAAATAATACACCATAATTTTTATGTGATTCGGAGATCAATTGCTCCTACCAACGGCCCCTGTCTCTCTCTTGAGAACTTCAATCACTCCACTAGTGATGTCACTTCTTAAGGCGAAGCCATGCTCATCGCTCCGTTATGGTGATACCATGCTTGTACAACTCCTTGCTTCCACCGAGCAAGTGACGCTCCCACCGAACAAGTGAGACTCCACATTGGAGCATATTATACACTCATATTTCTAATACCTAAGAGTGTTTACAAGTGGAAAGATGGAAAAGATAATACATTTATAGCTCATTGCAAAGTCTCTCAAGATAAGTACTAGGGCAATTGAGGATTTTCTTAAGATTAAAAGATTAAGAGCATTTTTGGGATAAAAAGTTTTGGAAGGAGGATGCTTACTCTAAGGATATTGAAAGTTCATTTCCACCCTGAGCAAAGAAGTTCCAAGCCTTTATATATCCGTTAGAGTAGAAAATTAGCCGTTTGGGAATTACTCCCACCTATTTATGCTGAGTTTGATCATCCGAACCTCAAGGTTCGATTATTCGAACAGCTTCAACGGTCAAAACTTAAACTAGCTGTTATGCTGATGTCAAAGGTTTGGTCATCCGATGGTAAGGTTTGGATATCCAAACATCACAGGTTCGAGCATCCAACTAAAGCTTCAAACGATTGAACTCTGAGCATTAATTTCTCAAAGTTACAGCTTCCAAACTTTGGGCATTCGATTCTAGGGTTTGATGTCTAAAGTTGTCAGAAATTCTAGAGATATTTCTTCTATATTCAAGCATTTGAATCATGAAGTTTGGGCATCCAAAGTTAACAAAGAAACTATTATTCTTACTTCAACTTTATCTTTATGTTAAACATTATTTCAAACTAACCTTGGCTTAAATAATTAGCTAATGAAGGCATTACAAAATTAGTTTGAGTGCTAACCAAAAGCTCTAAAAATTAATTTCAAAATAAATCTTTTGAGCTTTCTTCAAGCCATCTTCAATTCATTAAGTTCTGTTCATTGATCCACCATCATATCTCATCTTCAAGTCCATTTTTAAGTCCATCTACCCTTAAGGCTTCTGAACAGCCTTGATCTCCATTTCAAACTTGACTTGGATATTTGCTATACATGCTTAATATATCATCAAATAGATGGTTTAATCATCATCAAAATTACAAAGGGCAACAGAATTGACTAACAATATAAACCACATATGCTATGTTTGGTCGAGTAGTAGTAAAATAGACAAGACATCCAACTAATTGCCTATAGAGAGTAGAATCTTCCATAATGGTTCCTTCCATGGGCAAAAGCTTGATATTGGTTTGAAGTGGAGTGTTGTTAGTTTTATTATCTGTCAAGATAGCATGAGACAAGATCAATAGCATATTTCGGTTGAGATAAATAATGACCTTACTATTAAAAGAGACTTTCAACCTAAGGAAATAACTCAAATAGCCAAGATCTTTCATTTCAAATTATGTACTAAGAAACTATTTCAATTCTGCAATACCCTACAAATTATCTCCAGTAATGATCATATCATCCACATATAATTGCAAAAGAGTTATCCCCTCTCAATTCTTTGAATAAAAAGAGCATTCTCATAAGAGCTAGAAGAGAATCCAAACTAGCTAATGGTGGAGTTGAATTTGTCAAACCATGCTTGAGGAGCCACTTAAGTCCATACAAGTCTTTTCGAAGATGGCAAATCTTGCCAGTGGATGAGTATATCCAAATGGGGATTTCATGTAGACTTCTTCAGAAAGATCCCCATTCAAAAAGGCATTTTTCACATCCATCTGAAAACTTGTCATTTTTTGATAGTCTCATAGCTATAAGACTATGAATAGATGTGAGACAAGCCACTGGTGCAAAAGTCTTATCATAGTCAATGCTATTCTCTTGAGTAAAGCCCTTCACTACTAATCAAGCTTCGTAGCACTCTATTAAGCCATCGGCATCTATTTTAATTTTGTAAACCCATTCGCATATTATAGTAGTTTTACCGGTCAATAGGTTAGCCTAGTCCTAAATGTGAGTCTATGCTAAGGTCTACAATTCTTCTTTTATAGGAGGAAGGCTCATGCAAAAAATAATAATAGAGTAGCAATGATAATCATGAAATAAGGTGGTGGCTGATGTACTCCAATGGTTGTAATATTTGGAGATGAAGAGGAACCGAGTGGAGAATTAGAATTTGGAGGCTTAGAATCTACAGATGAGCTAGATGCTTCGAGTTTGGCTATAATGTGATCAACTTTTTGTCCTACATTAAAAATGGTAGGGAGAGGTAGATATGTCTCATTGTTACTGTTAAAAAAAGATGTGTTTGAAAATAACTCGATAGATAGATTGGTGAAAAAAGGTAAGTTATTTTCAGATCATTGAAATTCAGAAAGAGTAGAAAATAACTTATGTTCCCAAAAGATAACATGTCAAGAGATACGGAGACATTTAGAAATAGGATCCCAACATCTATAACACATGTTTAATTCTATAACCCAGAAAACAACATAGCTTAGAGCAAGGTTCTAGTTTTGAGCATTCATGTGACTCTAGAAAAATAAAACAAGCAGATCCAAAGACTCAAAAATGATTATAATCAAGGATTTTACCATAGAAATCCTCATAAGAACTTTGGTTACCAGTCAATACTAAGGGAATATAGTTAATTGTATATATAGCGATGAGAGCTGCTTCTCCCCAAAAATGTTTAAGACATGAGGCAAAAATCAAATGAGTATGAATAGTGTCTAAATGTGTTTGTGTTTACATTCAGCATGACCATTTTCTGAGAGGTACCAAGACAAGATCTATGGATAGTAGTACAATGTTGAGAGAGAAGAGCAAGAAGTTTAGCATCTTTATACTCCATAGCATTGTTTGTTTGAAAAATTTTAATGATGCAAGAGAACTAAGTTTTCACAAGAGTAGCAATTAGGCAATTGAGAATGACTTTTCATAAAATATATCCAAGTGAGTAGAGAATAATCATCAATAAAAATCACAAAATAAGTGTATTGCCCATAGTAGCTATAGGAGAAGTTCCCCAAATATCAATATGCACAAGGTAAAAAATAGCAAAAGAAACAAAATTGCTATTTGGGAAAGGTAAAGCATGGTATTTGCTAGGTTCATAGGAAGCACAAGCAAAATTTTCATGTTTAATCTTCCCTAAAAGACCACTAGAACATAAAGATTTTAATGTTGAGGAGGAAACATGGTCAAGGTGAGAATGCCAAGTACAAGAGGATATGGGGATAGCACACTTTGACACATTGGGAGGCATAGATGTAATTTGTAAAGGTAGGTGAAGAGATGATAGTTTAAATAGATGATCAACTTTACACCTGGTCCCAAGGATCTGTGTTGTCTGTGGATCCTACACATAACAACCTTGATGAGAAAAATATGCGTCAGGGCCAAGATCACATAATGGTCCAACATAAATAAGATTTAGTGAGAGTCTAGTAACAAGAAAAGCATTAGATAGAGACAAAGTAGAAGTGAAATTCTCACTAATGTGACTAACAGAAAAATATGAGTTATCAGTAGTATGAATGACAGGAGAGGAATACATAATGTCTTTAGTTTTAAAAAGATGAGAATCAATAGTCATATTATTACAACATGCAAAGTCAAAGTACCAAGATGAAGATGTACTTGAGGTGATAGATAAAGCAGAGGAAGTGGAGGTACCAGTGATAGATTGAGCCAAGACTTATTTTAGAATATCAAGATCTATTTGACTAAGAAGATCATTTATGAAGTTACTAGAAGATAATTTCTCAGTGGTAGAAGTAGTTGTGTTATAAGCAAAAGCCTTGTCAAATTTAGACTTAGTTTGATAAAAGTATCATCTAGTTCCTTGGTTGGATTGCAATTTGAAATAGTCAGAGATGATATATCCTAGTTTGTGGTAGCATTTGCAAGTAACTTTTTGCTGTGATGGAGAAGAGACAGGAGTAGCCAGAATAGTGTCAATGGACAACATAGATTGTTGAGACTTCAGAGTAGCAAGTCGAGCTTCTTCAGCACATAATTCTGTGATCACTGTATCAAGATTGAGAAAAATATCCATATGTAATAGAGAGGATCTGATAGACTAAAGGCATCATTTAAGGCCATAAAAACTGATAAACTCAAAATTCATCTCTTTCTTTTGTATAAAGCACAACATTACGAACATCATGCCATTTTAGTTTAGACAATGATAATTGGTTTGATAGAGCAATCATCTCAGATAAAAAATCATTAATGGACTGGCCTAGTTTTTGATGCATGTAGGTAAGATTACCATAAAGTTGAAACTGATGAATGACATTAGTAGTAGAGTAGCATTTAGCAAGTAAATCTCAAACTTCTTTTGTAGTCTCTAGATGCCCAAAATGAAGTTTAATGATGGAATACAAGTATTACGAAACCAAGTAATAATTTGATAGTTTTTACTGTCTCACTCTTCAATCATCTCATCATATTTGGATGTCTCTTTGTCCTTGCTTTTGACTGATTTGGTCTTATCGCCATTGATATAGCACCATAATTTTTAGCCTTTAAGAAAGCCGGATATCTCTTGGGCCCAAATAACATAGCTTGTTCCATTGAGGATGGTACTAATGGGCTATGAAACCTCCAATTCCTACATTGAACAAAGAAAGCAAAAGTAATAATATTAAGGAATGGAGAATTTAGTGAAAGAGCTTGAATATGGAGTTAAAATTGGACTAAGATAACTCCAAAAAATAGATTCTTCAAGCTGAAAAGAATCTTCGAAATTTGTTTGTGAGAAAAATTCAAATAAAAAGCAGTGATCTATCTCATCAAATTTATGAAGCTGACTTGGTCAAACAAGTGATGGGATAACATGTAGAGGCTTTGGTTCAAAGAAAGTTTATATAGATGACTATATGGGTGAAATAGTCAAGAACCAAAAGCAAAATATAAAATCAAATAATGACATGATAAATTCCAAAATTTTAAAAATAGGGCAAGGCTCTAATACCATGTTGAGAGAAGATAAAGAAATAAAAGAGGAATAAATTTTATATATTTTTATATATTTTTGTACATCCTACAACTCTTATTTATTCAAATAGAAAAGAGTTGTAGAATAAAGTTGAAGAATCATACAAATAAAAAATTAAATCAAATCACTACAATTAGGTAGTAGCAATATTCTAAGATTCCATTTTCCCCTCAAAACTAAAACACAGTACCAACAAAATCAAAATTTTGCGTAAAGACCACACATATCTTACAATCCATCACTACAACATTATTGGCCTTTCTTGGTACTAAAATAGCACTGTTATAGGTCACATTAGGACTAGGAAACTTTTTTTAGTGCTAATTAGTGATGCTAAGTTTTTAACATGTAAAGCAGTGTTGTAATTATTCATTTCGCTTACGTAGTGCCACTATTAGTCAATAGCAGCACTAACTTAACTGTTGTGATTGGCCTCAATTAGCATTGCTAATTCTAGTATTAATGGGGCTAAAATTAGCGCCGCTAATGTATACAACATTAGTAGCGCTAATATATAGATATTAGCGGTGCCAATTTTAGCTCCACTAATACTAGCTTATACAAACAAAACCTGCTCCAATAGTTGAAAAATATTCGAAATATAATACAATCACTCCAAATATAATACAATCAAAGACTACCTTAACAGTACAAATAATACATATGCAACTTTGCTCCAACTACAGAGACAAATACAAATATAAATACAAATATAATATTTAACTATAATGCTATACTTTGAATGCAAAGTTATTATACAATCTCAAAACACAAACATGAAGCATCCATATCTTTAGTTGATTATTAGACAGGGCAAATCAGTCCAATAGATTAAGATCTCAAGAAGCCTCCAAAATTAAAGCCAATTGGTGTTTCTATTGTGATTCACTCTGCCTTTATCTTGTCAATCTAGAAGATCATTGACAATGTTTCAGTCATGCCTTCAAAGGCTACAAGAGTATTTTCCTCCAAAAACTACCCTGTGGAGCAAATGATGCCAACATTGTGGAATCCCACAACTCCTCGAGGGGACCACGTGAGCAAAGTCACCAAACTACTTCGGTGGCTCAACAACCACCACTACCCTAGTCTCAAGGAATCCCATTGTCCTCAATCTTAGAAGTACCAATGATTGGTTCATCACATATGGTGAGTTGGCAGGAGTTGTAGACATTGGCAACAATGGTCCAATAGATGACTCAGTTTCTAGAAGTACATATGCAAGCCATGCAGAACCTCCAAACTCAACAACTATTAAATCAAACTAAGATAATGCAGAATTTATAGGCTCAATATGTGCAACAGAAAGCCCAAATTCAGCAAACTCCTCCATGGAACTAGCAATATGAGCTACAATTGTATAGGGAAAATTAGGCATATCCCAATGAGCAAAATCATCCAAGTCACTAAACTCAAGCCACTCAATACCATCGGGGCCAATCTGCTAATTTTTTGCTTGGCATCAAGCATCAAGCTAGCTTAAGGAACTCGACCCCATATATGACCCAGTAGATGAGACCACATATCACGTATATGCGAGTCGAGATTTGGCTATAGTGGAGGTAAGAAGCTACAGAGAGACTCACCCCCAACAACTTGGAAGAAGTCCTAGGAGAGTATTCCATCGAATCACTCTAGGTATAACTTGCCTTCAATTCCTCAATTAGTATATTCTATTGTGCAACCAAAGTTCAAATAGCCTCTTACTTAGGTAACTTTTGTCAAAATCAAGTTTGCTAGGAATTTAACCAAAATCGGAGACCAAATATCACTAGATTATAGCCTGAATATGGTCTCAATTGGATCTATATTGTAGTCGAATTTGACTACAAATTGAGCTTGATTCAAATCTTAATTGTTGAAAAATTCAGGCTTAAATTAAACTTACCCAAAATAGGCTAAGTACGCCAGATATTTTTATAAATAGATTTTTAAACCAAATAAATCCTTACAAATAGATGTTTGGTCGAATTTTTCTTACAAATAAGTTCTCAAAAAGAAATTTTTATAGATTTTTATGAAAAGGTCTATAAAAATGTTCAAATTTATATTAACCCCCATAAAGTTTAAGGTTTGCAAATAGACCCCTCAAAGATTAATAACTAGAAATTAAGCTTTATAAACTCTAGGATTTGCAAACAAATCCTTTAAAAATTTACCGTTATCGATGAATCCTTGGAATTATCAATTTTTACAAATAAACTCTCCACAAAATATGAAATTATGAACTTAATATTTAAAAATATAGAAATAAACCTCTTGAAGATTTTTATTTGCGAATAAGTCTAAAATTTTATTATTTTATAAATAAAATTTTATAGAAAGGATTTTGAGAGTTTTAAATCTTCACAAACAAGTTGTTATAGTTGATTTTATAAAAAGATCCTTGAATGTTATGAAATTATAAAGCAGGTATAATTTTTCAAAAAAATTATAAATAACCCTATTATTTTGTGATATCAAAGAAATGATACAAAATTTGAAAATCTTATTGATTTCCATCAGATTTTATCTACATTCAAATCAAAGCAATAATCATCCATAACCAATTCAAATAACCAATCGTCATTCATATTCATGATTCAAAATTTTGAATGAAGATCTATCTAATCTCAAGGTGCCTATAAAAAACCTAGAGCAGGAGATCAGGAAAATCAAAAATTGTGCCACAATGAAATGAGAAAGAAGTAGTTAATTAATGAGAAAGAAAAGTGAGAATTCTTTACTCATCTTCGTTTCTTTCCATTTGTCCTTTGTGGCCTCCTTCTGTGTATTCCCATAAGGCACCCTACTATAGTGTTGCCCTAGTCGAAGACCTCTTGCCACTCTACCCTCCTGCTAGGATCCTTGGTACACCTCCCAGCTTGCCCGAGCTTGGACTACTGGGCTCGAGGGTTCGGTTGTCTGAACCTAGATGCCAACCTAGTCCTCACCGCCTGAATTTAAACCCCTACCTAGGCCTTAGCGGTCTCATTGCTCTCCTCCACTATGCTGCCTGTGGCTAGGCCACTATCGCTGCCCATTCCCCACCGTGCGCACATGCACGCCACTACCGAAAGCTAGACCACTACCTCGCTGCCTCTTTCTTGTTCCCACCACTATAACTCCTAGTTGCCTTCTCGTTGCTTGCAGCCTCACCATTGCCTACCTTGCTAGTGTCATTGACCTGAAATCACCTTGAGTGTGCCACCCTTACCGTGCCATTGGAGATCTGAGCTACTATGCTACTATGGCTTCCCAAAGCTGTTACACCATCGTAGTTGCCACGCCTTGTTGGTGCTTCCCCTTGTAGCCACCGCAAGATCGAATTTGACTAGAGCTTGCTAGATTTAGATGTGAAAAGGGGATGGTGCAGGCTTGAAGATCGAGGTCTTGCAGTAGAAGAAGGACACGAAGATGGGATCCGTGAGCTTGAATCACTTGAAGAAGCTTATCTCTAGGGTTCTAAGAAGGAACTGAAAGGAGGAAGAAGATGAAGTAAAATAAAATAATATTAAAAGAAAGGAAAGTTGTTGTGAGCAAAAAATGGAAAAACAAAAAAAAAACATTTCTTGCTAAAAAAAGGCAAATAATCAAAAAATGAAGAAAAAGGGAAGGCATATGTAAGGTGATTTGTGGGTAAGAAAGAATTTTATTTTATTTTATTTTATCTTGTTTCTCTTCTTCTATCTTGATTTGCATGTCCCATGCACCAATCACTTTCAAGCTTAAGAGATTCCTTCAAGAACTCAATTGTTTATTGTGGTCCAAGAGATTTCTTTGAAAACCTAACTACATGGCTTTTAGGCCTAAGGGATTCGTTTAAGAATTTGACTACTACACTTTGGTCTAAGGGATTCTTTCAAGAACCTAACTGCCTCATTTTTGGCCTAAAGAATTCCTTATGGAATCTGACCTCCTCATTTTTTCTTCAAAAATCTAATCGCTTCACTTTCAAGTCTAATAGGTTTTTTTAGAAATTTGACCATCTCACTTTGACCTATGAGATTTCTTTGAAAATTTGAACATTATATTTTTGGCCTAAAAGATTTCTTCAAAACTTGAACGTCGTATTTTTGCCGTAAGAGATTTCTTTGTGAACTTGAGACCCATATTTCTGACCTAAGAGATTCCTTTGAAAAATTAAATGTTGCATTTTTTTGGCTTAGGGGATCCCTTCAAAAATCTAATTTTCATAATCTTAGTCCAAGAGATTCCTTTGGGAACATGAACGCAAATAAAAAAATTCAATTAATTTGATTAGAACCAAAAATCAAGTCTATGTTGTCCTTTGTAGTTTTGATAATGAACAAACTTTATATTTGATCATATCTTGAGCATGTGTAGCTTGTAGTCAAGTCGAGTCTAAAATTAAGATCAAGCCCATTTGAAAGCATCAAGTGTAGATGAACATGAAGATGAGATATGATAGTGGATCAACAAACAAAAGTTGAAGAATTGAAGATGGCTTAAGAGATCATCAAGTCGGCTCAAAAGGTTTAGACTTTTTATTTATTATTTATGTCAAAGATTTATACTTGAATCCTTAGTTTAAAGCTCTAACTCTCAAACTTATTTTGGAATGTCTTCACTAGCCTAACATTTTATCCAAGATAAGTTATGAGAAGATTTCAAACTATGAGACTGAAGTTACAATAAAATAATAATTTTTTTTATTAACTTCGGATGTTCGAATTTCAGGGTTTGGATACTTAGCTCAAGCAGAAATACCTCTGGGATTACTAATAACTTCGGATGTCGAGAATCTCAAGTTTGGATGCCAGACAATCAAAGCCTATAAAATTCAGTTTTCTCAATTTTCTGGGATTAGTCATTTGGTATAGTTTTGTGTTGCCCAAACTTGCTTGGTTCAAATGCCCAAACTTGATGACTGGACATTTGAATACATGACATCATTTATAATAGCTAATTCAATTTCAACCGTTGGGATATTTCCAATGTCTAAACCTATGGTCTGGACACTTGAACTTGGTAGAGTATAATAGGTAACGACTAGCTCTCTCACCAACGGGTATATAAGGGCTTGGAGATTGTTCAATTTAGAACTTTTATATTCTTGAGTATCTCTCTGAGGAAGAATAAACCTTCCCAATCTCTCTAACCTCACAAGAACTCTAACCTTAGAATTTACTTTCATATCTTCTGACCCTTGTACTCTTTCTGAGAGGTTATTATAGAGAGATAATTTGTATTTTATTTTTATCGTCTTTGATTGTAAGCACTCTTATAGTCTTAGGAGTGTGTGAGGGACAAACCTTAGGTATAAAAGTTGATTCTTGCTGGTTAGAGCAAGAGTTGTACGGGTGTGGTTTCACTCGAAGGAAGTGGCACTCATGATTTGTGAGTTGGTGTAAAGGCTTGACTTTATCTCAAAAAATTATGACTCTAGTGGGAGTCCAAGTCCTCAAGATTAATGCAAGATCATGGAGTAGGCACAATTTCTTATCAAATAATATAAAAATTATGATGCTATCTTTACTTTTCTTTATTTTCATTATAAGCACTTGTAATTCATTTTCTTACTTGTGAATTAGTCACAATTTGCATATTGATTTGTGAATTGGTTTTCAAGTGTGAAAAGTTATTATTATTCTTTATAAATCTAATTCACCCTCCCTCAGGCTGTCATTTTGGGTTTTAGTCTAAACCTAAATCAAAATTAAAATGATGTCCAAACTTAAACCAACATCAAAATTAGGTCTAAACTTGAACCAAAACCAAAATTAGGTATAAATCTGAAACAAAACCAAAATCAGGTTAAACTTGAGCTAAAACCAAGTCAAACCTAAACTAGAACTAGGTTGAACCAAAATCTGAACCTAGTTGAATCTGAACCAAAATTAAGTTAAACCTAAACTTGAGCTAGGTTAAACCTAAATTTGAAGCAAAATTAGGTCAAACCTAAATTAGAACTTGGTGGAACCTAAGCCAAAACCATGTTGAACCTAAAGCATAACCAAGTCAAACCTAAGCTAGGACTAGGTTGAACCAAAACTAGAACCAAGTTGAACCTAAACTAGAATCAAATTGAAATTCAACTAGAATCATGTAGGGCTTGTACCCAAAGCAATTAAGGTTTGAACCCAATCCTAATAATGATCCAATATGGTTCAAACCCAAACCTAATAAGGGTCCAACATGATCCAAACTCAAATTCATTAAGGAATCAAACTGAAACCAAATAAATGTCCAACATAAGCCAAACCTAGTTAACGAATCAAACCAAGATCCAATAAGAACCCATTAATGGTAGGATCCAAGATCTATTAAGGATCTAGTAAGAACCCATTAAGGGTTGGATCCATGATCCATTAAGGATTCAATAAGAATCCATTAAGAGTTGGATCCAAGATCCATTATGGATCCATCAAGAATCCATCATAGCTAATCTAAGATCCATTAAAAATCCATTAAAAACATATTAATGGTTGGATCCTACATCCATTGAGGATCCAATTAGAACCCATTAAGAGTTAGATCTAATATGAGCCTATTAAGGGTTGGATTCAATATCCATTAAGCATCCAATAAGAGCCCATTAAGGGTTGGATCTAAGATCCATTAAGGATCTAATAAGAACACACTACGGGTTGGATTCAAAATTCATTAAGGATCAAATAAGGACCCAACAAGGATTGGATGCAAGATCTATTAAGGATCCAATAAGAAACCAATAAGGATTGGATCCAAGATCCAATAAGAATTTAATAAGAACCTGCAAGGATTGAATCCTAAATCCATTGAGGGTCTAACAAGAACCCAATAAGGATCAAAACCAAGGTTTGATGATGTTCCATTAAATAGCTCAAACTTGATCTAAATTGAATCAAACCAAGTCAGATTTGAAACAAAACCATGTCCAAACATCAAATTGAATCGAGTTAGATTTGAACCAAAATCAAGTTTGAATATTGTATTGAATCAAATCAGTTGTGAACCAAAACCAAGTCTAAATATCAAATTGAACCAAATCAGATTTAAACTAAAATCAAGACTAAACATTAAATTAGATCGAATCAAATATCAGCTAAAACCTAATCCGAATTGAATCAAGCTCAAATCAAGGAGATTTAGTTGACAACAACATAAGATGTTGACAACATCTCAAATTGAATTGACAACAGACTGGGAAAAAGGGTCATCAATTGTAACATCATAGATGGTTAGCATAAGCTAAGGTCACTAACCATTTTAAACAAAACTAAAAAAAAGCTTGAACTCACTTAATCTCTCAACTAAATAGTGTGTTCAAAGAAAGTTTATTGAAACAAGCATAAAAATTTCTGGTCATACTTCAAACTTAATCAACAATAAGCCAAAGTGTCTATCAATTATCAAATTGAGAACGATTAGCATAAGCAAAATACCACTAATCATTCTCTCAAATTAAATCAAACTAAGATAAGTTTGAACTCACTGGGTTAGTCAACCAAACACTGTATTTAAAAGAAATTAATTGACACAAGCATAAAGACATTGGTGATGCTTAAAATTTAATCAACAATAAGCCAAGAAAGACCATCGATTATCAAATTGAGAATGATTAGCATTAAGCCAAAGCCATTAATCATTCTCTCAAATTAATCCAAATTAAGGTAGATTTGAACTCGCTTGGTCAGTTAGCCCAATGACATATTCAAAAGAAGTTAACTGACACATACAAAGATGTACATGACGCTTCAAATTTAATTGACAACAAGCTAAGAAAGATTGTCAATCATCAAATCATGATGGTTAGCATAAGCTAAGACTGCTAATCACTCTCTCAAATCAAAATTGAACTAAAGATAGACTTGAACTCACTTAGTCAATTAGCCAAACGCGATGTTCGAAGGGAGTCAATCTACAACAAGCATAAAGCCATTGGTAACACCTCAAGTTAACCAACACATACACAAAAGCTATTGGTGGCACTTTTAACTTAATCAATAACAAGTCAAAGAGAATGTCAATTATCAAATTGAGAATGATTAGCATAAGATGCATGTGTTAGTCATTCTCTCCAATTAAACTAAATTAAAGTAGAATTGAACTCACTTTGTCAGTTAGCCAAATGCTATGTTTGAAGAAAACTGGCACAAGTATGAAACCATCAGTGAGATTTTAAATTTAATTGATATAAGCCAAAATAGCCATCAATTGTCAAATTGAAAATAGGTAGCATAAGCTAAGGTCACTATTTATTCTCCTAAATCAAAGATCAAAAGAAGTTAAGTGATAATAAACAGAAAGCTACTGGTGATACTTCAAACACCAATAGCATTAACTAATATGAGATAAGGTTGTTAGCCACACCCTAAAATTAAATAAAGTTTTCAGCACCCACCAAGGAATAAACAAACCACCTAAGTTAACTTCTGATCAAGCCTAACGGGAGTAGGGTAGTGGTGAGCATCAAGCCTTTCCCAATCAATTTCTTAAAATAATGATATTGTATTTTTTTTCTTTGTGTCTCTATTTTATTAGCTAATGTTTCTTACTTTATAAGGTTCCTAATGATTGTTAGAGTAATTAACAATAGGGGTCTATGCCTGTTGGAAGCCATGTTCCCTCAATTTCTGATTGCACACTCAAATCCACCAAAATTTTGTTTGTAATTTCAAAATTACTTATCAGGTGTCCTTTAGCTATCTCAGGTTGTTGTTTGTGACTCCACAAAATTTGACATGCTCGATGGGACATGATTTCTCCTCTAAGTGTCGAAACGCAATTAATATAAAGACATACTAAAGAAGAAAAATTAGAAACTAATAATTGATTCATTATTTTTCATTATAGGAAAGCGAAGATGACATCATCAAATAATTTTCTCACACCAACTTATGCCATCATCTTTGGTGAAGAGTCCAAAATATACTTTCCACAACCAATAATCACTGTTTGGGTAATTGGAGTCCATATAAGCTATGAAACTATGCCTAACTCCATCCAATTTATGCATGGTGCTTTTGCTTTCACTAATAGTGTTATTGCTACCGTTCTTATTGCTTTTACTATCACTAAAACTGAGTTGGTTGATGTTTCAATTACCCAATATGGATTAACTTCTTGCCTCCCATATGGGTGGGAGAAACTAAGACCACTCAAGGAGCAAAGGCCAAGTCTGTCCGTTCACAAAGGTCAAATTCCAAGGGGCAAAGGCGGAGTCCATCCATGGGGCAAAAGCCAAACCTAGATGGTATAATTTCTGCCTAAGAAAAGGGATATTTGTGCCAAATTTGTAGTAGGAAAGAGCCAAATGGTTGCATGAGCTTCAAAAGCAGAAAAAAAAGATTAGCCTATGATGGAATGTCTAGTCAAATCAAATTTAACTAGTTAAGTTTGTGTTCCATACTTCTTGAGGCAAAAGATAAAACCCTAAAAATCCACTGAAAGAAATGCAAAAGAAAAACAGAAAAAAAAATTTCTCGATATTTCGGTGAACTACTTTCTATCCTAGAGATAAGATCATTGAAGTGAAAGGAAAATATTTGAAGAAAACAATGGTCAATGATGAAATATGGTGGAGTTAAAGGTCTTTGCACCTCCTCCACCCACTAATGCCCTAAATTAACTTTAGGAAAGCAAGCTTAGAAATATGGCAACCAATCTTAAAATAACTAGAAACCTATTAGGAAGATTGCCTCAAAAATAAAGGTGCAATGATCAAATAATAATCTCTCAAAAATCTCCTTCTAGAGGCAAGAGATCACTCCCAAATAAATAAATGGAAAATAAAGTCCAAAATGTACAAATCTCATATTAAAAATCAAGCCAAGAGGGAGTAAGAATTGGTTGGCATTCATGAGCTTGCAAACCTAGATCCTCCAAAGAGGAATGAGATTGCTAAGTCAAAACAAAATAAAAGACAAAAAAAGAGAGACAGAAAATTGAATCACATGCCAAAATTAGAAGGACTAACTTAGGCTTATCTCGGTGTATTATTGATCAAGAAAGATCACCCAAAGAGTAAGTATCAAATGATATCTGTAGTTATGTAAACCTTGGAAATTAAGGTTGAAGAGCAAGCAAAGATCAAAATCATAGTCAAAGAACAACTAATTAATGGAAACATTATGAAAGTAATGAAGTTGCTAGAAAAATATATTCCTAAATAAAATATTGAACTAGAAAAATGGTCAAATGGCAATTGGTGACCTACCATATTCTAACAGAAAAAAAATCATGCTTAAAATTTAACAAGCCAAATTAAGTAAAAATTTTTAATTAAAGATGAAATGATATACCACCTGTCTACTAAAACATTTCAAAAATGATAAAAGAAAGAAATATTTAGAAACTTTTTGGAAAGAAATAAAGTGATTGAAAGAAAATAAAGAAAAGAAAACTAGGCTAATGAAATAATGATGAAATAAGAAGATAAATATAAATACATACGCCTTGCATCATAATCAAAATATGTTAAAAAAATATCACTTCATAGATTACTTCTTTCAAAACTCATGAAGAAAACTAAAAGATGAATTTTCAGTCTGAGATGCTACAATTCGACAAACATTTATCTAGGCATCTGCTTATTGATCTATTTGATTGTTATAGTACCTCCTACTCCAACATGTTAGTATGACATTCCAATAGATGAGCCCCACAAAAACAACTTCTTGCTCCATTCTCTGCTCTATCTCTCTTTACAAGATAAGAAATACCAAGTCATAGTATGCATGATGAGGTGAAGCTTCAGGATTATCCTAAGGATAACCCTACACATAACCAAAGTTAAATTGCTTTGAGCAATAAGTTAAGTCATCAATTACTATATAAAAGGATCAAGATTGGGGCCAAATCTTTCCCTTTAGCCTTTGATTTTGAAACCCCTCCAATATAAGTTGGGATTCCCTCTCCCAACTATTTCTAAATGACAATCCTCCTCACTATGAATACAGGACTATATCCTACTAGAAAGGAAAGGTGGAATTCCTTTTGATTAAAATATGGTATTTTTTTTGAAAAAATAAACACTATACTTCTTTGCTATTACATGCAAAAATGAAAATAATGCCAAAATACCTACAACTAAGGCATTAGAAAACATGTGATATTTTTCTCCTAAAAGCTCATGACGAGGATAGAGGACATATTGCCCAAGCATTTCACAATGAATGCTTGATCAAACATTAAATCCATTCTTTTATAAAGGGGGATGGAAAAGTAAAAGTCAAATATCTCTTCATTTAAAAAAGCTTAAGGTTGAAGGATTTGGAGTAAACAACTAAAACTATTTTGCATGGAAAATTGAGCCTACAGCTATATGACAAATTAAAACCACTTTCACATGACAAATTAAGGTCCATTTATAACATTGCGATCAAGTCTGCATCATGTGGCAATTAAAATCCATCTTGCATAGTGATCAAGCCCATATTTATATGGTAAATCAAATCCACTTTCACGGGATAAATTAAATCTACTTTCATGTGACAAATTAAAGTTTATTTTTCTTGGTGAACAAGTCCATATTTAAATAACAAATCTAGTCCATTTTCACATGGCAAATTAAGTTCAATTTAAGTGGCCATAAAGTCCAGATCTATATGGTAAACAAAGTCCATTTTTATGTGACAAATTAAAGTCCATTTTGTACAATGATCAAGCTTGTATCTACATGGCAAATTAAGTCTATTTTCACATGTCAATTCAAGCTCACTCCAATGTGGCAAATTCAATCTACTTTCACATGGCGATTAAGCTAACTTTTATATAGAGAATCAAGTCCACTATCACGTAGCAAATTAAGTCCATTTTTACATAAAATATTAAGTCCACTTTCACATAGCAAATCAAACTTACTTTCACATGATAAATTAAGTTTACTTTCATGTGATAAATTAAGTCCACTTTCATATGTCAACTAAGTCCATTTTGTATGGCAATCAAGCCTGCATCTTCATAGTAAATTAAGTCTATTTTCATATAGTAAATCAAGTCTATTTTTAGATGGTATATTAAGTCCATTTTTACATGACAAACTAAGTTTATTTTGCATCACAATCAAATTTACTTTCATGCGGAAAATCAAGTCCACATCTTCATGGCAAACCAAATGTATTTTTACATGGAAAATCAAGTTCACTTTCAAAGGACAAATTGAATCCACTTTCACATGGTAAATTAAGCCCATTTTGTATGTCGATCAAGCCTTGATCTTCATGAAAAACAAAGTCCATTTAAATGTGGCAAATTGAAGTCCATTTTGTGTGGTGCTTAATCTCACATTTAAATAAAAAATTAAACCCACTTTCATACAATCAAACCTGCATTTATGTAGCAAACTAAGTCCACTTTTACATGGTAAATTAAAGTTAATCTTGTATGGCGATCAAGCCCATATTTATATGGCAAATCAAGTCCACTTATGCATAGCAAATTGAAGTCTATTTTGCATGACAATCTAAATTTGCATTTAAATAATAAATTAAGCAAACTTTTATATGATGAATTAAGTCCATTTTGCATAGCAATCAAGTCAGCATTCATATAATAAACTAAATTCACTTCCACAAGACAAATTAAGATTCATCTTGGATACCAATCAAACACATATTTACATGGCAAATCAAGTTCATTTATATGTAGTAAATTCTGCATGGTGATCAAGCTCATATTTAAAAGATAAACCAAATCTACTTACCTATGTTGAATTAAAGTCCATCTTGTGTGGCAATCAAATCCGCAATTACATGGAAAAACATGTCCATTTATATGTAGGAAATTAATGTGTGGCAATTAAGGCTACATTTAAATGTCAAACGAAGTCTACTTTCACATTGTGAGTTAAAATCCACTTCACGTAGAGACCAAACCTACATTTAAATGATAAATTAAGTCCACTTACATGTGATAATTTAAAATCTATTTCGTGGCAGTCAAGCATGTATTTTAACGATAAATTAAGTCCACTTCTGCATGGTAAATTAGAACCCATGATTGAATGGTAAATGAAGCCTGTATTTATATGGCAAATTAAATACACTTTGACACTACAAAATTTGATTCACTCCCACATGGCAAATGAGCCTATTTTATGTGGCAAATTAAGTCTACTTTCATGTGACAAAATATAATCCACACCCACATGGTGAATAAGTTTATTTTATATAATAAATTAAAGTCCATTTTGTATGGCGATCAAACCCACATTTAAATAGTAAACTAAATCCACTTTTATGTGAAAAATTAAAAATCATTTTGTGTGGTGAATTAAGCCCTTATTTATATGGAAAATTAAGTCAATTTTTATGTCATAATTTAAAGTCCATCTTCCATGGCAATGAAACCTGCATTGGAATGACAAACTAAATCAACTTACACATGGCAAATCAAGCTGACCCCATGTGGTAAACTAAGTCCATTTCTATATGCCAAATTCAATTGACTTTCACATGACAATCCAGCCTGCATTTATGTGGAGAATCAAGTCAGCTCTTATGTGGCAAAACAAGTCTACTTCCACATGGTAAATTCAATCCACTTTTGTGTGGTGATAAACATGCTTTTATGTAGAGCAAGCCCAGTTTCATGTGGTAAATTCAATCTAGTTTCATATAGCATTCATGCCTGCTTTTATATGGAAAATCAAATCTACTTCTATGTGGCGAATTAAAGTAGATTTTGCATGGTGACTAGGTCCACATTTAAATAGCAAACTAAGTTCACTCCCATATGGCAAATTAAGTCAATTTCGCATTTTAATCACACCTATATTTAAACAGCAAACCAAGTCTGATTTCACGCAGCAAATTAAAATCTATTTGACATCGTGATCAAGCACGTATTTAAATAGCAAGCCAAATTCACTTCCACATGGCTATTAAAATTCATTTTATGTGATGATTAAACTCGCATTTGAATAAAAAACGAAATCCACTTTTATGTGGTAATTTAAAATTCATCTTGTGTGGCAAATGAAGTTTGCATTTATATGGCAGTTGAAATCCATCTTCATGTGGTGATTAAAATCCATTTGTGTGGCAATCAAGCACACATTTGAGTAGCAAACTAAGTCCACATGGTCCATTTTGTACCGCAATCAAGTCTGCCTTTAAATGGTAAACCAATTTGACTTTCATGTGATGATTAGAATCTATTTTACGTGATGATTAAGTTCATATTTAATTGGCAAATTAAGTCAACTTTTATATGATAATTTAAAATTCATCTTGCGTGATGATGTGTTGAGATGACAAATTAAGTTCACTTTTATGTGGTGATTAAAATCAATTTCCATGGTGATAAAGCCCATATTTAAATGGTAAACTAAGTCTACTTATATGTGGCAAACTAAAGTTTATTTTGCGTGGTCATCAAAGTCACATTTAAATGGAAAAGTAATTCCACTTTCATGTAATAAATCAAGTCAGTGTCTTTATCACAAATCAAGTCTACTCTGATATGACAAATTAAAGTCTATTTTGTATTGTGATCATGCCTGCATTTAAATGTCAAACTAAGTCTACTTTCATGTGGCAAATCAAAGTCCATTTTGTGTAGCAATAAAGTCTGTATTTATATTGCAAACCAACTTCACTTTCTGGTGGAAACTTCCATCTTGCATAGTGGTCAAGTCTGTATTTTCATGGAAAACTAAGTCCACTATTTTGGGTCCAGCTTGGAACGTGATTTGGATGAGTGGCTTGAGAAAGGCGCATACCCCAAACAGCACACCCCTACTACAATGCTTTGGATTTCCTAGATCTTTGGGTGACCAACAAATAAAGACATGGTGGCAAATTGAAGTAGAAAGAAGAACGTCCAACCCTAGGTTAGTCCCTCACGTGATAGGAAAGAGCTTGAGCAACATATTGATGGGATTTGGTATGATACTTATGAGATTGATGATATTGATATTCAAATACTTCTTCTTAGAACATATTGATTTGATCCCATATGTGGGACCGCCACCCAATAGCATGTTGCCATTTCCCCAAGGGTGCCCTAAAGTTCATCTGCTAAACTGTAGTATGGAATCATCCCCCAAGTCAACCAAAAAGGCCAGGCATCGTGACACAATCCATGACAAAGGACATGTTAAAATGGATAACTAGGACATGAGGCATTAGTTTGTCTATAAGGCAAAATAAGTCTATTTTGCATGATGATCATACCCATATTTTTAGGTAAATGAAGTCCACTTTCACATAAAAAATCAAGTCCACTTTCATGTAACACTTCAAGCCCATTCTCACGTGATGAATTAAGTCTACTTTTACGTAGCAAATAAAATTTATTTTTACATAATAAATAAAGTCTACTCTCACATAGCAGGTCAAATCTATTTTCACGTAGCAAATCAAGTTCACTCTTACATGATAAATCAAGACTACTTTTATATGGCAAGCCAAATTCACTTTCGTATGGCAAATTAAGTCTACTCTTATGTGATGAATCCAAGTCCACTTACACATGGTAAGTAATGTCCACTTACAATATGTGGTGAATCAAATTAACTCTCACATTGTAGACATAGTCAACTCTCAAAGTATTGACACGGGAACTATATCCCTAAAAATTATTTGCACCCTCTTCTCTTATCAAAAATTGAGAAGAGGATGTGAAGGGGCACTTTCTTTGGGTGATTTTTTTCAAAATTAGATTCGATAGGAATTTGACCAAAATCAGAGATCGAATGACACCAGATTATAGCCCAAAAGTTTATCTAAATTGGAGCCAAATTGTAGTTGAATTTTACCAAAAATTGAGTTTGATTCAGATATTAATTGTTGAGAAATTCAAGCTCAAACTAAATTCAACCTAAGTGGATTGAGTGGGCTAGATATTTGAACCAACATTAGGCCCAAATTTTATAAAAATTTGGGCCAAAATGAAGAAATATGAATTTTTATAAATAGATCTCTAAACCAAATAAAAACTTATAAATTAGTCCTAGCCTAATTTTTCTTTTAAATAGGTCCATAAAAATCTTTAAATTACATATTGACCCCTTGCAAAATCTAAAGTTTACAAATAGACTCATCAAATATTAATAATTAGAAATTAATCTTTATAAAATCTAGAGTTTACAAATAAATTCTTCAAAAATTAATATTTATAGATGAATCCCTGAAATTTTTAATTTTTATAAATAAGTCCTCCATGAAATGTTAAATTAAAATTTTAATATTCATAAGTTTATAAATAAGCCTCTCGAAGATTTTTATTTGTGACCAAGTTAAAAAATTTATTATTTTGTAAATAAAATTTTATAGAAAGGACATTGAGGGTTTAAATTTTTACAAACAAGTCCTGATGGTTAATTTTATGAAAAATCATTGAGATTTATGAAATTACAAACTAGTCTTTTGAAAAAATTATAAATAACCTTCTATATTTTGTGATATTAGGGAATGGTAAAAAATTTGAAATCTCATTGATTTCAGCAATATTTTACCTACATCCAAATCAAAATAACAAATAATCATCCATAGCTAATGCAAATAACCAATGGTCGTCCATATCCACGATTTAAAACTTTGAATGAAGATCGATCCAATCTCAATAAACCTATAAAAACATAGATTCTCGCAAACAAAAGAGGGTTTCGATAGTGGGAGATTAGGAAAATCAGAGATTGAGCCATAGCAAAATGATGAAGAAGTAATCAATCAATGGGGAAGAAAAGTATGAATTATTGATCATCTTCATTTCTTCCATTCTCTCCTTTGTTGCCTCATTCTTTGTGTTCCACAAGGCACCTTGCTAAACTACTACCCTCGTTGGAGACCTCTCATTGCTACACCTTCTTACTCAGATCCTGCAATACACCCTCCCATGTGCCTAAGCTTGGGTGACCAAACCCAAGGGTCCAGTCACCCAAACCTAGATGCCGCCTTGCTCCTCATCGCTCAAATCTACCTACACCTAAGTGGTGTCGCCATTCTTCTCCACCATGTTGCCTGAGGCCAAGCCACTATCATGGCCCATTTCTTGCCCTATGCACATGCACCACTATGGGAGGCTGCATAGCCACCTCACTAGCTCTTCGTTGCTCCCATGACTGCACCAAGCTACCAACTCTGCTCTTAGTTGCCCTCTCACCACCTGCAGCCTCACTGTCGCCCACCTTGCTAGCAATACTAACACAAAAATGCCCCTAGTACCACCACCACTACTGCACCACTAGAGATTTGAGTTGTTATCACTTGTGGCATCATCGAGCTATTGTGTCGTATAACTATCACGCCTCACTAGAGCTTCCCCTTACAGCTACTGCAAGGCTAAATCTAGCCAAAGCTGGCTGGATTCAGCCATGAGAAGGGGAGGGCATGTGCTTAAAGATCAAGGCTTCACGGCAAAAGAAGAATGTGGAGATAGGATCCATGAGTTTGAATCACTTGAAGAAGCTTATCTTTAGGGGTCATTTGTTTCCAGATCAAGGTCAGGATCATTCCGGACTGATCGGTCTACCATCCAAACACCAAAAATTTGACCAGACTAACATTATATAATTTAATTAAATAATAAATGGGAAATGACTAAAATGCCCTCGGTGCATCTCTATCGTCCGATCTCAATCCTGCCACGCTCCAACCACGAAACTCTAATTATAAAATCATCTTCTTCAATGGCTGCCGCAGAACATCCTCCTCTCCTTCACTTGTGCCGCTCGCTCGTCTTCTTCATCCTCCGTCACGTAAAAAAACCCTATTCATCTTCTTCATCCTCCAACACGATGAAACCCTATTCGTCTTCTTCATCCTCCACGCCGGCAACTCTTGATCTCACTCTAGCCACAATGAAACCCTAATTTCATCCTCTTCATCCTCGGCGTCGGCAACTCTCAATCTCACTACAACGACGGTGACTCATCCTCGGCGCCGGCAACTCCCGATCTC
This sequence comes from Trichopus zeylanicus subsp. travancoricus, assembly GCA_005019695.1. Taxonomy (NCBI): domain Eukaryota; kingdom Viridiplantae; phylum Streptophyta; class Magnoliopsida; order Dioscoreales; family Dioscoreaceae; genus Trichopus; species Trichopus zeylanicus. The sequence continues at coordinate 703,467 of RXID01021777.1, read as the reverse complement.
GCTCTAGTGACGGTGAAACCCTAATTTCATCCTCTTCATCCTCGGCGCCGGCAACTCCCAATCTCGGTCTAGCGACGGTGAAATCCTAATTTCATCCTCTTCATCCTCGGTGCCGGCAACTCCCGATCTCGCTCTAGCGACGCTGAAATCATAATTTAATCCTCTTCATCCTCGGTGCCGGAAACTCCCGATCTCGCTCCAGTGACGCTGAAACCCTAATTTCATCCTCTTCATCCTGGGTGCTGGCAACTCCCGATCTCGCTCCAGTGACGGTGAAACCCTAATTTCATCCTCTTCATCCTCGGTGCCGACAACTCCCGATCTCGCTCCAGCGATGGTGAAACCCTAATTTCATCCTCTTCATCCTCCGTGCTCATCCTCTTCATCCTCGGTGTTGGCAACTCCCGATCTCGCTCCAGTGACGATGAAACACTAATTGGTGTTGGCAACTCCTGATCTCGCTCCAGTGACGATGAAACCCTAATTTCATCCTCTTCATCCTCGGCGCCGGCAACCCCTGATCTCACTCCAGTGAAGCTGAAACACTAATTTCATCCTCTTCATCCTCGGCGCCGGCAACTCCTGATCTCGCTCCAGCGATGCTGAAACCCTAATTTCATCCTCTTCATCCTCGGCGCTGGCAACTCCCGATCTCCCTCCAGCGACGCTGAAACCCTAATTTCATCCTCTTCATCCTCAGTGCCAGCAACTCCTAATCTTCCTCCAGCCACGATGAAACCCTAATTTCATCCTCTTCATCCTCGGAGCCGGCAACTCCCGATCTCGCTCCAACCACGGTGAAACCCTAATTTCATCATCTTCATCCTCCGCGCTGGCAACTCCCGATCTCGCTCCAGCGGAAATAAATCGAGGACACAGAGCGGAGAACGTCCCAGGGGAAGAAGCCCTGGCCGGCGAGGACTTCGTCAAATTTTTGTTGGTGAAGCAAAATTTTGATTCTTCAGTGTATTTTTACAGGTATTTTTCACAAGTTTTGTTTGGCCGAGCAGCGCTCTACACCCTCTCTCTCTCTCATCCACCACTTAATCCGGTGAGCTCTTCTCCCACCTCTTTGGCCTCCCCCACTCTGTCGTCCACCGCCTAATCCGATGAGTTTGTGGACATTTTCAGACAAAAAATTGTATCATATTCTGGACATTGTCCTTGGGTTGAAACAATGATATACTTGTTGTGATTTTAATACAGGAATGGATGCTCAAAATCCACCAATTCGATGAAGTCCTCAAACACAAGGCAAGGGAAAATCAACTCAGCAAGTTGGACAGTCTTCTAGTAAGAATGTACACGCCCCAAATTGGACCATTGATGAGGACACTTTATTTGTTCAGTTACTAATGGAGGAATGCGTTGATGGAAGCAACAAGGGTGGTGATTTTAGAAAGCAATCTTGAAATAAAGTTATGCAAAAATTCAATGAATTATCTATCATGGTACGCGATGTAGACCAATTGAGGTCTAGATGGAAGAGACTGAAAGAAAGGTATAATGACTTTCAATTTATGAAGAACAAGAGTGGATGGACATGGGATTATGATAGCCATAGGCCAATAGTAGGAGATTTGGAAGTAATGAGAGATTTCTTTATGGTATATTACACTTTATGTTGTAACTTTCTGAATACATTATGAAATTTTATGTCTAATACTTTTTTTTAAAGCACAACCTACAATACAAAAATGCCTAGATCATTGAGTTTCCTCAATTTTTTGATGTAGAAATAATGGTGAAGAGCTTAATTGCAACAGGAAGGTGGATGCTGTCATTGAGAAGTGCACCGGCAGAGCCACGTATACGACAAGAGGGATCCGATTCGAGCGACTCACCATTGAGGCAAAACACTGAGGTTGATGACGATCCAAACAATTATAACACTCGAAGGTTGTTTCCTGGTGAGAACCCTACTTCTGGGCCATATGGGAAATGCTCTCTTGAAGGATTCGATGGCAGTAGTGGAAAAAATAGCAAGAGATGTAGTGGAGAGTTCCTGAGAAGTACTAGGAGCAAGTCTGTAGAAACTGCTAATCAGGAGACTATAAACAAGTGGATAGATATTATTGACAAAAAGTATAATGTTTTGGATGGAATATCTGAAGAAGGCTCGTCCCGGAGGTGAATACACCGATGACAAGTATAACAAGTGCTTGACCAAGTTGTTCAGCCTTACTTTTTTTGACACTTCAGAAAGGTTTAAATGCGCTGAATGTCTAAAAGATCCAGTGCATTAGGATTATTTTCTACTAGAGGAGGACCCATTTGGACTGAATTTATGGGTTGAGAAGCGAATAACAGAATATGACATAAACGAAGCACCTAAGGTATGTAAATCATGTCTTTCATCCCCTCAAAACTCGGGTAACTCCAAGTAGGCTATCAGATGATGGGATAATGTATGAGTAGGGTTCCGATCATTTCCCCAAGTGGATCCTCCATAGGTCCTAGGGCAAGCTCCTTGCCGGTACTCGGAACACGCTGTTGCTACTGATTTCTGAGCTATTTGATATGTTTTCTTACTGAATTGTGAGATGTTGATACTTTTCATGGATTTGTAAGTTTTATTGTGTTTGCATTTGGTTGTTCTGTCAGAAAATTTTACTTCTTACTTGCCCTTGATGTCGAAAGGAATCATTAACATGGTGCTTTCTGGTGTATAATTTGATACAAGTCATTGTTTCATGGTTTTATCATAAGTACAATTGAAGTTCGGTGTTTCATTTCTAGCAGCAGCACAAGTATTAACAGCCTCAATCTTATGGAATTGTTATGTTGGAGCGGCAACTAAGAAAGTGTTATTTTTAGTAGAGTTCACTTGGAACTCATACATTTGTGCTCTAGAGTTATCTTGCTTCAGCAAAAGAAAGACCTTGCAGGTACTGCCATTTTTTGATAACTTTGTGATTACTATTTTCCTCTGCTCGTACTTGAAATACACTGTTGCTACTAATTTCTGAGCTATTTGATATGTTTTCTTACTGAATTGTGAGATGCTGATACTTTTCATGGATTTGAAGGTATTATTGTGCTTGCATTTGGTTGTTCTGTTAGCAAATTTTACTTTTTACTTGCCCTTGATGTCGTAACGAATCATTAACATGGTGCTTTCTGGTGTATAACTTGATACAAGTCATTGGTACTGCCATTTTTGATAACTTTGTTGTTACTATAACGTGTATAATTCTTAGCATTTATATTTTTATACAGGTGCTTAATGAGGATGCGAATTGTTGGAAGGCACTTCTAAGTGAATTGGCCTCTTGTGAATGATACATTGGAACTGTGAATGATCCATACTATTAAATTTCTCATTTATCTAGCAACAACTGACATATTCTTTTGACATTTTATCTATCACAGGCTGATTCCAAAAATCGTCCAGTAACTGGGCTTCGTCTATTCTTGGAAGGCAAGAGGAATAACCGGCTGGCACTCCATCTCCAGCATCTTGCATTGCTCCTTGGTGTCTTCCAGCTTTCTGATGGGTCCACCAGCACAGATGACGACGTTGAATCCCTGAACCAACAGGACTACTTTGAGCCCATCAAATGGTCAGTGCTCTCTCACATCTGTACAGCCCCCGTCCAATACAATGGCACTTGCATTGATGACTCTGCCTCCATTGTAACCAAGGCATGGCTAGAAGTAAAGGAAACAACAATGCGAAAAGTGCTCTTCCTCCATCTTGGCTTTTTCAATGTTGTGTCCATAACATTCGAAGATCGGAGTGGGTTGGCCTAGTCAGCCTCTCATGAAAGTCCGGGGTATTGGGTGCTGACCGGCGACAAGCTGTCTGTGGAGGGTGGTAGGATCTCCATCAAGATCAAGGACTTATTGCTAATAGCAATGCTATAGGATGATTTCTGAGGGTTGTTTAATATACTCAACTGTAAAATGTAACTGGACGTGCATGCATTCTTTGTGTGATTTTTTTGTGGTTGTGGATTGCTTTTAGGCCCCTGAATGGGAATTCATTGAAACTGTGTGTAAATCCTCTTTTGTATCCTATTATTTTGAAATTTAAATCATTTGTGTCAAGAAGATATTTCTATCAGCAGATGCTTTCAAAAGTAAATTTCTATATCTCTATTATTTTTGGTGATTCTCTGTGGATTATAATATGTATTTATCTTTGTAACACCAAGATGATACGTCCTATCAATCAAACATGAGTTATCAGTTCGATAACTTTTTGCATGTAAACTTTATTGGAATTTGTCCGATTGATAATCTCTGTCAGTTAGTCTATGTTTATGGACATTGCATCCGCTGTTATACATGTGAGAACTTGTGCCATTAACTTTTCATACTCTCTTTATTTGTTGTAACTGTTGGACATATGACGACTCATGTCATTGGGACTGTAAGTCCTGTGAGGCCTGCAAAAAGCTACCTCTACTAATTTGTCGTGTTTCAAATCCTGTGTCACATGTGATTTCCTCTAAAATTTTGTGGCATGAACCAACTGTTTATCTTTGTAACATCAAGATGACATGTCCTATCAATCAAACATGACTTATCACTCTGGCAATAATTATTTAACTTTATAACATCAAGATGACACGTCCTACCAATCAGACATAACTTATCACTCTGACAAATTTTGCATGTGAACTTATCCTATATCATGTCATGTCTGAGTGATAAGCCAGGTCCTATCAATCAGACATGACCTATCACTTCGACAACTATTTATCATGTGACTCAAGTCAATCTCTATTTATAGGGCGACCTTATTGCGGATGTTATGCCAAAAGTGTGTTTATTTTTGTAACACCAAAATGTCTAATTATGATGACATTCTTGATGATGTGGAGCAAAAAATAGAGTTGTTTGTGGAAGATAACATTTTCGATCAGATACAAGGCTCCTCAACCTATGCGAGAAGAGCTCCTCATCCACTAAATAATCGATCGTTTACTAGGATGGAGGCTATGTATGATTTACTAGGCAATGAAGAATAATATTTTCAGACCTTTAGAGTGGTGCCCCAAGTGTTTCTATAGCTCACTAGATTGCTAGTTGAACAGGGAAGTATTATGTCTACACAACATGTATCAGCTGAATTACAAGTAGGAATTTTTCTTTACTCGATTGCTCGTGGAGTGTCTAACAGAGCCTTGCAACTAGCATTCCAACACTCTATAGATACTATAAGCAGGTACTTCAATAAAGTCTTGCAAGGTGTTATCTCACTGAAAAATGATTGCATACAATTACCGCCTGATGATACTCCCTTCCATCCTGCAATTCTTAATTGAGGAGAAGTGTATCCCTTCTTCAAGGTAAGATAAGTTTCTATAATATTCTCTAAGTAATGCCAACTTAAATTCCAACATATTATGTATTTCATTGTAGGATGCACTTGGGGCTATAGATGGCACCCATATACCGGCGATTGTAAGTCGAGAAATGCAACTTCCATTTCGAGATAGGCATGAGTTGCTTACACAAATTGTTATGCCAGTTATGTCTTTTGATATGAAATTTTTGTACATTTGTAGTGGTTGGGAGGGATCTGCGGTAGACACATGAGTCTTATGAGAATGTTTAATGCGAGGCAATTTCTTCATCCCCGAAGGTGAAATTCATACTCTTGCTTTTCTTTAAACATGAATGATAATGTTCGTAATGATAATCATAGTTTATTTTAGGTAAATACTATCTGGTGGATGTCGACTATGCCAATACTAGCAACTTTCTCGCACCATTTCAAAATGAGCAGTACCTCATCAGACAGTTTGGTCACGGTCGAGTTTGATATTGGAATCCGAAGGACAAGTTTAATCACATACATGCACATCAGTTTGAGAAATTGTGTGGAGAGAATATTTTGCATATTTAAGTAATGATTTCAAATATTTTGCAAAATGCAACCATATCCTTACAAGACACAATGTGCTCTAGTGGTGGCTTATGCTGTACTACATAATTTTATACGTAGAAATTACAGTGAGGACCAGTTGTTTTGTGAGTGTGGGGCTAATGAACGGGTTGATAATAGCACTGAAGAATATATGAAAGCACACAATGAAATAATAGAACCTAACATCCGTATATCACAACGTGAAGTACGAAATGAGAAAATACTTTGAAACCAAATAACTGCAGCTCTATGGGATGCATAAGCGACAGTTTACTCTTTTTTGATATAAAATATCATAATTAAATTTCTGATGTCAAATAAGTTAATAATTTTTTTGTTTCTTATCAATTGTAAGTATATTTAAGATAATTTTCTATAATCATGTTAATAATTTTTCCTATTTTTATTTACTTGTAGAGAATAATATTGTACTTTTTCACGTGAAGCAGTCGCACATGTAGGCGAAGAAGTGGGGAATTAGGCAAAACCTATGCCGGGCTTCGAGGCGAAACCTATGCCGGGCTTCGTGGCAAACTAGGATCTTTCTCCTCGTTGATGCTTTCTTTTCAACCCAGAATTTTTCAGACATTATTCGCTGTATCTTCAGTGTCTTGAAAAATTACTATATATATCTAGCAATAATGTATATTGTGTTCCTCGCTATTTCTTTATGTAAACTCTAATATTAAGATTTTTATGACGTGTTGTAATGTTATGTTTGAAAGCTAAACATATTCTCCCTGTGAATGGCTAACCGATGATTTATTTAACACAGTTTTTGCCTTGGCAACATCATCGGGTAAAAATTACTTTTGATGCACATATAGACGAAAATTTGAAGAAAGGTGATCCCCACAACCTATGATAAACCAAGAATTGCATAATTTGATATTCATTTTTAATGACCATAGTATCATCCACACATCAACATAGTTTCTAGCTTCCAATATTTAAAGGGAAGAAGATTTACAACGATACAAAAGAGTCACTGTCATCACCTAGACATCAATAAAGTTTTCAACTCCCTTCCATTTCACTCTCTACGCTGTCCCCGCCCCGGGACCTCGGTTGTCAAACTCAGTGTAGAAGCAAGTATTCAGCCCAAAGTCGCCGCTCCACGGCATCCACCCATCCGGGTGGATGAAATCTGCAATCTCTGACTGTAAAATGAAGGTCTCAGAGTACTCCTTCGATGGCCGTTTGAGGTAGGTTTGTGTGCTTGTGTGGTTCGAGTAGAAGATAGGGTCTGCGGCGATCGTGCAGTTGTGGAGGATGATGGCGGTGGGCTCCCGCGGTCTTTCTGGCCTTGTGCAGTCACGATGTTCTGCTGGTTGGTCATTGGTTGCTAGACCAGGAGGAGGCAGTTCTGGAAGATTGTAGGGGAGTTGCCGAAGAGGAAGTCAGTGGTGCCAGAGATGGTGCAGTTACGGTAGAACTGGTGCTTGGAGTGGGCATGGAGTGTGTCCTAGTAGCCGTCCATCCTATAGTTGTAGAACATCGTCCATCCAACATCACCACTCTGCTACCCACCATCCATCTATTGAGCAAGGAAGAGAACGCTGAGTAATTGGCAAGGAAGAGAATGATGAGTAATTGGAAAGGAAGAATCCAAGTTCGGCGGTGTAGCTTGTCAAAGATGAAGGGGTCGTGGCGTAACTCATCGAAGACGAACGGCTTATGGCGTAGCCCGTTGGAGATGAACGGCTCACGGTGTACCTCGTCGGAGATGAATAGCTCGCAACGTACCCCATCGGAGATGAACGGCTCGCGGCATCCCTTGTCGGAGATGAATGGATTGTGCTGTACCTCGTCAGAAATGACATAGTCGATGGCGAGGACGGAAAGATATTTAAAGCAGAAGCTGACGGTAAAATGGTCTAGGAAAAATTTGAACCATTCGTTAGTCAGATCAATAACCAAACACTAAAATTTTGACCGCATTATCTTTTTACACTTTAGTCCTTCTTTTAACCTTGACCTTGATCTTGATCCGGAACCAAACGGCCCCTTAGGGTTTTAGGAAGGAAATGAAAGGAGGAGAAAGAAGATGAAGTAAAATAAAAAATAATAAAGAAGAAAAGTTGTTAAGAAAAAGAAAGAAAAAATGAAAAAAAGAGAGGATAGTTTGCTACAAAAAGGGAAAAAATCAAAAAAAAAAGGAAGAAAAGGGAAAGCCCATGTGACGGTGATTAGTAGCCAAGCAAAAAAGTTTTATTTTATTTTATTTTGTTTGGTTTCTCTTGTCTCATCTTAATTTACATGTCATATACACCAATCATTTTCAGGTCTAAGGGATTCTTTTGAGACCCCAACCACCTTACTATTGCTTCTGTGATTCTTTCGAGAACCAAATCATCTCATTTTGGCCTAAGAAGTTCCTTCGAAAACTCGACTATCTCACTTTCAGGCCTAAGGAATCCCATCAGGAACTTGATTGTGTTACTGTGGCCTAAGGGATTCCTTTGGGAACTTCACCACCTCATTTCTGGCCTACAAAAATTTTTCAAAAATCCAAACACCTTATTTTATCCTAAGGGATTTCTTTGGGAATCTAACCATCTCATTTTGGCCTAAGAGATACCTTCGAGAACCCGACTGTCATTTTTCTAGCCTAAGAAATTCCTTCAAAAATCCAAATGCCATATTTCTAGTTTAAAAGATTCCTTTGAAAATCTAGTTGCCATATTCTTAGCCTAAGTGATTCCTTCAAAGAACCAAACTGCAAATCAAACAAGTCAAATAAAATTGATTAAAATTAAAATTAGGTCTAAATTTGAACCAAATCCAAAACTAGGTCTAAACCTAAACCAAAATCAAAATCAGGTCTAAAATTAAACTAAAATAAAGATTAGGTCCAAGCCTAATCCAAAATCAAAATTAACTCTAAATTTGAACCAAAACCAAAATCAAATTAAAACTACTCCAAAACCAGGACTAGGTCAAGCTTGAACCATAACCAAGTCTAACCTAAACTAGAATCTGGTTGAAACTGAACTAGAACCTACTGAAATTTGAACTAGAATCATATCAAACCTAAAGAAGAACTAGGATAAACTTGAATTGGAACATGGTTGAGCCTAAACTAGAACTAGAACTAAGTTGAAGTTAAATAAGAATTTAGTTGAATCTGAATCAGAACCTGGTCGAAGTTAAACTAGAACCAGGTCAAAGTTAAACTAGAATTAGGTTTAACATGAACCCAAATCAAATAAGGTTCAAACCCAATCCTATTAAGGGTTTAACAAGGTTTGAACCCAAATTCAATCAAGGTCCAACATGGTCTGAATTGGAATCCATTAAGGCATTGAACCCAAACCTAATAAAGGTCCAACATGAGTCAAACTCGAACCCATTAAGGGACCGAACCTAGATCCAATAAAAAACCATTAAGGGTTGGATCCAAGACCCATTAAGAATATAATAAGAATTTATTAATGGTTGGATCCAAGATCTATTAGGGATCCAACAACAGCCCATTAAGAGTTAAATCCAAGATCCATTAAGGATCCAATAAGAAGCTTTTAAGGTTTGAATCCAAGACCTATTAAGTATCTAATAGAAATCCATTAGGTGTTGGATCCATTAAGGATCCATTACGATCCCATTAAGGGTTGTATCCAAAATTCATTGAAGATCCAATAACAACTCATTAAGAGTTGGATCCATGAACCAATAAGGATCCAATAAGAGACTATTAAGGGTCAAACCCAAGATCCATTACGGATCCATTAAGAACCCAACAATGGTAGATCCAAGATCCATTAAGGATCCAATAAGAACCAATTAAGCGTTGGATCCAAGATCCATTAAGGAACAATAAGAATGCATTATGAGTTTGGACCAAGGTCCATTAAGGATCTAGTAAGGACCCAATAAAGATTGGATCAAAGATCCATTAAGGATCCAATAAGAATCCAATAATAGTTGGATCCAAGATCCAATAAGGATCTAATCACAACACACAATGGTTGAATCCAAAGTCTAGTAAGGGTCCAATAAGAACTCGATAAGGATCAAAACCATGGTCTAATAAGGATCAAGTCCAAGGTTTGATGGGATCCATTAAAAAGGTTGAACTCGACCCAAATTGAATTAAATCAAGTCAAACTTGAACCAAAATAAAGTCTAAACATCAAACTGAATTAAATTAGATTTAAATCAAGGCCAAGTTTGAACATCAAATTGAATCGAATTAGACTTAAAGTAAAATCAAGTTTGATCATCAAATTGAATCAAATTAGATTTGAGCCAAAACAAAGTTTGAACATCGAATGTAATCAAATTAGAATTAAACAAAAACCAAGTCTAAACATTGAATTAAATCAAATTCAACTCGAGCCAAAATCAAGTCTGAAATAATTTAAGCTCAAAGAAACAGAGTTAGTAATAGCAAGGATAAGCCGTCGATAATATCTCAAATTCAATTGACAACAAACTCATTGATTGTTAAACTAGGGATGGCCAGCATATGTTAAGGCTGCTAACCATTTCAAACCAAATTAAGGCACACTTGAAGTTCCTTAGTAAGCCAATCAAACACCATGTTCAAAGAATGTTCACTAACACAAGTAGAAAAAGTCATTGGTGATACTTCAAAATTAATCAATGACAAGCCAAAAGAGCCGTGATTATCAAATAAAGAATGATTCTCATAAGCCAAAAGTTACTAATCATTCTCTTAAATCAAATCAAACTAAAGTAGGTTTGAACATGCTTAGACAGTTAGCCAAATGCTATGTTCAAAATGAGGTTAATTGATACAAGCACAAAGATATTAGTGATGCTTCAATTTTAACCAACGATAAGCCAATAAAGAATGTTGCTTATTAAATCAAGAATGATTAGCATAAGCCAAAGTTGCTAATCATTCTCTCAAAGCAAACTATACTAAGACAGTCTTGAACTCACTCAATCAATTATCCAAATACCTTATTCAAAAGAAGTTAACTAATACAAGCACAAAGTTGTCTGTGATGCTTTAAATTTAATTGACAACAGGATAAGAAAGATCGTCAATCATCAAATCGAGATGGTTAGGATAAGCCAAGGCAGCTAATCACTTTGTCAAATCAAAATCAAACTAAAGACAAGCTTGAACTCACTTAGTCAATCAAATAAATACCATGTTTGAAGAGAGTCAATGGACAATAACCATAAAGCCATCGTTAACACCTCAAGCTTAACCAACACAAGCTAAAAAACTATTAGTGGCACTTCAAACTTAATCAACAACAAGCCAAAGAGATCATCAATTATCAAATTAGGAATAATTTGTATAAGCTAAAGCTGCAAGTCATCCTCTCAAATCAAATCAAACAAAAGCAAACTTGAACTCGCTTAATCAGTTAGCCAAACACCATGTTCAAAGAAAGTTCACTAGCATATGCATAAAGCCATTAGTGATACTTCAAATTTAGTTAACATAAGCCATAAAGGTCACCGATTATCAAATTAATAATGGTTAGCACAAGCTATGACTGCTAATTATTCTCCCAAAATATCGAAAAAAGTTAACTAACAATAAGCAAAAAGATGCCGATGATACTTTCAACCATAATAGAGTTAATTGATACAAGTGAAGGTAGTCAACCTCACTCTAAAATCAAGTAAAGTTAAAAATAGCAACCATAGATCAAACCAAGCATCTATTCGAGTCAAGTTCCACTCGATGAAGTCCACGGGGAGTGGGGTAGCAGTGAGCATCTCTGAATCCTTTTCATAAAATAAATATATTATGCTTTCTTTCTTCATGTCTATATTTTATTAGCTAGGGTTTCTTACTTTTAGAGGTTCCTAATAATTGTCAGGGTAATTAACAATAGGAGTTTGTACCTATTGAAAGTCATATTCCCTCAATTCCTAATTGTGCACTCAAACTCACCTAAATTTTATTTGTGATTTTGAGATTGTTTCTTGGGGTCTTTTGTCTATCCCGTGTAGCTGATCGTGGCTCCACACCTTTATATGAGACATACAATGAACAAGTATTCAGTGGATCACATCAGCACCATCCAAAATGCCATGATACTCCAAGGAGGTTGGGACTTGACAATGTGCAAGGCTTTCTTGATGATGTTACAAAGCCCAATCTAAGCAAGTAGTGTAGACTACTAAGGCATTTTGTAACATGCTTTGATGATCTGGGAGAAAAGTTCATAGAGAAATTCATCTCTTTGTTGCATTAACAGAAGGATCCCTCTACACTCTAATAATAAAACATAAGGAAGAGCAAAGGCTCAAAGAGTGCCTAGCTCAGTTTAACAAAGCCAAGTTGGAGGTAACCAAATTAGATAACTCTATTGTCCTTGTAGCAACAATAAATAAGATTTAGCAAGCTAAGGTGGCTTGTAAGATGGCATTCTGACCTCCCAAGAGCTTTGTTGAATTTGTCTAACAAGTCAAAGAGCATATTGATGTTCAAGAGATAATGTCAGCTAGAAAGGAGTATGAGAAGAGTAGTAGGCTAAAGAAAGAGCCTACAGAGGTAAAGCCTCCCAAGTCTAAGAAGCAACATAATAAGTGTATAGAACACCGAGTGATTTCTAGGCTTCCACATCTTTGAACAACTCCAGGGCCAAAGCACTAGCTAAAATTGAGCACAAAAATTATTTTAGATGACTATCGTCCCTTCACTTTAACAAAAAAATATTGGATAAAACCAAGTATTGTAGGTTCCACAGGGACCACGGTGATGATATCAATGAGTGTAGGCATCTGAAGGATGAGATAGAGAGGTTGATGAAAGAGGGCCACCTTAGCTAATTTGTCAAATGTAGAGCCCAAGCTAAAGAAGCTCGGGGAAAAGAGCAAAACACCCAGGAATCACCCAAAAGAAACCCCACCCTTGAGTTCTGTAATCCTTCAACAAAAGGGCACCTAAACAAGATTCTTACAAGGCCTCCCAATAAAAGGGAAGCTTTGTCATCAATAAAAAATGCCAAACCATCATTGCGGGGTAGGAGGAGTTGAAAAGACAACATTATAAACCAAACCTTGGAGCTATAGTCTTTTCCACCAAGGACCTAGAGGGAGTATCAGCCCCTTATAATAATGCACTAGTCTTCTTAGCTATCGTAAATGGGTACATCATGCAACATATCATGATGGAAATGGGTAGCTCAGCAAATATGTTATTTATTTGAGCCTATGAACTGATGAAGATATGGCAAAAGTTGAAGCCCAATGTCAAAACACTAACTAGGTTCACAAGCAACTCAATCACCTTACTTGATGTCATCACTCTGCTATTAATAGGGGAGAGAGTCCAAAGAACATTGGGGTAGAATCTGAGTTTGTGGTGCTTTAGACTCATTTAGCCTACAACATCATCTTGTGTCGTTCAGCTCTTGATCAACTTTAAGTGATAATCTTAATTTTTCACTTAATAATGAGGTTTTCAACTAAAAATGGTACTGGTGAAGTGTGGGCTAAAGCTTGGCTAGGAGATGTGAGGTGACCTACAGGGAGGGCAATCCAAGCCGATAGGGGAAGAGCCTAACGGCTAAGGAGACTTGTGGTAGAGATGCTTAGCTGCACTTAACCACTTCCTATCCAAGTCAAGTGAGAAGTGTTTAACTTTCTTCAGGGTATTAAAGTAGAAGTCCAAAATTTGATGAACTTAGGAGTGCCACCAGACATTTAAAGCACTAAATCAGTACCTCTGTAAACATCCTCTACTGGTTGACTTGAACAAGATGGAGCACTTTACATTTATGTGCAGTTTCAAATTAGGCCCTCAATTCAATGTTGGTAAGTGACCGAGGTGGGAAGCAATATCCAATATATTACATGAGTCATGTGCTCACTAGAGTAGAGTTTTGATACCAACTTTTGAGAATCTAGCTTACATGATTGCCTTGGCCACATAGAAGCCTTGGCCATACTTCCAAGAATATCCCATCATGAGAATGACAAATTTCCCACTTAGACATTGGAAAACTCAAAATAGTTAGAGAGATTGCTTAAATGGTCCATCAAATTAAGTAAGTTTGATAATACCTTCGAGGCTCTAAGGCCCAACCTTAGCAAAATTTCATGGTGTATGCTACTTTGTATCCTACAAATTCTAACATTGAACCATGGGAAGTGAGTCAGGGAGTAGAGTCCATGCTATGCTATTGAGTCTGGATGGAAGAATAGTGGAATACTCAATATGAAACACTTGTCCTCAATTTTTGAGTGGCACTAAATGGATCAAAAGGCTAGTGTTGAGCTTTATCCTAATGAAAGGGCTCCTATATAAGAGGTCACTCTCACAATCACTACTTCATTGCTTGATGCCATTCAAAGTAGACTAAGCACTTTAAGAAGTGCACAAAGGAATGTATGGGAGTCATGGAGGTGAAGAAGCCTTAGCTCACAATCTCCTTAGGTAGGGATACTACTGGATGAACATGGCAGCTAAAGTAACCGAGTTCACTACTAAATGAAAGCAGTGCCAAAGACATGCCTTGTTGTACAATAGTCCAGCAATTTGACTTCAGCAAATATAGAATGTGTATCCTTTGATCAGTGGGGGATGGATATTCTAGGCTCATTTTTTCTAGCTTTATGACAAAAGAAGTTCATGGTAGTGGATAGAATCCAAACCACTAGCAATAATTAGTGAGAAGAAAATCTAAAAATTCTTTCGGAAAAACATCATTTTTTGCTTCAGGATATCAAGGATGTTGGCTACTGATAACAAAAAGTAGTTTGATAGTTCAAAATTCAAGGATAGCTATAGCAATTTACATATTGAGCAAAGATTCACCTCGATGGTGCACCCTTAGTCAAATAACTTAGCATAGGTAACAAAATAAATCCTACTTTCAGGATTAAAGAAGCAATTAGAGAGTGCAAAGGGTGCATGGATTGAAAAGCTTCCCCATTACTATGGTCATATAGAGCTTGTCATTGCACAATGATTAGGGAATCCCATTTATGCTGCGATATAGAGTGAAAGTAGTCATTCCAATGGAGATAGGACTTTTGTCACTCCAAACCAAAGCCTACTACCCTGAAGTGAATAAGGCAAACCAAAGCACTAACAATGATCTGCTACTGGAAGTTTGGCAAAAAGTTCACACAAGGATGGCAGAATATCAATGCCTTATAGCTCACTATTACAATGCACAAGTATGAGGCCAAGAGCTACAACTAGGTGATTGAATACTTCCCATGTTGACCTCTTGGATCGAGCTACTAGGAAGCTATCTCTAAAATAGGAAGGATTTTACAAAGTGACTCAAGTTGTGGTGCCAGGAGCATATAGATGGCAAAGTGATGCCCCACACTTGCCACATAGACAATCTCAAAAGGTTCTACCTATGATAATGTGATGGTGCTCGTTACTACCTAAATATATTGTTTCTAGGGTCAAGAAAGAGCTTAGTAACAAGCTATGAGCATGTCTAAATGAAAGACCCGACTCTAGGTTATTGATGTCACCAAGGCAAGCAAAGCTTGGTGACAAGCTACAAGCTTGACTAAATGAAAAAAAATCCAGATCTAGGTTATGGACCTGACAAGCAAAAAAAAAGCTTAGTAATAAGCTATGGGCTTAACTGAATGAAAGATTTGGCTCCATGTTACAAACTTGACCAAGGCAAGAAACCTCAGTAACAAGCTATGCAATTCACTAAATGAAAGACTCGACTCTAGGTTATAAAACTAACTGAGGCAAAAAAAAAAAATTTGCGATAAGCTTGGGGTTGGCTGTAAAAGACCCAACTTCAGGTTACCGACCTAACCAAGGAAAAAGAGCTTAATGAAAAACTACAAACTTGGCTGAAGAGAAAGACTCAGCTCCAAGTTATAGACCTGATCCAAAAAACCTTGGTGACAAGATACATGCTTGACCAAATGAAAGACTTGACTCTAGATTACAAATCTGACTGAGGAAAGAAAAGCTTGGGGACAAGCTGTGAGCTTGATTGAATGAAAGCTAAACATAGGTTATGGACTTGATTGAAGTAAAAAAGCTCAATAACAAGCTAGGGCTTGAGCAAATAAAAGACTTGGCTCTAGGTTATGGACCTAATTGAGGCAAAAAAAAAAAAGAAAAGAGAACTTGATGACATGCTAAGGGCTTGACCAAATGAAAGACCCAACTTCAGGTTATGGACTTGACTGAGGACAAGGAGCTAGATGACAAATTGCACTCTTGACTAAACACCGAATTAAAGGGAAAAAAATGGCAAGCTAAGTTTCATAATTTCAGGTAGAAAGAAAAGAGAAAAGAGGGGGAGGGGGGCAAGAAGGGGGTAGATGATGAATCGAGCTAGTTGTTCATTCTAAGGTAAAACTTGGTTGAATATTTGAAAATCTTAGATGATTAAATCATTTTTGGCTAAGGCTTAATCAAACGAGTTATTTGTCCTGAGATGAAACTTGGACAAGTCATTGACAATTAGTTGTTTCAAACTTTTGAAAATTTTTCAATATAAAATTAGTTTTGACTCGAGTAGTGAAATTTATGCTGAATTTAAACTTAAAAATTTTGGTAATAATTCATGATGGTTAATTTGTTATAGTAAAATTAACACCGAGTTAAAAATTTTGTTAAGTTGTTGCTATATTAGTACAACAAACCATACAGCTTGATCTGAATGAAAACTTAAACTAACAAAATGACATTTTATTAATTTTGGAAACAAGCCTAAAACATAGTGTATCATGCAAAAATATAAAAAATATGATAAGGTACTCATTTCCTTGACCATGGAAGGTCAGCTCCTTCAACAACTTTGATAGTGTCATCATCCTCCCCAAGTGAGAAGCCCAAATTGAGGCCATCTTCCAACTCTTTGTGTTCCTTTTGGATGGGATCATTCTAAATCAGCTCTCCGTACTCCCCCTTGAGGATGATAACACTTTCCTCATTGTATAGCTCAATTTGGATGTCAATTAGGGCAAAGCTTGGACCTCAATGGTTTAAGACCACTGTGTCTCGATAGCACAGATACCCTTCCTCAAAGGAGCCAGCTGAGAGCTACTCTTGGGAAATAAAGTTCTCCTTACTAACTTGGAACTCAGATATTCCCTTGTACCTCATCTGCATGAGGAGTGTCACAAGATCTTCACGCTAGAGGTAAGACACTACAATTTTCTCCTAAGCCTTCACTAAGTTTGCATCTCACTGGAGTCCAAGCTCTTCTAGTTATTTTTGAAAAGTTTCAAGATCACTCTAAAGGGTTATCTTTTCTTCTTTGACTTCTTTCTTTTTCTCCTCAAAGTCCTTGAGGTCTTCCAGCTAGGGATGTCAACAAGATAACTCTAGGTTGGCTAATGTAGCCCTAGATTGGTGAATCACTGCTTGTTTCTTGGAGTCATAGTATTTCTTACTTGCTAGATAGAAGAACTCCATCACTAACAACCAAATTAAAACTTCAAACACATTCATAAAGGGCATATGCAAGTGAAAGAAGATGGAAAGGGTACCCTACATCTACATAGGCTTGGACTCCTTGTGTAAAGAAGTCATACTTGTGGAGCTGAGTGATATGCTAGTTTGGATCCAAACTAATATTTGAGCTGGAAATAGTCCTCCGCCATCATGTTGGAGGGCTCTGTTCTAGCTCAACATTGTTTGGGTTGATTTTTACTAAAACTTAATTTAATCAAAATATAGGTTTGATTAACACTAAATTATGATTCAAACATGGGTCTAAATTGGGCTTAAATCATGGTTGAATTTAACCAAAAATTAAGCTCAATTTAGACGCAAATTGTTGGAAAATTCAGATTTAAACAAAATTTAGCTCAATTGGACTGAGTGAGCTAGATATTGAGATCAAAATTGGGCCCAAAGTTTATCCAAAATATAGGCTAAAATGAAAATATAAAATTTTTACAAATAGGTTCCTAGATCGAATAATCTTTACCAAAAATTATATATTAAAAAAGTACAACTAGTGAGAAATAGGTTGAGGCTTGAAAGACTGCTAGCTCAACTAACCTTGGGACACCAACTTCAATCTCTCTCATGTTTGCCACTATGTCCTCCCTCTGGATGAGATCCTCATACTACCACTTGTGGTGCCAAATCCTCAAGCCATCATAAAGTTCAACCCAAAGGTCATTAGACCCAAACTCAAAGTCATGGTTAGTTTGCTTCACCAAGTTCTAATAGACAAGGTAACCTTCTTCAAATGATACGATGACAAGTTACCCACCTTCCCGGAGATATTCATCACTAGCCTTACATATTAAAATGGCCTACATCTAGGTCAATTTCAGAGTATCGGTGTATTCTTTACTCCAGGTGCATGTGGCTATAGCTTCTATTTTTGCTTGGTCCAGGATGGCTCGATGTTGAATCTCCTAGTCTTGTAGACTAGAAAAGTTGAGTCTAGCTCAGCTATAAGAAGGTTTTTCTCCTCCTCTGCTTTGTTCCTCATCTCTTCCATGCTAAGTTGAAGAGTTTCTTGTTGAGAAAATAGGAGGATCACCTCCTCCTCAGCCTTGTTCTTCTCAACTGTGCCCAGCCCCTGAGCGTCATGAAACTGATGCCCTACATACCAAAAGGATTGTAGGGCTTGTAGCCAAAGCTTTAGATCATAATATAGGGAAAAGAGGAAATTGTTTGTGCAAGGGCAAAATATGAGTAAACTTACAATGGTGAAAGATCTAACCCCCTCTAGAAAGAGTCAATAAGTAGGGAGTTGAGCTAAAAATGGATTGGTGTCTTCCCTAAAGTCCCCAAGGAAGTACTCCTTGGCCTCAATCTCCTCCTCTGAAACCCCTAGTGCTCTGAAGAAGACCACCCCTCACCCTCTAACACGTAAGGGAGAAGAAAAAGGAGTGGAAGCGGCACCCTTATCATGATCAACCTTCTTCATCTTCATGTAATGAATGGGTGATCGGGTGACAACGACCTCAGGTTGGCAAGGTGTAGGAGAATGAGGTATCGCTCGCCTCTTCCTTGCCCTTTCCTTGTGGTGCCATGGCTCTCCTCCTCCCTCTTTCTTCTCCTCAACTCAGGGAGCTTCTTAGCAAGCGGAGCTAGAGATACTTGAGGAACACCTCCCTGCTACTACAAACTCTTGTTCATAAATGAGATCTGAGCAGTCCCTACAAAATCACATCCCACACTTAAAAATGAGAAACTCATACTCAATTCATTAAGAGCAAGATGAGGGTTAAGAATAAAAACTCATTTGAAGCTGAGGATAGGATGGTCATAAGGGCCTTTATCGGACAAGTCACTGTTGACTTAGAGCAGGCCCCATATAGATAGACCAGTGTTGGGCTCCCGAATATCTCTTAGCATGAGTGAGGAACCAAATCCAAATGGCCCCTCACCTCTATAGGTCAACATTGAGCCGGTGTGGAGGGGAGAAGACTTCCTCATGGTTGGCGGTGCTAGCCCTGAGACCTCAGAAGGGCTTAGAATTTTCTCTATAAAAGGGGCCACTTCTAGCCTCAAAATTGGAGAACTCTTTCTAGAGCTAGAAGGGGCAAAATAGGATGCCATTTGAAAGTAGATTTGTCAATGGAGAAAAAGCAAATGTCAAAAAGATCTCCTGAATAGAAGGAGAGATGGAGGACCCTTCTATAAGCTTCTCCCATTGTCATATGACCACCACGTGACTTGGCCTAGACCATCAAAGCCCAAGGGGTGTAAATCTTAAAACCTCACTCAGATCTTAAGGACATGTGTCCTCAAGAGAGGCTTTGAGAAGTGGAATCGACAAGCTATAAAGGGCCACTTTGATAAAATGGCAAACAATACCAAAATCATCACCTCAAGAGAGGGCGATGCCCTAATAATTAATTGGGATTTGATAGGGTGATGGCTCACTTTCCCAAGAAAGGTGATGGCAAACATTTCATAAAGGCAATGGTTTGATTCGCGAAGATTCGCGAAGCATCTTGAGGGAATGACTTCTGTTTAGTAACCCTAAACACCGAGTCTTGGAAGCTCAGTATCCAAGCTTGGGGGACACTTATGATATACCAAAGTGAACCAGTCAAGCCAAACAAACGATGGAAACCAAATCCAAGACCAATTGCAGGTCAACACATTCGAGGTGGAAATTGCCTTGAAACTGAGCTATGGAGAGCCTACGGCACAGGCTACAAGTAGCCTGACTTATCTTAAAACTAAAGTATGAGAAGCTTGGTGTCATCAACTAAAGATCACAAACGGAAATCACACCAAGTTGTCATTTAGCTCAGATACCTCATTGTGAGCAAGGCAAAGCTTGGATCATTATGGACTCTCATTCAAAAGAAAATCCTAAATGATCTTGGATCCATAGCTATTTATTGTGGGTAATTTGGCCAGATTATGGCTCACAAATCATGGGATTCAAATATGCTCTACACTCTATAAATACATCCATTTCCAACAAGGTAAGGACTAATGCCCTTCTCTTCTCTCCACTATACTCTATTTGCATGCAACTAACTTAAGCGTTGGAGCAACCATCGCCGGAGAGCTCCCGAAAACCCTCTTCACTCTTTCTTGTATTATAGATTATCAAAAGAGTAGCCTAATAGATTAATCTCAAGGAGCCTCATGACATAAAACTGGTGGTGAATTGGGCTCCATCAACATGTCCAAATTTTATTCAAACAAGACCTTGTAAGTTTTAAAATTTTATAAATAAGTCTTTTTTAAAAAAGATCCCTAAAATTTATAAAATTACAATCTAGTTCCATTTTTCAAAAAAATTCACAAATAACCCAGATGATGGCCTCAAGGTCGATGCCTCAGTTACCTCAATTGGCGGTTCACTTTTTCCCAAGGCATCGGTCCAAAGCCATCCCTTCAAATACAAAGATAATCTCTAATGTGGACACATGTTCCTCATTATTAGTGCAATGATCTCTGGCACCCACCTTTTAAGCTTTCTTATTCCATATAGAGGTGATTAGTCAATTTATGGAAGGCTATTTAAGGGATCCTTTATCCCTTTTTGGCAATCTTCATGTCTTGTGTCGTTTGCAACTCTTGTTATCTTTCTTTCTTCATTCACCAAGTTTTTTTGAAATGGTGTCCTCTTTCACTCCTTCATCCTCTAGAAAGGGGTCATCTTCTAATAAGAGACTTGTGACTTGCCAGTCCCTGTAGTTGTGGCTCCATCCTCTAAGGTGGCCATGACTTTCATCATTGTATCAAGGCTAACGATGACCTCCTCCAAGATTCTCAACATTAGTTTGTCTAGCTTCATGCCATCCATTGCTGCTATGACCTCCAAGGGTCCTGCTCCTACTGCTATTCCATCATCTTCTATAGGGGTTGGTTCCAAACTTCTTTGCTATTTCTGCACCAATGGCTCCAAGTCCTAATGAGGAATTGTCTCAGAGTAGGTGTCATTTTTTATCCATTTCAGCAATTATGGCTTTTTATTTTGGATTGAAGTACCCAGTGGTGTGGACTTTGGGAATGGGCATTGGATTCCATATTAGAGTCTAATTTTGTATTCTTATTGGGTATCTTTGATGTAAGAGTCATGATTTTTGAGCCCACCCTCCAGAAGAAAAACCTTGAGCACCTAGTCAACATTTTCAACTTTCCAGATGGGACTGCATTGGACTTGTTGGGTCTGAGGAGGAGAGCAAGACATTAACAAAGGAGTTTGTGTTTAAGTTTTGTACCTACTGGGAGCTATTTGAGAGTGGGCTTAGGTACTCTATGGATAACTTTACCTGAGATATCCTAAGAGATTGGGACCTTACCCCTAACCAGATAATGCCTAATGCCATGAAATTTATCACTGCCTTCCAAACCCTAGACTAGTCCAAAGGTTTCACCCCTGACTATAGAAATGTTTAGAGGCACATTCAAGGGTTCAAGGTTCAAACACTAGGAGTAGGTGGACTTTTGCTCCCAAGAAGTGGTATAGGTTATTTGCCTCAAACCCTAGTTCCATCCACTCCTAGAAATGCCATCCCCTTAAGATCTTTACAATAGTAGAACAAGATCTTTCTTGTATGTGGGGTAATCCTTCCTCTCACTAAGCTCACCCAAAGATTTACCCTGAAGTTCACCAACTCCTACTCTCTTGGGTAGATGTGGTTCAAGATATTAGATCTACTCCTACATGGCCTAACAAGGCCTATCTACTAGAGCATGGTTTACCCATAGCTCAAAGAGCTAGTATGAACTTTGACATTTGGTTTCTTAATATTATAATTACTTTCTACTCAATCTAATTGTTGATTTAATTTTGTGCAAGGTTGACCTGGATTTTATTAATGAATGAGTTTTTGAGGCAACAGGCAGGTGCTCCTCGAGTATCCCTGATCCCATCATCTTGGAAGAGGTCTTCCAAAGAAGAAGGCAATGCTCCCACTCAAGAGTCTGCCCAAGGCCATGGAAAGAGGAGGTAAGGAGTGGGAGGAAGTCAATCTATGGGTGGAGAGTAGATAAGGAAGGCGCAGGCAGTACCTCACCCTTTCAGTCCCTCTCTTGAGTTGAATCTGTAGGAGAGACCACCTGAGCACTGAGCTCTTTTGTAACTTTTTCACCTACACCTCATCCTCATACTAAAGTGCAGGCGAGGTCTACCTCTAGCTATCGAAGCTCCTCAAGTGAGGAGACTAACGTTGAGTATTTCATCGGGGATTTTGGGGATAGTGGGAACCCCCACATCGAGTGGCTTCCTGTTGACTAGGTCTTCATGAAGGGGGCCAGGACTTTTGCCTGCATAAATCATCTAAACTTCCTCCCTCCATGTTCCTTCTCTTTTTGCTTCCTTTTTATTGAACCTTTGGCTTAGTTATAGGCAATATAATTTTTTTATTATGCAAGTTGGCATTTTTATGAAGCTCATAACCAAATGGATTCTGAGAAGAATAAGGCAATTAAGCTCGATGAGGATGTGAACCTCCTCCATTCTCAACTTTAGTTGCTCTAGCATGAGGTTAGGAAGATGAAGAGGGAGGCATAGGAGGAGAGAAATCTCCTCCAAGTGGAGTAAGGTTCAACCATGACAAGTCAGAAAGAACTAGAGGATCGATAGAATGCTGCACTGGTCTAGGCTAATGATGAGGTAGTGGCTACATTTTGTCAAAACCTATGGGATCAATTTTAGTGGCTCATGAGTGGCGGAGACCCTAAGAGTGACCTCAAATCATAAATTAGAATTTGTTTTAATTTGAAGTAAACTATCAGGTGTTATGAAAACATTGACTTTCAATAGGTGCAAGCCCATATTGTTAATTATCCCGATAATTATCAGGAACCTCCTAAAGCAAGAAACATAGCTAATAAAATAGAGACAAGAAAAAAACTATTTGATTGATTTTAACAAATGATACATGGCTTAAATAAGGGTATACCTTTACTTTACAATGAATTTCAACACAGAATTATAGCAATCATGAAAGAAATAAAGAAAAAAAGAAATAGTAGAGAAGAAGCTTTGATGTGTGTTGCTACCCCATTCTCCTACGTTGGACCATATGTTGTTTAACTCAAATTGACTTGATTTTTGGCAGGTGTTGATGGCATCATCCTATGGAATGTGGAAGGAAATAGGAGAAGTTTAAAGTGTTTCTAATAGATTTGAGCATTGGTGATAACTTCATTTGGTTTAGTGGCATCACCTTGTAGAGTGAACTCAAACTTTTTTTGATTTCCTAACTCCAAAGTTAGGATATTTGGGTGCACGGCTTATAAGGTTGGGTATAGCTTTGAAAATTGTATTGTTAACTACTTTTTGGAGTTGACTAGCCTAAGGGATGCATTGTTAAATACTTCTGGGATTGACTAGCTAGAAGGGTGCATTATCAACTACTTCTAGGGTTGACTAGTTTGAAGGGCACATTGCCAACTACTTCAAAGGTTGACTAGTTTGAAGGGTGCATCATCAACTGCTTTAAGGGTTGACTAGCTTGAAGGGTGCATCATCAACTACTTTAAAGGTTGCCTAGCTTGAGGGACTACATTATCAACTGCTTTTGGAGGTTGACTAACTTAAGGACTACATCGTCAACTATTTTTGGGGTTGACTAGCTTTGAGGGTTGCATCATCAACTACTTGTAAATTTGACTAGCTTGAGAGCTGCATCATCAACTACTTGTGGGATTGACTAGCTATAAGGGTACATCATCAGCTCCTTCTAGGGGTTGACTATTTTGAGGATTGTGTCATCAACTACTTGTGAGATTGACTAGCTTTGAGCGTGCATCATCAACACTTCGAAGGTTGACTAGATTGAAGGGTGCATCATCAACTGCTTCAAGGCTTGACTATCTTGAAGGGTGTGTCATCAACTGCTTCAAAGCTTGACTAGCTTGAGGGGCTGCATCATCAACTATTGGTCAAGGTTAACTAACTTGAGGACTACATCATCAACAACTTGTAAGGTTGACTAGCTTTGAGGACTGTGTCATCAATTGCTTATGAGATTAACTAGCTTAAGGGTTACGTCATCAACTACTTATAAGGTTGACAAACTTTAAGAGCATGTCGTTAACTACTTTTGGGGTTGACTGGCTTGAGGACCGTGTCATTTGCTGTTTGTGTGATTGATTGTCTTTGAAGTTTGCATGGTCAATTGCTTGTGAGATTGACTAGCTTGAGGGTTGTGTCATTAATTGCTTGTGGGGGTTTACCGGTTTGAGGACTATGTCATTAACTTCTTGTGAGGTTGACTAGCTTAGAGGATTGTGTCATCAACTACTTGTGAGGTTGACTAGCTTGAGGGTTGTGTCAATGATTGCTTGTGAGGTTGACTAGTTTGAAGTGTGATTGATAGCTTGGAGCATGTTGGCAATTAACTTCTTTGGTTTGGTAGTGTCACCAATGGTTTATAGGGTTGGGTATAGCTTTGAAGTATTATCATTGGCCTTTTTTTGTAGCACACCCAATGGGATTCAGTTGGACCTTATTTAGTTATACTCAAAGTAGCTTTGGTTCAGATCAAGGTGGTAACATCAACTATTATTCATGGCCATGTAGTATTACAAAGGGTTCAACACACCTAGTAGGACTCAGTTTGACCCTAATTAGCTCCATCGGGGCTAATATGGTTCAACTTTGAGTTTGGTTTGGAATCAGTTCAACATTCAACTTTGGTTTGAGTCTGAATTGATCCAACTTGATGTTTGAAACTTAATTGAATTGTGATTTACTAACCCCTTAGAAGATAGTGATACATTCCAAATCTTTGGTAATTGGGTTTGCACTAACAATTTATAGCATGACCAAGGGAACCATGTGAGACATCAAAGTTACTAAATGTTCAATAATGAATTCAATCTACCAAGCTTAGCATTGATTTTTAGAAGAACATCTGTTAGATACTGATCGTTGACACTAGTTGGAGCAATATTGATTTTGATTCAATTCAACATTTAGGGTTCGATTTTGGTTCGAGTTTGATTTCATTTAGCTTGAGTCAAGTTTGACATTGTGTTAGACCTTTATCGAGTTTGAGAGGCCATGGGTGGCCATAGCAATGTCAAAGGTTCACCATCTTCAAGAGAACGCGGGTGGCCACAGTGTTGGTAGAGTTTCGCTATTATATAAGGAGCCACGGGTGGCCACAGTTTTTATGAAGTTTCTTCAACATGCTAAAGACCACAAATAGCTACACAATAATAGCATGAAAAATGAGACAAAGGAATTATTAATAGGCTTTTTTTCCTTTGGGCAGTTGGGGGAGCCGAAAGAGTGTTTAACCAGAATAATATAGTGGACTAGACACCAAACCATCCCAAAAGCTTAAGCTCATGGGATATGGGCCTTTTTCACTATATATATTGGACCCTATCTATCCAATATCCGATATGGGACTAATTCATCACACATGACATTATAACAATCTCCCCCTTTAGGTGTGATTTGACCACATCAAGTTTAACACTCTTAATCAAGAACTCTTTTACTCGACCAGTTCCACCATGTGACCCATACCAACGGGTTTTTGTCTCATTCTTTTGATTTTTTAAGAGAAACTAACATGCAACTCAATTCAGTCACACCATCACGGTAATTTTAATTTTAAGAGTTTGTATAGCTTCAAACCTGAAGCTCTAATACCATTTGTTGGAGGAGCCGAAAGAGTGTCGAACCAAAATAATATAGTGGGCCAGACACCAAATCATCCCAAAAGCTTAAGCTCATGGGATATGGGCCTTTTTCACTATATATATTGGACCCTATCTATCCAATATCCGATGTGAGACTAATTCATCACACCTGACATTATAACAATTGTTAGCTTAATTGTGTCTCGAATCCGGATTTTCCAAAGAGTCTTAATTATATTAGGAAGTAATTTAGTGGGCCTAATCCTTATCTAGATTTATCTTCTACTAGAAGACTTAAATTAGTAGAAGTCTTATTTGAGTCAGTCTTCTACTTTGACTCAAACATAGTTAGGCCACATCTATAAATACTCTATTGATGTAAGGGTTTCAATATAGAGTGAGAGAAAAATATATAGATCAATACTCTCAATACGTCTTGTGACGGTTAGGCTACTTCGTCTTTTTGTGAGAGTTGGTGATATTGGAGTTTCGTCTCCATCGTTGTAATCTTCTCTTTTTCTTCTTATCAATACAATATCCTCTAGATTGTCTTCGACACATAAATCTCTTATGTGCTATCTTTTTTCTTTTTTTGTTCTTCTTCTACATCGTAAATTGTGGTGGACATTGATATTTTACGCTACAGGTGGTATCAGAGCTTGGTTCAACATGTCTACTACGAAGTTTGATATAGAGAAATTCAATGAAAAGCAAGGATTTCCTATTTGGCAAGCACGAGTTTGTGCAATTCTTACTCAACAAGGGTTGAGAAACACATTGGAGGACATCAAGCCTGAAGATGTCACCAAAAGTGTCTGGGAAAACCAGAAGGCTAGTGCACATAGCACAATCATCCTCAGTCTCACCGATGAAGTACTCTATCTGTTTCTTGATGAAACATTACCTTCAGAGTTATGGAAAAGCTAGAAAAATAATATATGAGTAAGTCTATCTCAAATCAAGTTTACTTAAAGCAGAAGCTCTTTAATTTTTGAATGAGAGAAGGAACGAATATAGTTGATCATCTTAATGCTTTCAATAAACTTGTCTCTCAATTGTTAAGCATTGATGTTAAAATTGAAGATGAAGACAAGACAATTATTTTATTATCGTATTTACCTCTTTCTCTTGAGAATCTAAAAACTACTCTCATGTATGGGAAGGATTTGAAATTTGATGATATTTCTACTGCTCTTCTATCTAATGAATATTTGAAAAAGATTGGAGGGGATGTGTCACACTTAGAAGCATTAATTGTCAGAGGTTATACCAAAGAAAGATCAAAGATAGGTCATTCTAGATCTAAATCCAAAGAAATAAACTACAGGTATTGTAAGAAGATGGAACATGCAATTAAAGAGTGTTGGAAGCTCAAAGAAAAGAAAGAAAGAGAATCTCAATCTAAAAAGCAAGCCAAAGAACAAGTGTTAGTTGTTGAAGGGAGTTCTGATGATGATTTTGGTAATGTTCTCTCTATTAGTTCTAATTTTGATCGTTACCATGATATTTGGATTCTTGATTCTGGTTATTCTTACCACATGTGTTCTAATAATGATTGGTTTGAAGACTACAAGTCTTATGATGGTGGTTTAGTTTTGATGGGTAATAACAATCCATGGAAAACTGTTGGAATTGGAACAATCAAAATTAAGATGTTTGATAATATTATTAGAACTCTTACTGATGTTAGACATGTTCCTAATTTGAAAAAGAATTTGATCTCTTTGGGCGCTTTGGATTCTGTTGGTTATAAGTATTCTACTGAAGGTGGAGTTCTTAAGGTTGCTAAAGGCTCATTAATAGTGATGAAGGGCCTAAAGCATGGAAATTTGTATGAGTTAGTAGGAAAAACTGTTGTAGGTGGAGCAACAATTTCTCAGGCTTCTTCTTCTGAAATGACCCAATCATGGGATATGCGTCTCAGTCATATGAGTGAGCAAGGTTTAAGTGAACTCGACAAAAGAAAATTACTGAAAGGCTTCAACTCATGCAAATTGGATTTTTGCGAGCATTGTCTCTATAGTAAACAGTCCAAGGTAAAGTTCAACACTGGTACTCATTACACTAAAGGCTTAATTGATTATATTCATTATGATGTGTGGTGCTCTCCTATTCCATCAAAATCTGGTGCTCATTATTTTGTCAGTTTTATTGATGTTTTTCCCAAAAAAGTGTGGATTTATTTTTTGCATCACAAAGCCGAAGTGTTTTCTATTTTCAAATGATGGAAAACTTCAGTTGAAAAAAGGACTAGCAGAAAAATCAAATACCTCAGAAGTGATAATGGCGAAGAGTACAAATCAACAGAGTTTCTCAAATTTTATGAAGATGAAGGCATCAAACACCACTTTACCATCCTAGGAAAACCTCAACAAAATGGTATGGCTGAAAGGATGAACAAAACCTTGTTGGAGAAAGCACGTAGTATGCTTAGTATAGAAAATCTTGATAAAGATTTTTGGGCAGAAGCAGTCAATACAGCATGCTTCCTTGTGAATCGCTTCCCTCAAACATCCATTAATTACAAAACTCCTGAAGAGGTATGGATTGGTCAACCTGCAAATTATTCTTCTTTAAAGATTTTTGGTTGCCCTGCTTATGTGCATGTTGTCAATGATAAGTTAGATGCACGTTCCAAAAAGTGTATTTTCCTAGGTTATGCCAAAGGTGTCAAAGGCTATCGTTTGTGGGATCCTACTATTTTAAATGTAATTATTGAGAGAGACATAGTATTTGATGAAAGTGTTATGCTAAAATCTCTTAAGAAAGGTCCCAATGATATAATACAAGTGGAGGTGGAGCATGCAGTTCTTTCAGAAGAAGATAATCAGGGTATGCCCAACTCTCAAGAAAATTCTAAGAATCAAATTTCTGAGAAGACTCCACTTTGAAGATCTCAAAAAAAAATAAAGCCACTTGAAAGAAGCAGTGCAAGATAAGAATTCTTCTTAGTGGCAAGCTACTATGAATGAAGAGATGGATTCCCTTCA
This sequence comes from Trichopus zeylanicus subsp. travancoricus, assembly GCA_005019695.1. Lineage (NCBI taxonomy): Eukaryota > Viridiplantae > Streptophyta > Magnoliopsida > Dioscoreales > Dioscoreaceae > Trichopus > Trichopus zeylanicus. Next base: position 674,630 of record RXID01021777.1, on the reverse strand, counting down.
AAAGAACCATACTTGGGATCTAGTGAATTACCAAAGGGTAAAAGAGCAATTGGTTGCAAGTGGGTATTTCGAAAGAAAGAGGACTTCTCTGAGATAGATGGTGTTAAATTCAAGGCCCGTTTAGTTGCAAAAGGGTATTCACAAAAGGAGGGTGTTGACTTTAATGAAATTTTCTCTCCTGTGGTTCAGCACACATCTATTCATTTTCTACTTGCTTTAGTTGCTTTTCATAATCTTGAGTTAGAACAGCTTGATGTCAAAACTGCCTTTCTACATGGAGAATTAGAAGAATAAATTTTTATGCAACAGCCTGAAGGGTTTATCCAAGAAGGCAAGAAAAATTTTGTCTGCAAGTTGAACAAATCACTTTATAGTTTGGAATAGTCTCCAAGGCAATGGTATAAAAGGTTTGACAATTTTTTGCTGGGACAAGATTTCATCTACTGCAAACATGATTGCTATGTTTATTTTAAGATGCATGCCAATAAATCTTTTATTATATTGCTTCTTTATGTTGATGATATGCTTATCACTACTCAAGACATATCTCTACTGAATGATTTAAAGTTTAAAATGAAAAAGGAATTTAAGATGAAAGATTTAGGTGCTGCAAGGAAGATTCTCGATATGGAGATTGATCGAGATCGAAAGCATGGAAAATTATGGCTCAAACAGAGCAAGTATCTCAAGAAGATTATTTCTCATTTTCACATGCAGAATTCAAAACCCGTCAGTACTCCTTTGGCATCTCACTTCAAGCTTTCAGCTCAACAATGTCCTTCTACAGATGAGGAGTATGCATACATGGAGAACATCCCATTTTCAAGTGTTTTTGGAAGTCTAATGTATGCTATGGTATGTACAAGACCTGATATTGTATAAGCAGTCAATGTTGTTAGTTGTTACATGGCAAATCCAGGAAAAGAGCATTGGCAGGCTGTGAAATGGCTATTAAGATATATCAAAGGTACTCTTAATATTGGCTTATGTTTCGACAGGAACACAATTCAAGAGGCCAAAATTATTGGCTACGTCGATTTAGACTATGCTGGAGACCTTGATCGATGACGATCCCTCACTGGTTATCTTTTCACCCTTTGTGGAGGACCTATTAGTTGGAGGTGTACCTTATAGTCAACTGTGACATTATCTACAACAGAGTCTGAGTATATGGCAGCTATAGAAGCTGTCAAAGAAGCTCTATGGCTAAAAGGATTGGAAAGTGAAGTTGATTTTTCTCAAAATGTTCTTCCTATTTTTTTGCGACAGTCAAAGTGCCATACACCTTGTGAAGAACCAAATGTACCATGCCAGATCAAAGCATATAGATGTCCGATTTCATTTTATTCAGGACATTATTGAAGACGGCGAGATTTCTTTACAAAAGATTCATACTTTAAGAAATCCTGCAGATATGTTGACGAAGGTGATTCTGATTGACAAGTTCAAGCTTAGTTTGGACTTGATCAATGTTCAAGGTCGTTGATCCTGCCCCATGAGGTAATGGTAAAGACATTTATTGAAGATTCAAATTCAGAGAATAAGATGATTCAAGCCAAAGTGGCGATTGTTGGCTTAATTGTGTCTTGAATCCAGATTTTCCAGAGAGTCTTAATTATATTACGAAGTAATTTAGTGGGCCTAATCCTTATCTAGATTTATCTTCTATTAGAAGACTTAAATTAGTAGAAGTCTTATTTGAGTCAGTCTTCTACTTTGACTCAAATACAGTTAGGCCATATCTATAAATACTCGATTGATGTAAGGGTTTCAATATAGAGGGAGAGAAAGAGATATAGATCAATACTCTCAATACGTCTTGTGATGGTTAGGCTACTTAGTCTTTTTGTGAGAGTTGGTGATATTGGAGTTTCATCTCCATCGTTGTAATCTTCTCTTTCTCTTCTCATTAATACAATATCCTCTGGATTGTCTTCGACACATAGATCTCTTGTATGCTATCTTTTCTCCTTTTATGTTCTTCTTCTACATCATGAATTGTGGTGGACATTGATATTTTGTGCTACAGTAACTTTTTTTCTATTTTTTTTTTCTATTTCTTTCCCTCTTCTTCCTCACACTTGTGCCCCTTTCTTCTTTAAAAACTCACCAAGACATGATGGCCCAACAGCTCATCCTGGTCGGATATGGCCCTAATTTGGCAACAAGCAATGAAGGGAAGGAGGGAGAGCCAGCTACGACACAAGGTGGCGAAGGAGGTCGACGCGGGTGGATTGGAGGGGCTTAGGTGTTCACAGATAGGGCAAAGATAGAGGTCGGTGGACAATGGACCCAGTGGCAGCAGAAGTGAGGTGGGACAAGTAGGTAGGCTAGGTGGCTCAATTGGAAAGGCAAGGTTGGAGGGCCATAGGTCGGAGCATGGCTGCACAGGTGATGATGGAGAGGTGGCGGAAGGTAGTTCGCTGGTAGTAGATCTAGTGGTAGAGGGCGGTGCTCAAGATTGTCGATGAGCAGAGGGCATGGTCTAGGCAGGTTAAGCTAATAAGTTGCACAGGTGAGGGACTTCGACAAAGGACCGGCGGGTTGTCTCCTCGAGGCGATGATGACAGCCAAGTGTTAACTATGGGAGGCAGTTCTCGGGATCTCCGGCAAGCGAAAAAAGCCACAGGTGACCTTCGGTTGGTGCTTGTAGACAAAGGGTGGATGGACGAGGACTGGCATAGGTCAGTTAGGTGGAGGCCAAAGGGGTAGGTCCAAGGTAGTGTCAAGACTGCCAGTGATCACGTAGGGTGACAAGGACAGTGGCCAGTGATCACGTAGGGTGACAAGGACAGTGGCAAGAGTAACAAAAGGTACTCGAGAATTCTCTTCATTATTTCCTTATTTCTTCCTCGGTCTAGCCTCCTTCTAATGATAGCTTCTAATATTCTTGCTCTCTCCTTCATCCTTGTAGGTTTTTAATCAATTTAAAGGCTCAGGAAGATTCAAAATCAAATCTTCGACTAGATCAATTTTAGAATGCTCTATGAGGGTGATTGGATCTTGATATCTTTGATTGATTTAATTTGGAAACAAATAGGATTGGATTGGTGATGAAATTGCATTCAAAAATGTTGTGATTAGCATGAAATTGATTAGGATATTTTTTTCCCATGAGAAAATTCAAATTTTATATCATTTTTGGATGCTAAGTTTTTGGAGGGTTATTTGTGAATTTTCAAAAAAATTGGACCAAAAAGTGATTATGTAAACTTCAGGAGCCTTTTAAAAAAAATATATTTGTAAAATTCTAAAAATTTTAAGGTTTTTCTTGAATAAAGCCCTGACTTATCCACAAATAAAAATTTTCTGGGGTTTATTTTTAAATTTTTCAAAAAATCTAGGCCAAAATGTGGTTTTGTAAATTCTAGAGGGTTTTTTGTAAAAAAGGGCATATTTGAAATATTTTGAAACTTTTAGGGTCTTTTTTGAAGAAAACTTAGACTTATTCATAGATAATAATTTTCTAGGGTTTATTTGTAAATTTTTTGAAAAATTAGACCAAAATGTGATTTTAAAAAATTGGGAGACGTTTTTGCAAAAAAGACATATTTGTAAAATTTTTAGGGTCCTTTTTGAATAAAAGCATAGACTTATTCACAAATAAAATTCTCAGGGATTTATTTGTAAATTTTAATTTAGTCCAAATCTTATTTTTTTTAGCCTTTGATTCAAATTTGGGCCTAGATCTAATGTCTTAATTTGGCACCTCATGAGTCCAACTCAAATTTAGAATAGGGCTTCAAAGTCTATTTAAACAAAGTGACCCTTTACATCCACTTCATGAGTTTTCTTGGCAAAAGAAGTTGGTACAAAAAGAAGAGAGAGCGCCTAATTTCCCATTACTGCCTCCACGAATGTTTGATCGATAAGCTTGCATATTTATTCTTCTGTCTCCTCACAACTATGTCTTTTTTCTTTGCCCCTTTCTCTTATTTTCTTGTCTCCTATTTGTTTTTGAAGGTACCATGGAATCTTTTGTGATTGAGAGGATTTGGGAGGAAGGTGGTTCGGCTTTACACCATTTCCTCCCATTTTTGGGACTGAGGCCAAAGTGGCCAATGCATACTAGCCTCAAGAACATTGAAAGTGGGTGTGTCTTGATAATTATCATCTTTTAGCTCACTTTTTGAAGGAAGGAACATCGTGTGCTAATGGAGCAGGCAAATTGCTTCATGTTGGAACCAGTTGGGCACTTCATATAGCAAGAATCTTTAGAGACCTTAGGGTTTCACATTCTTAATGGTCGCTTGCCTATTTGGGTATGATCATTCCCACTTCCCAGTATAGTACTAGCTCTACAAAATTATTCAGAGTGGGTCAATGATGTAGTATCTCAGTTCTCAGCCCAATTTGTAGGACTCAATATCCCAGGAGGAGTCATAGCGTCTAAGGGACAATATGCCAAAGACTCAAGGATTTTGCGTGGTGTGATCGAGATGTGGAATCATGCCACTAATACCTTCCATACTCCATATGGTGAGATTAATGATTCATTATGGGATATAAAGCAACTAGCTAGGATCCCCATCCTTGGGGACTTTTACAACAAGTACAACCCCATTGACCATCATATAGACCTTGACTTCTATTATGCTTTGCATGATCTCCTTAGAGTTTATGAGGGATTGGTGGCACATTTTCCAAATAATTAGAAGAGGGTATATTTCAACTATTGGATTGAGATTTTTTATGAAAGAAGTCCAACAAGTGAGTCAACCAAAATTTGACCAGATTATGAGCAACATGGGAGACATCCTTCCAAAATTTGGCCTCGAGACTTATTTTGCTATCTTCATCAGTTTATGGTTTTATCACGTTGTTATGCCACACAGTGGGCAATATATCTGTCTAGATATATTTATGATGGCCTATAAGATGGTGCATAGGCAGAGGGCTGCCTTGGCCCCTGTAGTTCTAGGTTCGATATATGTCCATCTCAGAGCGATGGTGAATAGTTCTATAGGACTAGGTGATTTTTGGCTTGGTTCCCCATTTATTTTCTTTATGCTTGGATTTATGCCCACTTTAAGAGGATGTATACTAAGTTGGAGCCTTCTGATGAAATCAAAAAGCTATGTCATTCACATTCGGTCTCTGTCCCCAAGATGATTAGGATTATGGATATACCTGCCTCTAGTTTCTCCCCCAAAGTGGTTAGGATACATGTGCGAGATCCTCAGAATTTTAAGTGCCGAGGTTTTCCCTTCACTCTTCATGATTCTAACATGTTAGCGAATGCGGCTCATCTTCCCTTATCTTTAGAGGCTTATGATTATATTATCTCTTTAAAACATGATGTGCTTTTACTTCATTTCAGAGAGCATATTATCTCTTTAAGACATGGCATGCTTTTACTTCATTTCAGAGAGCATATAGCTGTGGAGTCTTATAATCCACATCGATTTTGTTGACAATTTGGGCATAATTAGGGTTTTCCTGAAAACATTCCTGCTCCTTCACCACCATCATGTTTCGGCCAGTTAGCAAGCTATTGGCTACATCTTACTCGTGTCCAAGATGATTCAAAGTATTATATTTCTAACATTGAGCGTGAAGCCAAGGTACTTCATTCCTATACCATAGTATGGTTCGACAGTATGGGTGGATATTTTTCACATTAATCCTGAGTTTCTATTCCAAAATGAGCCTAGTTTGCATAGAAAGGAAAAGCAAGAAGCAAGCAACACAAGGTCAAAATGGCAATAGACTCAAGAGGCACAGAAGGCTCCATCTTGTAAATTTGCTCATCCTAAATCTAGTAGAAAGAGACCCATCCCTTCTTACAAAGTCGGCAATGGCTGTTTTTTGGGTAATGCAAGTCCCAGATTGAGCCCGAGGTAGAAGGCACCTCGACCTATATATCACTGTCATATGACCAATGCTCTAAGGTGCCTAACAACACATGCAAGCCCACCTATACGTGGGAGTGTGGGGGCGGGTTCGTATATACCATCTTGGGACTTGATTTCTTCATTTCATATTATTGACATGGATGTAGGACCAGGAGTGACCCTTCCTTCACCGATAGCAATATGTCAGTCTCTTGATATATGTTCATGTAGAGCAGTCTGACTAGCTTCCCCATCACCTATGTCGGCTAGCCATTCATCATATGTGAGTATCCTCAAATGCTAGTAATTTTCTTTCCTTTTCTCTCCTCCTTTTTGGTTGAGAATCTCTTTTCTTTTAGGTGCATGAGGATTTTGGAGGCCCTTTCAATGATATTCTTGATTCTGATAGTGAGGGACAACCGAACTCTACCAAAACATTCAGTTATGTATGTACTAATTTTTCCTTTGTTACAAACGTGGTTCCTAGGTTATGCTTTAGTCAAGGGATGTTTGCATCCATGGGAATTCATCCACCATCACTAGCATGAAGTAATGACCCAATATTCCCTTTTTTCTGAAAATCTACCATCTTCTAATGTATGACTTGTTCCTTCAGATGATGATGGAGAAGCATGAGCAAGCGACCATTGAGTTGTCGTGATCATCAGAAGCTCTATTTAGGCTTTATGTATCTTAGGATTATTCTTATCCTCTTTATCTTGGGACCTCTATTTGTTTTGGTCTTTTCTATTTAGGAATATCATCATTGCTTTATAGAATTTCTTTGCTTTACATCAGATTTGATCTTGCAACCTCATATATCCCCATTTTTTCCTTTTGCACCCTAGCCATGCAAAATGAGTTTTGATTTCTTCATTTGTTAGTGAGTATGATGATGGACTTACCACATGAGGATAGGCTTGTGTTGCCACAATGAGTAAACTTGATTTTCTACAATGAGTAGATTTAATTTGTCATGGGAAAGTGGACTTGGTTTGTCATGTACAAGTGGACTTAATTTGACATGTGAAAAAGGACATGGTTTGCCATATAGAAGTTGACTTGTTTGCCATGTAGAAATAGACTTGATTCACCCAGTGAAAGTGGGATTGATTTACCATGAGAATGCAAGTTTGATCACCACGCAAAATGGGCTTGGCTTGCCACACAAAATGGATGGGATTTTGTGTCCATGTTTTGCCTAGAGAAACATGGAGTGCATGTTTGATCAAATATTTCCTTTTGAGAAAGTCGAACATTCTATCATAGATAAAAAAATGGACACTTTTAGTTGTTATTATTGTTGCCCTCGAGGCTTAAGCATAGTACCTTTTGAGGAATCAACCATTGATTGGTGGTGTAGGTCTTTCTCTCTTGTCATTGATTAGTTGGTAGGATCTTCCTTCAAATATCCTTTTGACAATATAAGGGTCTTCCCAATTAGGCTCAAAGTTGCCTTTTTAATTTTGGTTTGGGATTATGGGTCTTCTCAGGAATAAGACCATTTCTCCCTTCTAGAAGGACATAAGCCAAGCCATCTTGTCATAGGCCCTGGACATTTGTGCTCAATACATTTTCAAGTTTTGCTAGGCCACAAGCCTTGTCTCATCCAAGGAGTCTAGCTCATCAAGGTGAAGACAAACATTACTTCTCTTGTGATTTTTTCTTGCAAGGCAATTCTTAAGGAGGAGATTTACACTTTCAGTTGCAAGATTACCTCCATCCCAAACACCAATACATATGGTGTTGATTAAATAGGGGTTCAATATGTAGTGCAATAGGCCCACAATGTCTCAACAAGATTTTGGTGTCAATCTCTCTTATTTCTAGCAAACACTTTTTTCAAGATCTTAAAAAGGGTCTTGTTGAATGCCTCAATGAGTCCATTGGCTCTTATGTTGTAGATGGATGAATATCTCCAATCTATCTTATGGTGTTACATGAATCATCCTACCTTAAAACTTCTAAAAGATGGCCCATTATTAGAAATGATCCTTCAAGGAATACCAAGTCAGTACAAGATATTTTCTTGAAAGAAGTAGATAATAGTATCCGCTTTTACCTCTTTCAATGGAATCACTTCAGCTCACCAAGAGAAGTAATCGATTACTACCAGTATGAAGTAGTAGCCTCTAGAAGTAGATGGTTCGATTAGGCTAATGATGTCTATATCCCATACCTTGAATGGCCAAGAGGACACTATTGGATGTAGAGGATTTGGATATTGATGGATGAAGTCACCATGAATTTGGCATAGGTGATATCTTCTCACATATTTGATGCAATCTCCTACCATTATGGGCTAATAGAAATCCATACACTTAATCTTCATCATCATTTTTGGGCCCAATTGATAAGAGCCATAGACCCCAGAATGCATTTCATACATAACTTATTTCACCTCTTTGTCTCAGAGATAGTGCAAAAGTAGTTGATTGAAGGACCTTCTATAAAGAGTGTCGTTGATAAGCAGAAAGCGTGTGGCCCCCTTCCTGAATTGTGTCTATGTGGATATATCTTCTGGGAGTTCTCTACTTTTGAGATAATTGGTGAATAGTATTCTCTAATATGTGGCCTCTTCTACTTGTTTAGATTCAGTCCTCTCATGCTTAATGCAAAATATTAAGCTCATTACTTATCTACTATGGACTGTAATTAAAATTTATCCTTGATATAGATCAGCCAATGCCTTGGCCAATTTGGCTAAGGAGTTAGCTTTGCATTGATGGACCGAGGAACCTTAGTTATTTGAACATGTGAGATTTTCCTTATAAGCTCTTGAGCCTTTTCATGGTATTTCAGGTGCTCAAATTTATGGACTTTATACTTGCCTTGGACTTAACTAATAACTAGTTGTGAATCACTAAAAATATATAAGCATGATTTGAGATGTATATAAGCAAATTGTTTGAGACTTTGAGACTTTATTTCCAGTCCTGCTATTAGGGCCTCATATCTAGCTTCATTGTTTGACCTATCTCTGGAGTAAGTGGCATGAGTGGTCATTTAGATGCTGAGGAGGGTTTCTCACCATCCCTATGAAGTCTTTAGTATGGCTTTGTCTTTTTTTGCTAGCACATTCTCCATCTTCTTGACTTCTTCATAGAGCATGGTAGTTCTATTTATCACGCTTTCCATGTGCGTAGCCATAGCCTTCATATGCTCATTCAGCATTTGTATTTGCTCCCTGACAAATCTCATGTTAGCCGTACCTAACTCTTTCATAGTATCTAGCTGTAGTTTGAGCATGTCATAGTTATACTCATGAGTGAACCACTCTCTAAGATAGTCATCTCAAGAGTAACCTTCAAGGAGACTTGTGGGATCTCTCATTTCATCAGTAACATCCCTAGTGAATCTATTCTCTTCTTCTTACCTTGCACCCTAAATTATCTCATTATTGAAGTGACACGATATGGATCAATTTGGTTGTAAACCTCTGATGGTAAATATAGAATTCTTCATCAATCTTCTATCAAGGTCCTCTAGTAAAGCTTTGAGTTTCCCAATAAAGAATTCTTCAATAGTTACCTGGCTTCTTTCTCCCTGAATATATTCATTTAAAGCATCGATATATTCTTGGATGGCTGATTTCTTGACATCATATTCATCTAGCTAAACCAACTTCTTCTTATTACTTCTATGCTTTCTCTTCTTGATGCTTCAAGCAGGTGAGGCGATTTGCTCTGATGAGGCTTTCTTCACCACCATCCCAAGCTCTTTAGGGTTTCTAGTCATTTTCTTCATCAGTTTCTTTAGCCTTTTTGAAATATAGTGTTCCATAAGCGCCCTTATTCAGGGGTACATTGTGCTTCTTCCCCAAAGAGGATTTCAACAAGTGGTTCATGGTCCTTAAATTTAGTAATATGATTGATGCATTCAGTGGGTGTTTCGAATAGGTCTACCTTTAAGGGACTTAGCTTGCCTTCTCAGTATTGATTCTTGACCCAATTCTTAAACACAAAGCAATCTTTAATGGTATGCCCCAAAACTCTATGGTAAGGATAATAGTTTGGGTAATCTATTTTGTTGGTCTCGGCTAGTCTCTTGGATTCTAGCAATTATAGGCCTAATTTTAGGGCATCCTGAAAGATTTTACCTACTCTTTCTCTTTTAAAAGATATTTCTTTCTGAGCCTTTGTTGGAAATTATTAAATTATTTCACTTCTTCATTTTCTTCAAGAGTCAATGGCTTCTGAGAATTACCCTTATTTATGGTGGGGTTTGGAGGTTTCTTTTGCTTAATTTCTTTGAATGCAACCCTCACAATTTTGGAAGACTTCATGCTTTACCTTATCTTTTTCTAGCTTAAAACTTTGTGAACTAGATAAGGTTGGCGGGCTAATCCTTTTCAACTTCTTGACTTGCATGATGAGGTCTTGGAATGTATAGATAGAAGAGGCACTCAGATAAGGTGTTATCCATTCTCCTCTTATATTATCGAGGACTAAGTTCACTACCTCAAATTGGCTCATAGGTTGTTCACACTTAATGCTGAGATTTTTTCCATCATATGATATAATTCAGAATTGACTCATTATCGTATTTTGGTGTTGAAACAAGATCTGCAATGGTCACTTTATCACTGACTCCTCCTAACCTAATTCAAAAGGCCTTTTTCATTTGTGCCTAAGTTTGTATGGATTCTGGTTGTAAACTAGCATATCACTTGAATGCTACTCTCTTCAAGCTTGCTGGAAATTAGCAAAGTAATAATAAAAGACTATTACTTGAATCTTCACACAATGTCATAAAGTGATCTATGTGCTATTTAGGATATCCCATGCCATTAAACTATTTGAAACTAGACATTGTATAGCTTCTGGGATATTACACTCGATTGTAATGTCTAGGGTATAATTTGTCAGTATCATTTACTCTATCTGTCTCACTTTATTATTTCAACTATGCAACTACCATTCATTGTATCTACTGTTGTATGTATGCTAGGAGTTTCATGTTGTCAAGGATCCCTGAAATTGAGGATTGGATATTGCTTACTAGAGGAGGTGCTTGCGAAGGGCCCATATTTTTATGTATCTCATCTATAGGAGATGCACCTTGTGCTGGCTCTACTACTTGAAATGGTTGTTGAGATTGTTCCAACTTATTGAGCTTCTGGCTCATTTGTAGCATCATCTCCATCAACTCCATGACCTTTTTTAAGCTTCATTTTTCTCTTTGCCTTGCTATCTCAGATGTTCTAGTACTTCTATGGTCATTTTTTGATTGGAGTTTTCAGTTATAACCAAGGCTTCTATCATAACATGATGGTCTACGTCTTGAGGATTAGGTCTAGGTTTTGGGTTGAGGCTAACTTCTCCCCTCAGTCGAGTCATCTCATTCAAGAGTCTACTTATGGAGCAGGTTATCACACCCTATCTTTGGCATGGTAGCAAGGATTGGTGCACAAGAGCCCTCTCCTCTTGGATTTCTTCATTAGTAAGCCTTGCTCGGGCAGCTATCTTTTGGCATTTGGCCAGCTGTGATGCGAGCTTGTGGTCCCTCTCAGAGTCATAATGAGAAATAATTCTGACAGTGTGGGTGGTCTCCTTTAGCAAATCTTCATCCTAGGTTGTAGCTTTACGGTGACTCTTGTGGTTTTATTTGGTGATTCACTCTTTTGCCATAGTTATAAGGCAAGACTGTACCCCTATGATTTGCTCCTACCTTTCTCTAAATTGCTTAATGGAGCAAAGGAGTTGGAGGTAGGGATGGTAATGATTGACTTCGTTTGAGGGGTAGGTTTCCTAAGTCAGCTGAAAATTATAGTAGCTTTTCATTTACTTGTGACAACTAGGATGAAATCTTCTTCATTGATGCCTATGTCCAAATTTGCTTTTAATTGCCCCCTATGAGGAGTTAGGTGAAGGCAGTTAAAAACTAAGCTTTGTTTCAGTCCTATCCTCTGGAAGACTGATAACCTTTTTTGTTGAGGGATGGCTTCCAACTCTGCATCCGAACATCCCTTTTTAGGGATAATGTCATTGGGTCTCCTTCCCCTTGATGGAAGATGAGAAATAGGCTAGTTTTGCATGATGATAACCTCAGTCAATGCAGTAGTAGGTGCCTTCTTGAACCGAACAACCTCAAAGATGGTCCCAAACTTGATATGAACTTCAACTGCTTTTGTAGCAACCATTAACTGAGGTAAATGCATAGCTAAGATGTTCTTTATTATTACCATTTGATTTTGTCTTCCATAAAGGATAACACAATTAATTAGTCTTCAATCATAATTCTATCTTATCAGTGTCTCTATTGTATTAATTAGGTTTCTACACTTGGAGGAGAAGTCAAGTCCTATTAAGTGTGCCAAAGTATGTAGGATTGATTTCGGCAGCCCTGGAGTGGAGGAGACCCCGAGAGCGATCTTAAATCACAAATCAAAATTTATTTTAATTCAAAGTGCACTATCAGGTATTGTGAGATTTTAATAGTACAAGTCCCTATTATTAATTCCCTTGACAATTGTCAGGAACCTTCTAAAGTAAAAAATATAGCTAATAAAATAGAGACACAAAAAAAAATATTTAATTAATTTTAAGAGATGATATATGGCTTAAGAAAGGATATACCCTCACTTTACAATAAATTTCAACATAGAATTATAGAAATTATAAAAAAATAAAGGAAAAAAGAAAGAGAAGAGAAGAAGCTTTAATGTGTGCTACTACCCTATTTTCCTATGTTGGACCATGTGGAGTTTGACTCAAATTGACTCAGTCTTTGGCAAGTGTTGATAGCATCATTTGATGGGATGTGGAAGGGAATGGGAGAAGTTCGAAGTGTTTTCAATGGCTTTAAGTATTGGCGATAACTTCATTTGTTTTAATGGCATCACCAATAGATTATAAGGTTGGGTATAGCTTTGAAAAATGTGTTGTCAACAGCTTTTAGGGTTGACTAGCTTGAGGGATATATCGTCAACTAATTCTAGGATTGACTAGCTTGAGGAGTGTATTATCAACTGCCTAGAACTAACTTATGGATTGTTCAAACTTAATGCTGAGATTTTTCCACCGTGTGATATAATCTAATACTAATTCATTGTCACTCTTTGGTGTTGAGAAAAGGTCTACAATGGTCACCTTGTTGCTAACTCCTCTAAACCTAGTTCAAGAAGCCTCTTTCATTCGTGACCAAGTTTGTATGGATTATGGTTGTAAACTAGCATACCATTCAAATGCTACCCTGTAAAGCTTGCTAAAAATTGGCAGAGTAGCAACGAGTAGTTATTACTTGAATCCCTACATAGAGTCACCAAATGAACTATATGTTATTTAGGAGTACCAATGCCATTAAATTATTTGAAGTTCGACATTGTGTAGCCCTTGGGATATGGCACTCAATTTTGGTGACTAGGGTATGGTTTGTCTCCATTATCTATCATACCCATGTCACTTTCTTATCTCAATTGTGTAGCCACCTTTCATTATACATGTTGTTGTATGTATGCTGGTAGTTTCATATTGTCAGGAATTCCTGATATGGGGGGTTGGGTATTATCCTTGATTGGTGGAGAAGGCGCTTGTGAGGGACATACATTTTCACATATTTCATCTACAAGAGGTGAATCTTCTACCACCTTTGTAGCTTGAGATAGTTGTTGAGATTATTCTAACTTGTCAAGATTTTATCTCATTTGCACCATGTCTCTATTGATGGAGCCTGATTCAAACACTAGTTTTGATCCGAGAGACTCCTCTAGATCAGATCTACTAGACTGCTCTTCTGCTGATCTACAAGAGGAAACAAGAACTATGAAGAGGACCATCAGGAGCTCTTCGACAATAGCCACTCGATGCATAAGTCAAAAAAAATCTCATTAATTCTCTTTAAGAGAGCCTTAGGAGAGAGAGAGAGAGAGAGAGAGAGAGAAGGCCCCCTTACTTCATGAGTTGTCTCTTGTTTTATATGTTAAGGTGGTCTTTCAGTGGATTTGGGATTTAGAGATTCTAGTCCTAATTATGTCGGACTCTCCTTATTTGGTTGTCATCACTTCCAAATTTTGTATTAAGGATCATTCCCCCAGATCTTTATTTTCTAATTTCCATGAGTACCCAACCATATCCATATATGAATTGGGCTTGTTATTCCTTCTCATATGCATCAGGATATGTATTTGTAGGATGTTCATTGCTTGTACCACTAAACCTACTTGACCTCGATGTATTGTCTTGGATGTTAGCCCCAAGTCTATACCTTGGTTACCTCGATATGAGGATCGGTCCCCATTTGCTTTTAGTTTGGTTGGTTTAGTTCAATGTATCATCAGTGCCCCCAACACCAAGTATCAAGTTCAAATGGCTCAGTGAGTGAAGTTATTCTTCTACCCTTTACTTTGGTGCATTAATCCAAATTGAATCTTCAGGCACATCATTTTGAATTTTTGCAATTCGAGTTTCTCACTTGTATCAAATCATGAGAGGCGCCTACTATCATGACTCCTCATGAGATAAGCCACCAATTTGTACCTTCATGCAAGCATGAGTTACCAACAAGCATGACCCTTTGGGAGATGAGCCACAACCTTATCTAATCATGCAAAATTATTAGGGTTCACCTTGTTCCAAAGTGATAGTTTGGAGGTGCCCCTTCAAATATTGAGAAGCTCCTAATGTGAACATGTGTCCCTTATGATCGATGCAGAGATCTTTGGCTTCCACCTTTTAAACTTCCTAATTACACATGGCAATAATTTGATAACTTGGGAAAGGCTACTTAAAGGATCCTTTGTCCCTTTTCATCTATTTTTGGTAATCTCTACATGTTGTAGCTTTATTCACTCCTACTTCCTTTCCTTCTACATTCGCTAGGTCTTTCTAAAATGGTTTCCACTTTCACTCCTTCCTCCTCTAGAAAGAGGCCATCATCTAGTAAAGAACTTGCTACTCCATCAATCCCTATAGCTGCAACTCCGTCTATCTCAAACCCAATGGCATTCTCCACTAAGGCTCCTATCGTTGGCGGGTCAAGCTTTGTGCCCTCTACCACTATTGCGTCCTCCAAGGGACCTACTCCTCTTGTTTCTCACCCTCTTCCATGGGGATCAATTCCCAGCTGCCTGCTATTAACATGCCAATGGCTCCAATTCTTGGCAAGGAATTGGCCCAGAATAAATACCATTTTTTCCCCTTTTCAGCCATTGTGGCTTTTTTTTGGACTGGGACATCTTGTTTTTCTTTGAAGAGTGGGACTTGGCTTTGTACTACAATAGGTGCCCCTGAGGTGAGAGTTTGGATTTTTTGAATCCATTCTCTAGGAGAAATAACTCAAGGACTTAGTCAACATATTTGGCTTTTTGAGTGTGACTGAGTTAATAGACCTATGGGGGCTAAGGAGGAGAGAAAAATATTGAAAGAGGAGTTTGGGTTCGAGTTTAGTACCTACTGGGAGATATTTGAAAATGGCTTTAGGTACCCCATAGATAGCTTCACCTAGGATGTCCCAAGAGACTGGGACCTTGCTCCTGACTAGATTATGCCTAATGCCATGAAATTTATCACCATCTTCCAAACCCTAGCCCAATACAAATACTTTTCCCCTATTATAGAAATGTTTAGGGACACCTTCAAAGGTTTTCAGGGTTTGAACACCAGGTGTAGGGCCCATTCCAAAGACTGCTACTATAGAAATGTTTAGAGACACCTTCAAAGGTTGTCGGGGTTTGAACATCGAGTGTAGGTGGTATTTTGCTCCCAAAAAATGGTGTAAGTTATTTGCATCAAACCCTAGCTCCATCCACTACTAGAAAGATCATCCCCTTGCAATTTCTACTAGGGTAGATCAAGTTCTTTCTTGCAGGTGGGGCAATCTTTCCTCCCACCGAGCTGACCCAAAGATCCATCCCAAGGTTCACTAACTCTTAATCTCTTGGGTAGATGAGGTTGTGGAGGTTAGGTCTACCCCCATATAGTTTGGCGAGACTTGTCTATTGGACCATGGCTTGTCCATGGCTTGGAAAGCTGGTATGCACTTTAGACTTTTGTGCACTTGATTCTTTAGTTATTTTCTTCTATGAGTTTGGTTTTGTGCAGGAATAACCCAAATCTCATTTATGAATGAGTTTTTGAGGCAGCAAGTAGATGCTCCTTGCATGTCCCCTATCCCGCCATCTTGGAAAAGGCCTATCAAAGTAAAAGGCAATGCTCCTACTCAGGAGTCTCTCTAGGGCCTGAGAAGAGGAAACAAGAGGAGGGAGGAAATCAATCTACAAGTAGAGAGCAAACAAGGAAGAGGCCAAGTGATACCTTACCTTCTGAGTCCCTCTCTCAAGTTGAATCCATGAGAGAGGCCACCTGACCACTGAGCTCTTCTGCTATGATCCTCAGTCCAACACATGGGTGAAAGCTTATTTTTGCCATGAGAGCTCCTTAGACAAGAGGACTAATGCCAAGAAGTATTTCATCGAAGAATTTAGGGAAAGTGGGAGCCTCTATATTGAGCAACTTCCTATTGATCAGGTCTTCATGGATTTGGCTCGAACTTGTGCTAATGTAAGTCATCTGAAATTCTTTTATCAGTGTTGCTCCTTTTTTCTCCTTTTAATTCTTGGGTTCAAGAATTATTCTATAACTTAAGTGACCCAATAAAGGCTTTTTTGATTCTTTAATCATTGATTTATGGATTGGAATTCACTTGAGCCATGGTTGGGAACTAATGATTGGTTCAATCTATAATGATTTTGGATTGTTGAACCTTTGGCTCAATTGCAGGCACTATAATTTTTTCATTATGTAGGTCTGCACTTTTATGAGGCTTAGAGGCAAAGGGCTTCTAAGAAGAATAAGGCTGATAATGCCAAGGAGGATGTGAGCCTCCTCCATTCTCAACTCCAATCATTCCAGCTCAAGGTTGACAAGATAAAGAGGGAGGCAGAAGAGAAGAAAAATCTCTTCGAAGTAGAGCGAGAGTCAATCTTGACAAGGCTGAAATAACCTAACGATAAGTAAAAGGTCGGGCTGGTCTATTCTAAGGATGAGGTTATGTCAACATTTCATCGAAGCTCAGAATACATGAAGACTTTTGGGTTGGTCAAGACGCAAGTTGTCCTTGACTTCAAAGCTAGTAATGAGTATCTCCAAGAATAGGGCCTCCTCTCTGCTAATTTCTTCTCTAAGAGCTCTCTCTACTGCAAGGACATGCTTAAGCAAAATCATTGTGATCCTAACTTGGAGCCCAATAATCTCCAAGTGGAACCCTACAATGACTTCAGGATCCATTGCCACAAACAAGAATATGAGGAGATCATTCGAAGGGAGATGGGGATAGAGGAGCCTTTCAAAGAAAAGCCCTTAGCACCTGATCTTCCAGAGGAGCCTGCCAAGCCTTCTACACCCACCAAATGACCTAAATTTGCCCTTTCTTTGTCTTTTTTCTAATAAGTCCTTCTACAACCAAGTTTCTTCTTGGATATAATCATTGTTTTAGTAAATGAAAAGAGATTTTCTCCATACTTGTGCTTTTGCTTTTTTTATTTTGGCTTGTCTCCCTTTCATGTGTTGTTGCTTAAGCTTGCATAGAGGTCCATTAGCCTTCATTACGCCCATGAGCAGTGTGTAATTTGGTCCCTTTGCTATGATAAAGATAACCTTCAAGGGACAAGTCATAGTTCACCACTACAATTATTAGCTTTGAAGTTCTTTTTAAGTGGAGGGAAAAAGAAGGTTGGTTTAAAAAAATCCCAAGATTGGAGTGTGATTTGAAGTGAAAACTTCACACAAGGATCCTATACCTTGGTAAAGTTCAGAGCTTTTATGACTGGCCTATTACCAAAGTCTTATGCTTAGTATAGAACTGACATCTTATGCCTAATTTAAAATTGAGGTCTTATGCCTTAGGTGAACCGAGGTCTTTATGCCAAGCACAATGCCAAGGTCTTATGTCCCAGATAAACCGAGGTCTTTATGCCTGACATAATGCTGAAGTCTTATACCTTTGGCGAATAGAGGTCTTTGCACTTGGTGAAATGCCATCATTTGATACCCTAGATAAACTGAGGTCTTTATACCTTACTTAAGGTCAAGGTCTTATATCTTGGGTGAACCGAGGTCTTTATGTCTAGTGCAATATCGAGGTCTTATACCCCGAGTGAACTAAGGTATTTATGTCTAGCATACTGTCGAGGTCTTATGCCCTAGGTGAACTAAGATCTTTATGCCTAGCATAATATCGAGGTCTTATGCCTCAAGTGAACTGAGGTCTTCATGTCTAACTTTAGCTGAGGTCTTATGCCTCAGGTGAACTAAGGTCTTTGTGCTTGGTGCAATACTGAGGTCTTATACCCCAAGGGAACTAAGATCTTTATGTCTTACTTATAGTGAAGGTCTTATGGTAGTTTCCTGAGCATGATTTGTTAATATCTAAGAAGATAATAGTGGCATAATTTATTTTAAAGATGAAACCTTTTGAGATTGTCTACATGCTATATTCTAGGAAGTTTCTTACCATCTAGGTGTCTAATATTGAATGTTCCTGGCCCCACAACCCTAAAAATTCTAAATAGGCCTATCCGATTTGGAGATAGTTTACGTGAAACTCCATCCATAGGTTCAGCCCACAATAGTATCTAGTTGCCCTATCACTATCCTCAGCCGCACACTTATGCATTGTAGTATCGAGCCACTCACCTGCTGGTACTCAACAATCTTAGCACAAGCCTTCTCCTGAATGCCAAGGATGAGGTCCTTCTCTATTCGGATGTTTGCCATTCATTTTGGAGTCATAGACCTTAACCTGAGGTGAAGTAAGACCAACTTCCATTGGAATAATAGCTTCAACCTCAAAAACAAGCATGAAAGGTGACTCCTTGGTCATTGTCCGATGTGTGGTTCAATAACACCACAGAGCATGTTGTAGTTCCTCAACCTAGGTATCTTTGGCTCTTTAAGATATTTTTTTTTGCCTAAAAATAGGGTTTGATTAGTTACCTCAATTAGACCATTGGATTCAGGGTGTAATACCGAGGTAAACCTCTATTTTATGTGGAGGCTACTACAGTATTCTCTAAATCCTGACCTATCAAACTACTCTTCATTTTTAGTAACAAGTACATGTGGTAGCCTAAACCTATAGATTACACTCTGCCATAAGAAATCCTGAATCTTTCTCTCGGTGACCATGGCTGGGGATTTTGCTTTCACACATCTAGTAAAGTAGTCAATAGCAACTGCTAGGAACTTCTTTATCCCAACACTATTGGGAATAGACCTAAATCAAAGCTGAATAGGCCATATAGATTGGGTATGTTGGAATTGAACCACCAGGTTATGATGCAATGAGGCATGTCTCGGAAGCCATATTAAGCTAACAATACTCTTATCTAAGGAGCTTATGTGCGAGGGCTTATCATCTACCAAAACTTTCACATATTCTTTCATGGACCTCTCAAAGGGTATAATTAGCTTCCTCGGGCCTTAGGTAGTGGAGAAGGGGCTGTGTGTGGGATCTTTTATATAAGACCCCTTCTACCAAGATGAAGTTCGGGCCTCGCTTACTGATCTTTCGAGATTCCTTTGGATCCTCAAGAAGTAGCCCATCTTTGAGGTAGTAGATAATGAGATCCATCCAATTGGGCTCCACATCCACCATATTCACTTTGATGGTCCCCGAGTAGCTAGACTACTGAAGATTCTCCATACTGAGTTGCCCTAGTACCAAATTTGAAGATGCTAAAACTAGTTGAGCTAGAGCATCTACCTCTACATTGTTGTTTTGGGGTACCTAGTAGATTTTCACCCAGTCCATTTTTTCCATAAGCTTTTGTGCCTTGCTAGGTACTAGGCCATAATTGTGTCTTTCACCTCGTACTCTATTATGACCTGCAAACAAACAAGCTAGGAGTTATTAAATACCTTCAATTTTTTGGCTAACCACTAATGCCATGAGTAATTCAAGGAGGAATACCTCGTATGCTATAGCATTATTTGAGGCTTTAAACTTAAGCCAAGCTGAATATTCAGTCACTCTCCCATTTGCGCTCTGAAGGATGGTGTTGATCCTACAACCTGACTCACAAGATGAGATGTCTACTAAACCTCCTATGATTTGGATTCTGGTCCTGCAAGGTATGAGGTTATTTCCACTTGGAAGTTTGCTAAAGCCTGAGCTTCGATAGTCTTTCAAAACTTAAAGGTCAAATCAAATTGACTTTACTCAATGGACTGCTTGAGCAATCTTCCTAAGGTGTCTAGCATTTGCAATATCTACCAAAGTGGGAGATCAATGATCACTATGACCAGATATGCTTAAAAGTAAGGACAGAGCTTTCAGGTTTCTAGCATCATGGTGTATGCTAGCTTTTCCAATGGTGGATTCCGAACTTTCACTCCCATGAGTACATGACTTATGTAGTATATAGGGTGTTATTTTCCTCCTCAGTCACTTATTAACAACAAATTGACTACTTGGTGTGATGTGGCAATGTAGAGGAAGAGTACCTCATTTGGTTTGGGTCTTACCAATAAAGGCAGCTTGGCTAAGTGTCTTTCAAGGTCTTTGAAGGCTCGGTTGCATTCATTTATCCATTCAAATCTGAGTCTTTATTAAACACCTTAAAAAGGGAAGGCACTTCTCTCTGGATCTGGATAGAAACCGATTATGCACTACTAGGTGACCCATGAGCCTCTGCATTTTTTTTAGCAGAGCTCGAAGGCTTCATTCCCATAATTGCTTCAATTTTTTCAAGGTTAGCCTCTATTCCTCTCTGAGACAAGGTAGCTGAGAAACTTTTCCAAGCCTACCTTGAAAGCATACTTATTTGGGTTCAACTTCATTCTAAACTTTCAAAGCATATCGAAAGTCTCTTCTAGGTCTTTCATATACTCATTGGCATAGAGGCTTTTCATGAGCATATCATTGACATATGCCTCCATGTTCCTTTCAAGCTAAGGCTTGAATATGTTGCTCACCATTTTTTGATACGTTGCCCTTGCATTCTTTAGTCCAAAAGGCATTTCAACATAATAGAAGGTACCTTGATCCTTGATGAAGTCTATTTTTTCCTCATCTTTGGGATGCATCTGAAATTGATGGTAGCTCAAGAAGGCATCCAAGAAGCTCAAGAGTTGGTGACCCAACATAGATTCAATGAGCTTGTCAATCTTCGGTAGAGGATAGCTGTCATTTGGGTAGGCTTTATTCAAGTTGGTGAAGTTAATGCACAGTCTCTAGTTTTTGTTGAATTTCTTTACCATCACCATATTTGCCAACCACTCGGGACAATGAGCTTCTCTTATAAATCCTACATTGAGAAGCTTACTCACCTCTACAATAATAGCATTTTGGTGTTCATGGGTGAAGTGCCTTTTCTTCTGCTTAACCAGACCGATTTGTGATTTTCTACAAGCAAGAGCTCATGTTGAGCCACTGAAGGGCTAATACCTAGGAGATTCTCGGGGGTCCATGCAAATATGTCTTGGATCCTTCTCAAGAGTTCTTGTAATTTAGTATGCAAGGGTTCTATGAGGTTCGACCCTACCTTTAATCTTCTCCCAAAGCCTTCATTAATAATCAAGCTAATGAGTCACTACACAAGTTTGACATGTCCCTTTTTGAATTTAGGAGTGGATTTATTGATCACCCCTATTGCTGGTCCCTTGCTTTTCTAGCTAGAGTTGTTTTGCCAGTAGGGGGCTTCACACTTCTTAGCGAGCCTTTGGTCTTCCCATGCTTTACCTATGTCATGATTAGTGGGAAACCTCATAACTAAATAAAAAGTTTAAATTACCACTTGGAGCTCATTATGCACTAGTTGTCCCAATATTACATTGTAGGCCAAATATGTCCAAACTACCATGAACTTTGATTTGATGGTGATGCTCTTGCTTCTTCAATAGTGAGTAGGAAGTTGATCGTGCCAAGCAAGGTGACTAGTCCCCCTAAATCCAGTGAGTGTCCCAACATATGGCTCCAGCTTCTTCTTGATTTTTATTTGGTCATAGGCTCAAGTGAACAAGATGTTCACCAAACCGAGATGAGTGGTGTAGTTGTCTAGGACTGCCAAGATTACCAATGCATCATTATAGGGTGTAAAAATTTCTTCTATGTCCTTAAAGGAGAAGACTATGTCCCCATAGCCAAGCTCACAATGGTATCTCTTTTTTACCTCCTCTTGCAAGTCCTCCTACCCTCCAGTGGGCATTTAGCATTTGCTAGTTGACATCGAAGTGTTGCTTTAAGTTAGTTGGCTCATCTGGATCATGTTGAGGTTGCCTTTAACTAGAGGGTTTCACAGTTTAGGAAGAGGGTCCCTTCGGGGGGAGTGCTGATGACTCTCTCATGCACAAGCTTCTTTGGCTCATTTAACTTGATGTACGAACTACTTGAGGTGACCTTCTTTAATAAGCCTCTCGATCATATCCTTGAGGTGCTTGCACTCTTCTATATCATGACCATAATCATGATGAAAGTGACAGTGCCTTAATTTGTTGAGGTTTTTCTTGGTAGTGCAGATGGACTGAGGCCTTTGTAAGAAGTCTCAATTTTGATCTATGTGAGGACTTTAGACCTTGAGTTGTTCGATGGGGTATAGGCTCAAAATTCAAGCCTCTGCTCCCTCCATTCAATTTTTTTCCACTTTGGTTCTGGCAGTTTGTTCTCCCAAAACTCTCACTTCTTGTCACCACTTTCAGAATCCTTCTTTGCTTGGATAACTTTTTCAGCATCCATGTGCTCATGGACTAGTTGGATGAAGTCTATTAGGCTACATGGGAGCCAATGGGCCATCTCATAGCCTACCTGAGCTTGTCTAATTTCATTGATGGCAGCGGTAAGCATAATGAACTTACCCAACTTGGTAACTTCTAGCCAAACTTTGTTAAATTGGGCCAAGTAATCCCTTAAGCTTTCTGCCTCCTTCTACTTCAACATGTGAGGAGAGCAGAGGGGTCTTTCACTAAAGGATCTACAAGATGAATTGTTCTATGAACCTATCTACCAAGTCAACAAAATAAGTTATTGTATACCTTAGGAGTCTAGAGTATCATGCTCTAGCAGGGCCTCGCAATGTCATGGGAACACTTTACACATGGTTGGTCTCATGCCCTTGCAAAATCATTGCATTTCTGAAGGTACTAACATGATCAACCAAGTCCTTCAACCTTGTAGGGAGGCTAGAGAAACTTTGACTACATTGGTGAGTATGCTATTTCAAGAATTAAAGGAGCATCATACCTTAGTTGATGGGGATGACTTGATGTCCATGAACTTCCCTAAATAGGGTGTAGCATAGCTTCCCTCAGGCACTTCAACACTCTGGCATCTAGTGCCTGGCTAGCATGTGTTTGGTAGGTCATTTCATCAATTGGATTATAAGTTAGGTCTCATCCATCATAATCCCTCGAAGCTTGGTACTAAAGCAAAATTATCATTAAGGGTTTATATGGGCTTCATTGATGGTGTCTTGCATGAAGGCCGAAGTGAAGTTACAGTGCATGGTGTTAGTTCAGTGCAATGCCACGGGCGGCTGATGGAGCCTAGCCCAGGACTTATTGCTACTAAGCATTATGAGCCTAGAGGCTCTGAACCACTTAGCCTTGATATTGCAGTTGTTGGGCCTATTGGCTCTGCATACCTTATGCCTTGGTCATGAACAACTATGTCATTTGCTAAATAGTAGCAGCCATAGTTTGGAACTCTTTCCCTCCCACCAAATTGGAGGGACCTCCCTATGCCTCGAGGACTGTCTGTAAAAGGTTTCCTTGGGGCTACGGCTGAGTCCTAGTTACAGAGGTGATTTATTGCACCGGTCCACCAAGCTAGCTAAATGAGTTATGTGACTCTACCAACACTAGGGTTGTCTACCCCCCAGGTGGGTTCTTTGACAATGAGGGTCATTCTACCCTTGTAGGCATGGTCAAAAGATCATCAAAGACCTTCTATATTAGTCGAGATGGGAAGTAGAGCATATATTAATAAAAGCACCAATTTGCTGATAGAGACTAGTTCAGACACTAATTTTGGTCCAGGAGGCTCCTCGAGATCCAATGCATTAGGCTGCTCTTATGCTAATCTGCAAGAGAAAATAAGATTCATGAGTAGGACCACCGAGAGCTCTCTAGTGATGGCCACTCTGACGCTCAAGTTATAAAAATTCACGTCAATTCTCTTTAGGAGAGCCTTATAGAGAGAGAGAAGCCCTCATACTTTTGTGAGGTATCCCTTGTTTTGTAAGTTAAAGAGATATTTTAGTAGATCTAGGATTCCATGATTTTAGTCCTGATTATGTTGGAATCTCCTTATTTGGTTGTTATTACTCCCAAATTTTATATTAAGGATCTTTTCCCAAATCTTTATTTTCTAGTTTCCATGAGTACCCAATCATATTCATATATAAATTGAGCTTGTTATTCTCTCTTGTATGCCTCAAGATATGTATTTGCATGACATGCATTGCTTGTACCATTGAGCCTACTTGACCTCAGTGGTATTTTCTAGGATGTCAGCCCCTGGTTTATACCTCAGTTACCTTGTCCGGGGATCAGGTCACCATTTGCTTTTGATTCATCTAATTTTAGCTCAATATATCATCAATCTCCATCAACTCAATGACATTTTTTTGAGTTTCATTTTTTTCTTTTCCTTGTTTCTCAACTATTCTCATAGTGCTCCTATGGCCATTTTCTCATTGGAGTTTTTAGCAATAACTAAGGCTTCTGTCAAAACATGATGGACCACATCTTGAGGATCACTTATAGGTTTAGTTTTTTGGGGGTTGAGCTAACTTCTCCCATCTGTTGTCTCATTCAAAAGCCTACTCATAGATTGAGTAGCTACTCTTTCTCTTTATAGTGGTAGCAAGAATTGGCTCACAAGAGCCTTTTCTTCCTGAATCGCTTTATCTATAAGCCTTATTTGTGCAACCTTCTTTTGGTACTTGGTGGGCCAAGGTGCAGGGTCACAGTTCTTTCCTACGTCATGATGAAAAATAACTCTGACAATGTGGGTGGTCTCCCTTTTTGGAGTCCCATGATAGGTTGCATCCTTATGGTGGCTCTTGTTTTGTTTAGCTATTTGCCCCTTAGCTATAGTCTTGAGGTAAGACTATGCCTCATTTGACTTACTTTTACCCTTCAATATGCCATTTAATTGAGCAAAAGAGTTAGGAATGGGAATGTGATGACTGTCTTCATTTAAGGGGCAGGTTCCCAATTCAGTTAAAAATTCTAGCAGCCTTTCCTTTATTTGTGATAGTCAAAATGAGTTCTTCTTCATCCATGCATGTGTTTGGACTCGCTTTTGGTTGCTTGCTCCTCATTGGGAGTGGGGCGAAGGTGATCAAAGACTGAGCTTTGCTTTGTGCCTAACCTCTAGAAGATGAATACCTTTGCTAGTTGAGGCATAGCTTCTGGCTCTTCATCAAATTAACTCTTCTTATTGGGAATGATGACATTGGATCACTTTTTCCTTGATGGAAGGTAAAAAGTAGACTCATTTTATGTGATTATAACATTGGTTGGTGAAACAACAAGTGCCCTCTTAAAGTGAATGACCTCAAAGATGGTTCCAAACTTGATTTAAGCTTTAACTGCTCCTCTATTGGTCATTGACTGAGGTAAATGCACAGCCAATCCTTTCCCCAAGATGATGGTGTATGTTGGTGTAGGGATGTTCTTTGTTGAGGCCATTTGATGCTTTCTTCTATAAAAGAGAATGCAATTGATTAGTTTTGAATTATAATTCCTTCTTATCAATGTCTCTATCATATTTACTAAGTTTCTACACTTAAAAGTGAAGTCATATCCCACTAGGCATGCCAAAATTTGTGAGATCAATATCAGTCACCTGAGATAGCGAAGAACTTAGGGAGCAATCTCAAAACAAGAAATTAAGAAGTGTAGTAGTTTGAGTGTGTAGTCAAGTATTGTCAGAACATGACTTTCAACAGGCACAAGCCTCCTTTTTTAATTACCCCAACAATTGGCAAGAACCTCCTAAAGCAAGAAACATGGCGTATAAAATAGAGATACAAAAGCAAAAAAGTGTGATTCGATTAATTTTGTAAAAGGGTATATAGCTTAAGCAAGGGCATACCTTAAGTTTACAATTCAAAGAATTTAAATTCATAATAAAAAAGAATATGAAAATAGGGAAAAGGAAGTGGGAAAATGCTTGATGTGCACCACTACACTGCTCCGTGTATTGGACCAAATGAAACTTGACTCAGGTAAGTCTTGATTTGATCCTAAGTAGATGTTGATAACTTGGTTTGATTCCAAGGTCTGGTTGAATGCCTTGGCTCATTTCAATTGACCCCACTAAAATCTAAAGTATCACCCAGTGGGATACGAAAGAGTATGAAAATAAGAGAGGAAGTGACAAAAGCCTAATGTGTGCCACTACCTCACTCTTGTGTACTAGATTGGGTGGAATTTGTCTCGGATGGATCTTGATTTGATCCTTGGTAGATGCTAATAACTTAGCTTGATTCCAAGGTGTAGCTGACTATCTTGCCTCAAGTCAGTTGATCCTACTGAGATCTGAGGCATTGTCAATGACTTTTGGGATTGACTTAGCCTTGAAGTGTGCCTGGCAAATTTGAGCATGTTGATAATTAACTTCTTTTGATAATCAATAGCCTCATTAGTGTGTGTTGATTACATTTGAGGCATCGTCAACTGCTTTTGTGTTTAGCTTAGCCAAGCATCACAAATGGTTTTTGGGGTTGGTTTACCTTTGAAGTGTGGCCAATAGCTTTTAAGTGTATTGGCAATTAACTTCTTTTGATAATCGATGGTCTTTTTGTCATGTTATTGATTAGGTTTGAGGTATTATCAACAACTTTTGGGGTTGGCTTAGCCAAGCATCACCAATGGCTTATGGGGCTGGTCTAGCTTTGAAATATGATTGATAACTTTAAGCATATTGGCAATTAACTTACTTTTGATTTAATAGCATCACCAACAACTTATGGGGTTTGGCATAACTTTGAAGTGAGGCTAACAGCTTTGAGCGTATTGGCAATTAACTTCTTTTGATTTGATAGCATCACCAATGGCTTTTGGGCTTAGGTATAGTATTAAAGTGTGGCTAACAACTTTGAGCATATTAGCAATTAACTTCTTCTGATTTGATAGCATCACCAACAGCTTATAAGTTGGGTATAGCTTTGAAGTGTGACCAACAGCTTTGAGTATGTTAGCAATTAACTTTTTTGATTTGATAGTGTCACCAACAGCTTATGGGGTTGGGTTTAGCGAAGCATTGGCAATGGCTTTTTTGGTTACCTTAGCTTTGAAGGGTGGTTTGACTTAATTCTATTCGAACTTGTTGCGGTTTAGTTTGAATATTGTTCGGAGTTCAATTTGAACTTGTGTTGGTTTGGTTTGAATGTTTTTTGACTCAATTTAAAGTTCTATTCAAATTTATTATGGTTTAGTTCCATTATTGTTTGACTTAGTTTAGAGTTTTGTTCGCACTTGTTGTGGTTTAGGTCAAACATGGCTTGACTCAATTTAGACTTTAATTCAAACTTCTTTTGATTCTAGATTGACTCAATTTGAACTTGAATTGATCCAAGATTGGGCCAATTAAAGCTTGACCTAATTAAGGTTGAATCTAAATCTCATATCATTAGTTTTTTGACTGAAATGGATAACCAATTGAGCTATCGATTGACCAGCTAATAGGGATGTTATTTCAAGTTCATTAGAATCACACAACTAGTTCAGGTGTTGGTTGTCCGCTAGAGGGGGTCCCCTTTAAGCTTTTATCTGAACTAGTCGACCAGTTGTGGTACCAGCTAACCAACAAAGAACAAGTAGTTTGGGTTCATTACAATCAAATGACTAGTTGATGAACCAATCAACTGGTAAAGTTGATTTTACTTGTTTATACTAGTTTTAGTCCACTTTTTTGTCAACTTGGGTTCATTCAGTACTTTGTAGAGTCAATTTGGTTTTTTGTTCATTTATTTTAGCCAAATTGGCTTAAGTTTAATGTAATTGAGTCATTTTAAGTTGATCAATTCATGTTTATCGATTTTATTTTGGTTTAAGAGCTCTTGAGCTATCATAATAACTTTGGAGTAAGCTCACAGACTGATCTTGAGTTGTGTTGACTTTTAGGCTAGCCTGCAAGCTAGCCTTTAGTCAATTTAGACTTTTAGGGGAGCCAACAGGATGGCCTTTACTCAAAATTTGATTTTTGGGAGAGCTCACATACTAGCCTTAAATAGGTTTGACTTTTTTGCAAGCCCATAAACTAGCTTTTAGTCTAAATAGACTTTCAGGTGAGCTCACAAGCTAGTCTTTAGTCCAAATTAGTATTTGGTAGAGTCCATAGGTTGGACCTTAGCTGAATTGTCTTTTGGGTGAGCCCACAAAATGGTCCTTAGTCAGAATGGCTTTTGGGCAAGAAGCAAGCTAGCTCTCAGGTAGAATGTCCTTTGACTGAGCTCACAAGTTGGCCCTAAGCCAAAGTTGACTTTTGGGTGAGCCCACGGGCTAGCACTAGGTCAGGAGTTGGAACAATGTGAGAATTTCTTTCTCTCTTTTTTTTCATCTTTCTTTCTTTTTTTTCTTATTTTTTTCTTTCTCATATGGGCTTCTCTTCCTCTTTTTTTTGTTTCTTCTTCCACACCTCTCCCTTCCTTTTTTTCTTTATCTTCTCCTTCTTTCCTCTTTAGAGACATCTTTGGTGGGCCTCGAGATTTGACCTTCTCAAGTTGGTGAAGAGTTGTGATGAGGCCATAGTTTGGTGGAATGGGCAGGATGATGCTGTGGTGGAGATAGGACCGCAAGTGGCTGCGATGGCGATGTAGATCCACCAATACAAAGGAGAAGATAGGGCCATGGCTGGCCACGGTGGTGATAGAGTGAGGGAGTAGTAGGATCATAGGGGGGCAGCAAGGATCTCACAGGAGACAAAGGAAGACAAAGGAAGAAAATAGAAAGGAGACAAAGGAAAAGATAAGATTCTTATATCTCCTTGCTTTTATGATCATGCTCTCTTGGTCTCCTCCTTGATGATGCCTTCCTAATTTTTTTTTCTCTCTAATTCATGCTGATTGTTGTGCTCTTTCCATGCTCCTTTGCTTTGTGTATTTTCATGCTTAATTTCCCTCTCTTTGCATTGATCTTCATATGTTTTTATAAGGTTGAGGAAATCTTCAAATCAAATTATTGATTGATTTGACTTTGAGATTTGATAAGATTAGATCTCAGATTTGGATCTTTTATTGACATATTTCTAGATTGTAATCCCCTTAACTAAAAATTCTATTAATTGATAATGAACTCAAAGAAGGATTCATTTCTAGATTTACAAATCTCAACCTAAACTGAACAACTAGTTAAGGAACCAATCTACCAGTTGAGGGATTGCACTAGTCCTGGCTTATCAGAACTGGTCGATCGATTGAGGAACTAATCCATTTGTAGAGTGCTATGAAATCTAGTTAATGAGAACCAATTGACTGGTTTACCAAGTGGTCACTAGCACTGTCCAATTCAGTATTTGGTCTAGAAGTTTAACCCTATGCTTATTTCAAATTAGATCCAGCCCATCATGAATTAGGCTCAAAGTCTAACTCTATTTCTTATCAAACTCAATGTTAGAGTTGGTTACAAAATCTATGTAAATATTATTGAGATCTTATGCTTGGTGAAGAACCAAGGTCTTGTGTCTGGTTTATTATTGAGGCCTTAAGCCTAGTGTAGAACTAAGGTCTTATACCTAGGTTATTGCTGAGGTCTTATACTTAGTGTAGAACCAAGGTTTTATGTTTGGCTTATTGCCGAGATCTTATGCCTCGTATAAAATCAAGGTCTTATGCTAGGATTATTACCAGGATTTTATGCCTAGCTTACCAGGTGTAAAATTGAAGTCTTATGCCTTATATGGAATGGAGGCTTTATACCTAGCTATTGTCAAGATCTTATGCTTGGTATAGAATTGATGGAGGCTTTATTGTTGAGGTCTTACACCTAGCTTATTGTTGAGGTCTTATACCTAGCTTATTGTTGAGGTCTCACAGTAGTCTATTGGGATGGGACTTGTCAGTATCTAAAGAGATGATGGAGGCATAATTTATTCTAAACCATTTGAGATTGTCTGCATGCCATGTCATAGGAAGCTCCTTACCATCTATGTGTTCAATCTTAAATGTCCTTGGCCTCATGATCCTAGAAATTCTGAATAGCCTATCCAATTCGGAGATAGTTTTCCTAAAACTCAATCAAAGAGTTCAGTCTATCGAAGTATTTAGTTTCTCAATTACAATCCTCAATCGTGCACTCATGCATTGTTGTATCAGGCAACTCACGGTTGGTACTCAACAACCCTAGCACAAGCCTTCTCCCAAACCTCCAAGATGAGGTCCTTCTCAGCTTGGACATTTGTATCATTTGTTTCAGGGTCATAAGCCTTAACTTAAGGTGAAGACCAATTTCCTCTGGAATGATAACTTTGACCCCATAAGTGAGCACTCCTTGGTTGTCATCCATGGTGTGGTTCGAAAAAACCACAAAACATGTGGTAGTTCCCCAAATTGGGTGCCTTTGGCACTTTCAAGATGTTTCTTTATGCCTAAAAATAGGGTTCAATTGGTTACCTCAACCAGGCTATTGGATTAGGGGTGCACTATCAAGGTGTACCTCTATTCTATATGGAGGCTGCTACAATATTTCTTGAATCTTGAGCTATTAAATTATTTCCTATTGTCTATAACTAGCACATGTAGCAGTCCAAACCTACATATTGCACTCTACCATAGGAACTCCTAAATCTTTCTCTTGATGATTATTGCTAGGGGTTTGGCTTCCACCCATTTGGTAAAGTAGTTAATAGAATGTCCTGATGCTATCAAGAATGAACCTAAGATATCCATCTCCCATTGGTTGAAAGGTCATATAGATTAGGTCTGCTAGAGCTGAGCTACTTGGCTGGAATACAATAAGACATGCCTTTGGCATTATTCATACTTGTAAATGAATTTGGATGTCTTGGAAACCATGTTAAGCCAACAAAACCCTTGTCTAAGGAGCTTATGTGTCAGGGCTCATCCTCCACCATGGCTCTCGTATATCCTTCTATGGACTTCTTAGAGGGCATAATCGACTTCCTTAGGTCTTAGACAATAGAGAAGGGACTACATGAGAGAAATTTTATGCAAAACTCCTACCAAGGTGAAGTTCAGGGCCAGCTTCCTTATCTTTCAGGCGTCTTTTAGGTCCTTAGGAAGTTGCCCATCTTTGAGGTAGGAGATAATAGGATCCATCCAGTTGAGCTCCACGTCCACATCATTCACCTTAGTGGTCTTTGAGTAGTTGGGCTACTTAAGATTCTCCGTAGAGATTTACCTTCCTGCCAAATTTGAAGAAGTTGAAGCGAGGTGAGTGAGAACATCTACCTCCATGTTGCAATTTTAGGGTACCTGGCAAATTTTCACCCGGTCCATTTTCGCTTAAGTGTTTGTGCCTTGGCTAGGTACTAGGCCATAGTCATGTCTTTTGCCTCATACTCTCTAGTGACAACACATAAGCTAGAAGTAGTTAAAAACTTTAACTTTTTAGCTCTTGCTGCTAACGCCATGCGTAATCTGAGGAGGAATCTTTGTACTCTGTGGTGTTGTTTGAGGCCTCAAATTTGAGCTGGGCTAAATAATCAACTACTCTCTCATCTAGACTCTAAAGGATAGTGCTGACACCACAGTTTGACTCACAAGATGAGTCATATACCCCAACCTCCTATAGCTTAAATTTTGGTCCTATTGGGTATGAGGTAGTCTCCACCAAGAAGTCTGCTAAAGCCTGGGCTTTGACAGTCATCTGATCCTTGAAGGTTACATCAACTTGTCTTAACTCAATGGATCACTTGAGTAATCTTCCTGAGATTTTTGGTTTTTACAATGTTTGCTAAGTGAGAGATTAGTGAGCACTATGACTCAATGAGTTTGAAAGCAAGGATGGAGTTTTTAGGTTGCCAGCACCATGGTGTATTCTTGCTTTTCCAATGGAGGATACCAAACCTCTGAACCCATGAGTACATGACTCACATAGTATATGGTGTGTTATTTTCTTCCCTAGTCACTTATTAACACCAAACTAACCGCTTGGTCTGATGCATCTATATAGAGGAAGAGTACCTCATTGGTTTGGGTCTCACTAGTAAAGGTTATTGGGCTAAGTTCTTTTGAGGTCTTTCAATAAGTCACATTCTTCCATCCATTTGAATTTGGAGCTTTGTTTTAGTGCCTTACAAAAGGGCAGTTGCTTTTCTTTGGATATGGATAGAAACTGATTAAGTGTCGCCAAGCGACCCATGAGCCTCCACATTTCTTTAATGGAGCTTGAAGGCTTCATTCCCATAATTGTTTTAATTTTTTTAGGGTTGGCATCTATTCCACGCTTTGAGATGAGGTAGTCTAGGAACTTTCCCAAGCCTACCTTGAAAGCACACTTCTCTAGGTTTAGCTTCATCCTAAATTTTTGAAGTGCATTGAAAGTCTCTTCCAAATCCCTCAAATGCTCATCTATGTGGAGGCTTTTCACTAGCATATTATTGACATACACATTCATATTCCTACAGAGCTGAAACTTGAAAACTTTATTCACCATTCTTTGCTATGTTGCCCCTACATTCTTTAATCCAAAAGGCACTACAACATAAAAAAAAAAAAGTACCTTGTCTTTGGGGTGCATCTAAATCTGATGGTAACCTGAGAATGCATCCAAGAAGCTCAGGAGCTAGTGACCCAAAGTAGAGTCAGCAAGCTGTTGATCTTAGGTAGAGGATAACTATCCTTTGGGTAAGCTTTATTCAAATCAATGAAGTTTATGCATATTCTCCATTTACCATTGGATTTCTTTACCATTACCACATTAGCCAACCACTTAGGATATTGGAATTCTCGTATAAATCCTACATTAAAAAGTTTACTCACCTCTTTAGTTATAGCTTTATGGCATTCACGAGAGAAGTGCCTTTACTTCTACTTAACTAACTTATAACTTTCTGTGATTGTGAGTTTGTGTTGAGCCACCAAAGGGCAATACCTAGGAGGTCCTAGAGGATCCATGCAAAGACATCTTAGCTCCTTCTCAAGAGTTCTTATAATTTGGTATGTAAAGGCTCAATGAGGTTTGCTCCAAGCGTTAGTATCCTCCCCAAGGCTTCATCAATAATCAGGCTAACAAGTTGTTCCATAGGCTCGGCATGCCCCTTTTTTGGCTCAATGATGGATTCATTGATCTCTACTACTGTTAGTCCCTTGCTTTTCTAGTTAGAAATATTTTGCCAATAGGGCACTTCACACTTCCTAGCCTGGCTTTGGTCCCCCCATGCCTCACTTGTGTCATGTTTAGTGGAAAACCTCATAACTAAATGAAAAGTCGAAATTATCACTTGTAACTAATTAAGTACTAGTCATCCCAATATCACATTGTAGGTGGAATGTGTCCATACTACCATAAATTTTGATTCAATTGTGGCATTCCTAAGACCTTATCCAATGGTGAGGAATAGTTTGATCACACCAAGAAAAGTGACCAAGTCCCCCGTGGATTCGGTAAGCATCTCAACATATAGCTCCAGCTTCTGCTTAGTCTTCATTTGATCATAGGCACGGGTGAACAAGATATTGGCTAAACTTTCTATATCAATCATGGTATGATGAGTGGTATAGCCATCTAGGACCACCAAGATAACCAATGCATCATTGTGAGGTGTATAAATTCATTCTAAGTTCTTGACGGAGAAGACTATGTCTTCGTAGTTAGGTTCACAATGGTATTTCTTTTTTATCTCCTCTTTTAAGTCCTCTTGCCCCTAGTGGGGTTTTGGAATTTGATGGTCAATGCTAAAGCACCACTTTGAGTCAATGGACTAAAAAGGATCATATTGAGATTGCCTTAGACTGGAGGGTTTTGTAGCTCGAGAGTAGGGTCCCTTCAAGGGGGAAGTTCATTGATGATTCTCCCACACATGAGCTTCTTCAGCACATTCACCTTGGCAATTGAATTAACTAAGTTAGCATTCCTTAATAAGCCTCTCGATCTCATCCTTGAGGTGCCTAAATTCTTATGTGTCATAACCATAATCACGGTGAAAATGATAGTACCTTGATTTGTTGAGGTTCTTCTTGATAGTGCGGATAGGTTGGGGCCTTTGCAAGAAGTCTCGATGTTTAATTTATTCTAGGACTTCAGATCTTGAGTTGTTCAATGGGGTATAAGTTTTGAATTCAAATATTTGTTCCCTCTATTCAATTTTTTGCTTCTTCGGCTTGAGGGGCTTATTTTCGCGAGACTCTCTTCTTGCAACCATCTTCAGATTCCTTCATTACCAAGATCACTTCTTCAACATCTATGTGCTCTCTCCTTGCAACCATCTTCAGATTCCTTCATTACCATGATCACTTCTTCAACATTTATGTGCTTTCAGGCTAATTATATGAATTCCACCAAGCTGTGTAGGGGCCAACGAACCATCTCGTAGGTGACTTGAGTCTACCCAATCCCATTAATTGCTATAGCAAGGATAATAGAACTATGCAACTTGATAACATCTAACCAAGATTTGTTGAATCAGGCCAGATATTCTCGTAAGCTTTCTCCCTCTTTCTACTTCAACATGAGGACGTAGATAGGTCCTTGCACTGAGGAACCATGAGATGAATTATGCTATGAACTTATTTGGTAGGTCATCAAAATAAGTTGTTGTGTATCTTGGGAGTCCAGAGTACCATGCTCTAGCTGAGTTTTGTAATGTCATCGAGAATGCTTTACACATGGTAGAGTCTCATGCTCCTTGTAGAAGCATGGTGTTTCTGAAGGTACTAACATGATTGATGGGCCTTTTGAACCATTATACACCTCATATGGAGGCTAGCAAAACTTTGGCTGCACTTAGGAGTATTCTATTTCGAGAATTAAAGGAGTATCATACCTTAATTGGTGAGAGTGACTCAACGCCCATGACCTTCCCTACACCAGATGTAGCATAGCCTCCCTTGGGAACCCTGACACCACCATATTTTGGTCCTGGCTAGCATGCATGTGGTGCATGGCTTCATCGACTGGATCATAGGTTGAGTCATATTCATCATAATCCATTGAAGCTCAATACTGAAGTAAAATTACTATCGAGGGATCATGGTGACTTCGTTGATGGTATCCCACATGGGAGATAAGGTGTGGCTGCAATTCATGGTTCATTATAGCACCTTGGGCTGACACTAGGGCCTAAACTGTAACCTATTACTGGGCATTATGAACCCCATCATTCCGCATCATTTATGCCTAATTTTGCAATTCCTGAGCTTATAGATTTTGCATAGTTTGCAATTGGATCTCGAATAACTATGTCATCTACTAAACGATAGTGATTAGGATTTGGAACTCATGTTATCCCACCAAATTTGAGAGACCTATAGTGCCTCTAGGATTGTTTGTAAAAGGGTCCTCTGGGGCTATGGATGTGCCCAAGTCATTGAGCTGGCTTGCTATGCTAGTCTACTTGGCCCATCGGATGAGTTGTGTGACTTAATTGATGCTAGAGTTGAATGCCCCTCGGGCAGATTCTAAAAGCACCAATTGTTGATGGGGTCTGGTTCAATACTAATTTTGGTTTGACAAGCTCCTCAAGATTGGACCCACTAGGTCACCCTTCCATTAATCTGCAAGAGAGAGAAAATACCACGAGGAGATCA
This sequence comes from Trichopus zeylanicus subsp. travancoricus, assembly GCA_005019695.1. NCBI lineage: Eukaryota > Viridiplantae > Streptophyta > Magnoliopsida > Dioscoreales > Dioscoreaceae > Trichopus > Trichopus zeylanicus. The sequence goes on along the minus strand of RXID01021777.1, from coordinate 639,146 downwards.
CTAGGAGCTTCTCTATCAACAACCACTCTAACCCTCAAGTTAGAAAAAGTCCCATCAACTTCTTTCTCTAAGAGAGAGAGAGAGAGAGAGAGAGAGAGAGCATGTTCTTACCTTCATAAATTTCCATTAATTTATACGTAGAAAAGGTCTTTATGTGGAACAGGGACTTCGTGATTTCTAGTCCAGATTATATAAGACCCTCCTTATTTGGTTGTCGTTACTCTCAGTTTTTATGTTAATGATTTCCTTCATAGATCCTTGGTTTCCACAAATACCTGGGAATATCCACATATGGGTTGGGCCCATTATACTTCCCTGTAGGCTTCAAGATGAGTGTCTACCAAATGAGCTACAATGCTACCGAATTAATTTAACCTCGGCAATGTCACCTCAAATGTTGGCCTCAAGACCTATGCCTTAGTTACCTCGATTAGCAATATAGTCCATAGGTCGGGTCCCCATTTGCTTTTGATTCAACTAAATTTTAGCTCAGTGTATCATCAACTATAAAAGCCATTGATCTCTCATGAATTATTGAGGGGAGGGATCCTAAAATAGAAAACCACAAGAAAACATTAGAGAAGATTATCAAAGCACAAGAAGATGAGAACTCAAGTATAAGAGATCTCTCATGAATTATTGAGGGGAGGGATCCTAAAATAGAAAACTAGAAGAAAACATTAGAGAAGATGATCAGAGCACAAGACGATGAGAACTCGAATATAAGAAAGGTCAAAATTTCAAATTTTAACTTCCTTTGCTTTTCTCTTCTCTCTTCTTCTTTGCCTTTGGTGTTCTCCTCTCCTGCTCACAGGATCAAAGACTGCCACAAACACGGCCCTCCAACTCAGCTGTATCTGGTCCCTCATCTCCAGTAAGGTCTTCGCCTCCATCAACATCCTCTACAACTGGTACATCCACAATGACCGTGTCGAGCTATCGGCTGGCCATCGCCAGTCTCCTGCAGCAGTACCCAAATATGGTGGAGATCGTTCAGCTCAAAGACTCCATCAACAAAATCCACTCCAACTTGCCCCTACTCCTGCAATCATCATCGCCATGCTCATCGCCTGATCCTACGGTGTCAGCCATCGCGTCAATCGGGGCTCCTTGCCAACGCCACCATCCTAGTCCATCTATAGCCTCACCCTGCTACTGCTTTACCGACCCTCCCTGCCAGCTTGAGCTGTCACCACCAAAACCCTAACCCTCTTTGAGCTCTACCCCCGACCTCCACGTTGATATCTGCCTCGATCTCCATCACTGGAGACCTTTACCGAAGCCTCAGTCATTGCCATGCTCGCATAGGACTGGCCAGTGCCAAAGCCGACCACCTCTCCTACACGGTCCCAACGCTAGCCACTGCTCCTCCTGCACTGTAGCTCACTGCATCTAGTCGCCCAGCCATGCTGGTCCACCTCAACTCCTTTGGACATCAACCTCACCTCGCCCCATGGCTATGCAGTTGCTCACCCCATGGCCACGAGCTGTGGCTATGCCCACTAGGTCCTACTGGCATTTCTCGCCTAGCCACTATCGTTGGTGGCTGGATTTGGCCAAATCCAACAAATTTGGCCTGGATTCAAGAAAGAGGGGAGGCAGCCATGGTTGCAAATGAAGAAGTTTCGAGCAAGAAGGAGAACGAAGGGAAGTAGGAAATATATATATATAAGTTTTGGATGCCATTAAAAAATATAAATAAAATGAAAGGGGAGGTTTGTTGTAGCCCATGTAGAAAGAGAAGGAGTACGTGTCAGCAGTGAAGGAAAAAATAGGAAAAAAAATATTGTTTGTTAAAAAAAAAATTTTACCTTAATTTTTGTGTTTATCATCAAATGACCTAATTATAACATGTATGCTCGTCCCAAAGTTAACTCTAACCTAAAACTAACCCGTGAACTCGTCTGAAAGTCATTTCAACCTCAGACTAATATGTGGACTAGTCTAAAAGTTAACTCTAGTTTAGGACCAACTCGTCAACTTATCTAAAAGACATTCCAAAAGCCATTATGACAAAAGATCAGCCCACAAGTTCACCTGAAAGTCAATCAATTTAGAATTAGCCTACATGCTTGCTTGAAATCAAAATATAACAGAAGGCTAGCCCATGAACTTGCGCAAAAGCTAATTTCTGACTCAATGCTAGCTTGCAAGCTCGCCTAAAAATCAAATTCTGACTTAAAGCTAGTCCACAGACTCGCTTGAAAGTCAAACTAACTCAAAGTTAGCCCACAAATTCACCCAAAGTCATTAAATTAATGACTCAATCATATCAAAATCAAGCTGATTCCGCTAAATCAAATAAAAAATTAAAACTAAATCTGAATAAGCTACAAAATGGATCTGAAATCAACAAAACAACTGGACTAAAACTAGTCTAGGTAAGCAAAAAAACTTCTATTAAACAACTGATACCCCAGTCGATTGACCAGTTATGATGAACCTGGACCGGCACCATTTTGGTCGATCAACTGTCTTTAATTGATCATCTAGTTTTGTCAAAAAAATAGACTTGCATTTAGATACAATCCTTATTGGGTTCAAATTAAGTCAGCCTAAATCAAATCAGTTTAGACCTAATACTCAATCAAGTCCAAATCTGGTCAACCTGAAATCTAACCAAAATTCAAGCCAAACCTTAAATTAGGCTAAATCAAGTTTGAACCAAACTCCAATTGAGTCAAGTCCAAGTTTGAACCAAACCCTAATTAGGCCAAACCAAGTTCAAAATGAACCCTAGTTAGGTCAAACCGAGTTGGAACAAAATCCCAATTAGATCAAGCCAGGTTTGAAACAAACACCAATTATGTCAACCATGTTTGAATTGAATCCTAATTGGTTCGAACTATGTTTGAATCAAACCCTAATCAAATCAAATTAAACTCAAATCCAAACTTGAATCAGGTCAAACCTAAACTAGGTCAAACCTAAATCAAAATTAGGTCAAACTTGAATCAAAATTAGGTCAAATATAAACCAAAACTTGGTCAAATCTTAACCAAAATTAGGTCAAACTTGAATCAATTTTCAATTTTCAGCGATTTAAGTTTACATGAAATTGAAGATAATTCTTTCTTTAAAAATAATTTTTAAAATTTAGCATGTAACTCATGAAATAATCCAAGTAATTCATAAAAGTTACAATTTTGTATCTCATTCTCCTCACTCTTATAGTCCTTTATCATGAGACAAAGGTGGATATCTTGATCCTTTAAGTTGTCATCTGTGTCATTCCTTATAAGCTTTCCCCTTATTTTCTCATTTTTCTTCTTCTCTTGAGCTTGAGGAGGTGACTCCTTGGTTTTAAATTTATTCTTCCTTGCTCCCTTCTTTTCTTCTCCTTCCTACTATCTATAACATGCTTAACCCTTTCATGAGTAGATAATATACAATTCTAAATCTCATGAGTAATTATAAAAGATGAAATCCATTTAATGTTGTTTTCATTGAGAGCATAATAAAAAACCCACATGATAATAGAATTAGTGGAATCCAACCTCTTTTCATTTTTATTCCACTCCTGAGGTAGTTTTGAAATTTGCATATCATCAATTAATTTGATAGGTGGAGAGTATCTATTTTTTACTAAATTCCACTCAAAATTATTGCCTTTCATAAAAACCTTAATACAAATTATCTATTAATTGAAATTATTGCTATCGAAATATGGTGGACAAAAAATGGATTAGCTCTATTTAAAAAAATGAGAAATACCAAAGGTTGTCACAATAAAAGTTGATCAAAACCTCAAGTTCCTTTAACCAAAAGCATGAGCATGAGGTTTGATATAACTTAAAGGCCCAAATAAACAACCTAAAAGAGGTGTGAATTAGGTTTTACAAGTAAGATATATACTTTTTAATTTCATAACTAATTCGAACCACAAGCAATCATAATAGTAGAATATTACAAAATATAAATAAAGAGGTAGAGTGAGTGCAAACTAATATAAATGGTTCAATGACCAACTATGCCTACTCCACGCCCTTTGCCTCAATCTTTGAGACTTAAATTCTTCACTAGAATTCTCACTTTGTTCGGATAAAACCACGCCCATACATTACCTTGCAAACTACGAGTGTCACTCTACATTGAAACCAATAAACCACTCTTCTAAAACCTAGACAAGTACTCAATCCTCTCCTAACAACCTAGGAGAGCTATAATGATATAGAATGATAAAAATAAATAAAAAATCTCACAACAAAAGTCTCTCAAATATTAAAATACAAGGGCAATAAGAACATAAAAGTTAAAATGTATTTGAGCCATTGTTGAGGCTAGATAGTTTAGGAAACTTAGATCTTACTTTAAAAATATTGAAAGTTCATTCTCTTGTTGAGCAAAGAAGTCCCAAACCCATATATAATCATTGGGAAGAAACTAAACATTTTCTGCTATGTTCAAGTGTCCAATCTTTCAGGTTTAAGCGTTCAAACTACTCCAACAGTTGAAAAAATCCAGCCATTAAGAGATGATGTCACACGTTTGAGATCTGGAACATAGGTTTGAGCATTCGAACTCTCAACTTTGAGTGACTGAAGTGAAGAATAGACAACCGATGTTCTAGAGAAAAAATAGTGAAATCTCAGTTTAGGGAGATCGATCATCTGAACCATCAAGTTTGACATTTGAAGCTGTCAGTAAAACCCAATGATTTCTAAAATGTTTGGGTGTTCAAACTTTAAGGTTTGGGCTTCTGAAGTTTACAGAAAAATAGCACTTTGTTACTTGTGGTTTCAACCCATTTTAACATCAACTCAAAACTTATCTTAGATAATAAATAAGTTGATGAAGGCATTCTAAGTTAAGTTAGAGTATCAAATAAAAGCTTAAATAAAATAACAATCAAATCCTCAACTTGACAAAAATGAGAAGCTAAACCTATGAGCTTGGAGTTGATCTTCCACTTTGAGCATCTTTGAGCTTTCATCTTTATCTTCGAGCTTCATGTTCAAATTATCATTCCTTATATCTTTGAGTCATTGTCTTTATCATCCAATAAGCTTTATCTTCAAAGTTGATTCTTTTTAAGCTTGGATGATCATTATCAAAATCCAAAAAATAATAATTTGGTTCTTATTAGATCCTTAATATATCTTGAATTCAACCCTTAATAGGTTCTTATTGTATCCTTAATGGATCTTCGATTCAATTAGGTTCTTATTAGATCACTAATGGATCTTGGATCCAACCTTGGATCTAACCCTTATTGGGTTCTTATTACAAGCTTAATGGATCTTGAATCCAAATTAAGGTGGTCTAGTTCTAGAGGAAATTCCTTGGGCTAAATTAAGGCAATCAAGTTTTTGAGAAAATCTCTTAAGTAAAAATAAGGTGGTCAGCTTCTTGGAAGAATCCTTTAGGCCTAAAAGAGAGGCAGTCGAGTCTCCGAAGGAATCCCTTAACCCTAAAGGAGAGGCAGTTTGTTCTCAAAGGAATCCCTTAGGACTGAATAAGACATTCAAATTTTTGAAAGAGTTTCTTAATTCTAAAAGAGAGGCAGTTAAATTTCTAAAGGAATCCCTTAGGCCTGAAGGAGAAATGGTCAGATTTCTAAAGGAATCCCTTAGGTCTAAGCAAGATGGAGGGATTCCTAAAGGAATCTCCTAGGTCTAAAAGAGATTGATGCACATGGCACATAAATTAAGATATAGGCAAGTAGAGCAGGGGTTGAGTGGAGGTAGATATAGTTGGCAATGAGGGGGTGGTAGCCACAACAAAGGTGAGCAATGTGATGTCATTACAGGATGATGGCCTCAGCTATCAGTGGCCTATCTATGTGCGAGCAGAGGCAACAAGCAAGTAGGGCATAGTCTGTGAGCATCACGGCCATGAGGTCAAAGCAACCAAAGGTAGCACGAATGCTCAAGCCTATATGGCATATCCAGAATACAGCCATCTCTGGGAAAATTTGGTCCATGGTGGTGAGTAGTAGTGGCGGAGTAGAGGTCTCAGCCGTGAGGTCATGACAAGGTTGTGGGGGCATGGCTATAGGCAGTGCACAGTTAGTTGGTGGAAGCAAGAGAGCTTGCTATAGGATTGCTAGAGCTATAGGGTGGGGCACATCAGGGTGGCATGCAAGCAATGGTGAAGATCGTCAGGGTAGTGGTAGAGTGGCAACAAAGCTACCTACGAGCAGCTAGGGCTTGTTCTAGCAACGTAAGGTTATCTGGCAGACAACCATAACTCGTTGGAGGCACTGGCTAGGTCCAGGCTCAAATAGTGGAAGGGAGAAGCAGCTAGTCAATGACCCTTTGGGCAAAAGAAGAGAACACACAAAGCAAAGAAGAAGAAGAGAGAAAAGAAAAGAAAGCTAAGTTTGAGTTTCTATCTCTTTTATTATTTGATTCACATATTTTTGTTGCTTCTCTTCTTTCTCTCCATCTTTTCTCCCCTCTTTTTTCTTTCAAGATTTCTAGGCTTTTTTAAATGTTATGGAGGTCACAAAGTTGCATTGATTGTGTTTCAAATTTTGAATTATAGAAAATAAGATTAGGTTATTTTTTTATTCAAAATTCAAATATGTTGTCATTTAGATGTGGATAAGATATTTGGTTTGTATGGATAATATTCTAGATGATAAAATTTGGTTGAGATTTTAATATTATACTCATTTGTAATATAGCAAATATGAAAGACTATTTCGTAAAATTTTTATTTCAGGGACTCAATTATAATTTGAAGAGTTCAGAGTTTTTTTTTATAAAATTAGCTATGAGGATTTATTTATAAGATTTTAAAACTATGAAGGTCCTATTTATAAGATTTTATTTATAAAGTAATGAAATTTTAAACTTATTTATAAACAAAAATTTTTGATGGGGATATTTGTAATTTTTGCAATTATTAGATTTAGAATGCATCATTCCATGGAGAGTTTGTTTGCACAGAATGAAAATTTCAAAAATTTATTTGAGAATATAATTTTTGGAGAGTTTTTATGTAAACTCTAAATTTTATAAAGATTAATTTAGAATTATCAATCTTTGAGGGTTTGTTTGTGAAATTCAGATTTTGTAGGGACCAATTTATAATTTGAAGAGATTCAAGGATCTTTTCAAAAAAATTTATCTCAGGAATTTATTTATAAGAAAAAACCAACTAAGGACATATTTGTAATGATTTATTTAGTTTAGGGACCTATTTATAAAAGTTATATTATTTTTATTTTGGACTAGATTTTTAATGAGTTTTGGGCCCAATTTTGGTTCAGAGTTTAGTCCACTTAACCCATTTGAGCTAAATTTAGTTTGAGATTAAATTTTACAACAATTCAGATCCATATCGAACTCAATTTTTTGGTCAAATTCAATTGTGATTCAAATCCAACTAAGGCTCACATTTGAGTTGTAATTCAATGGCATCTAATCTCTAATTTCAGTCAAATTCTTATTGAATTTAATTTGGCAAAAACCACCTCAAACAATCCCATAATGAACTATCTCAAAAAAGGACAGCTTCCTAAAGATCCAAAAAAGGCTCAGAGAATTAAGAAGTTGGCGCCAAATTTCAACTTAGTAGATGAAGTCTTTACTCAACTGCTCCTTTGCTGCTTGAAGTCTTATTGTTGTTCCTTCTTGTTTTGATAATGAATAATTGATATTTAATCAATTACCTGAGTTGTGTTTAGCCAAAATACTTAAAGTTCTTAAGAAATTATTTGAAAGTTTCAAGAAAAAGAAGAAGCACAACAATAGATTGGCGAGCATGGCTTGATGAGATAAAGAGATGAGATGACTTGGAGGTAAAGAAACCACTTGAATACTCACGAGTGACATAGACAAGGCCAAGGCGACTCAAGAAATCGACATCAACTAGGTTTATTTCTTTTTTTTTTAGTCGAGTCAAAATTTTATTTGAGATGAATTATTTAGCATTCGAAGTTGCATAAGAGTTCTACAGAAATCTCTTAATAGAGCTTTCCTAACTGAACCAGATGTCCAATTCTAAACTAGATGCCTGATTGAGTCAAGTTGAGAATTAGGCTTTTAGTTTAAGGCAAAACCTGATGTCTGATTTAGAACCGAATGTCCGGCTAGCATTTTAGTCTGACAGAACCAAACGACCAGTACAAAATTAGAGGTTTGATAGGGCTTTGAAGCTAGTTCTAAAGAACTAGGACCGAACATCCAGTTGTCTACAATGGATGTTTGATTTAGATTTTTTTATGTAACTAACAATTAGTTTTTTTTACTGTTAGAGCGAACCAAACTATGGTATTTCACCCCTAACTGTTAGATTCAACCCTAAAGGTATAAATAGAGTTGAAAAGGCATCCATTAGTAACTTTTACATCTTCTAATCTTTGCAAAAGAGATCAAATCCTTCTTCAACTCTCTAGCCATTGTTGAGCTCTAAATCTTCTAATCTCAAGCTAACTTTGTGTGAGCTTAATTTGTACAAATCCTTATGAGTTTTCCACTTGTAATCCACTCCAATGTTGTTTGGAGTGGTTGAGAGTTACTAACTCTAGTTTGGAGTTGATCTTGCTAGTTGGAACAAGAAAATTATACAAGGTTGGCTTCACCAACGAAGTAACACTCTCAGTGGAGAGTTAAAGTCTTTAAGATCGAGACAAGGGCCATGGAGTAGGAGCAATTGGTCTTTGAACCGTATTAAATTGTGGTGCACTTTATCCTCAGTCTTAATGTATTTCTTAATGCACTTGTGATTGTTATTTGAGTCGATTTTGAATTATCAAAAAAGCCACATTAATTCTCAAAGCCTAATTCCCCCCCCCCCCCCCTCTTAGGTGATTTCTTTTCTCTCACTTATGAGGCCAAGTATGCACTCCGTGAAGTACATGAAGGAATATGTGAGAGTTAGGGTAGTGGATGAGCCTTGGTTCACAAGCTCCTCGAGCAAGGTTATTACTGGATCAATATGGCATCTAAGGTGGCTAAGTTCATTCCTAAATGTGAACAATGCCAATGACATACCTCAGTGTATCACAGTGTGGCAGTTTGACTTTAGCAAATACAAGCCATCTAGCCCTTTAACTAATAGGAAGAGGGCATTATGGGTCCATTTCCATTGGCCTTGGGTCAAATGAAGTTTTGGGGATTGCAATTAACTACTTCACCACTTCACCAAGTGGGTATAGGCTAAAACCCTTTGCATAATCACCAAGAAGAAGATTTAGGATTTCCTCCAGCAAAACATCATCTATTAATTTGAGATACCATAGATGCTAGTCACAAACAATAAGAAGCAATTTCATGGCTTGAAATTCAAGGAGTACTGTAGCAACCTTCACGTCGAGTAGAGGTTCACCTTGGTTGCGCACCTCAATCCAATAGTTTGGCTAAGGTGACAAGCTAAACTCTACTTTTAGTAGTAAAGAAGTGTTTTGAGAGGACAAAAGGTGCTTGGGATGAAGAATTACCATATGTCCTATGGTCCTACCAAATCACCCTACGGACGATGACTTATGAGTCACCCTTCATGCTCACCTATGGAGTTGAAGTGGCTACACCCATGGAGATGGATCCCTACACAACTATGAAAGAAGGCATGAAACCCAAATTGGTGGTGCCCTAAGCTCTAGGGGCCAAAACTACCTATTTTATAGTAATGGCCAAAGCAACAATCTCCCTCGAGGTTGGAGTCCCCGGGCTGAAGAAGGAAGGAGCGGACAAGGATGCCATTAGAGTTTATCTATATTGAAAGTAAGGATTTGCCAAAGGAAAAGTGCTCAAGGTTGCAGATGGCCAAAATGGTGGAAAAAGGATAAAGAAGCCTTTATATAACTCTCACAAAATTGTCAAATTCTCACCATGTGGTCTGATCTAGGCTGCTGAAGTCCAAAGGGTGGGAGTCTAAATTCACTACTCAAATCTCAAGAAACATTTGTCAGTCATCTTGGATGAGCTGCCAAAGGTGGTTTAGAGTGAAGATCACAGGCATATGTGCCAACATTGGGATGCAACTCAATAGTTGAGCAAACATCTTAGCACCTTCATCTCAAAAAGGGAAAATTCTAATGATTTTGCATGATTGATGGGGTAGTGGCTTGAATTCCAAAGGGTCATTGTAGTTGGTGACTTGCACCACGCATGATTTGATGAAGCAACGGTTCAAATTCCAAATGGTCATAATAGTTGGTGGCTTGTACCAAGTTAGTGAGGCCAAGTTGACCCCACTCATTGAGTTAACTCCACTCATTGAATTTAAGAATCAGCACCTAGAGTTAGGGGCACTAATGATCTATCAAACTAAAGTAATCAAGTCAATGAATTGGAAATAAACTGAAATCCAATTTGTGGATTGAGCTACCAACAGAGGCTACTGAGGTCACAACACTAAGGTATTGAGTGCTAAGCGAGCTCAATGACCTAAGCATTGGTCCACCTAGTGAATGCTCATCCTGAGGCAATTTAGAAAGCTCGATAACCTCGACACATGGATTAAGGTGACTGAGTATTCATTAAAACTAACAAATATTTATCTCCAATGGTCAATCTTGAGAAATTTGAGATTTGTGGCAATCTATTATGAGGAGTCTGGAGGGATTACAATAAAAATCACAAAATCCTAGATAAATCAAACTGCTTCCATGCCCTGTAAATAGCATAGTATTCAAAACGGTAAAGAACTAATGCCAAGTTTTTTCTCCACTACTTTCATTACAATCCCTACTGACTTGGGCGTTGGAGTGGCCACTACCAAAGAGTTTCTAGCAGTCTCCTTCTTGGTTTGTTCCTCTTGTAGATTGGTGAAAGAGTAGCCTAGTAGATAATGATCTCAAGGAGTCACTCGGACTAAAGTCGATGACAAACTGGGCTATATCAATAGCGACCTAATTAAAACTATTCATCATATTTCAAAAGCCTTCAAACAATGATTTATGATTATGTTTGCCAAATAACAAAACTCTATGTTTAAAAGAGTACCAAGTGAATTACCAAGTAAAATTGAAAAATTGTTAAGTTCATTTAGGGTTACCAAATGTTCTATGTTCAGTGCCTCCTGGTTTGGCTCCTGCTCTTCTCTTACAAGTGTACAACATGAAGGCATCATGAAGGGGGGCTGTTGAGAGCTCTCTAGCAACAACTTCTCTAATACTTCAATTAGCTTTATTAGGTGAAGAAGTGGTTGTGTAGAGGGAAAGAAGAAGTGATCAAGGTTTCATACCTTACTCTTTAGCACTTTTTATATCATCCAGCTAACTTGACCCTAGGATAAGGTTTTTTTTTAATATGTACACTTGAGTTGGTTTAATCTAAGGTCACAAAAGGAAATTCACACCCTATCTCATACAGGCTAGAGACATGAATTTGTCTTGTAGTGAGAGATGGAGCAAACCACCACCTCTAGGGTGGACTATTATGACAAAAAAGTTTGATTCCTATTAGCCACCTCATTAGGGCAGTAGGCTAGTTTGGGCCCATTAAGACTATGTGACATATCAATGGCCCCTAACTCTTGTAGCTAAGATACCAATTATTGAGGTACGAAGTTGACAGATGGCATAGGGAGTCTAAGGTACTATGCCTTGTGACCTTGTTAGAGTCCTTGTTTACTAGGTTGCCACCTCGTCTAATCATGCAAATTCATTAGCATTTGTGTCATCTCGAGGTGATGTTATTTTGCTTACCAAGTCAACTGTTAGATTTGCAGTAGCTTATTGAGATGTTTCTACATGGATACCATTAATTTGGAAATTTGAATTCTTTTCCACCTCTCTGATCCTAGGCACACATGTTAGCACCACGTGGCACCCATCCATGAAGCCACAAGTCCTATAAAAGGTATTTGGTGGCTGACATCTTCCACTTCTCTCATATTCTTTCTCACTCTCTTTGCCTCATTTTTGTTCCAACTTGTGCTTTTTGTCACTCCCATGTCAAGCAATGATTCTAACAATGTCTCTAGCAACTCCTTGATGGACTAGCAAGGCTTCCTCATTATGCATGACATGCACTCATCGTGATCAAGTCGTCTAGCCTTGATACTACTATTGTTGTCATACCTTTGTTTACTGATGTATCTCCTTCCACTTTGGCCCTAATAGTGTGAATGACCAAAGGAATTTTTGGTGCTTTTGAGTGTACAGAGACCTGATGTTATATGATGATGTCAATGTGTTTAGCGGTGTCCTTCTAAAAACTCTTCTTCCCTCCTCTTTTTACCTCAGTGACATATCTTCTAGGTGACCTCCGTAAGCTCTATAACCTCATCGTATTAATAGCTCATCCAACAAAATAAGTGTTTATGGACACATATCCAGCAAAGCCCGATCCCTAAGGATCTAGAATTCACAATAATCAATTATAACGAATCTAGCAAGGATCACAACATTGAGGTCACAATGCCAAGTCATGACACTGAGACATTGAGGGCTAGGTGAGCTCCATGGCTTAGACATTGGTCCACTTAACAAATACTCTTCTCAAGGCAATTGAGGAAGCATACTAACTTCGGCCCATGTATCAAAATGACCAAATATTCATAAAAACTAATGGATAGCAATTTTCAAAGGTCAATTCTGGGAAATTCAGAATTCGTAGCTATCAATTACAAAATCTTGTAGGATTAGGACCAAAATTACAGAGTCCTAGATCCATCCAATCACCTCCTCACCTTATAAATATGATCATGTTCACAGAGGTAAGAAACTAATGCCTAATTATTCTTCTTCATCACTATATTTGTAAGATCTATACTGATTGAGCTTCATAGAAGTTACCACCATAGAGTTTTTGGTCTTCTTTATAGTGTCTACTTCTTACAGATCAACCAGAGGAGTGGCCTAGCAGATCAAGTACTTATGAAGCCTCCCTAAACTAAAGCCAAAGTTAGACCAGGCTCCATCAATAGTGGTGCTTTTGTTGAGATTTACTTCACCTCTCTTTGCTATCGATCTATCATATCACTGTTGACCCTTTAACCAAGCCTCCAAAAATAGCATGGTCATTGTCATCCAGGAACCAAGCTAGGGGGCATGCTGCCCTGGCATCAATAGAGTCTTGCAACTCCTCTAGGGCACCAATTAAGCTAACCCAACCAATCAACTCATCGGCTCACGTGCCAACATAGAAACAACAACCTGATGGAGTTCCATTATCTAGGATCCTTAAAGGACCATCCAATCTGGTGGACCAGGTGGATCAGCAAGAGTTTCACACCCTAGCCACTACCATTCAACACATAACCCAGATGCCGGAAGCTCAAGTGTAAGCCATGTAGAGTCTTCAAGCCCAGCACCTACAGAGTCAATATCACATGATGCAGAATGTCCAAACTTACTATACTCAAGCGTGAGATCAAGTGCATGGTGTTGTATCGAGTCAATATCATGAATCATAATCAAAAATTGTGAACCAGACATATCTCCTAGCACACAACACCATTCAAGCCATCATGAGCCCTTATTAGGGGTTTCCCTTTGGTACCACACCTTGCCAGATTTTGATGGACATGACTCCACCTATGACTAGCTAACAAGGCCATTCACTATAGCTATACTAGCTGAGCCTTGACTAGGGCTAGAGAATTGAGCTAGAGAGAAGTTGTGCACAAGCAATTTGGGAGAGGCTTGGGACAGCAGCTCACCCAAACCAAGTGAGGTAAGACACCCCCTAATCCCTAAGATAGTGTACTCTTTGGTGCAACCGAAGTTAAGATAATCTCCCTATTTGCTGTATGATAGCTCAAAGGACTCATTTGACCATGTTAGCACATTTTGAAATGCAATGATCTTAAAGATATGTCAGACTTGACCATGTACAAAGCATTCTCAATAACGGTACAAGGACTAGCCCAAGATTAGTATTCTAGTCTCCCAAGATATTTCATTACCTACTTCAATGACCTAGTTGACAAGCTCGTGGTGCCTTGGAAGAAGGACCCCTCCACACTTCTAACACTAAAGTAGAAGAAATGAGAAAGCCTCTAGAGCTATCTAACTTAGTTTAATAGAGCCAAATTGGAGGTAACTAAATTAGATGGCTCAATCATCTTGCTGCAGAAATCAATGGGATATGCCAAACCTAGGTCACCTATGAGATGGCACACCAACCTCCTCAAAGTTTGGGCAAGTTCATCCAATAGGCTAGAAAATATATTAATGTCAAAGAGATAATTTTAGCTAAAGGAGAATCAAAGAGAAGTGGCAAGCTAAAGAAAGATTGCCAAGAGGTCAAACTCCCCAAGCATAAGAAATAGAGAACTAAACAATGAAAGTGCCGAAGTGAATTCTAGGTGTACACACCCTAAAATAACTCAAGGGCTGAAGTGCTAGCTTAGATTGAGCACAAGAAATATATGAAGCAGCCTTCACCTCTTCGCTCCAACAAACAAAGACAAGACCAAGTCCAAGTATTTTTGGTTCTATTGGGATCATGGTCATAACATCGAAGAATGCTAATACCTCAAAAATGAGATTGAAAGATAGATCAACAAAGGTTTTCTCAGGAAATTCATCAAAGGAGGCATCCAAAATAAAGAAACTCAACAGCATGAAGAAAACCAATGAGGATTGCCTTGGACAAACTTCACCCCTGAAACAATATGAAAAGGTTTCCTATTTTTTTATCTAAATATAATGTTATGACTCTTGTTTCTACTTGAAAGTTCATCAATAATAGGACTAAAAATTAGTTCAAAGGGAGGATAAAAACTTGTCTCTAGATCCAAGAACTCAACTAGGTGTGTTAGCTTTTCAAGTAGATATTGGTTATTTAGCCACTAAAAATATGGCTCTGTGATCTAAGTACTCAACTAGGTATCTCAGCTTTCCAACCAAGTATTAGCTCTTTAGCTACCAAAACATGGCTCTATGGTCCAAGTACTCAACTAGGTGCCTAGATTTTTCGGCTAGGTATTGGCTCTTTAGCCACCAAAAACCAAGCTCTATCATCCAAGTACTCAACCAAGTGCCTTATTTTTTAGCCAGATATTGGCTTTTCAGCCACTAAAAACTTGGCTCTATTGTCCAAGTACTCAACCACGTGCCTCGGCTTTTCAACCAAGTATTGGCCCTTCAACGACTAAAAAGCTAGCTCTGTGGTCCAAATATTCAACCAAGCACCTCAGCTCTTCAGCCAGATATTGGCTCTTGAGAGCCCCACAAAACTTGGCTTTTAGTCCAAATACCTAACCACGCCCCTTAGCTCTTCAACCACATAAGCTCTTAGTACTACCCAATGCACCAAGCCCTAGCTCTAAACTAGGCATAAGCCCTTAACCCCCTCAATGCTAGATTAAAGCACCTATCTATGGCATGAAGACTTTTGGTCTAAGTTGCAAGCTTATGTAAGACATAAGATCTTGGCTCTAGGTCCAAGCACCCCACCGAGGCATCAGAGGCCTTGGCTCAAAGCAACGATCTTATCCAAGCCATAAAACCTAGGCTCTAGGTCATAAACCTACTAGAGGCACAAGACCTTAGTCTAGGTCATGGACTTACCCAAGGCAGAGAGGCCTCGGCCCTAGGTCATGGATATACTTAAGGCATAAGGATCTGACTCCAAATTATGGGCCTGCCCAAGAGAAAAAGTAACTCAGTGACAACTTATGGGCTTGACCATGTAGAAGATCAGATTAAGCCATGAGCTTGAACAAAATTGACCCAATTAATTAAATCTAACCAAGGGGAAATGTAGTTTGATGACAAGCTATGAGCTTGACTGAGTGGAATACTAGGTCAAGCTATTGACTTACCAAAACCTTAGTCCAAGAAGAATCTAGATTATAGAGATCTAATCACCTTAGTTAACTCTACCCACCAAGTCTAGGAATAGGCACTCAAGAGTTAGGGGACACTAATAATATACCAAAGCATAGAGTACATAACAAATTACCCGAGTGAAAAATCCAAAGTTGTCTCCTGAATTGAGCCATTAATGGGGTTTGTTTATTTATTTATTTATTTATAAGTTATAGTTAGGTGACCTCAGAAGGCTCAATGACCTTTGTAGGTTTGTTGCCCTCAATTTTGGTGACTCGATGTATTAATAGCTCATCCAGCAAAATAAGTATTTTTAGACACATATCCACCAAAGTCTGATCCCCAAGGATTTGATATCTACTTCTAGTACATTGACCAGAGGTATGGCCTAGCAGATGGAGTCCTCAAGGAGCCTCCTCAAACCAAAGCCGAAATCAAACTAGGCTTCATCAACAAGAGAGGAGCGATTGGCGAAGCATGGGCTAACAATCGCTCACTAGTATGGTAGCTTTCATTTTGTTTCCCCCTCCTTTTTTTTGGTCTTTTTCTTGCATTCTCCATATGTTGTGAGCTTGAGAATAATATTCCCTTCCTTTCTTTCTTTTTAGGTCTTGATCGAATCTCATTTATGAATGTTTCCTTATAGTTGAAGGCAACTACCCCTTGAGCTCCTCTACCTAAGATCCCAATGATGAAAATAAAGTTTGGAGGTGGTGCCAAAGATTAGGGCTTTCCTACTTACATAGGAGCCAAAGAAGACCAAGAAGTAAGATTAACCTGTTAGAGGTGAGTGGAGTTTCTCAGTCCCTAAGAGAAGTGAGAAAAGGAAGATGAAGAACATAGGGGAGCACATTGCAAGACATCCAGCACCACCATTGGACCAGGTCCAATCTGATTTAGCAAGCCTCATGTTTGAGGACCACTCTAGAAGTCTTATGGCTCTCCATGCCAAGATGCTGACTTCCCCTTAGGTGGTTCCTAAACTGGAACTCCTTGTCAAGAGGATCCTACAAGGTGAGAAGGAGAAGAGAAGGTAAGGAATCTCTCATTGTGGAAGCAGATGTTGATCCCTTTGACCCTCATAACCTGATGGATTCACATTTTGAGGTTGCATAGCCCAATGATAGCAACTTGTTGTTAGATAGCTTCTAATTACCTACTAATGTAACTTGGCTTACTTAAGCTTCTTATGTTTTTGTGCTTCCTTAGAGTTTGTCTAGCTGTCCCTTCAGTGTCATATGACTAAGCAAATCCATCATCTCAATATAAGGTATAATAAGGCTAGGAAGTTGGCTATTGCCTAGCACTTGCAAAACATAACATTGAAGACCAAGCTCACAATCCTTAACTCCCAAGTCAAAGGGTTGGAGCTCATCATCGTGATAGTGAACAATGAGAAAAATGAGGAGGTCCAATTGCACCATGCAATAGAGAGGGAGAAGAAAGACACCAAGGAGGAATGAGAAAAAGCTCATTGGGACCTCAAAGAGCTTAGCTCTAAATCAAGCTGCTGACCTCCATGTTTCCTAGGAGGATGCTATGAAGAAGTTCAAAAAAGTGCCCATAGATTGAACTTCTGCTAATTGAAGGTAGGGAAGAAGTTAAGCAAAGGTTCAAAAAAGGCAAAGAGTACATTGAGGAGCAAGGACACCTACTTACAATGTCTTGTAGGGAAGGGTACCTCACTTGTTGAGATATTGAGAATTAGCATCCTCAACAGCTCATCTTTGACCTAAACTTTCTTTGAGTAGATCTCTATGATGAGTATCAAGTTATGATGAGTATCAAGTAGCTACCCAATGGCACCTCTATGGAGAGATTATTGACATCAACCAAGCTATTGTCGAATAGGGTGCTAGGGACACTGAAGTTAGGGAGCCTCAGGGAGACTTTGGATCCTCAATTGAGTTCAATAATGATGATGATGCTAGGGAAGAGGAGGACACTAAAAGAGGAGATGGAGCTAGTAGAGGCTTTGGTCCTTGTTATAAGTTTTAATTTTCTCATGTACTTGCTCAAGATGTTTATATTTGTAGCAATTTTTACTTTTGGGGTATATGTAGTGTCCTCTTTTTGCTCAAGCAATGGAATCTTTTCTTGAAGTCTTCTTTAGTACTACCTTGGATTGGTCATTTTTACTTCCCCTTCTCTCTCCAAGTAGAGAACATATTCTAAACTTCATCCCAGCTGAATGACTAGTTTATCAAATATATTTTATTAGTATTGATTCAGAGGCAGCTTAAACTCCAACCTTGAGGGGTGGAACACATGGCTTGAGACCAAGCTATAGAGTCAAATGTGAGGTTCAGAACTAAGCTCCAAGTGGAATGGCTCGTATCTTGGAATCAATCCATAGGGTCAAGCAAGAGGCTTGGAACTAGCTTCAAGAGGTCAAGCACATAGTTTGGAATTGAGTTGTGGGGTCAAACATGTGCCTTGGAACAAACCTTTGAGAGATCAAGTGTGTAGCGTGGAACCCAATTGTGGGGTCAAGTGCAAAGCTTAGAACCAAGCTCCAAGAGGTCAAGTGCATCCTTGGAATTGAGCTATGGGGTCAAGAGTGGGGATTGGAACCATGCTTCAATAGGTCAAGTTAGGAAATAGGTAATAGGCAAAGGAGAAACTAGGGATCTTTCATTGAAATTGTCTATATGCTAGGTGTGAGGTAGTGCCTCGTTTTCAAGATGCTACAATTTGTAGGTTCCCTTTCTAATATTGTGAAGGACTCAATAAGTTCCTTCTCAGTTTGATGAAAATTTTCTAGTAGCTTGATTGGTAATGTCAGCTCGACACAAAACCCAATTACCAAGTTGCATCGCTCAGGCTCTGACCTGAGCATCATGGTAGTGGGCTATGCATTATTTGTAGGCTAAAACCTTTAAATAAGCCTCTTTTCCTAACTTAAGCCAATAGGTCTTTATCAGCTCAGAGTATGGCTTCATTGACCTTGGGGTTGCAAGCTTCAATCCTTAGCAATTGGAGGAGAATGTCAACAAGGATCATAGCTTCCACTCCCTATATCAGCATGAATGGTGACTCACCAGTGGCAATTCAAGGAGTGGTTCCATGAGATTGAAGTACATGGTGTTGTTCATCAACCTAGGTGTTGTTTACTCCCTCCAGTTTCTTCTTTAGGATTTGGAGGATAGGTTACTTGACCAAGCCTTTGACTGTGGATGACCTATCGAGGTAAATCTATGTTCAATATGGTGACTTTATGGAAGTTCTTGAAGTTTTGGTTGTCAAATTATTTTCCATTATCAATGACGAGTATCCTTGGCAAGCCTAAGTGACAAATAACACTTTGCAAGAAGACTCCATGATCTTCTTCTTGGTGATGGTTGTTAGAGCCTTGGCCTCAACCCATTTTGGCAAAGTAATCAATAGCAACAATCATGCATGTGTGTGTGTGTGTGTGTGTGTAGTAGAATTTCATGTCTTGTTCAATATCATTGAGTTTCAGAATGTATTTATATGATCTATGAGGTCTTTTGTGCCATCATGTCTCATATAATGTGGATATGCGAAGTTTGATTTTGGAGGTTTGACTAAAATGAATGGTGCGAAGTCAGCCTACATGTATTGGTATGTGTACCAAACCTCTTGGCTCTATTAGTAAGTGCAATCAAACTTGTCAAAGTTTGATATGTGGCCTTGTTTTACTTTGCTTTTTATATCATCCAACTAACTTGACCCCAAGAAAAAGTTTATTTAATCATTTACCCTTGAGTCAGTTTAATTTGAAGGCACAAAGAAAAATTGACACTCTATCACATAAAATATAGATGTTTGAATTTTCTCTTAGTGGGAGATGAAGTAGATTATCTTCTCTATCAAAAGTGGCAAGGACCACTAATTAAAAAGAAGTTCAATTCCCATTAGCTACCTCATTAGGGTAGTAGGCTGATTTTTCTTTGTCAAGCTATTGAAGCCACCTTTTAGGGGTGACGTTCGGCACATTTTAGTATAGATCCTTGATCATCTCTCATGTATGTCATCACCAGACATTAAATGAAATAGACTTGGTATTAATTCGAGTTTGCATTGAGGCTAAGTAACACATCACCAAATAATGTAACTACCGATAATTTTTAGTTTTTTTACTTTTTCATGTCTTTTTTGCTCCCTCATGCCTCATATTTTTTCAAAATTAGGAGTCTAATTTTCTCAAATTTTTAGACTTTTTCTCTTTCATTTTCTACCTTAGAAATCCTTTAGTGCTAACAAACATGCGATGCACGTGAATTTATAAAAATAAATATTCTATTATGAGATTTATAACTATTTATTTTTGTAGTCTTTGAACTCTTTTGTGTTACTTGGAATCAAGACCGAATGCACATTCGAGACCATTATGCAATTAAATCAATCAACCACAATTAGTTCACTCATATTCAAGCCAATACACGAAAATGTGTTTTCTAAGAGTATTTGCAAATCCTTACTTCCCATGAGATTCCCCACGTGCAAATTATTTGAAAACGTCAATTTCAAAGATTGATTTGTGAGAAAACTTATTTTAATAACTTTAATCGTAAAATTTTAGTTTTAAGAACTTAGTGTTAAATATCTTTAATTTGAAGTTTGATTTGTAAAAGAGATGAATTTTCTTGATTGTTGCCATCAATTTAATTTGAATTTGATTTCCAAAGCATTTAAAGGTTTCTATTGCAAAGATTATGTTAGTCAGGTATAATCTTAAAACTTGGGATTTCAAGACTTAATTTGTAAAATTATGATAATTTTTTATATGAAAAAGGGTAAAATTACACCCTCACGTGACATCGGGTTGACACACATCATGGACAGCGAGCACCACCACCTCCGAAGCAAAGTCATCCAATTTTCAACTTGCATTCTCCCACCGGCGCTTGTCGCCACCCAATCCACAACCCGGTTTACCTTCCAATGAAGACGAGAGTTTTAGAACAGTGGGATAGGGTCCATCTCTGCTGTGGGAACCTCATCTCCTAACATCACCACCACCAACGCTGAGTCACCCTCAACCCAAATTCCCTGCACTGTTTGTTGGGAACAGAGTAATGAGCACAAATGAAGGCCATCTCTTGTATTAACTAGTTCAGCGATCACCACTGAAGTTGCCCAAAAGCATCTGCGACAAATATGATTTTTTGAGAACCATTTAACGCCTTGTTGATCAGTCAAAATTGATTTTGATCCAACCTTGTGCTAGAAGCTCCAATTTCACAATGCTAACCTTGCAAGAGCTTGCATCACCATCCACTGTCATTCAGACACCATGATCCATAGTCGTCATCCATTATGCCCATAGTCTATCAGCCTCGTAGAACACACATTTTTCGGAACATGCATCCATTTATATTGAACCATGCCTCCCAAATTACAAACAAAGCCAGAGAATCCCAATGTGGACTCTTCTCCTGCATGGCTGATCCACGCATCACCTCTAGTAACTCACCGACCTTGTCACCACCCATTTTAAAATTCGAAACCCGACAAAAAAGCTTCCATATCTTTCATGCCCGCATGGAGCACCCATCTAGGATGGGCGCTTAGCTGGGAATGCCCTACCTTTAATCTCCCATGACGAAGAAAATCACCCATCAAAATGAAATTTTAGACTTAATATTTTGCAAATTTATAAATAAATTCTTAAAAAAAATTACAAATAAAATTAAATTTTATTATTTTATAAATAAAATTTTATCGAAAGAATCTCAAAAGTTATTAAATTTTATAAATAAATCTTTATGGTAAGTTTTACGAAAAAATTCCTAAATTTATAAAAATTACATATCCGTCCTGATAAAACTTTTGCAAATAATTCTCATATTTCGTAATTTTGTGAAGTAATACAATTATATCCGAATCCCCATATCAATTCAAAATCTCATCTGCATATCCAAACATTCAAATACAACATTATCTATATCCACAAACTATTCAAAATTAAAACAAATTGTGGTAAGCTCAATCTGATCACCCAAATGACTTCAAAATTCAAATAGAAATTGATCTATTTATCCCAATAATGACTATCAAAACCAATAAAATTCTGCAAAAAAAGAGGAGAGAAAAAAAAGAGAGCATATTAGATCTAGAAGAAGAAGAGGAAACCAGAGTTCGAACACAAAGAAGAAAATAAAACAAATAAGTTTGAGTTTTTTTATCTCTTTTTGTTTAGTCCTTTCTCCTTTTTCCCTATCTCCTTATTTCTCTACAAGTTCATCTTCACTATTGCATGCATCTCTCGACCGAGTTTAGGCATCCAAACCCTAAGATTCGATCGTCCAAACTCTTAGGTTCAATTGCTCAAACCACTATCACACACCACCTGCAAGCAATTCCTCTACTATCACAGTGCTTCGAGTGGCTTTACCACCCTTTGCCTATGTCCGATTTGCTTTTTTTTGCCCTTAGTAGCAACCTCCAAAGCTCCCTGTGGTTGCCACTATGCCATTGCCACTGGATCTACCTCCCACTGCTCCAGCACCACGGCTATCCATTGCAATATCACCAATCAAAGGTGCCACCTAGCCCAATAAGCTGCTAGCGTTGGCCTACTTTTGTCACCATCGTCGACCTCACTCTTTTGTCCACACCTTGCTACTAAAGCTGACAAAGTTCAGTCACCCGAACCTACAAATTGTTGTTGCACCTACTACTAAAGTTGATCAAGTTTGGGGCCCCGTTTGTTTTGGGATCAATGCTAGGTATCTCTCGACGGAGGAAGAGAAATCAACACTAAATGAATGAGCAAGTCTTCCGAAAGCTCTAATTTTAGTGTTTTTTAATTTCCCTGCAAGATTAAACATTTCGAGAATATACTCCCTTATGTTCCCGTTACCCTTGTACCTCATGGAAACAAGTTTTCTTAAGTCTACACTTGTTTCCGCCTTATCGCTTTTCATATAGCGCTTTTCAAGTGTTTTAAGGAACCTTTTAGCATCAGTCTCCTCAGACATAGTGTCCAAAAATGTCTCTGAGATAGCATTTTTCATTATCATAAGACTCAAGCGGTTAGAGCGTTCCCACCTCTCAAAAGCTCTCCTATCATTAGCAGAGCTTTCATCTGCAAGAGGTGCAGGACGTGGCTCCCTCAATGCTAGGTCAAGTTCCATACATCCCAAGACTATAGTTACCTTATTTTTCCAAGTCTTAAAATTACTTCCATTGAGCACTGGAATGCCATTGATATTGGCAGTGACAGCAGAAGCATTCATAAAGTCAACTGAAAGAGAACAACAATTCAAAACACAATCAGCTCACAAAAAAAATTAAATCCCATCTCAAGATACCTAGCACAACATTGAAATTAAGTCTTTGAACAAAATTCAATTTGTAAGTGGTACTCTTGGTGTGGCAATCAAATATTGACAATAAAGTCCTGTCAAATAATAAGCCTTTTTTTGGACCGACTTATTACCCATATGGATAAAACTAAATAATTGTCACATATTTATTACCACAAATATACTTTGATTTCGGCCAAATAATAACCTTTTTTTAGGCCGGTTATTACCCGCATGAAACTTCAAGCATGTCATACCTTCCTAATATTTTTAGTTTAATTCAATCTACACAATAGAGGTTACTTTAGCAGCATATTGCTTGAACCAAATTAAATTAAAATATTAGTAACTGAATCCATGAAAACATGCATTCTCAAAAACCCAACATGAAACCTGGCTCTGATACCACTTTTAAGAAATTCAGGGAATGTATGCCAAAATAATCCAGAAACATTCATGTCAGATCATTGAGAAAAATAAAGAACACGGAAGCGTACCTGATTCCATTGGGATAAGACTGACACCCAATCAAGTTCACTGCGCTCCGGCGACCGGCAGCGGAGACGGCGGCGTGTGGTGCTCCGGCGACCGGCAGCAGAGACGGCGGCATGCGGTGCAGCGGCGTGCGTCGCTGCTGCGCAGGCGTCGTGCGCAGACAGCACGGGACCCGACGGCTCGGCATCGTGCGCAGGCAGGCGTCATGCGGCAGCCGTCGTGCGCAGGCTACTCGGGCTACGGCGGCGCCTGCTTCGGCCCGACGGCTTGGGGTGACGACGACCGGAGGCGCGGGAGAGCTCGGCTTTGACGACGCCGGACGGCGTGACGGCCTGGCAGCCGTGGCCCAGCGGAGACGACGGCATGGCAGCGAGGAGGCCGGATGGCGTCACAGCGTGGCAGCGCGGCGGCCTGGAGGCGGCGGTGGCGTGGCTAAGGGAGAAGATGGCGGCGCTGGAGGAGTTAGGGTTTGGAAAGAGGTCTTCTGACTGTTTGGAATTTCACCCCCGATGGATCTAGGGTTTCTTTTCCTTTTTATATCAAATTTCACAGTCAGGGACCACACCCATAAATCTTAATGGGTTAATTATTAATTAGTCCATCAATAATTAACAATTAAACCCCAGGAATTCTACACATTCACAATTTAGACACCACACTTATATTTTAGATGACAAAGACCCTAAATTAAATAGATCACCTCAATTGGGTCCTTATACCATATAATAGAAATATATACACAATAATTTCATGCAATATATGTATGTCTACATGTCCTTATGCATAAATGTACATGATTTATAGTCCAAATTCTAACAAAGTCAACCATTGTCGATGATTTTTTTATTTTTGGCAACATCAATCATATTAAGGTTAAGTCTAGCTTTCATAAAACTCCTTACTATCATTGTGGTTATTGAAAGGCTCACAAAAAAATAATAAGTAAAATTTTGGTAATTTAATTGAACACTAATAAAGTTATGAAGATTGCAAATAATAAGAGTATTGTTGACATGAGACTTGATTCATTAGAGAAAATACTCATGGCAAGAGATGATAAATGTATAATATTTTGTTTGGACTCAGATTATCTCATTGTTAAAAAGGATTTCAATTGGGTTAGAATAGACATAAGTTTGATCAAGCTAAGTTGACGTCCGAATGGGGACAAGTTTAGATTAAACTTGAATCTAAATGTTAGATTTTTTTTTCTGGATTAAGTCAGGCCAAATCATTAAGTCTGAGCCTGACCTGATGCCCACAAGTGTTGGGTCCGAATCTGAATTTTTTGGGCCTGGTCGGGCTAGCTCTCGCGCTGCCTGAGCCCATTGGCAGTCTGCTTATGCCACCTAACTTAATAACAAGATTTTAAGTATCGGTTTCGGTTTCGGCACCC
The DNA here is from genome assembly GCA_005019695.1 of Trichopus zeylanicus subsp. travancoricus. Classification (NCBI taxonomy): domain Eukaryota; kingdom Viridiplantae; phylum Streptophyta; class Magnoliopsida; order Dioscoreales; family Dioscoreaceae; genus Trichopus; species Trichopus zeylanicus. Next base: position 614,308 of record RXID01021777.1, on the reverse strand, counting down.
AGCGAAACCGATATGTTTCGGCCGTTTCAGTCATTTCGATTTCAGTTTCAGCCATTTCGGTTTCGGCCGAAAGATTTTTTTAATTATTAATTGTGTGTTGACCAGAGTTTGACTATATTTTGACTGTACTTTGACTTTAAATAAAAAATACGATAAAATTTCGAAATTTTTTTTATAAAAATTTAAAAATTATGAAAGAATTTATAATTAATTTTACCACAATATTAAATATTATTTTAATTAATTAAAATTAATTTCGATAGTTAACCACTGTTTTTATATATTACTATATAAAAAAAAATATATGAGAAATAATATGAATATGATTAAAAAATTAAAAATTAACATAAGCAAATTTAACTTATTATTAAAATATAATTAACACATGCATAATTTATTAATTATAATATAATACAACTAATCATCATCATTATTAATTGAGTTTAAAACATCTAGATGTGGAATTATGAATTCAGTATCTGAACGATCCAAATGAACATTTATAGACATACGAGAACAACTAGCTCTGTGAAATCTAATGACAGCGATTCACATGGGGGTAAGATCGACACAAATTTTTTTTTGCTTTACTTTCGGTGGAATGGTCATGCACGCATGCACGTGAACAAAAAAATCAACATGTTTTGATCAAAATTATTTTCATTTTAGTTTCAACCAAAATATTTTTTTTATTAATTATATTTTGACTAAAATTTAACTTTATTTTAATTATTTTTTAACTTCAAATTAAAAAAATTACAATATGTTTAAAAAGTTTTAAAAATAATGAACAGTTACATGAATAATATTATGTATGTGAACAGTATCTGACAGAAATCGACAAGGGCGTCGGAACCAGATTGGCAACAGCGCTGGCCCCAGTGCAAAGCCGGCTTCAGTTTGCGGGAGTAGGGGCCAGGTCGATGAGGGCGCGAGATAGGCGAGGGAGCGGCGGCAGGTTGGCTAGCGTGCGGGGCCCTTGGGCTTGGACATGAAGCCAGTGCGAGCCCCCCCCCCGAGCCGCTGCGCACACTTGCCCCACGAGCTCCCCCCGTGCGTGAGCCCGGCGAGCTCCCGCCCGCTCGCACTCGAGTTCTGCTCGTTGGTGAAGATGAACCCTAAACCGAAAACCAAAATTAGAGTTTCGGTTTGGAGTCGGTCAAAACCGAGCCGTTAAAACCTTGCTTAATAATAATACTAGTGGCTTAAGAATGAGATTCTCTCCATTCAAACCGCCTCGGATTGGATTGAGCAATTGGTCGAACTGGGACCACAAACCGATCTAGGGCTAAAGTGATGATGAGAATCGACTAGACCGATTTATAATTAGGGGTAAGCAAAAAAAAAAAATCAAAAAATCAGTATACCAAACCATACTGGTTGAGAACTGTATTGGAATCAATTATTAAAGTAACCAGTACGGTTCCAGTTCTTAATTTTAATAAAACCGAAAATTAGATTCTGATTCTAGTTTTATATTTTGTAAAAAATCGATATACCGAAATCGTATAGTTTTTTTTAAAAAAATATGATTATATTTAATAGAAAATTTTAAAATATAGTTTTAGATTATATGTATATTAATTTATTTAAAATTATTTTTTTATAAAATTATAATGAATAAAATAAATTTTTTGAATAATTTGTATATTAATATATTTAAAATTATATTTTTATAAAAATTTAATATAAAATAAAATATTTTAAAATAAAAAATAATTAAAAAGTTAATATATAGATTTTAGAATAGGTTCAGAATCGAAATCGAAAAATCCATTATTCACTCAAACGGTTCCGATTGAATCAAAATCTAATTTCAATTCTAAACATACAAAACCGTATCATAAATCGATTTTATTCGCCCCTATTTATAACTTAAAAGAGTCTCACCTCTCGGACCTGGCGAAACTGCTATCTCCTCTTTCTCTTCTTCTTTTTCCTCCGCCGCCGAAGCTCTGCTTTCTCGCCGCCATGGCGAAGCGGAAGTCGTCAGTCCTCTCGAGAACCCAAAACCTAACCCTAGACAGCACCAAGAAGGCCCGCAAGCTCGAGCGGAAGGCCAAGCGCGACGAGAAGAAGCAGCGCCGCCTCCGCCGCCCCGGCCCCCGCCTGCCGGCCGCGCTCGAGAAGGAGATCGACCTACAGAACCCCCGCAGCCACGCTGGATTAGAGGATCATGGTGATGATGATGCCTCCTTGGAAGAGGATGTTTTCGAGTACGAGGAGACGATCGCGGAGGAGGAGACGAGGAAGAACCGCAGGTTTGATCCGGTTGATAACTACGAGTACGAGCTCCCGTCGGATTTCAAGGTGAATTTTTTTGGCGGGTTTTAGTCGTTTTGTTTTGTGAATTGAGTTTGAATTCTTTGATTTTGTGGCTTTTGTTTGAAGGATGAGGAGGTGCCATCGGATGATGAGGGGAAGCATCTGCGGATGCTCCAGTCGGTCACCGGGATGCCTGAACAGGCGTTTGAAGGTGAGCTGCTTGTCCTGTTTTGCTTTCAACAGGTTTTCTGCAATTTGGAGGAAATTAGAAGTGTATTTCTCAGAAATTTCATTTTTTTTTCTCCAATTCTGGTGCACCGATGTTGTTTAAGACTTGCATTTTGGATGTTCTGATGTTCTATTTCATTTCGCTTTAAAGCATTAGAGGAAATGTAACTAGTAGTTTTTTTTCCCTGATTTTCTTTATTATCATTGTTCATTAAGTGGGTAAATTGGAATTGTTGTTCCACAGAACTTCATCCTCCTATCACAGTACATGTATGCTTGCCTAGAAGTATCTTTTACAAGAATATGGTTTATTATAGGTGAAGAGAAGAAGAGAGTGGTTTTCATGGGTGTCCAAGGGGATGTAAGTGATGGAAAAATCACCATTCAAGATCTTTTGAACCCTCTTCATGGAAAGCCTGGGTATAGCAGTCTCAGGAAGAGAATAGATCAGCTGGAGAAAAAGCCAATGACAGTCCATGCCCCTCTTCCAAGGGTGGAGAGGGAGAAATTGGAGAGGAAAGTGGCTTATGAACATTCACGAAAGGACCTCACTAAGTGGGAGCCATTGGTTAAGAGGAACAGAGAAGCTCCGACACTATTTTTTGATAAAGACGTGAACTTGGCTTTTTCAACCGTGGGAGCAATTGCATCTGAGTTTGAGCCAAGGACAGAGTTTGAGAAGAAAATGGCTTTGTTGGTGCATGATCCTGAGGTTACCGAAGCCCATATGAAGGATGGAGCAAAGCTTCTGGAACTTAACAAGGTAAAGGAATTTTAATACTAAGAAGCTAAATATCTTGATTTGTTAGACATTCAATTCTTTAATGCGGAATTATATGTGGCTGGGATGGTTGTTAAAGACTTGTATAAACTTCTATTTTGTTTATATCTATGGTTGTTAAAGACTTGTATAAACTTCTATTTTGTTTATATCTACTCCTAATGTTGGTAGTTATTTGGCTGAAGGCAACTTAACTAGTTTCCTTATTGGAATGCTTAACTTGCTCATTTGACCTTAATGCACATGAACAGGTAAATTTGCCATATTACTCTTTCTTCTCTTCAATAAAGATTGAACTTTTCATTTTCAATGGGTTATGCATGACCATCTATCTCAAATGTCATGTGAATTTATATTGCATATTAAAAATAAGATGTGTTGTAGTGAGAGTTGTGGACTAGTATATCTCTGGTGTTACTTGTTTGTCTTAAATCCTGTTGTTTTGCCAAATGGAACTTACTTTAATTATTAGAAACATGTCACATTTTATTGTTCTAGATCTGATTTTGAGTCACATATGTTTTCTAGAAAATAATTTGAAAGTTTGATTTTTTTTCCTTGATTGACTTGTGTGTTATGTATGAGCTTTATACTTTATGAGTCTTTTGTACATAGGAATAAGAGCTAGCTTGTCCAAAAAACTGAGATCTCCTCATTTTACTAGCGGAACATTTTTGTTATGATTTTGTTTTTCTCATTTCATTCTATTAATTTTGCTGAACCAGCGGTATTCACTGTCATCAAGTGAGGAAGCACCCTGTACTAAAAGATGTCAGACATGTCACATTTTTCTAAGAACGTAATGTTTGGATTTCAAAATATGATTCCAGACAAAAAGAAAAGCTCTTGAGGAAGAGGCTGAGGCTGATAGAAACCAAAAGAGGAATACAATATAGAATTCAAATTATTGAGGATAAAATAACATTTTTGCATGGGAAATTTATTTTATCCTATAAAATCTGGATTACATATTGGTGTTTCTTCCAATTTCTTGCAGCACCTTCTCCAACCAGTGATCTCCTTTCTTTCCTCTCTTTGATTGTCCTCCGATATGATAATTGAATATCTAAACAGCCCCTAATAATCTTTGTAGCTACTCAAACAACAGCTTATGGTGTTTTAAGGTGGAAATGTGAGAATTTAAAATCATCTTAATGGATGAAGTAAAAAATGTCCAAACCATTTCTATGTAGAATATATATGATTAATCTAATTTTATGAGACAGCTGCTGATTTCTATGTGTTTTGTCCCGAGTGTTTTATATTGTTGCTTGAAGCTTTTCTGGCATGCTAGTCCTGGAGACATAATAAGTTGCATGATTGCTATGGTGGTTAAATCTATAATGCTTTAGACAGGTTGCTCTTGCCAGGTTCCTTTCAGTTCTGGAAAATTGGGCTGTTAGCCCATGCCTTTAGATTACTTTGGGAAATTTTTCATTGTTTCCTGAGTTGCATTTCCAATTTTTCCATCTCTGTTGTTCCAATTTGCTGTTATTTGGATTTTCTTTTGAGGGTTAGATGACATTCTTTCCATCATAATAATTTTTTATTTCTTTCGAATTACTTTTCTGTCTCTAATATCTTTAGTGAGTTTCGGCAGCTTCTTTCCTATTAATATATTATAGTTTTAAGTGCGATTCTGGTCCAGCTCTCTTTTATTGAGTTTTATCTTCTGATTCCAGAGATAATAAGTGTAATATGACATGCCATAGACATATTCTGATTGCTGATGCTCATGCAGTTAACTGTTGAGGATGTGAGAGACCGCCAAAATCGTCTTGCTAAAATGCGGAGCCTTCTATTCCATCATGAAATGAAGTCAAAACATATCAAAAAGATCAAGTCCAAGACATATCGTCATAGGCTGAAAAAAGAGAGACTGAAAGCAGCATCGACTGAAATGGAAATGGACCCTGAAGCTGTCAAGGAGCATGCTAGGAAACAGGACTTAAAACGTGTTGAGGTTATTGACACTGTCATATTTTGTGCCTAATTTTGACATGATTCTTCATGTATTACTTTTAATTTTCTTTTCTATGCTTGTTCTTCATTATATTGCTTCTGATTACTTGTTTGATGTGCAGGAACGAATGACATTGAAGCACAAAAACAGCTCAAAATGGGCAAAGCGGATTATGAAACGTGGTTTGGATAAACAATATGAAGGCACTAGAGCCGCAATAACTGAACAACTTAACCAGCATGCATGTTTAACAAGAAAAATGGATTCTATGAAGGACTCTAGTAGCAGCAGTGACACTAGTGATGACGATGAGGATGATGAAACAGATAGTGAGAGTGTTTCTAAGCTCCTAAATAAGGCGAAAAAGAAGATAGTTGAAGTTCTTGAACAGGAGGATGAGATGCCCAAGACAGGATTATTTGCATTGCCTTTCATGGTAAGACTCATCATTTAGAGTGGATGTGTGATATTATCATGTATCATATAGTCTTACTCTATTAATTTCTTTTCTTACCAAATTCATGATCACAAAGTTTAAACTGGAATACCAAATGATGCATGAGCAAGTTTGTTTACACTGGGTTTCCACGAGGACAATCAAACAATATATGCTACCTCTTATATGTTCTGCTGTATCATTTTATTCTTCAATGCCTAGAACATCTGTGGCTGATGTTCTTAAACTTCTCACATTCATCTGGTAGCTATTAGTGAACTATGAAGCCTTTTTCTCCTATCAGCTTACAATAGTTCACCTATTACTGTTCGCAAAAAACTTGCTATCTATGACAAATGGTGCTTCTTTTGGTGAAAAGAAGAAAACCCTTGCTGTGCTTATTTTACCAGAACCTTCTCTTTTTTCATGAATGCTATGTTTTAATTTTCTGAAACAATGTTTTTGATCATTTTGTTTGATTATTTTGTAGGCGCGTAGCATGCAAAAACAAAGGCAGGCAGTGGATGAAGAAGCTCGCCTTGTGCTTGAGGATTGTGATTCATCATTGAGGCAGCATGAGGATGGTAATGATGTGGGAAATATTAAGGCAGAGAGGACAAGTGGAAGAAGAGTCTTTGGGGCATCTAGAAAGCAATCCCAAGAACCTAGTCACAGGGTTAGATCTGATAATTCAAGACAGAACAGTGACAGTGAAGATGATTTTGACACCTCAGAACATGTAGCTGCTGGGCGTGAGGTAGATAATGTGTTGCCAGAGATACAGGTTGGCCAGGAGATTCTCCAAGATGATGCAGATACACATCAAGAATTTGTATTTAAGGTGATGCCTGATGATTCGGTTTTTCATAATTTCTCATTATTTATGTTTGCAAATTTTTGTGTTCTTACAATGCTTATCTTGATAATGGAATTTGTGCAGAGTTTTGATGACATTGTGAAAAACCAAGGTCCGAAGACATCATATGAAGTTGCAATTTTTGCTTCTGATTCCTGGAGAAAGGTCAGACGGTTCTATCCTTTCCTTTCACTTCATCTTTTCCTTGTTCATCTTCATAATACATTTGTTTCTTGCGCAGATGAAATCTGAAAATGTGGTAAATGGTAACATAGGGACGAAAGAAACAGTCATGAACCCGATGTTGCTTGATCAGAACCACAAGGTATTTTTTGACTTGCATTATTTGTTTTAGTTTTATTACTAGATTGTTGGTGGTCAGATCTGAATGCTAGTTTGTTTCATATTAAGGAATTGGATCTGGAGCAGAAGAGTGATTCTGATTCTGATGAAGAGATGGCAGATGGGATCATCTCTTCTGATGCAAAATCCAAATATGAACTTCCATCTCAAGCTGACCTTATACACCGTGCTTTTGCTGGTGATGATGTGGAAGCTGAGTTTGAGAAGGACAAACTCGATGTGCTTAATGAGGAGAATCCTGAACCTGAGAAGCCACTTCTACTTCCGGGATGGGGACAGTGGACTCATATCCAAAAGAAGAAAGGTCCTTCTTCATGGATGCTTCAAGAACATGATAACGCTAAAAGAATGAGGGAAGAAGTCCTAAAGAAGAGGAAGGATGCCAACCTCAAACACGTAATAATCTCCGAAGCAATTGATAAAAAGGTTAGTATGATCATGAGCTTTCTTGTATCCTCTATTTCTTTTGCTAAATATTAGAAAATCCTGTTTCAAGACTACTTACATGTGGTTTTGACCATCCCCATTACAGATAAATGAAATAATACTTATTCATTTTCATTTTGCTGTTTTATGTACCCTAACTTTCAAACCTGAACCCTTTTGATCTTGTCGATGTCCAAGATGTGGTCCTGATTCTCCATATGCTTATCTTTAACGATCCTCCTCTGTTTACACAGCTTATTGGCCAAACTTGGTTTTCGACTTTCAGTTTCAGATCCTTTTAAGTGACAGTGTAACTGAAAATTTATCTCAAAATTTTAATTTTTTGAGATGCCATTTGATGATATTAGTAGGCTTTTGGATGGAACCTGCAGAGGTTTCTGACTTTCTGTACCTCTTTTGATCTGGTTTGTGTCTATCTCTCTGGCTGATTAACTGAATCACCTTTCTGTTTTTTAGGCTGAGAAACTTCATGTGAAGTCCTTGCCATTCCCTTATACATCCAAAGAAGTTTATGAACAAAGTATCAGAATGCCTATCGGACCTGAATTCAATCCGGCAATATCAGTTGGGGCACTTAATCGACCTGCGGTGAGTGTTTATTGTCAATTAATTAATTTATTATTTTGATGTTGAGACAAATAAATAATCTAGAAATTAAGTTTTAAAAATCTGCCACCTAGGTGGAGGCGGTATCCCCGCTTATCTATTAGTAGGGTCTCTTTGTAACACATCCCCATAAGTTACTATGTGGCTGCCTAGGCGGGTTATACACCCCATCTACGCAGGCCTCAAGGGATCTGGCCCTATAAATTTATTGGCTTGGGTTCATTTAGCTTAATATAGGCATATGAATTATTTGTTAATATTAGTAATTAATATATATATTTTGCATAGAACATGTTGCTAAAATATATATATGTACTTATTTGAAGCACTATCTATGCATCCGCCTAGGCACTTGCATATTGCTTTGTAGCTATGCTGCTCCGTAACGACCTGCATACATGTAGTGCAGTTTAAACCTTGTTTAGAAACAACTTAGGTACAAATGTCATGCTCGCTTTCTGTCTAGATTAGCTCATTGAGAAACATCTACAATTGCATTATTTTGGCTCGAAGTCAGGAGAGAAATGAGATTATTACCATAGTGGGAATGTCTTCTGAAATTTTTTGATAAAATATATTACGAGTGAAAAAAAAAGAAAATTCAAAAAAGTCTTGAAAACTTGGGTGTTGCAGTTTGGTGGTGTTTATGGTGAAAAGGGTGAGTTATTAGCAAATATGGGCTCATCTCAGGTTGATACTCAATACGGGCTGAGGGTAGAATTGGCCCTTCATCTTATTGGGCATGGCTGATACTTATGAGCCAATAGTTTATATCTTGAGTATTATCCACCCTTTATATTAAAAATTATGGGCAATATGTATCAGCTGATATTTGGTACTTGGAAGATAATTGTATTGGCACCTTTAATCATACCTTCATATTTAACTACTTGCTCTCATTTGGAGGAAGCATGGAAATTATAGGACATAAGAAATGTACTTTGTGCATGATGCATTCATTCTTATTTTTTCAATCTTGAAGAAAATGAACTACTTGGAAGTGGCCATTGGCCCACCAAGATTATTGAAAAACATGTCATACAACTTCAAGTTTTGGGTACTGTTAAATTCACTCATGGTGTTTGATAATTCACCTAATATGTGATGATGATTTGCTAATTCAGATTACCATCAGTTTTATTGTTTCGAGAGGAACACAAAACATCTAAATAGACCTAATGGATCTTGTCATCTTGATTAAATGCTGAATTACAATGTTGATGTGGATCCGCATTAAAGATCATGTCCAGATCCACCTTCCCTTTTCTTTTTTTGCATTTTCTGGCTCTATGTTAGCTTGGTGACTGAATTTTAATGAAGATGCCTAAGGTATAATTGATCTGTTTCGATGTTCTGTGTTCTACCTCAAATAATTGAATCAATGGTGACCTGAATTAACAGCCATCATCACATGTTGGGTGGATTTATCGACCACCATGGGTGGATTTAACAAAAACCCAATTTTTTTTTCACTTTTCAATATTTAATTCTCTCTCCTGAAGGAAAAGTCTGTGACTTCAATTTTTCGTAATATTATTTTTTGTGGAGATTCTTCTTGAGATCTTTATGATGACTGCTGGATTGTAGGTTTTGTAATTCTCACTAGGATTAATTTGTTTTGCAGGTTGTGAAGAGAGCAGGTGTCATAATCGAGCCAATTAAGTATGAGGAAGTGGATCCACATGAGAAATCCAATGAACCCAGAAGAATAATGCAGAACAAGCAGCCAACAAACACCAAGAAGAAGACTCAGAAAACCAAATCATCTTCTGCCAGGAAACCTGCTAAAAAAAAATCAGGTCGGGAGAAGCAGCAGTGAGGCACTTCCTTAATCTTCCACTCCATTCTTGTCTTTGGGATCATTTAAATGCGACATTTTGGTCCCTTGTTTATTTAGGATGGTAGCATGGGCAACAGTTGTATGATCTATTCATTGTGTTGGAATTTGGATGTATTAAAATGCTCCAATTTTGTTAGTGAAGTTTAGCTTGGTACAGCTTGGTTATCATTGCACTAGTCTGATTTTGAACTAAGATGATCAGTTTTGTTGTTATGTTTTTTGCTCCTGGTTAAATTGGGGGTGGTTCCGCTTTCTCATGCTTAAGCATCATGAAAAGGGCGGATCATGGCTGATACTCCATTTCAAAAGGAGAAGACATGATCCAAAGAGTGCAAGGAGCTTGAGTCACTCGACATCAGTGGATGCAGGAAGATAATAGGGCTGGATGGCTAGGTACAAATGCTGCTTCTGCCAAGAAGTACTGGTGCTGTGTCGATTTGTGCGGAAGATGACTTGTTTTGGCCTAGATTCCTATGGGATAATTATCTATAATTCTTTATAATTAGTCTTAATTATTTACAATTTTTCATAATTTCTGGAATTACCCACACTTTCTTTTCTCAAAATATTTACCCACAACCCCCTATTGTTATTTAATCAAAATTTTCCTAAAAAATTTTGATTTTACCTTTGGTTATTTTTATAATTAAACCCCTAAAAACTTATTTTTTTTTTTAACACCTCGAAATTCGATTTTTTGCAAATAATATCCCGAAATTATTTCGATCTACAGAAAAGTCTCCGAAATTCGGATTTTTGCAAATAATACCCCCGAAATTATTTCGATTTACAGCAAAGTCCCCGAAATTATTACGACGGCGGCGAGGGTGGCAAAAATCGAAATAATTTCGGGGGTATTATTTGCAAAAATCCGAATTTCGGAGACTTTTCTGTAGATCGAAATAATTTCGGGATATTATTTGCAAAAAATCGAATTTCGAGGTGTTAAATAAAAAAAAAAAGTTTTTAGGGGTTTAATTATAAAAATAACCGAGGGTAAAATCGAAATTTTTTAGGAAAATTTTGATTAAATAACAATCGGAGGTGTGGGTAAATATTTTGAGAAAGGGAGGTGTGGGTAATTTTGGAAATTACGGGGGTTGTAGGTAATTAAGGCTAATTATAGAGAGTCATAGGTAATAATTCCTAGATTTAACTAGGATCACAATAAATGTTTTATTGGTCTGTAAGTCAGCTCGATATGCTAGTTCTTTCATCTAGTACGAGCTTTGTGAGAGAGCTGATCCTTAACAGCAGTGGATGACAACTTGCACATAAGCTTCTTTGCCTGTTTCAGAATTACAACCATGAAGAAGACGGGTGAATCAAGTTCCCGATAATTAATCAATGTTCAAGAAAATTTTTCAGATCATGCAAGTCAAACAATCTCTATTAATTTTCAAACCTTTTAACCAAAGATATTTTTAAAAATATTTTAGAGATTTTAAATATTTAATCATTAAACTATTTAAGATATTGAAGGTAATTTTAATAATTAAAATACTCTAGATATTTAAGATATCTTTTAAATAAAAATAAAAATAATTTTTCAAAATTTTTGAATATTTAACAGGTGATACACTTGAATATTTTTACAATTTAGAAAAATGAGATCCCCCAGAGAAATCAAAAAATTTGTAAATTTAGGAGTTTCAAATCTCTTGCAAAAAATTTTAAATCTTCAAAATTCTCAAGTCATGAAAAATCTAAATTTTCAGGACCAATTTCTAGCATAAAAAACTGGGGGGGCTTAAGCTTTTAGATGCGTTTATTAATTTTTAAGAAATATTTGTGGCCCAAAGTCAAGCAAAATCCAAAAATTCAACCCAAAGTCCAGAATTCTGGACCATTTGCATTTTGCCCAAGCTAGATGCTCAAAGTGGGGCAATTTTTTATTTTACCAAACTAAAATGCTCTTCATGGAAAGTTTTCAAATTGCAATTTCCACGATATATCGGGAAAATACCAGAATTTAATGTGTTTAAATACATTCAAATAGACCTGATTAATTTGGATCCTTCGCTATGCTGCTTTGATAAAAGTTGGAGACAAGAAGCCCTTAAGGGACTAGCTCACAAAACTCCTCTGGCTCATACCGAATCATGGTGGTGTGGCCGCCCCATCCACCCACTGAGTGGCCGTCCCCGCTGCTGCCGTCGCAGCCCGCTCTCCGGCAAGTTCTCGCTCTGTAGGGAGCTATTGGCCACAGCTGGTGGGGATGGTGATGGGCGCGGTGGCCCACGCTTGACATTCTCATAGCAGCTGCTGCTGCGCTCGTCAAGCCATTGAAGGATGTCAGTGTAGACAATTTCCTGGTTATCATCAGGCTCACCGACAGTGAGGTTGTGCCACATGCCAGGATAGAGCTTCATGGTCTTGTCGGCACTATCTGCTCGCTCGTACAAAGACCGACTCGCTTCCGGATCATTCACCATGTCTTCCTCTCCTTGTAGCACCAATAATGGTAGCGTCACCTGCAAACAAACCACAAACCACACCATCCATCATAATAACATAACAATCATAGGATGGTTTAAAACCCATCACCAAATCCTAATTTCGCTGAACAGCAATTGAAACCGATTGAAAGTTGGGTAGCAGTCAATGGATAAAACCTATCTTAGAAGTTTCCTATTAAAGTGGACCTTCTTGCGCAAATACCGTCCAAAATCAAGAAATTGTATACAAGCCCAACATATAATTGTGTATGTCTGTATAAAAAGAATACACACAGATGTTACCAAACACTTTATATTAGTTATAAGAACATTTTTGTGCTTGCACGAATCTCAAAAATGCAATCAATGGTTAAATAGTTGATAAACATGTAGCAATCGATAAAACATTTAGTCTCCATTCCATCCATCTATCATCCAACCCTAAGGCTGTCAGGTAAACATATCGAGGTTGGAAACGTTAAACAAGAATAAGTGCAACCATTGCTATTTAGCCTAGGATATGCACACACTATTGTATAGTTATTCAAGGTTATCCAAGTTTATGTTCAAGTGCATACCCAAAGCCACACATTTTGGATACCATATATAATGATGTATCGACTAGTTATAGATTTAAAACATGACCAGTTTCTCGAATAAATTGGATAAATAAAACCTAAACCAACTTAAATCAATATGATTATTGAGCAACATTGATAGCAAACGTTGGGCACACCTCATTCAAATTCTCCTCAAGGTTTAAGCTGGTCTTGAGCAACTCCGTGGCTGTCCTCAGCCTGGGCTTATCCTGGTACACCAGCTTGTTTTTTCTGATCTGCACACCAAAATCCCATTTTATTGTAACACTAACTATTCCTCTCAGAAGAATCCACAAATAAGATTTGTAGCATTGTAGATAAATGCATACTTTCTCCCGCTTTGTGAGGTCCTTGAAGGCAGAGTCAATGATGTCCTTTGTCGGGACTATCTTCCACCTTGGGATACACTCAGCAACTTTGCTTAGCATGTTCATGAAAATTGGGTGTGGCTTCACCTTCTCTGATATCTGAGCATAGGCTTAGAAACAAATCATAATAAAGATATAAGACATGCATAGCAGTTCGCACAAGATAATACAGAGGTTGCTTACTTTGCACATAGGCGCAATAAGGACTGCACCATCCCAAAAGGTCGGGTCACGCCGGTGAAGAAGCAATGCAACTGCACCTCCCATCGATTCGCCATATAGAAACCGGCGCTTTTCCTTGTACTCTTCCTTCTCTATACATGTGCAAATATCATGGTTTTGCGATGGATGCATACAAAAATTAACTTTGTGAGGTAATCTAAAATCCCTAAACTTTAGCTATGAGTCAAGGACAATTGCCTCATAACCAAATCATGGATCAATTTGGAAGACATTGCTTGATCAAGTATGAGCTAAATAAACAACTAACTCACCACATATGGATTTGTAGAAGACTTCATAATCCTCAGCAATTAGGTCAAAGTTCCTAATGTAGCATCGGGGCCCAGCAGACTTCCCGTGGCCCTCGCAGTCCAACCCAAACACAGCATAGCCAGCAGCAGCAATTCTCATCCCACACCCTGCTCAACCCATTGTCATTTTTAGCTCACCAACATGGAGGGAAATCTGACCTTGTCATACATTGAAACTAGAGTAAACAAGCCAGGAAGATCTCAGGCATTGGCAAGCCTAAACCCATCCATCTAACTTTAGGACCATCCCAGCTTGCTGATTAACCAAATTTTAGGAAACATCAAGAATTAGGGCTTGAGCATTGATATTTTTCTAGTGTTAAATCAATGCCACAGAAAGGATTTTCATATGTGATGAGGGCCTAACTAACTAATCTGAGGTAAGGGGCTATTTTCGATTAAGAAATCCTTAAAAAAGAAAAGCTCTTCCTACAACACACACACGCCACAAACAAGAACTAAATCTTTCTTGATGGTTTGACCCATTCTTACCTCCCATGAATTCACTGCATTCAACAGCATACCCTACAACCATTGAAATTGACATTTTAAAATACAAAAAAGTAGTAAAAATCACCAAAATCAAATATATTTTTTTGAAATGATACAGTAGGTAAGAGATGATAACCATGGAGAAGGAACACAAGGGCTTTCGGTGGGGAAGTAGGCAACCATCTACAAGTGAAGAGCTCCAGCCCTCTTTGGTTTGTGATGTGCTCCTGCCATCATCCCCACAATAAAGTCCCATAAATCTTATCAACAAGATCTTTGAAGACAACTTATATTAAAAAAAAAAACGAAAAAAGCACAAAAAGCATGTGTAGAAAGTGATTTATCAACCTTCTCAATAAAGAAATTTGAGATGAAGAGGCAAATATTATAAAAAGAAAGGGTGCACACCTCTTGGTAGCCCACCTCCATTGTTGCTATGTAAAGGAGGGGTGGGAGGGTGAGGAGAGGAGGAGAGAGAGGAAGGAATGGTGAAAGGGCTTGGTATACGAGGGAGAGGAATGGAGGGAAAGAGAGATGGTTATGCAGATTACAGGTGCCATGCCTACAATTTGTTGAGGAGAAAATTGCAGGAACAAATTTCCTATTTGAGTAATAACAATATTAAATTGACCATTTTGGGGCTGTTTGGACGGGAGGAATAAAACTTGGGTTAAATTTAGAATTTAGATGAACATGAGACTGATTAAATTTAACTTGAGTTTTAGTCCAAATCCAGGTTAAATTTAACCGCTCTTGAAGAACTCTTGGGAGACATTTTTCTTTAACCAGAGATCTAGGGGGTGCAGGTCAACTTTAACCTGAGCTTTAAGACATGGGTCATCTTCCCCAATCCCCTTTTAGCCTGTTTCTAAATGCATCCAAAGTGATAACAATACTAGTATTCAACCACATGTGATGCAAGTGAATAGTACTCTCTCATCTCATTTATTTAATTTTTTAAAATTTGTATTTTTGAATTTGTTAAAAATTGAATAGACCAAAATGTTTTCATGCTCTTATTTAATGCACAAATATTAAGTTGGATCCAAAAAGATTAGCATCATCATTTGCATTGCACATGTTCCTATAACCATCTAGTAACTATGGATTTTTTTTCTCAATTCTTCTTGAAAATTTTCTAGATTTTTCATGCCACTGTTGTTTCTGTTTCCACTTGACTTAGTAGTATAGATTAGAGTTAACCATATGGAATGCACATTAAATATGTTTTGGATGAAATTTACAGTTAGAACTGGAACAAGAACTAATACTGGAGTTGATCATATAGCATACATGCTAGTCATATGTAAGGTCACAGAATAAATGTAATGCCTGCAGAAGATATATAATGATGATAGACAACTGCAGAACATAGAAATGAAATGCAAAACAACAAGATTGATGCCAAACGAGAAAAATGAAAACACAACAAAAGTACGCAAAGTATATATAATGAATTCTGTGACATTTCATAACATGCAACTCAATCCATGCCCTGCTTGAAATATCAAATACAGACCTGTAAATATTTTAGGTGTCAGATGTCAGGGTTGCTTGTGTCATTGAAGGTGCTAATCCTATCCTGACCTGAACCGATCCACTTGCAGCCCTATTTTTCATATTCTTCTTCCAAGTCCAGCAACAAGTCTCTCATGTTCACTGCGCCCAATAACATTTGAGTATATTGCTCCAGCGTCTGGGTGCGAACCATCACTGGCAAAGAACTCATGTACAAAGCCCCCTACTTCGATGATGCTACAACCAGGTACCTTCTTGATGCCCTTCCTCTCCATGATGCTTCTCACAAGCCTCACGTTGTGCCACTTCCTTCTCTTTGCATAGATGTTTGACAAAAGCACATAGGCTGCACCATTCTCTGGTTCAAGCTCCACAAGTTGCTTAATAGCAGCGTCACATGTCTCAACATCTCCATGCATCTGAGACCCGCTCAGCAACATGCCCCAGATGAGCACATCAGGCTTCATTGGCATCGACCGGATGGTATCCCACGCTTTATGGAGCAAACCTGCTCGTGAGTACAAGTCCACCATGCAGCCGTAATGCTGTATCTCTGGCACAACACCATATTCACCAACCATTTGCTCGAAATACTTCGCACCCTCCTCGACCATGCCAGCGTGAACACAGGCACACAGAAGACCAAGGAATGTGACACAAGTGGGCCTCAACTCGCTCGCCACCATTTCCTCAAACAAACCGATGCATTCCCCAGAACGTCCATGCATAGCCAGCCCAGACACCATTGCACTCCATGCCATGACATCCCGCTGGCCCTCTCCCATTTCAACAAACACCAACATTGCCCTGTCAACATCTCCACACTTGGCGTACATCTCTATCAGAGACGTCCCCAGCACAGCATTCACCTTAACCCCACACTTCCTAATATACGCATGCACCCACTTCCCCTGCTCCAATGCGCCAAGCCAAGCACACGCAGTTAGCACACTTGACAGCGTAAACTCGTTTGGCACAACATCATTGTCCGCCTCCTTCTGCATCAGCCGGAACAAACCAAGAGCCCCTTTGAAGTCGCCATGCTTGACAAACCCATGAATCATGGAGCTCCATGAGACGACATTTCGCTGGGGCATTTCGTCGAACAGGTTGCGCGCGTCCCAGAGATAACCGGCACGGAGGAAAGAAGTGAGGAGGGAGTTGTAGGCGGGGAGGTCGGGGTTGGGGAGCTCGCGGAAGAGTATGACAGAATCGCGGACGGAGGAATAGGAGTAGGAGGAGAGGAAAGAGGTGAGGACGACTGGGTGACAGAGGAGGCCGGAGCGGAGGGCGTGGGCGTGGAGCGGGGAGAGGGAGGGGAGTGGACGGAGGAGGAGGAGGAAGGGGAAGGTGTAGGAGTCGGGGCGGACGCCGTGGCGGAGCATGCGGCGGAAGAGGGAGAGAGTGGGGAAGGAGAGGAGGGAGCAGACGAGGGTGTTCCAGGTGAATGTGTCGGGTGTCGGGTGGGAGAGGTTGAGGGTCGGGTGCCAAGAGGAGATCAGCCGCCCAGTTGTGAACTTGGCCGCCGCCGCCGCCGCCGCAGCAGCAGCAGCGCCCGCTGGCGGCGGCATTCATATAAGATACAGAAGAACAGAGTTTGGCGCACGAGTCCGGCTTGGCTCGCGGAGGATAGGACGGATCCGATCACCCATTAGAGGTGTCAAAACGGCCCTTCGCCCGCCGATCGACCCGACCCGATATTTATAATATTTGGGTTGTATTTAGCATGGTTTTACATTTCGACCGAAACCGTTCGGTTTCGGCCGGTCTCGAATTGAAATCCTATTTTGGATTTTAGTTAGAGTTTACTGTTTATTACTGTTCATTTTCACCAACGAGCGCGGGCGGGAGCGTTCGCGGGCTCGAGCACGCTGGAGCTCGCCGAGCTCGAACGCAGGCGAGCAGGCGGGAGCTCGCTGGGCTCGAGCGCGGGCAGGCGGGCGGGGGGGGGGGGGGGGACCTCGCGCCGACTTCGTATCCAAGCCCAAGGGCCTTACGCACTCGTTAGTCTGTCGCCGCTCCCTCGTCTATCTCGCGCCCTCACCGACCTAACCCATACTCCTGTAAGATGAGGCTGGCCTTACACGGGGACCAGCGCTATTGCCAATTTGATTTCGACATCCTTATCGGTTTCTGTCAGATACTGTTCACGTATATAATATTATTCACGTAATTATTCATTATTTTTAAAAATATTTAAACATATTATAATTTTTTAATTTGAAGTTAAAAAATAATTGAAATAAAGTTAAATTTTCCGGAGGTCAAAATCTAAGATTTAAGAAATTTTAATTATTTATAATTTGCATCTTCCCCATCAAATTTGGGTTAACAAGGCAACATTTTTACTCTTTACTCAAATTTTATGTCTAGAAATTCTAAATAAATGCAAATAAACAAACCTTAAATCGAGAATAGTGATTCTTAATGATTAGATTCATAGAGATTGAGAATTAATTTCTTTTTATGGAAGTGGAAATGATATTTAATGTATAAGAAATATAGATAGTCCTCAAATTTCCAAGTGGGTAGGTAAGTAATTCACAAAGCAATGGATAATATATACCATATCTAAATTATTAATTATGAAAATAGTGTCCTTGAATCCCACATATCTAGTTTATTTTTTCCTAATAGGAGCTTCTATTTATTAATAAATTATTATTTCATCACTTCTCAATAAAAACTTATCTTTTTCTAGTTAATTTAGGAGGATCTTTTTACTATTCATTCTTCTTGTTCAACCTTACTGTATACCACCCAAGGCCAACTAAAATTTTGGAGGTAGTTCAACTTTGGGTCATAGTATTTGTTTGCTATCAACACAATCGCTATTAGTATTAATCCCAAAGGCATATCACCCCTCTTATTCTTATCTTTTGTTGGCAAGCAAAAGTCCATCACAAAGTAGTTATAAAATACATAAAATCAAACTCATTAGATCAATCATAAGTGAATAATTTGAATAGAGTGTTTTGAACTTAGACTAATTTTTTATGAATCAATTGACAATTATCTTTGTTATTAAAAAACAAAGATTGATAATGCCTGCTCACATAAACCTCATTTTACTGTGATAATTTTGAAAACTTGAACTTATATTTTTTAATATACATGTGAGGCAGAGATTTATATAACAAATTGTTTTAGATCTATATTAATATAATATAACATTTCTGCAATAAAATATTACCAACTATCATATTTAATATTATTGCTAAAATATTAATAAACTTATAATTGACGAAAACACATTCTACTATCAATATCTGCATTATCTCTATTGGTTGGAAAAAAAGCATTGTTGGTTTTACTTAAGGTTGTCAATGCTTAAAATAGTTGTATGACCAAAGCTTTATTCATGCTAACCTCAAAAACGAAGAATATATTTTGGATCATGTAACTACCAATGAATACCATTAACATAATATTGTGATATCCCCTTGTTATATAATAATGATCAATTTTATAGAATTCTTTAGATATTACTAATTTTTTTGTAAATGTTGATGCTGAAAATCAAGAGTGGTTTGAACTAGTAAGCTTTCTACATTACTTTATTTGAAATGTTAATGGTTGTATACTAATAAATTAAATAAATTTAAGAATAATTGCAATACCAAAATTTTAATATTACAAAGTAGCACTACTCTTTCCTTCTAATTGCAATTGAATTAGTAAATTCACTAAATTACTTTAGTTTGAATTGTCAATTGTTATATGGTAATAAGTAAAATGAATTCAAGATTAATTACTTAACCAAATTTTTTTTATATTTCTGAAAGTACATATGCCTACTATACTTTGTTATGTTAGTCTTTATAGAGTTTATTGATCTCTATTCAGTTGAGTGGACTATGATGATTCTATTTCATTGCCTTGTTCATAATATAACTATAAAATGTATGTGATTTCCTTAATTTTTTTAATGTATTAAGGATGTTTATGGCTGTCATCATTTATTATGTAAAGTTTTTGTATTTAGTCTAGTTGGATGTAATACAATTTTTTATTTCTTGAATATTCTATCTTACTACATATCCTCGCTAATTAGATCAAGCAAATTTTCCTTTAAAATTCATAGTGAAATTTGACTTGTATGTAGTATTTTAGTTTTTCTAATTATATTCTATCAATGAATTTTTTTGTGTTCTTCCAACAAGGGCATTTCAGGTTGTGCGTTTTCGATTGATGCTTGATATACCTAGTAGATCTTAGAAATTTGTCCTTATATTTGAGGAAGATCAAGTCAAGTATAGAAGATATATAGATAAAAAAAAAGTTGGAGAAGGATAACTTTATACATCATTCATTTGGTTAGAGAATTGTTTTGTTATTATTTAAAAAGTATGATTGAAAGACATACAAGAAAAGCAATTGATGTTTACAACTTTGGGATGATTTTGTTGAGAGTCCCAAAGCAATCAAGACTAGATAGTCACTTATCACAAACTTAAACTGAAGTACAAACACAAGTCAAATATTGATATTTCATTTAGCAAGTTTCAGTGGGATTTCAATCCCCTAGCATTAGCAAAGCTCCAAGAATTAGCTCACAAGTGTTTTGAGAAGTGCAAGATTTGAATTATCATGGACAATATAAAAGTATTGAAAGCATACAGGAATAAAAGACCCAAGCCTTCTTGTAATAGTGGTCATGAAATTTGACAATAAATGGTTGTCACGCCCCAAACATACTCCATACCAAGCAAATACAAACAAAGTCTCAATACCAAAATATTCACTAGAGATTAATGTAATAAATATAAAGAAAAATATTAAATTTGTAAATTTATAGGAGTTCACTAGAAACTAAGTCAAGAAGTGCATCACAATCTTAAGACATTTCTAGGGAACATTCAAAAACTTCAAATAGAAGGAAGCACAATGTTGGATTGGCATGTGTGACTTGAAGAGATCAAATAATGGTTTGAAAATGGCTTGAAGGTGTCTACAATAACTTAAAGATTCGAGAATGACACAGACATAACCAAAGCAACTCAAAAATCCAACATTGACTAGGTTTATATATATATATATTTTATCTTAGTTGAGTCAAGAATCTATTTTAAGATTAATTTTTTAAAGTATATGTCACATTGAATTCTATAAAAATCTCTTAATAGAGTTTTTCTAATAGAATTGGATGTCCATTTGGCTTAGTGAGTGACCAATTATGTCAAACAGAAGATTTAAATCTTTTGAACCTACGCAAATTTGGTTATCCAATTTTGATAAAAACAAAAAATAAAAAATTGGTATTCCTATTCAGGTGTCCACTTCCAAACTAGGCATCCAGTTTTAGTAAAAACTACAACTAGTACTCCCAATTGATTGTTCGGTTCATGAATCAGTCATCAAATTCTGCTTAAGTTAACAAGATTTGAATATTTTATTTGACACAATCGGTCATTTGCTAAGCTAATTGGATGTCTAGTTCTACTCTATTAAGAGTTTCGTACAAAACTCAGTGCAATATATGCAACAATTAATCTCAAAATAAATTCTTGACTTGACTAAAATAAAAGAAAATATAAACCTAGTCGATATCATGTTCTTGAGTTGTTTTGGCTACATTTGTGTCATTCTAGAATCTTCAAGTTAACATAAACACTTTCAAGCCATTTTCAAACCATCCTTTGATCTTTTCAAGTCACGTTTGTTGATCTACCATTGGCTTCCTTCTATTTGAAGTTTTTGAATGTTCCCTTGAGAGCTTTAATGTGCTATGACTAAACATAACTCAAATAGACATTAAATATGATTTACTCATCATTAAAACTAGGAAGAATAACAATCTCTCCTTTTTTGATGTGACAAATCCCAAAAAAATACTTATAAGTTTAAAGCACAATATGCATATGAGAGCATGTATACAAGTATGCATATATACAAGTATGCATATATATTATCCATGTATACATCTCATATATCTCCCCCTTTTGACATTAGTAAAAAGGGTAAGATACAATATTGGAGATAAAAAGAGTCTCCTCTGTAAAGTCCAAGAATACAACTTGTATAAATACAAGCTAGCAACACATATAATATGTATAACAAAAAACCCATATATAATATTGCAAGAAGCTCCCCCTAAAATGATTCATATACATTTGCTTAAGAGGTGGATATTCAATAGGCTAAGAAACACCAAAGGATCCATAAATTAATCCAAGAAAGGTTCAAATATCCATAACATCAAGGAACATAACAAAAACATCATCCAAATATAGACTAAAACTATAATCCAAAACATCAAAGTCTGAAACTCCACTAAAAGCATAAATATAGTATAAAGAAGCTAAGGGCTCAATTTAGAAGTTGCACAATCTAGCAAGATACATAGCATCCCAGTTACCTCATCCATGGTAGTTTAGAGGGATGTTAGCTACTCAGTCATGCTCTATGCGAAATCCTCTATATGAGCTAGTCTCTCGACGAAACTTGAACATAAGCTTGAGGATATGGTAGATGAAGGCACATCATGGTCAGCATGTCCTACTCCCTGGCCTCTCTCCATGGCATCAACTTGGCCTCCTCTCCTCGCTCTGCATCTCTGACAAGCCTAAACCCAAATACCATCGTGCTCACCAAAGCCCATCCGATAGAGGGTAAAACGGGAGAAGGTGTTGAAGGAAGTGAAGACTTGATAGAGTCAGAGATCATGATAATGAACAAGAGTCCCAAAGTTTTAAAGGACTCTAGTAATGACTGTAGGGAGGCCAAGAGTAGTATGAGTGTATCTAAGATACTGAGCCATATGGTGAAGGATTATATAGGGCAAACACACTTTATGTCCAGTTAGAATATAGTAAATGAGATATAACTCCATGAAGGATACTTTATTGCGATACCCACCCTTCGGAAGAAGTGTGTAGGCTAAGAGCCAGTGCATCACATAAGCCCAAGGTGGGAGGAGGTTTTACTGCAACTTCCTGATGGTTTCATCCCAATCTCCCTCAAACATGATTTCAACAATTGATTAATATGAGAAAAATTGGTCAAACCGTCTTCGAGTGAGAAACAATCTCTCCCCATCTTTAGGGATATTACGAATGGATCCAAGTACTAGAGTGCTAAGTGGCATAGATTTAACTCCATAATGAGTCTCAAAGGTGTTTCTAGATTCATTAAAATAACCATTCACATAGAAAACATGAACATCATGATCATGATAGGTTTCGTATTTAAGTAAAAAGGATATCCACTCTTGAGCATCAAAAATAGGTCTAAGGTTCAAAGCTTGGTGTCATTAAAATAAACTATTCTAGGAACAATTATTATAGAAGATGCAAATTGATTTGGGAAGCGAGTAAAATTTTCAAGAGACAAAAATTTAAGAGAAAAGGCTTGATTACCAGATGAGGATGTAGATCCATCACCTTTTCTCTTCTTGGAAGCAATCCTTCTAAATCTTGGAGCCATTTGAAGTGAAAGAAGGAAATTGAGGTTAGCGATGGAGGAGAACCAAAGTAAGATGGGCAAAACCTAGCAAAAGGGCATTGGATCGCTCAAAATCACATCGGAGAGTTGCTGTGAATGAGAGAGAATAGGAAAAATGGATGACCGCTAGGGTTTTAACTTGAGATTGTGCCTAATTTTTTTAAATTGATCAACTATTTTAGCTAACTGATCGACTAACAGAGGGTTTGAGTAGGCATTACTTCATGAACCAGTTGACCAGTATAATAACTGGTTGACCGATTGAAGATTGTTTGCTATCCCTTAAACCAACCAATTGATTGGTACAAAAATCGAATGACTGGCTCAGAAAAATAGCCCTTTCTCAAAAAAGTTTATAATTGAAAATTAAAATCAATCAATCGATAAAATTTTTAATTTTTCTCTAAGAAAAATAAACCAAGATTCATCCAAAATTTTTATGAAAATATATGCAAATTAAAGATTAGTTTCAATAAAATCCAATGAAATATCCTTTTTCAAATCATGATCACATAGGAAGTGATGCCGAATGTCAATGTACTTGGAATGGGAATGCAAAACCAAATTTTTCGAAAGATTGATGGCACTAGTGTTATTACAAAAACTCAAATTTTTTTTATAATCATATCTAAAATTCTGAAATGTTTGCCACATCCATAAGACTTGAGCACAACCACCTTTGGTGGCCCATAAAACTAGAGTTTTACCGAAAAATTGGCAAGTGCCACTAGTGCTCCTTCTATCCACACGAAACCATGCATATATCACAAAAAGTAATTAAATCAAAATAATAATCTATTGGATAATACAACCCTAAATCAAGTGTGCTCTTAAGATATCTAAGTATATATTTTACGGCCACTAGGTATAATTTCCTAGGTGATACTTGAAATCTAACACACATACACATGCTAAATATGATATTTGGCCTATTTGCAGTTAATTATAATAGACTATCAATCATACCTATATACTATTCTTCTTTAACCTTTTCACCATCTTCATCTTTGTCTAGTTTGGTTGAGGGGCTCATGGGAGTTTCAATAGCTTTAGCTTGATCCATATCAAACTTCTCGAGCAATTCTCACACATATTTGGTTTGGCTTATGAAGATTCTATTTTTGAATTGCTTGACTTGTAGTCTGACGAAAAAGCTAAGCTCCCCCATCATTCTCATTTCAAATTTTTCCTATATTGTGCTTGCAAACATCTCGCAAGGTTTTATATTAGTAGTACTGAAAATAATGTCATCAACCACTACAACAACTCTGGGTATTTTTCTGCACTTCAAAAATACCCCAAATAAGTGTAAAAAATACAACGAAAGGTTCTTGATATTTTTTTCAGTGCTCAACAAATGGCAAAAAGTAATTTTCTAATTTTTTTATAGCGTTCAAAAAATATCGGTCAAAAGGACACATTTCTAGTGTTTTTGAGAAGAAATATTGAAAATTTTTTTTGACATTTTTGCCCAAAACACTAGAAAATTTTCTTGGTTTTTTTGGGAAAAATGCTCCCAAAATGCCGAGAAAAATTCATGGCATTTTTGGGTCAAAACACCGGGAAAGGTTTATGGCATTTTGACCCCAAAATGCTGAAAATTTTTTCAAGTATTTTTGGGCAAAAACGGCAAGATTTTTTTATTTGTTCTATAAATTATTTTTTAAAAAAATTACATGTACTAAATATACATCTTGTACAACACATTATGTATATTATACATAAAATGAAGAATCACAATTAAACAATTATCATACACCAGTTACAATTTCATTTATATTCATTTAGTAATTATATACTAATTCAGGAACAATAATATTTTCTTGGTGTTGAACATGAAAATCATGTCTTTTTGCAACTTGTCCAAGACTTCAAGTCTGAGGAGGACTTATGAAATGAAAGAATGAGCTAGGGTATTGCAAATAAAATAAAGAATTAAAAGCAACTCTCTCTACTTTTCTAATCCGAACTTGAGACCAGTATTAACAGTGTTAAGCTACAAAAAAAATTATCGATCATAATAGACAAATATAAAAGAAAATTATTGAAGAAATAACAACCGAAAAATAATTAGAGTAGACAAAAGAGATATAGCAATAGTAAGTAAAGCAAGTCGAGATATAAAAGTAAATGATACAAAATAATATATCCAAAATAAAATTATGACACAAACACAACACAACGAATAAAAAAGGTTGCAACATCCTTAATGCCCTCCCCTTCTCGGGTCTTGCTGTTGCATGGACTCGCTAATCCTTGAGTGGCTTAGATCGTCCTATATAAAAATAAAAATAAATAATAACTGTAGAGCATGAGATGAAAGTATAAATTGTGAATTTAATTTTCATACAATACTAAACTACTACTTACTCGTGTATCAAATCCCTCAGTTCTGGATTAGCTTGCATTCTCTGAAACCTATTTAATTTTATACATTTATGTAGTCATGTAAACTAACAATATATGCCAAAGAAAAAAAATTGATTAGACAAAAATATATACTTTAGGGGTGGGGTGGGTCCATTGTCCACAATAGTCGCTAATGACTTAAAAGCACTTTGCAACCTGGCTATGGTCTCGTGAAAAGGAGCAACATATATTGTTACTTGTGATTGTAGCCTACAAAAATATATATCGTAGGGGTGGTGGTGGATTCACTGCCATAATAGTTGCTAATGATTAGAAAACACTTTGCAATCTAGTTATGGACTCATGAAAAGGAGCAACATATGTTGCTACCTATGATTGTAACTGTGCTGCTACCTGTGATTCTACCTATGCTTGTACCTCTACTTATACAAGCACATTTAATTCAACTTGTGTATAATGACATCTACTATAAAATCCTCTAGATATACTTCCAAAAACATATGTGACTGTGTGTCCTATATCGAACATCCACAGTCTCTCATAGTTAAAAATTCTAATATGAATCTCATTCTGACATGCAGTATCCAATTGAAAATCTTGTAGTAATTCTTATTGTAGTTGTTCAATCTGAGATTGTACGTATAAGATAGTGAAAAATATAATTAGATTATTTAGTAATAGAATGTTAAATGAAGTATGAAAATATTCTTATTGTTGCTACTATGGATGCTTTGTTGACCAACTACCCATCTTTTCTTATATGGGATGCCAAAATATCTCAAGATTTGAAGGCTCAAACAGGATTGCTTCTCCAATTATAAAAAATATTACATTAGACAAACTCAATGATAACATTATAGAATAACATATAGCAATTGACATTAACTTCATGTTTAAGTGTGCAAAAATCTTAGTCTTAAATTCGCATAACCCTTGTGACTCAGTGAGTGGCCTATCTTTTTTTTTTTGAGGACTTCTATTCTCTCTATTTTTTTCCTAAAACAAAAAATATATTATTAGTCTAATGAGTTCATATATAGAATATCATAGAGATAAAAAATTCATAGGAACTAGAGATATCTAAATAGCTAAGCTCTGTCAATATGTCATGAGATGGGGCCACTGATCTTATTCAACACTTGATGACGACAAGTGATAAGTTACTTCGATTGGTTCTTGAATGGTGTGAAATATTTGTTCTTTTTATCTGTCTTCCAATCATGCCATTTTTTGTCCAATAATTTCATTATGAACTTCCTATAGTCCTCCTCTAGATTAGTGTTTGCCTGTAAAAAAAAAAAAACATATTTGTCCAGAAATACACAAATATAGAAACATAATATTAATATTACTTTGATATCTTTTCAAATTCTTTACTTGTTTGCTTCTGGCATTACCTGCCAATCAGTGTATGTCAATAGTAATTTATTGTCATCCTTCACCATTATGCTTAATTGGGTGGCCAATCTTTCTGAATTCTCTCTGGTGATCTGGCCATACTAGTTGATGGTTAACATAAGATCCCTTGATGCCCCATACTCTAATATGCTTGTTAGGCCCATGGTGTGCTCTACTCAATGAAATTGCACCACTTGGATCTAAAAAAATGATAAATGTATAAATGTATATAACACGTTATGATGCTTTGTATATAAAAATGAATTAAATTGATGCAGTGTAAACCTTCACCATGGTCCATCTCATCATCCTCCATTGCATGAGATAAGAAAGTCATGCTATATTCATTAGAATCTGAAGAGAACTGAGTCTCCAACACTAGTCCCTCTATCTCCATATTTACAAGGACATCCTAGATAATCTTAGTATACCTCCTTGGTTGAACCATTTTTATCTGAAATTGGAAAAAAAAATAATGATCAAATCAATATATAGTTAATGTATTGACAAGTCATAAAAAATAAATATGCAAAGTAACACTATATATAACAAATTAATAAGCAAATATAAGAAATGGGTCTTACAATCAAATTAATGCTTGTTGTCAGCTGATATAAAATCATATTCAATCTCATTGTCATTAGCACAATTGATGTCCTCCTCTTTCATCTCAGATTTATCACTAATGAGTTTGTTTGCATCACTTTTCTTTGTATATTATTGAGAAGATGTTGAAAGAAGCATGCCAATAAATAGATCTTCAATGTCTACTATTGCATTTTCAATGTTACTTTCAAGTGCTGGAAATTACATAGTTCTGTCATTAGGTTTTCTTCATTAGAATTTTTTGATTCTTCATAAGCTGTGTTCACGTATTCTCTAGGAGTCATCTCCACAACTACATACCATTAACGCTGTACTGGATCTTGTATATAAAAAACTTAATGTACTTGATGAGCTAAAATATAAAATTTATCTGAACGTTGATTATGCTTATACATTAAATGGTCAAAATTTACCAATTTGAATCTAAAGTCATTTATTTTCATTCCAATAGTATTGTCTATTTAGTCACACTTAAACAACACATATCTAGTTTCATGGCTATATTAAAGTTCAATAAAGTCTATTAGAACTCTGTAAAATATGACATCTCCAGATGTAGGGTACATATTTAGCGTTGTCACTTCCTTTTAAATTGCCAACCTATAAATATGAAAAATCAATTAACTTCAATATATGACACATTGTAAAATGTCAATTGAAGGAGTTTGCGCTTACATGATCTCTGAACTATTCTGAAAAGATTTTGTTGTGAATTTTTTCTCATTCAAATCTGGGCTCTACATCATTGATTCACCTTTATTGTCTGAAGATGTGTCTTACAATACCAAGAAAATGTATGCAACAAATTACAAAGTTCTTTAGGTTTAGTTAAATGGTGTGAAATCCAAACCAACACTTACTCATGGTAGACATCAATAATATCAAGATTGAAGAACACATATTAATAAGCTTGGGTCCATGCAATCTCATGCAGGTAATGAACTCCTTGCAATGCCCCAATTGGCCAGCTTATAGTAAATTTGGACTCACCCTCATGATTTCAAGGATATGAATAAAAGTTCGACTGAAACTTGTTCAGATATATTGTACAAAATATCATGCATTCTTCGGCCAAATAACCCTCTACAACTGATCCGGATGAGTCCAATTCTACATGTAATTCTTAAATTTAAGAAGATACCTAATATGAAATAATATCGGTTAGTTCATTAAAATATATATGTCAATATTTTAGCATGTATTGTATATAAGGAGTTATCGAAATTCACCTCTCAATAGGATATATAGACTAATATTGCATAGGCCTAGCAAAAGTCATCTCCTTTGTCAAATAGATAGGAAGATATTCCATGACATTAAAGAACGAAGGCGGAAAAACTTGTTTAAGTTTATATAGAGCAATGATCATCCTTTCTTACAAAGCATTAAAGTCAGATTGTTGAGAGATTTTTGCATATAATTGTCTAAATATATTGCTCATTTCAAAAAGTGTTTTGGCTACATCTTTCAGAAGACAAACTCTAACTGTGATTGGTAACAACTGTTATATAACTATATGATATTTATGACTCTTCAAACTTGATATCATCTGATTCTTCATATTTATGCATCTAGAAATATTTGACATGTAACCATCAAATATCTTTACATTTTTCAGAACACTCAAAAATACTTTCTTTTTTTTCCTCATTATAAATAAAGCAGAAGGTAAGTAAGTTTTATTACATTTTGTGTTTAGATATAGTGCCTTCCTTATTTCAATATGTATAAGATCCAACCGTGCATTTGTCTTTTGACTTGAGAGTTTCTAACAATGTCCACAATATGTTATCAAGAAATTTTTTCTCAATATACATGATATCAAGATTGTACCAAATTACCAATATATTCCAGTATGATAAGTCAAATAATATGCTTATCTTTTTCCAATTGCTCCTTTTCCTCAATGTGTCTCTTGTTGCCTACCCAATCCTTTGTTGTCTCTTGTTGCCTTTTTGGTGACTAAATGTAAGACTTATGGGTTTTCTGTCAAAGGAATTAGCTAGTCATTCAAAGATAGCTGATTTTATGGCTGATTTTATACCAAAATTAGCAGATTCTATGGCTGATTTTATACCAAAGTTAGCAGATTCTATGGCTAATTTTATACCAAAGTTAACAGATTCTATGGCTGATTTTATATCTGTAATAATTGTAAATATTTTCCTTATTTAGGATATGCCTTATTTTCTTCAACTTGTATTCATTATATAAGGGGCATTCTTCTCCAAGGAGGACACCAGTTTTTTTGATCAAGTTATCATGGTATCAGAGCTTGAGTTCTGAATTCTCCTATGTCTCTTTCTCTCAATTCTAGTTCAGTTCATTATTCTTAGTTATTTTGATCAAGTTATCTCAGCCTCATGTCTTCAGACAAGCATGAATTCTTGATTCGTTTCAATGGCAAAAACTACTCAGCTTGGGCATTTACTTCAAGATATTTGTCAAAGGCAAATATCTATGGGGTCATATTGATGGCAGCAAACCTGTACCTAACAAAGACAAGGATGAGCACTCCAAGTGGGAAGTCAAGGATGCTCAAATCATGACATGGATTCTAGGATCTGTAGAATCCAACATCATCTTGAATCTTCGACCCTTCAAAACTGCAGCTGAAATGTGGAATTATCTGAAAAAACTCTATAGTCAACACAACACTGCTCGTCGGTTTCAACTTGAATACGAGCTAGCAAGTCTTCAACAGGGCAGTCTCTCAATCTCAGATTTTTATTCTATCTTCATGAATCTTTGGGCTGAATATACTGATATTGTCTATGCTACCTTACCTCCCGAAGGTCTTATTTTTGTTCAATCTGTACATGAAACTACTAAGAGGGATCAATTTCTTATGAAATTGAGATCTGAATTTGAAAGCACCAGATCTAATCTTATGAATCGAGAAATTGTTCCATCCTTGGATGTATGTCTCAATGATTTATTTCATGAGCAACAACGGCTTCTCACTCAAGCTACCATGGAACAAATTAAATCCATTCCTATTCCTATGGCTTATGTAGCCCAAGGCAAGTCAAAAGGTAAGGACATGAGTACTATTCAGTGTTATTGCTGCAAAGAATTTGGCCATTATGCTTCAAGTTGTTCAAAAAAATTCTGCAACTATTGCAAAAAGGATGGACATATTATCAAGGAATGTCCTATTCGACCTCCCAAGAGATCTGGAACGGCATACACTGTCTCAGTTGGTTCTTCTAATGCTGGTAGTTCTGAGGATAAAGCTCATCTGACACAAAGTGCTCCTGCTCCTATTCAATCTGTGACACCTGAAATGATTCAGCAAATGATCATTTCTACATTTTCCGCATTAGGACTCTCAGGTAAACCTTTCTCTAAACCTTCACCGTGGTACTTTGATTCTGGAGCTTCCCATCACATGACAAACAATGTTAAATTCCTCACCAATGTAAATAAATATCCTGGAAATCTCAAGATTTATACAGCTGATGGAAATTCCTTACCTATCACTGCCACTGGTGATGTTTCTTCATCCATAACCAATGTCTTTGTCTCTCCTAACCTTACCACTAATCTTGTTTCTGTTGGACAATTAGTTGAAAATGATTGTAAAGTGGAATTTTCGAAATCTGGTTGTGTGGTGCAGGATCAGCAATCGGGGAAGATGATCGCAAGGGGGCCTAAAATTGGACGTCTTTTTCCTCTTCAGTTTCCTATGTCTTCATGTTCCTCTTCATCTGTTATCACTTGCAATTCTGCTTATGTTGATTACCGAGCATGACATAAATGCCTTGGACATCCAAACTCTAATGTGCTTTATACTTTGCTAAATTCTGGTTTACTTGGCAATAAAGGGTCACCATCTCTTAGTACTGTTCAATTTGATTGCAATTCTTGTAGGCTTGGAAAAAGTAAAGTTCTGTCATTTCCCACTCACACACCTAAAGTAGTACAGCCTTTTGATTTGATACATAGTGATGTGTGGGGAATGGCGCCAGTTACTTCCCATGCTAATTACAAGTATTTTGTCACTTTTATTGATGACTATAGTCGCTTCACATGGATTTATTTTCTGCATTCTAAAGATGAATTGTTTTCTGTCTTTAAGCTTTTTCATGCACATATTCAGACCCAATTTTCTGCTAGTATCAAAATTCTTCGTTCTGATAATGGGGGAGAATACATGTCTCATTTATTTCAAGAATTTTTACAAACCAATGGTATAATTTCTCAAAGGTCTTGTCCTTCAACCCCTCAACAGAATAGGGTGGCTGAAAGAAAGAATTGACACCTTCTAGATGTTGTTCGCACCCTCCTATTAGAGTCATTTGTACCCTCTCGTTTTTGGTGTGAAGCTCTCTCAACTGCTGTCTATCTCATCAATAGGTTACCTTCTCCTTCCTTGAATCATGTTTCCCCTTTCTTTCGGTTATTTGGTCATACCCCAAATTACTCTAATCTTCGTACTTTTGGTTGTGTGTGTTATGTTCATCTTCCTACACACGAACGGACAAAACTAACAGCTCAAGCTGTTCAATGTGCTTTTCTAGGCTATTCGGTGCACCAAAAAGGTTTTCTTTGTTATGATCCCAACCTACGACGTATTCGGGTTTCTCGAAATGTGATTTTTTTTGAAAATCAGTATTTTTTTTTCCACACACAAGGATGACCTTTCTCCTTCATTCTTTGTTTTGCCAATGTTTACTAATTATTCTAAAGATTCCATGCCTTCAAAGCCTCTCATAGTCTACCAACGACGCAAGATTCCAGCATCTCTCGGGCCCCCTCCAGCTCATTCCCTTAATGCTGATCCTGTTCCAACAACTGCACCAGCACCTCTCAGACAAAGTACTCGAGTTCGTAAACCACCAGATAGGTATGGTTTCACCTCTCCTTTATCTTTGACAGCCACCTTGTCCTCTATTCCTATTCCATCATCCTATAAGCAGGCTATGGAGCATGAATGTTGGCGGAGAGCTATTGAAACAGAACTTCTTGCACTTGAAGAAAACCAAACATGGGATATTGTACCGTGTCCACCATCTGTGAAACCTCTTGGTATAAGTTAGTGTTTTCTATCAAGCTCCGTTCTGATGGATCCATAGAACGTTACAAGGCTAGATTGGTGGTTCTTGGCAACAAGCAAGAGTATGACCTAAATTATGAAGAGACCTTCGCACCAGTAGCCAAAATGACCACTGTACGAACAATACTCGCCCTAGCAGCATCACAATCATGGTCTTTACATCAAATGGATGTAAAGAATGCTTTCTTGCATGGTGATCTCAAGGAGGAAGTTTACATGAAACTTCCCTACGGTATGCCCACTTCTTCCCCTAATGAAGTTTGCAAACTAAAACGCTCTTTGTATGGATTGAAGCAGGCACCACGAGTATGGTTTGAAAAGTTTCGATCGACCCTCCTTAGTTTTTCATTTACACAAAAGCTAGTATGACTCTTCACTTTTTCTCCAACAGACATCCAAGGGCATAGTTGTTCTTCTTATTTATGTGGATGACATTGTCATCACCGGTTC
This sequence comes from Trichopus zeylanicus subsp. travancoricus, assembly GCA_005019695.1. Lineage (NCBI taxonomy): Eukaryota > Viridiplantae > Streptophyta > Magnoliopsida > Dioscoreales > Dioscoreaceae > Trichopus > Trichopus zeylanicus. Next base: position 581,249 of record RXID01021777.1, on the reverse strand, counting down.
TGATATGGAGGCTATATCTAAACTTCAGAATTTGTTGCACTCTACTTTCCACATGAAAGATCTCGGCCCACTCACCTATTTTTTGGGGTTAGAGGTGCATCATCAGCCTCAAGGTATCTTCTTGAATCAACACAAGTATATTATGGATTTGGTTCAGCTAGCAGGACTCACAAACACTAATTCTGTTGACACCCCAATGGAAATTAATGTAAAATATCGACGGGGTGAAGGGGAACTTCTTGAGGATCCCACTTTATATCGCAAGCTGGTTGGAAGTCTTATCTATCTAACTATCACCCGCCCGGACATCTCTTATGCTGTCCATATTGTCAGCAAGTTCATGCAAGCCCTCGGCATCTCCACCTATCTGCAGTCCGCCGCATCATCAGATATATCCTGGGCACACAAAGACATGGCTTATTCTTCCCTACTGGTTCTTCCCTCAAACTATAGGCCTATAGTGATGCAGATTGGGCTGGTTGTCCGGACACAAGAAAATCAACTACCGGATGGTGTATGTTTCTTGGTGATGCTCTTATCTCTTGGAAATGCAAGAAGCAAGACTCGGTCTCCAAATCATCCACTGAGGCGGAGTACCGTGCCATGTCTACTGCATGCTCAGAAATCATTTGGTTACGTGGTCTTTTAACAGAGCTTGGTTTCACCCAAGATCAACCTACTCCCTTACATGCTGACAACACTAGTGCCATCCAAATTGCAGCCAATCCTGTCTACCATGAACGCACAAAGCACATAGAGGTTGACTGTCACTCTATCCGGGAGGCCTATGATCGCCAAGTTATCACTCTCCCACATATCTCCACTACTCTACAGATTGCGGATATTTTCACCAAACCAATGACACGACAGCGACATAACTTTCTTGTTAGCAAATTGATGCTTGTTGACTTACCCGCATCAATTTGAGGGGGGATGTCAAAGGAATTAGCTAGTCATTCAAAGATAGCAGATTTTATGACTGATTTTATACCAAAATTAGCAGATTCTATGGCTGATTTTATACTAAAGTTAGCAGATTCTATGGCTGATTTTATACCAAAGTTAGCAGATTCTATGGCTGATTTTATACCTGTAATAATTGTAAATATTTTCCTTATTTAGGATATGCCTTATTTTCTTCAACTTGTATTCATTATATAAGGGGCATTCTTCTCCAAGGAGGACACCAGTTTTTTTGATCAAGTTATTATTTTCATCTCATTTAGCAAAGCTTTTACTTCATTCAATGTATTCTCTTTAGATTGCTTAGGAGGTGGAAAACTATGCTCACATGTACCATCGAATGATAACTTGTCTAGTCGAAACTTATGATCTGCAAACAAAAATTATCAATGACATATGTAATAGAGCTTACAACCATACTTTAACCAACAAGAGCGCGTGTTCTTCATACATACTGGACAAGTCTTCTATCCTCTTATCATATAATCTAACATATATGCATATGAGGGAAAATCATTACCATAATAATGCTGCCCACATACAAAACTTCTCTTTTTTAATTGAGGTTTGGATGCCTGGTTCCCACAATTCCTTCAATTTTTCTATCAACAATTGTAAATATACATTTGTGTCATTTCTTGGGCCTCTCGATCCCTCGATAAACATGAATAAGATGAATGACAGTTGTTTTATACATAACTATCGAGATAAATTATATCAAACTAGAACCACAGCCAGGTGCTGTGCGATATGCTCATTATTTTAAAAGAGTTGAATTCATCTGAAGTTAACGCCAATCGTATATTGCGATAATCCATTACAAAATCTAGATATTTACTATCAAAATCCTTTCATACTATGCTATTTGTAGGATGCTGCAATGGTTCGTCATCTAAATGTCCTTCTATATGTCACCTTATATGTGGAGTAATTTTATCAAATATGAAAAGCTATTGCAATCTCAACTTTAAAGGAAAGTACTCAACAACCTCCATTGGTATATTATACACTTTCTGACTATTGGCATCATCTTGGGTTTCCACTTGCCTATATCAAGGTGCTTTACAATAATTGCAACAAGTATCTGATGTACACTCCTTCTTGTATAACATACAATAATTGGGATAAGCATGAATCTTCGTGTACCCAAAACCCAGGTCTTTTATAATGTTCTAAGGTTCGCAAAAAAAACTTGATGCAACGGTGGGAAGACATGAGGGATAAAGAGAAGATCACCATTTTCTCACAACGATAGATCCTTGAATCCACAAGAAAGATAGAAATGAACAATCCCAAAATAAGAGAATATTATTGATAAAAAAACCCATGTCTATTACAACCTTGGGCTGTATATATAATACTCTAATAAACTTAGAGTTCTACTTGATATAGACTAAAAATAAGACTTAGATTATACTAAAAATTTCACTTAATATATTTTAAATAAAAAAATCTAAATCCTGTTCCTTATTGGGTTAAGACTATTATTGACTTTGACTTATAAATAAACTCTAATTTTGACCAATATAAATACCGAATTAACCAAAATAGTAAATAAAAAAATTATAGGAATCGATCTCAGCTTTCTAATGGATAGTTATTTGCTGGATTTGGATGAATATCTTAGGAGATATGACCTGCAAACTGTGTATGTACTAATTCTAATGGATTCTAATTAAGTTGAAATTTAACTTGGATTGAATATCTAATTTTACTATAAAAAGGATGTAGTTATCTTATATCAGACCCCTCCGCTTGTAAAAGACTTGTCATCAAGTCAAAATTTGAACTCTTTGTTGTTGCAGTTATATTTTTCTCAAACACTTTCCAACATAGAACTTGATGATGTAAACCAATAAAATTTTTTCGACTAACGTCTTTAGTACTTTGATCTCCTATTTTCCTTCGACATAACCACTTAAACTTTTGTAGGGTTCCTTTCGACCTTATTTGAAATAAAATTTTTGTACACATCAACTTATGATTTGTTGTCATGAAATAAAAGTATTCTTCATAAATTTGCTGATAATTACTATAATAATCTGAATATGTCATTGTAATTTTTGAATCTTGTGTAGTGATGACTCATGTAGGAATTTCCTCCACTTGTTCAAGAGAGTTGACTTTTGATCAATCCAAAGAATAATCTTAAATAACACAATCAATATTTTCACAAGTAGAAAATTCTGCTTTGTAGTCTTCAAGATTGTTAACTGATTCACATGAATTCTCATCGACAATCTCTTGAAAATTTTCTATAATATCCAGAGCCACTTTTGTATGATCTTCTAACTCATTGAAGAAAGAATCTTTGGGGCCCTCAATAATTTTTTCACTAGTATGTTTATCTTCCACATGATTTATAATCTTTTCTTCGACTTGATAATTCAATACTAGAGAAAAGTTACTAAGATGCGTAATTAACACTTTATGGTTGTCTCTATTAATTTCAATTTCGGAAGCCTTTAGATAAGAGATATGTCTTACTTGATTTTGATCCCCTTTTGAGAACTTTATGTTGAATAGTTTAAACATCTTTGATCACGAGTAGATTTTTGGCTTGCCTTCACGTATTCTTTGGATTTGAATTTGCTCCCACCAAGACGAAGCATAACTATCAAACTTGTATTTAACAATTTTTACCTTCTTTTTTCAGAAGTCTCCATAAGCTTAAATAATTTCTCAACTGTATCCATCCAAATAAACAAATCCTCATAACCATGAAAGTATGGAATATTCACCTCACCTAGATTTTGATTTTGTTGAGTAGCTTTATATGTTGATCTCCAAGACGTCAAATCATGATTCTCTTCAATGATCAATTGATGAACTTGGTTCTTAATTTCAATCTGTTTCAAAGCTTCATACTTCATAGTGATAGAAGCAAGAAAACTTTGTTTGATCAAATCTCGAATTTGATAATTTCCTAAATCACTATTCATGGAGTTGTCACCACCAACTATAATAAATAGAGTTGAGCTCAGAAATAATGTCGCTTTGACACCACTTGATACAGTGGAGGGAAAGGCATAAGGGATAGGGAGAAGATCACCATCTTCTCACAATAATAAATCCTTGAATTCACAAGAAAGATAAAAAGAAATAAACCATAAATAAGATAATATTATTGATAGAAAAGCCCTCTTATGTATATATAACCCTCTAATAAACTTAAAGTCCTACTTGATATAAAATAAAAATAGAACTTAGACTCCACTAAGAATTCTACTTAATATATTTTAAATAAAAAAATTTAAATCTCATTCCTTATTGGGTTAGGATTGTTATTGACCCAGACTCATAAATAAACCCTAATTTTGATCAATATAAATACCAAAATAACAAAAATAGTAAATAAGAAAATTGCGGGAATCGATCTTAGCTTTTCAACGGATAGTTATTTGTTGGATTTGGATAAATATCTTAGGAGATATGACTTTTGGACTATAACTGTACCAATTTTGATTGATTCTAATTGGAGTTGAAATTTAACTTGAACTGAATCTCTAATTTTACTGTAGGAAAGATGTAGTTGTTCTACATCAGAATTGAAAAATAAACTCAGCTCATGGGACATCTCTTTCGTAGTCTCTCATAGGATTTATTTCATCGACACTTGGCCTTCACAGCTAATAATTGCATGATGAAAGATAAAAAATGTAAAGTTCTTACATCTCTCATACAACTCTCTATTAGTTTTGTTGAGTAATTTGAAGCAGTTAATATCATCTTTCAGAGAAGCATCTAGTAGCATATCTCCAGTTAGAACACCAAATGCATCGTGCAATAAACATTTGATCTCATCCTCATCTTCATCATTAACTCCATCTAACTCTAAAACTTGACTATACTGGATTTTCTACTGATACCATGGTTCTTCTCTATAAAAAATCTAGTTAGCATATTATGAACTCTATCCCCTTACTATTATGTGTTTCTAAACCTTCTTTCTTGTCTGATTGTGCATATTCATACAGTCAATACATGGACATCTTATCAGCTAGTCACGACTCTTGTTCTTGTAAGCATATTCTAGAAACCACTAACTCCTTTGAGGTATCTCCTGTTCAACTAATTTTTTATATTGATCTAACTCTTGTTCATCTTGTTACTAGCTGGCTAGAAAATTATATCATATAACAATAAAAATTTATATAAACATGAACATTAATGGAAAGAAATACCTAATTCATTAGTGTTGCTATATTTGTCAGTTAACTATTTTATGTAGAAGAGGGGTTGGGCAAAAATAAAATAGAGAAAATAAAAATTTGTTGTTGCAATTTTTCATATTTAGAGTTTTTTACATGTGCTTAATTTTTTTATTGTTTAGAGCATCACATATACCTAATTTAACTACGTTGGGCTAGAAATTCATACAAAAAAAAGGCTACCATCGAACAATCTTGATTGATGTAGCCTAAGAAAACTAATAAGAGGTTATGTTGAAACAAAGATTTACATCTATTTATGATTTACACAAAGTCTCAATCAACCACAATCAGACATGTTTGCCAAGCCCAATCCTCCATTTAAGCCAACAAATTACTTTACTTCTTAGCAACTTTTACTTATTAACATGCACAATCATGTTATCTATTTTCCATTCACTACTACTTTTTGTATATTTGTGACAAGTCAAAAATTCACACCTCTCCATCCAAAGATCTAATAAACCCTACAATGCAAATAATTAGCATTCAAATTTTAAGAATGTTGCACTAATCAAAATGAAAAGGAGCTAGTGTTCATCAATGCAACAACAACAAATGCAAAACTAAGAAACAATCCAAGCAAAAGGAAAAGCGGTTACCTTAGCAGAACATGAATCAAGATGGGGTGTGGGAGGCTAAGGTGTAGGAGGTTGGGGTGCCAATCGGCAGGGTAGGGTGCAGGCCGAGGGCAAGCCAAGGTGAGCCCGAGCCTTGGCGGGCGAGAAAGGGCACGGGGCAGGGTGATATAGCAGGGAAGGGAGCACGAGGGGTAGAAAGAAGAGCACTGTCTTCTCACCATGATAGATCTACTTAATACAGCGGGAGAGGAGGCACGAGGGGTAGGAAGAAGATCACCGTCTCTTCTTGATGCAGTGAGTGAGGGCACAAGAGATAAGGAGAAGATCACTGTCTTCTCACAATAATAAATCCTTGAATGTACAAGGATCATGAAAGGGAACAAATCCAAAATAAGAGAATATTATTGATAGAAAAACTTTTATTCTTTATTACAATCTTGGATTGTATATATAACCCTTTAATAAACTTAAAGTCCTACTTAATGTAGACTAAAAATAGGACTTTGACTCTACTAAAAATTCTACTTAACATATCTTAAATAAAAAAAATCTAAATCCTATTCCTTATTGGGCTAGGATTGTTATTGACTCGGACTAATAAATAAATCCTAATTTTGACCGATACAAAATCCAAATTATCTAAAATAGTAAATAAGAGAATTGTAAAAATTGATCTCAGTTTTTCAATGGATAATTATTTTTTGGATTTGGATGAATATCTTAGGAGATATGGTCTTCGGACTGCAGCTGTACGAATCTTGATGGATCCTAATTAGAGTTGAAATTCAACTTGGACTAGATCTTTAATTTTACTGTAAAAAAGGTGTAGTTACTCTGATACCACTTTACGTAATAACAAGCATGGTAGATAAGGAAAACACCATTGCCTCTGTTAAGAACTCTTTGAATCTATAAGGAAAACAGGAAATTCACTAAAGTAAAAGTTTATTGAGAATAAAAGTGGTTGATCAGCATTTATGCAGCGGGAGAGGGTATGAGAGATAGGAAGAAGATTACTGTCTTCTCATAACGATAGATTCTTGAATCCACAAGGAAGATAGAAAGGGAACAAATTTAAAATAAGATAATATTATTGATAGAAAAGTTTTTCTTTTATTACAACATTGACTTGTATATATAACCCTCTAATAAACGTAAAGTCATACTTGATGTATACTAAAAATAGAACTTAGACTCCACAAAGAGTTCTATTTAATATATCTTAAATAAAAATATCTAAATCCTATTCCTTATTGGGTTAGGACTGTTATTGACTCGGACTGATAAATAAACCCTAATTTTAAATAACACAAAATTCGAATTATCCAAAATAGTAAATAAGAAATTTTAGGAATCGATCTTAACTTTTCAATGAATAGTTATTTGCTAGATTTAGATGAATATCTTGAGAGATATGACTTTCAAACTGTAACTATATAAATCTTGACAGATCCTAATTGGAGTTAGAATTCAACTTGAATTGAATTTTTAATTTTACTGTAAAAAGGATATAGTTGTCCTACATCACAGGAGCGGCCTGGGGCACGTGTAGGTGCTAACGAGCAGGCGGGCAATCGGCCAAGCATGGGTAGGTACTACAGTGGCCAAATGGGGGCAAGGTGGCATACGTGTGGGAGAATAGGGTGCAACAACTAGGGTTTCAAGAAAAATTGAGATAAAACACTGTTATTTGCAAATGTTTCCTTGGCAAAACATTGGAAAATTCCTAGAAAATGCCGAGAAATTTTTGGCATTTCCCTCAAAATGTCGAAAATTCCTGACATTTGTCAATAAATGTAAAAAATTACTAATGTTTTTCTGACCACCACAAAAAAGCAGTCATCAAAACTCCAATAGCTTATAGTGAATATAAATTTGCATTACTAATAAATCATTATATATTTTCAAGAGAAATAATATAATGTCTACACAATCTCTTATAAAATCATTTGAAATTAATAAGGAACTTAATCTCTCATACCAACCTTTTGGAACTTACTTAAGACCATATAGTGCTTTTTTTAATTTTAAAACATGGTTTGAAAATTTTAAATACTTAAATTTAGAAGGTTGTTCAATATAAATTTTTCGGATAAAAAACCATTAAAAAATTACTTTTGACATCTATTTGAAATAGTTTGAAATATTTAAAACATGCAAAAACAATTAAGATATGGATTAATTTCAAATGAGCTATGGATGCAAAAGTCTCATCAAAATTAATACCCTAAATTTCATTGAAACCCTTGATCACTAATCTACCCTTGTTTCTAACCACGACACTTATTCCTATAGATCCATTTGATACCAATAATTAGGAAGTTATTTGGTTTAGAAACTAGCTTTCAAACTTGATTTTGCTAAAATTGATTTAATTTTTCTTGTATAGTAAGAATCCAAATTTTATCCTTTTTGAGTTTTTTCAAAGTTCTGGGCTCAATATGAAAAAAAAATAATATGATGAAGGTTATATTTCATAACATGATGAGTTTTTACTCAATCTATATCACTTATGATTTGATCCATAAGATAAATCTTCTTGAATTTTCACTATTTAGGTAACTTCTTGTCAAGCTCTTTTTCTTTGACTTATCATCTCCATCATCAATATTCTTCTTCTTGAATCTTTTGCTCATTTCATCCTCTTTTTGCTCTCATATTTACATATCTTCCATTCTCTTGAAGATTTCTACATCATCATTAATAAATTTTTTTCTTCAAATGAGGGTTATATTCATCAAATTCAACATTAATAGAGTTTTCAAAAATCATGGAGGACTTATTAAAGACTCTATAGGCTCTAAAAGTTGATGAATAACTAAGAACTATGCTTTCAAAAGTTTGAAAATTAAAATTTGATAAATAATCTTTTATATTCAAAATAAAGCATTTGTATCTAAAAACATGAAAGCATGCAATATTTGGTTTTTCCCATTTCATAATTCAAATGAAATTTTCTCAAGAATTGAACAAATGGAAACCCTATTCAAAATGTAATAAGTGATGTTAATAGCTTCTATCCAAATATACTTGGGTAGGGAATACTCATTAAACATGACCCTTGTTATCTCTTGAGAAGACTTATTCTTTTTCTTAATAGCTTCATTTTATTGTGAAATATGAGGAACCAAAAGTTATGCTTAATATCATTTTCAATATAAAATTTTTCAAATGGATGGCCTTCAAATTTACCACCATAATTACTATGAAATTTTAAAATCAAATAGTTGTTACCTCAGAAAAAGTTATAACAGTCTTGTATTTGACACCATCTTTTTAGATTTGCATGAGAATTTCATTTGCTTTTCCATTTGGCATGGATCATATATTTGATTTTTGATGAATTTGCCTTTAGGTAATTCCCTCACTAGTTCTTTTTAGTTGACTTTGGCAATTATATTTATACACGTGTGTCCAAACCTTCTATGACATAGCCATTTATGATTTTCATAAGGTACAAAACACTTTTCAATATTTAAATCATCTTGATCAATAGTATAAATATTTTCATCATGATGAACTACAAAAGCAATATTATTGTTATCATTTTATCTAACTATATAATAATTAGATTTAAACAAAACATAAAATTTTTTTATTACATAATTGACTAATAGATAACAAATTATGCTTAAAATTTTCAACTAAAAGTACATCTTTAATTATAGAGGAATAAATGAAAATATCATTTTTACAAATAATTTTACCATTACCATTGTCTCAAAAAATGACAAATCTGCCTTCTTTACTTACCAACTCTTTAAACATTGATGGATTTTCCGTCATGTATCTTGAACATCCATTATCAAGGAACTATTCTTCATTCTTCTCTTTGAACTAAAGGTACAACTAACACATTAAAATTGAGATAGTAATCATTCTCAATTATGGGTCCTCAAGGTTAAAAAAAAAAACAAAGTATGTAACAAGACATAATAAAAAAACATGTAAGATATATGAGGAATAGTAAATGTAATCACTTACATCTACCATATTAATTAGAGAATAACAATAAATATATAGCTAATAAAAGCTCATGGGTTATCCCTATCTACTCCCAAGTTATTCATGCTAGAGAGGTTTTAGGAATCCATATGAATTTAGATTTCTTGACTTTTGCAATTATCTCTTTAGGTACTCAATTTGTTTAAAAGAAAAATTTTTCTTAATTAGATAGCTATTAGAGGAATATCCCTTTCTACAACAATAATTGCAAGTTAAATAAACATGAGTTGCTTTTGAAGACTTCATAAGTGGATTTAGTACATTTAAACTTAGAAGATGAAATAAATCCTAGTTTGAATTTATTTAAAACGTTCCTTTAGCTCTTAAAAATCATGTTCAAAGTAGTGTTTTCATGTTGAGTTTTAGGTGTCTCGAACTCGAATTAGAATTTGAGTTAAAGTAAGAATTTAAAATTAGATTTAAATTTATAATTGATTTGTATTATTAGGATTTGTAATTAGAGTAAAACTCGGACCCAATAAGAGTCTATAAATATACTATAATATATAGGGCTTATGTGTGGCGTAGTATTAAGATTGAACTAGAAAGAAATAGAAAGAGAGGAATAGAGAGAATAGAGAGAAAAGAAAGAGAGAGAGCATTGGCTCTCGTATGTGGTTCTTTCTAATGCTTCTCGGTGATCTCTCGTGGTGGTTCTTCGTGGTGCCCTCTTGTAGATTTTCTCTAAAGGTGGAGGCGTTACCGAGGCTTGGTGAAAGAGTTTAGTTGAGTAAGAAAGAGTGAAGTCTTTCTTATAGACTCTTGTAAAAGTCTTTATCTATTGACAGTGGATCTCTCGCCGTCTTATCTTATTATTATTTTTTATCTTCTATTACTTCTCATTTCTTGTGTTGTTTGAGAATAAGGTGATTCGTGAACCTTCCGCTGCGAATCCCAACATTTTCATAAAAAAATTTTGCAAAACCTTTCAAATAATTATTGTTATTTCTTAATATGTCTAGCTTATTTTGGCATCCATAAATAGTCTTAGAAGATTTAAAAGTATCATATTTTACTTGAAGTGTCTCAATACCCTTTTTGTAATTGTGAGCTTTTAAAGCATTTCAAAGCATTAAAATCATTCTCAAGTGAAGATAATTTTTTTTTTCAATGAAGTATGTTTAAGGCTCAAATTTTTATGCTTTGAAAATAAATTTTCAAAGGCTTATTATAACTCCTCAAAGAACAAATTACATAAGGCATCCTCACTCTTCTCCTCAAAGTTATCACATGTTGCTATCATTACTTTTTTCTTCTTTACTTTGAATTTCTTTATTTGAGTGATGAAAGGACAATTTGTTTTTATATATTTTGATTTCTTACACTTGAAGCATGTTGGTACATTTTCTTCTTCCTCTATGATAGGGTTGCTTCTTTCACCCTTCTTTGACTTCTTGGCATATGTTTCTTCTTAAGTTACAGTCACCTTCGAATCTCATGACCTAAAAATACATCTCAAAATTTTCCTAATCATCTCATTATTAGTATATATTTTATCAAAAAATTTTAAAATATTTATAATATTGGTAAAATATGTAAATATCTTCGTAATTGACTTATTTGATTTCATCCAAAAGCTCATATTGGTTAACCAATATGTTCACTTTAAATTCTCTTCCTTGGTTCCCTCATGAGCAATTTCAAGGCAATACCAAATATCATGAGCAGTGTCATAAATGCTTATACGGTTAAACTTATTTAAATCAAGAGTATAATAAAAAATATTTATTGCATTTGTATTCAAAGAATCATTTTTTTATTCAAATCGTCCTATTTCACTTTAGTCTTAGGAACTTTGACTATTAATTAGTTTGGTGAATAAAACACTATAAAAATTATAAGTATTTTAAGCACTAATTTCGCACCACTATAGTTAAAATTAGTGCTAAAAAATTATTAATGACACTAATTTATAGCATTAATAAAGCGTCGCGTAAAGTAGTGCCGCAAATATTTATGATGCTAATTGTTAGCCGCACTATAGTAGAGCCGCTTCTGCTATTAACGATGCTCATATTTCATGAATCAAAAGAAGTTTGAAGAAACACAACACAAAACACAGATGGCTATGGAGACTTAAATTCAACCATGAAACATATAAATTATAAGGAAAAATGATAAACTAAAATTTCACAATCAACACATAGTTATAAGGACATAGAAGTGAACTATAGAAAAACTTGTCATTTTATTAATTTATGTTTGGACATTTCACTTCTTACAAATAGTGATAAAAGAACACCAATATTGATCAATGTTGTCAGTTATAATAAGTTTGTCTAACAACCTAGATCATAGTGGAGGACTTCAATCCAACCTGAAGTGCCAGAAAAAAGGTTTCTTCTCCATGTTCGAAACTGTCCTTCGAAAAAACCTTCTATACACAGAAGGAACATATTAGAGACCTTAATCAGAATTAATAGATTAGTAATTTTGTTGGCCTGAATAACGACAGAGATCATGATAATCAAAGAGGTCCCATATACTGCTGTAAGTTTGACATATAAAACAGGCATGCTGAAATTCAAGGGAACACAATCATAAGATGAAGATGATGGAGATTTTTCTTATTGTGAGACACATGTTCTATGTTGGCAAACTCCAGTTCAGAGAATCACAGGACTCACAGCCATTGAATCAGAGTATTGACAGAAAAACAGCCTAGTCTTTCAGAGATCACAACTTATATGTATACGACAGCATTAATAACTCCATACCTGGACAGTAACTTTGTTTAAAGAAGAATCTTTGAAAATTGTGACAAAAGGGTCCCCAGGTGGCAACTTAGTATCAAACATGCCCTCAGCCAATGTAAGTAGTTCTCTTTGTTCATCATCACAAGTGCTCAATGTTTCTATGCCGAGTTCCCTAAGCAATCACAAGAATACAAGTTTATTAACAGCTAGAAAAAGTAAGCTGTAAATTTCAAACAAAAATCAAAGTATCCAATGTCAAAAATCATTTTTGGGGACAAAACAATTAAACCAGATTTTTACTAGTGGGTGACATTTTCCGATATTACTACTGTATGCAAGTATTGATGATTGTATGGTACTTGTAACTTTGTGATGCCCTTAGAGGATCATTATCAGCAATGGCAAGAACAAGATTTGCATATCCAAGCCTTAAGTTGTCTGGAAGATGCTTTACATGTCCATAATCAAGCAATGCAACCTGAAAAAACAAACATATGTTATACAAAATGGAAAGGACAAACTAGCTGCCATAATGGTTTGACCCAACATTAGATAAGTCCCTTAGTCAAGGAAAAACATTAGACGGGTACATTGCATATGATAAAAAACATTCTTTCCATGGCTTCAGCCTCCCTTAGAAAATCAAACTCATAACCAATCTACAATAGCAATGTCAAAAAGATAGCTGTCAGTCCATAAAACAAATTTTCAACAGAAATTCACCAAAAACTTGACAGTAGACAAGTGACAGCAATTATTAGTATTGTGATAAGTTCAGTTTAAGAAATGCTCTAAAAAATTGCATCAATCCACCAAAAAGAAATATCACACACCTGCTTCTCAACCTCTTTGGTAAGCGAGAATGAATCAGATTTAATGCCTGTCTTTTGCAAAAACAAAACAAACGCTTGCACATTGTGAATGTGTACCATCATTATATAGATGATGAACTCCAGGATGTTGTACCTGGAATGTGTCCAAAAGTACCAGCAGCTTTTTCTGAATTTCTCAAAAGAAAACATCTGAAATATGCCTTGCCTTAACAGCAACAACATCTGTTGTAGATCTTAATCTTGCATGGTGAACCTACATGACAAAAAAGGTAAAAAGTATTTGGTAACTTTAGCAACTTTGAGTTGTAAAATCAACTAATGTGTTATCCGTCACCTGATTTAAAGCAGTTGAAGCGCTATTTCTCTATTCCAAGAGATAATTTTTTCACCATAGACAAAATTGGAGAATACATGAACATGCATAACCTAGTTTCAAGAAAGAAAATAGAAAATAAAATAAAAGAAAATTAACTGTGCAGTTGAAGCAGATCCAACAGGATCAACATCAAATCATTCAAACATCTCAATAAACCTTTGACCCATCTCTTTTTCCAGAATCTGCTGGACCACTGCAAATGCGGTTGCGTTGTCACACAAGCTGACAAGTCTTCTCACCCAAGCTGTTGGAGCTAAATCAGGTTTGCCCAGAATTTGTGCCGCCTGATCAAAATCACATCATTTTACTGTCCACATATAAACCAAGAAATGTAATTTGAAAATAAATAAGTAAATAAATTAGGTGGAAATTTCAACCACTGAAATAGTGCAAAAAAGTGAAAAATCCATTTATTCCAATGCATGGTAGCAAAATCATTACAGCAACTCCCAGAACATCATCTACCATTATGAAAAGAGATTGACCGGCCATCCGTGCTTCCAATGTTTTAAGATAAAGAAACCGCACCTTGAACCAAACTAAAATAGCTCAAAGAGATCCCATCAAGTTATAAATTATACTCAATAAAATCCTAATCAAGTCCACAATTTTAATAAAAAACTTTTCCCAAAACAGAAGTATACGAGACTTAAAAAAAAATCGACAAATAAGAAATCAAAATCACTTCTCAATGCTAACGCAAACAATCAAAACAAAGAAAAAACATTGCAGACCTTGAGAAAGAACCTGTCGAGCTCGGAGCAGAGCGAGTACATCTTGGCGGCGATCTTGTGCCACCCCTCCCATATCGCCTCCAACTTCTCCCCATCCTTCACAAAACCTCACTCGCAACTGACAAACCTGAAACCAAAGCCAAAACAACCATAATCAAAACAACAAACACCTTGCAGGCAAACAAAAGTGATAGAAAAGGGCAAGAGGAAAGAGGCCTTGTAGCCAGCGTAGATGTTCGCGGCGTGGGTCCAGAACTAGACGGATCGGTGCCAGGGTGCGATCAGGGTTAAGAGCTTTCTCCCGGAGATCCCGGAGCTGAAAGGAAGACGGCAGTAGCATCGCCATGCGTTGGAGAAGGGCCTCTTCTTCGCCTTGGACATGGAGAATGTCGACAGGTGTTCCTTTTATAGCCGCATTAACGAAGCCAATTTTTTTAGGGCCACTATTGTATAATAATTAACTGCGCTAATTTAATCATTAGCGACACTAATATTATTAGCACTAATAAATCCATCATTAGTGGTGCTAAAAATACTAGTGTTGTTAATAGACACTTAATAAAGACGTACCACTATGATTAGCACTAAGAATATTCTTAAATCTTGTAATGAAATATTACCTTTTTTTCATGATATATCAAAAATTATAATTTATGACATTAATAAAGATTCAACATCTTTAATAATTAAAATGAGGGTCAATTAAAAAAGAAGATCTCATTATACATTGATTTTTTTAGATAGATAGAAAAATACCGAACTTTATCATTAAAACGAATCAAAAACTTTAGACGATTAAATCAAAATAAGAGAACATGTGTCTGATATCAATTCTATTTTTTTTATCAAAACTTGATGACCGATTTAAAATTAAAGGATCGACTGAAAAATCTCCTACTTTTAATCGAGTAAAATCGATCGACTGTTTATCTAAGTAATTGATCGATTCAAAACTTTTTCATGACCAACAGTTAATTTTTTGATCGTTGAAATGAAATTAATAACGAAATTTCATTTCTAAAGATTAATTTTGACCCACACTACAACAATTACATATATTCTCCACACTAATTTAGTGCCATTATAATTGAAATTAGCATAAAAAAATTATTAATATTGCTAATGACAAAGATCACTACTATAGTAGTGGTACAATAGTGCTGCTACAGTAACTTGATCTGTTGCCATCTGATTCAAAGACGGAGATATACAGGGTTTTCATGCAAAAGAAAATCATGAGGTAATAAAACAATTTAGCTTCCTACTTGTAAGATACAACTGTATGATACCAGAAATCTCTGCCGAGTATCTGACTTCTACACAAAAGTAATGCAACAGTCTGACATATACATACCATTCCACTTCATATACAACACAATATTTCTGATATTTTCTTTTCTCTATATACATATGACAGGACGTTATGCACTACTAAACTAGTCCCAGAACCAGCCCAAACAAAAATATGTCTTGCAGACCATAGCCTAGCCAGCTGGTCCTGATTAGAAGCCATGCCTGTTACAGGAAATGGTTGTGCCGCAGCTGCAGCAAATTCAGCTCCATGTCTGGATAAAGAGAAGACACACAGAATTAGAAGGCACCAAATGCAGCAAGTTTGTCAGAGTCAGTTTCACAAGCACATCAATGTGGTCAGTAAAGTCTCAATAGTCAATAAATGTAACTAAACCTTGCAAGACATCACATAGGAACAGAGAATAAAGAACATGACACTCTGTTGCTGTGCAGCGAAGTCAATATGCACCTCATGCACCTCACGAGGGACTAGGGCAGGCCATTCGACAAAGTGGAGGTTTGAATCTCTGCAAAATCATTCTCATGTCAGGCATGCACTGACTGTTATACGTCCTAAAAAGAATGCAATAGTCAGACTTAGTTACCCTGTTAGTTTTCTGGCTAGATAGAGGAAGGGTTTTTCAAAGTTATCATTGCTGAAATCTCATAATATTGAATATTCTTCTTCCTGTGAAATGTAACTTGTTTGGCTTTGACCTGTTTGTTCTTCACATCAACCTTGTTACCGCAAAGAACAATGGGGATATTCTCAGAGACCCTGATGCGACACAGAACAAAGAATTATCGTTTGATCCATGACCCATTACTTGACATTTGCAAACTTGTTATTGCTGAAAAGATAAAAACCAAACTTGGACAGATCATGATGCCAAGTTGGAACATTTTTGTATGTTAACGGTGCAATAACATCAAACATGATGATTGCACACTGCCCACGGATACTGCAAATGATGGAAAAAAGTTGTATCAGAACATTAAAGAACAATGCAACAAAATGCAATATAAAAACAAATTTAATAATTTCAGAAGCTTAGGCACTAGTAACACTTTTTTTAAAATTAAACAAGTTGACAGTTGACAATGAAATATGAATATGATCCAAGAAGAAGTTAGATTACTAGAAATATGAAAATCAAGCCCATGCAAGAAATCACAGCTTCAGAAAATCATCAATCCGAAAAAGTAAGGGACATTACTCACTGATATTACAGGTGTTTGGTTGCTCTTTAGATAGAATTTCATTAAACCAGGTGGGTAAGTGCTCATCAAAACTCCTAACTCTATATTTCTCAAGATCAAAGAATTGCTTTTTTACAAGATTTAGCTTTTCTTGATAACCAATCTAAAATTAGGTTTAACAAACCTATATTCCAATAGCCAAATCCCCCACACCATAGTAAAACGAGAAAAAAAAAAACATCGAGTCCTGTAAACCAACAATACCTCCGACTGGTGAAATTTCCCTTCAGGAACTTGCAAAAAAAAAAGCATTGCATATCAAAAGCATTACAATGAGACAAATATGAGAACACAAACCCACGTGTGAGTCGATTTCAAATAAAAGAAACCAAAATTTAAACCCTAACACAAGATTCAACTGGTATCAACGCTTTCAGCAATAGCATTAACTTGCGCAGAATTTAAGTACGAACTATTACCGAAAGTCTAAAAAACATAATATACATTGGAGGGTTTTCCGTTCAAGAATCAAATAAAGGTTTCAAATAAGGATTTCTGTAGCAGTTACAAAGGAGAGGATGAAGTAATAGAACTAGATAATTCTCATTTTTTCAAGGTGACTGCACATCTCTTCAGCATACTAGTAAAGAGGTGTTGAACAAAACAGAAACCAAACACAGAAACCAGAAAATACCTCGCCGGGAAGTACTCCTGGAGTTGGGTGATTATTCCATCCGAGCTGAAGGTCCAGGCATGGACCCAGAAGATGGAGCGGGTCTCGTCGCAGCCCTCGACGAAGACGGTGGTGTCTTCTAGGGCCTCGATGGAGAGGGGGTGGAACTTGAAGGGCTCTTGCGAGGAGGCGCCGGTGAGGAGGCACATCAGGTGCTGAAAGGCTTGGGGGCAATGGAACCGCCTCATACAGAGCAAGGACCCGCCATTTGTTGCAGTCCTTCCGGGATTCCTCCAGTATTTCGCCGGTGGGGTTAACCAGCTCCTAGGCGAGGCCTAATTGGGCTATCTCTCGATGCAAATCGAGAAGAAGACGAAAAAGAGCAGGAGGCAGAAAGGGAATACGATGACGAGATTTAGGGCCTGTTTGTTTGGATTCCGGGTTTAGGAATCGTGGAATTGTAGGAATTGAGTGATTCCAGGGAATTGAAGGAATTGAGGGAATTAGATAATTACAGTGTTTGGATGAGTATTTACTGTAGGGAATTGGCAATTGGTCAATTCCTTTCCGTTGTTTGGTTGACGAATGGAATTGATCAATTCCATAATATATTAGAAAATACATCTTAGTAAGTTAATACAAAAATCCACCCAAGTTGAATAGACAACCATGTTACCACGCCAAACAATCCTTGTGAATAACAGAAACAAGTCCTATTATCAAGTTAGTGCCAACCCGTGGGAGACTTCTTATCGCGCCTAGTTTCAAATTTCATTGGCAAAACCGAAATGCCATCAAGGTTTGTGAGCAAGTGTCAAGTCGAAACTCGCCAAAGATTGTCAGGACAAATTTCGGCTTCGACTCATGCTGAAGAAGGCCCCCAACTTTCCGGAGTTGTCTGCTCTTGTCTTCACTGTGGTCAGATCATCCGATGCAAATACAAATTCAACAGTGATTTTATTCTCATTTGTAGAGAATTTGCCCGTAATTTCTGCAAGCTCTGACGAAGACGAGCTCTCGAATCGTGGGAGGCAGGCGCTCCGGCACTCCGGCACACTGATTCAGGGCAGCGGAGAAGGCGAGCTTGGTGGAGAAGACGAGCTCGGTGTGGAGAAGACGAGCTCGGAGGAGAAGACGAGCTCGGGGGAGAAGACGAGCTCGGCGGAGAAGACGAGCTCGGCGCGGAGAAGACGAGCTCGGCGGAGAAGACGAGCTCGGGGGAGAAGACGAGCTCGGCGGAGAAGACGAGCTCGGCGCGGAGAAGACGAGCTCGGCGGAGAAGACGAGCTCGGGGGAGAAGACGAGCTCGGCGGAGAAGATGAGCTCGGCACGGAGAAGACGAGCTCGGCGCGGAGAAGACGAGCTCGGCGGAGAAGACGAGCTCGGCGCGGAGAAGACGAGCTCGGCCGAGAAGACGAGCTCGGCGCGGAGAAGACGAGCTCGGCCGAGAAGACGAGCTCGGCGCGGAGAAGACGAGCTCGGCGGAGAAGGCTCGGCGGAGAAGACGAGCTCGGCGCGGAGAAGACGAGCTCGGCGGAGAAGACGAGCTCGGCGCGGAGAAGACGAGCTCGGCGGAGAAGACGAGCTCGGCGGAGAAGACGAGCTCGGCGCGGAGAAGACGAGCTCGGCAGAGAAGACGAGCTCGGCGGAGAAGGCTCGGCGGAGAAGACGAGCTTGGCGCGGAGAAGACGAGCTCGGCGGAGAAGACGAGGTGGAGAAGACGAGGGGGGCGTGGGGGGGAGGGGAAATCGACGAAACCGAGCGTGCTATAGTAACCGGGAATTGAAATCCCGAATCGGCGTTTTCCGTTGATTTTGAGAGGGAATTAAAACGGGGAATCGGGGGAATTGGGAAATAACCGATTCCCCCGATTCCGATCCGGGGAATTGAAACAAACACCGGAATGGAGGGAATTGGGCTCTCAATTCCCTCCATTCCTCCGATTCCCGGTTCCGGGAATCCAAACAAACAAGCCCTTAGGGTGTGTTTAGTTGGATTCTGGTTTTAGGAAACGTGAAATAATTGAGTGATTTTAAAGAATTAAAAAAATTAGATAGTGTTTAGATCAATTCATAAATTTTAATTCCGTTGTTTGGTTGATAAATGAAATTGATTAATTTATCGTAAAAAATTAAAAATTGGTCAATTCATAAATTTTAATTTCGTTGTTTGGTTGATAAATGAAATTGATTAATTTCATAAGTTATTAAATTCTTATATTTGGTTGACGTGAGAATTGAGAATTAGCATATTATACAAAATAATAATTTATATATAAATTAATACAGAAATATAATAAACTTAATATAAAATTTTATAATTATAGAAATATAGATTAACTAATTATTATTATTTAATATAATATTATTATTTTCATATAAAAACTTCATGTGGGCGCCTACTTGACCTAGTAACAAGAGTGTGCCATAGTATCATGCAGTCATAACCAATAAGAACTATACATATAAAACAAAGAACACAACACATGGAAAAATGGCCCGATATATCCTCCAATGCGTTTTCATACATAAGAATAGTTTTCCAAAGCAAAAAATTTAGATAATGTTATGACCAGCATAAAATTGGAAAGATTAATAACATTAACGCAAACTTGGGACAATACACAAGCAATCATCAAGATTAGTATCTGTCCATTTGCCGCTGTGGCCGAAGTTTGAGAAAACGAAAGTCCCAAACCTCTTCTCCAAACCCTAAAATCACAAATCTTTCTTAGAATGCGAAAAACAACAATTCAAGAACACCACTTCTGTAGCGCACTATCTCAAGTAGTGAAAAAAAAAAACAGCACAGAAATACTCCAAAAAGATCTAAAAATCACACCTAAGCCCCAAAAAATCTAGCAAGCAACCAAAAAACAAAGATTAATAGAGGAATATTACCAGCAACAACCGAGATCCCTTGGCCCTTGTATCTCTCAACAAACAACTCAATGGTCTCCATAAACGCGTCGAGATCCAGTAGCAGCGTGGTAATATCCTGAAACATGATCCCTAGACCAAAACCCAAGTTTTCAACCACCATCTCAGCCGAAATCCACAGACCAAAGCTAGGGCAGAGAAAGAGAAAAGACTCACCGGGCTTGGGGAAGTCCGGGATGACGCGGATGAAGGATGCGATCCTGGCGAGGCGTTGGTCGGCGAAGCCATTGGAGGCCATGGTTCTCGAAGGGATCGTGGCGGCAAGTGAATGGAATCGCGATCAGCGAGGGGGAAAGAAGGGAAACAGGCCAAGAGATGGAAGGAGCACAGAGGAGGACGACGGGGACGACAGGCGAAGTTGAAGTAGCGCGGTCTTCGCTTAGCGCATTGGAGCTCGAAGGAGGACGATGAGGATGCATTGGAGCACGGAGGTCTTTGCTCAGGAGCTGAAATCGTGGGGGAGGACAATGAGGATGATGGGCGTAGTCGAAGCGGTGCGGTCTTCGCTTGGGGCACTGGAGCTCGAAGGAGGATGACGAGGATGCACTGCAGCACGGAGGAGGACGATGAGGACGACGGGCACAGTCAGAGCGGCGCGGTCTTCGCTCAGCACATTGGAGCTCGAAGGAGGATGACGAGGATGCGCTGGAGCATGGAGGTCTTCGCTCAGGAGCTGGAATCGTTGGGGAGGACGATGGAAAAGTTGGGAAAGCAGCTGGAAAAGACAGGAAAAACAGGGAAAACATAGGGAATTTGGCGGTGGGACCCACGCGAATTCCCTCTGGAAAGCTTGTCTTTCGGAGCTTTGGCCAGGGAAAGAAAATGGGGAATCAGGGGCAGCTGAGAATCAGCTGATTCCCTCGATTCCGGTTTTAGGAATCGAACCAAACATAGGAATGGAGGGAATTGCCTCCATTTCCCCGATTTCGGGTCCAGAATCGAACCAAACACACCCTTAGGGACCCTGTGGTTTGGAATGTGATCAAAATTAAAGCTAGTAAATTATTTTATAAATTAATATTTTTTATTAAAATTAATATTTTAATAATTTAAAATTTGAAAAATTATTTAATTTTTTATAATAATTTAATTTTTTATAATAGTGTAAAATAAATAACATTAATTTTATAAGAAAAAAATAATTCTGAAAAAAACTGATCCTGAAGTTGATTTCAAATCAAACAGGATTTTAAGGATTTGGAGATGACGTGGGAGGGTGGCTTTATATAAGCCGATTTGGGATATATGTTTTTTTTTTATGGAGAAGTCGGCTGACGGTTGCATTTATTAGTAGATGCTAGTTTTTTAATACCGCTAATAATCATACATTGAGGTAGACCTCATTAGGGAAGAGAAATACCTAGATTGAGTAATAAATATTGTGATTGTCAAAAAGAAAAATGACCAAATATGCATTTATGTGGACTAGGGACTTGAATAAAGCATGCCCAAAGATTATTTTTCATTACCAATTATGAAAATCATAATTAACAATATAAACAATTTCAAACTATTCTCCTTTATAGATGACTTTTCATGATACAACCAAATCAAGATAGATCCTGATGATGAAAAATATATGATCTTTCAAACTCCAATTGACATTTACTACTATAAGGTGATACCTTTTTGGGCTTAAGAATACAAGTGTCACTTATTAAAGGGCCATGATTCAAATTTTTGATGATCTTATACACTAACTGGTGGAATGCTATGTTGATGATTTGGTAGTTAAAGCTAAGTCTAAAGACAAGCACATCCAAAACCTAAAAGTAATTTTTGATCACCTTAGAAAATATAATCTAAGGATAAACTTTATGAAATATACCTTTGGATTATCATCAAGAAAATTCCTAGCCTTTGTTGTCAGATACCAAGGGATTGAAATTAATCCATCTAAGATCAAAGCCATCTTAGATATACCACCACCCAATAATTTAAAATAATTGAGGTCATTCCAAGGTTAACTCACATACATAAGGAAATTCATTTTGAACCTCTCTAGAAAGTGAAAACTCTTTTTCAAATTGATGAAAAAAGATGCTCCATTCATTTGGGATCAAGAATGCCAACAAACCTTAGAAGAGATTAAACAATATCTCTTAAAGATATTACTCTTGGCAGTACTTGTGCTTAGTAGACCCTTAATCCTCTACATAGCCGTAATAGAAGAATTCTTAGGGGCACTTCTCACCTATAATAATGAGTAAAAAGAAAACACACTCTATAATTTGAGTAGAATGCTAGTAGGAAAAGAGAATAATTATTTTCCCATTGAAAAGCATTGTCTAGTGCTCATATTTGTAGTTAAGAAACTCAAACATTATTTACTTTCTCATCAGGTTATTATAATATCAAGGGTTGATTCCATAAAATACTTAATGATTAGGTTCATACTTATTAGAAAGCTAGTAAAATGGGCCTTAATCCTCATGGGATACAATATCAAGTTCTCTTCTCAAAAGGTGATTAAAGGACAAGCCCCTTCCAATTTTCTCACAACTCCCTCCAGTGCCAGATGACTCTCTATTAAATTGCAAACTCTCCAATGAAGAAATCATTTATATTGAGGAAAGAGAACCTTACTTGAAGCTATACTTTGATGGGTTGTTATCCATCAAATTAGAAATCAAGCTGAAGCTTTCATAAATTAAAGTAGGAATTGGACTCGTATTTGTCACCCCAAATGGAGACATTTCATGATACTCTTACTCCCTCTCAAAACCAATACAAATAATGAGACTGAATATGAGGTTCTAATTGTAGAATTAGAAATGATCCTTAATATGGAAATATCATGCTTACATATTTTTGGTAACATGCAATTGGTCATCAATCAAGTGAAAGATGGATATAAAACTCATAAATTCAAGCTATTGAAGTATTATGAAAAGGCTCGAGAGCTCATGGGGCAAATCCCATATATTTAGATAATTAAAGTCCCTTGGTTTATCAATATGAAAGCTGACTCCTTAGCCAAGTTAGCCAAGACATTGGATGATCTTGACTAAGGAGAAATGTTAATCATAGATCATAGTAGACAGATGATAGGTTTATACTTTAGTATTAAGCATGAGAAGACTGAATCTAAAGTGATAGAGGAAGTAAAAAAAATAGAGAATACCATTCATCGACTATCTTAAAAATAGAGAACTCTTAGAAAATAAATCAACATTGATACACCTCAGGAAGAGCATTGTGCTCTTTTTGCTTATCCTTTTATAGAAGATTTTTGATCAACTACTTCTATATTGCCTTTAAGACGAAGGGACAAGAGAAGTTATGTATGAAGTGCACTCAGAAGTTTGTGGAGCTTATCAATTAGGCCTAAAAATAATGATAAAAATCAAGAATATGGGTTACTATTGACCCACGATAGTAGACATTGCATCTAATATGTAAGAAAATATCACCTATGTCAAACTCACATTGACTTTATTCATCAACACTCAAATTCTTTACATCCAATAGTATCATCATGGTCATTTCAAGTATGAGATACAAATATAATCGGTCAATTGAGCCATCTTCTTCTAGAGATTACTATTTATATTTGTAGTGACTGATTATTTCTCTTAGCGGGCAAAGGTAATTCCATTGAAGGAGGTAAAAGCAGATACTATCATCCATTTCTTCTTAAAAAAAATTATGTATTAATTTGGTGTTCGCTATAGGATCATGTATTAAAAAAATTATTACCCTATATAGTTTTGATGATGAACAAACTATGTATTTGATCCATTTATTGAGCTATATGTAGCTAGCAATCAAGCTAATCCCACAATAAAGATCAAGTCCAGTCAAAAGCCTCGAGTACAAATGAACATGTAGATATCGTTGAAGACTAGGTATGATGGTGGATCAATGGATAGATCTTGAAGGAATAAAGATTGGCTAGAAGAAGGCTCAAGAGAAGACTAAATAGGTTTAGTTTTTCTTTTTATTATCTTTGAGTCGAAGATTTGTTATTTGAATTTATGGTGTAGAGCTTTGGCTAACACTTTACCTACCTTGGAATGCCTTCACCGGCTCTTTTTTATCCAAGGTCAGCTAGAGATGGTGTCAAGCATGAAGACTACAGTTATAGTAAAAAAATAAAAGTTTTTTTTGTTAACTTCAGATGTTCAATCCCTATGGTTTGGATGCCCAAACGTGGAAGAAAAAGCTCTCTGAATAATTGACACTTTCAGACATCTAAACTCAAGGTTCGAATGCCCAAAGTTTGGAAACTGTAACTTCTGAGAAAATTTATACTCAAGGTTTGGTCATCCGATGAGTTGATTGGACATCTAAAATTGTACAGTTTAGACATTTGAACCCTATGATTGAGTGCCCGAAGTTGTGACATCAACTTTAACAACTAGTAAAAATTTGATAGTTGGGAGACTTCGAATGTCCAAACCTGTACAGTTTAGATGCTTGAGCATGACAAACATAGCTCAATGGCTAGTATTCTCTCCAATTGGTATTTAAGGAATTGGAACTTATTCTTTCATAATTTTGCACACTCTTGAGCTAACCTTCTCCAAAGACCTTGATATAAGATACTAAGTTCCTTCTTAATTTCAAATAGTTTTACCCGAGAATGTGTAGGCATCACATTATTTTTGTATTAAAAAAGCATGATGATCTATTGGTTGTACAAATTTATGCTAATGACATTATATTTGATGCTACTAATGAAAGTCTTTGTGAGATGTTTGCAACCACTGTGGCAAAGAAGTTTGAGATGAGTATGATGGGAGAATTAAACTTCTTTCTTGGACTTCAAGTGCAACAAATGAAGAATGGGATCTTCATTAACCAAGCGAAGTATACCAAGGAACTACACAAGACGCTTAACATGGATGAAGGCAACATCATTGCAACTCTAATGAGTCATTCAGCCAAGTTGGATAAGGATGAAGAAGGTGAAAAGTTGATAAAAAGTGGTATAATAGTATCTTACTACTAGTAGACCCAACATCATGTTTAGTATTTATCTTTGTGCAAGATTTCAAGCATTTTCTAGGAAATCACATCTAGTTACTGTGAAATGCATCGTTAAATATCTTAAAGGCACACTAGATTTAGTATTATGGTATGCTAAAAATGATTATTTTTATTTAATTAGTTTTTTGTGATTCAAACTATGCGGGATCTCGTGTAGATAGGAAGAGCACTAGTGGCACATGCCAATTTCTTAAAAAATCTCTAGTTTCATGGAGTTCTAAGAAACAAAATTCAATAGTTCTTTCTACCACTGAGGTTAAATATGTAGCCATAGGGTATTGTTGTTCTCAAATTCTTTGAATGAAATAAACACTCTAGGATTTTAATTGTGAATTTTCTAATGTACCAATTTATTGTGGCAACACTAATGACATTAGTTTATCCAAAAATCTAGTACTACATTCTCGCTTGAAACACATTGATATTCGTTATCATTTTATTCAAGATCATGTTTCTAAGACTAACATTTTCTTTATTTTTATCAAAATTGATTATCAACTTGTGGAAATTTTTACAAAACCCTTAGATGAGACTATTTTTGTTAGTTCGAGATAAGATCAGTGTTTTAAAATTTTCTTGAAAAGGGTTGCACACTTTCTTTGGTCAATTGCTGAAGCTTCTTGTTGCTGAGAAGTTTGCCTAGTATGTATGGTTCAGACATTTGAACGATGATCATTTGGACACCCAAACGCTGCATAATGTTATCCTCTTAGCTTGCTTTTCTTTGGTTAGCCAAAATAGAAATTGGATGTCCAAAATGGAACATTTCGGACATCCAACAAAGGGATTAGACGATTGATTATGATTAGGCCCTCGTCTGTGAACTTCGGATGCACGAACCTCCTAGTTCAGAGTTTGAACACGTAATTATGCCTTAAAATCCTAGGCTGCCACCCCTTCTTCCTCATTTCTCTCTATCTCAAAACCCTAATTTCCTCTCCCTCCAGCCCTCTAGTGCTTCCTTGCCACTTCTCTGCCCTTCCTCTAGCTTCTCCATCACCCCTTTCACCATTCTCCTGTGCTCCCATTGCTCATAACTTGGCCTCACCATGCCTCCTCGAACTAATACCTCTGTCACCAAGAGAAAGTGGTTTGAAGCCCAATCCACCAGTGAGCCACCTCAATTTCCTTCCCAATTTTATTCCTTGAGTTGTTACAATAGATATAAGGCTCAATTTGCTAGTGTTGGGATCATACCTCCTCGCCTCATTGACTTCTATGACCTATCCTTCCTCAACCTCTCTGCCCCCTTCCATGCCTAAGGTTGGTTTGATTTCATGTCCACTCATGAGCCTTATATTGACAAGGATGTGCAAATATTATATGATAATGCCTCTTTCAACTTATACTGTATATTTCTCACTACATACTATGGGGATACTAAAATTACCCTTGACACTGACCTATTAGCTGCTATTCTCGGCTTATCCACTGAGGGGGAAGATATTACCTTCACTCAGTAGTGATCTAGTGAGGATCTACTCCTCACTTTCTCTGAGGCTGTTGAGGGGGTGTTTGAGGGGAATAGTGCATAAGCACTACAGATGACGAAGTCTCTTGCCTCTAACCTCTTTCACTCTGGTCTTATGTTCTCCACTAGTTTCTTGCTTACACCCTACTTTCGAAGGGTGGTCATCACGATCAGGTCTCATTTCTTGAGATTTTCTTGCTATATTACCTTCTAATTGGGCATACGATCAGTCTTCCTTATCTCATCCTATGCCACATGAGTCAGTATATCCTTCACACTACCTCTGTTCTTGGCTACACCCACCTTATCCCTCATATCTTTGGTCAATTTGGGATTGTTTCTACCACATCTAGCCCTCTCCACCACTATACCCCTCCCTAGACCTTCGATTATACCTCCCTCCAATGTATGTGATTTAGCCCTCAGAAGGATGATTACTTTGTGTGGATGTGATACCAAACACCTGCTTTAGGATGAGTTCATGAGGACATGGCTACTATTGGCATTTCTTAGGCCACAGCTACTAAGGCTGGAGCTTCCAGTGCCCAAGCTACTTCACATTGATCTATTAATCAGTGATTGGAGGAGCTCGTTGGGTGGTTGGATCTCCTTGAGGGACTTGTTACCACTAGGACCCAACAGGTCTTGGCACATCTTGATAAGCTTGAGGATACTCTAGGTCTTCATTGCTCTGGATGGGGGCCAAGAACTTAATCTTCATCCTTATGTATCTCACTTGTTTCTTGTTGTACATATGTGAATTTGTGTGATACTTGTGTTATGAGCCTTTCTGTGGACATGTTGAGCTATGGGGCTATTGCTATTGCTATTGAGACATATACTTGTTGTTTGATTTTGCTTAAATTTTGACTCTTACTATTGATCTTATGCATCTAGCTATTTTTCGGGCTTCTGTTTTGTAACACTAGTTGTCAATTATGTCTTATGACATTCTACTTTTGTGTTGCTACTTCTAGATTATGCATTAACTATTTTGTTGATGTCAAAAGGGGGAGAAAAAGACTGCATTAGTGAGGGGGAGCAATTACTATTGATGTGTGATTCTTGGTTTCTGATATATGTGGTGAGCAATTATTATTAATATTAGTAATGTTGATAAATGTATTAGTAAGGGGGAGCTTACATATGATGCTATGGTTTATGGTCTTACACATATTGATATTTTTAAAAGACTAGATTATATGTCTTTTACATTATAAAGGTTTGTCATCATCAAAAAGGGAAAGATTATTGACCTATATAGTTTTAATAATAAATAAACTATGTATTTGATTCATTTCTTGAGCTGTGTAGCTAGCAATCAAGCCAAACCCACAATGAAGATAAAACCTATTCAGAAGCCTTGGGTATGGATGAACATGTAGATATTATTGAAGACGAGGTGTAATGGTGGATCAACAAAAAAATCTTGAAGGAATAAAGATTGGCTAGAAGAAGGCTCAAGAGAAGACTCAATAGGTTTGGTTTTTCATTTTATTATCTTTGAGTCAAAAATTTGTTATTTGAATTCATGGCTTAGAGCATTGGCTAACACTCAACCTACCTTAGAATGCCTTCACCAGTTCTTTTTTAATCCAAGGTCAGCTTGAGATGGTGTCAAGAATGAAAACTATAGTTACAACAAAAAAAAATAGAAGTTTTCTATTACCTTCGGATGCCCAATCCCTATGGTTTAAATGATTGAACATGGTAGAAACAACTGTCTGAATAATTGATAGCTTCAGACATTCAAACTCAAGGTTCGGATGCCCAAAGTTTGAAAGCTGTAACTTCAAAGAAAATTCATGCTCCGGATTCAGTTGCTCGATGAGTTGATTGAATGTCTAAAATCGTATGGTTCGGATGTCCAAACCTTGTGATCCGGCACCTAAAATTGTGACATCAGCTTTAATGGCTAGTAAATATTTAACCGTTGGGAGACTTTAGACATTCAAAACTATGTAGTTCCGATGCCCGAACATGACAAACACAGCTCAATGGCTAGTATTCTCTCCAACAGGTATTTAAGGGCTTGGAACTTGTTCTTTCATAACTTTTGCACATTTTTGAGCTGACCTTCTCTAAGATAATAAGTTCCTAAAAGCCCTCTAATCCTTACACTCAATTTTCAAATCTTCAAAGCCCTTGTTCTCACATTGGTTGATCTTGTAGTGAGGCATTAGAGTGTTCTTCTTCTTCCTAAATCAACTGTAAGTATCCCAAGGCTATTTGGAGGTATTGAGAGAGTAAAGCTCTAGTTTGGAGTTAGCTTTCTTGGTTGGAGAAAAGGCTAGTGTACGGGGTTGGCTTCACCAACGAAGTGACATACTAGTGAAGGGTTAAAGTCCTCAAGAGTGAGAAAAAGACAATAGAGTAGGAGAGGTTGGCCTCTGAACCACTTTACATTGTAGTGCATTCTTATCTTGTCTTATATTGCTTTATATTACTTATACTTGCAATTAATTATATTTGGCTTAAAATCACTTTTGCTATTAGATTGATCATTATCTTACTTAAAAACCTAAAAAAGTGCCATTGTTTCCTCCAATACCTAATTTACCCCATCCCCCCCTCCCCTCCCAACCCCCCTCTTAGATGCATTACTTGCTTTTACATTTTTGAC
This sequence comes from Trichopus zeylanicus subsp. travancoricus, assembly GCA_005019695.1. Classification (NCBI taxonomy): domain Eukaryota; kingdom Viridiplantae; phylum Streptophyta; class Magnoliopsida; order Dioscoreales; family Dioscoreaceae; genus Trichopus; species Trichopus zeylanicus. The sequence continues at coordinate 551,659 of RXID01021777.1, read as the reverse complement.
AATGGCCCATATTTTAAGAGCTTTAAGGTGTCATCAAAAGATAGATTAGAGATATTCATCTATCTTCAATGCAAGGACAAATGACCTCATTGAGGTATTCAACAAGACCCTCTCCAAAATACTAAAGGAAGTTATTGTGAGAAAAAAAAGGTAGACACCAAAAAAATTTTTGAGGCATTGTGAGCTTACTGCACGACATATTAAATCTCTACCCAATCAATACCATATGCATTAGTATTTGGGACTAAGACAATATTTCCATTAGAAGTACAAATTCCCTCTCTAAAAATTGTGTTGCAAGAAAAAGTCACAAAAGAAGATAATGTGAAAATATTCGCCTTTGCCTAGATGAACTAGATTTCTTAGATAAAAAGAGACTTATAGCTTAGCAAAACTTGAAAATATATCGAGCACAAATGTGTAAGGCTTATAACACGATGACCCAACTTAGATCTTTCCAAAAAGGAGAACTGGTATTGGTATTGAGAAGACCCATAATCCCTAATCGAAGCAAGAAAGGTAAATTCTAACCTAATTGGGAATGTCCTTATATCCTCAAAAGGGTATTTGAAAGGGGATTCTACCAACTAATTGATGACAAAGAAAAAAAGTCTATGCCACCGATCAATGCTTGCTTCATAAAGAGGTATTATGCATAAGTCTCCAGGGGAAATAACAAAAAAATAAAAGGTCAATGTTTTGTTTATGAAAGAATATCCAAATTACTCAAAAGAATGTCCAATCAAGTATGTACTCCATGTTTCTTGAGCCAAAATACGGACATGAAACCTTGTATGATAAACTAAGCCTATTTTATTTGACAATCAAGCCCCCATTTACATGGCATATCAAGTTCACTTTTATATGACAAACCAAGTATGCTTTCATATGGTGAATCAAGTTACTTTTACGTGATGAATCAAGTCAACTTTCATGCGGCAAGTTAAATCTAATTTCATGTGGCAAATTAAATTCATTTTCATATGACAAACTAAGTCTACCTTCATGTGACAAATTATGTCCATTTTTACATAGAAAATCAAGTCCACTTTAATGTGGCAATTTAAGTCCACTCTTGGGTGGAAAATTAAATCCACCCTCATATAATAAATAAAGTCCACTCTCATATGGCAATTTAAATCTATTTCCATGTGGCCAATCAAATTCACTTCCACATAGTAAATTAAAGTTCATCTTGCATGACAATCAAATTGGTATTTACATAACAAACCAAGTCCACTTCTAAGTGGTGAATCAACCCCACTTACGTGTGGTAATCAAGTCACTTTTATGCAATAATTTAAGTCTACTTTCACATGATAAATCGAGTCTACTTATATGTGGTAGATTAAATCCACCCTTACATAGTAAAATATATCAGAATGCTAGCATAGGGGTTGGTACTTGAGAATTATTTACATCTTCTCCTTGTTAAAAATTGAGAAGAGAATGCGAAAGAGGCATTTTGTTTTGATTAATTTTGGCTAAAACTAAATTTAATCAAAATTCAGAAAGAATAGATATTTGAATGTCGCTGAACTATGACTTAAAAGGGGTCTCAATTGAACTTAAATCATAATCGAAGTTAACCAAAAATTGAGTTCGATTCAGACCTTAGTTATCAAACAATTCAGGTTTAAACCTAAATTTAGCCAAAGTGGGTTGAGTGGGTTAGATATTTGGATCAAAATTGGGACCAAAATTTATCAAAAATTTAGGGCTAAAATAAAAATATAAGATTTTGACAAATAGGTCCCTGGATTGGATAAATTTTTACAAAAAAGTCCTTGCTCAAATTTTTCTTACAAACAGGTCCATAGGATAGAATTTTTGTCAAAAATTCTATAAAAATTTTGAAATTACAAATTAGTCCTTATAAAATCTAGAATTTGCGAATAAACCCCTCAAATATTGATAATTAGGATTTGATTTTTATCAAATCTAGGATTTATAAATAAACCCCTTAAAAATTTTATATTGACAAATGAACCCCTAGAATTTCAGCTTTTTACAAATAAAATTTGCAAAAAAAATTTTATTTATGAACAATTTCAAATTTTATTATTTTGTAAATGAAATCTTATAAAAAAATTCTTAAAAGTTTTAAAACTTTACAAATACATTTTTTTTACAAAAAGACCCCTAAAATTTATAAAATTATAATTTAGTTCAAATTTTTTAAGAAAATTGTAAATAACCCCCTTGTTGATTTGATATCGCAAGTGGGTATAATTTTCAAATTTTCATTCTCATCCATAGCAAACAAATCGTATTCATCTACATCCAAATCAAAACAATGAATCCTTATCCACATCCATGATTCGAGACTTTGAATGAAGATCGATCCAATCCCCATGAGCCTATAAGACCCTAGATTCCTCAAAACAGAAGGAGAAGAAATAAAAACTAATGGAGAATTAGCAAATTGGTGGGCGGGGGGGCGGGGGAGGGAGGGGAGGGAGGAGGGAGGAGGGGGGGGGGGGGGGGGGGGGGGGGGGGGGGGCTGGGTTGGGTTTGGGGGGCAAGGTAGGAGAAGAAGAAAAAAAAACAAAAGAGATGGGTAATGGATTGTTATCTAATTTTTATTTTATTTTCCTTCAATTATTCTTGCACTTTCTTCTGTTCTTCCTTTCTCCTTGGCTCTTCATGTATTTGCTACTCTACATCATTGTTGGGAGCCACCAGCCACCTCTTGCAGCCCTAGCCTCTGCCAGGCTCGCCTTTGGCCTTCTATACAGCCTCGCTCCCTTGCTCCATCCCTTCTGTGAGCTCCATCACTGCCATGGCCACCCTACAACTCTATCTCCTCACATGTATTAGCCTGCCATCCACCTTTGTCACTGTTGTGGCCATCCACAGTTCCAACATTCCCACCGACACCAATCTTGCTATCCATGCACAACCAGTTCCCCACCGTGAAGCCACTTGCCACCATCCTTTGGCACCTCTTCTGGCCACCTGTTGCCCCCTAGTTGAAGTTGGATCTAGCTTTAGTGCTAAGCCTATCACCACCAGGTCTAATTTGAGCCCAACTTCATCACCCCTATGAATGCTACTCTCACCTATCCATAGCCGGATCTGCTAGATTTGGATGGATCCCATCAAATCTAGCCCTGAACATCTCTATTCTTGAGCTCGACATCATTGGCCCCAGGTTTGAGTCGAAACCTGTCATCATTGGGCATGCCACCCTTGCCTACTCGCTGCTGGTGCCAGCCATGAATCGAGGGAGAGAGAGGCTAAAGAGGGATGAGGAATGAGAGAAAGGTCTGCTTCAGGGAAGCAGAATAAAAAAAGAAAAAGTTGTAGAAGCAAAAAAAAGGGGAGTAATTTGGGCTAACTATGAAGGGAAAAAATTTTAAAAAAAATATTGCTAAAAAAGAAAAGATTTATTTAAAATAGATATTCTTCTACCTTGATTCATGTGCATTTGTCTTTATTGACCTACGGCCAGCCTATGACTTATTTGAAAGTCAATTTGGCTTAGGGTCAATTGGCTTGCCTAAAAGTTAATTCTAAACAAGAGTCAGCCTACAGACACATCACCAACTTGCGTGCTTGCTCGAAGGTCAATTTTAACCCAAGGCTAGTCTATGGGCTCACTCAAAAGTTAATTCACTAAGGCTAAGCCTACGAGCTCATCCAAAAGTCAATTCGAGTTAGGGCCAATTCACAAGCTCATCCAAAAGTCAATTCAAACTCAGTGATAGCCTGTAAAATTGTTAGAAATTTAAATCTTCTCAAAGCCAGCTTGTTGGGTCACCTAAAAGTCAAATCAACTAAAAGCAAGTTTGTAACCTCATCTAAAAGTTAAATTAACTCGAGGCTAGCTTGCAAGATCACTTGAAAGTCAAATCAACCAAAGACTAATTCATGGGCTCGCCTGAAGGTTAAATTGACTTAGGGTCAACCTGCAAGCTCACCAAAAGTCATTTTGATCGATTGATAGCCTGATGCTCTTAAATCAATTAATTAAATTAATTAAAATAATTGACCTAATCATATTAAAATTATTCTAATTTGGCTAGATTAAGTAAACTAATTAAGCTAAACCAATTTGACTCAAATGGAACATCAAATGGGTCTAAATTAATAAAAAAATTAACTAAAACTCAAACTAAACTAGACTTAAATCTAAATTAAGTTAATCTAAGTCAAATTAGTTCAGACTTAGCCATAATCTGGTTCAAATCAGGTCAACCTGAGTCAAATTGGATTAGACCTAAATGCAATCCAGTCTTGACCGAGTCAATCCAAATCAAAATTGGATCAAACCCAATCCTAATTGGGTTCAAATTGGGTCAACCAGACTCAAATTGGATTAGACCCAAACCCAATCCAATCTTGATCAGGTCAGCTCAAATAAAATCAATTTAGACCCAACCCTAATCGGGATTAAATTGGGTCAACTTGAAATCAAATCAAGTCAGAATCAACCCTAATTGGGTCAAATCAAGTTCATACAAAACCTTGATTAGGTTAAACCATGTTCGAACCAAACCTAGTTGGGTTAAACCAAGTTCAAACTGAACCCTAATTAGGTTGAAAATCAACTAGAACCTTGTCAAACCTGAACTAAAACCAAATAAAATCAAAATCAAAATCAGGTCAAACCTAAACCAAAATTAGAATAAACTTAAACTAGGTCAAACTTGAACTAGAATTGGGTAGAACTTGAACTAGAATCAAGTTGAATCTAAATAAAAACTAACTTGAATTTAAAACAAAATCCTTTAAGGTGCAAACACAAATCTAATAAGGGTCAAACATGGGTCAAGCCCAAACCCATTAACGGGTTAAACCTTGATCTAACAAGAACCCAATAAGTATTGGATTCAAGATCTATTAAGGATCCAATAAGGACCCAATTAGGGTTGGATCTAAGATTCATTAAGAATTCAATAAGAACACAATTAGGATTGGATTTAAGATCCATTAAGTATCTAATAAGAACTCAATTTGGGTTAGATTTGAGATCCAATAAGGATCCAATAAAAATCCAATCAAGGTTAGATCTAGGATCTAATAAGAACCTAATTAGTATTAGATCTAGAATCCAATAACAATCCATTTAGGTTGGATCCATGATCCATTAAGGATCTAATGAGAATCTATTAAGGGTTGGATCCAAGATCCATTAAGGATCTAATAAAAACCTAACAAGGGTTGGATCTAAGATATATTAAGGACCAAGTTCGAGGCTCAATGAGAATTCAACATAACATTAAACTCAACTCAAATTGAATTAAATTAGACTTGATTGAAATCAAGTTCTAAACATCAAACTGAATCAAATAAGACTTGATCGAAATCAAGTTTTGAATATCGAATTGAATCAAATCAAACTTAATCGAATTCAAGTTTTAAAAATCAAATTAAATCAAATCTGACTTGATCAAAATCAAATTCTAAACAGTGAATTGAATTAAATAAGACTTCAACCAAAACTTTAAATCAAACTGAATCAGACTTAAACCAAAATCAAGTTTGGGTCAAGTCAATTTCAAATCAATTAGGGTTAGTCAATAATACCCCAAAACCTAATTGACACAATTCAAGAGAGGCCATTAGTTATCAAATTGAGGACTATTAGCATAAGTTCAGGCTACTAATGATTCCTTCAAATCAAATCAATCTAAAGCAGACTTGAACTTAGTCACTCAGCCAAATATCATGTTCGAAGAAAGTCAATTGAGAATAAGTATAAAATCATCGATCACACTTCAAGTTTAGCCAATACAAGCTCAAAAGCCATTGGTGACACTTCAAACTTAATCAACAATACACTAAAGAGACCATCGATTATCAAATCAAAAGTGGTTAGTATAGGCCAAGTCATTAACCATTTCAAACTGAACTAAAAGTAGGCTTGAATTTGCTTAGTTAGTCAGCCATGTGTCATGTTCGAAGAAAGTCAACTAATAACAAGTATAAATTCATCAGCCACAATTCAAGCTCAACCAACACAAGCTTAAAGTCATCAATGATGCTTTAAATCTAATCAACAACAAGCCAAGAGGCCATTAATTATCAAATTAAAAATAATTAGTATAAGCTAAGGCTGCTAATTATTCTCTCAAATCAAGTGCACAAGAACAGGGCAATGGTGAGGATCAAGCCCTTTTCATCCCCTTTCATATTTCACGTCATTTGTGATTGTAAATTTAAATTAGAAAGTGAGGGTATGCGCTTGCTTAAGCCATATAACCCCTTCCTTATAAATCAATCAAATTATTATTATTTTCTTCATGTCTCTATTAAATTACATAGGTTTTTTACTTTAAGAGGTTTCCAGCAATTGTTAGGGTAATTAACAATAAGAACTTACACTGTCGAAAGTTATATTCCCATAATTTTTTATTGCACATTCAAATCATCTTTATTTTTTTTTTTTTGTTTCGAGGTTGCTTCTCTCAATCTTTTGCTATTCCCGGTGATCAGTTTTGACTCCACAAAGGTCTCTATAGTGCTTATTCAGTTTGAGGAGTCCATGACTACAAGGTCTAGGGTGTTGGAGCCTAACACTAAAGATGGGAAGGTTACAGTGATGACAATAGACCCTAACCCATCTGATCCTTGTGATGGCAGTTGTAAATTTTTTCAAATTTTTATAGTCTTTGAAATCTTTTATGTTATCAAAAACCAAGTTTAAGAACACACTTAAAGCCATCATGTAGCTTATCTAATTAACTATGATAACATCACTCATTTTTTGATTTAGACATGATTTTATGATTTTTTAATGGTTTATTTGCAAAACTATTATTTTTCATTTAATTACTCAAATTCAAATTAGGCTTGCTTGTTTCATGTTAAAATAAAATCCAAATTTTAAATCATGAATTTTATTTTTTTGCATATTTATTGTTTGAGATTTGAAATCATGTGTTTGTTTGGATGAATTTAATTTCTTGAATTTGAAAATTTTATGTTTATTTGGTTCAAAAGTTCTTATTTTACTCTGTTAATATTTTTGTTATTATTTAGCATATACATAATTGAGAAAACAATGCAAATAGTTAGTAATAATTAACTAAGAGAAGCACAAAAGTTAAGATAGTTGATAATGACATATTTTAATTATGACTATGATATGACAATATATATATTTATTAGGTCATTTAATTATGATTAACTTGTATAATCATGATTACAATACAAATAATATATATAGTTATATATATTGGTTAACTTGTATAATTCATAGATAATAAGTTGAACAATTCATCATAAAATTTGAAAAAAGTGCATAAGTTAATGACATAATAACATAATAACAAAGAATTTCAATCATCCATAAGTTCAAAGGATTGGAGAAGTCTAATAAAAGAGATAAATAATGACAATTCAATAGATAACACAAACAAAAAAAGTGACCACATACAGAAACAACCTATGATCTAACACGAGACCCATTTAGCAATATCATCATGACTTAAAAAAACTTAAAAGCATAATCAAAAGATCAAATCATAACAATAACTATACAAAAACTAAAAGCATCATCAAACAATTAACACATAGATCTATTCAGCATGTCCATTATAGAAAACTAAAACCATAATAAAAAAATTATCAAAATAAATCCATCTAATGTCATCATGTACCTTTCAATAAATATATCCATTAAAAAAACTCAAAGTAATATGCAAGAAAGCTATTGAATTACCCTACAGGGAAGTGGAAGAATGAGGAGCTAGATTGAATATAACTAGAACTGACTATATCTACTTGAATTTGGGCTAGGCAATGGCATGATGAGAAGAGAGATCTAGATTTGGCCAATTCTTGACAAATTCAGACAATGCAACAATGGCTGAGATGAGGAGAGATTTGGATTTTGCCAAATTCTGGATCTTGGCACTCTTGGTAGAGTAGTGGTGGCGGACAATGAGCAAGGTGTGGGGGCACAGTGACGACGATGTGAGACTGAGTTGCAATTGGGTGAGGGGATCAAGGAAGGAAACTTTTTTAGTTTTTCTCCCATTAACACACATCCAAGGTTATCAATTCCATTACATAGTCAAATCCTTCAAATTTTTTAAGTGAAATCATACAAACTAGCAATAAAAAATCCCTAAAAAACTTAAAATTGACATCTAGTTATGTTGCCACTTATGGTAGCTAACAAGTTGTCGAGAACAATCCTAAAAGCCCCATAGAAAACCTATAAATTTACTCTCAAAATTGCATTTAATCAAACCTGGAAAACTCAATAAAATTTCAAGAGATTGAACCCAATTTTAGAGTTTTAAATCTATTATTATCGCAACTCAAAATCCCATATAGTAAACATGAAGAAAAATATTATTGGTTTATCTGGAAAACATTGATGTTGACACCCTCAACAATTCAAAACCCTCATAGCAAGGTTTCAGAAGAAGATGGAGAACACAAAAAATTAAGAAATTAAACACCTACTTTAGGTTCTAAACAAGAAAAAATAAATTCCTTAACAGTAATCTCCATGGAGCTTGATTTCAATCCCCTTACTACCTATAAGATGTGGAGTTCTGGATCTAAGAAAATAGGAATAATAAGGTTTTATAAAAAAAGGAAGTAGCATGATAAATACGATTTTCCATATTAATTAAAATGAAACCTAACAATCTAACTAACACATCACAATAAGGAATAGTCTAAGCCAAATAGGTCAAACCTTAACAATAATTATCTTATTTTTGTTACGTGTGAACAAAATTTTGTCAACATGTAATTTAATGGTTTTACTATCATTAACTATATTTGAATTTATGGCATTGTTAATTTCTTTAATACTATTGGCTCTATTTGAATTATGGCTCTTGTATCTCTACAACAAAAGTCATTTTTATTGACACATAATAAGTGTCAATAAATTTAATTATTCATGTCAATAAAGTTATTATGAACACTTGATTTATGTCTTAGAATAAATCAGCGTTCTGTATTAGTGACAATTAGCATATTTGTCACAATGTAATGTCATTAAAAACTTATACTTACTAATATTTGTAAGTGTTAATATTGCTCTTAGACTTGTCTATATTGATATTTAGGTACGTTAGTAAATCTATTAATAACTATTTGAGAACAAATTTACTAATGCTTATAACATTAATTGATAATACACTAAGCTAAAATCAGTCGAATCAAAAGCAAATAGGAACCTGACATGAGAATAGATCATTATGTGAAGATAACTGAGGTATGGACTGGGAAACCAAAATCTGAGGCAATACCATCGAGGTCAAATTAGCTCAGTAGCAGAAGTGATGAATATCTTTCAAGTACATATCTCGAGACCTATAGGAAAATATAATGGGCTCGGCCCATATTTGGATATGGCTAAGTATCTAAGGAAATTAAGAAATAAAGATCCAAGAAAGATCCTTAACATAGAATCTGAAAGTGATACCAACCAAATAATGAGAGTCTAGCATAATCGGGACTAAAATCATAAGACTCTTGGATTCATTAAAAGATCTCCTTAACCTATAAAACAAAGGATTGTGGGATCGAGATTGACCACTCAGGATAGTGGAGACCCCAGGAATATCCTTGAATTACAAATCAAGATTAATTTTAGTTTAAAATGTGCTATTAGGTGTTGTGGGAATATGACTTTCAATAGGAATAAGACCCTATTGTTAATTACCCCGATAATTATCAGAAACCTCCTAAAGTGAGAAACATAGTTAATAAAATAAAAATACTAAAAAGAAAAGAAGAAAGCATTTAATTGATTTTAAAAAAGGGATACATGGCTTAAGCAAGGGCATACCTTCACTTCACAATGAATTTTAACATTGAAAACATGAAAGGAATAAAAAAAGGGAAAGAGTCGAGAAGAAGCTTTGCTGCCTCGCTCCCCTACGCTGGACTATGTAATGTTTGACCCAAATCAACTTGATCTTTGGCAAGTATTGATGGCATCATCTAATGGGACATGGAAGAGAATATAAGAAGTTTGAAATATTTCCAAAAGCTTTGAGCATTTGCATTAATTTCGTGATTTGAAGTGTTTCTATTAGCCACTAAGGTGTTGGCGATAACTCCGTTAACCTTGAAGTGTTTATGTAGCTAATAAGGTGTAAGTGATAACTTCATGATTTTGAAGTGTTTTCATAGCTGATAAGGCATAGTCGATAACTTCTTTAGTTTTTCAAGTGTATTCATAGCCGATAAAACATAGGCGATAACTCCTTTAGTTTTGGTAGCATCACCAATAGCTTATAAGGTTCAGTATAGCTTTGACAATCAAATCGTCAACTACTTTTGGGGTTGACTAGCTTGAAAGGGCACGTTGCCAACTACTTTAGGGGTTGGCTAGTTTGAAAGAGTGTATAGTCAATTGTTTCTTGGGTTAACTAGCTTGAAGGGCACCTCATCAACTGCTTTTGAGGTTGACTAGCTTGAAAAATGTATCATCAACTGTTTCTATGGTTGACTAGCTTGAAGTGTGGCCAATGACTTTCAGCACATTGTTGGTTGACTTTATTAATTTGGTGGCATCATCAATGGCTTAGGGAGTTGTATATAGTTTTGAAGTGTGGTTAATAGCTTTAAGCATATTGACAATTAACTTCTTTGGTTTGGCAACATCACCAATGACTTATGGGGTTGGGTATAGCTTTGAAGTGTGGCTGATAGTTTGGAGCGTCTTGGCAATTAACTTCTTTTGAATAAGGTGTTGTGGCTGACTAACTAAGAGAATTCAAGCCTACCTTACCTCAATTTGATTTGAAGTGTTGTTAATGCTTTTGGGTTGGCTTAGTTTAGAATATATGTCGTCAATGGTTTTTGATGTTGACTAGCTTTGAAGTGTGACCAATGGCCTTGAGCATATTGACAATTAACTTCTTTAGTTTGATAGTGTCACCAACAACTTATGAAGTTGGATATAGCTTTGAAATATTTCTAAAGGCTTTTGTAGCACACCTAATGAGACTTAGTTTGATTTTATTTAGTTCTATTTAAACTAATTTTGATTCAGGTCAGGATGATAACATCACTCATTATTTATAGCCTTGAAGCATTGTCAAGATTTAGCATATCCAGTGGAACTTGGTTTGACCCTATTTAGTTCTATCTAGACTAATATAGTTTGGATTTGATTTTGATTTCATTTGGCTCAAGTCGAGTTCAACCTTGTGCTGGACCTTTATTGAGTTTGGGTTTGCATCTTGATGGACTTCAATTCAAGTCCAAGTCAATTTAGTTTAACTTGGTTTTAATTCAGACTTATCCTAGCTTGCTTCTAGTTTTACTTTGCCTTTTAGTTCAATCTTGATTTAATTTGATTTTGAATTAACCCAACTTGAACTTGATTAGAGTTGGGTCTGAACTAATTTAATTTAGATTAACTCAACCTAGACTTTGTGTCCAACTCAATTTGGGTTTAGTTTATTTGTTTGATTAATTTAGGTCCATTTGAGTCAACTTGGCCTTTGTCTATTTGTTTTGATTGAGTTCAATTTTAATATGATTAAATTACTTTATATTAATCCATTTGATTTGAGGATCATTTGCTATTTATGGTGATTTTAGACAAACCCATAGTCTGATTTTAAATGTACAAACCCGAAGGTTGGCTTAGTTTACAAGCTCGAAAGCTGTCTTAGTGCGAGCCCAAGGGTTGACTGGGTACAAGTCTAAAAATTGGCTTAGATATGAGCCCAAAGGCTGGCTGAGGTGTGAGCTTGAAGGCTAGCTAAGTGTGAATCCAAAGACTGACTGAGTGTGAGCTCGAAGGTTGGCTAAGTGTGAGATTGAAGGTTGGCTAGGTGTAAGCCCAAAGGTTGGCTTTGCGCGAGCCCAAAGGATATTTAAGTGTGAGCCCAAAAATTAGCTAGGTGAGAGCTCAAAAACTGATTGAGTATGAGTACGAGTCCAAAACTTGGCTAAGTATGAGCATAAAGGCTGGCTGAGTGTGGGCCCAAAGGCTGACTGAGTGCAAGCCTGAAGGCTAGCTTGTGGTGATGGGGATCCACCATCTTCGAGGGGTCACGGGTGAGAGTCCATCATCTTTAAGTGGGATCATTGGTGGATGCAGTAATGTTGAGAGTCTGCCATTTTCGAGGGGCCGTAGGTGGTGGCTGCGGTATTAATGGAGTTTCACTATCTTTGAAGGGCCACGGATAACTACGGTGATGTTGAGAGTCCATCATCACGCCAAAGACTGAGGGCGGCTGTGATGCTGAAAACTCTTGTTTTTTTTGTTATTTTTGCCGAATTTACCTATTTCCCCCCTTTTTTAACAATAATTTTTTCTTTTTTTTCTTTTCGACCAAAATTTTTTTTTTGGCCAACAAGTTTTTTAAAATATTTTTTAAATTTTTTTGTCTCCCCGTGCCCTACACTCTATTCTCCTTATTTCTTCAAAGGAGAAGGGCTTAACCCTTCTCCTTTCTTCGCGAAGTGCCACAGGGCTTGAGTAGCCCGGTCCTCTTTTTGGCCAGATCTAGCCTCTCTCCCCTGGCAGTGAGGTGTAGGCATCAATGTCTAGTGTAGGTTGGAAGTGGAGAAGACTCGGTGAGCTCAGTGATGGAGAAGAGGAGATCGGGGGTGGTGATGGCTAGTAGCTCACGAGTTCAAGATGTCGGGCACTCAGATGTAAACAACAAGGGCAAAGTTTGTTAGAGATGGAGGCTAGATGAGGTGTAGGGCTTTAGGCAGTGGTTGTATGGTGGTGAAGCTTTGATTTTGAGGAGGTTCCAGAGTTGAGGCCTAGCGATGACGGACTTGAGATTGGAGGAACCAAGAGGGAAAAATGCCCAAGTTGTGCTATGGTGCAGTTGGGGCATCCAAGGTTCATCGATAGATGAGTAGAGTGGGAGGAATCTAGTGCAAGACTCAGCTTCTGGCGAGGAGGCAATACTTGGTTGCAATGATGTCAAGGAGATGAAGTTGGTGCCAGGTCACGAACGATGGCTTATGGACAGAGGAGGTGGAGCTTGGCTAGCGATTGGCAAGAGAAGCTGGCAAGGCTCAGCCATGTCCAGTTGGACTCGGCCCTCAGGACAGTAAGAGCTCCAGCAAAATAGAGGGCTATAAGAATCAGGGAAGAAGAGGGAAAGAAAGCTAAGTAATAAGGAACTTACCCTTTTTCTTCAATTCTTTGATTCTGTCTATTGATCTTCTTCTTCTAATGATGATATTTTTCTAATCTCCTTCCCCTCGTTCTCCAATCTCTATATTCTGCACTCTGATCTCTAAGACCCCGTTTGGTTTGGGATCAGAATCAGGATCAACCCATTTCAGAATTTTTTTTTCTTGTAAAATTAATATTACTTATTTTACACTATTATTAAATTAAATTATTATAAAAATTAAATAGTTTTTTGAACTTTAAATTATTAAAGCGTTAATTTTGATAAAAAGATATTAGTTTACAAAAGTGATTCACTAGTCTTGATCCTGATCCCGAACCAAACAGTATCTAATGCTTTCTTTTTTTACGTAAAATGGTTTACATAGAGCTTAAAGAGATAGATGAAACAAATATGTTCAAATTTAGATCAAGAATCTTATCTATTTACTTTAAACGAGTTTTGTTTGGTTTGGATAGTTATGGATGTGTTTGTTTGAGATTAGATAAGCCCATAGATGGATATGGTTAAGTTTATTTGATGTAGATAATAAAATTCAAAAATTATACTTATCTCAGATACTGAAATTATAGAGGGGCTATTTGAAATTTTTTGAAAAATTAGACTAAATAATAATTTTATAATTTTTAAGAGATTTTTTATAAAAAGGATTTGTCAATCTAGGGTTCTTTTTGAGCAAAATTTTAACTTATCTATAAATAAAAATTTTTGAGGAACTTATTTACCAAAAGTTAAAATTTTAGGGGCTTATTTTCAAATACAAAATTTTGAAGGGGTTTATTAGCAAACTCTGGATTTCATAAGGATTGAATTATAATTATCAATCTCTTGAAGGGTTTATTTGCAAACCCTAAATTTTGTGGGACTAATTTGTAATTTTAGGATTTAATTAGATTTTTATTGTAAATTCTTATTCTAAGGACCTATTTATAAGAAAATTCGGTCAAAGATTCATTTATGAAGATTTATTCAGTTCAGAGACTTATTTGTAAAATTTTTATATTTTGGCATTTTGACCTAAGTTTTAGATGAATTTTGGGCCCAATTTAGTCTACAAATCCTGCCCAATTAAGTCATTTGGATTAGGCCTAGCTTAAGCCCAAATTTTCTAATGATTCAAGTCCAAATTAAACTGAATTTTATGTCAAACTCTATCGTGATTTAAGCCTGACTAAAACCCACATGTGAGCCATAATTTTGTGACATATAAGTTTTAATTTTAATCATATTTTAATCAAATTTGATTGTGGCAAAAATCACCTCAAACAAAATATCCCCTTCACAGCCTCTACTTGACTTCTGATGAGAGGAGAGAGTGCAAACAATTTTCAAATGCTTGCCCCTGCATTAACATTTCAGAAGTTAACTATATGAGTTTGAATTCGCATATGAGAGTGGACTTAGATTATCATGTGGGAATGGACTTAATTTGTCAAAAGAAGTAAACTTAGGTTGTCACGTGGAAGTGGACTTTGGTTGCTACGTAAAAGTAGACTTGGTTTGCTACATGAAAGTGGACTTTAGTTGCTACATAAAAGTAGACTTAGTTTGCAATTTGCAACGTAGAAGTGGACTTAAGTTGCCATATGAAGTAGACTTTGTTTGCCACATGAAAATGGACTTAAGTTGCCATGTAAATGTAGGCTAGGTAACCACTTAAGATTGATGAAGTTTTGTGTCCATATTTTGCCTCGAGAAACATGGAATGGATATTTGACCGAGCATTTCTTTTTGAGAAAGTCAGATGATCCATTATAGATAAAATATAGATACTTTTAATTATTATTATTATTGCCCCAAGGCTTAAGCATAGTACCTTTTAAGGATTTGGTAGTTGATTGGTGGCATAGGCCTTTCCCCCTTGTCATTGATCAGTTGGTAGGATCCTCCTTCAAAGGTCTTCCCAATTAGGCTTGAATTTGCCTTACTTGTTTTGGTTTGGGATTATGGGTCTTCTCAGAACTAAGACCTTTTCTTCCTTCGAGAATGACCTAAGCTGAGCCATCTTATTGTAGCCCTGTCAATTTGTGCTTGATACATTTCCAGGTTTTACTATGCTACAAGCCTTATCTATCCAAAGAGTCTAGCTCATCAAGATAAAGATGAACATTGTCTTCTTTTATGATTTCTTCTTGTAAGACAATCCTTAGAGAGGGGATTTCCACTTCCAGTTGCAAGATTGCCTCAGTCCTAAACACCAATGCATATGGCGTTGATTGGGTAGAGGTTCGATATATAGTGCGATAGGCTCGTAATGCCTCAGCAAGCTTTTGATGAAAGTCTTTGTTATTTTTGGCAACAACTTTTTCGAAAAGGTCTTGTTGAATGCCTCAGTGATCCTGTTGGCTCTTGTATTATAGATGGATGAATTTTTTTAATCTATCTTGTGATGATGTGCAAATCATCCTACCTTGAAACTTCTGAAGGATAGTCCATTATCAGAAATGATCTTTTAAGAAACACTGAATTAGTACAAAATATTTTCTTGAAAGAAGAGGATAACAATATCCACTTTTAGCTCTTTTAATGAAATTGCTTCAGCCCACCAAGAAAAATAGTCAATTGCTACTAGTATGAAGCGATGACCCCTAGAAGTAGATGGTTTGATTGGGCCAATAACATCTATACCCCATACCTCGAATGGTCATGAGGACATTATTAGATGTAGAGGATTCGGGTGTTAATGGATGAAGTCACCATGAATTTTGTATAGGTGACATCTTCTCGTATATTCAATGCAATCTTCCATCATCATAGGTCAATAGTAGCCCATATGCTTAATCTTTATGATTATTTTATGGCTTGATTTTTGAGCCCCACAGACTCTAGAATGCACTTCATGCATAACTTTTTTGGTGTCTTTGCCTAAGAGCAGCATAGAAGTAGTTGATTGGAGGACCTTCTATAAAGAGTGTTGTTGATAAGTAAAAAGCATGCATGCCTCTTTCTGAGTTATGTCCATACGAATTTATCTTCTGGTAGTTCTCTATTTTTGAGGTAGTTGGTGAATAGTATTATCAAATTTGTGACCTCTTCTACTAGTTTAGATTCAATTCTCTTGTAGTTGATGCTAAAGACTAAATTCATCACTTATCTACTACAAACTATGATTAGAATTTTTTCTTGATCAGGATTAGCTAGTACTTTGGCTAGTTTCACTAAGAAGTCAACTTCCACATTGATGAACTGAGAAACTTTAGTTATTTGAACATATAGAATTTTGCTTGTGAGCTCTTGAGCCTTTTCATAATATTTCAGGAGCTCAGATTGTGAACTTTATATTTGCCTTGGACTTGGCTGATAACTAGTTGTGAATCACCGAAAGTATGTAGGCATGATATTTCCATATTGGGTGTCATTTCTAGTGCTACAATTAGGTCCTCATATTTAGCTTTATATTTGTGCATGGTTTTGAGGGAGAATAAGAATATCGTAAAATGCCCCTATTTAAAGTAGCATAAACAAGGCCAATGCCTGCTTTGATTTGCAAAAGCTTTGGTCTAATCCCTATTTTGATGGATGATACTCCATCAAAGTATAACCTCCAGTAAGATTCCCCTTCTTTGACCAAAGGGATGTCTTCGTCAGAGAGTTAACAACTAAGAGGAGAATTATCTGCTACTGAGTGAGCTATGAGAAAATTAGTGAGGGCTTGCCCTTTAACCATCTTTTGGGGAGTAAATTTGATATCGAATTCCATGAGAATTAAAGCTTGTTTTGCTAGCCTCCTAGTGAGTATGGGCCTAGTTATTAGGTGCTTTATGGGATCAATATTTGATATTAAAATAACTTGACGAGAAAGAAAATAATGTCTCAACTTCTTGATTGCAAATATGAGCTCCATACAATGCTTTGCGATGGGGGAATAGTTACTTTTTGCTCCCATGAGCATTCTACTCAAATAGTTAGTGCATTTTCTTTACCCTCTTCATTATTTTCTATAAGAAGTGCTCCCAAGGATTCTTCCATTGTTATTGTGTAGAGGATAAGGGGTTTATTAGGTAGAGGCATTACTAGAACTAGTGGCTTTAGGAGATACTACTTGATCTCTTCAAAGGTCTATTGGTAGTCTTGATCCTAGATGAATGGAGTGTCCTTCTTCATTAACATGGAAAAAGATTTGCATTTTTCAGTGAGATTTGAATTGAATCTTTTATGTATGCTAGCCGGCCTTGAAATGACCTCAATTGCTTTAGATTGCTGTGTGGTGGCATATCCAAGATAGCTTTGATTTTAGATAGATCAATTTCAATCCCTTGATGTCTAACAACAAAGCTGAGGAATTTTCCTAATTATACTTCGAAAGCAAACATCATACAATTCATTTTTAAGTTATATTTCCTAAGGTAGTCAAATACCACTCTTAGGTCTTAGACGTGCCTGCCTTTGGACTTAGTTTTGACCACCAAGTCATCCATATAACATTTCACTAGTTAGTGTATAAGGTTGCTAAAAATTTGAGTCAAGGCCCTTTGATAGATGGCGCCTGCATTCTTGAGCCCGAAGGGCATCACCTTGTAGTAGTAAATGCCAATTGGTGTCCTAAAGACCATATATTTCTCATCATTAGGATGCATCTTGACTTAGTTATATCCTAAAAAATCATCCATAAAAGAGAATAGTTTGAAATTGGTTGTATTGTTAATCATGATTTCCATTATTGATAATAGAAAATTATTTTTTGAACATACTTTATTCAAGTCCCTGTAGTCCACACGAATGCTAATTTGGCTATTCTTCTTCTTGACTAGAATGATGCTTGCTACCCGATCATATTTTTCCTCTATGATGAAACATGCTTCAATTAGTTTTTTTGTTTTTTCTATTACTTTTTGTTCGAGGTCAAGTTTTATCTTTCTAGGTTCTTGTTTGATAGGTGGAAGCTTAGGATTGATTGCAAGCTTGTAGACTGCAACTTCAAGTTCTAGTCCAAGCATCTTCTTAGAGCCCCATACGAAGCAGTCAAAGTGCTCTTGGAGCATTGCTTTGAGATAGGTTTGGCTTTTCTTTGAAAGTTGAGAGCCGATAAAAGTCAGCTTGGGGTCTTCCTCTGATAAAAGTTGAGAGCTTCATTTAATTTAAGGATTATTTCTTCACCAAGTAATTCATCATGTCTAGTGAGGTTTGGCGAATGTTCGTCTAAAGGCATTTCAACTACATCATACCCCATTTTTTTTGGTTCTAATGAAATCCATTGTGGATATCACCTTCTTGGTATGTGTGCAAAGTTACAGTCACCTTGGTGCATGTGTCAAAGGGTATTGATGTCATTTGGTCATCTTGAATATCAAAGAGAGGTTCAATGATGACCATAAGATATGTGTGGGTGTTTGAAGTAATATAGCCTAGTCCTTTGGAGTTCTTGTTTCCTCTTCTATGAATGTAGGCACATCCTTGAAGTGGATCCCATATATTCTTGAAGAAATAACTCTCTCTCTTTGTTTGTTGATATTCATAGCTAGATTTGTTGATTATATGATAAAGCTAGTCTGAGAAATATTTAGGCATAACTATTGGGTGATGGTCACCCTCATCTACTAGATCTCCAGTCCCCAAGATTTCATGTATTTTTTGAGTATAAGGGATTGCCTTATAAAGTAGTATTTCCTTTTCTCCTTTGCATTATGATGGAATATAAAATGTCATTAATTCTTCCATGACATTGATTCTCAGCTCATCTAATGGCTTAAATAAGTCTTTAAGGACTTTACTAATAAGGAGAATATTTTTTGTTTGACATCTATCATCATCTTCATCAGAAGTATAACCATCTAGATAGACTTGCATGGCTTCATCATCTAAAGAGGCCAGGTCAGAATTGCTTTCTAGGTGAGGAGGAGCAAAGATGAGGCTAACAATCTTTTGCTTTACTTGATCAATGGAAGTAGACCCCCTATCAGCGTCAAATCTTAGATAGTATTTTGTATTATCATAATATACCTCATGAACATCAAAAGGGTGTACATCATAATTAATTCAGTATTCATCATTATCCTCAAAGAATTTGAAGCATTGTTGGGGGGTTGATGGTACTACTTTATTTTCATGTAGCCACAACCTACCTAGTAGTGCTTTATATGATACATCAATATCGATCACATAAAACTTGGTATCTATCATCAACTCACCCACTTTCAGAGAGATAGTTATAGCTCCTGGAACTCTTTGGCTGTTCTGATTAAATCCTTGTATGGTTATAATATCGGATGATAGGTGACACACATCCAAACTTAGAGTTCTTAGAGTTTAGAGAGTCATCAAATTGATCAAGGAACCTGGGTCAATTAAGATATGATTGATCTTGATCCCATTACTATTCCCTATGACATACAGTGGCCTATTATGATCTATTGTTCCAAGTAGCAGGTCATTATTTATGAAGATAATGGCGGGAGTTTGGTGTGCATACAAAGACTCCTTTATTTTCTCTTCAGCAAAGTATACTTGGTAGTTAGCCAGATTCTACAAGATGTGTACTAGTGTATCCTTGAGTTCTTATGACATCATCAAGGCATCAAACACACTCAACATAGCAGGTATCTTCTTGAGGTGGCTTACTATGTTGTATTTCACCTTTTTGAATATAGGTTCAGCTTGCAAAGACTCAATGCCCTTATTTATCTGAGTTTCCTTTTCCTTATCCTTGGGAATATTCTTGCCCCTTGGCATTGGAGCTTGCTCAGAGGTAGCACCTATTCACCTCAAAGTTGTAGTTAGTTTGCTCTCCTTAATTGATATCTAGCATTATGAGACCAATAAGGTTCATTTTCAGAATCACTTTTCAGGCCAATCATTCGATAAGAGGTAGTGGACCCTTGCCCCTAGTCAATACTTTCTTGAATGTCCTTGGAGGATGTGATTATCTGATAATCATCCCATTTAACATTAAAATTAGGCACATGGGGTTTCCTTATAGAAAGGTCTTCAAAAACTCACCAAATGAACCCTTTTATTTTATATGCTAGCATAACCTTCTTCATGACTTTGTATTTAGGATGTCTTTTCTTCGAATGTCTAGACTGGCTTGACTATGGATATTTAGATTGATTTGATGTGAGGGCGGAATTCACTTTAGCATTAGCTTGTTTGATCCTCTCTCGAAATGCCTACTTCTTTCTTTGGTGCCTTCTAGTATAGGGCCTTCTAAAGTGGTCATAAAGTTGTTCTCAGTTAGACATGGAGTCATATTCTTCGTCCATGCCTTATATGCATAATTTCTCTAAAGTTGGCAAAACACACCCTTCTATAGGTTCTATGATTGGGACCTTACCAAACCTAACAAGTTGAGCATTTGTTGCTGAATTGCCTGATGGAGGCTAGAATAGTAGCTCAATGGTGTTCACCTCAAATGTATGAGTCAACATTCGACAAGAGAACTAGACTTAGACAACTCTCTTTGATAGTGTCTAGCTTTCTTTACTTGCCTTTGGAGTAAGTGGCAGGAGTGGTTGTTCTGATCCTGAGGAGGGTTGGTAAGTGGTTTCTCATCCTCCCAATAAGGCATTTTATATGGCTTTGTCCTTTTTGCTAGCACCTTCTGCATCCTCTCAACTTCCTCATAGAGCATGGTAGTCGTATTTGTCACACTTTCCATGTGGACAGTCATAGCCTACATGTGTTTGTTCAATATTTACATTTACCCCCTAACAAACCTTATGTTAGTTGTAGCTAGCTCTTTCGTAATATCTAGCTATAGTTTGAGCATGTCATAGTCGTACTTATAGGTGAACCACTCTCTAAGATAATCATCTCAGGAGTAGCCCTTTGGGAGACCTATGGAATTTCTTATTTCATCAGTAACATTCTGAGTGAATTAATTTGCTTTTTCTTGCCATGCATCCTGAATTTTCTCATCATTAAGGTGATGGGGTAGGGATCAGCTTGGTTGTAAACCTCCAATGGTAAATATGGCAGTGCATGTTAGCATCGGGAGTCCACTTTCTTCATTCCTTGTATTAGGGTTCTCTAATAAAGCTTTAAGTTTGTTAGGGAAGAATTCTTCAAGAGTTACTTGACTTTTTTCTCCTTGAACATATCCATCTAGAGTATCGATGTGTTCTTGGATGGCTGATTTCTTGGCATCATATTCATTTGGCTAAACCAACTTCTTCTTCCTGCTTCTATTCTTTCTCTTCTTGAAGTTTCGAGCAGGTAAAGCGATTTGTTTTGATGAGGCTTTCTTCATCACCATCCCAAGCTCTTTAGGGTTTCTAGTCATTTTCTTCATTAGTTTCTTTAGCCTTTTTGAAATGTAGATATTCCATAAGTGCCTTTGTTTGGGAGTACATTGTGATTCTTCTCCAAAGAGAATTTTAGCAAGTGGTTCATGGTCCTCAAATATAGTAATATGATTGATGTGTTCAGTAGGCATTTCTAGTGGGACTACCTTCGAGAGAGTTAGCTTGCCTTCTCGGTATTGCTTCTCAACCCAATCCTTGAACACATAGCAGTCTTTAATGGTATACCCAAGACTCTACGACAAGGATAATAATTCAGGTGATCTGTTTTGTTGGCCTCACTTAGCCTCTTAGATTTTGCCAATTGGAGGCCTAACTTTAGTGAATCCTAGAAGATTTTACTCTTTCTCTTTTGAAAGAGTATTTCTTTCTGAGCCTTTGTTGGAGATCAATGGATCATTTCGCTTCTCCATCTCCTCTAAGAATTGGTAGCTTTTGAGGATTACCTTTGCTTATGGTGGGATTTCTTTTTCTCATTTGCTGTGAATGCAACCTTCACATTTTCAGAAGACTCTCCAGGCTTTACCTTATATTTTTTTAGTTTGAAAGTTTATAAAATAGATAAGGTCAGTGGGTCAATCCTTTTCTACTACTTGACTCGCATGATGAGGTCTTGGAAGGTGTGAATAGAAGAGGCACTCAAATAAGATGCCATTCTTTCTCCCATTATGTTGTTGAGGACTAGATTCACTACCTCAAATTGGCTCATAGGTTATTCATATTTAATGCTAAGATTTCTCCACTGTGTGATATAATCCAAAAATGACTCATTATTACTTTTTGGCATTGAGACATGGTCTGCAATGGTCACTTTATCATTAACTCCTCCAAACTTGATTTGAAGAGCCTCCTTCATTTTGTGCCCAAGTCTATATGGATTCTAGTTACAGACTAGCATACCACTTGAATGATACTCCTATAAATCTTGCTAAAAATTGGCAGAGTAATAGTGAGGGATTGTTACTTGAATCTCCACATAAAGTCACAAAGTGAGCTATGTGCCATTCAAGATTATCCATACCATTGAACTATTTGAAACTAGGCACTATATAGCCTTTGGGATATAGTACTTGATCGTGATGGCCAAGCTATGGTTCGTTAGCATCATTTACCCTACCCATCTCATTTTCTTTTTTCAACTCAACTACTATTCATTGTACCTACTGTTATATGTATGCTAAGAGTTCCATGTTGTCAAGGATCCATGGAATCGGGGATTGGGTATCCCTTACTAGAGGAGGTGCTTGCGAAGGGCCTATATTTTTGTGGATCTCATCTACAGGATATGTGAATTTTGTCACCTCTACTATTTGAGATGACTGTTGAGACCATTCTAATTTATCAAGCTTTTGACTCATTTGTCACATCACCTCCATCAACTCCATGACCTTCTTTTAAGCTTCATCTTTCTCTTTGCTTTACTGCCTTATCTATTCTTATAGTGCTTTTATAGTCACTTCTTTGCTAGAACATGATGGTTCCTATCTTGAGAATCAGGTCCAGGCTCCAGGTTGAGGCTAACTTCTCTTATCAATCGAGTCATCTCATTCAAGGGTCTACTTATGGAGTGGGTCGCCACACCCTCTCTTTAACATGGTAGCAAGGATTGGTTCATAAGGGCCCTCTTCTCTTGTATTTCTTCATCAATAAACTTCACTCAGGCAATCTTATTTTGGCATTTGGTTGGCTGGGATGTGGGCCCATAGTCCCTCCCAAGTCATGTGAGAAATGACTCTGATTGTGTAGATGGTCTCCTTTGGCAAACTATCATGCTAGGTTATAGTTTTACGGTAACTCTTGTCGCTTTGTTTGGCGATTTACCCTTTTGCCATAATTTTAAGCAAGACTGTGTCCCCTGTGATTTTCTCTTACCCTTCTCTAAATTGCTTAGTGGAGTAAAGGAGTTGGAGGTAGGGACGGTAATGATTGACTTTGTTTGAGGGGTAGATTTTTCAAGTCAACTGAAAATTCAAGCAGCTTTTTCTTTACTTGTGATAGTCAGGATGAGAACTTCTTCATTAATGCTTGTGTTCAAATTTGCTTTTAATTATCCCCTGTAAGGATTTAGGTGAAGGCGACTGAAGACTAAGCTTTACTTTGACCCTAATCTCTGGAACCTAATGTCCTTTTTGGTTGAGGTATGACTTCGATCTCTTTATCTGAACAACTCTTCTTATTGGGGATGACAACATTAGGTCTCCTTTCCCTTAATGGAAGGTGAGAAATGGATTGGTTTTGCATGTCAACAACTTTAGTTGGTACACTAGTAGATGCCCTCTTGAACTGGATGACCATAGAGATAGTCCTGAACTTGATCAATATTTCAGCTACTTCTATAGCAACCATTGACTAAGGTAACTGCACAACTGAACCTACCCCTAAGATGATGTTGTATCTTGGGGTGGAGATGTTCTTCATTGTTGCCCTTTAATTCTTTCTTCTACAAAGGAGAACATAATTGAGTAATCTTCAATCATAATTCTACCTTATCAAGGTCTATATCATATTAACTAGGCTTCTACACTTGATAGAACACGTCATCAACTAGTTTTTGGGTTGACTAGCTTGAACGACACATCATTAACTACTTTTGATGTCGACTAGTTTGAAGAATACATCGTCAATGGCTTCTAGGATTGACTAGCTTGAAGTGCGGCCAATGGCTTTAAGTGTATTGTTGGTTGACTTCATTGATTTGGTACATCACCACTGCTTTAGAGAGTTGGGTATAGTTTTGAAGTATGGCCAACAAGTTTGAGCGTATTGGTGATTAACTTATTTGGTTTTGTAGGATCAGTAATGGCTTATGGGGTTAAGTATAGCTTTGAAGTATGGTTGATAGCTTAGAGTGTGTTGACGATTAACTTCTTTTGAACAAGGCATTATGGTTGGCTGACTAAGTGAGTTCAAGCCTACCTTAGTTTTGTTTGATTTGAAGCATTGTCAATGCTTTTGGGTTGGCTTAGCTTGGAAAATGCATTGTCAATGGCTTTTGGGATTGATAAGCTTCGAAGTGTGACCAACGGCTTTGAGTGTGTTGGCAATGTTGATAGCATCACCAATGACTTATGAAGCAAAATATAGCTTTGAAATGTTGCTAAAGGCTTTTGTAGTGCACTTAGTGAGACTCAATTTGACCTTATTTAGTTCTATTTGAACCAATTTTGGTTCAGGTTAGGGTGGTAACATCGCTCATTGTTCATAGTGTTGGAGTATTATCGAGGGTTTAGCATATCCAATTGAACTTAGTTTGACCCTATTTAGTTCTATTCAGACTAATATAGTTCAAGTTCAAATTTGATTTCATTTAGCTCAAGTCAAGTTCGACCTTATGTTGGACCTTTATCGAGTCTCGGTTTGCATCTTGATGGACTTCAATTCAAGTCCAAGTCAATTTAGTTCAACTTGATTTTATTTCAGGCTTAGACTAGCTCGATTCTAGTTTGAATTTGAGTTTGCCTTTTAGTTCAATCTTGATTTAACTTGATTTTGAATTGACCCAACTTGAACTTGATTAGGGTTTGGAATGAACTAATTTAATTTGTATTAACTCAACCTAGACTTTGAGTCCAGCTCAATTTGGATTTAGTCCATTTGTTTAACCAATTTGGATCTATTTGAGTCAACTTGGCCTTTATCCATTTATTTTAATCAATTTCATTTGAGGATCCTTGATAGTTTATGATGATTTTAGATGGACTTATAACCCAACTTCAAATGTGTAAACCCGAAGCTTAGCTTAGTTTATGAGCTCAAAAGCTAGCTTAGTGAGAGCCCGAGGGCTGACTTGTTGTGAGTCCAAAAATTGGATTAGATGCGAGCTCAAAAGTTGGCTGAGGTGTGAGCCTAAATGTTGGGTTATTGTGAGCATAAAGGCTGACTAAGTGTGAGCTCCAAGGCTGACAAAGTGCGAGCTAGAAGGCTAGTTAGGTGCAAGCGTGAAGGATAGCTTAGCATGAGCCTAAAGGTTGGATGAGTGTGAGCCCCAAGGCTGATTGGGTGAGAACTCGAAGGTTGGCTAAGTGTGAGCTTGAAGGCTAGCTTGGATGCGAGCCCGAAGGTTGGCTAAGTGTGAGCCTGAAGGCTAGCAAGGTGCAAGCCCGAAGGCTGGCTGAGTGTGAGCCTGAAGGCTATCTGAGTTTGAGCCTGAAGGTTGACTAGGTGTGAGCTTGAAGGTTGACAAGATATGAGCCCGAATGCTAGCTGAGTGCAAGCTCGAAGGCTAACTGAGTGCAAGCCCAAAGGCTGACTTGTGGTGATAGGGATCCACCATCTTTGAGGGGCAACAGGTGGCCAAGAGTAGTGTTGAGAGTCCACCGCCTTTGAGTAAGGCCATGGGTGGCCATGGTGATGTTGAGAGTGCACCGTCTTCGAGGGGCCATGGGTAATCATGGTGTTGGTAGAGTTTTTCGATCTTCGAGGGGCCGCGAGTGGCCACGATGATGTCGAGAGTCTGTTGTTGTGCCAAAAACCGTGGGTGACCGCGATGTTGAAAACTTTTTCTTTTTTTTAGTTATTTTTGCCAAATTTTCCCTCTCTTTTTTCCTTTTAAGCTTGAAACCCTTCTCTTTTTTTCTTTTTGGCTAGATATTTTTTTGGCCAACAAGTTTTTTTATATTTATTTTATATTTTCTTCTCCACATTCCCTACACCCTATTCTTCTTTTTTCTTCAACAGAGAAGGGCATAGCCCTTCTCCTTTCTTCTTGCAGTGCCACTAGGCCCTAGTAGCCAAATCCCCTTTTTGGCTAAAATTGGCCATTTTCAGCTGGATCTAGTCTCTCTCCCCTGATAGAGAGGTGGAGGCATCAATGGTCAATATGAGCTGGAACCAGAGAAGACTCAGTGAGCTCAACAATGGAGAAGAGATGATTAGGGGCAGTGATGGATGGTAGCTCATGGGTTCAAGTGGTCAGCAGCTCAAACATGGATGGCAAGGGTGTAGTTCATTAGAGATGGAGGCTGAACAGGTTGCAGGGCTTTAGGTGGTGACTGTGTGGCAGTGAAGCTTTGGTTTTGAGGAGGTGCCGGAGTTGAGGCCTAGTGATGATAGACTCAAGGTCGGAGGAACCAAGAGGGAAAAATGCCCTGGTTGTGCTCTGGTGTGGCTAGGGAAATAGAGGATCATCAACAAATGAGTAGTGTGGGAGTAATATGGTGTGGGACTCAGCTTTTGGAGAGGAGGTGACACTTGATCATAGTAATATTGAGGAGATGAAGTCGGCAACAGGTTGCAAATGATGGCTTATGAACAAAGGAGGCAGAGCTTGGCCAATGGTTGGTGGGAAAAGTTGGCTAAGTTCAGCCATGTCTGGCTAGACTCAACCCTCGGGACAATAGGAGCTCAATCAAAACAAAAGGGTGCAAGAATTTGGGGAAGAAGAAGGAAAGAAAGCTAAGTGAAGAGGAACTTACCTTTTCTTTTATTCTTCCCATTGATCTACTTCTTCTTCTGATGATGATATTTCTCTAATCTCCTTCCCCTCATTCTCCAATCTCTACATAGTACTCTTTGATCTCTGATGCTTATTTTTTTTTCAGGTCAATAGGTTTATATAGAGGTTAAAGAGATAAAGTTGGCCTGAAATGAATTAAGCTCGATTGAAATCCATATTTGAGCCATAATTTAGTGGCATATAAGTCTCAATTTTAATTATATTTTAATCAAATTTAATTATGGGAAAAATTACCTCAAACAAGGGCAAACCACGAAGGTAAGGGATCTCAACTTCTCTCTACCTCTCTCTCTCTCTCTCTAATACTCTTTCAAAAAGAATTGATGAGAGCTTTTTTGACTTGAGCATTAGAGTGGTTGTCACTGGAGAGTTCCCAGCTATCCTCCTTATAGTTCATATTTTCTCTTATAGATTGATAAAATAGTGTCCTAGCAGATCTGATTTCGAGGAGCCTCTCAAACTAGAGCTAGTGTTTGAACTAGACTCCATCAATAAATTGGTACTTTCATTAAGATTTGCTTTGCCTCTCTTTTTGGCTAATCAAGGTAGCTTCCAACAATCTTCTAACAATGCCTCTGAGGGCAGCACAACCCTTATCATTAAAGAACCCACCTAGGGGGCAGATAGCCATAGCACCAACAGAGTCACATAATTCATTTGGCAAACCAGATAGACTAGCATAACTAGCCATCTCAGTCACCCAGACTCAGCCGCAACCCTAGGGAACCCATATGCAAATGGTCCTAGATGCACCAGCAAGTCCCTACAATTGGGTAGAATGACAAGAGTTCCAAACTCTGACTACTGCCATTTAATGGATAATGTTGTTACTTAAGACTTTGGCCCAAGCTATTCAGGGCCTATAGGCCTAGCAACTACAAAATCAAACCATGCCGAGCCTTCAGGCTTGTAACACCCAGTAGTAGGAGGTGCAGAATAGGCTCCATCGCCTGCCCAAGGTGTTGCACTAAATCAATGCCACAATTCGCAGACACACTTCAGCCTCTACGAAGGACACCATCAACAAAGCCCTCATAACCCCTTAGCGACAATTTCACTCTAATACCAAGCATTGAGGGATTAGGATGGATGAGGTCCAACTTATGATCTAGCTGATGAAGCCACCTATCAAACACACACCAGTCAGGTACTAGACACCAAAGCATCAAATTTCTAAGAGAAGCTATGCTATATCCAATTAGGGGAAGGTCATGGACACCAAGTTAACCTCACCGGCTAAGGCATAATACTCCTTTAATCCCTGAAATGACATACTTACTAGTGCAACTAAAGTTTGGTCAGCCTTCCTACAATGTGTATGATGGCTCAAAGGAGCTGGTAGATCATATTAGTACCTTTAGGAATGCCATGATTTTGCAAGGATCTTGACTCTAAGGTATGTGCAAAGCATTCTCAATGACACTACAAGGCCTAGCCAAAGCATGGTACTTCGGAATTCCAAGATACACAATGACTTGTTTTGATGACTTGGCAGACATATTTGTTGAACAATTTATCTCGCTAGTCCCTTGGTGGATGGACTCATCCATTCTTCTCATGTTGAAGCAAAAAGAAGGAGAAAACCTCAAGGATTATTTAGCCCAATTTAATAAAGCTCGACTAGAAGTTATCAAGTTGGACAACTCCATTGTCCTTGCCACCACCATCAATGGAATCAGGCAAGCCTGGGTTTCCTATAAGATGGCTTTTCGGCCCCTATGTAGCCTAATAGAGTTCATCCAACTAGCTTGTGAGGACATAGATGCTAAGAAAGTGATCTAGGAAAAGAAAGATTCTGAAAGCAATAGCAAGAAAATGGAAGCTCGAGAGAATAAATCCCCTGGGTCAAAGAGGAAAAAAACCTGAAAGGATGGAGTAGAGGAATAAATTTCAAGCCTATACTCCACTAAATAATTCAATATCCAAAGTCATGGCAGAAATCAAGCACTAAAGCTTCCTACAAAGACCCCAACCTATCCACACTACCAAGCCAAACCTTGACAAATAAAGGTACTATTGTTTTCATTGTGATTATGGTCAGGATACAAAAAAATATAGGCACCTCAAGAATGAAATCAAGAGGCTCATCAAAGAAGGCCATCATGAGTAGTTTATCCTTCATCTAATGAGTTGGAGAAGCTCATGTGTGAGTGAGAGAACCATCAATGCTCCACCCGAAGGGACCCTACTCTCGAACCGCAAAACCCTCTAGTTAAAGGCAACCTCAACATGATCTAGACAAGCCTACTCACTCAAAGCTATGCTTCACCATCAATTGGAAAAGATTGAACCCCCATTGGGGGGCAGGAGCGCTCGAGTGAAGAGGTAAAAAAGAGATAACATTGTGAGCCTAACTATGGAGATATAGTCTTCTCCACCCAAGAAGTTAGAAGAAATTTTCACACCCCACAATAATGTATTAGTAATCTTGGTGGTCTTTGATGGTTACACCACTCACCATATCATGATAAATACATGAAGTTCGGTGAACATCTTGGTCACTTGAGCCTACAACCAAATAAAGATTAAGAAAAACTAGAGCCATACGTCAGGACGCTCACCGGATTCACGAGGGACTTGGTCACCCCGCTTGGCATGATCAGCTTGCTCCTCATTGTTAGAGAAGATTCTAGGAACACCACCATCAAGTCAAAGTTCATGATAGTTTGGACACATTCTGACTACAACGTGATAATAGGGCAGCTGGTGCTCAATCAGCTCCAAGTAGTAATTTCAACTTTTCATTTGATAATGAGGTTTCCTACTAAACTTGGCACCTATGAAGCATGGGAAAACCAAAGCCTTACTAAAAAAAAAAAAAATCTGAACTACCCCTATTAGCAAAGAAATCATAGGTAGCAAAACAAGGGACCAGTAGTAGGGGAGATCAATGAAACTACTCTTGAGTCCAAAAATGTATGCATCTAACTTGTGGACTGACTCATTGGCTTGATCATCAATGAAGGCTCTTGGAGAGTACTGAAGTTAGGGGAAAACCTCATGGAACCCTTGCATACCAAATTACAAGGGCTTCTCGAGAGGAGTCAAGACGTCTTTGCATGGACTTCCGAAGATCTCCAAGGTATTGACCCCTTGGTTATTCAACACGAGCTCTTAGTTGTAGAAAATCATAAACTAATTAAGCAAAAGAAAAGGCATTTCATCCTTGAGCACCAAAAAGCTATTGCTACAAAGGTGAGTAAACTTCTTAATATATGATTTATAAGGGAAGTTCACTCTCCTAAGTAGTTGGTAAATATGGTGATGGTAAAGAAATCCAATTGAAAGTGGAGAATGAATATTGACTTCAACAACCGGAATAAAGCTTGCCCAAAGGACAACTACCCTGAACCAAAGATCGACCAACTCATTGACTCTACCTTAGATCATCAACTCCTAAGCTTTTTGGATGTGTTCTTAGGCTACCATCAAATCCAGATGCATCCTAAAGATGATAAGAAAATACCCTTCATCACAAATCAAGGTATCTTCTATTTCATTGCAATGCCTTTCAAATTAAAAAATGTTAGGGTAACATACCAAAGAATGGTAAATAAAGTTTTTGAACCTAAGCTTGGGAGGAATGTGGAGGCATACGTCAATGATATGCTCATCAAAACTCTCCATGTTGATGAGCATGTGAAAGATCTAGAAGGGACTTTTGATACACTTCAAAATTTTAGAATGAAGTTGAATTTAGATAAGTGTGCCTTTAGAGTAGCCTCACAAAAGTTCTTTGGCTACCTCATTTCAGAGTGAGGAATAGAAGCCAACCCTAAAAAAGATTCCAGAAATTATGGGAATGAAACCTCCGAGCTCCACCAAAGAAGTGCAGAGGCTCATGGGTTACTTGGTTGTGCTCAATCACTTTCTCGCTAGATCTAAAGAGAAGTGCCTTCCCTTTTTTAAGGCACTGAAATAAAACCCTAGGCTTGAATAGACACAGGAATGTGACTGAGCATTCAAAGACCTCAAAAGGCACCTAGCTAAACCATCTTCATTAGTAAGACCCAAACTAAATGAAGTACTCTTTCTCTACATAGCTGCTTTAGACTAAGCAGTCAGTTCAGTATTAATAAGTGACCAAAGTAGAAAGTAGAATCCCATATACCACATGATTCATGCTCATGGGAGCAGAGGTTCAGTACTATCCAATAAAAAAGTTAGTGTACACTATGGTGCTAGCAACTTGAAAGCTCTGCCATTACTTTCAAGTACATCCAGTCATATTATTGACCAATCTTCTACTTCGACAAATATTGCAAAAATCAAAGATCTTGGCAAGATTTCTCAAGTGGTCAATCTCGTTAAGTCAATTAGACATGACTTTTAAGGCTCAAAAGACTATCAAAGCCCAAGCTTTAGCAGACTTTTTAGTGGAAACTACCTTATACCCCATAGGATCAAAATCTAAACCATGGGAGGTTTGAGTAGATGAGTCATCTTGTGAGATAGACTGTAGGGTTGGCATTATCCTTTAGAGTTCAAATGGAAGAGTGGCTGACTATTCAGCTTGGTTTGAGTTTGAAGCCTCAAATAACATTGCGAAGTATAAGGCATTTATCCTCTGATTATGTGTAGCATTAGTAGTTAGTGCCAAGAAATTGAAGTTACTTAGCAACTCCCAGCTTGTGTTCTTGTAGGTCACTAGAGAGTACAAGGCAAAAGATATGACCCTAGCCCAGTACCTAGTCGAGGCACAAAAGCTTATGGCAAAAATAGACTGGTTGAAAGTCTATTGGGTACCCAGAGAGAGCAATGTAGAGGTAGATGCTCTAGCTTGGATAGCTTCCCCTTCTTCAAATGTAGTATCTAGGCAATTCTTAGTGGAGAGTCTTCAGCAGCCCAACTATTCAGAGGCCACTAAAGTAAATATGGTGGATGAGGGGCCCAACTGGATGAAACCCACTATCTCCTACCTCAAAGATGGATAACTTCTAGAGGACCCAAAAGGGGACCGGAGAATTAGAAAGCTAGCCTTGAAGTTCATCTTGCTATAGTGGGTCTTGTATAAAAGATATCTTACATAGCCTCTTCTCCATTGCTTAGGACTCGAGGAAGCTGATTATGCCCTTCGAGAGGTCCATAGTAGAGGACAGACCCAAACACACAAGCTCCTTAGATAGGGGTAATGCTAGCTTAACATGACTTCTGAGGCATCTGTGTTTATTTCAAAGTGCAAATAATACCAAAGACATACCTCATTGTATCATAGCCTAGCAATTTAGCTCCAACAGACTCAAGCTACATGGCCTTTTAACTAATGAGGGATGGACATCTTAGGTCCATTTGCGATGGCATTGGGACAAAGAAAATTCATAGTGGCCGCCATCAACTACTTTAGTAAATAGGTGAAAGCTGAACCCTTAGCCATGATTACTAAGAGGAGGATTCAAAATTTCCTATGGCAAAGCATAATCTGTATGTTCAAGCTACCTCGTGTACTAGTTACTAATAATAAAAAGTAGTTTAACAACTCAAGATTCAAAAGTACTATAGCAGCTTTCACATAGAATAAAGATTCACTTTAGTAGCACACCCCCAATCTAATGGCTTGGCTAAGGCAACCAATCGAATCCTACTTTTAGGCATAAAGAAATGTCTTGAAAAAGCCAAAGGTTATTGGGTCGAGGAATTACCACATATCCTATGGTCTTACTGAACCATACCTTAGACAACCACCAAGACATCACCATTTATGCTTGCTTATGGGGTTAAAGCTATCATTCCAGTGAAAATTGGTCTTAGTTCACCTCAAGTTAAGACCTATGGCTCCGAGGCAAATGAGGCAAATTTTCAAGCCAAGAAAGACCTCATCTTGGAGGTTCAGGAGAAGGCTTGCACTATAGTTGATGAGTACTAGTGGTGAGTGGCCTAATACTATGATGCATGAGTGCATAGCCAAGGACTATAACTGGGTGACTAGATATTTTGATGAGCTGAACCCATTAATCGAGTTTTATGAGAACTATATCCAAATTAGGTAGGTCCACTCAAAATTTCCAAGGTTATTGGACTAGGGACATTCATGATTAAACACCCTAATAGTAAGGAACTTCCTAGAACATGGTATCTAGATGACCTCAGAAGGTTTTATCTATAGTTTATCTTTAAAATAAATTATATCTCTATTATCTACTTAGGTATTGGCAAGTTATCACTAGGAAACCACCAAAAGACCTTGGTTCACTCGGGACACAAGACCTTGACTCACCAAGGGCATAAAACCTCAGCATTGTGCAAGCATAAAGACCTTACTTCACTTGGGGCATAAGACATCAGTATTATGCTAGACATAAAGACCTCAATTCACTTAGGGTATAAGAGCTTGACATCATGTCAAGTATAAAGACCACGGTTCACCTGGGGCATAAGGCCTCAGTATTATGTTAGGCATAAAGACCTTAGTTCACCTCAGGCATAGGACCTCAGCATCACACTAGACATAATGACCTCAGTTCACCCGAGGCATAAGACCTAGGCATTACTCAGGTATAAAGATCTCAATTCATACGAGGCATAAGACTTTGGCATTACACCAGGCATAAAGACATTAGTTCACCAAGAGCATACAACCTTGGCATTGCATCGGACATAAAGATCTTGGTTCACTTGGGGGGCATTACGCTAGGCATAAATACCTCGGTCACCCGTGGTATAAGACCTTGACATTATGCTAAGCATAAGGATCTCGGTTCACCTATGCCAAAAAACCTTGGCATTACGCTAAGCATAAAGACCTCGATTTGTTTGAGGCATAAAAACTCAATTCACCTTAGGCACAAGACCTCAGCATTACAGTAGGCATAAAGACCTCAATTTACCCAGGATGTAAGACCTCAATTCACTCTAGGCATAAGACCTCGACATTACACGGGCACAAGGACTTAGTTCTACTCCAAGGAAAAGATTTCAACCATCAGCCTGTCATGAAAGCTCAAAACTTAGCCAAGATAGAAAGCTCTTTGTACAAAGATTTCACCTCAAGTCATACTCTAGAGAAAGGACAAGAACCATTCATATCAAGATGAAGTACCTTCACTTGAGACAACTTCAAAGCTAGATGGCTGCAGTAATGAACTATGACTTGTTGCATGAAAAGTTGTCTTCATCAGGATAGAAAAACATATTTAAGGCCGAAAGACCAGCAAGCAAGCTTGGCAATGTCACATGGGAGAAAAGACACAAGAAAGAATTGCAAAGAAAAAGGTGTAGAAGAAGAAGTGAGATCACTCAGAAGAAGACAAAGGCTGGCCGGGGGGGGGGCTAGCTTCACCATGCTCCATGGCTTCCTCTTTCTAAACGATCTCCTTATACTCTTTCTTGAGGTGGCAAATATTCAAGTCATCGTAGAGCTCCACTAAGAGATTATTGGGCTCAAAGTCAAGATCACAATGAGTTAACTGTACCATGTCCTTGTAGCTTAGATAGCCCTTGGAGAAGGCATTAGCAAAAATGAGGCCCTATCCCAAAGATACTCATCATTAGCCTTGAACTTAAGGATAGCCTGCATCTTGACCAATCTCAAGCCATTGTGTATTCTAGGCTCCAGTGGAATGTAGCCACTGTCCCATCCTTAGCTTGGACTAACTCAGCCTTCTTCTTATCCTTAAGTTCTTTTAACCTTGTCAAGACTAGCTCTCATTCCATTTGAAGGAGATTTCTCTCCTCCTCTGCCTCCTTTAACATCTTGACCTTGAGCTAGAGTGGCTCGAGCTAAGAATAGAGGAAGTTCACATCTTCCTTGGCCTTACTAGCCTTATTCTTCTCAGAGGCCCTTTGCCTCTGAGCACTATAATAGTGGCAACTTGCATAATGAAAAAATTGTAATTCCTATAACTAAAACAAAAGGTCAGTAAGAAAGAAGAAAAAGAGGCAATATTGACAAAAGAAAATTCAAAGGACTTACATCACTGTAAGTTGGGTCCCCTTCATGAAGACCTGATCTACGGGAAGTTTCTCAATATGGGGACACCCACTATCCCCAAAGTCTCTAACAAAGTACTCCTCGACATTTGTCTCCTCGTTTAAAGAGCTCTCATGATGAGAAAAAGGCTTCACCCACACTTTGGTCGAAGGGAGAGGAGATGTAGGTGCAAAAGTCATAACCAATTTCTTCCCTTGGTTGGTGGACTTCATAGCAGAGGAGCTCAGTGCTCTAGTGGCCCCTCTCATGGTTTCGATTTGGAAGGATGAGGTATTACTTGCCTCTTTTTTTTATGACCCTAGATGGACTCTTGAGTAGGAGCATTACCTTTTACTCTGGTAAGCCTCTTCCAAGATGACAAGACAAGGGACATCTGAGAAGCACCTACATGCTCCCTTAGAAACTCATTCAAAAATGAGATCTGGTTCAATCTAGTACAAAACCAAACTCATGATCAGATTGAGGAGAAAGCAACTAGAGAATCAAGAGCATAGAAGTCTAACATGCATACCAACTTTTGAAGCCACGGACAAGTCATGCTCTAATAGAAAAGCCTCATCAAACCATATGGAGATAGACCTAAAATTCTCAAACTCATCTATCTAAGAGATTAAGAGCTAGTGAACCTCGGAGAAAATCTCTAGGTTAGCTAAGTGGAAGGAAGGATTGCACCACCCACAAGAAATACCTAGATCAACCCTAGTGAAAATCCTAAGAGATGGTCCTTTTAGGAGCGGATGGAGTTAGGGTTTGAGGCAAACAACCTAGACCACTTCTTGGGAGAAAAATACCACCCACTCTTAGTGTTCAAACCCTGAAAACATTTGAAGACATCCTTAAATATTTCTATAGTTAGGGCAAAACCTTTGCATCAGGCTAGGGTTCAGAAGATGGTAATAAATTTCATAGCATTAGGTACAATATGGTCAAGGGCAAGGTCCCAGTCTCCTAGGACATTTCTGGTGAAGCTATCAATATAGTACCTAAAGCCACTCTCAGACATCTTCTAGAAGGTACTAAACTTGAACCCAAACTCCTCTTTCAATTTTTTTATCTCCTCAGAACCCCACAGGTCCAACTCGTTCTAGTCTAGAAAGCTGAATATACTGACTATGCTCTCGAGGTATTTCTTCCAGAGAGTAGATTTGGAAATTCAAACTCTCACCTCAGGGATATCTAATAAAGAACAAAGTCAGGCGCTGCTCTCCTAAGCCAAACAAGGTACTCCAATCCAAAAGCAAAAGGCCATAATGTCTGAATAGAGTCAAAAAATGACACTTACTCTATGGCAATTCCTCGATGGGACTTGGAGCCACCGACACAGGAACAACTGATAGTTGGGAACCAATCCCCATAGGAGAACATGGGATAGCAGGAGGAGTAGGACCCCTAGAGGACACAACCATGGTGGAAGGTGCAAAGCTTAACTCGCCAATAGTAGAAGCCTTGGTGGAGGATGTTGTTGTCTTCGAGATGATTGGAGTCACATTCACCTTGGAAGATGGAATTGTAGTCATAGGGATTGACAAAGTGGCAAGTCCTTTATCAGATGACCCCTTTCAAGAGGAGGAAGGATAGGAAGAGGATGCCACTTCAAAAATATTTATCAAATGAAGAAAGAAAGGAAGCAGGAGTGAAAAAGGCTACAAGACACAAAGATTGCCAAAAATGGATGAAAAGGAATAAATGATCCCTTAAGTAGCCTTCCCCAAATCATTAGATTGTTGCTACGTATAATGAGGAAGCCTAAAATGTGAGAGCCAGAGGTCATTGTGTCAATCATGAGGGACACGTATCCACATCAGGGACCATGTTGATATCTAAACAGATGCCTCTAGACTGTTACCTTGGAATAAAGTGAGCCCTAATAATTTCACATAATTAAACAGGGTGGTAGCACATCTCCTGAAGGGCCATGTTCATTGGCAACTTACACCTAGCACATATCATTGGTCACCTCATGAGGAGTCATGATGGCTAGCACCTATCAAACCAATGAAAGTAGTGGACTCAAACCATGAAAATTCAAAATAATGTGTGTGAAGACTCAGTTTGGATCAATACATCAAAGTGAAGAGTAGGAGAGTAACTACACTTATTGAGCCCTCTGGACTCAATGCCTAGAGTTAGGAGATACTGATAATACACCAAGCTAAAATCAATTGAACCAAAAGTGAATGGAGACCTGACATGAGGATTAATCCTTATATCGAGGTAACTGAGGTACACACTTGGAAGCCGACATCCAAGGTAATACCACCATGGTTAAATTGGCTCAATGGAATAAGTGATGAATGCCTTGTAAGTATATATCTCGAGACTTATAGGAAAATATAATGAGTTTAGTCCATATCTGGATATGGCAAGGTATCTAAGGAAACTAGAGAACAAGGATCCTAGAAAGATCCTTAACATAAAATTCAAGAATGATATCAACCAAATAAGGAGAGTATAGTATAATCAAGACTAAAATCACAACACTCCCAGATCCATTGAAAGATCTCTTTAACTTATAAAATAGAGGGAAACTCATGAAGGTAAGGAATCTCAATTTCTCTTTGCCTTTATCTCTCTCTCTCTCTCCAATACTTTTCTAAAGAGAATTGATGGGACTTTTTCTAACTTGAATGTCAGAGTGATCATCATTGAAGAGCTTCCAATAGTGCTTCTTATAATTTGTGTTTCCTCTTGTGGATTTGTGGAAGAGTAACCTAGCAAATTTGATATTGAGTAACCTTCTGAACTAGAACCAGTGTCTAAATTGGGCTTTGTTAACATTAGTAAATATGTTATCTAAATATTATTACACATTTTTATCAACATTTATAAGTGTTCATGAAACTTCATCGACACTTACAAGTGTCCATAAAATTTATTTTTTTAAAAAATATTAGGACATCCATATACTAACACTTACAACTATCAATAAAAGCAAATAGTTTTTTTAAAAAAATAATGCTAAAACTGATTCTAGCACAACAAATTCAGTTTATCCATTACATAAGCTTCAATCCTAACTACAAATGCTTATATTTTTACATAACAAATTTTTTACATCTAGTCCTATTTCTTGAGAAAGATCAAGCAAAAATGAGCAAATCAACATGTGTGATTTTTTCTAAGATTTTCTTTTGGCCCTATGTATATTTACTCTAAAATTTGTGTCAAATTAAATCAATAACACATTTATTATTTTTAGGTACTTTTATTGAATGGTCAAAAAAATCATTAATTGAGAGTTTAGCATCAAATGCATCATCAATTCAAGCAATTTTATCATCATCTATGGTAAGATTATATGTTTTGATTAAAAATAAAGAAATAATACTACTGTGCTAGATAATGGTGCAATATACATAAAACATAAAAAATAAAAAAGTGTTCATTTCACATATTTCATGAAGTAATCATCAAGACATAAGTCATTCAAAAAGTTCAAAGTGCTAACATAGATTTGAAGTTATATATTGGTAATAGTCATGTATAAGAAATCACATATATTCTCTTTCCTAATGTTCTATTGGAAACTCAAATGATTCATTGGGAAAAGGCATGCAAGAAAAGTATAATATAGCACCTATAGTTTCTAGACAAACAATGAAAAGCATAGTAGGAAACAAATAAATTGAAAAAAACCATTGGATTGATCTTAGTCAATTCTATCCAATCATTCAAATTTAGATGAAATTATGTTTCATTGATGAAAATTTTGTGAAAGCCAAAACCAGTGCCTACATAAGGTGATAGAAAGGGAGATACATCTAAGAAATAATAACATAATATTCTTAGAAGACCCATAATGAGGCTTTCTAGAGCTTTGCAAGAACTTCTTATTCATCAACTGCGACAACATTTGATTAGTAATTTCATATATAATAAACAAACTGACTTAGTGTATACACATAATTATAATTTATGGTAGATACCAAAAAGTCAGACTAAAATCAAGATGATTAGCCTTGTTATGCAATATACTTCAATTATATTTATTTTCTATTAAGAGCATGATAATATTTTTATAATTTAAATTATCTTTTTAGAAATAAAATTTTGAAGCATGACATATGCCTAGCCAACAAAGTATACACATCTTTTTCTATGGCAACTTGCACTTCTAATGGTTTACAAGGCAAAAATAATTAGCATCCAACTAGAGTATCATAATTTTATTGTGGTTATCAATTACAACAAAGTAAATTTACTTACAAATGAGATGGGTAACATCCTCTCAAATAAATTTTCAAGAAGAATTAATTCTTGGTGAACAAATGAAGAAAAAGGACCTTTTGTTTTAAGCATAATAACATTTTAATTCACTTCAATTCAGAGTGAATGGATTTAGTGCTCATGTCAATCTACATTTCTTTCTTTACTTATAATAATGTCCATTACAAATAAATAGAACAATGAACTTTAAAAATTATCTGAGAAAAGTAATTTCTTTTACTAACAAATTATCTTCATAGAAGACGTAGTAAAATTAAGTAGAATATCCAATCATGCTATTGCATCATATGAATGATACTCCATTGTGTTTGTGTCTAATTTGAGTGAATATGAAGAATACTAGAATCAATTTTGAGTAAATATGATATTGTTTTCTATTTTTATATCACTATTCATATTTATATTTTCCAATTGAAATGAAATATTGAAGCAAGATAAATGATTGTTAAATATATTTATCTTAAGAGTTATTTCCATAAATATTTACAACAGGATAAAGTTCTAAGGACAAGAAAAATTGATCAAATTGGTTCTTTCTTGTACCTAACAGAATCTCCTTTAGTTATGCTTTATGTTTTATTTCTTCATCTTTCTTTCAGATTTTTCTCTTTAAAAGAATTTGTCTTTTAAGATATAAATTCTGAAAGTTAGAGAAGGAGATATATACAAAAGAATAGAAGACATAATGAAATAAAAACCACAACAAAACAGATCCAAGTCCCATTTGGTTCATTACTAACAAATGTGATTATGATTTGTAATAGTATTTTTATTTTATTTTGATTCAAAAATGTTGCTAATTAGTTGTGACTAAGTTGTGATGATCTCAAACTAAATGTGCCTTTAAATGGTAAATAGAGTTCTCAACAAGCTTGAAGAAAATAAAATGAATCTGAAAATAAGAATAATTATGTGCGCTCAAATCAGAAAATAAGGCAAATCAAATTACATGGTACCAATCTCATAATTACCTTATTTTGAACTGAATAAGTCATGGGTATTGGGAAAACCTGAGGGCACTAAGTATTTCATTTGCACAATTGTGGGCAAGAGAAATAAAAGTAGCTTGTTCATTGATGCAAAACATCAGACCACATATCATACTGAGGAACTTAATCACAATGCATACCATTGATGGGCTGAGATTTACAATAATTTATGTTTTTAATTTCCGCTAAGAAGACTTTCATGTACTTTCTAAACAAGTACTACATTTTGATAAACAAAATAACTTATAGAACACAAATTGATAAGTTAGTGCATTATTTTTCATGCAGTTAAGAATTTTTTCATTAACTAATAAAAGGATGAATTTGGGTCAGCAAATAAGCTTACATCAACACTCCAAATTATTTTCTAGTGACCTAGTTTTACAAGCATTACTATTATCATACTGTGGACAAACTACTAACCAAAATAATTTACATCAGTCATCATAATTAACAGCATCTCATTGCATAAAAAACAACTAAAAGGATTAAAACCAACAACCTGTTAAGTGGATGATTCATTCTTAGCACATTCAACTTTATCCATAGACATGTTTTCAACCATCTCTAAATCCATCTCTCATTATTCTTGAGGCCTGCACAAATATGTAACATGTTGCTATGTTATTACATTTCTAAGAGGATCATAAATTGCCAATCCTAGCTTGTAGCCAAATAGCTAGTGTGTGCACACAGCTATATGATATAGCTTCCCGTGGCTTGGCCTAATTATAGCACACCCTGTTGTTTCACTCTTTCCAGATCCACCAACAAATTGCTGACATTATCAAATATGCTGAGGCCATAATATTTTCGTTTAGTGTCTATCTCCAACTTCCTAATGTAGATTTCATATTAGTAGGACCACATTATATGTGTAATTCTCCCAACATCCTTTTCCGCACCTATCTAGTACATTGGAAGAGCAGGTGGCTATTTTTTTCCTATTTCTCATTGCATAGTGGACAAAGGTGCGGAACGTAGTGCTACTTCCTCTTCTAGGGGTTTTCAATTCTCAAGTTTCTATTTTTAAAAACCAACCCAGAGATATTTTTTACCCTTATAGGGCACCTTCTTTTCCAAATCACCATAGGGAATTTTGTGTAGATACCACCAGTCATTAACATCATTCGAAGGATTTGGTCGAGAATAAGCCATTGATGTTCTGTCATATCTCTCCTTTTTTTTTTCTCATGCACAACTTTAAGCAATTGGAGGGCTTGTTCTCTTGCCATCTCAGATCTCCTCAGCAAAAGTTTTTATTTCCCTTCTTAACATTGTTGTGCTTGCTCTCCAATAGTCGTCTTCTAGTTCCTAGCTACATTGCTAGCATAATAGAAAGCCTCTGTGGAAGTCAGACCATCAATCAATCTGTCTTGCCAAACTAGGGTTGTCTCCTGTCCCTACAATCACTTCCAAACCTAACATAAAGGTAGGCTTAGTGTATAAGACTCTTCTCCAAAAGTGAGCATTTGTGGAGGTTTCTTTGCGGCTTACAATATCCTTCCCTTGTGTTTTGTAATACTTCATAGATATCACATTGGCCTAAGGTGCTTCAGATTCTCAAGTCATTTTCCACCACCACTTTCCAACCAAAGACATGTTGAATTCTTTTGCTAGGGAAGTAAAACCCTCTAACAATTTCCTATAGAAACTTAGGAAGAAATAATCTTGTAAAAGAAGGGTAGCCAAAATATTTTAGGGCGCTCTAAAATTTGACCTCCAACTACTAGAATGTAGAAGGCCGAATGAGGCCAACAAAATAGACCATCCAAATTAGTATCCTTACCATAGGATCTTGGGAAATATCATTAAAGATACTGTGTGTTCAAGGTTTGGATTGAAAGACAATACAGAGAGGGCAAGCCAACTCTCTCTAAGTCAGCCTTGTTTGAAATACCCACCGAATCCGTCAATCATATTACTATGTTCAAGACACATAAACCACTTGTCAGACTCCTTCTCGAAGAAGAAATGCAATGTACATCTAAATAAGAGTACTATAGGAGATCTATATCTCTAAAAGGTTAAATAAACTAATAAAGAAGATGGCTAAAAACATTGAAAATCCTGGAATGGTGATAAGGAAAGCTTCATTAGAATAAGCTTCTCCACCTGATCAAAACATCAACAAGAAAAAGAGCAGAAATAAGAAAATAAAGTTGATTCAACCAGAGGAGTACATGATCAAGAAATCGGCCAATCAAGAGTACATTGATGCCATGGAAGAATATATCCAAGGAGAAAGAAGTCAAGTGATTGTTGAGGAGTTTCTCCCTGATAAAATTCAAAGCTTTGCTTGAAAGCCCTTACACTGAGAGTCGGGAAGAGGAAACTCCAGTGGTAAAGTCGCTACCATTATTACTATTTGATGGTCATAGTTGAACTAATCATTGGGGTCATCTCATAACTTTGATGATGATGAAATTCAAAGCATAGGGAAAGAAGAAGCAAATGAATTCATTGAGTGAATCATTGATGAAATGAAGATTCCCATGGGTCTCCTAATAGGTTGTCACCAAGACAATTATATTAAAGAGTGGTTTACCCACAAATTTGATTATGGCATAATTAAACTACAAATATATACCACAAAAGATATGGCCATAACTAAAATAAAATATGTCATAGGACAAATGCAAGTGTTGAATGAATACATGCAAGCTATGGTGGTCCACATGGAAAGCATGCCAAGTATGACTATTATGCTTTTTGAAGAAATTGAGAAGATGGAAAAGATGGCAACTGAAAAGGCAAAAACACACAAAAAACCTTACATGATTGGTAGAAAATCACCTACCAACTCTCTTTAAAACCAAGATAATCATCCATGCCATTTACCCCAAAAATGGGTTAAGAAAGATCAACACTCTCAAGGGTGATCACCTGAGTCTGTTACTTCCTGTCACATGGTGAATCACACAGTTAGGATAGACACTAATAATTAGTTATCCTAATCACCATCAAGCAACATAATGGCAAATGATCAACCTATTAGGCTTGGTGAAGTCCCAGTCCTAGAACTTGTGGAAGGGTGCTCTCTACCAACTCTAGATGAATTACACATCCATGAAATAGACAATGAATATAACTTTATGCTCGACTCAAAATTACTTTATGGCCACTTCAAAAGGTTCTACACTAGTAAGCACCAAAAGAAGGATAAGGCATTTTAGGAAAGGATTAAACATGCTAATGCTAGAGCTCATTCAACTTTTGCATCGAACAAATCCAAATATTAGCAAAAAAATGCTCTAAATGCAAAATCCTGAAGAAAGTCATGCTAGCTAATGAAATAGAAGGGTTTATCAAAAGAGTCTCTAATGATCTCTCTACAAAAATGCCCCATGTGCCGAATTTTGATGTTGAGTGTGATAATTATCAGCCAATTACATCCTGTAAGGACATCTAGAGAACTACTAATCAGGGAAAAGGATCTAC
This sequence comes from Trichopus zeylanicus subsp. travancoricus, assembly GCA_005019695.1. Taxonomy (NCBI): domain Eukaryota; kingdom Viridiplantae; phylum Streptophyta; class Magnoliopsida; order Dioscoreales; family Dioscoreaceae; genus Trichopus; species Trichopus zeylanicus. The sequence continues at coordinate 508,292 of RXID01021777.1, read as the reverse complement.
TACCTCCTATTACATGATTAGCCTTGGTAGTGATTTTAAAAAAGAGCCTTGTTAGTCTTAGGATGCTAGAGTTTAACTAAGAAATGCAAACCAAGTACAACTCAGAGGGGGAAAATGTTGGTCCAAAGACAAGCTCCAATACCTAGAGATAAGAATATCTCCAATGACAAGGACAAAAAAAAGAAAATTCAGATAAATGAGGACATCAAGCCTTTATAAGCTGAATCTGTACCAAAGAAGCTGAATACAACATAATAGATCATCTCAAAAAAATCCCTGCCATGCTAAGTATATTTGATGTGCTAATGATATCACAAGAACTTAGAGATAAATTAGTATACATCTTGCAAAACCTAACTAATTATCAAGCATACTTTATTGAAGAGAAAATAAAAAATTCTATATATGCAACTTAGACTCCCATCATTACCTTCACAAATGATGACCTCCTCCAGGAATAATAGACCATAATAGGTTATTATATGTTACAAGAAGTAGTAATGGGACCAAAATCAATTGCTCCCTCATTATCCTATGCTTCTCGGTCAATTTAATGGCTGCCCATACTCTAAGAGCTCTAACTTTAAATATATATCACCTTTCATCCAAAATTATAACCATCTAAGGGTTTAATTAGAATCACCAAAGAGTTTTGGAAGCCAAAACCATACCTTTGAAAGTAGGTGAATTAATAATTGATGCTAAGTCTATATGATTAATACTAACATGCCATACAAAGCATTATTAGGGAGGGCATGGTTACATGAGAACAAAGTGGTGCCATCAACCCTAAATCAATGTCCAAGTACTTCGAAGATGGTAAGAAATATTGATACAATGGAGATGCATGTCCTATTGATGTTCATGAGATACATGGTGATGAAGTAAAATATTATCAAAGATCCCATGTTGATAAAGGGTTTACTTCCATCAGTTAAGTAAAAAAGAAGATTGCTAACTGATCTTTATCCCTTCTCATCTAGAGAGTAATAGAGATTCTTTAGATGAAGAAACCTCACAATTCCACCTAGGTAGCTATTCTTTTGATGAAAATGACAATGGAGGTTGAACAAAAAGTATTCTCCTTTTTATAAATGTTCCAGAAGGCTTACTTAAGCCATTAGATGAGCTATACACCAATGTTATGGAGAATTAACAACCATCTATATTGTCGCATGACATAAGAGAGGAAAGAAGATATTATTTTACAAGACTATTCCATATATCCCAAGCATACATGAAATCCTAAAAATTGAGGATCCAAAAGATGATAGTGACATCTACTAGTGGTTATACATAGATACTTCATAGACAACCTTCATCAAGTAATTAAGAAATCCACCTATAAACTCCAACAAACAAAGGAAGAAGGCCATTTCTCTAAGAACCTATGAGATCCACCTCAAGGGCGCACTTATATTCCTAGAAGGAAAAACAAGAATTCTAAAGGGCTAGGCTACATCACTCTAAGTATCTATGCATATCTTATAGTTACCATTGGACCACTGCCCGATAATAAGGCTAATCAAACATTCTTGATGCCTTCTAACACACAAATTGTGTGCATCGAGCCAACCATGATTCTCCAAACACCACAAGAAGGTGAAGTCCTCAGCAAAACTTTATCAAAACCTAAAGACAGGGGACATGATGTAGCAAAATGCTCTTAAAATTAAAAGAATAACCTTTTCCAAGTCCTATTCAACATGATGAACCACTTGGTGAAGACATGATTCTCAAACTAAAAGAAGCTCCACAAGAACTCGAAGATGGGAGGCAAGCCACAATTGATGAACTAATGGAAATCAACCTCAATTCAAAGGAAGACCCTAGGCCAATCTTTATCAACACACAAATCTTAAAGGAAAACCAAGCCCAACTCAATGCAGTCCTCAAAGAATATAGTAACTACTTTGCATGGAGCTACAAGGAGATGCTTGGACTAGATCCTGAAATAGCAGTCCACAAGCTGCTATCAATCCCAAATTGTCAGCTATCAAATAAGCACCTAGAAAGATGAAACTTGACCTAGAATAAAAGGTGATAGATGAAACAAAGAAAATGACTGAAGCATGTTCCATTAGGGAAGAGAAATACCCATATTGTGTAGGAAGTGTTGTGCTAGCCAAGAAGAAGAATGGCCAAATCTGTATTTGTGTGGACTATAGAAACTTGAATAAAGCATGTCCACAAGATGATTTTCCATTGCCAATAATGGAAATTATGATTGATAATATGGCCAATTTTGAATTATTCTCCTTTATGGATAGTTTTTCAGGGTACAACCAAATTGGGATGGATCCTAATAATGAAAAGCATATGCCTTTCAAATTTCAATTGGCATTTGCTACTATAAAGTGATGCCCTTTGGGCTCAAGAATGTAGGTGCTACTAATCAAAGAGCCATGATTCGAATTTTCATTGACCTCATATACTAGTTGATGGAAATCTATGTGGATGTCAAAACCAAGTTCAAAAATAAGCACATCCAAGACTTAAGAGTGGCTTTTGACTGTCTTAAAAAAATATAATCTGAAGATGAATCCTATGAAATATGCCTTATGGTATCATCTGGAAAATTCCTCATCTTTATTTTCAAACACCGAGGGATTAAAATTGATCCATCTAAAATCAAAGCTATCTTGGATATGTGATTGCCCAACAACTTGAAACATTTGAAATCATTCCAAGCTTGACTCACATACATAAGGAGATTCATTTCAAACCTCTTCAGAGAATACAAACCCTTTTCCAAAATGATGAAGAAGGATGCTCTATTCATTTGGGATCAAGAATGCCAATAAGTCTTTGAAAAGATTAAGCAATATCTCTTAAAGCCACCAGTTTTAGTAGCACTACATGACTGTAATGGAAGGATCTCTAGGTGAACTTCTCACACATAATAATGATGAAGGAAAATAAAATATGCTCTACTATTTGAATACAATTCTAGTGGGGGCAGAGAATAACTATTCTCCCATTAAGAAGCATTATCAAGTGCTCATATTTATAGTCAAGAAGCTCAAATATTATCTATTCTTTCATTAAGTCATTTTAATATCAAAAGTTGACCCTATAAAATACTTGATGACCAGGCCTATATTCACTAAAAGGCTAGCAAAATGAGCCTTAATCCTCATGGAGTACAATATCAAGTTTGATCCTCAAAAGGTAATTAAAGGGCAAGCCATTATAGATTTTCTTGTAGTTCACCCAGTGCCAGATGACTATCCACTGAATTGCAAACTCCCTAATGAAGAAATTCTTTTTATCGAAGAAGAAAAATAGTATAGGAAGTTATACTTTGATGGGGCATCATCCATCAGAGTAGGAATCAGGCTAGAGCTTTCACAAATTAAAGCAGACATCAGATTCATGTTTAGCACTCCAAATAGGGGATATTTTACGATACTTCTACTCCTTCTCAAAATCATACATAAACAATGAAGCTAAATATGAGGCATTAACTGTAGAATTAGAAATAACCCTCAATATGGGGATATTACATTTATATATTTTTGGTGACTCACCGTTGGTTATCAGTCAAGTGGGATGTGAATATAAAATCCATAAATTTGAGCAATTGAAATACCATGAAAAATCTCAAGAACTCAAGGGGAAAATCCTACATGCTCAAATAATTAAGGTTCCATGGTCCATTAATGCGGAAGTTGATTCTTTAGCTAAGTTAGCCAAGGCATTGGCTAGCCTTGATCAAGAAAAAATTTTAATCATGGTCTATAGCAAATAACTAATAAGCTCAGTCTTCATTATTAAGTACGAGAAGACAGAATCTAAAGTGATAGAGGAAGTCATAGATTGTAGAATACCATTCACCGACTACCTTAAAAATGGAAAACTCCTTGAGAATAAATCAACCTGAATGCAACTCAAGAAGGGGGTCTCATGCTTTCTGCTCATCAACAACATCCTTTATAGGAGGCCTTTTAATTAACTACTTATATGTTGTCTTTTGGATGAGGAGGCAAGAGAAGTCATGTACAAGGTACATTTTGGGATTTGCAAGGCCCAATAATTAGGCTCAAAGATGATGATGAAAATGAAGTATATGGGTTACTATTGGCCCATGATGGTGAGAGATTGCATCGAATACACACAAAAATATTACCTATAACAAATTCACAATGGCCTTATTCATTAACACCTAAATCTCCTACATCTAATGGTATCCTCATGGCCATTTGAGATATGAGGAATGGATATAATTGGCCTAATTTAGCCATCTTCAGAGGTCACTACTTTATATTAGTAGCCATTGATTATTTCTCTTAATTGGCAAAGGCAATCCTACCTAAAGAAGTAAGAGCGGATACTATCATCCATTTCTTTTGGGGGAATATCTTGTACTGATCAATGTTCCTTAACCAATTATTTCGAACAAGAGATCATCCTTCAAAAGCTTCAAGGTAGGATGATTTGCACATCAACATAAGATATATTGAAAATATTCATTAATATATAATGCAAGGTTGAATGGCCTCACTGAGGCATTTAACAAGACTCTCTCCAAAATGTTGAAGAAAGTCATCACAAGAAATAAAAGAGATGGCATAAAAAACTTTCCAAGGCATTATAGGCTTATCACACCACATATTGGATCCTTGCTCAATCAACACCGTATGCATTAGTGTTTGGGACCGAGGCAGTCCTGTCATTGGAGGTACAAATTTCCTCTCTAAGGATTACTTTGTAAGAGAAAATTATAAAAGATGATAATATTTATCTTCGCCTATATGAGCTAGACTCCTTGGATGAAATAAGACTCATTGCTCAATAAAAGCTTGAAATATATCGAACACAAATGTATAGGGCTTATAACAAGACAATCCAATTTAGATTTTATAGAAGGGAGAAACAGTCTTGGTCTTGAGAAGATCCATAATCCTAAACTAAAGCAAGAAAGTCAAATTTGATCCTAATTGAGAAGACCCTTCTATCATTGAAAGAATATTTAAAGGGGGATCCTACCAATTAATTGATGATAAAGGTGAAAGACCTATGCCACCAATTAATATCTGATTCCTAAAGAGGTATTATCCATGAGCCTCTGGTGACAACAATAACAAAATAAAAGTGTGTTTTATCTATACTAGAATGCCTAACTTTCTCAAAAAGAATGCCTAGTCAAACATACAGTCCATTTTTCTTGAAGCAAAACATGGACATAAAACCCCATTGAAAAATCAAAGTCTTTCTTGTGTGCTGATTAAACCTGCATCTGCATGGTGAATTAAGCCCCTTTTCAAGTGGCAAAATCAAGTCCACTTTCATATGATAAACTAAGTCTATCTTCACATGTCAACACAAGACTGCTTCCATGTGGAAAACTAAGTCCACTTATACATGGCAAACCAAGTCTACTTCCATGTGGTAACTCAAGTCCACTTCCATGTGGTAAACTAAATTCACTTCTACATGACAAGTTAAATCCACTTTATGTGGCAAACTAAGTTTAGTCTCATATGACAGATTAAGTCTATCTAAAAAGGGGCAAATATATTTCCACTGTGCGGGGGACACTTTGGAATTGGGATGTAAGGGACAAAAAATTACAAATAAAATTGGGCACAAATGGGAGAAAATGGGAATCCTAGATGAAGGGGATAATGGTAATCTTAAAATATATAAAGCTTAGTGACACCTCCTAATAGTTGTAGCAACTTAGCAGTCACCCGCTCATGCTCCTCCACTATCATCTAAACAAGCAAGTGTATCAAAGGGATTGTGAATAAATTCTCAAGATAAAAAGGAAAAATATACTAAATTATCACCTAAAGATGGTGGTGATTGATAGATACCTATGAATGCAAGTATCCCTTGATTGATGCATGACCCATGAGCCACGTTTGCAATTGAAGCTTAAATCAGTATATAGACAATGCAAGACTTGGTGAAGTCCAAATATCCCTCACCATCCCAATTTGAAATTTCATCGAGAAGGTCTCCAAAATCCTCATCTAGTTTTCCTAAAAAGAGATGAGTTCTCAACCAAAAAAAAAGGAAAGAAAAGAAAAGAAACATAGGACAAAAGAATTATCAGTACCTATATCTAAAGAATGGTCAGTTGTTGTAGGCAATGGCGATGCCAGTCTAACCCATCTACTCAAGTCCATATTAGAACAACGGTAATCCGGTGTTAGTGAAGGAAGCATCACTCCTACAGATAGTAGATCTCAAGATGGTGTAGGTGATGAAAGCAGTGGCATCGATCATAATCTTACATCTCCACCTATAGGCATACTTGCATATGCCACTAACTGCTTTGGAGCATTAAATAGGAAATCAGATACAAATTGAAGTGCTTCTCACCTTGAACTCAATCAAGGACCTACATTACCTCAAAAATGGCTGTCATTGATGCCATAAGAGGAAATGGTTCTCACTCAACCTAGTTTGGGGTGAGCAAATTTATGAGACGAAGCCTTCCGCATCTCTTGGGTCCTCCGCCACTTTGATCACAAGCTTTTCCCCGCTATGTGAGTCTAGCTTATTTCTAAAAAGACTTTGGATTAATGTGAAAATATCCCCCAATGCTATTAAATAATGTTGTGGCATATAGTCAAAGAATCTTAGCTTCTCGCTAAATATTAGAAATATAATACTCTGAATTATCTTGGAGACAAGTAAGGTATAACCAATAGTCCACTAATTAGCTTAGACATGATGGAAGCTAACGAGCAAGAATATTCTTAAGAAAGCCTTGGTAGTACCCAAATTACCCATAGAACTGATGTGGATTATAAGATTTTGCAACCAAGTATTCCCCAAAGAGATGCAGCAGCACCCCATATCTCAAAGAAATAATATACTTATAAGCTTATGGAGATAATGGAAGATGAACCATATCTGCTAGCATGTTAGAGTTAGAAAGAGTGTAAGGGTAATCTTGCCACTCGAAATTCCGAGAATCCCACATATGCATCCTAGCCTCTCTAGAATAATAAGGGGAAGCAACTATATTCATAATTCGAAACATCTCAGGAACAGAGGTTGAACATGAGTGACATAGCTTCTAGACTTCATTAGTAGGCTCCAACTTAGTATATGTCCTCTAAAAGTGGGCATAAATCCAAGCATAAAGAAAATATATGGGAAATTAAGTCAAAGAACCACCTGGTCCTGTAGGGAAATCCACAATCACTCTGAGACCTATGTATATCTAGCCTAGCATTGCAAGAGCTAGAGTAACTTTTGTCTATGTGCCATCTTATAGACCATTAGAAACATCTCTGGGTGAATGTATTGCCTATGGTGCAACATAATGAAGTGACAAAGCCAAAGATAGATGAAAGTAGTAAAATTAGTCCTAGTGCCAAATTTCAAGAGGATGTCCCCCATGCATGCATAACTTGGTTGAATGTAGTTGGCTGGCTCATCATAATTTGCTCATAAAAAAGTTCAATCCAATGGTCAATATGCACTCGCTTCTAATTAGTCAAAAATTATGTTACCATCCAATCATAAATTTTGAAGAGATTATGCAATGTGTAATTGAAGTGTTAGTAGGGATATATTCATCATAAAAATTTCAAAGGATAGGAATCCCAATTAGTTGTCTTATGTCCCACAAAATAATACCGACTTTGCCATACAAAGTATGGACGGTGTTTGTAGCATGATTCTACATCTCAATCACACTACACAAAATTCCTGAGTCTCGTGCATATTGCGCTTTTGATGCTATAGCTCCTCCTAAAATACCAAGACTCACAAGTTGAGCTAAAAATTGGGATACCACATCATCAACCCATTCTGAATAATTTGGCAAAAATGGTACCACTTCTATAAGTAAAAACAATAATTCCCAAGTGGGCGAATGACCATTCAGGATATGAAATTTTGGGATTTTTGAATACTCTCATTGCCTAAGGTGCCCAACTAGCTCTAACCTGAAGGACGCTCTGGCCCCATCAGAACATGCTCTCTTTAGAAAAATAGGCAAAAGGATGGTAATTATCAAATATTACTCATTTTTGATACTCTTGAGGTTGATATGCAATGATCCCCTCAGGATCAGTCCCCAAGATAGGAAGAAAGCATGGTAAAACTAGACTGTTTTCTTTCTCATTTGGGGTTCTCTCAATCACAAAAGGCTCCATAATACCTTCAAAATGAAATAGAGACAAATAACTAAAAGACGACAAAAGAAGCTATTGCAATATGGCGAGAAAAGAAGTAAGAGACCCCACTTGTTGGACACTTGTGAAGGCAATGATGTAGGATCAAATACTCACTATTATTCTCATCCACTCCTCTCACCAAGAAAACTCATGAAGTGGATGCAAAGGAGGCACTTCGTTAGAGTAGATTTTGTAACACAATTTCAACTTTGAGTTTGAGAAGAATTATAGTTGGACTTTGAGCCTAATTTACAATGGGCTTGGCTTAATTTGAAATAAATATGGACTGAAACTTTAGGCCCAAATACTAAATCAGACTGCATTGGTTAACCACTTCATGAACTAGTCAATTGGTTCATATGAACTGGATTTGGCAATAATCTTTCAGTCGACCGATTCTTCAATCAATCGACTAGTTCTTATGAACTAGGACCATTGCGACCTCTCAATCAGTCATCTATTCCTTAACCAATCATCTGGTATGGGTTGTAATCTAAAAATTTAGAAATGAATCCTTCTCCAAATTCATCATCAATCAGCAAAATTTTTAATTAAGGGGATTGCAATCTCAAAATGTATCAATCAAAGATCCAAATCTGAGATCTAGTACTATCAAATCTCAAATTTGAATCAATCAATGATTCGATTTGAAGATTCTCTCAACCCTATAAAAGCATGCAAAATTCAATGCAAAGGGACATAAATTATTGACATGAAATTAGAGGCAAAATTAGGCATGAAAATTGGAGGAAAATAGCATGATAATCAGCACAAAGAAGATTAGGAAGACATCATCAAGAAGGAGATTAAGATAGCATCATCAAGAAAGCAAGGAGATGTAAGGACCTATTTCTTTTATTTGTCTCCTTTTTATTTTGTTTTGTCTCTTCCTTTGTCTCATGTGAGGTCCCTACAGCAACTCCCTTGGTACTCCTACTGCTCCCTTATTCTATCATTACCATGACCACCTGAAACCCCTTCCCCTCCTATGCATCAATGGGTCTCCATTACCACTATAGACACTGGTGGCCCATCTCTACCATGACATCATCCTGCTATGAACCTAGACCCTTGAGCCCCTCCATGGAGGTCTCTAAAGAAGAAAGAAGGAGAAGATGAAGAAGAAGGGAAAAGGGAGAAGTGTGGAAGAAGAAACCAAGAAAGAGAAAGAGCATCCCATGTGGGAGATCAAAACAAAAAAGAAAGAAAGAAAAAAAAAGAGAGGAAGAGAAAGAAAAAACAATAAAAAAGAAAAGAAGAAATTTTCTCACCTCATTGAACATGTTCCTGCCTCCCAACCTAGGGCCAGCTCGTGGAGTAGCTCGAAAGTCAATTTAGCCAAGGGATAGCTTGCAGGCTCACCCAAAAAATAAATTGGACTAAATACTAGCCTACGAGCTCACCAGAAAGTCTATTCAAACCAAAGGCTGGCCTGTGAACTTGCCTAAAATTCCACTCAACCATTCTCTCAATCGATTGACTAGTCCTGATCAACCAAACTAACAAACTCTACTGGCTGACTAGTACCCTCAATTGGTTAACCGATTTTAATAAATCATGAAAAACATGGTTCTCTATCAAGCAACTGATAACCCAATTGGCCATTCGATTCTGATAGACCTCAAAAGAAACCCCCTCTAGTGGATGACCAGTACCCAAATCAATCATCTTTTTCTGATGAACCTAGGATCGCACCCCTTTCAGCCAATCAACCGGTTGTCCATTTCTATAAGAAAGCTAATGACCTGAGGATCACATTCAACCTCAATTGAGTTAAGCCTTGATTGTCCAAACCTAGATCAATTTGGGCTAAAATTGAGTCAACCCAGAATCAAAATGGAGTTTGAATTGAACTCAAATAGAGTCAAACAACATTCAAACTAAATCAAAATAAGTTCGAATAGAATTCTAAATTGAGTTAAACCATATTCAAACTTATAATACTAAATCATCATAAGTTTGAATTGAACTCTAAACCATATTTGAACTAAACTACAACAATTTTGAATAGAGCTCTAAACTGAGTCAAACTACATTTGAACTAAATCACAATAAGTTTGAATAAAACTCTAAATTGAATCAAACTATATTTGAACTAAACCGTGATAAATTTGAATAGAACTATAAATCGAGTCAAACCATATACGAACTAAACAAAAATAAGTTCAAATAGAACTCTAAATTGAGTCAAACTATATTTAAAATGCACCACAATAAGTTTGAATAGAACTCTTAATTAAGCCAAACCATATCCGAACTAAACCAAAACAAGTTTGAATAGAACTCCAAATTGAGTCAAACTACATTTGAACAAAGCCACAAAAAGTTCAAATAGAACTCATATTTCAAAGCTATACCCAATCCCATAAGCTGTTGGTGATGCTATTAAATCAAAATAAGTTGATTGCCAATGCACCCAAAGCTATCAACCACACTTCAAAGCTATATCCAACTCCATAAGCTATTGGTGAGACTATCAAATCAAAAGGATTTAATTGCTGAAATGCTTGAAGCTATCAGCTACACATCAAAGCTATACCCAACCCCATAAGCCATGGTGATGCTATCGAATCAAAAGAAGTTAATTTCCTACATGCTCAAAGCTATCGGTCACACATCAAAGTTGAACCCAACCCCAGAAGCCATTGGTGATGTTATCACATCAAAATAAGTTTAATACTGAAACACTCAAAGTTATCGGCCACACTTCAAAGCTATACCCTATCCCATAAGCCGTTGGTGATGCTATCTAATCAAAAGAAGTTAATTGCTAAAATGCTCAAAGCTATTAGTCATACTTCAAAGCCATATCTAGCCCCATCAACTGCTGGTGATGCTATCAAATCAAAAGATGTTAAATGCTAATATACTCAAAGTTGTTGGCCACACTTTGAACCTATACCTAACCCTGTAAGCTGTTGGTGATGATATTGAAAGAAGTTAATTGCCAATATTCTCAAATCTATTAGTCACACTTCAAAACCAGATGACCCTAAAAGTCATCGGTTACTCTACCTTCAAAGCATGCTGACCCAAAAAGTCATCGATGATGCTACTATAAAAGTTGTATCTAACCTTATAAGTCATTGGTGATGGTATCAAAAGAAGCTAATTGCCAATACACTCACAGTTATCAGCTATACTTTGAAGCTAGCCAACCCCAAAAGCCATCAGTGACATTACCTTCAAAGCTATACCAAACCCCAAAGCTGTTGGTGACACTATCAAATCAAAAAAGTTAATTACTAACATGCTCAAAGCTGTCAGCCATGCTTCAAAGTTATACCCAACCCATAAGCCATTGGTGATACTACCAAAAGAAGTTAATTGCCAATACGTTCAAAGCTATCAGCCATACTTTAAAGCTAATCGACCCCAAATAACATTGGCGATGCTACCTTCAAAGCTAGTCGATCCCAAAAGCCATTGGTGATGCTACCTTCAAAGCTATTCTCAACCCCATATGCTATTGGTGATGCTATCAAAAGAAGTTAATTGTCAAAATGCTTAAGGCTCTTGCCACACTTCAAAGCTATATCCAACAACATAAGCCATTGGTGACACTACTTAAGCATAAGAAGCTAATTGCCAATAAACTGATGGCTATCAACCACATTTCAAAGCTATATCCAATCCCATAAGCCATTAGTGACACTATCAAATCAAAAGAAGTTAATTGCCGAAATGCTTAAGACTATCTACCACACTTCAAAGCTATACCCAATCTCATAAACCATTAGTGATGCTAATTTCCAAAGCACTCAAGGCTTTTAGCCACACTTCAAAACTACACCCAACCTCATAAGTTGTTGGTGATGCTATCAAATCAAAAGAGATTAATTGTCAACACACCCAAAGCTATTAGTCATACTTCAAAGTAATACCCAACCCCATAATCCATTAATGATGCTTTGAAATCAAAAGAAGTTAATTACCAATATGTTCAAATTTTTTGGTCATACTTCAAGGCTAAGCTAACCCCAAAAAGCTATTGACAACACCTCAAACTTCTATAGGGTCAACTGACACAGACTAAGGTAGTCAGTCACACCCTAGAATTAAGTCAAGTTATCAGCATTGGCCAAGGATTAAGTCAAGATTCATCTAAGTCCAATTCCACTTGGTCTAGCATAGGGAGAGATGTAGCAATGAACATTAAGATTTTCCCACCTCTCCTCTTATTTTCATAATCTTTCATGTTCCAATATGCAATGCTTCAGATCTCCATAAGGTTAATTGACACGAGCTAAGGTAGTCAACTACACCTTGGAATGTAGTCGAGTTATTAACAACTGCCAAGGATCAAATCAAGACCCATTAATGTCAAATTCCACCTAGTCCAATGCACAGGAGCAAGGCAGCAATGCACATAAAAACTTCTTTCCCACTTTTTCCCCTATTTTTATATTATTTCTAATTATTAATTTAAATTCTTTAATTTGTAAAGTAAGGGTATATCATTGCTTAAGCCATGTACCCTTTCTCAAAATCAATAGAATCATGCTTTCTTTGTTTTGTGTCCCTATTTTATTAGCTAGATTTTTGGATTTAGGAGGCTCTTGACAATTATTGAGATAATTAACAATAGGGGTTTATGCCTGTTGGAAGTCTTGTCTCATAATACCTTATTACACACTTAAATTACCACACAATTTAGTTTGTTATTTCGAGATTAGACCCCAAGGTCTCTGATATTCGAGATAACTGATTTTGATCCCACAATATATGATGAAGGCAATCTTCTGCTCATCCTTGGAGTGCATCCGAATTTGATGGTAGCTTGAGAATGCATTTGAGAAGCTCAAGTGTTGGTAGAGGATAACTATTCTTTGGGCAAGCTTTATTCAGCTCAGGAAAGTCAACACACATCCTCTATTTTCCATTGGATTTTTTTACCATTATCATATTTGGCAATTACTCAAGATAGTGAAATTTCCTTATAAATCATGCATTGAGAAATTTCCTCACCTCTACAGCAATAGCTTTATGGTGTTCAGGAGTGAAGTTCCTTATCTTTTGCTTAATTGGCTTATAATTTTCTACATCTGAGAGCTCCTACTTTGCTACTAAAAGGTCAATACTTAGGAGGTCCTTGGGGGTCCATGGAAAGATGTCATGATTCTTCTCAGGCGCTCTTACGGTTTGGTACGCAAGGGTTCTATGAGATTTGCCCCTATATTTAGTGTTCTCCTTGAGCTTCATCAATGACTAGGCTAATGAGTTGCTCCAAAGGTTCAACATGCCCCTTCTTTGGCTTGATGATGGATTCATTGATCTTCACCATTGGTAGTCCCTTGCTTTTCTAGCCAAAACTATTTTGCCAATAGAGTTCTTCACACTTCTTAGTGAGGATTTGGTCCCCCCATACTTCACTTGTGCCATATTTAGTGGAAAACCTCATAACTAAATGAACTATTAAAATTACTGCTTGGAGTTGATCATCCCAATATCACATTATAGGTAGAATGTGTCTAAACTACCATAAACTTTGGTTCGATGGTGATGTTCCTAGGGTCTTCTCTAGTAGTGAGGAGTAAGTTGTTCATACCAAGCAGGGTGACCTAGTCCCCCATGAATTTAGTAAGCATCTTGATGTATGGCTCTAGCTTTTGCTCAGTCTTTATTTGGTCATAGGCTTGGGTGAACAAGATGTTTGTCAAATTCTAGTATCTATCATGATATGGTGAGTGGTTTAGCTATCTAGGACTATCAGGATAACCAATGCATCATTATGTGGTGTAGAAATTTCTTCTACATCCTTGGCAGAGAAGACTATGTCCCTATAGTCAGGCTCACAATGGTATCTCTTCTTCACCTCCTCCTTCGAGCCCTCCTGCCCCCCAGTGGGGGTTTGATGTTTGTTAGTCAATGCTGAAGCATCACTTTGAATTAGTGGGTCCGTCTGGATCATGTTGGGTTTGCTTTTGATTGGAGGGTCTTGTAGCTCAAGAGTAGGGTCCCTTCAAGGGGAGCGTTGATGACACTCTTGCAAGTGAGATTCTTCAACTTGTTTATTTTAGTAGACAAACTGCTTGAGGTGGCCTTCTTTGATAAGCCTCTCAATTTCATCCTTGTGGTTCCTCCACTCTTTTGTATCATGAACATAAGCACGATGAAAATAGCATTACCTTGATTTGTCAAGGTTGCTTGGTAGTGCTGATGGGTTGGGGCTTTCGTAAGAAGTCTTAGTGCTTGATTTGTTAATTCTTAAGATATTTAATGAGGTAGAAGCTTGAAATTTAGGTCTCCACTCCCTCCATTCAGATTTTTGTCTCTTTGGCTCAATGAGTTTGTTCTCCCAAGACTCTCTCTTCTTGCTGCTTACTTCAGACTTCTTTGTTTGGATCACTTCTTCATCATCTATGTGCTTGTGGGCTAGTTAGATGAATTTTTCCAAGCTATGTGGGGGCTAGTGGGCCATCTTGGAGGCCATTTTAGCTTATTTGATTCCATTGATGGCAACAACAAGGACAATGGAACTTGCTACTTGGTAACATCTAGTTGAACTTTGTTAAATCAAGCCAAAAAATCCCTTAAGCTTTCACCATCCTTCTGCTTCAATGTCAGGAGTATAGAGGGGTCCTTTTTTTGAGGGACCAATGAGATGAATTATTCTATGAACCTATTTGCCAAGTCATCAAAATAAGTTATTATGTACCTTAGGAGTCCAAAGTACCATGCTAGCTAGGCCTTATAATGTCATCAAGAATGCTTTATATATGGTTGAGTCCTATGCCCTTTGCAAAGTCATGGTGAAGGTCTGACATGATTGATCCAGTCATTCGAGCCATCATGCACCTCATAAGAAGGCTAGCATAACTTTAGTTGCACTGGAGAGCATGCTGTTTCAGATATTAAAGGAGTATCATACTTTAGTTGGTGAAGGTGACTCGGTGCCCATAACCTTCCCCAAACTATATGTAACATGGCTTCCCTCAAGCACCCTGACATTGTGATATATAGTGCCTGACTGACATGCCTTTGGTAGGTAGCTTCATTGGCTATATCAAGGTTGGATCATGTCCATTATAATCCCTTGATGCTTGGTACCTGAGCAAAATTGTTGTTGAGGGGTTATGGGGACTTCGTTGATGGTGTCCCACATGGGGGCTGAGGCGTGGTTGCAATTCATTATGTTAGGTTGGCACAACACTTTGGGTGAGCAACAGATCCTAAATTGGAACCTGCTACTAGGCATTATGAGCCTGGAGTATCTACATCATTTGGGCTTGGTTTTGTAGTTGTTGGGCCATGGTCTTAATAAAATACATCATTTGCTAAATGGTAGTGGTCAAGATTTGGAACTCTTGGCATCCCACCAAGTTGGAGGCACTTGCTAATGCCTCTAGGACCATTTGTAAAGCGGTTCCTTGAGGTAGTGGCTGAGTCCAGGTTGCATAGTAGGATCGTTGCACCAATTTACTTGGCTTTCTAGATGAGTTATGCAACTCCATTAGTGCTAGGGCTGTCTATGCCCTAGGTGGGTTCTTTGATGATGAGGGTCATGTTGCCTTTGGTGGAATCACCAAAAAATTATCAAAGGCCTATTGGATTACTTAAGAAGAGAGGTGGAGTAAATATCAATGAAAACACCAATTATCAATGGAGCTCAGTTCAACACCAATTTTGGTTTGGGAGGCTCCTAGCGATTAGATCCGCTCGACCATCCTTTCACTAGTCTGCAAGAGAACACAAGAGCCATAAAGAAGACCACCTAGAGCTCTTTTATGATAGACACTCTAATTCTCAAGTCAAAAATATCTCAACAATTCTCTTCACTAGAGCATTAGTGGGAGAGAGAGAAGTTCCCTTACCTTTGTGGGTTGTTCCTTGTTATGGAGATCTTTCTATGGATTCAAGACCTCATGATCTTCAATCCTAACTATGCCAGACTCTCCTTATCTGATTGTTATCACTCCCAGATTTAGTGTTAAATATCTTTCCGAGGTCCTTATTCCCTAGTTTTCTTGAATACTCAGCCATATTCAAATATGGGTCGGGCCCATCATACTTCCCTATATGTATTGGGATATGTATTTGATTAAAAAAAGTTCACTTTTCCATTTTTGATGGGTTAGAGCCCTGCATCTATAATGAGAATACTGCCACTTGATAATGATTGGAGGAAGAAATCTTAACCTATATTATAGTGTCCTTAGAATTAGTGACTAAAGGGAGATATTTTCCTCTAGTCTTGATCACATTATATAGTGGTTGCTGACTTGACCTATCGACCCAAGTGGACTTGTCATGTTGGCCCAAGTGATTTGACTTTAATTGCTTTGAGGGTTATCTTGAGGGAAACCCTGAAGCTTCTTCACATTCTCATCCGTACCACACTTTCATGTCTCTTGTCATGTAAGGAGGGGCATAGTAGAGAATGGAGTATAAAGTTATTATTTTTGTGGGGCACATCTTCTAAAATGCCACATTGGCATACCGGAGTGGAACAAGTTGTAGCAGCTAGTTGAATTAGCTAGTAGATGCCTAGATCAATGCTTTCCAAATTGTAATAATTTGGGCTGATGGTTCAATCTTTAATTTTCTTCATGAGGTTCAAAAGAAGTAATCTATGAAGTGATTTTTTATTTTGACGTTGGAGAAAGCAAATAATGCAAAGCATATGTGTTTGTATTCTTTTATTTTATTATTTTGATCAGCTTAATTATTTTATTTTATTTTTCTCAATTGCTTTATTTTTTTTTGAAAAATTTTAAGAGATTTATTTTTTTAGTTTTTTTGAAATATTTTAGTAGACAAGCGATATACCCTTCTATCTTCAATTAAGGTCTCCTACTTGAATCAACTTGTTGAAGTTTAAGGATAATTTGTCTCAGGATGTGGTAGGTTACCAATTCACCTTCCCCTATATCTTTTTTTTAGTACAATATTTTCTTTATGAACCTATTTTTTTGGCAATTTTTCTACTTTTATTATGTTTCTATTAGTCAATTACTTCTTTGACCTTAGCTCTGATCTCTAAATGTCTCTTAATCTCAATTTCTAAAGTCTACATACCCACAGATGTCATCTAATACTTACTCTTTAGGTGATCTTTCTTTGTCGTTAATACATCAAGATGAGACTGTGTTAGTCCTTCTACTTTTGGCATGTGATCCAATTTTCTCCCCCTTTTTTTCTTTCTTTTTTCTTTTTTTTATGAGTTAGCAATCTCATTCCTCTTTTAAGGATCCAAGGTTTGTGGATTTGTGAATGCCAACAAGTTCTTACTCTTTAAATATGCCTTTCTTAGTTTTGTCTTACATATGAGATTTATTTATTTAGGATTTTATTTTTTATTATTTATTTATAGAGTGATTTTTTTGCCTCAATAAGGAAATTTTTGAAAGGTTATCTTTTGATCTTAGCACTTTTTTCTTTAAAGTAGCATTCCCGATAGTCTTTTAGTTACTTGTAAATTAGTCACCATATTTCTAGGCTTACATTTTCAAAGTTAACGTAGGGCGTAGGTGGGTAGGGAAGGTGTAGGGACCTCAACTCCACCATATTTTATAATTATCAATCCTTATCTTTGAACATTTATGGCAGATGGTAGTTCATCTAAATATTGAAAGAATTTTTTTAGTCTTCTTTTCTTATTATTTTTTTGAATTACTTTTAGTGGATTTTTGTTTTATGTTTTACCTCAAGAAGCATGTGACACATACTTGACTAGTTAATTTTGATGTGAGTAGACATTCCATCATAGGCTGAATAATTTTTATTTATTATTTTTTTACTTTTGAAATCCATGCAACTATTTGACTCTTCTATGTTATATATTTGGCACGAGTATCCTTTTTCTTGGATTTAGTTACTCATCCATCAACCACTTTAGTCTTGGAAGATGATGCTCCTTTTCAAGCTGAAGAAGATCAAACATGTGTTCTTTCATTATCCTTCTCAAGCTGTTGTGGTATTGTCATGAAATTGAAGGTAGGAATTGTAGCATCTAGGTTTGATTTCAATCTAGAATTTCACAGTCGGCCAAATGCCCTAATGATCCTTTCTTTATTTGCATTACTTGTATTAGTTTATTTAACTTCTAGGGCAAGTTGTAGGTTGTCAAAAACTGACTTTGCCTATTGCCAAATCTTTAAAAGGCTAATATGCAAGTTTTTATCAATGAGCTCTCTGTTTTATCATCGAGGTTTGGCATAATCAAATTTGGCCATCACCTCTTGGATGGACTTAGCCTTTGCTCTCTGGGTGGAATTGACATTTGCCTACTAAATTGGAGGTGAGAAATCAATTCATGTGGGAGATAAAGCAACAACTAAATCAATGGCAGCCATAGCAATAGCGACAATGCCATATGCAATAACACCATTAGCAAAAGTAGGAGCATAATATATAAATTGGATGGAGTTAGACATAGCCCCATCAATTATATGTACTCTAGTTACCCCCTCTGTGGTTGTTGATTAAGGAAACCATATCAAGAATCTTCACCAAGAATGACAGTGTAGTTTGGGGCAGGAGAATCATTTGATGATGTCATCTTCCCTTTCTTATAATGTAAAATAATGAATCGATTATTAGTTTTCATCTTTTCTTCTTTTGATGTGTCTCTTTTATATTAGCTAGGTTTCTACACTTGGAAGAGATGTCATGGCCCACCAGGCATGCCAAAATTTGTAACTAGGGTGTTTTGTTTACACAATATACAAGTATGCCACAAATAAAAAAAAAGAATCCTACTAGGTAGGCCAAATTTTGTAGAGCCACAATTGACTATCTAGGAAATAATCTTAAAATAACAAATAAAAATTTAGGTGGTTTGAGCATGCAATCAATTACTGTTGGAACATAACTTTTAACATATATAAGTCCTTATTGTTAATTACTTTGACAATTTTCATTAACCTCCTAAAGTAAGAAAACCTAACTAATAAAATAGAGACATAAAAAAAAGAAAGTATAATTTAATTATTTCAAGAAAAGAATTACATGTCTTAAATAAGAGTATACGCTCACTTTACAAAAGAATTTAAATTCACAACCCAATATAATATGAAATAAGAAAAGAATTGGAAAAGGCTTGATGCTTACCACTACCCTACTCCCATGTGCTTGACTAGTGGAATTTGACTTAGAAGTTTGCTTCGTTTGATCCTTGACAGATGTTAATAGGTTTTCTTGGTTTCAAAGTGTGGCTGACTGGCTTAGCTCATGTTAGTTGACCCTAACACCAATAGTCTTCTGCTTGATGTCAGTTAACTTCTTTTGGTCTCAAATTTGAGAAAATGATTAGCGGCCTTAGCATATACTAATCATTCTTGATTTGATAATCAATGGATTCTTAGCTTATTGTCAATTAAGTTTTGAAGCATCATCAATGGATTTTATACTTGTGTTGGCTGAGCTTGAAATGTGACCGGCAACTTTATGCTTGTTATTTGTTGACTTTCTTCAAATATGGCATTGGCAAGTTCAATCCTACCTTAGTTTAGCTTGATTTAAGAGAGTTATTAGCAGCTTTGGCTTATGCTAATCATTCACAATTTGACAATCAATGACCTTTTTGGCTTGTATTGATTGTTGTTGATTAAGTTTTGAATTGTCAACAATGGCTTTTTATGTTTCTATTGATTGAGCTTGAAGTGTGACCAATGACCTTATGCTTATTGTCAGATGACTTTCTTTGATCATGGCATTTGGCTAACTAACTAAGCAAGTTCAAATTTGCCTTAATTCAATTTACTTTGAGAGAGTGATTAATAGCTTTGGTTTATGCTAATTGTTCTCGATTTGATAATTTATGGCCTTTTTGTCTTATTTCAATTAGGTTTTGAAGCATCACCGACTTCTATACTTGTGTTAGTTGAGTTTAAAGTGTCACTTACGGCTTTGTGCCTGTGTCAATTAACTTTCCTCCAATGCAATCTTTGGCTAATGGACTAAGCATGTTTAAGCGTGTCTTAGTTTGGTTAAAATGGTTAGTAGCTTTGGCTTATGCTAACCATTTTTTATTTGATAATCATAGCCTCTTGGCTAATTGTCGATTATATTTGAAGCATTACTAAGGACTTTTGAGTTGATGTTGGCTAAGCTTCAAATGTGACCAAAGGCTTTATGCTTGTTATCGGTTGACTTTCTTTGAACACGCCATTTGCCTGATTCACTAAGTGAGTTCAAGTTTGTCTTAGTTCGGTTTAGAGTTCATACTTAGCTTTGGTTTAAGTTTGATTTGATTAAGTTTAATATTCAAAACTTGATTTTGTTTAAGTCTAATATGGTTTAATTTGATATTCAGAACTTGACTTCACTTTAGGTCTAATATCGTTCAATTCAATGTTCAGACCTTGATTTTGGCTCAAGTCTAATTTGATTCAATTCAATACTCAGAACTTGACTTTGGTTCAAGCCTGATTCAATTTGATTCCGGTCAAATTCAACCTTATGTTGGACCCTTATTGGATTTGGGGTTCCATCTATGTTAGATTCAAACTCAACCCATGTTGGACCCTAATTGAGTTTGGGTTTGAACTTAATGGATCTTGGTTTAACCCTTATTGGATTTGGGGCTCTATCCATGTTGGATTTAAGCTCCACCCATATTGGATCCTCATTGAGCTTAGGTTCGACCTTAATGGATCTTTGTTCAATCATTATTGGATTTGGGTTCAAGTTCAACATAATTCTAGTTTAATCTTGACCTTATTCTGGCTTAGGTTCAACCTCTTGCTGGTTGGCAGCAAGGTGCATTAGATGCTACTTGTAGGTGGCTGCGGGTTGGAAGCATGGGTGGTTGGTCTAGCAGGAGCTCTGGCAAGGTTGGCAGACACGGGCTACAAGTGCAGTCATGGGACAGTGAGTGAAGGCAGCAGGGAGTAGTAGTAGAGAGCCTCCTAGACCATAGAAGAAGGAAAGGAGAAGAAGCACAAAGAAAAAAGAAGAAAAGAATTAAATAAATGGTGAAACTTAGTAATTCACTTCTATCTATTTGGATTCTTCCCATTTATTTAGTGATTTGAGCTCCACATCAGCGTGTTCTAATATTTTCTTCCTTATTTTGGTTTTAAGCTCCCTTATTTGTAAGATTTAATTGGTTTTTATAACCCCCATCAAGATAACCTCCAAATCAAAATTTGAATTGAAGTTGATTATTAGATTTAGGTTGATCATAGATTTTGAATTTTGAATATTTAATTCCATTTTATGGATAAGATTCTCTATTTGGATTGGATGAGAAATTTGAAATTTATATTTACTTGCAATATTAAAATTATAAGGGGGTTATTTGTAAATTTTTTTAGGGGCTTATATGTAATTTAGAGGAAATTAAGGGGTCTATTTATGAAAGTAACTTATTTGTAAAGTTAAAAAATGTCAGGGCCATTTTTTGTAAGATTTTAGTTGTAAAATAATGCAAAATTTAGACTTATTTATAAACAAAAATCCTTCAAGGGGCTATTTATAATTTTACAAATTTCATGGATGATTTATTTGTAAATGATAGAAATTTTAGGGATTTATTTGTGAATATAAAATTTTAAAGATTTTATTTGTAAATCTTAAATTTTATAAAGATTAATTTTTAATTATCAACCTTCGAGAGATTTATTCGCAAATCCTAAATTTTACGAAGGTTGATTTGTGATTTCAAGACTTTATGGTTCTCTTTGCAAATTTTTTCATTATGAGACTTATTTGTAAGAAAAATTCAGGTAAAGATTTATTTTGTCCAAAAATTTATTTGTTATTTTGACCCAAGTTTTTGAGAAATTTTAGAAACAATTTTAGTCCAAATATTAGCTTAATCAACCCATTTTGACTAAACTCAATTTGAGTCTAAATTTTATAATAATTCAAGTCTAAATCGAACTTAAGTTTTGGTCAAATTTGATCATGATTTAGATCTAATTAGGTTCCATATTTACATCATAATTTAGTAGCATCTGATCTCTAATCTTAATTAAATTCTTGTTAAGTATGATTTTGGCAAAAACCATCCAAATAGTAAGGCCACTAAAAGTTGCAGCTACCCTCCCGCCTCAATTCAACTTGCCAAGGGATACTTTGTTGCCGGTCGCTCTTACATCTTTATTGCCTTCAAACTGTCTCAACAACTCTTGAAACTAGATTTCTGCAACAGTGTCGTGCCACCTCACACAAATCATCTCGTCTGTTACCTCTGCTTACACCTAGGTAGGCTGCTCGTTGTCGAACCATATGAAGGCAACCTTTGTCGCCTCCACCTATGCTTTGACAGGTGATCCTCCTTGTCGCTGAAGGTGGTGAATGGGCTCCCGCTGGGCTGCATGATGCTCGAACTCAAGTCCTAGCTAGAGATGTACAAGCCCATCTCCAGAATCTACTTTGGCGCTAACGATGACAGTGATCTTGATTGAACCAGGAAGGTAGTGATGGTGGTTGTTGTCAACCTCCGTGTTAATTTCAGCAATGACTAGATCTTTGCCATCCTCGACCTTTCGCACCTACTCTGACTTCATCCTCCCCTTCGACCTTGGCCTCTCCCTTGATATCCTGCTGAGCACTTATGACAGCAGCTCCCGTGGCATTGACCACAACTTCAATGCTCTTGGCCTCTCTCCCCCCTCTTCCCCCTTCCTCATCTTGAGTCTCCTGCTCCTTTGGTGGATGTAGCCATTGCCACCGCCTACATTGGGGACCCTCTAACGCGTGGCCGCTCACCACCTTGCTCGCGATTGTTCACCTCTCCCTACCATCCATCCAATGTCAGTATCGCCGAGGGAAGGCTGGATCTGACCATGACATTAAGAAAATGGACGAGCGTTAGGCTGGTAAGGAAGGGAAAAAAAAAATCAGGAAGTGGGAAGGAAAGGAAAAGGAAATAGGAAAAATTGTAAAAAAACAAAGGAATGATTGAAAAAATATGGGAGCCAATAGTAGAAAGGGGAAAAAATATAAAAGAAAATATGAAAGTTGTTGTAGAGAGAAGGAAAGAAAAAAAGAGAGAAAAAAGAGGGAAACAATAGTAACGTACTTTTTTCACTTTGATTCACTTTCACTAACCAAGGACCATCTTATAGGCTCACCAGAACATTATTTGACCTAGGACCAGTCTGTAGACTCTCCTGAAAGTCAATTGACCTAGATCTAGTTTATGGGCTCGCCCAAAAGTTAATCGATCTAGGGGTAGTCTATGAGTTTGTTCAAATGTCATTCGATTTAGGGTCAGCCTGTGAGCTCTCCTGAAAGTCAATTAACCTAAAGCCAGTGTGTGAGCTTGGTTATTTTGACCTAGGATTAGCTTGTAGGTTCACCCGAAAGTCCTTTCAACCTAGCACCACTTGTAGGCTTGTTTGAATGTCATTTGATTTAGTACAAGCCTGCAAAATCACTCGATAGTGAAAATGACTTAGGGTCAATCTGCAGGTTCATTCGAAAGTTAAATCAACTCAAGACTACCCTACAAGCTCGTCTAAAAGTCCAATCTACTCAAGGTCAACCCACGAGCTTGCAAAAATATTATTTAATCAATGGACAATTCAAGGATTCTCAAATAAATCAAACTAAAATAATTAAAGTAAATTGATTAAAATAATTAACTTAATCAAATTGAAATTAAACCAAATTAAGTAAATTTATTAACTTAAACCAACTTGATTTGAATGAACCATCAAATGGACTTAAAATTGATGAAATTAATGGAATGAATTCAAATTGAAGTGAGCCTATATCCAAATCGGGTCAAGCTCAAATCAAATCAGCTTAGGCTAAAATTATGATTAAGTTTGGTCAGATTGAATTCAAGCAAGTTCAGTCTAAACCCAAACCCTAATTGGATCAAACTGAGTTTGAATCAAACCCTAATCAAGTTAATCTAGGTTTGAATTAAAATTAAAATCAGGTCAAACCTAATTTAAGAATCAAGTTGAACCAAAATCAAAATCAAGATGAACCTAAACCAAAATCAAGTTGAACCTAAACAAAAACAAAGTTGAATCTGAACCAAAACTAAGTTAAACCTAAACCGAGACTTAGTTCGAACCCAAACTCAATTTTGGTCCAATATGGTTCAAACAAAAATCTATTAAGGGATTGAACCCAAACCTAATAAGGGTCAAACATGAGTCTAACCCAATAAGAGTTAGATCTAAAATCAATTGAGGGTCCATCAAAGATCCAATAAGGGTCAGATCCAAAATCTATTAGGGGTTCATCAAAAATCCAATAAGAATCACATCCAAAATCCATTAATTGTCCATCAAAGATCTAATATGGATCAAATCTAAAATCCATTAAGAGTCCATCAAAGATCTAATAGATTCAAGATCCATTAAGGATCCATCAGAGATCCAATATGGATTGGATCCAAATCTATATAAGATCCATTAAGGATCCAATAAGAACCAAATAAAGGTTAAATAAGGATCCATTAAGGATCCACTAAGAATCTAATAAGGGCTGAATGAAGATCTATCAAGGATCCAATAAGAACACAATAAGGGTTGAACTAAGACTCAATTAAGATTAATTTCAGGATCCAATAAGGATCAATATAAAGGTCCAATAAGGATCAAGCCTAAGGTCCAATGGGAATCCATTAAAAAAGTCAAACCCAACCCCAATCTAATTAAGTCAAACTTGAACAAATATCAAGTTTGAACATCAAATTGAATGAAATTGAGTCAGACTTCAACCAAAATCAAGTCTAAACAATGAATTGAATCAAATCAAACTTGAATTAAAAATAAGTCTAAATATTAAATTGAATCAAACCAATTCAAACTTAAAGCAAAACAAAGTTTGAATTGAATCAAACTTAGATCAAGCAAAGTTAGTCGACAACAAGCACAAAATCGTCGACAACACCTCAAGCCCAATCTATAACAAACCAAGAAAGGTCATGGATTGTTAAATCAAAGATGGTTAGCATTAGTCAATACCACTAAACTATTCTTTCAAATCAAAACTAAATTAAGGCAAGCTTGAACTCGATTAGTTAGTTAGCCAAACATTGTGTTTGAAGAAAGTTCACCAATACAAGAATAAAACTATCAATGGCGCTTCAAATTCAATCGACATAAGCTAAAATGGCCATTGATTATCAAACTAAGAATGATTAGCATAAGCTAAAACCTAAGCATTCTCTCAAATCAAACTAAACTACGGTAGACGTGCACTCAGTTAGTCTATTAGTCAAATGCTATATTCGAAGGAAGTTCACCGACACAAGCATAAAGCCATCGGTAATGCTTTAAACCTTACCGACAATAAGCCAAAAAGGTCATCAATTATCAAATCAATAATGATTGGTATAAGCTAAAATTTCTAATCATTCTCTCAAATTAAATTGAACCAATACAAGTTTAAACACACTCAATTGGTCAACAAAGTGTCATATTTGAAGAAAGTCAACCTACAATAAGCAGAAAGCCATTGATAATACTTCAAACTTGATTGACATAATCATAAAGTCATCAGTGATGCCTCAAACCTAGTTGATAATAAATCTATCAAATCAAGAATGAGTACCATAAGTTAAAGTTGCTAATCATTCTTGTGAGTTAAACTGAACTGAGGTTGACTTGAACTTGTTAAGTTAGTTAGTCAAAACATTGTGTTAGAAAGAAGTTAATCGACACAAGAATAAAACTATTGGCAACACTTCAAATTTCACCAATACAAGCACAAAGCCATCAGTAATACTTCAAATTCAATTGACAATAAACTCAAAGGCCTTTGATTATCAAATTAGGAATGATTAGCATAAGTTAAAGTCCCTAACCATTCTCTCAAGTCAAAGATCAAAAGAGCTCAACTGACAACAAGTAGGAAGACATCAAGGATATTTCAAGCCCTAACAAGGGTCAATTGATACAAACCAAGGTAGCTAGCCACAAAATAAAATCAAGAAAAGGTATCAACATCCACCAAGGATTAAACCAAACACTCATTTGAGTCAAGTTTTACTCAATCAAGTGCATGAGAATGGATTAGTAGGCAAGCATCAAACTTCTTTTTAGCTTATGTTATAGATCATTTAAATTGTAAAGAACGGGCATACCCTCGCTTAAGCCATGCGACCTATTTAAAAATCAAATTATATATTTTATGTCTTCATGTCTCTATTTTATTATTTAGGTTTCTCACTTTAGAAGGTTCTTAATAATTATCAATGTAATTAATAATTAGCACTTGCATCTGTTGGATGTCTTATTCCCACAATACCTTATCATTCACTTGGACCCACCTAAATTTGATTTGTTATTGCAAGATTGCCTCCAAACTTTTATCTATCCCTAGTGGTCAATCACAATTCCAGACATCCTCCCTACCACATCCTATTGCCCTAATGCTCACACATCTTAACAAAGTTTGGGCATCTGAACCATCACGTTAGATCACCTAAATCCATGACCTACTGCTACTTTGCTCTTGATCGTGCTCTCTTTTGAATCTCCACTAGTCCTTCACCACTTCAACTCACACTTGGGCACCCCTAGCATTGTTGTGCCATCACTAAAGCTCATAACTGCTCTAGCCTTCCATGTGCATTAGTGGGCATGCCACAACAAACTTACCCCTGTTGCCTTCATTGCTGACAACTGCCCCCTTTGCTGCTTGATTACTCCGAACAGCCACCACAAGGTGGATCTAGTGCTAGCAGTGCCACCATCCTCCACCACTATGCTGCCCTCCGACCATCTACATCACTGGCACCTACAACTAAAGCCAGCCGAGTTTGAGTACCAAACCTTTAGGTTTAGTCAATTGAACCATGGCTATAGCCTATGCCTCCAATATTGCACATTTCCCTTGGTAGCTTCACCTCTCAGACTATTGCCCTCCTCTATCAAAGCTACTGATCCAACAAAGTTCAGTTGAATCTAATGGGTAATGGGAGGGGAAGAGCTTTGGTGAAGGGAGGAGAAGAGAACAGATGGTGAGAAAGAAGGAGGATTTATTTGGAAAAAAAGAAAAAAAATAAAAAAAGGAGAAAGATATGCTCCAATAGTAGAGGGGAGAAGAAAAAACAGAAATGAAAAAGAAAAGAAAATAAGAAAGAGAAAAAGGAAAAATTGAGAAAATAAGAAAGAAAAAAGGAAGAAAAGGAAAAAATAAGAAAAGAAGAAAAGAAAAAAGGAAAGCAAAAAATTATTTTCTCTTTTATTTTAATTTGCCTCTACTGACTTAGATCTAGACTGTGAGTTCTTCTAAAAGTCATGTAACTTATGGCAAACCTACAGGATTGCCTAAAAGTCATCCATCTCAAGGTCAGCCTACGGGCATGCTAAAACTCATCTGACTCAGGGCCAACCTATGAGCTCATTTGAAAGTCATTTGACTCAAGACTAGCTTGTGGGCTTACTCAAATGTCATTCGACTCACAACAATCTATGGGATCACCTAAAAGTCATTTGACTCAAGGCCAGCCAGTAGACTTGCCTATGAAAGAAAAAAAAACATCTAAGAAGGGGGTGAATTAGGTTTTTGAGAAACAATAGTACTTTTTGATGATATCAAAACCAATCTACCAAAATGATTTCAAGCAAATATCAATTAATCACAAATGTAATTATGTAAATAGGGTAAAGAAAGTATGCACCATAATGTAACATAGTTAAAAAACAAACCATTCCTACTCTATGGCCCTTGCCTCACTCTTGAGGACCTTAACTCTATTAGAGTATTATTTCATCGGTGAAGCCAACCCCTTACAGTTGGAGTGGATAGCTTGAGTCTCTCAACCACTCCAAACAACCTTGCAGTGGATTACAAGTGGATGTTGAAAGAGAATTGTAGAAATTAAGCTCACACAAAGATCTCTCAAGTTTTAGTGAAAGGGCAATGAAAATTTGTTTTATATTGGAAAGATTAGAGTAACTTGAAGGCTATAGAGCTAAAAGAGCTTTAATCTATTTTTCATGAAAATTTGAAGTTGCCTTCAACTCTATTTATACCTTTGGGTTCGAATTAGCCATTGGAGGTGAGATTTAGCAGCTACGTTCACTCCAATAATCAAAGAACTAGCTGTTGTTTATGCAAAAAATCCAAATCGGACGACCGCTTTAGATAACTGGTCAATTAGTTCTGGTTTATTAGAACTAACCCATAGCCTAACTGGTTATCTGATTCCCAATTGAACATCCAATTCTAATAACTAAATCTAAACTAAAATCCCAGCGGGGCATCTAGTTCCAAATTATACATCTAGTTCTAGTTCATAAACTAGAACATGAACATCTAGGTGGACATCTAGTTCTCAATCGGTCATCCAGCTCTGCATAGTTCTAAAGTTATGAATCTTTAGTCTAACCCAACAGGTCATCTGGTTTAGAAGCAAATGTCCAATTTAGTCAGAAAAGCTCTATTGAGACCTTCCTGTAAAACTCTACACAATAAAAAAAACTCTAAATAATTAATCTTATGGCAAATTTTTGACTCGACTAAAAATTGAAAAAAGCTAAACCTAGTTGATGCCAATATCTTAAGTTTCATGGCTTTGTCCATATCATCCATGAATCTTCAAGTTGTTGTAGACACATCTAAGTCATTTCATACTATCCTATGATCTCTTCAAGCAATGCCCACTGATCCACCATCGCGCTTTCTTTTCTTTGATTCAAACATATTCTCAAGGGCTTTGAAGTCCTTTGGCTAAATGCAGCTCAAGTGATAATTAAGTATGGTTTGTTCATCATCAAAATTACGAATGACAATAATCTTTCCCTTTTTGATGATGACAAATCCCCCCCAAAAACATAAAGTTTAAGCTTAAGGGAACTTGTAAAGCATGATATGTATAAGAGCATAATATTTGTATATGTCAATATGTGTATATGTCAGAAAATATAAACATGGATAAGTCTCACCTTTTGACATTAAAAAAATAGTTATACAAGGTTGGAAAATAAATGGATAGAGTCTCCCTTGCAAAAATTGAAGAGCCCAACCTATATACAAGCCAAACGATTCACTTATAACCAAAATTAATAGAAAAGTTACACATGTATAGCAACAATCCACAACTTCTATACAAGCTCCCCCTAAAAGAATACATTCTAAGAGTAGAATCCAAGAGCTTATAAAATAGTTTCATCCATGAAGGAAACCAAAGTCCACAATGTCCATCCACAATTTTCATAAAGTAAACCAAACAACATTCAAAGATCTAGAGCATCAACAACATTTGAAATTTCACAATCAACAAAAACTAATGACCATCCAAACATAGAAAGAGTGATCATAGTCCACAAACTAAACTATAATCCAAAACACAAAAGCAATAAATTTTGAAACTCCACTGAAAGCACAAATACAATAGATAGAACTAGGGCCTTGGTCCAAGAGTCATGCGGTCCAACAGAGTATGGAGCATGTTAGATATCCCATCCAAGGAAGAACAAAACTCATCCATGGAAATTTCGAGATGGGTCACTTGCTTGGTCGTTCTATGTGCTAATTCCTCCATACAAGCTAGCCTCTCTAAGAAGTCTGACCTAAAGCCTAAAGATGTGGCATGTGAAGGTCTAGCTCCGTCATGTCCTACTCTTTAGCCTTGCTCAACTGCATCAACCTCCTCCTCCTCACACTGCTTATCATCACGTTCCCCATTAACCCAAAAACCATCACACAAGGAAAAGCCCATCCAAAAGAGGGTAAAGCGAGACAAGGTATCAGCGGGTGTGAAGGAGTGGGACAGATAGGGATCATGTTGAGGGGCAAGAGGACCAAAGTTCTAAAGAATTAAGGTCATGATACTGGGGTAGACAAGGGTAGCATGAGAGTATCTAATATAGTGGGCTATATGGTGGATAATGATATATGGTAAGCAAATCCTATACCTAGTTAGAAGACAATAAATAAGATACAATTCAGTGAAGGACACCTCATCCCAATACCTACCCTTCAGAAGGCTAGTGTAGGCTAAGATCTGATGAATCATGTAGGCTTGAGGTGGAAGGAGGTTAGGCTGAAGCTTCCTTATGGCATCACCCTATAAAGGCAATTTCAACAACCAACTGATATATGGAATTTGGTCAAACTATTTGTAGGTAATAATCAATCTCTCCCCTACTACAAGTATACCAAGGATGGAGCCTAGGACTATAAGGGTAAGAGTTATGTCCTTATTACCATCGGAGGTATTAAAAGTGTTAGAAGGTTCACCTTGGCATTTGCATAAAAAAACTCACACATCATAATCATAGTATGTTTCATGTCTAGTTATAAGTGATGTCCATCCTTGAGCATCAAATAAGAGTTTGAGATTCAAAGAGTTAAGATCATCAAAACCAATAGTATGTGGAGCCACAATGAGGGAACTTGCAAACTTGGTTTGGAAATAAGTAAATATTTCAAGTAAAGCAAATTCAGGAAGGAAAGTGTTATTACTAGGGAAAGAAGAGGATCCTTCTCCTTTTCTCTTCTTTGAGACAAGACTCTTGAATCAATAAACCATTGGAAGAGAAGAAATCAAAATCGAGATATGGATGGAGAGAGATCGAGGGAGGAATGGAAAAAAAAACATGTGAGATGGCCTTAGATCACCCCAATTGGCCGTTGGATTGCCTGGAGGGGCACTGGGAGATATCGCACAAGAGTGAAGATGGGAAGGATGAATGGTTGCTAGGATTTTAAGTCAGAATTTGCACCTAATTTTTGAATATCAGACAACCAGTTCATAAATCAATCAATTGACAAAGAAACCTGATGCATAGAGACTGTCTAAATTGGTGGACTAACATTGAATTTTGGCCAAATAGATATTTATAGAACTAGGTGACTACTTCAAAACCGGTTGTTTGGTTTAGTGAAAGCAACAATTCACGGAAAAAATTAGAGGAAAAAACCTCAAATTAATTTTCAAAAGCATTTAATGAAACAAGTGAGTTTTGAAACACCAATTGCATTCTAGATCAAATAAAACTGTATCTCATTCAATGGTTTAGTAAAAATGTCTATGAGATGATAATCAATTTCAATAAATATCAATGAAATATTTCATTTTGAAACATGATCTCGAATATTGGATGAGAATGTAATACTAGATTTTTGGGCAAACTAATATTACTAGTATTGTTACAATAAATTGATACATTTGAAAAATCACAATCAAAATTTTGAAGTATTTATCTCATCCAAAGGATTTGAGACCAACAACACCCCACGGCTATATATTCTGCAATGATGGTTGGAAAAGCTACTAAATTTTATTTCTTGAAACTCCATGAGACTAGAAATTTTCTAAGAAACTGGTCTATCCCACTAATACTCTTTCGATCCACATGACAGCTAACATAGTCTGCCTCATAAAATATAATTAAGTTAAAGCAATCACCTTTTGGATACCATAATCCTAAATATAGTGTGTCCTTAAGATGTCTGTGTATGTGTTTTACAATAATTAGATGAGATTTCCGAGGGGATTCTTGAAATCTAGCACATAAGTAAATACTAAACATGATATTGGGTATACTAGCAGTAAGATACAATAGGCTACCTATCATATATCCATATTGCTTTTCATCACCCTTTTCACCATCTTCATCCTTGTTTAACTTGGTTGAGGGACTTATTAGAGTTCCTATTTCCTTAGCTTTATCCACATTGAACTTCTTTAGCAATTCTTTGATGTACTTAACCTGATTGATGAAGATTCCATTTTTCATTTATTGCACTTGGAGTCCAAGAAAGAAGTTCAATTCACCCATCATACTCATCTTGAACTCCTCCATCATAGTGCTTGCAAATTTCTCATATAGATTTTCCTTAGTAGCACCAAATATGATATCATTCACATAAATTTGTACTACTAATAAGTCATTATGTATTTTCAATAGAAATAATATGGTGTCCACACAACCTCTTGTAAAATGATTTGAAATTAAGAAGGAACTTAGTCTCTCATACCAAGCTCTTGGAACTTATTTAAGACCATATAGTATCTTCTTCAATTTTAAAATATAATTTAAAAATTATAAATGCTCAAATTTGGGAGGTTGTTCAACATAGAAATTTTTGGACAAAAAAATATTTAGAAAGATACCTTTGACATCCATTTGAAATAGTTTGAAGCCTTTATAATATACAAAAACAAGCAAATATGATTAGATTCTAAATGAGCTACTGGAGTAAAATTTTCTTTCAAATAAATACCCTTGACTCGGCTGAAACCCTTGGCCACTAGTCTAACCTTATTTCTAACCATGACACCCTTTTCATCTAGCTTGTTCCTATAAACCCATTTAATATTAATAATTGGGTAGTCATTTTGTCTTGGAACAAGCTCCCAATTTTGATTCTACTCAAATTGATTTAATTTTTCTTACATAGCAAGAATCCAACTTTCATTTTTTTTATGTTTCATCAAGATTTTTGTGTTCAACTTGAGAAAGAAAAGAAATAATATGAAGATTATATTTAATAATGTATCTAATTTTTATCCCTTGATCAACAATACCAATGATTTGATCTTCCGGATGACTCTTTTAAAATCTCCATGCCATGGGGAGCTCCTTATCTCCATTTTGCTCTTTTTATTTGTCCTCTCTATTTTCATCTTTCTTGTCTTTTGAGCCCTGGCTTGACTCACACTCTTTATTTTCTTTGAGTTTCATCTCATCTAATTTCTTGGAGATATGTATATCATCATCAATAAACTTTTTCTTCAAAAAGGGTTAGCTTCATTAAATACAACATTTATAGATTTTCAACAATTATAGAGGAATTGTTGAAGACTCATATGCCTTGGAGGTATTTGAGCAACCAAGAAAAATGCCTTCAAAAGTTTGTATCAAATTTAGACAAATAATCTTTTATATTTAGAATAAAATATTTACAATCAAAAATATAAAAATATGCAATGTTTGGCTTCTTGCCAATTCACAACTCAAATGGAGCCTTGTCAAGAATTGGTTGAGTAGAGACTTGATTCAAGATATAGAATACCGTATTAACAGCCTACACCCCAAAATATTTGGGTAAAGATTACTCGTTAAGTATACCCTAGTCATTTCTTGAAGAGGCCTATTCTTTCTCTTAATAACACCATTTTATTATGATGTGTGAAGAGCAAAAAAATTATGATCAATGCCACTATGAATATAATATTTTCCAAATAAATAATATTCAAATTCTCCATCATGGTCATTATGAATTTTTGAAATCATGTAACCCTTTTCATTTTGAATTTATTTATGAAGATCAATAAATATATTGAAAGAATTATTTTTATATATAAGAAATAAAACCCATATAAATCTAGAGTAATTATCAACTATTACAAAAGCATAATTCTTACCTCCTATACTTAACTTTAGCTATGGTATTCATGCTTGCATGTCCAAGCCTTCTATGCCAAACCCATCCATTACTATCTTGAGCTACAAAATACTTCTCAGCATTCAAGTCATCTTAATCTATAGTGTATACATTTTCATCTCGATGATCAATAAAAACTACAACAACAACATCATCATGTCTAGCTATACAAACTTTTGATTTAAATACAACATGAAAAACATTTTCACATAGTTGACTGATAGAAAATAAGTTATTCTTAAGACCTTCTAAAAGAACATTTTTTATTAAATAGGATCCAATAGAAATATTTTCAATACCTATAATTTAACCTCTACCATTATCACCAAAAGTAATGTGTCCTCCATCCTTTTCTTTGAGCTTTGCAAACTTGGATGGATTTTTAGTTATGTGCCTTGAGCAACCACAATCTAGAAACCATTTATTTCTTTGATCCTTGGAGTGGAAGCATATCTAAAAATAATCAAGAATATTGGAATAAAACCCACTCTAAGTATTGGTCCATAAAGTTAGAGAGTAAAGTAATTACAATAATAAATTAAAAATGCAATGAATGATGAACTAATAAGTAAGTACAGTAAATCCTACCTTTGGATGAGCTAGAAATGGCCATAAGAAGGTAGCAAATTTAAGGCTTCTGGGCCACTTCTAGCTAACTTATGCTACTTAAGTAGAATGTTGTAGGAATCTAAATTAGTTTGAATTCCTTAACTTTAATAATTATCCCTTTAGATAACCAAATTTTCTTAAGAGAAGAATTTCTCTTAATTGGGTAACTTCTAGATACTTGTCTAATTTGGCAAGAATAGTTATATTTTAATTTTGAAAATGCAATATTTGAAGTCTTTACAAAATTAAACTTAGTACCTTTGGATTTTGAAGAAGATATAAAACCAAGTTCGGATCTACTTAAAACATTTCTTTGATTATTCAAAATTATGTTCAAAGTATCATTTCCTTGGAAGAAGTTCTCTGGAGTCTTTTTCAAATCTGTATTTTTCTTTTGAAGCTTTTCAAGACTCTTTTTGCAATCACAAGATATTTTGGAGGATTTTAAAATAAGATTTTATTTATGAAGAAGCTACATCTCTTTTTTATAATCACAAGAATTTGTAGAAAATTTTAATCATTCAAAATAACTCTCAAGCATATTCAACTTATTTTTTAAAGAAGCATGCTTGTGAAGTAATCTTTCATGTCTATCATATAAATTTTCAAATGCATTTTGCAATTCATAAAATGTTAAATCACATACCTCATTCTCAATGGCCATGAGGCACAAATTTGCAATTTCTTTATTGGATGAGACATCTTCACTCTCTTCCTCCAAATAGTCCCATGTAGCCACCATTGCCTTCTTCTTCTTTCGTTTGAATTTCTTCAATTGAGGGTTGAGAGAGCAATTGGCTTTCATGTATCTAGACTTCTTGTATTTCAAACACGTGGGCATATCCTTATCCTCTTTATTATTGTAGCTGATTTTATTCCTTGTAGGTCTTCTTAGCATGTGCCTCTTCTTTAAAAATTTCTTGAATTTTCTACTAATGAGAGATATTTCTTTATGACTATCTTCCTTATCATCACTAAAATCCTTGGCCTTGAAAGCTATGCTCTTCTTCTTCTTGTCTTCATCAGCCTCTTGTCTCCTATCCTTCATGGTCATATTGTGAATGATGAGTGACCCAAAGAGTTTCTCCAAGGGTAATTTGTTGAGATCTTTTATCACTTGAATCAAAGTCACCTTGCGATCTCATAACTTTGGAAGACACCTTAAAATATTTCTCACTATTTCATCATTATTATAGACTTTTCTAAGAGATTTTAAGGTATTGATAATATCTGTAAAATAAGTAAATATTTTCATTATCAACTCAATAGATTTCATTCTAAAGAGTTTATATTGGTTAACCAAGATGTTCACTTTAGATTCATTGACTTATCTTATACCCTCATGGGTAACCTCAAGGTAATGTCAAATCTCAAGAGTTATCTCATATATACTAATTTGGTTAAACTCATTAGGATCAAGTGCACAATAAAAATTGTTTATTAATTTTACATTCAAAGAATCGTGTTTCTTATTCAACTCATTTCATTCTACTCTAGGCTTAGAAACTCTCAAACCATTAATTATTTTGGTAAGTAAAGTATACCCTTCTTCCATAAAATGCTAAAAATCATAGTCTATGGTCTTAATAAAAATTCTAATCGTAGACCTCCAATAATTGAAATGGGTACTATTAAAGAGAGGAGGTCTAATTGTGAACCATCCTTCTTGGAGATATGGAGAAATACCAAAATTGGCCATTAAAATAGAATGAAAAACTATAGGCAATTAAACTAAAAATAGAGCACCAAACTCTAATACCAATTGAAAGCACAAAAACCACCTAAGAGGAAGGGTGAATTAGGTTTTTGAAAAATAATGGCACTTTTTAATAAAATCAAAACCAATTCAATCCACCAAAATGATTTCATGCAAATCTCAATAAATCACAAATATAATGATGTAAATAGAGTAAAAAACGTATGCAGTACTATATATTGTGATTTAGAGACTAACCACTCCTACTCTACAGCCCTTACCTCGCTCTTGTAGACTTCAACTCTCTATTAGAGTGTCATTTCATCGGTGAAGCCAACCCCTTGCTCTTCTTCTTGCACCAACTGCCAAGATAAAGTTTAATTCGGAACTTAAATCTCTCAACCACTTCAACCTATCTTAGAGTGGATTTACGAGTGAAAATTGGAAGAGAATTATACAAATTAAACTCACACAAAGATCTCTCAAGATTGAGTGAAAGGGCAATGAAAATTTTCTTGAGATTGAAAAGTTTAGAGAAATTTGAAGGCTAAAGAGCTAAAAGGGCTTTAATCTTTTCTTCAAAAAAATGAGAAGTTGCAAAAACTATTTTGAGAAGCCCCTTTAACTCTATTTATACCTTTAGAGTCAAATATAGCCATTGGGGGTGAGGTCTTGTGGTTAGGTTTGATCTAATAGTAAAAAAACTAGAGATTATTCGTACAG
Source organism: Trichopus zeylanicus subsp. travancoricus (assembly GCA_005019695.1). Lineage (NCBI taxonomy): Eukaryota > Viridiplantae > Streptophyta > Magnoliopsida > Dioscoreales > Dioscoreaceae > Trichopus > Trichopus zeylanicus. Next base: position 471,866 of record RXID01021777.1, on the reverse strand, counting down.
AAAATCTGAACTGGATGACCGCTTTAGATAACCTATCAACTGATTTTGGTTTATAAGAACTAGCCTACAGTCTAGCCAGTTGTTCAATTCCTAACTAGACTTTTGCTTCTAATAACTAAATTAGATGGGAATCCTAGTTGAGCATTCGATTTTGGTTTATTAACCAAAACCTAAACCTCTAATCAAACATCTAGTTCTCAATTGGTCGTCCGGCTCTATATAGGTCTGAAGGTTAGAATCTTTAGTTTGATCCAACCAGTCATCTAGCTCAAAAGTAAACATTCAGTTCAATTAGAAAAGCTCTGTTAAGAGCTTCCTGTAGAACTCTACGTGACAAAAAACTCTAAACAATTAATCTTGAGGCAAATTTTTTATTCAAATGAAAATAAAAGAAAAGTTAAACTTAGACGACACCGAGATCTTGAGTTACTTTGGCTTTGCCTATATCATCCACTAATCTTTAAATTATTGTAGAAACCTTTAAGCCATTTCATGTCATCATATGATCTCTTAAAGACATGGTCATTGATCCACCATTGCACTTTCTTTTCTTTGAAGTGTTCGAATGCACCCTTGAGAGCTTTGAAGTCCTTTGGCTAAACACAACTCAAGTGATCATTAAATATAGTTTGCTCATTATCAAAACTAGAAAGGGCAACGGTCTCAAAGTCAATCAACTCAGGGTCAGCCCACAAGCTACCTAAAAGTAACTTGGATAGCCCGGGTCTCTCAAATTAATTAAATTAAATTGATTAAAGTCAATCAATCAAAATAATTAATTCTATCAAATTAGAATTAAACCAATTTGGCCCAATTATATAAGTTGATTAAGTTAAACTAATTTGATTTAAATGGACTATCAAATTGATCTAAATTTGATATAGCAAATTTTATGGATTGAAGTAAAATTAAAATGGACCCAAAGTGGTCTGGGTCAATCCTAATGAGATAGAACCCATATCCTAATTAGGTCTAGTTAGATTGAACCCATACCAAATCAATTCGGACCTAAACCCTAATTTGATCAAAATAAGTTCAAATTCAACCCTAATTGGGTCAAATCAAGCTTGAACCAAATAAAGTCAAGTTAAACTGGGTTCAAACCAAAATTAAAACAATTTGAAACTGAACTAGAATGAGGCCAAACCCAAATGAGAACCAAGGTTGGACTCAAATCCATTATGGATTCACAAATATTCGATCCAAAATCCATTAATGATCTATTAAGGATCACATCCAAGATCCATCAAGGATCCAATAAAGACATAATCAGGGTTGAACAAAGGTCAATTAAGGATCAAACCCCAAATCCACCAATATCCATTATGGATCTAATATGAATCCAATAAGGGTTGAACAAAGATCCATTAAGGATTCATTAACTATTGTACCCAACCTCTATTTAGGATCCATTAGTAACTTCATAAAAGTTAAAGAAAGATCCATTCAGGATCCAATAAGGACCCAATAAGGGTTGAACCAAGATCTATTAAGGACCTAATAAGGGTTGAATCAAAATCCATTGAGAACCCAATAAGGGTTGAACCAAGATCTATTAAGGACCTAATAAGGGTTGAATCAAAATCCATTGAGAACCCAATAAGGGTTGAACAAAGATCCATTAAGGATCTATTAAGTATCACTGCTAATATTCATTAAGGATCCACCAAGGATCAAACCCAAGATCCATTAAATATCCAATAAGGATCCGTTAAAGATCAAACCCAAGATCCATCAAAGATCTATTGAGAATCAAACTCAAATCCATCAAGGATCCATTAAGAATCCAATAAGGATGGAATACAAACCCATTAAGGGTCAAACCCAAACCTATTAAAGATCCATTAATGATCCATTAAAGATCCAAGGTCCCATAAGGATCAAATTCAAAATCCAAAAAGAGTCAAATCTAAGATCCATTAAAGATCCAATAAAGATCAAATTCAAGATCCAATAATAATCAAGTCTAAGGTCTATTAAGGATCAAGTCCAAAGTCCTTATTGGTTTTCTCCAAGATGATCCTTGTTGGTTTTCTTCATGCCTTTGAGGTTCCTCAACTCAACCTCTTAAAGAATTGGCCAAAGTGACCTTCTTTGATGAGCCTTTCATTGTCATCATTTAGGTGTCTATACTCCTCGATGTCATGGCTATGGTCCCTATGGAATCGATAGTACTTAGAGGTGTCCTAGCTCTACTTGTTGAAGCGAAGGGTGGTGGCCGCTTTAGATATTCCTTATGCTCAATCTGAGCCAACACTTCGGTCCTTGAGTTGTTCAAGGGCATGTATTGTTGGAAGTCATTATAGTGCTCTTGTCGCTTGGTTCTTTGCTTCTTTGGTTTGGGAAGTTTGACCTCTCAAAAATCATTCTTCAGCTTGCTACTCCCCTCGCAATCCCTCTTAGTAGACATCAACTCCATAGTGTCAATATGTTCTCTAACTTGTTGGATGAACTTAACCAAGCTTCTGGGAGGTCAATGTACCATCTCATAGCCCACTAGACTTATTGGATCCTGTTGATATCCATAGTAAGTACTATAGAGCTATCTAACTCAGTTACCTCTAGTCTCACTTTATTAAGCCAAGCTACATACTCCTTGAGGTTTTCTATATCTTTCTAATATAGTGTTAGAAGTGTAGAAGGATCTTTTCATTGAGGTGCTAGTGAAATAAATTATTCTATAAATTTGTTCACAAGGACATCGAAGCAAGTCACGAAGTACCTTAGAAGTCCAAAATACTTAGCTTGGGCCGAACATTGTAGTATCATTGGGAACGCCTTACACATAGTAGTGTCTCATGCTCCTTGCAACATCATATCATTTCTAAAAGCATTGACATGGTCCACTAAATCCTTTGTATCATCACACACCTTCTATAGAGGTTGCCTAAACTTTAGTTGCATAGGAGAATATGCTATTTCAAGGATTAAGGAGTATTGTACCTAATTTGGTTTGGTTGAACCCTTGCCTAAGATCTCTCCTGAGCTATTGATGCTACAACCTCCTTGTAAGTCCTTGGCTCAGCTCTCGCTGAAGCTTGAATAGCATAGGTATGGTAGGTGGATTCATCAATCAAATCATAGGTGGGATCATGTCCTTTATACTCCCTTGATTCTCGGTACCAAAGAGGGACATTTGCCGAATGGCTCTAATGGTACCTTGTAGCTTGATTTTGATGGCTCGGGTGATTTTGCTCATTGGAGTCCACTTGACTTGCTACATACAACTATGGCATATATTGCTGGTACGACATGGGTGCTTGAGCTTGAGCCTAAGCCCTAGCCTATTGTTAGGTATACGGAGCTTGAAGATTCTACATTCTCCAAGTTTAAGTTTGCTACCATTAGGTTTGAATATTTTGGATGACCTAATCTTGAGCCTCCAACAATTGCATCATTTACTAAATGGTTGCCACCAACGTCTAAAACTCTTATCAACTCACAATGCATGATGGGCTTGTTAGAGCTATTGGGATGGCTAAAAGAGGGACTCCTCGAGGGTGAGGCTATATTGGTGGTTGAGCCGCAAAGGTTTCTTGGTGGTTTGGCTTGCTTGGTCCACTCGAAGAGTTATGGGACTTTGCTAGAGCTAGCACAATTTGCACCCTAGGCTAGTTCCTTGAGGACGACACTCTTACTACTTTTGGAGGATGGACAAAAGATTGTCAAAGGTCTTCTAAATCAACTAGTAGAAGGTGGAGTAGATTTCAATAAAATTATTAACAGCTTTTGGAGTCTGAGATCCTTCTCAAAATCTTGACCTATTAGGTCAATCCATCGTCGATTTATAAGAGGAAAATACCATGAAGAAGGTCACTAGAAACTCTCCGACGATGACTACTTTAAATACGCATCTATTTATAATGAATGAAGGTGTTTTGGCATATCTTACACTCCTTGATCTCAATCGAGATACTCTTTAGATATCTCATAATTGGTTATTGAGGATCCTGGATTTTTCTACACATTAGTTTTTATAGTATTTAACCTGATTATCCATAAACGGAGATCCCTGAGTTTAATGACTCACCTCGATACAATCCTTTATTAGGCCCATAGAGCTACAATTACCTTAGCAGATGCTCTGTATATGACCTCAACTTGCCTAGTTAGTGATTTAATCTATAAGTGTGACTTCAGCTTTTTAACTCGGTAAATTTAATTCGATATATCTTCAATAACTTATCTAATAAATTAAAGAAAATTATGCAATTTTTAATATACAATTTTGTTAGTTTATAAGAAGTTAATTGTAATTTATTCTAATAAAATTACAAATATTTGTATTTGCAATCATATGTTATCTAATAGTTAGTGCTTGTCTGTAAAAAAGAAATTGGACACATGTAAGTGCCATGTAACATGGAATGTGGTACTTGGAAATATTTAAAAACTACATTGAACCGAATTGTGCCTTCCACTCGCGCCACGGCTGTCAACGGGCTTGGCAGCCCAAAATCAGGCCTAAAATATTCTGACTCGGGATTGGTAGTTTAGGGCTCGTTTGTTTGGATTCCGGGTTTAGGAATCGTGGAATCGTAGGAATTGAGTGATTCCAGGGAATTGAAGGAATTGAGGGAATTAGATAATTACAGTGTTTGGATGAGTATTTACTGTAGGGAATTGGCAATTGGTCAATTCCTTTCCGTTGTTTGGTTGACAAATGGAATTGATCAATTCCATAAGTTATTGAATTCTTGTGTTTGGATGAGTTTTTACTGTAAGGAATTGAAAAATATATTAAAACAATTAAAAATAATAAATAATTTTAAGAAATAAAAAAAAAGATTATGTAAATATCTTATTATAATCAATTACATATTTATTTAATATACTTTTATTTTTATTTTATAAAATTATTTTTAATAAATATAGAAAATATATACTTATTTTTTGAAAATAAGTAATATTTAAGTAATTTGAGTAATAAAAAAAATTTAATTTTAAAATTATTAAAATAATTTTTAAAATTAATAAGATTTTATAAAAAGACCAAAAAAATGCATGCTCAAAGCTCCAGCAGTATCAAGTTTGGAATCACCCAAATACAAAGCATTTGAGTAAGTTACACTGAGATCCAACTTCTATACAGAGGGAAGAAACTGTCGGAGAAGTATCAATCCAAGTCTACAATTCCAAAATTGGAGAAAAGGATCTTCAACTGTTGAACGAAATCTGAACCCGTGGCATACTTTGTAAGCAATCCCACAGCAAACCCGAACATTGCCCACCTGCATCGAGCAATGCCAACATCTCATCAAGCACAAATCTATCTAGTCATAGGTAAGCCAATTCCGACAGCAACAAATCTCAGAGCAGTAACGGGAACTCAACTCGGATTATACTTGAGCTCATGTGGTGCTCATCATAGAGAGTTGATGCATATTTATCAATGAAAGAACAAGAAATCAGCAGCCAGAAGAAAAAAAAAACATCAACAACTTCCTCTCCAAAATCCCGTTCCAATAAAAAATTTCCCGAATGCAATTGCCATATTTGTGGATTCATCATGGAATCATTTGACTGTTGATCTGTACAAAACTACCAATGCTAGGTTTTCTAGAATTCATTTAACATATCTAAGCAAACAGATTGCATAATTCCAATATAAGTTCTCTTGGGCAGTCGATTGGCACACAAGATCCTGATACACAACCTCCAACATCTCTACAAACTCACGAATCTAACTATCTAAAAAGTAAAAAATAAAAGAAAAAATCAATTTAATTGAAAGACAGACCTGCCATTGGCAATCTCATTCTTGCCAAGGAATCCAAAGAAGGGGCCTCGGTCAGCCTCCTCAAGCTTCTTCTCCCTAAAGTACTCCTGCAGCTCCTTGGCCACCTTCCTCTGGTACTCCATGGTGACCACCGCCGGCCTGGTGGTGGCGGTGGCAACTGGACAGCCGCTGGACGGAGAAGAAGCCGCAGGACGGAGACGAAGCCGCTGGACGGAGAAGAAGCCGCTGGACGGCCGTTGAAGCCGCTGGACAGCCGGACGACGGAGAAGATGCTGGTCGGAGGAGAGAAGACGCAGACGATGGGGGGGGGGGGGATTCGTGCGAATTTAACCCGAAATTAGGTTTTCGTCCCCGACGTGCTACAGTAATTGGGGAATTGAAACCCGGAATCCGCGTTTTCGCTCGATTTTGAGAGAGAATTAAAACGGGGAATCGAGGGAATTGGGAAATAACCGATTCCCCTGATTCCGGGTCCTGGGAATCGAAACAAACACCGGAATGGAGGGAATTGGGCTTTCAATTCCCTCCATTCCTCCAATTCCGAATTCCGGGAATCGAAACAAACAAGCCCTTAGGCTATTGGATCGCGCTGGAGCTTCAATATACGGCAAAAATAACATGCCTTACCTGAAGCCCGAGACCGGCCCGAAATATTTACTGCCATCAACTCGGGTACATGCTTAGGTATGCAATTTCCGCTAGGGTTGGGGCTCCGATTCGCGAGGCCTTACAGGCGCGTCCCATTTTCATCCCTACACGAATGGGCATGATTACCTGTTCGATGGGTTATGTAGTCTCCACTATATCAAAAAGCACCAACTTTCAATTGTTGTTTTTTATTGAATTTTTTGACTTTCCATTTTTTTTTGCTCTCGTTTAGGTGAGAAGTCTCTGGCCTTTTCGCCAGCCAAGATAGACTGAATTCCCATACTTCGAATCTTAGCCTCGGCATGCCCAAGTCTCTCTCCAATTTACATTTTTTTTAAAATTTAAAGCTGTCCTAGAAACCCAGTTCACTAAGTCACCCGTCAATGCTCGATCAAGAACGCCTTCTCCTTTCATATTTGGGATGAATATGAATTGCTTGCCCTCAAGGCCTCTATAAATAGCAATCCTCACAACCAGCCTCACCATCACTCAGCAAGAGCTTGAGGCAAATCACTTGGTCCAGCGTTTCATTACTGAAGTAGCAAGAATGAGTTTTAGTCTCGAGTTCGACTCCTCGGCTCCGGCCGGCCGGCTTTTCAAGGCCTTGATCCTTGATTGGCACAATTTGGCCCCTAAGGTCACCCCCGAGGTCGTGAAGAGCGCTAGTCTTGAAGGTGATGGAGGTGCTGGAAGTGTCAAGCCAATCAACTACATTCCAGGTTCAAACTATTCCATCCATTTTATATCTTTTTTGAAAGATTTAACAACGTTTTAATCATCGGTTACATGTGTACCCAGTGTTACCTTATGGATAGATAAAAAACAAGTCTCGACTTTGTGGACGATGCCAACTTTGAGGCCAAGCAGAGCATCGTTGAAGGAGGTGAGTTGGGGACGAAGATTGAGTCCGAGACTTGGCACTACAAGTTTCTGCCGGTTAGCAGTGGAGGGTGCGTTGCAAAAGTAGTTGCGACCTACAAGCTTGTTCCCGGAGCATCGCAGACCAACGAGGAGACGAAGGCAGAAGCCAAGGAGGCGCTTACCGGGATGATAAAGGCGACTGAGGCCTACCTCCAAGCAAACCCTAATGCTTATGCATGAGGGTTAAACGGCTACAAAAGTATCAATAAAATGGCTATGCGATCCTTATAGCCCTTTGTGTCACGAGAGATTGTTTCTTTTTTCTTTCATGTTTAGCATGTTTCTGTTGTCCACTAGTTGAAGTGCAGTAAAAACAATGCGTGGCTTTATCCCTTCCATCTTATTTTTGCAGCTTTCGTTATGTTATGTGAGAACTCATTTTATGGGAACTCATGTAACCCTCTGGCGGTAGGGATAATTCAACTCTTTAGTCGAAATATAATCCGCACGATGATACAAATACAACTTTTCAAAATAAAAGAAATTTCAAGTTTCCAAAATGGTGAAAATAAAAAAAATTATTGAAATTCTGACAAGTAAATTTTTCACCGGATCAAAATGGAACAAGAGCAAAGAATTTTAACGAACACAACCTAATAATTCCTTGTTGTAATAAATATATTGTGTAATTTGGTTAAAAAAATGGAGGCACTCACAATATTTCGAAAAGGAAGAGGACTGAGTCATACAATGCAATCTTGCATTCAGAATATGTGACTGAGGCTTTTAGTCATATTTGAGGCTTTTCTCCCTGATTAATATTCCACTCCAAAATTTTTCCATTTTTCGCAATAAGTAGAAATGGAAAATTTCAATTTCCCGAATCATGAACATCTTGGACACCAGTGACAGCCAAAACAATGGCGTTGAGCATTTTGACTAATAGTTCTAATTTCAATAGTTGTTTTGTAAGTTGTTTCTTCAAATTAATGCTAAACACCACTACAAGGATGGAAATCGTCAAGCCAATTGAAAAGTGTCGGGCGAGTAAGTAGAATCTAGAATCCTAACATTCATTTTAGTATGGAGAATGATGCTCAAGACCACAACCTGAAAAAATTATGTACAAAGAAATAGTGAGAGCGTTGTAGGTTTTAAGGTAGCCTCTTATATCTATAAACATAGTCTTGTTTTGTTACATTTTTTAAATTAAATGGAGCCTGTGACCCACCATTAACTCAAAATTTAATGAAAATGAACCAAGTGGTTCATTTGTTCTTCTTGTTCTTCGAAGCACCAAATTATGTTGCCCAAACCATCTGAACTTGGGTGGTAAACATTTGTCATTTAAGCGAAAGATCAAGAGTTCAAATCCTACCCATGGTGATGGATAAAAGTCTAGATCTTGCACCCAAAATTTATTTATAAAATAATAAATGCATGTGTGTATCCTAGCATCCAACTTCCACGCTTGTTATGCTGCTTTATTTGAAGTCTTCCATCTTTTTCAGCAGCCAACAAAGACAGAAGACTCAAGTCCTTGGGTTCTAGTTTTGCATACGAGACCCTCATCTCCAATATCTCTCTCTTGGTCAAAGAAATTCTAGAAACCATCTCATAAAATAAATTACTTAAAACAAGGAATTCTTCAAGTCTTCGCCTCGAGAACTCTATAAATAGCACCCCTCACCACCATCTTGAGCCATCACCGAGTAACAGCTTGACGCAAATTACTCAGTGTATTCTAGATCATTAGCTGGTAAGGAACTACACGATGAGTTGGAGTCTTGAGATCGAGTCCTCAGCTCCGGCCAGCCAACTATTCGAGGCCTTGATCCTTGATTGGCACAATCTGGCCCCTAAGGTCAACCCCACGGTCGTGAAGAGCGCTACTCTTGAAGGTGATGGAGGTGTTGGAAGTGTCAAGACAATCAACTTCACTCCAGGTGCACATCTATTCCATCCATTTTATATCTTTTTTGAAATATTTAACAAGGTTTAACCATCGGCTATATGGGTACCCAGTGGTGCCTTATGGATACATAGAAAACAAGCTCGACTTTGTGGACCATGCTAACTTTGAGGCCAAGCAGAGCATCGTTGGAGGAGGTGAGTTGGGGACGAAGATTGAGACCGAGACTTGGCATTACAAGTTTGTGCCGGCTAGCAACGGAGGGTGCAAGATAAAGGTAGTCGCCAACTACCAGCTTCTTCCCGGAGCATCGCAGAACGACGAGGAGAAGAAGGCAGAAGCCAAGGGGGCTCTTACGGGAATGATCAAGGGGACAGAGGCGTACCTTCAAGCAAATCCTAATGCTTATGCTTGAGAGTCATATGGCTAAAATAGGATTAATAAGACGGCTATGTGATCCTTATAGCCCTTTATTATTATCTAATGCTTATTGTGTCCCCTTTTGATGTTGTTGGTTATCCCCGTCATTGAAGCTCAATAATACAATGTATGGTTTCAACTTATCTCTTCGCAACTACGCAAACTATACGCAAACTGTATTGACCACTTCTGCGCAGTGATCTTTTTCAACACAAGCTACACTAGGCCCTTTTTCTGTTGTTTTCCTTTTTTCTTTTCCCTGTTGTTTCTTTTTTTTTTTTTTTTCATGAAGCTTCCTGCTTTCGTCACTTAAAAATATAGAGCACTTCGATCTTGCGACCCTAAATAAAGTCCACATCTTTATGGATATATCACGAATACAACTAACAAAATAGCAAGCACTAAAATTAGATGGAGGCATGTGTAATGGATTGAGTTTATGTTGTTTTTGCCAAGCTCGTTTCAGTTGCCCTTACTCTTTTCTGGTCACGAATTTGATTATCATTATGTTTCTCAGAAAAGGCAACGTTTTGTACATTTAAAATGAAGAAATGTGTTTATTTATTTTAAATTACTTTTATTTATAAAACGACGCTTCAGAAACTGTAATAAGAAATCCAAAAAATTACATCCTTGATTATTTTGAATGTCTCTTCTCTCTTTCAATATCACTGTTCGCAAAGAATAGTCCTTTGGTTTTTTTACTATGACATAAGTTTCGAATTACAACCATGTATAGCTTGTTCCTATTAAACATTGTATCCCAAGTAACTTACAAAGTCTATTTATAACAATTATGGGAAATACTACCTGAGAGAGACTTTTTTAATCACCTTACTTGACAATATATTTTTTTTATCACTTTTTCTACTTTTATCTATTTTTTAAGTTATATTTATAATAATTCTAGGGCAGTGTCTTTCTTAAATAGATACTACTATCATCGAATCCCAAGATGTGGAGACATTGGAGAAGTTCAACATCGTCAACTACAAATGATGAAAACTCAAAATGATGTTCCAACTCATCATTGCTAAAGTCGCTTATGTGTTTACTGATTATTTTCCTAAGGAAGTCACTAATGGAGAGGATCTTGTAACTTTACAAAAAAAAGTGACTAGAGGATGATTATAGTTGTAGATTCATGATTACGAATTTTATGAGCAAGACACTCTTCAACATTTATCACTCTCAAAAAATTGCTAGCAATTTATGGAAAGCTCTCTGAAAATGTTATACTGTAAGGATGGGGTAAATAAATTCGCTTAACAAGTATAACGATTGCAAGTTTGATGATTCCAACCTATCAATGATCAAATAAATAAAATCAAAGATGTTGTTATCCAATGTGTTAATATGGGAACCAATTCTAGAGACCTTCCAAGTTTCAATCATTATTGAAAAACTTCTTATTAGTAGAAGGATTACCTAAAGAGATTTTTCGTATTGTTGAACCTGGTGCATCGATACCTCCCAAATCCCATGGAAACTTGACAAATAATTTGTCTCTTTCAAAAGGAAAAGAGAAGGCTTCAAGAGGTAGTTGAATAACAAAAGGACTTTGGGTTTTGTTATGCATGTGATAAATGAGGACAAGTTGCAAGAAAATGCCTTTTCAAAAAAGGAAAAAAGATGGGGGCAAACATGGTAAAGAAAAAGATATGGTAGCTATGATCTCAGATTTCCTTTTTCTTAAAAACAGTGATGGATAATGAACTGATTCAGGTGTATATGCCATGTGAAGCTACACAAGGAGATCTTTAAAAATGTTGTGGCTTATTACTTGGTGATGCCAAATCAAGTTTTATTCTATGCATTTACTTACATTTTTTTCTTTGTATTTGCAACTGTTGGATTGAGTGAATCCAATGGTTGGTATGTATTGTGGCTTTAGACATATTAGGGTGAAAAGAGAGATGGAAACATCAATATGTGAGAAAGACAAAGAGTAGCAAAGAATAGAGAATGAAAGAAAGAGAGAAGAGTGGATTTCATCACTCTTAGGATCTCTTGGTCAAGGTTAGAGATATGGATAGCTTGATATTTAATGCAAAATCCATTGTACTTTGTTATCTCCATTAATGAATGATGGCTACCTTTACTTTATTTTTTTGTTGATGAAGGCCAAAAGGTTGGCCGAACCACATAAAAATTGTGTCTCTCATGTGTTTTTATCGTTTGCTTTATTGATGATTTCTTTTTCTTGGAAGAATTATCATCACTTGTAAGGTGCTTCATGTAGGGCCATAATCGCAGAAACTGGTATTTGAGCTTGGATTTGATGATCCTGCTTATTGGGTTTGTTGGTGCTTCTAAAATGAAGTAAGAAATGGAATTCGAAAAGCTAAATGGAGGGAGTTGATCTATATGGAAGATCATGATGGAGGACAATTTGATCAAAAAAGAGTTGGATCTAACATTGAAGGGCAAGACGGCATAACCCGCAAATATGGAAGATCAAGAATAGGATGCTTTTGATAGAAAGTATATGGCTACGCTTAGGCCCTGTATCTCTCTATCAATTTTATTTGATGTTTACTAGTGTCAAAATGCGTCCGAATTGTGGACGACATTGAAAGAGTCATAGGAGAGACTCTCTGGTGCAAACAAGATGCATGCCATGAAGAAGTTGTTTCTCTTAAAGGAGAAAAATGGCATCACCATTAGAAAGTATTGTAAATGAATTTAATTAAATTGTAGCTCAGTTAAAGCCTTTTGCAAATTAAATTTGATGAAGAGATCTTATGTTTGCTTTTATTGAGTTCTTCACCTCCTAGTTGGGATATTTTGATTACCACGATGGCTAACACAATGGGCAGCAAGTTCAACTTGAATGATGTTGCTGCTACTCTCTTGAATGAGGAAACTAGAAAGGCCTCATCAAAGTTGATTGCTAAGTCAAGGCAAGCTTTGTTTACTGGAGATAGGGGAAGCTCACCATATAGAGGCCAAACTTTTGATAATAGAGGAAAATCCTAGAGATGAGTAGACCACAATCATGAGATAAAAGGTTAATTAGGTTAATTTGTGATCTAGAGATAAAGCATGAAGTATAGAGAAGAAGATCACCATTTTCTTGCGCATGATAGGTCATTGAGTCCACAAGGATCATAGCAAGGGAATAAACCAAAATAAAAGAATATCATTGATACATAAGTTTTTCTTTATTACAATCTTGAGATTGTATATATAACACTCAAATAAAATTAAAACCCTGGTTGGATTACATGTGACTTAATTGTAATACTAATCCTTCATAACTTATTCTAAAGAAAATATCTAAATCTTGTTTCATATTGAACTAGAACTATCACAAACTCCATCTCACAAATAGACTTTACTATGACTAACAAAAAAACTAAATTAGTAAAAATAATAAATAAATAAATTTTAGCACTTGACCTTAGCTTTCCAACAAATGGTTATTTGTCTAATTCAGATAAATATTCAGGAGGATATGATCTTTGGACTGAAGCCATACTAATCTTGATAAATTTAAACTGAAGTAGTAATTCAAATTTGACTTGATCTCCAATTATAGTCAAAAGGATGTAGTTATTTTGCATCAGACCCCTCCACTTATAAAATATTTGTCCTCAAGTCAAAACTCGAACTATTTATTATTGTAGTTGTATTCTTCTTAAATACTTACCAACATAGAATTTGATGACATAGACTAATAAAGTTTTTTCAGGTAATGTCTTCGTCACTTTGATCTTCTATGGCATAACCCCTCCAATTTTGCCAAGGTTCCCATCAACTTTATTCAAAATAAAATATGTATCCACACAAACCTATTATTTGTTACCATAGAACCAAAGTTTATTGATAATTATTAAGGTAATTTAAATATATCATTGTAAATTTTGAATCTTATAGGGTGATAACTTCTTAAGAAATTGCATCAACTTATTCAAGAGAGTAGGCTTTTGATAAATCAAAAGAATCTTGAGTAGCATAATCTGAATCTTCAACGATAGAAGACTCTTTCTTGTAGCCAACTCAAGATGAAGATGTAGATTGTACTCAACAACTAATTGTGCTACTCAAGATAATTTCCTGTATCACAATCATCAATTGATTTACATGAATTCTTCTTAACAGCCTCTTGAGCAATTTCTATAGCATACAAAGCTACTTCTTTATAATCTCCAATCAACTCATCAAAGATGAAACCTCTAAGAGACTCAATAATTTCTTCACTTGTATGTTTGTCTTCCACAGGATCTTCACTTGTATGTTTGTCTTCCACAGGATAGACAACCACTTCTTAACTAGATGATTCAAAACTAGAGGAAAGATAGTAAGATATAGAATTACATTTCATGATTGTCTCCATAAATTCCAACTTTGGATGCCCTTGGATAAGAAATGTCTTTCTTAATTTTGATACCCTTTTGAGAACTTTATGTTGAATAGTTTAACCATGTTCTGCCATGAGCAAATTTTTGGCTTGTCTTCATATGTTCTTTCGATTTGAATTTGCTCCCACCAAGATAAAGCATAACTGTTAAGTTTGTACTCAACAATCTTCACCTTCTCCTTTTTAGGAATCTCTATGAACTCAAAGAAATTCTCAACTTTATCTATCATCATAACCATAAAAGTTAGCAATACTTATCTTACCAAGGTTCTAATTTTCTCGGGTAGCTCCATATGTTTCTTCCAAAGATATTTTTCTATGAATCATTTGAGCAATCTATTGACAAGTTAAGTTAAGAGTTGTGAGACTCTACGAACTTTCATATTTTTCATTGATAGAATAAAAAAACTTGTTTGATAGAATCTCAATTATGATAATCTCCAAGATCACTATCCATGAATTCATCATCACTAACTACAATCATATGTGTCAAGCCAAAGAAGAACTTTGCTTTGATACTAACTGACACAACAAGGTAGCATGAAGGATAGGAAAGAAGATCATCATCTTCTTGCCATAATAGGTTATTGAATCCACAAGAAAGAAAGTTAGGACATAAAACCAAAGTAAAATAAATTTATTGATAGATGATTTTTTTTGTTATAACTTTGAGCCTATATAAATAACACTCAAATAAACATAGAATCCTAGTTAGAATGAACTATGAATAAGACTTAAACTCTAATACTAATTCTACATAACTTATTTTATAGAAAATATCTAAATCTTATTCCATATTAGGGTAGAATTGTTACAAACTCAGACTCAAAAATAAGCTCTACTTTTGATGGATATAGACACTAAATTAGTAAAAACAATGACTAAATCTTAGGATTTAACATAGCTTTTCGACAAATGGTTATTTGCCTAGTTTAGATAAATCTTCAGGAAGATATGAATTTTGGATTATAGCTGTACCAATCTTGACAAATCTGAATTAGAGTTGGAATTCAAATTTGACTTGACCTTCAATTCAATGTAAAAAGGATGTAGTTGTCTTACATCAACTTGTTGGCTTTGCAAAAAGCTAGGCCACCTAAGGTGTGACTAGTAGATGTCAATAAGCAAGTAGAATGGGTGGAATAAAGTTTAATGTGATGAAGTTAGTACTACTTTTTATAGAGATGATGGATTCACTCTTAGCGTAGCATGCTCAATGTCTTCAAATATTAATAAATGAATATTGGATCTAGGATCCTCATGTTATATTTGTCTTGATCGATTATGTTTTTCTACATATTAAGAAGGTACTAATGGTTTTGCTTATTTTGGTAATGATCCTGCTTGCAAAATTTTAGGTATTAATAATAGTGTGGTGAAGCAAGATGACAATAGAAAACATACACTAAAAATTGTGTGGCATGTACCTAAAATTATAAAGAAATTGATCTTAGCTGGGAACCTCGATGATTGTGGATATCCGATGAACTTTAGAAAAGGGTCATGCAAGATCTCAAGAGCTTGTTTGACAATTATTAAAAGATAAAAAAAAGGGGGACTTTGTACACTCTCATGCTACTATTGAAAAAGGTTAGAATACAAAGGATGTGGCAGTGTGGGATCATTTTTGACAGCTTGCAGAGATATTGAGGAGTGAACTCAATGTACAAATCAAAATATTTTTAATTTAAGTATGCAATCAAGTATTGTGAGAACATTGACTTGCAATAGATACAAACCTCTATTGTTAGTTACCTTGACAATTGCCAAAAATCTCCTAAAGTAAAAAACCTAACTAATAAAATAGAGACACAAGAAGAAAAAAAAGAAAGCACCATTTGATTAGTATAAGAAATGATACTTGACTTAAGTAAGGGCATACTCTCAATTTACAATGAATTTTAGCATAGAATTATAGAAATTATGACAAAAAGAGAAAAGAGAGAAGTGGAAAAGAAGCTCTGATAAGTGTTGCTACCCTATTCTCGTGCACTTGACTATATGGCATCAAATTCAAATAGATCTTAACTAGATCTTTAGCAGATGTTGATGGCATCATCTAGTAGAACACAAAATGGGATGAGAGAAGCTTAAAGTATTTTCAATAAGTTTGAGTATTAGTGAGAACTTCATTAGATGACATTGTAGATGGCTTGTTGGGATTCACCTGAAGTATTTTCTATCACTTTAAGTTTTGATGATAACTTCGTGGATTAAAGTTTTTCAATGGCTAAAGAGGCGCAAGTGATAACTTCATTTAGTTGAAGTGTTCACATAGCCGCTGAGATGTAATCGATGACTTTGTTAGGTTAGAGTGTTTCCATTAGCTAATAAGGAATTGGAGATAACTCCATGAGTTTGAAATATTTTCACTAGTTAATAAAGCATTAAAAATAACTTCATTAAGTTGGAGTATTTTTATTGGCAAAAAAGTATTAATGATAACTCCATGAGCTTAAAATATTTTCATTAGCCAATAAGACATTGGATATAACTTCATTAGATAGGAGTATTTCTATTAGCCAATATAAGGCATCAGTGATAACTCTATGTGCATGAAGTGTCTTCATCAGCCAATAAGGTATTAGAGATAATTTCATTTGGGGTTGAAGTATTTTTGTTAGCAAATAAGACATTAGAGGTAATTCTATGAGTTTAAAGTATTTTCATTAGCAAATAATGTATTGGAGATAACTGCATTTAGGGTTGGAGTACTGTTGTTAGCTGATAAAGCATTGGAGGCAACTCTGTTTGAGTTAGAGTATTTTTGTTAGCCAATAAAGCATTGGTAATAACTCCATAAATTTGAGGTACTTCCATTGCAAATAATGCATCGGCAATAACACCATAAGTTTGAAGTATTTTCATAGCTAATGTGGCGTAAGCAATAATTTTGTTGGTTTTGAAGTATTTTCATAGCCAATGAGGCATAGACAATAAGTTTATCAATTTTTGAAGTGATTTCATAACCAATGAGGTGTATATGATAATTTTATGAGTTCTAAAGTATTTTCACAGCCAATGAGGCATTAGCAATAACTTCATGAGTTTTGAAATATTTTCATAGTCAATGAGACGTAGGTAAAAACTTTATTGATTTTAAAGTATTTTTATAGAAAATGTGGCATACACAATAACTTCATTAATTTTAAAATATTTCTATAGCCAATAAGGCGTAAGTAATAACTTCACTAATTTTTGAACAATTCCAATAGCCAACGAGGCATAGGCAAAAATTTTATAAGTTTTGAAGTATTTTCATAGCCAATGAGGTATAGACAATAACCCCATGAGTTTCAAAGTATTTTCATAGCCAGTGAGGTTTCGGCAATGACTTCATAACTTTTGAAGTATTTCTATAGCCAATAAAGCGTAGGCAATAATTTTGTTAATTTTGAAGCGTTTCAATAGCTAATGAGGTGTAGACAATAACTTCATTGTGTTGAAGTGTTTTTGTTAGCCAAGAAGGCTTTGGCGATAACTCCATAATTTCAAAGTATTTTCGTTAGCTAATAAGGTATTGGAGATAACTTCATTGGGTTGGAATATTTCCATTAGCTAATATGGTGTAGACAATAACTTCATTAGTTTTGAAATATTTCCATAGCTAATGAGGTATAGGGAATAACTATGTTGACTTTGAAGTATTTCTATTGTGAATGAGACATAGACAAAATATTTGTTGGTTTTGAACTATTTTCATAGCCGATAAGGCATAGGCTATGATTTCATGAGTTTTGAAGTGTTTCCATTGTCATTGAGGTGTAGGCAATGACTTCATAAGTTTTGAAGTATTTCCATAGTCAATAAGGCGTAAGCAATAAGTCATTAATTTTGAAGTATTTCCATAGTCAATGAGATCTAAGCAATAACTTCTCTAGTTTTGAGTGTTTCAGCTAGCTAATAAGGTATTAGTGATTACTTCATGATTTCAAAGTGTTTCTATTAGATAATAAGGTATTGGAGATTACTTCATTGGGTTGGAGTATTTTTATTAGCCAATATTATGTTGGTGGTAACTTGATGAGTTTGACGTATTATCATTAGCCAATATGGTGTTGGAGATAATTTCATTGGGGTTTTATAGGACTACTAATGGAGTTGGGTATAGTCTTAGAATGTTGTCAAAGGCTTTTATAACACATCTAGTAGAACTCAGTTTAACCAAGATTAGTCTATTCAGCTCGGGATGGTAGCATCTTCCATGGGGTGTGAGGTTGGGTACAGTCTTGGAATATTGGCCAAAGTCTTAGCATACCCAGCAGAACTCTGTTTGACCTAATTAGCAATCCTGAAGATTTAGCTTCGAATTTGTCATGGTTTAAATCAATTTGAAGTTGTGTTTGATTTAGCTTGAAGGTTGTTTAACCCGATTGGAGTTTAATTCAAACTTGGTTTTGCTTCTGGGTTAGCTTAGTTTGGCCTTGAATTGACCCAAGTCCAAATTGACCAAGGCGTGACATGATTTTGATTGATTTTGAACTCTGTTATTAGTTTTCAATCTAAAGCAGATAACTGATTAGACTACTAGTCAACCAACTATGAACAAGTGTTATTTTTGGCTTAGCATAACTGTACGACTAACTCAACATCAGTCAACTAACTAGGGGTTCTTTGTCTATCTAAACTAGTTTTAGTCCATCTGTTTACCTTCCATTTGTGTTCACTTGATGCTTCATTTGAGTCAATTTGACTTTATCCATTTCTCATGGCCATGTTGATTTGAGTTCGGTATGATCAAGTCATTTTAATCAATTTATGTTCTCTCAATTTGATAGCTCATTGTCTATCATAATAACGTTATAGCAAGCTCTTGAGCTAGCTTTAGAGGAAGACCACAGGCTAGTTATAAATCATTTTGAATTTTGAGTGAGAGCATAGGCTGGCCCTAAGTCGATTTAGTTGTCAGACGAGATCGCAAGCTGACTCTAAATCATATTAACTTTTGGATAAGACTGCAAGTTGACCCTAAATTGATTTGGTTGTCAGACAAGATTACAAGCTGGCCCTAAACTATTTTAACTTTGGGCAAGACTACATATTAGCCCTTAACCATTTTGGCTTTAGAATAAGATGACAAGCTAGTCTTAAGTTGATTTGATTATCAAGTGGGACTGCAAGCTGGTCCTAAACCATTGTAACTTTCAAACAAGACTACAATCTAGCCCTAAGTTGATTTGATTGTCGTGTGAGATCACAAGTTGGCCCTAAATTGTTTTAACTTTTGAGCGAGACCACAGGCTGGCTCTAAACTATTTTGACTTTTGGATAAAACCACAAGCTAGCTCTAAATCAATTTGGTTATCAAGCAAGACCGCCAGCTACCCCTCCTTGTGTATGGTTGATTTGTTCTTGTGCTCTTATTTTTGTCCTCATTTTAATGTCAATCCAAGGGAGTTCTTTTTGTTCCTCCTTCTAAGGCTTCGATAAGGGGTCCCAAAATGGGTGTCGTGATGGAGATGAGGCCGTGGGTGGCCACAGTGGTGATGGAGATATGCTAATATGCACAAGAGGCCATAGGTGACCATGGGATTGGTGAAGATGGCTCGTTGATGTGGGAGGCCATTGGTGACCATGGGTGATGTTGAAAATCTACACGAAGTCACATATGGCCATGGTATTGGTGGAGATGGATCATTGATGCATGAGACCATGGATGGTTGTAAGTGATATTAAAGATTCGTACAATGCTGCAAATGGTAGCAATGCTGGTGAAGGTAGCTTGTCTATGCGAAGAACCTCATAGGAGATGAAAAAGAAGAAGAAAGTAATAAAGAAGAAAAAGACAAAGAAATGGGATGAAATCTTACATCATTTTGATTCTTTGTCAATGCTTTCTTGAGCTCCTCCTTGATGACAAGCTCTTCTTCAGAACTTCTCCTTCAATTCATGTAGAATTTCTCCAATAATTGCCTATCAATTCATTTTTTTCATGTGCCCTAGCACTCTTTTTATAGGGCTGAGAGAATCTCTAATTATGGTGCTTAATTGATCTAATTTTGAGATTTGATAGATATATAATTGTCATAAATCCCATATTTGATTCTTAGATTGATATATTCTGAGTTTGCACCTTTCTTATTGAAAAATCCCTTTGATATTTGATGGATTCAATGAGAATTCTATTTTCATTTCTGCAAATCACAACCGAACTGGTCAACTAGCTGGGAACCATTCTATCGACTATGAGTAGTGGTCCACGTAATTTGTCAGTGCTAGCCGACCAATACGGCTTAGTTCAGTTTTTGAGCCTAAATTTTTAGGCTTTTTCTATTTCAAATTTGGTCTTAATCATCCAAAACTAAACTCAAAGTTCAACTCATGAGTTTCCTTGGCAAGAGGAGTAGATGCAAACAAAAGTGAGTTATTGACTTCTTTTGTTGCTTTTGCAAGTGTTTGACAGGTGAGGTTCCCTACTTTCTTTCTCATTATCTTCTGCTAACTTCCTTTTTTCTTCATTTGTTCATTTGTCTTTTTCCCTATTAAAGGCATTATGGAGCCCCTTGTGATTTAGAGAGTTTGAGATAGGAAAGAAGATAGTTTGGCCCTACATCGCTTCCTTCCTATCTAGGAGCATCAAAAGTGAGTGCAGTTCAATAATTGTCACCTTTTTGCTAGCTTTTCCAAAAAACGGGTCCCATGTGTTGATGGGACAAGTGAGTCATTCATGCTGGAACCCGTAAAGTGTTTTAGGCAACAAGAATCTTTGGAAACCTTAGGGACGTATATCTTGAATGACTATTCACTTGCTTGGGGATGATCCTTCCTACTTGCCGAAGTAGTGCTAGTCCTATCGAATTACTCGGAGTGGGTTGATGATGTGGTATCTCAATTTTTAGCCCAACTTGTGGGTTATGGTATCTTAGGAGGAGTCATAGCATCCAAAAGTCAATATGCATGAGACTAAGAAATTTTCTGTTGCATGGTCAAAATGTGGAACCAAGCCACTTTTCATACTCCCTATGGGGAGGTTGGTATTTTTTTATGGGACATATGATAGCCAACTGAAATTCCCATCCTTGGGATCCTTTATGATGAGTATGCCCCTACTAATTATCATGTATCCCTTGATTTTAGTTACACCCTATATGACCTCCTTAGGATTTATAATTGGATGGCAACTCATTTTCTAAATAATCAGAAGCTAGTGTACTTCGACCATTATGTTGGCTTTTCTATGAGAAATCCCAAACAAGTGATCTAACTAAATTTGATTAGATTATGCATGACACAGGAGACGTCCTTCTAGAGTTTGTCCCTAAGAGAATACTTTGCCATTTTCATCTACTTGTGGCTTTGCCACTTCATTATGCCACACCATGGGAAGTATATTCATCTGGAGACATTCGCGATGACTTGCAAGATAGCACACAGACAAACAATTGCTCTAGGTCCTACATTGTTGGGTCCATATATGTAGGTCTCAGTGTGATGGTGGATGACCCTATAGGGTCAGGTGATTCCTTGACTTGGTTTTCCATCCATTTTTTATACTTGGATTTATGCCCATTTTCAAAGGATGTATATTGAGTTGGAGCTTAGTGATGCAATTAAGGGACCATATCACTCATGCTTGGTCCCTATTCTTAAGATAATTTGGATAACAAATATGATTGCTTCTACTCACTCTCTTAGAAAGGCCCGAATGCATGTGCGAGATCCTCAGAATTCCAAGTGGTGAACTTATCCTTTCACTCATTATGATTCTAATATGCTTGTGGATATGGCTTATCTTCTATTACCTCCAGAAGCCTATGAGTATATTAACTCTTTGCAATATGGGGTGCTTCCACTTTGCTCAAGGGTGTTTTTGGCTGTAAAGTCTTATAATCCACATTAATTCTCTCCATAATTTAGTTATGATCAAATCTTTCCTGAGAATGTTCCTGCTCCTTCGCTGCCAATATATTTGGGCCAATTAATGGGCTATTGGTTGCATCTTACTTGTCTCCAAGATGATTTAGATTATTATATTCCGGATATTGAGTGGGTGGCCAAGGTTCTTCATCTATATGCCACAACATGGTTCAATAGTGTGGGAGGTTATTTTTGCATTGATCTAGAATTTCTATCTAAGAAAGAGTTTGGTTTGCATAGTAGGGAAAAGCAAGCAGTGAAATAGTAAAGGATCGAAGTGGTAGATGGTCCAATAGACACAGAAGTCCTTAGCTCGTAAGTTCACTCATCCTAGGCCAAATGAAGATAGGCCTATTCTCCCTTGCAGGATTGATGATGGTCATTCTAAGGTAATGCAAGTCCCAAATTGAGTTTGACATGAGAGGCACCTTGATATGCATGTGACCCTCCTTTTCCTAGTGCATCATAACACTAAGCAGCATATATCAGTTCATCTATAGGTAGAATAATGGGAACATGGTTGACTTTACTGCATAAACCATCTCAAGCTTTGATTTCTTTATTCTGTATGGTTGACATAAAAACAGAGCTAGGGGAGACCCTTCACTAACACCAGTACACTAGTCTTCTAATATGGATTTGAATAGAGTAGTTTAATTGGGCTTGCCGCCATTGAATGTGAGTCCCCAGAAGAGGATAGAGTTTCTAGATATTGGTCATTCCTTTATCCCATGTTTGCTTTCCTTTATCTCCTTCTCTAGCTAAATTCATGTTCTATTTTAGGCAAACCAGATGAAGATTTTGGAGCCCCTTCCGATGATATTTCAGACTCAGATGATAAGGAATATCTAAACTTTATCAGGTTTTGCATTGTATGTATATTGATTTAATTGAGGGATGTTTGCACTCATTGGCATTCATCCACCATCACTAGTATTAGGTACTGGTCCACTATCTCCTTTTGATCTAGGGAATTTTCTATTCCTTTTGTTAATATGACACTTGTTTCCTCAGGTGATCATGGAGAAGCATAAGCAAGTGGCTGCTGTGTCACCTCAATCATTGGAAGGCATCATTAGGCTAGATTATTCTTATCTTCTTTATCTAGCTTCCCCTTTTTTTGTCCACTTTATTAAGGAATATTATCATTATGTTGTGAATTTGCTTTTGCATCAGATTTTTCTTGCAATCTTGTGTCTCTTGCATCCCAATCTTGAAAACATGGGTTTGACTTGCCATGTGATAATGGACTCATCTTGCCATGTGAGGGTGGGCTTGAGTTGTCATGTAGAGTGGACTTGACTTACCACAATAAGTGATCTTGATTTGCCATGAGGAATGGTCTTAATTTGCTAGAGGAAGTGGACTTGGTTTGCCATAAGGAGTGAACTTGATTTGCCACAAAGAGTGATCATGATTTGCCATAAAGAGTGGACTTAATTTGCCACAAGGAGTGAACTTGATTTATCACAAGGAGTGATCTTGATTTGCCATAAGGAATGGTCTTGATTTTCCACAAAGAGTGAACTTAATTTACCATAAAGAGTGGTCTTGATTTGCCATAAGGAGTGGACTTAATTGAGTTGAGGACTCGATCATCACACAAAAGGGTTTTGTATCCATATTTTACCTTAAGAAACATGGAGCACATGTTTGGCCAGACATTCCTTTTTGAGGAAGTAGGATGTTTCATCATAGATAAAATATAGACACTTTTCATTATTGTTGTCATCCTTAGAGGCTTACGTATAGTACGTTTTGAGGAATAGGGCATCGATTAGTGGTACAGGCCTTTCCCCTTTGTCATCAATCACCTAATAGGATCCCCTTTCAAATATTCTTTTAATAATATAAGGGCCTTCCCAAGTAGGCTCAAATTTGTCATTCTTGCTCTAATTTGAGATTATGGATCTTCTCAAGCCCAAGACCATTCCTATTTTATAAAAGGATCAAAGCTAGTCTATATTGTTGTTGGTCCTAGACATTTATGCTCAATATATCTTTAGGTTTTGCTGAGCTGCGAGTCTTGTTTCATCCAAGGAGTCTAATTCATTGAGACAAAGACAAACATTATCTTCTTTTATGATTTCTTATTGCAAAGTAGTACTTAGAGAGGAAATTTGTACATTCGACAGTAGGACTGCTTCAGTCCCAAACACCAATGTATATGGTATTAAATGAGTGGGGGTTTTATATGTGGTGCGATAAATCGACAATGCTTCAGAAAGTTTTTGATGCCAATCTCTTTTATTTATGGTAATGAATTTCTTGGAGATGGTCTTATTGAATGTCTTACCGAGTCCATTTTCCCTCGAATTGTAGATGGATGAATATCTCCAATCTATCTTGTGATAATGTGTGAATCATCTAACCTTGAAGCTTTTGAAGGATGGTCCATTGTGAGAGATCATCCTTCGGGGAATACCAAATCGATATAGGATATTTTTCTAAAAGAAATGAATAATGGTGTTCGCTTTTACTTCCTTTGATGGAATCACCTATATCTACCGATAGAAGTAATCGATCTCTACTACTATAAAGTAGTAACCTCTGGAAAAAGATGGTTCACTTGGGCTGATAATATTCATACCTCATACTTCAAGTGGCCTTGAGGACACTATTGGATATAGGGAATTTAGGTGTTGATGGATGAAGTCACGATGAATTTGGCACAAATAATATTTCCTTGTGTAACCATCGTGGCCTAGTAGTAGCCATATTCTTGGTCTTCATTATTATTTTCAATTTTGATTGATGAGCCCCACGAACCCCAAAGTATACTTCATATATGACTTTTTTAGCTTCTTCATTCAAAAGATAGGGTAGAATTAGTTGATCAAAAGACCTTCTATAAAAGATATTATTGATGAGCAGGAAGTGTGCAATCCTCTTTCTGAGTTGCATCCGTGCTAATTTATCTATTGGGAGTTCTCTACCTTTAAGATGGTGAATGGTATTCTCTAATATGTGACCTCTTCTATCCATTTTGGTTTAGTCTTCTCATATTTGATGTTGAAGACTGAGCTTATCACTTGTTTATTATGTGGACTGTGATTAAAATTTTTCTTTGATCGAGATTAGCTAGCGCTTTGTCTAATTTGGCTAAAGAATCAGCTTCCATATTAATGGATCAAGGAACCTTAGTTATTTGAACATGTTAGATTTTCCCCATAAGTTCTTGAGCCTTTTCATCGTATTTCAGGAGCTTAGATTTATAGACTTTATATTCACTTTGGACTTGACTGATGACTAGTTGTGAGTCACCAAATTTATGCAAATGTGATAGTTCCCTGTTGTTGTAGTCCTACAAGTAAGGCCTCATATTCAACTTCATTTTTTGTATATGATTTTGAGGGGGAATAGGAATATCATAAGATGCCCCCTTTTGGAGTGACAATTATAAGTCCAATGCCTAATTTGATTTCCAAAACTTCGGTCTGATTCTTGGTTTGATGGATAATGCCCCATCAAAGTATAGCTTCTAGTAGGGTTTTTCTTCTTCAACAAAAAGGATTTCTTCATCAATGGAAAGGCATTTGATATTAAATGAGTTGTGAGAAAATCAGCGAGGGCTTTCCCTTTAATCTCCTTTTGGAGATTGAATTTGATATCATACTCCATGAGAATTAAGCCCACTTTGCTAGTCTTTTAGTGAATATAGGCTTAGTCATCAAACACTCTATAGGATCTATCTTTGATATTAAAATGACTTGATGAGAAAGACAATAATGTCTAAGTTTTTTTAGTATAAATATGAGTGCCAAATAATACTTGTCCATGGTGGACTAGTTGATTTCTGCCCCTACTAGAATTTTACTTAGATAGTAAAGTGCTTTTTTTTTTGCCTTCTTCATTATTCTTAGGCATCACCAGGGATCCTTCTATTGCGGTCATATAGAGGATCAAGGATTTATTAGGTAGATGTGCTCTCAAGACTGATGGCTTTAGGAGATATTATTTAATCTCTTCGAAAGCTCATTGACATTCTTGATCCCAAATGAATGGAGCCTCCTTCTTCATCAATTTAGAAAGGCTTGTATTTTCTAGAGAGATTTGAAATGAATCTCCTTATATATGCGAGTCAGTCTTCAAAATGACCTCAATTACTTTAGGTTGCTAGGTAGTGGTATGTCCAAGATAGATTTGATCTTAGAATGATCAATTTCAATCTCACAGTGTCTGAAAACAAAACCAAGAAATTTTCAAGATGATATCCTAAAAGCACACTTAGTAAGGTTTATCTTTAGGTTATATTTTCTAATGTGGTTGAAAACCACTCTTAGGTCTTGGATGTGCTTACCTTCAGACTTGGTTTTGACTACCAAGTCATCTACATAATATTCCACTATTTGGTGTATGAGGTAATAAAAAATTTAGGTCATGTCCTTTGAATAAGTGGCACCAACATTCTTAAGCCTAAAGGGCATCACCTTATAGAAATAAATACCAAATAGGGTTTGAAAAGTCATATGCTTCTCATCATCAGGATGCATCTTGATTTGGTTGTACCTTGAAAAATCATCCATAAAAGAAAATATTTCAAAGTTGGTCATGTTGTCAATCATAATTTTCATTATTGACAACGGAAAGTCATCATTTGGATATGCTTTATTCAAGTACCTATAGTCCACACAGATGCAAATTTAGCTATTCTTCTTCTTGACTGGAACAATGCTTGCTACCCAATTTGGGTATATGCCTTCTTTGATGAAGTCTACTTTGATTAGTTTCTTCATTTCTTGTATTACCTTTTATTCTAGGTGGAGTTTTATCTTCCTAGGTGCTTGGTTGATAAGTGGAAGCTCAGATTGATGGCTCACTTATGGACAGCAACTTCAGGATCTAGTCCAATCATCCCCATATAGCTCCATGCAAAGCAGTTAATGTACTCCTGGAGCACTAGTTTAATTTGGGCTCAGCCTTCCTCTGAAAGTTGTGTGCTGATAAAGCTTGGCTCGGGGTCCTCCTTTGAACCTAAGTTGATTTTCATCAGTTCATTGACTATGGTTTGCCTCTTATCGTTGAGCTCTAGTGGAGCTTCTTTTAGTTTAAGGATTAGTTTCTCACCAATTGGTTCATTATATTGAGTGAGATTTGGCAAAGGTTTATCTAAGGGTGTTTCAACTGCATCATGGTCCCTTTCTTATGGTCCTAATGGAATTTTGCAATGATATTACCTTCTTGTGATGTCTAAAGAGTCATGGCTACCTCAATGCATGTATCAAAGGGTGTTGATGTCGTTTGGTCATCCTGAACATCGAACAAAGATCTAGTGGCAACAATGAGGCATGTGTGGACATTTCGAGTAATATAACCCAATCGTTTGATATTCTTATTTCCTCTTCCAAGACTGTAAGCATGCCCTTGAGATGGATCCCATATATTCTTGAAGAAATAGCTCTCTTTGTTTGTTTGTGGATGTCCACAACCTGACCTTTTGATTATTTGATGAAGCTGGCTCAAAAACTACTTAGGTATGACTACTAGCTAATAATTTCTATCATCTTTTGGATCCTCAGTTCCCAAGATTTCATGTATACTTGGGGCACGAGGGATTGCATTGTAAAATAGTTTCTCCTTTTCTCCTTTGTGTCATGGGAGAATATAAATGATTATTAATTCTTCCATGACATTGATGCTGAGTTCATTTAATGGCTTAAATAAGCCTTCTAGGACTTTAGTAACAATGAGAGTATTTTTTGTTTGACCATTGTTGTCATCTTATCAGAAGTATAGTCACCAGGCGGATTCATGAGGTTTCTTCATATAAAGTTTGAGTCAGTATCACTTTCCAAATGAGGAGGGGTGAAGATCAAGCTAGCAATCTTTTGCTTTACTTGACTGATGAAAGCAGACTCTCTATCAGTGTGAGATCTTTAATAGTATTTTGTATCATCATAATGCACCTTGTGAACATCAAAAGGATGTACATCTCCATCAATTTGGTGTTCTTCACCATCCTTAAAAGCACTTGAGGCACTAATGTAGGGTTGACGATACTATTTTATTTTTCATGTAACCATGGCCTCCCTAAAAATTTTTTGTATAATGTGTTAGTTTCGATCACATAGAACTTGGCATCTACCATCAACTTGTCTACTTTCAAAGGATGGTTATGGTTCCAAAAGCTCTTTTGCTATTCTAATTAAACCCTTGGATAGTTATAATATTGGACAATAGGTGTCACATATTCAAACTTAGAGCTCTTAGAGTTTGGAGAGTCATCAAATTGACTGAAAAACCTAGGTTAATCAAGATGTAATTGATCTTGATCCCATAACTATCTCATGACATATAAAGATTCATTATGGTTTGTCTTTCTTGGTTGTAGGTTATTATTTGTGAAACTAATGGTAAGGATCTAACGTATATACAAAGACTCTTTCATCTTCTCTTCAGATAAGTATACTTGATAGTCAACTAAATTTACATTAGTTTATCCCTAAACTCTCATGACATCATTAGGGTATCAAACACACTCAGCATGATTGAGATCTTTTTGAGATGGGTTGCAATATTATATTCCACCTTCTTAAGTATAGGTTTAGCTTGTGAAGGCTCAAATCTAAATTTTTTTTCCTTTGTCTTTGTCTTTGGGGACATCCCTGTCTCTAGGTATTGAAGCCTATGTTTGAGGCAACACCTTAGCACTTCTGAGTTGTACTCAATTTGTATTCCTCAATCAAAATTTGGCATCATGAGACCAATATAGTTCATCTTCAGAATCATTATTGAAGCTAATCATGCAGCAAGAAGAAGTGAATCCTTGCCTCTGGTTGATAGTTCCTTGGATATCTTTGGAGGGTGTGCTGGTTGATAATCATCTCACTCAACATCAGATTATGCACGTGGGGCTTCCTTGTAGAGAGATCTTCCGAGACTCTTTTGTTGATTCTACTTCATCAGCTAGCAACACTTTCCTCAAGATTTTGTACTTAGGGCATCTCCTTCATAGATGTTTAGGCTAGCTTGATGTAGGAGCAGAATAAGTCCTAGTATTATCTTACTTAATTCTTTCTAGAAATGTGTGCTTCTTTTTCTAGTGCTTGCTAGTGTAGGAACACCTGAAGCAGTCATAAAACTATTCTGACTCAGACATAGAGGCATATTTATTGTTCTTGCCTTATATGCACAATTTCTCTGAAGTTGGTAGAGGACACCCTTCCATGAGTTCTAAGACTAGGACTTTACCAAACCTAGTGGGTTAACCTTTTGCTGCTAGATTACTTGGTGGAAATTGGGATGGCTGCTCATCAATGTTTACATTAGATGTGTGAGTCACTATGCAACAAGAGGCAATAAACTCAGATAATTATCTTCGAAAGTGTCTAACTTTCTTGACCCATCTTTGGAGTAAGCAGCATGAATGATCCTAAGGAGGGTTGGTAGGAGATTCTTCACCACCTCTGTAGGTGTAGGGTCTTTTGTGTAGTTTTGTCTTTTCTATTATCATGCTTTCCACCCTCTCAACTTCTCTATGAAGTATAGTGTTCATACTTTTCATGCTTTCTACATATGTTCATTCAACAATTGCATTTGCCTCTTGACATATCTCATATTAGCTATGGCTAGCTCCTGCACAATGTCTAGCCACAGTTTCATCATGCCGTAATCACATTCGTGGGTGAACCATTCTCTATTATAGTTGTTTTAGATACAGCCTTCAGGAAGATCCGTGAGATCTTTCATTTAATCAGTAACTTCTCCAACAAATCTATTAACTTTTTTTCAGCTTATATTCTAAATTTCATTATTATTCAAAATGACAGGATGGGGATCGAATCAATTGTAAACCTTCAATAGTAAATAAGGTGACCTACATTGCCACTGGAAGTTTACATTCTTCATCTTCTGAATAAAGGTCTTCTATCGAAGCTCTAAGTTCATCAGGAAGGAACTTCTTGAGAGTTACTTAGCTTCTTTTTCCTTAGAAAAATTCTTCCACGGCATCAGTGTGTTCTTGGATGGCTGATTTCTTGACATCATATTCATCCAGTTGAACTAGTTTCTTCTTCTTATTTCTATTTCTTTTCTTTTTGATACCTCAAACAAGTGGAAAATTTTATCCTAATGAAGCTTTCCTTTTCACCATCCTTGGCTTTGAGGATTTTTAGCCATCTTTCTTATCAGTATGAGATTAATTTTGATAGCCTGACGGTGATCCTAGGAAGCGACCTCTAATCACAAATCATAATTTGTTTAATTTGAAGTTCGCTATCAGGTGTTGTGAAAATATTGACTTCTAACAAGTGCAAGCCCTTGTTGTTAATTATCCCAATAATTATCAAGAATCTCCTCAAGTAAGAAACCTAGCTAATAAAATAGAGACACAAAGAAAAGAAGCATGATATTGATTGATTTGAGAAATAGTACATAACTTAAGCAAGAGCATGCCCTCAGTTTACGACAAATTTTAAAATAGAATTATAGAATGTAAGAGGATAATGAAAACAAAGAAAAGATAGAAAATGATAAAGGGGCTTTGGTACGCGCTACTACCCTGCCCCCGTGTGCTGGACTGTATGACATCCGACTGGATAGGTCTTGACTTAGCCTTTGGCAGATGTTAATAACGTGCTAATAGTGAGTCTAACTATCTTGACTTATGTCAATAAATCCTATTAGGATTTGAAAGTACGTCATCAACTACTTCTAGGGTTGACTAGTCCAAAGAGTGCGCCATCAACTACTTATAGGGTTGACTAGCTAAAAGGGCGTGCCATGAACTACTTCTAGGATTGACTAGCTCAGAGGGTGCATCATCAACTACTTGTAAGATTAACTAGTTGGAAGGGTGTATCATCAACTACTTTTGAGGTTGACTAGCTTGAAGGACACATCATTAACTATTTTTGGAGTTGATTAGCTTGAAGGGAGCACTATTACGTGCTTCTATAGTTAACTAGATTAAAGGTGTGTCATCAACTACTTTTGGGATTGACTAGCTTGAAGGATGTGTCACCAACTGCTTCTGGGATTGACTAGCTTGAAGAGCGTATCGTCAACTACTTCTGAGGTTGACTAGCTTCGAAGGGTGCATTGCCAACTACTTTTAGGGTTAATTAGCTTCAATGGATGCATCATTAACTACTTCTAAGGTTGACTAATTTCGAAGAGAACATCATCAATTGCTTCTGAGATTAACTAGCTTTGAAGTGTCGCCAATAGCTTTGAGCATATTGGTATTCAAATTCTTTGATTTGGTAATATCACCAATGGCTTTGGGGATTGGGTATAGCTTTGGAATGCTGCCAAATGCTTTTTTAGCACACCCAGTGGAACTTAGTTTGACTCATTTTAGTTTCACTTGAACTAGTTTTGATTCAGGTCAGGATGGTAACATCACCAATAGTTCATAGCCTTAGAGTATTGTTGAAAGTTTAACACACCCAGTAGGACTCAGTTTCACCCTAATTGGTTCCGTTGGGTCTAATATGATTTGGGTTTGAGTCTGGTTTGGAATTATTTTAATACTCAATTTTGATTTGAGTCTTAATTGATTCAACTCGATGTTTAAAACTCAATTGAATTGCGATTCACTAACTCCTTCTTGAAAGATAGTGATATGTTGCAATTTTCTATTCCCAGAAGCTTTGGTGATCGGGTTCGCACTAATGCTTTATAGTTTGACTAGAGGAACCATGTGAAACATCCATTCCAAAATCACTATTGGTATTGATAGTGAATGTCCAATAATAAATTCAATTCACCAAGCTTAGCATTGATTTTCAGAAGAACATTTGTCAAATATTGATCATTGACTTTAGTTGGAGTAGTGCTGATTTCAATTTGGGTTTGAAT
This sequence comes from Trichopus zeylanicus subsp. travancoricus, assembly GCA_005019695.1. Classification (NCBI taxonomy): domain Eukaryota; kingdom Viridiplantae; phylum Streptophyta; class Magnoliopsida; order Dioscoreales; family Dioscoreaceae; genus Trichopus; species Trichopus zeylanicus. The sequence goes on along the minus strand of RXID01021777.1, from coordinate 440,264 downwards.
TGACCTCAGTTTTCAGGACTCGATTTTACTCTAAGTTTGATTTTATTTGATTTGGATCAAGTTTGACCTTATGTTGGACCTTTATCAGGTTTAGGTTTACATCTTGATGGACTTTGGTTCAAGTTCAAGTCAATTTGGTTCAACTTAGTTTCACTTCAGGCTCTTCCTAGTTTTAGTTTGACTTTGAGTTTAACCTTTCAATTTGAACTTGATTTAACTCAATTAGTGTTTGACCTTTCAATTCAGGCTCTTCCTAGTTTTGGTTTGACTTTGAGTTTGACCTTTCAGTTTGAACTTGATTTAACCCAATTAGTGTTTAATTTAAACTTAGTTTGATCCATATTGGATTTGATTTGAACATGACTTGGTTTTGAATTAACTCAACTTGGACCTAATTAGGGGTGGGTCTGGGTTAATTTATTTTAGATTAATTCAATTCAGATTTTAGATTCAGTTTCAATTTGAGTTTTATTCCACTTGTATAATCAATTTAGGTCAATTTAGTTCTATTCATTTGTCCCAACAGAGTTCAATATGATTGAATCATTTGTTATTAATCAATTTGTGTTAATCGATTTACTTTAAGAACCTACAGGCTATTATGATAATGTTTGGTGAGCCCACAAGCTGGCCTTAATCCAAATAGATATTCAGTGAGCTCGCAAAAAAATGATCTTAGCCCAAATAAACATTCAACTAGCTTGCAAGCTGGCCTTAGTCTGAAAAGCGTTCAGTGAGCCTATAGGCTAACCTTAGTCCAAGTAGACGTTCGGCGAGCTCACAAACTGGCCTTTGTTTGAATATATATTTGGCTAGCCTATAGGCTGGCCTTAGTCTGATAGACATTCAGTGAGCTCACAAGCTAGTCTTAGTCCCATAAAGGGTGTTTTGATGGAGATGAGGCCGCAGGTGGTTGTGGTGATAATGAAGATCCACCAACATGCGCAAGAGGTTGTGGGTGACCGCAAGATTGATGAAGATGGCTCACTGATGCACGAGTTTGCTGGTGACCATGGGTGATGTTGAAAACTTACATAAAGTCACGAATGGCTGTGATGATGGTGGAGATGTCTCATCATTGAGCAAGACCACAGATGGCCGTGAGTGATATTGAAGATTTGTGTTAGATTGCAGATGGCCGTGGTATTGATGAAGATTGCTCGCCTTTGCATGAGGCCACAGATGGCCATGATGTTGCTGGTTGGAGGAGAATAAGGTTGTAGATGGCCACAAGCCTTGAGGAGGAGGGGGTGCAATAGAAGCCAAGGCACAAAGAAAAAAGAACCTTGCATGAGATGAAAAAGAAGAAGAAAGTATAAAAGATAGACAAAGAAAGGGAAAGAAATCTCACATTTTTTTAATTCTTTATCGATGCCTTCTTGTTCTCCTCCTTGATGAGTAGATCTTCTTCAGAACTTCTCCTTCAACTCACACAGAATTTCCCTAAGAATCGTGTATCATTTTTTTTGTGTGCCCTAGTCCTCTTTTTAAGGGCAAAAAGGATCTCTAATTTTAGTAGTTGATTGATTTAATTTTGAGATTTGATCAATAAATCATTACCATAAACCTCATATTTCATTCTTAGATTGATATCTTCCAAGATACACCATCCTTGTTGAAAGTTTCCATTGATTTTTGATGGATTGGAAGAGAATTCTATTTTCATTTCTGCAAAACTGATCAACCAGTTGGGAACCGGTCAACCGACTATGAGCAATGGCTTGTGCAATTTATCAATAATTGGTTGACCAATATAGCTCGATTTAGCTTTTAGGCCTATATTTTTAGGTTTTTTCTATTTCAAATTGGGTCTTAATCATCCCCAACTAAGTTCAAAGTTTGATGCTAATTCAAAATCAAAGTTAGGTTGCAAAAACTACTTAAATAGATAGCAATGACTAGCACTCATGACATTCAAGTTTGGCACAATTGTTTGGGTCATCTTAGTGAACATGGCATGAAGAGATTGCAAGAAAAAAATTCAATTCCTATTTGCAAGCATTCATTTTTTGATTTATGTGTTCATCGCATCATCTAGAAGCAAAAGAGAGTTAATTTTATAAGAAATGAATTCAATAGGAGGAATAAAGAATTATAATAAGTCTATTGTGATCCCATGAATGTCAAATCTTTTGGTGGTGCATCATATTTTGTTACTTTTTTAGATTATTATTCTAGAAGTGTTGGATATATCCATTGAATTCAAAAGATTAGGTTCTTGATACTTTTAAGCTATTTAAAGCTCCAGTTGAGAAAGAAATGATTGCTTTATTAAATGTTTACAAGCTGATAATGGTGGTGAATTTTGTTATGTCTCCTTTGATCAATTTTTTGCAGAGAACAGCATTGAGAAAGTAAAAAACCACTCCTTATACAATCCAACAAAATGGTGCAATAGAGATAATGAATCAAACCATTATTGAATGGGTTCGAAGTATGTTGTTTGCATCATGTCGAGCAAAGTCCTTTTTTGGGTAGAAACTGCAAATACTGTAGTTTATTTGATGAATAGGTCACTAAATGTTGCACTTGATGGCAAGATACTAGAGATTGTTTGGACTAGTAAAAAAAATTTTATAATAATTTGAGAATTTTTGTATGTAAAGTTTATGTGCAGATTCCTAAAGAGACCAAAGGTAAGCTTGAAGCAAAATCCAACAGGTGTGCTTTTCTTGGATATAGTGGTGATGACAGAGGCTACTAACTTTGAGATCCAATTGCCAAGAGGACAATTTGGAGTAAAGCTATGATCTTTGGAGAGGATGCTATGTTTGAAGTTAGCACAAAAATAGAGTATATGAAAGAAAAACTTGTTGTGAAAATGCAAGTTGATGATTTAGTTATTCCAAGGTGAGTATTGGAAAATTCACCTATATTGCACCAAGATGCTATCAATGATGAAGAAAATGATGGAGAGGATGTTGCACCTGTTGAGCATCAACTAGGAGCTTCTTGTAAGAGTAATGAACACTTCTCGACTCCACCCCCCAAATTATCGAGAAGATCTTCAAGGCCTCAAAAACTCATACAGAGTTATTTTCCTACCTTGTGTTATACTTTGTATGGTAATTTTGGTGACCTAGAGTGTTTTTAGGAAGCAAACAATTGTCCTGAGGCTGAAAATTAGCAAAGGGCAATAAAAGATGAGATGAATTCTTTGCATCAAAATTATATTTGCAAGTTGATGAAGCATCTAGTTAGAATAAAGGCATTGGGAAATAGATGAGTGTATGTAATAAAGCAAGAAGCTAATGGATCAAGGAGATACAAAGCTAGGTTTGTGGTTAAAGGCTATAGACAAACTGTAGGTATTGATCTCAATGACATATTTGCTCTTGTTGTGAAGCATACTTCTTTTTTAGTTGTTTCATATTTGGTTGCTAAGTTGAATTTGGAGCTTGAGCAGCTTGATATAAAAACAACATTCTTGTATGGTGATTAGGAAAAAGAGATTTATATGTCTCAACTTGAAGGCTTTGTCGTAGAGCCAATCCTAACTTGGTTTGCAAGTTGAAGAAAGGATTGTATGGTTTGAGGCAGGCTTCCATGCAATGGTATAAAAAGTTTGATATTTTTATGCAAGATAAAGATTATTGTTAATGTGGTTTTGATCATTGTGTTTATGTTAAATGATTAGCATATAGTGCATTTACAGTTTTATTATGTTGTAAATGACATGTTAATAGCCAGCAATGATCTAAATGAGTTAAGTGCTTGAAGCTTGATATGCCTAAAAGATTTGTTACAAAGGATCTTGGGGTTGCAAAGAAGATTCTTGGAATGGAAATTCACAAAGATAGAAAAAATGAAAATTTATGGCTAAGTCAATCTGGTTATGTCTCAAAAGTTTTGGAATGACTTGATATGGTTGATTGCAAGCCTATTGCGACACCAATAGTGTAACCACCAGCTATCCACATGTAACCACCTGCTATCCACATGTAACCACCCGCTATCCACGTGTGACCACCTCTATCCACATGTAACCACCCACAATTCATGTGTAACCACCCACTATCCACAATCCTAACAACCGGTTGATTAAAACCTGAAAACAAATCAACTTCCATTCTTTACAGAAAGATAATATTAAACTCTCTAGGATCGAGAGCCGATTTGAAGGTAGAGAGAGTCAAGGAACGATCGTTGGGAAGGCTTACAGAGTAGCAAGAAGATTCGAGATGATCGTCATCGAGATTCGAGGTAGGTTGAGTTATTTTCATCCGTTCTCTCTTTGCCTCTATTCCTGAGACAAGTTCATGTTGAATAATTGGTAAACTTAGTGACCCTCATAATATCTAGGAGGATGATGATAACCTAGTTTTAAGAAAAACTTAGTAGAAATTAGATGTGTCTAATTTTTGAAGTATTATATTGATATATAGCATGTTTTGAGAATAGGAAGATTAGAGTGTTAGATTTGCAAAATTTTCATCTTTCTCTCCTATCAGCATCGGCTGATCACCGGCGACCGGCATCGGGCGGTGTGCGGCTGTGCGATTCTCCGGTGTGCGGGGCAGCGGGTGGCGTGGACTGCACTGTGCGCCAGAGGACAAGGAGACGTGAGGCTACGCGGGCCGGAGATCCGCCAGTGCGCGGGGCAGCGCGGATCTGATGACGACCAGAGGCGGCAGCCATGGCCCAGCGGAGGCGGCGGCGTGGCAGCGTGGCGGCGTGGCAGCGGTCGTGGCCCAGCGAAGGCGGCGGTGTGGCAGCGTGGCGGCCTGGCAACGATCATGGCCCAGTGGAGGTGGCGGCGTGGCAGCGTGGCGGCGGTAGCAAATTAGGTTAGGGTTTGAGGAGGAAGAAGGATATTGGTTTTGGTTTAATTTAAGGTTGGTTTTGGTTTTGGTTTAGTTTAAAGCTTGTTTTGGTTTAGGTTTAGTTTAAAGTTGGTTTTGGTCTAGGTTTAGTTTAAAGTCGATTTTGGTTTAGGTTTGGTTCAGAATTGGTTTTGGTTTAGATTTTGGTTTGGAATTGGTTTGAGTCTAGTTTGGGGCTAATTGAACTAATGATAAGATAAATGGTTTAGATCAAGTTAAGTAATCTGAATTCATAATTTGGTTCATTAAAATGAGTCTGATTATTATGAATTGAAATTGAAATTGATTGAAGATTAAATTGGAGGAATTTAGTAAGATTGATTAAATTGATTGATAAATTGATTTGGATTTGGGATAATTGATCTATGATTGTATTGAAATTTGATTGGGATACTTAAATCTCATTAAGGATGAATTTGTAAGATGGATTTAAATTATAATTTATTTGGAAATCAACTGATCGGTTATGATTTAGAAACTCGAAGGACTAATTTATGAATCAAATTGTATAGGGGACTTTTGTGAAAAAAAAAACATACTGTAAGGATTAAATTTGAAATTATTAAGGACTTTTTGTGATAAATTGCTAGATCAATGGTTGTTCATAATGATATGATAATTTTGAGGTTCATAATGTAAAATTGATGAAAATTATTTATCTTGATGAAAGAGTTGTAATTTGGAACGATATAGGGGCTAAATTGCATATACACATTTGAACTGTCATAACCTTCTCATTTGAGATCCGATTTTGATGATCTAGGAGTTGTTGAACTCGGGTTTTCATGCTGATTCTATCAGTAGTCTAAAATCCTTTTTTTTGATAATGTCTTTTAGCTGATTAGTCTGATTTGTGATCGAGTCGACTCCTTTCTATCGCTTGGTAATATTGACTCGATATTTATTGTGGCTGAGCCTTTAGTATCTTGAGGGACGTATGCAGTGGGACTCTATTTGATTGGTACCAGTCGGCGATTTCCTACTTCGGTACGGGATTAGCAAGACTATCAGATGTAACAGTAGTCGATCTCCTGAGTTGTAAGGGACGTGATCCGTTGTGTGACTAGACGGGATCACCACTCCATCAGCAGTTGGGAGTGCAGCGTGGTATAACTTTGCTTGGTAAGGGGTCTAGCCACACCCATATGCTGATTTACATGTAGATTGGTTCTACTCTGCTCGGTGGGGGGTGCGACCATCTCCATAATATCTGTAGAGGAGTCCATAGTCACTGCCCTAACCATTGGCTATCGTGAATGTGATATCTTTGTTGATTCATTCCGTACTGTGGATGTTGGTTTATCTAATCATCATTGTCGTTGTATTATTTTTGATGCTATTATCATTAATTTTATTGTTGCCTCTTAAATATTGATCTCTCCTACTGTTTGGAGGGGGTAACTCCCTATTGAGCATCCTTGGCTCACTCTTTGACTGTTCCCATCCACAGGAAAGTAGCAGCTAGACACAGGTGCCTACAGTAACAGAGCGTACGTGCGCGACTACACTTGGAACTGATTTATTTACCTGTGATTTTATTTTTATGTATGGGAATCCTTTTGAGGAATTTGAGTATTTCTAATTAGATCACTTTTTGTTATGTTACTTGGACTATATTTGCATTGATGTAATAAATCTTAATTCTATATATTTTGTAAACCTTTTATATGTATGTTGTCCACTTGTATTATGGTTCAATCGGACACGACAGGGGTGTTACAAATAGTCACATAATTCAAGTTATCCAAGAGTGAAGTAAATAATGAGACGCTACTACAATCTTTATTTTCTTAGTCATGAAATTATCAAAATAACTTGTAAATGTAAAGGAATCTTTAATACTAATTGAAACAATATAATATAGTTAAAGGAAAATAGTGAAATTGAGCCCAGAAATATGTGCTATTAAGGCTAAAAACATGCAATTGTCAATGAAAAATATCAAAAGTTGAAGCTTAAACTTTAATAAGTTCAAATGAAATCAAAGAATGTTTAAGTTGGAAAAAAAGTAAAGTAGAAGAGAAAATATATAAAATACTATCATCACTACAATCCTTGTCAAATTATCAATACCATAATCATCATCTTCACTATTTGTCCCACTTGTTGCCATCATCCTTACTGTTATCTTCACGACCATTGTAATTACACTTGTCCTCGTCATTACCTTCACTACTATCAATACCATTACCATCTTATACAAGTTTTCTTTACCATTAATACCATCATCTTTTCAATTGTCCAAAATATTGCAAACAAAAAACGAAGCAGATGAAATAAAGAATGAGATGTTGCTATGATGATTATTTTCTTGCTTTTGAAACTATAAAAATAACATGTAAAAATAAAGGAATCTATAATATTGACCAAAATAAAATAAATTTAAAGAAAGAACAATGATGATTTAGCCCAAGATAGGTGCAGTTGAGGCTAAAGATTTGCAATTGCCAATGAAAAATATTGAAAACTAAGACCCAAAATTTAATAAGCTAAAATAAATTGAAAGAACTTGTAAGTTGAAAAGAAAAATATAATAGCTAAAATATAACTACTTACCCCATTTCTCCTCCACTTGTTGACACCATTCTTATTGTCGTCTTCACCATCACCGCCATTGTTTTTATTGTCATCATTACCATCACAACTATCTACATCACTACCATGCTATTCAAGTTTTTGTTCACCATTAATACCACCCTTTTTTCAGTTGTGCAAAATGTGAAAATAAAAGAAAGGAACATGATGAAGTAAATAATGAGACGCTACTACAATCTTTATTTTCTTAGTCATGAAATTATCAAAATAACTTGCAAAAGTAAAGGAATCTTTAATACTAATTGAAACAAACTAATATAGTTAAAGGAAAATAGTGATATTCAGCCCAAAACTATGTGCTCTTGAGGCTAAAAACATGCAATTAGTAATTAAAAATATCAAAAGCTGAAGCTTAAACTTTAATAAGCTCCAATGAAATCAAAGAATGTTTAAGTTGGAAGAAAAGTAAAGTAGAAGAGAAAATATATAAAATACTATCATGACTACAATCCTTGTGAAATTATCAATACCATAATCATCATCCTCACTATTTGTCCCACTTGTTGCCATCATCCTTACTGTTATCTTCACCACCATTGTAATTACACTTGTCCTCGTCATTACCATCACTACTATCAATACCATTACCATCTTATTCAAGATTTTTTTACCATTAATACCATCATCTTTTCAATTGTCCAAAATATTGCAAACAAAAAAAAGAAGATGATGAAGAAAAGAATGAGATGCTGCTATGATGATTATTTTCTTGCTTTTGAAACTATCAAAATAACATGTAGAAATAAAGGAATCTAAAATATTGACCAAAACAAAATAAATTTAAAGAAAGAACAATGATGATTTAGCCCAAGCAAGGTGCAGTTGAGGCTACAGATTTGCAATTGCCAATGAAAAATATTGAAAACTAAGACCCAAAATTTAATAAGCTAAAATAAAATGAAAGAACTTGTAAGTTGAAAAGAAAAATATAATAGCTAAAATATAACTACTTACCCCATCTCTCCTCCACTTTTTGACACCATTCTTATTGTTGTCTTCACCGTCACCGCCATTGTTTTTAATGTCATCATTTCCATCACAACTATCTACCTCACTATCATGCTATTCAAGTTTTTGTTCACCATTAATACCACCCTTTTCTCAGTTGTCCAAAATGTGAAAATAAAAGAAAGGAAGATGATGAAGTAAATAATGAGACACTACTACAATCTTTTTTTTCTTAGTCATGAAATTATCAAAATAACTTGCAAAAGTAAAGGAATCTTTAATACTAATTGAAACAAACTAATATAGTTAAAGGAAAATAGTGAAATTGAGCCCAAAACTATGTGCTATTGAGGCTAAAAACATGCAATTATCAATGAAAAATATCAAAAGCTGAAGCTTAAACTTTAATAAGTTCAAATGAAATCAAAGAATGTTTAAGTTGGAAGAAAAATAAAGTAGAAGAGAAAATATATAAAATACTATCATCACTAGAATCCTTGTCAAATTATCAATACCATAATCATCATCCTCACTATTTGTCCCACTTGTTGCCATCATCCTTACTCTTATCTTCACCACTATTGTAATTACACCTGTCCTCGTGATTACCATCACTACTATCAATACCATTACCATCTTATTCAAGTTTCTTTTACCATTAATACCATCATCTTTTCAATTGTCCAAAATATTGCAAACAAAAAAAAGAAGAAGATGAAGAAAAGAATGAGATGCTGCTATGATGATTATTTTCTTGCTTTTGAAACTATCAAAATAACATGTAGAAATAAAGGAATCTAAAATATTGACCAAAATAAAATAAATTTAAAGAAAGAACAATGATGATTTAGCGCAAGCTAGGTGCAGTTGAGGCCTAAGATATGAAATTGCCAATGAAAAATATTGAAAACTAAGACCCAAAATTTAATAAGCTAAAATAAATTGAAAGAACTTGTAAGTTGAAAAGAAAAATATAATAGCAGAAATATAACTACTTACCCCATTTCTCCTCTACGTGTTGACACCATTCTTATTGTTGTCTTCACCATCACCGCCACTATTTTTATTGTCATCATTACCATCACAACTATCTACATCACTATCATGCTATTCAAGTTTTTGTTCACCATTAATACCACCCTTTTTTCAGTTGTCCAAAATGTGAAAATAGAAGAAAGGAAGATGATGAAGTAAATAATGAGACACTACTTCAATCTTTATTTTCTTAGTCATGAAATTATCAAAATAACTTGCAAAAGTAAAGGAATCTTTAATACTAATTGAAACAAACTAATATAGTTAAAGGAAAATAGTGATATTCAGCCCAAAACTATGTGCTATTGAGGCTAAAAACATGCAATTAGTAATGAAAAATATCAAAAGCTGAAGCTTAAACTTTAATAAGTTCATATGAAATCAAAGAATGTTTAAGTTGGAAGAAAAGTAAAGTAGAAGAGAAAATATATAAAATGCTATCATCACTACAATCCTTGTGAAATTATCAATACCATAATCATCATCCTCACTATTTGTCCCACTTGTTGCCATCAACCTTACTGTTATCTTCACCACCATTGTAATTACACTTGTCCTCGTCATTACCATCACTACTATCAATACCATTACCATCTTACTCAAGTTTTTTTTGCCATTAATACCATCATCTTTTCAATTGTCCAAAATATTGCAAACAAAAAAAGAAGAAGATGAAGTAAAGAATGAGATGCTGCTATCATGATTATTTTCTTGCTTTCGAAACTATCAAAATAACATGTAAAAATAAAGGAATCTATAATATTGACCAAAATAAAATAAATTTAAAGAAAGAACAATGATGATTTAGCCCAAGCTAGGCGCAGTTGACGCTAAAGATTTGCAATTGCCAATGAAAAATATTGAAAACTAAGACCCATAATTTAATAAGCTAAAATAAATTGAAAGAACTTGTAAGTGGAAAAGAAAAATATAATAGCTAAAATATAACTACTTACCCCATTTTTCCTCTACTTGTTGACACCATTCTTATTGTTGTCTTCACCATCACTGCCATTGTTTTTATTGTCATCATTACCATCACAACTATCTACATCACTACCATGCTATTCAAGTTTTTGTTCACCATTAATACCACCCATTTCTCAGTTGTCCAAAATGTGAAAATAAAAGAAAGGAAGATGATGAAGTAAATAATGAGACGCTACTACAATCTTTTTTTTCTTAGTCATGAAATTATCAAAATAACTTGCAAAAGTAAAGGAATCTTTAATACTAATTGAAACAAACTAATATAGTTAAAGGAAAATAGTGATATTCAGCCCAAAACTATGTGCTATTGAGGCTAAAAACATGCAATTAGTAATGAAAAATATCAAAAGCTAAAGCTTAAACTTTAATAAGTTCAAATGAAATCAAAGAATGTTTAAGTTGGAAGAAAAGTAAAGTAGAAGAGAAAATATATAAAATACTATCATCACTACAATCCTTGTCAAATTATCAATACCATAATCATCATCCTCACTATTTGTCCCACTTGTTGCCATCATCCTTACTGTTATCTTCACCACCATTGTAATTACACTTGTCCTCGTCATTACCATCACTACTATCAATACCATTACCATCTTATTCAAGTTTTTTTTACCATTAATACCATCATCTTTTCAATTGTCCAAAATATTGGTAACAAAAAAAAGAAGAAGATGAAGAAAAGAATGAGATGCTGCTATGATGATTATTTTCTTGCTTTTGAAACTATCAAAATAACATGTAAAAATAAAGGAATCTATAATATTGACCAAAATAAAATAAATTTAAAGAAAGAACAATGATTATTTTAGCCCAAGCTAGGTGCAGTTGACGCTAAAGATTTGCAATTGCCAATGAAAAATATTGAAAACTAAGACCTAAAATTTCATTAGCTAAAATAAATTGAAAGAACTTGTAAGTTGAAAAGAAAAAGATAATAGCCAAAATATAACTACTTACACCATTTCTCCTCTACTTGTTGACACCATTCTTATTGTTGTCTTCACCATCACCGCCATTGTTTTTATTGTCATCATTACCATCACAACTATCTACGTCACTACGATGCTATTCAAGTTTTTGTTCACCATTAATACCACACTTTTTTCAGTTGTCCAAAATGAGAAAATAAAAGAAAGGAAAATGATGAAGTAAATAATGAGACGCTACCGCAGTCATTATTTTATTAGTCATGAAATTATCAAAATAACTTGCAAAAATAAAGGAATCTTTAATACTAATTGAAACAAAATAATATAGTTAAAGGAAAATAGTGAAATTGAGCCCAAAACTATGTGCTATTAAGGCTAAAAACATGCAATTGTCAATAAAAAATATCAAAAGTTGAAGCTTAAACTTTAATAAGTTCAAATGAAATCAAAGAATGTTTAAGTTGGAAAAAAAGTAAAGTAGAAGAGAAAATGTATAAAATACTATCATCACTAGAATCCTTGTCAAATTATCAATACCATAATCATCATCCTCACTATTTGTCCCACTTGTTGCCATCATCCTTACTGTTATCTTCACCACCATTGTAATTACACTTGTCCTCGTCATTACCATCACTACTATCAATACCATTACCATCTTATTCAAGCTTGTTTTACCATTAATACCATCATCTCTTCAATAGTCCAAAATATTGCAAACAAAAAAAAGATGAAGATGAAGAAAAGAATGAGATGCTGCTATGATGATTATTTTCTTGCGTTTGAAACTATCAAAATAACATGTAAAAATAAAGGAATCTATAATATTGACCCAAATAAAATAAATTTAAAGCAAGAACAATGATGATTTAGCCCAAGCTAGGTGCAGTTGAGGCTAAAGATTTGCAATTGCCAATGAAAAATATTGAAAACTAAGACCCAAAATTTAATAAGCTAAACTAAATTGAAAGAACTTGTAAGTTGAAAAGAAAAATATAATAGCTAAAATATAACTACTTACCCCATTTCACCTCCACTTGTTGACAACATTCTTATTGTTGTCTTCACCATCACCGATATTGTTTTCATTGTCATCATTACCATCACAACTATCTACATCACTACCATGCTATTCAAGTTTTTGTTCACCGTTAATACCACCCTTTTTTCAGTTGTCCAAAATGTGAAATTAAAAGAAAGGAAAATGATGAAGTAAATAATGAGACGCTACTACAATCATTATTTTGTTAGTCATGAAATTATCAAAATAACTTGCAAAAATTAAGGAATCTTTAATACTAATTGAAACAAACTAATACAGTTAAAGGAAAATAGTGAAATTGAGCCCAAAACTATGTGCTATTGAGGCTAAAAACATGCAATTATCAATGAAAAATATCAAAAGCTGAAGCTTAAACTTTAATAAGTTCAAATGAAATCAAAGAATGTTTAAGTTGGAAGAAAAGTAAAGTAGAAGAGAAAATATATAAAATACTATCATCACTAGAATCCTTGTGAAATTATCAATACCATAATCATCATCCTCACTATTTGTCCCACTTGTTGCCATCATCCTTACTGTTATCTTCACCACCAATGTAATTACACTTGTCCTCGTCATTACCATCACTACTATCAATACAATTACCATCTTATTCAAGTTTTCTTTACCATTAATACCATCATCTTTTCAATTGTCCAAAATATTGCAAACAAAAAAAGATGACGATGAAGAAAAGAATGAGATGTTGCTATGATGATTATTTTCTTGCTTTTGAAACTATCAAAATAACATGTAAAAATAAAGGAATGTATAACATTGACCAAAATAAAATAAATTTAAATAAAGAACAATGATGATTTAGCCCAAGCTAGGTGCAGTTGAGGCTAAAAATTTGCAATTGCCAATGAAAAATATTGAAAACTAAGACTCAAAATTTCATAAGCTAAAATAAATTGAAAGAACTTGTAAGTTGAAAAGAAAAATATAATAGCTAAAATATAACTACTTACCCCATTTCTCCGCCACTTGTTGACAACATTCTTATTGTTGTCTTCACCATCACCGATATTGTTTTTATTGTCATCATTACCATCACAACTATCTACATCACTACCATGCTATTCAAGTTTTTGTTCACCATTAATACCACCCATTTCTCAGTTGTCCAAAATGTGAAAATAAAAGAAAGGAAAATGATGAAGTAAATAATGAGACGCTACTACAATCATTATTTTGTTAGTCATGAAATTATCAAAATAACTTGCAAAAGTAAAGGAATCTTTAATACTAATTGAAACAAACTAATATAGTTAAATGAAAATAGTGAAATTGAGCCCAAAACTATGTGCCATTGAGGCTAAAAATATGCAATTATCAATGAAAAATATCAAAAGCTGAAGCTTAAACTTTAATAAGTTCAAATGAAATCAAAGAATGTTTAAGTTGGAAGAAAAGTAAAGTAGAAGAGAAAATATATAAAATACTATCATCACTAGAATCCTTGTGAAATTATCAATACCATAATCATCATCCTCACTATTTGTCCCACTTGTTGCCATCATCCTTACTCTTATCTTCACCACTATTGTAATTACACCTGTCCTCGTCATTACCATCACTACTATCAATACCATTACCATCTTATTCAAGTTTTTTTTACCATTAATACCATCATCTTTTCAATTGTCCAAAATATTGCAAACAAAAAACAGAAGAAGATGAAGAAAAGAATGAGATGCTGCTATCATGATTATTTTTTTACTTTTGAAACTATCAAAATAACATGTAAAAATAAAGGAATCTAAAATATTGACCAAAATAAAATAAATTTAAAGAAAGAACAATGATAATTTAGCCCAAGCTAGGTGCAGTTGAGGCTACGGATTTGCAATTGCCAATGAAAAATATTGAAAACTAAGACCCAAAATTTAATAAGCTAAAATAAATTGAAAGAACTTGTAAGTTGAAAAGAAAAATATAATAGCTAAAATAGAACTACTTACCCCATTTCTCCACCACTTGTTGACACCATTCTTATTGTTGTCTTCACCATCACCGCCATTGTTTTTATTGTCATCATTACCATCACAACTATCTACATCACTACCATGCTATTCAAGTTTTTGTTCACCATTAATACCACCCTTTTTTCAGTTGTCCAAAATGTGAAAATAAAAGAAAGGAAGATGATGAAGTGAATAATGAGACACTACTGCAATCTTTATCTTCTTAGTCATGAAATTATCAAAATAACTTGCAAAAATAAAGGAATCTTTAATACTAATTGAAACAAACTAATATAGTAAAAGAAAATAGTCATATTGAGCCCAAAACTATGTGCTATTGAGGCTAAAAACATGCAATTATCAATGAAAAATATCAAAAGCTGAAGCTTAAACTTTAATAAGTTCAAATGAAATCAAAGAATGTTTAAGTTCGAAGAAAAGTAAAGTAGAAGAGAAAATATATAAAATACTATCATCACTACAATTCTTGTGAAATTATCAATACCATAATCATCATCCTCACTATTTGTCCCACTTGTTGCCATCATCCTTACTGTTATCTTCACCACCATTGTAATTACACTTGTCCTCGTCATTACCATCACTACTATCAATACCATTACCATCTTATTCATGTTTTTTTTACCTTTAATACCATCATCTTTTCAATTGTCCAAAATATTGCAAACAAAAAAAAGAAGAAGATGAAGAAAAGAATGAGATGCTGCTATGATGATTATTTTCTTGCTTTTGAAACTATCAAAAAAACATGTAAAAATAAAGGAAACTATAATATTGACCAAAATAAAATAAATTTAAAGCAAGAACAATGATGATTTAGCCCAAGCTAGGTGCAGTTGAGGCTAAAGATTTGCAATTGCCAATGAAAAATATTGAAAACTAAGACCCAAAATTTAATAAGCTAAACTAAATTGAAAGAACTTGTAAGTTGAAAAGAAAAATATAATAGCTAAAATATAACTACTTACCCCATTTCACCTCCACTTGTTGACAACATTCTTATTGTTGTCTTCACCATCACCGATATTGTTTTCATTGTCATCATTACCATCACAACTATCTACATCACTACCATGCTATTCAAGTTTTTGTTCACCGTTAATACCACCCTTTTTTCAGTTGTCCAAAATGTGAAATTAAAAGAAAGGAAAATGATGAAGTAAATAATGAGAGGCTGCTACAATCTTTATTTTCTTAGTCATGAAATTATCAAAATAACTTGCAAAAATAAAGGAATCTTTAATACTAATTGAAACAAAATAATATAGTTAAAGGAAAATAGTGATATTCAGCCCAAAACTATGTGCTATTAAGGCTAAAAACATGCAATTGTCAATGAAAAATATCAAAAGTTGAAGCTTAAACTTTAATAAGTTCAAATGAAATCAAAGAATGTTTAAGTTGGAAAAAAAGTAAAGTAGAAGAGAAAATATCTAAAATACTATCATCAATACAATCCTTGTCAAATTATGTATACCATAATCATCATCCTCACTATTTGTCCCACTTGTTGCCATCATCCTTACTTTAATCTTCACCACCATTGTAATTACACTGGTCCTCATCATTACCATCACTAATATCAATACCATTACCATCTTATTCGAGTTTTTTTTACCATTAATACCATCATGTTTTCAATTGTCCAAAATATTGCAAACAAAAAAAGAAGAAGATGAAGTAAAGAATGAGATGCTGCTATGATGATTATTTTCTTGCTTTTGAAACTATCAAAATAACATGTAAAAATAAAGGAATCTATAATATTGACCAAAATAAAATAAATTTAAAGAAAGAACAATGATGATTTAGCCCAAGCTAGGTGCAGTTGACGCTAAAGATTTGCAATTGCCAATGAAAAATATTGAAAACTAAGACCTAAAATTTCATTAGCTAAAATAAATTGAAAGAACTTGTAAGTTGAAAAGAAAAAGATAATAGCCAAAATATAACTACTTACACCATTTCTCCTCTACTTGTTGACACCATTCTTATTGTTGTCTTCACCATCACCGCCATTGTTTTTATTGTCATCATTACCATCACAACTATCTACGTCACTACGATGCTATTCAAGTTTTTGTTCACCATTAATACCACACTTTTTTCAGTTGTCCAAAATGAGAAAATAAAAGAAAGGAAAATGATGAAGTAAATAATGAGACGCTACCGCAGTCATTATTTTATTAGTCATGAAATTATCAAAATAACTTGCAAAAATAAAGGAATCTTTAATACTAATTGAAACAAAATAATATAGTTAAAGGAAAATAGTGAAATTGAGCCCAAAACTATGTGCTATTAAGGCTAAAAACATGCAATTGTCAATAAAAAATATCAAAAGTTGAAGCTTAAACTTTAATAAGTTCAAATGAAATCAAAGAATGTTTAAGTTGGAAAAAAAGTAAAGTAGAAGAGAAAATGTATAAAATACTATCATCACTAGAATCCTTGTCAAATTATCAATACCATAATCATCATCCTCACTATTTGTCCCACTTGTTGCCATCATCCTTACTGTTATCTTCACCACCATTGTAATTACACTTGTCCTCCTCATTACCATCACTACTATCAATACCATTACCATCTTATTCATGTTTTTTTTACCATTAATACCATCATCTTTTCAATTGTCCAAAATATTGCAAACAAAAAAAAGAAGAAGATGAAGAAAAGAATGAGATGCTGCTATGATGATTATTTTCTTGCTTTTAAAACGATAAAAATAACATGTAAAAATAAAGGAATCTATAATTTTGACCAAAATAAAATAAATTTAAAGAAAGAACAATGATGATTTAGCCCAAGCTAGGTGCAGTTGAGGCTAAAGATTTGCAATTGCGAATGAAAAATATTGAAAACTAAGACCCAAAATTTAATAAGCTAAAATAAATTGAAAGAAATTGTAAGTTGAAAAGAAAAATATAATAGCTAAAATAGAACTACTTACCCCATTTCTCCTCCACTTGTTGACAACATTCTTATTGTTGTCTTCACCATCACCAATATTGTTTTTATTGTCATCATTACCATCACAACTATCTACATCACTACCATGCTATTCAAGTTTTTGTTCACCATTAATACCACCCATTTCTCAGTTGTCCAAAATGTGAAAATAAACGAAAGGAAAATGATGAAGTAAATAATGAGACGCTACTACAATCATTATTTTGTTAGTCATGAAATTATCAAAATAACTTGCAAAAATTAAGGAATCTTTAATACTAATTGAAACAAACTAATATAGTTAAAGGAAAATAGTGAAATTGAGCCCAAAACTATGTGCTATTGAGGCTAAAAACATGCAATTATCAATGAAAAATATCAAAAGCTGAAGCTTAAACTTTAATAAGTTCAAATGAAATCAAAGAATGTTTAAGTTGGAAGAAAAGTAAAGTAGAAGAGAAAATATATAAAATACTATCATCACTAGAATCCTTGTGAAATTATCAATACCATAATCATCATCCTCACTATTTGTCCCACTTGTTGCCATCATCCTTACTGTTATCTTCACCACCAATGTAATTACACTTGTCCTCGTCATTACCATCACTACTATCAATACAATTACCATCTTATTCAAGTTTTCTTTACCATTAATACCATCATCTTTTCAATTGTCCAAAATATTGCAAACAAAAAAAGATGACGATGAAGAAAAGAATGAGATGTTGCTATGATGATTATTTTCTTGCTTTTGAAACTATCAAAATAACATGTAAAAATAAAGGAATGTATAACATTGACCAAAATAAAATAAATTTAAATAAAGAACAATGATGATTTAGCCCAAGCTAGGTGCAGTTGAGGCTAAAAATTTGCAATTGCCAATGAAAAATATTGAAAACTAAGACTCAAAATTTCATAAGCTAAAATAAATTGAAAGAACTTGTAAGTTGAAAAGAAAAATATAATAGCTAAAATATAACTACTTACCCCATTTCTCCGCCACTTGTTGACAACATTCTTATTGTTGTCTTCACCATCACCGATATTGTTTTTATTGTCATCATTACCATCACAACTATCTACATCACTACCATGCTATTCAAGTTTTTGTTCACCATTAATACCACCCATTTCTCAGTTGTCCAAAATGTGAAAATAAAAGAAAGGAAAATGATGAAGTAAATAATGAGACGCTACTACAATCATTATTTTGTTAGTCATGAAATTATCAAAATAACTTGCAAAAGTAAAGGAATCTTTAATACTAATTGAAACAAACTAATATAGTTAAATGAAAATAGTGAAATTGAGCCCAAAACTATGTGCCATTGAGGCTAAAAATATGCAATTATCAATGAAAAATATCAAAAGCTGAAGCTTAAACTTTAATAAGTTCAAATGAAATCAAAGAATGTTTAAGTTGGAAGAAAAGTAAAGTAGAAGAGAAAATATATAAAATACTATCATCACTAGAATCCTTGTGAAATTATCAATACCATAATCATCATCCTCACTATTTGTCCCACTTGTTGCCATCATCCTTACTCTTATCTTCACCACTATTGTAATTACACCTGTCCTCGTGATTACCATCACTACTATCAATACCATTACCATCTTATTCAAGTTTCTTTTACCATTAATACCATCATCTTTTCAATTGTCCAAAATATTGCAAACAAAAAACAGAAGAAGATGAAGAAAAGAATGAGATGCTGCTATCATGATTATTTTCTTACTTTTGAAACTATCAAAATAACGTGTAAAATTAAAGGAATCTAAAATATTGACCAAAATAAAATAAATTTAAAGAAAGAACAATGATGATTTAGCCCAAGCTAGGTGCAGTTGAGGCTACAGATTTGCAATTGCCAATGAAAAATATTGAAAACTAAGACCCAAAATTTAATAAGCTAAAATAAATTGAAAGAACTTGTAAGTTGAAAAGAAAAATATAATAGCTAAAATAGAACTACTTACCCCATTTCTCCACCACTTGTTGACACCATTCTTATTGTTGTCTTCACCATCACCGCCATTGTTTTTATTGTCATCATTACCATCACAACTATCTACATCACTACCATGCTATTCAAGTTTTTGTTCACCATTAATACCACCCTTTTTTCAGTTGTCCAAAATGTGAAAATAAAAGAAAGGAAGATGATGAAGTGAATAATGAGACACTACTGCAATCTTTATCTTCTTAGTCATGAAATTATCAAAATAACTTGCAAAAATAAAGGAATCTTTAATACTAATTGAAACAAACTAATATAGTAAAAGAAAATAGTCATATTGAGCCCAAAACTATGTGCTATTGAGGCTAAAAACATGCAATTATCAATGAAAAATATCAAAAGCTGAAGCTTAAACTTTAATAAGTTCAAATGAAATCAAAGAATGTTTAAGTTCGAAGAAAAGTAAAGTAGAAGAGAAAATATATAAAATACTATCATCACTACAATTCTTGTGAAATTATCAATACCATAATCATCATCCTCACTATTTGTCCCACTTGTTGCCATCATCCTTACTGTTATCTTCACCACCATTGTAATTACACTTGTCCTCGTCATTACCATCACTACTATCAATACCATTACCATCTTATTCAAGTTTTTTTTACCTTTAATACCATCATCTTTTCAATTGTCCAAAATATTGCAAACAAAAAAAAGAAGAAGATGAAGAAAAGAATGAGATGCTGCTATGATGATTATTTTCTTGCTTTTGAAACTATCAAAATAACATGTAAAAATAAAGGAATCTTCATATTGACCAAAATAAAATAAATTTAAAAAAGAACAATGATGATTTAGCTCAAGCTAGGTGCAGTTGAGGCTAAAGATTTGCAATTGCCAATGAAAAATATTGAAAACTAAGACCCAAAATTTAATAAGCTAAAATAAATTGAAAGAACTTGTAAGTTGAAAAGAAAAATATAATAGCTAAAATATAACTACTTACCCCATTTCTCCTCCACTTGTTGACACCATTCTTATTGTTGTCTTCACCATCACCGCCATTGTTTTTATTGTCATCATTACCATCACAACTATCTACATCACTACCATGCTATTCAAGTTTTTGTTCACCATTAATACCACCCATTTTTCAG
This sequence comes from Trichopus zeylanicus subsp. travancoricus, assembly GCA_005019695.1. Taxonomy (NCBI): domain Eukaryota; kingdom Viridiplantae; phylum Streptophyta; class Magnoliopsida; order Dioscoreales; family Dioscoreaceae; genus Trichopus; species Trichopus zeylanicus. The sequence goes on along the minus strand of RXID01021777.1, from coordinate 419,832 downwards.
TTGTCCAAAATGTGAAAATAAAAGAAAGGAAGATGATGAAGTAAATAATGAGAGGCTACTACAATCTTTATTTTCTTAGTCATGAAATTATCAAAATAACTTGCAAAAGTAAAGGAATCTTTAATACTAATTGAAACAAACTAATATAGTTAAAGGAAAATAGTGAAATTGAGCCCAAAACTATGTGCTATTGAGGCTAAAAACATGCAATTATCAATGAAAAATATCAAAAGCTGAAGCTTAAACTTTAATAAGTTCAAATGAAATCAAAGAATGTTTAAGTTGGAAAAAAAGTAAAGTAGAAGAGAAAATATATAAAATACTATCATCACTACAATCCTTGTCAAATTATTAATACCATAATCATCATCCTCACTATTTGTCCCACTTGTTGCCATCATCCTTACTGTTATCTTCACCACCATTGTAATTACACTTGTCCTCGTCATTACCATTACCATCTTATTCAAGTTTTTTTTACCATTAATACCATCATCTTTTCAATTGTCCAAAATATTGCAAACAAAAAAAGAAGAAGATGAAGTAAAGAATGAGATGTTGCTATGATGATTATTTTCTTGCTTTTGAAACTATCAAAATAACATGTAAAAATAAAGGAATCTATAATATTGACCAAAATAAAATAAATTTAAAGAAAGAACAATGATGATTTCGCCCAAGCTAGGTGCAGTTGAGGCTAAAGATTTGCAATTTCCAATGAAAAATATTGAAAACTATGACCCAAAATTTAATTAGCTAAAATAAATTGAAAGAACTTGTAAGTTGAAAAGAAAAATATAATAGCTAAAATATAACTACTTACCCCATTTCTCCTCCACTTGTTGACACCATTCTTATTGTCGTCTTCACCATCACCGCCATTGTTTTTATTGTCATCATTACCATCACAACTATCTACCTCACTACCATGCTATTCAAGTTTTTGTTCACCATTAATACCACCCTTTTTTCTGTTGTCCAAAATGTGAAAATAAAAGAAAGGAAGATAATGAAGTAAATAATGAGACGCTACTACAATCTTTATTTTGTTAGTCATGAAATTATCAAAATAACTTGCAAAAATAAAGGAATCTTGAATACTAATTGAAACAAACTAATATAGTTAAAGGAAAATAGTGATATTCAGCCCAAAAGTATGTGCTATTGAGGCTAAAAACATGCAATTAGTAATGAAAAATATCAAAAGCTGAAGCTTAAACTTTAATAAGTTCAAATGAAATCAAAGAATGTTTAAGTTGGAAAAAAATTAAAGTATAAGAGAAAATATATAAAATATTATCATCACTACAATCCTTGTCAAATTATCAATACCATAATCATCATCCTCACTATTTGTCCCACTTGTTGCCATCATCCTTACTGTTATCTTCACCACCATTGTAATTACACTTGTCCTCGTCATTACCATCTTAGTCAAGTTTTTTTTACCATTAATACCATCATCTTTTCAATTGTCCAAAATATTGCAAACAAAAAAAGAAGAAGATGAAGAAAAGAATGAGATGCTGCTATGATGATTATTTTCTTACTTTTGAAACTATCAAAATAACATGTAAAAATAAAGGAATATATAATATTGACCAAAATAAAATAAATTTAAAGAAAGAACAATGATGATTTAGCCCAAACTAGGTGTAGTTGAGGCTAAAGATTTGCAATTGCCAATGAAAAATATTGAAAACTAAGACCCAAAATTTAATAAGCTAAAATAAATTGAAAGAACTTTTGTGTTGAAAAGAAAAGTATAATAGAATAATATATAAACTATTACCGTCATTACTATTCTTACCATATTATGAACACTACTATTGCATGAAATATCGATATCTACTACAATTCACGATGTTGAAGAGGAAAAGAAAAAAAATAGCATACAAGAGATTTACGTGGTTTGGTCTATGACTTACTTTATAGGTGAAGGCAATCTAGAGGATATTGTATTAATGAGAAAAAAAAAAGGAGATTACAATGATGGAAGCAAAACTCCAATATCACCAACTCTCACAAGAGACTAACGATCCTAACTATTGTTAGACATTTTGAGAGTTCTGATCTGTCTCTCTATCTCACTACTATAAATCCTTAAATGAATAGGGTATTTATAGGAGTGGCCTAACTTAATTTGAGTCAAAGTAGGAGACTGATTTAAATAAGGAATCCAAGTCTTCTAATAGGTGATAAATTCAGAGAAGGATTAGGGCCACTAAAACACTTCCTAACATAAATCTCAATTTAATTTAGACTCTGGAAAATCTGGATTTGAGACACAACTAAGTCAATAATCTCTACCTTGGCTCAAATCTTCTTCTTCTTTGAATTTGAATTTTCAACAGATGCCATTGCCATTGCCCCATAGGGTAGGATCAACAACATTGAATATTAATCAAGTCTAAGCGGAGCTTGAACTTGTTAATTGAAATCACCTTCGTCAACATATCTATAGGATTTCTTTAAGCATGAATCTTTTGTAAAGAAATCTTACCATCTGCTACAATATCCTAAATAAAGTGAAATCAAACATCTATGTGCTTTGATTTGGTGTGGTACATTTGATTTTCGTAAGGTGTATGACACTCTGACTATCACAAAAAATAAAAAGAACACATTGAGAAAAATTAATTTCACTTGTCAAACTTTTTAGCCATAGAGCTTCTTTGATTACTTCTGTACCTGTGATATACTCAAACTTTGTTATAAATAATATCATAGTTGACTATAAGATACCTCCAGCTAATAGGACTATCACAAAAGGTGAAAAAATAATTAGTGAGGGATCATCGTCGATCAAGATTTTCATCATAGTCTAAATGGATATAGCTAACAATTTTAGCTTCTTGAACTATGTTCTTGTCGAAACATAAACCATAAACCAATATTAAGAGTACCTTTGATATATCTTAATAATCACTTTACAACTTGCTAATGTCCTTTTCCTAGATTTGTCATGTAACAACTAACAACACTAACTATTTATATAATATCAAGTCTTGTGCACACCATAGCATATATTAGGCTTCCAATAGCACTTGAGAATGGGATGTTCTCCATTTATGCATGCAACCCATCTGTAGAAGGACATAGTTGAGCTGAAAGCTTGAAGTGGGCTGCCAAAGAAGTACTAACGGGTTTTGAATTCTGTATACTAAAATAAGAAATCGAGATACTTGCTCTGTTTGAGCCATAACTTGCCATGCTTTTAGTCCCAATCAATCTCCAAACCAAGAATCTTCTTTACAGTACCTACAACTTTCATCTCAAATTCCTTTTCATTCTAAGCTTTAGATCATTAAGTAGAGATATGTGTTTAGCAGTAATAAGTATATCATCAACATAAAAAAGTAATATAATGAATGAATTACTGGCATGCATTTTAAAATAGACACAACAATCATGTTTGCAATAGATAAAACCTTATCCCAACATAAAACTATCAAACCTTTTATACTATTGCCTTGGAGACTGTTTCAAACCATAAATTGATTTGTTCAACTTACAAACATAATTTTTCTTGCCTTCTTGGATGAATGCTTTAGGCTTCTACATAAAAATATACTCTTCTAATTTTTTATATAGAAAGAAGGTTTTGACATTAAGCTGTTCTAACTCAAGATTTTGAAAAGTAACTAAAGCAAGTAGAAAATGAATAGATGTGTGTGTTTAACCACAGGAGAGAAAATTTCATTGATGTCAATATCCTCCTTTTGTGAATACCTTTTGCGACTAAAAGGACCTTGAATTTAACACCATCTACCTTAGAAGAATCCTCTTTCTTTCAAAATACCCACTTGCAACTAGTTACTTTTTTACCTTTTGGTAATTTCACCAAGTCCCAAGTATGGTTCTTTTGAAGAAAGTCTATCTCTTCATTCATAGCAACTTGTCACTGAAAAGAATTTATATTTTGCACTACTTCATTATAGGAAGAAGAATCACCATTGTCAGTAAATAAAACAAAAGCTATCATATCCTTAAAACTATACCTTTCGGGTGGCTTTATATTTCTTTGAGATCTTTGAAATGGAGTCTTCTCAAAAATTTTAACTTGACTCTCAAAATTCTCTTGAGAGTTTAGCACACCCTAATTATCTTCTTATAAAAGAACTACAGGCTCCACATCCACTTGAATTATATCACTGAGACCTTTCTTCAAAGATTTTAACATAGCACTTTCATCAAACACTACATCTCTCTCAATAATTACATTAGAAATAGTAGAATCCCACAAATGATAACCCTTAACACCTTTAGCATAAGCAAGAAAAATATATTTTTTGAAATGTGCATCTAACTTATCCTTGATGACATACGCATAAGCGAGGTAAGCAAAAATCTTTAAAAAAAAATAATTTGCGGGTTCACCAATCCATACCCCTTTAGGAGTTTTGTAATCAATGGCTATCTAAGGAGAGTGATTCACAATGAAACACGCTGTGTTGATTACTTCTGCCCAAAAATTTTTGTCAAGATTGGTTGCCTTAAGCATACTATGTGTTTTCTCTAATAAAACTCTGTTCATCCTTTCAACTACACCATTTTGTTGAGGTTTTTCTATGATAGTAAAATGACATTTAATAACTTCATCTTCACAAAATTTGAGCAATTTTGTTGATTTGTACTCCCCATTATTATTATTTTTGAGGTATTTATTTTTCTATCAGTCCTTTTTTCAACTAAAATTTTTCATCGTTTGAAAATAAAAAAATACTTTGATTTTGTGATACAAAAAATAAATTCACACTTTTTTGAAAAAATCATTAATAAAACTAAGAAAATAAAAAGCACTAGATTTTGATGGAATAGGAGAGTACCACACATCAGAATAAATATAATTAATTAAGTCTTTAGTGCAATGAGTATTGGTATTAAACTTTACCTTGAACTTTTTACCATAGAAATAATGCTCGTAAAAATCTTGCATGAGTTGAGGCCTTTCAATAATTTTCTTTTATTGAGCTCAGTCAAATCTTACTCACTCATATGAGCAAGACACATATGCCATAGGTGGATCATATAAAAAAAAACCTGAAATATTGCTACTCAATCTTCAATAATTTTTCCTACTAACTCATAAAAATTTTTATGTTTAGGCCCTTCATCACTATCAATGAGTCTTTAGTAATCTTAAGAACTTCACCTTTAGTAGAATACTTACAACCAGAAAATTCTAAAGTACTCAAAGAAATTAAATTCTTTTTTAAATTAGAAACATGGCTAACATCAGTAAGAGTCCTAACAATATTATCAAATATCTTAATTTTGATTATTCTAATTTTGATAGTTTTGCATGAATTATTATTGCCCATCAAAACTAAACCACCATTATTAGACTTATAGTCTTCAAACCAATCCTTATTGGGATACATATGATGAGAACAACTGTAATCAAGAATCCAAGTATCATGATAACGATCAAAATTAGAACTAATAGAGATAACATTATCATAATCATTATCAAAACTCCCTTCAGTAACAGATACTTATTTTTTGGCTCGCTCTTTAGACTGAGATTTTTCTTTTTTTTACTTTGAGCTTATAACACTCTTCAATTACGTATCCCATCTTATACTACCTGCAACATTTTCCTTTGCATTTGGATCTATAATGACCTATCTTTAATCTTTCTTTAGTATGACCTCTGGAAATTAGTACTTCTAAGTATGACTCATCCCCTTCAATCTTTTTAAAATATTTATTAGATAGAAGGGTAGCAGAAATATTATCAAATTTTAAATCCTTACCATATATGAGAGTAGTTTTCAGATTCTCAAGGGAAGGAGGTAGAGACGATAATAAAATAATTACCTTGTCTTCATCTTCAATTTTAATATCAATGTTTAATAATTGAGAGACTAATTTATTGAAAGTATTAATATAATCAACTATATGTGTACCTTTTTTCATTCAAAAATTGAAAATCTTCTACTTTAAGTAAACTCGGTTTGAAATAAATTTACTAATGTATTATTTCTCTAACTTTCTTCATAGCTCTAAAAGTAATGTTTCATTAACAAATGGATAGAGTACCTCATCGGTGAGATTGAGGATGATAGAATTATGTGCACTAGCCTTCTGGTTCTTCCAGATACTTTTAGTGATATCTCCAGCCTTGACATCCTCTAATGTATTTCTCATCCTTTGTTGAGTAAGGATTGCATGAACTCTTGCTCGACAAATAGAAAACCATTTCTTTCTATTGAATTTTTCTACATCAAACTTCAAAGTGGATATCTTGAACCAAACTTTGCTACCAATTTATTGTGCGAAATATTGATATCCACCACAATTCACGATATAGAAGAAAAAAAAGGAGAAAAATAGCATATGAGATATTTATGTATTTCGATTTACGAGCTACTTTATAGGTGAAGGCAATCTGAAAGATATTGTATTGATGAGAAAAAAGAGAAGATTACAATAATGGAGCTAAAACTTCAATATCACTAACTCTCACAAGAGAATAAATAGTCTAGCCGTCACAAGACGTTTTGAAAATTTTGATTTATGTCTCTCCATCTTACTGTTGTGAACCCTTAGATGAATGTGGTATTTATAGGAGTGGCCTAATTAAATTTGAGTCAAAGTAAGAGACTAACTCAAATAAAAAATCCAAGTCTTCTAGTAGGAGACAAATTTGGAGAAAGATTAGGGCCACTAAACCACTTCCTAATATAAATCTTAATTTAATTAGGATTCTCCAAAAAATTTGGATTTGTGTCGACTAAGTTAATACACCACAATTATCATCCTCACTATTCGCCCTCTTTCACTGCTACTTGTCACCACATCTTTACTATTATCTTCACCATCATTGCTATCGGCACCATTACTACCTTGTTCAAATTTTTATTTACCATTAATACCACCACTGTTTATTTGTCCTAAATTTTAAAAATAAAAAAAAAGATGAAGAGAAGGATAAGATGATACTGCAATCATTATATTTTTATTTGTGAAACTACAAAAGTAAATTGCAAAAACAAAGAAATATTTCAAAACAAAGAAATATAATTAGAGAAGAAATAGTGAAAATTGAGCCTAAAACTATGCAGAGTTGAGACTAAAGATATGCAAACGTAAATAGAAAATATTAAAACTATGACTCAAACTTTAATAAATTTAAATAAAATTAAAAAACTTGTAAATTAAAAAATAAAATATAAGATAATTTATATAAACTATTACCATCAATACTATCCTCGCCATATTACTAACATCACAACTATGATTGTCACTATCTACCCTCTTTTCCTCCACTTATTGCCATCATCCACCTATTTCTTTTGATCTACATACTGCTTCTAGGCTACTTGGTGGTACCCATTGTGGTCTTATGAACCATGCTATAAACATTTGGCGGTGATCTTATCAATTTCTTACAATAGCAATTGAGCTAGTAGATAAAATGTCATCCAATATATAGAAAACATGGTGAGGAGTGAATTAATTAGAACAAGTTTGCCACCCATTGATAGCAATTTAGCTAGCCTCTTCTCTCCATTGTCTAATAATGTCCTCCACTCTAGCCTATTGAGTCTTTTCTCTTTCACTAGAAGCCTAAGGTTTTTGAAGGGCAGGGCCTTAATTTTGCAATTCATAACCCTGATAGTGCCTTAATTGTAGCAATCTCTAAATTGTCTTGTTGTCCTCCAAAGATTATTTCTAAGCTCTTATTTTCACCCTAGATATTCCTTCAAACAAGTACAATAATATCATTCACTTTAATTTAGAGCATTCATTTGTTATAATTTAAAATGATAAATAGTAACAAGATTTACAACAAAAAGTAGTAGATTATTGGAGATTGATAATATGTCAAGTTACTAAGTAATAGTTCAGGAAGATTAGATGAGTGAAAATCAAAGATAAAGCCACCAATTGAGGTAACTAAAGGACAATTTTCAAACCAAATTTTCTAACTCAAAAAATTAGTGCAGCTGAGCTTAAATGGTAGGTTGTGGATAGATATGACCGAGTTAGGGACTCATCTATAAACCAAATCATTATAATTTTAGTAACTTTAGATATGGATGAGGTTACAGAAAAGAGTGATCATATCCCAAGCTTAGCCATAATTGAACTCATGAGACTTGGTCTTTTAGCTCCAGTACACTAGCAATTAATCTAGAGACATTTCTAGAGTCAATCCCGAAGGATATGAGAATGATCCCTCTTTTATGAAAAATTTAATATAATGGTTATCCAATATCACAAAATCAAGATATGCAAATTTCTTGGAGCACTATAAATAACACCACAACTAGAGAGGTAAAGGACTAATGCCCAATCTCCCATATTTATTATTATATACGAAACTAATTTGAGTGTCAGAGTGACTACTACTAGAGAGTTCTCGACAGTCTCTTTCATGGTTCTTCTTTGTGCAGATCAATGGAAGGGTGGCCTAGCTAATTAAGATCTCAAGGAGCCTTTCGAACCAAAACTAGTAGTGATCCAACCTTCATCAACAATGGTGTTTTTATTGAGATTCGCTTTGCCACTCTTCCTCACCAGTTTAAGGGGTCTTTGACAATCCTCTTGCCATATCTCCTAAAGTAGCACAACTATCATCATCAAAAAATCCCCCTCGGGGGTAGATGACTCTGGCACTGGTGAAATGGAATAATTCATCCAATGGACCTGATAAACCGACCCAGCAAACCAACTCGGTGATTCAAATGCCACAATAGCCTCGAGCATCCCCTACAAATGGTATATGAGATACCATCAGCATCCTCTAACTCGATCAGTAGGTATGAGTTCTAGACTCTGACTACCGTCGTCAAATAAATGACCCAATTACTTGAGTTTTAAGCACAAGCCATTCAAAACCTACAAGTCTAGCAGTTGCATAATCAAGCTCAAATGATGCAAAATCTCCAAAGTCATTATGCTCAACAATAAGCTGTAGCTCATGATCCAATTCTAATCTGAGACACCGCATCGAATCAATAGTGCGAATCACAACGTCATGCCATACTGTGCCTAGCACAACATAGCAGGCATCTCCACCAAAGTTAGTGTGACCACCTAGCCATGGCTCCTCTACAATACCAAGCCTCAAGGGAATATGAGGGATATGACCCCCCATGTATAATCCAGTGAACAAAGCCATATACCATCACATATCAACTGAGCTCCAGGTATACCTACATGAGACACCCAGAGAGAGGTCATGTCCTATATAGGTTAGGAGTTATCTAGGATGCTAGTTTATCTAAACCAAGTGAGGTATGATACCCCCACTATTCCCCAAAGTAGCATATTCTTCAATACAATTGAAGTTTTGATAACCTCATTACGAGGTATATGATAGCTCAAAGGATTTGATCGATCATGTTAGTACATTTCTCAATGCCATAATTCTCTAAGGAGCATGGGATTCCACCATGTGTAAACCATTTTCCATGACATTACAAGGTCTAGCCTAGGCTTGGTACTTTGAACCTTTGAGGCACTCCATCATGTGTTTCGATGACTTAGCAGACTAATTCATACGATAGTTTATATCACTCATACCTTGGCATAAGGATCCCTCTACTTTGCTTACACTAAAGCAAAAAGATGGTGAAAGCTTAAGGGAGTATTTGGCTCCAAGTTACCAAGGTTGATAGCTCAATCATCCTAACCATTGCAGTCAACAATATTTGGCACCTATGAAATAATTTGTCGATGCCGAAGAAGTCATTTTGGCCAAAAAAGAATCCAAAGTTTCTAGCAAATTAGGAAAAGAAACTTGAGAAGCCAAGACCCCTGAGTTAAAGAGATAGAAAACTAAGTGAAGAGATCATAGACCCAAAGAGCATAGACCAGAGTTCTAGGCCTACATTCCACTAAATTATTCTAGATCAAGGATCTTGCTCAAATTGAGCACTGAGACTTCCTACAGAGGCCTCTGCCAATTCATACAACTAGGTAACATCTTGACAAATCAAGATACTATCATTTTTATTAAGAATATGGTTATAATACTACTGAATGCAGATATCTCAAAAATGGAATTAAGAGGCTCATTAGAGAGGGGCACATCAGATAGTTTATTAGCCAAGGTGAGCAGCCTAAAAAGGCTCATACACAGGAATCTCATCCTTGGGATTCTCCAGAAAGGAATTCCACCCCGGAATTACTCAACCCCCTAGTAAAGGGGCACCTCAACATAATCCTGATGAGCCCATTGGCATAGAGTGAAGCCTCGACATCAACATGCAAACACTGAACCATCACTAGGGATTGAGAGGAGTCGGAGGAGCTAATGAAAAGACAATATTCTAAGTCTAAGCATTGAGATATAGTCTTCTCCATAAAGGACTTCAAGGAAATTTTGATGTTCCACAATAATGCACTGGTGATCTCGGTGGTCCTGAATGGCTACACTACTCAACGTATCATGGTAGATATAGGAAGCTTGACAAATATTCTATCTACTAGGGCCTACAATCAGATAAAGATCAAGTAGAGGTTGGACCCATATATCGGGACACTTACGAGATTCACTGGAGACTTGGTTACTCCAATCGGCATAATTAATTTGCTCCTTACAGTTAAAAAATCCCTACGAGCACAACCATCGAGTTAAAGTTTTGTGGTGGTTCGGACGCACTGGGCATGTAATGTAATATTGGGTCATCCACTGCTTAATCAACTCCAAGTGGCAATTTTGACCTTTCATTTAATCATGAGATTTCAAACTTGGCTTAGCACAAGTGAAACGTGGGGTGACCAGAACCTTGCACAGAAGTGTGAAGCAACTTATTGGCAAAACAAAACTAACCTGAAAGGCAAAGGTTCAGTAATGGCCAATGTTAATGAGTCTCCTCCTAAACCAAAGAAGCTGTATGCCAAATCCATGGAGCATCTCGTTAACTTCGTCATCGATGAAGATTCGAGGAGAACACTGAAGTTTAGTGCAAATCTCATGGAGCCTCTTCGCACCAAATTGGAAGAGTTATTATGGAAGAGTCAGGATGTCTTCACATGGTCCCTGAAAGATTTACCTAGCATAGACCCTTCGATCGTGCAACATGAGCTTGCAGTGGTAGAAAATCATAAAATAATCAAATAAAAGAAGATGCACTTCACTCTCAAGCATCAAAGAGACATCGTTGAAGAGGTAAACAAACTTCTCAATGCAAAATTCATCAAAGAAGTCCATCACCCCAAGTGGTTGGCAAATGTGGTGATAGTAAAAAAGGCCAATGACAAGTAGAGAATGTTGCATCAACTTCATCAACTTGAATAAAGCTTATCCGAAGGGCAACTATACTTTACCTAAGATAGACCAACTGGTGGACTAAACCTCGAGCCATCAACTCCTAAGCTTCTTTGATGTGTTCTCGAGTTACCATCAAATTCAGATACATCCTAAGAATGAGGAGAAAATGGCTTTCATCATGCACCAAGGTACTTTTTGTTACATCGCTATGCCTTTTGGGCTAAAAAATGTAGGGGATGATGTACCAAAGAATGGTGAAAAAGGTCTTCGAGACTCAACTCTAGAGGAATTTAGACCAAGCAGTAAGATTCGTACTAAGAAGTAACCGAGATGGAAATTAGCATCCTATCTACTCTATGAGCCACATGCTCATGAGGGTGAAGACTCAATATCCTCCTTTAGAAAAGCTTGAATACACCATGGTGCTAGCAACTCAGAGGATTAGCCCATACTTTCAAGCACATTTAGTTATAGTGCTTATCAATCTTTCACTTCAATAGACACTATAAAAATCAAAAACTTCAGAAAGATTACTCAAATGGTCAATTAGATTAAGCCAATTAGAGGTGACTTTTGAAGCTCGAAAGACCATCAAAGTGCAGACCATGGTAGACATCGTGATAGAAATATTGTGATACCCATCTGGATCACAATCATAACACTAAGAGGTTTAGATTGATGGCTCATCTTGTGAGTCAGGGTGCAGCATTAAAGTAGTCCTCCAAAGTTCAAACAGAAGAGTGGCAAAGTACTCCACTCAGCTAAAATTTGGGGCTTCAAATAATGTTGTAGAATATGAAGCCTTTCTCCTTGGATTATGTATAGCATTAGCAATGGGAACTAAAGAACTCAAGGTATTAGTGACTCCCAACTTATGTACTTGTAGGTTACTGGGGAGTATGAGGTAAAACAAGTAACCATAGTGCAGTACCTAGCTGAGGTACAAAAACTCATAGCAAGGATGGACTGAGTTGAAATTTACCACGTATCTTGGAATAGCAACATCAAGGCAGATGCCCTCGCATAACTAGCCTCGACCTCTTCAAATCCAAAACCAAGACAAATTTTTATGAAGAGTATCCAGTAGCCAAGTTATTCAAAAAATGCTGAGATGAACACAATAGACTCGGAACAGAGCTAGATGAACCTGATCATTACCTATTTGGAAAAAGGTGAACTTCTTCAGGAACCCATTGAAGCTCAGAGGATTACGATGTTATCTCCAAACTTCACTCTAATGAATGGAGTCCTATACAAGAGATTATTCATATGACCACTACTCCATTGCATGAAACTCAAGGAAGTTAATTCCGCCCTCTGTGAAGTCCATGAGGGAATATGTAAAAGCCATGGAGGGCAACAAGCCCTTGTACACAAGCTCCTCAAGAAATAATATTATTGGACCAACATGGCTGCCAAGGCATCTGAGTTCATATCCAAATGTGAACATTACTAGAGGCATATCTTAGTTTACCACAACCCTGCAATTCAGCTCCAATAGACTCAATCGGTATGGCCCTTCAACCAATGGGAAATGAATATCTTAGATCCTCTTTCAATAGCCCCAACAAAGAGGAACTTCTTGGTAGTCACAATTAACTACTTCACTAAGTGGGTGGAGTTGAGCCGCTTGCTACAATCACTGAAAAAAAGATCCAGGAGTTCTTCTAATAGAATATCATTTGCAAGTTTGGACTTTTATGCATGTTGGTCATAGATAATGGGAATCAATTTGACGACTCAAAATAGCCCATATTGAGCAAAGATTTACTTTGATAGCACATCCCCAAGCCAACGACTTAGCCAAGGTAATAAACTAAACCTTACTTATACGAGTAAAGGAACATCTTGGGAGTATAAAATGCACCTAGGTCAAAGAGCGACCACATGTTTTGTGGTCCTATCGGACTACTCCTTGGCTAACAACTAAAGAGTCACTCTATATGCTCACTTATGGGGTTGAGGTAGTCATCCTTGTGGAAATTAGACTCACTTATCCATGAAATTAGAATTATGATCCCTTGCTAAATGAGAAAAATAATCGAACTAAGAAAGACCTAGTTTTGGAGGTTTGAGAGAAGGTTTACACTACTATAATACCCGGGTCCATGGCCAAGAATTGCAGCTAGATGATTGGATACTTCCCTGAGTTGAGCTTGTCAACTAAACCTCGGGGAAGCTCTCTCTAAACTATATTGGACCATTTGAAGTCTGCCAAGCTGTGAGACTAGGAACGTTCAAGATCAAGCACCCAAATGGCCAAGTACTCTGGAGGACATGACATATTGATAATCTAAGAAAGTTCTATCTTTAAAATCATGTCTCATTTATTTTTTAACAAAATTTATGCTTTGCAAATGAGTCTTTGTGTAGAGATCATACAAAGAACTTGGATCAAATGAGGCATAAAACCTCAGCCCAATGCTAGGCATAAAGACCTTGGATTAGATGAGGCATATGACCTTGGCCTAATACTAAGCACAAGAGACCTCGGTTTAGACAATGCAAAGAATTCAACCTCATAGTAGGAAAAATGCTCAGGTCCAAACAAAATCTAAGCAAGCTTCATGTTTGATAAAAGAAACCTTAATACAAGGCATCGACAAAACTATCAAAAGGTGGAGTCAAGTTTACAATTTGGCCAAGTATATCAAGTAAAATGTTCCTATCTAAAAATACTCCCGAAGAGAATCCTGGTCGATCTATGGAGACTTCCAAAGTTAAGAAGTGCTTGCAAGCACCCAGCACTCAGGACTCATCAGCCAAACTAATACTCTAAGAAATTCATCCTAAAGAAAGTCGGTATGCATGACTATCTTGAGCATCAAGAACATTCAAGTGAGATTGGACAAAGCTAAGAAAGCTAAAAGAACAGCTCTAAAAATACAAAAACAAAGGAGGGAAGGGAAATTTTATTGAAATAGGAAGCAAAAGATTGGTATAATAGCTCTTCTATTACAAAATAAAAGATACAAATAATCATTAATATTCTGAGGTGCTAGCTTCTCGAGCACTAGGACAAGCTCAACTTTAGCCTCTACTGTCTTCTCCCCCTCCTAATCCTTGCCTGCCATCTCTATGGAAGCCTCCTTCTCTCTCTAAAGAAATGCCTCGTATTCCCACTTGATCTATCAAACTCTCAAGTCATTACAGAGCTCGATGTGGAGATCTTCAGGGTTGATGTTAGAGTCATGATGGGTTTGCCTCATTGTATCCCTACAAATGAGGTAACCCTTAATGAAGCCCTGGGTGGAGAGCCTGGCATGATCCTTGAGATATTAATTACTAGCCCTAAATTCTATGATGGCATGCAACTTAGTCATCTTCAAGAGATTAGTATTCTCTTTGCTCTAGAGGTAGGTGGCAAAAATAGTGTTTTTAGCCTCTTCCATGGCAATCCGGTGTTGGGTCTTCAGTGCCTCCATATTGGTCTTTATTGCCCCCATATTTGATAAGGTTGAGTCATGCTCAGCAATGAGGAGGTTCTTCTCTTCCTCTACCTTTCTCTTCAACTCCTTCACAATGGTCTGGAGAGACCCAAGTTGAGAGCAAAGTAGTTCCACCTCGTCTTCAGCCTTACTTTCTTGAAGTTTTTTCCTTCCAAGCTTCAAAAAAGTGGCATCTTACAAAGTAGAAAAAATCCAAAACTTGTAGCCAAAATAAAAGTTAGAATATTGAAAGAAGGAAAGAACAGAGGAAGTCAAATTCAAATAAACTCACATCACAACAAGATCTCCCTCCCTCCAAGAAGAGTTTATTGATAGAGGCTTGGTGATGGAAGAGTGTCCATTACCCCCAAAGTTTTTTGAGAAAATATTCCTCAATGTCAATCTCCCTCGAAGTACCTTGAGGCCCAGAGGAGAGCACCCTCACACCTCAGAGCAAGTTGGAGAGGCAGGGCTAGAGATGGCTTCCTTCCCATGATCAATCTTCTTCATCACAAGAGAAGGTGATTGAACGCAATCATCTGAGGTGGTGGCTGGGGAAAGGAGAAGAGGAACAAGGTGGGACTTGTCTTTTCTTCACCCACTCCTTGTCAGTTCCTTGACTCCTCTCCTCCTATTTTTTCTTCCTCTTCCCTTAGCTTGAGGCTATGGTAAGAGGAGGAGTAGGAATTTCTAGTGCAATAGACTTCTTCTGAGCTAATGATACACGAGGAGCCCCTCCTTGCTCCTTTAAGAGCTCATTCATGAAGTTGAGCTCAGCAATCCCTATCGTGTTGTTCCAAACATGCCTCATCAGATCATGTGGGTTGGGTCAAATCTCTGCTACCTCCTCAACCTAAAATACTAAGAGATGGTGGACTTTGAGAGGGATTTTAGTGGTCTGCCCTATGGAAGAAAGGATTGCCCCACTCATGCAAAAGGCCCAGAACAACTTTGGAGAAGACCCCAATAGGATGATCCTTCCAAGAACAAATAGAGTTGGGGTTAGAGGCACAAAGTTTATGTCACTGACCTCCTGTACTGGAACCTCGACAATCCTTAAAGACATCCTTGAATATTTCTACAATTGAGAAATAACCTTTTGAGATTGCTAGGGTTGAGAAGGCTGAGATTGACTTTATGGCATTAGGGACGATCTCGTCTGGAGCTAAGTCTCAAACCCTCAGAACACCTTTGATGAAAAAAATTTAGGGATACCTAAGCCCACTCTCAAATATCTTTCAATAAGTAAAAAACTCAAACTTGAACTCTCCCTAAGAATTTACTATATTCCTCTAAACCCCCCCACCCCCCCCCCCCCCCCACCCCACCAAAAACCCCACATAGGTCTAACTCAGTTCTATCTGAAAAGCCAAATATGCTAAACAATTGCTTGAGATTTTTCTCTCTAAGGGTATACTTGGAAAACCAAACCCCAATCTCAGAATTACCTAACAAAATACTTGCACTAGGATCGTCAAGAGTAGAATAAAAAGCTATTTAAATAGGTGAACTCATTTGAAGGCAATGCAAGATAGTCACATTTTTAAGAAATGGCCCTCTTATAGCCTCGAAGCTCCTTCCTATGACAAACAATGCAATGGAAGGCACAATGAAAGATGTGGCAATCTTCACGATGGACAACATAATGAAGGGTGAGGTGACCTTCGAGATAGGTGGAGTGGCAAATTACAGCCCCACCCCCTAGAGGATGGTGTTGAGACACTATAGAGGCTCAATGGCTTCTTCGAGGTAGGGCTTCCTATCCCGAGTTACTCTCCTTCTTGATGATGGAGGATCTCTTTCCAAAGCCTGATGGAATAGAGGAGGACGCTATGATGAACAAGCTCTCTAATAGAGGATAAAGATGCCAAAGGAGGAAGATAAATATTCGCAAATTTTCTAAAGTAGGAGGAAAAGAACATAGTATCCTTCATATAAGTCTCACCTTACCACTGGATTGCCCCCACATAGTTCAATCAAGGCCGACGAAGTCCAAAAGGCTAGATTTTCAAAATCCTCATCAAGATCCAAAAATACTTGTCCTCTATCTAATTCTAGAAACTTAAGTGGAGATGAGTCATGAGGCACGCAGAGATTGTCCCAATGGGAAAGCGGGCTATTTCGGACTGGCACATCAAAAAGGAGCAAAACCCTAAACGATTGTGTAGGAGGGAACGAAGTGGAAAGCCACTTCCCCAAGTGTCATAGTGGCTTGCATCTTGCATCTAAGAACATCAAGTTAAACAAAATCATGATTCTCCAAATCTTATGGTTGCTGACATTTCACTCCCCCTCCTCAAAGAAGGGACTATAGGTCCGGGTCAGCCAAGCTATGATGATCATAGACCAAGCCATCTTGATAAGCAATAAGAGAAAGCTTGAAAACTCAAGTCTCTGAACCGATGATATGGGGCCTAGAGTTGAGGGACACTGATAATACATCAAGTTACTAACTGATAGTTCAGGAAGATCAGATGAGTACAAACTAAAGCCAAAGCCATCAGCCAAGGTAACCGATGGGCAATTTTTGAACTGAACTTCCTAAGTCAAAAGGTCAATAATGTCGAGGTTAAAGGGCAAATTATGAATAGATATGACCAAGCTAGGAATTTGTCTATACCAAACATTATGAGCTCAGTAACTTCAAATATGGACGAGCTCACAGGAAAGAGTGGGCTCACTTGTAACTGAACTCACAAGACTCGGTCTATTAGTTCTAGTACACCTTCCAATTAACCCGTAGATATTTTCAAAATCAATCTCGAAGGATCCAGGAATGATCCCTCCTTTACGAAAAATCCAATGGAACGGTTACTTGAGATCATAGAATTAAAATATACCAAATCTCTGGGAGCACTATACATAATACTACAATCAGAGAGGTAAAAGACTAATGCCTAATCTCTCATCCTATCTTCATTATTGGGTATAGAACTAATTCGAGCATCAAAGCGACTACTGTTAGAGAGTTCTTGATAGTCTCCTTCATGGTTCTTCTTTGTGCAATCAATGAAAAGGAGGCCTAGCATATCAAGATCTCAAGGAGTCTCTTGGGCTAAAATTAGTGACAAACTAGACTTTATCAATAAAGATAAACATGAGAATTCAAATAAACATGATAATTCAAGCCAAATATATCAGATAGAGGTTGTTAGCATGAATCTTGATTCTATTTGTACATGCAGATGTCCACATACAATATATTTATACTCTTATATATATCCATGAGATTCTATTATATGGGTATGAAGTTACCCATATTCAAATAACTCTTTCATGATATCAAGGGCCTAAGACTCACATAGTGATCATAGAATCCTCCTCTTCTTTCTCCAACTCAAACACCACTACATCATCTTTGCCATCTTCTCTTGGATTAGCTTTTCAATCCAAAAACATCTTCAACATCATCTTGGTTTGATTTGATGGCTCAATCTATCTTCTTTGGTGAGTTCAATTTCTCCCTATCCTTTATGGTCTCCACCTCTTCAGGTTGACAACACATTCAATGTTGATCAAAGACCATCACTGCTGCTACATCTAATTCTATAACTATAAGCAAGTTTGTGAATCTTGAGTACTTCGCATGCCATGAACAAGGCTAACTCATTCTTAGATAGTTACTTTCCTCTCTAACAGAAGGTGAGCTTGCACAATTTGTCAATTGCATCATGTCTGGTTTGGTCTAGTCTATTTTGTAGAATTTGTATGACTCCTCCTCCAAATCTAGTGTACATGATCTCAAGCATGAGCTTATCAATCTCAGCAAAGGCTCATTACCTATGGATGATTATACTAAGTGCATCAAAAGTATTGTTGACTCTCTAGTCATTGTTTGGTTGTTATATTACATTGATATCTTCTAGTTCATACTCTCAATGGTCTTCGCGAATGCTTAATGACTATGTCTATCAACTCCATGCAAGTTCAAGCAATCCCAAGTGTAGATCTAATCATGTAGCCTTTATTAGCGAACATGTGTTCATTTCTATTTGGCATCAAGATCTAGGTCATCCAAGTTCCAAAATAGCTAAACATGTTTTTTTCAAGTTTGGTCTATTTGTATCCACTAAATCATTTATTGTTAAATTTATCCTTTACTTTATGTTCTTGCGCATTATAGGTTACAACATTATGGTTCTTGCATATCACAACCCTTATGCTGAATGGTAAAATGCCCCAAAGCAATATCTAATGAACAATGCATACATGTTGCATCCTCTAAATGTCTAGATAATGAGTACTTGAATGTGGATGTTGTTCTATACAGTCAACCCATATTAGCTTCATGGGATAATACAAACATATCCACAACCACTATACAGGTTGACAATTTACTTATTGATGAGAGGCGAGACCCCCTATGTTGGATATATTGAAGGTTGAAGGGCAAACAATTATATAGATCTTCTAAAGTTATCTCAATGGATAGTAAGTGGTTACTAAATGTGCTTCTTTTGCATAGGGATCCATTTTAGGACCCTTATTTCTAGCATAATAGTAATTTAATGTTCATATACAAAGTAGTTCTTCTGACATAAAACAAATTTGAGTAAATTGTTGCCGTCTCTATGAAGCTCACCCATCTATTTATTTGGCGATGTCATCTTTGTGAGCCACAGCCACATCCACATCAAGATACTCCTATTTTCGAATGGGGTCCATGCTAATGTCATACATGCTCACTTATTCCTTCTCTAGGAGATCTCAAAACAGAGCCATACTAGAGCATTCAGGAAGTTTGCATTCATTCAACCAAAGTATCTCTATGTTCAAAGAAGTCACTAAAGAAAGTTATCTTGTGATACTTTGAATAATTGGGCGATGCCAAAATTGCTTTTGCACCAATCATCAATCACATTTATGGTCATCTATTGGTAATAGAAGTGTAAGAAAATTTTCCATTATAACTTTGCACCTAAAGACTTTTGGGCAAATTCACAAGCTAACCCTTAGTCAATTTGACTTTCGGACGAGCCCCGAGGTTGGCTCTAGGTTAGTTTGACTTTCAAACAAGGCCACAGGCTAATCCTAGGCTGAAATAACTTTTAGGTTAATCCACAAGTTGGTCCTTGGTCAATTTAACTTTCAGACGAGCGTGCAAGTTAGCTCTCAATTGATTTAACTTTTAGATGAGTCCATAGACTAATTCTAAACTAAAATAACCTTTTGCATGTTAGTCCTAAATCGAATTGACTTTTAAATGAGCAAATAGGATAACCCTAGGTCAATTTGATTTTTGGACGAGTCTATATAGATTGGCCTCGATCAATTTGATTTTCAAATGAATTAGTGGACTGGCTCTAAACTGAATTGATATTTGGACAAGTCAACAAACTAATCCTAGGTCAATTGACGGGAGCATGAAAGTCGAGGCAAAAACAAATATTTTTTTTCATTTTTTTTCTTTTCTTCTCTTTCTTTTTTTTCATAGCAAGCTCTTTTTTGGCTTTTTTTTTTTAATTTTTCTCCTCTTCCTCTATAGCAGGCAGCCAACAAAATTTTCTCTTTTTATTTTTTTATATTTTTTTACTTTTCTTCCCATTTTTTTCTTCTCCTCTACTTTTATTTATTATGGCTCATTCGATTCAGAATTAGGATCAGAATTATTTTGTTTCTGACTGACTTAATATTCAAGTACTAAAAAAGATAACCAAACTAATAATATATTATTTATTTTATTTAAAAAAATCAAATTGCTATGTTACTTTTACCTAAAATTATACATTCCAAACATCAATAAGTAATATAGCTTAGAGCAAAATAATATAAAATTTTTTTACACAATTCACTAACTAAACTAATATTTAAACACTAAAAATATAATCAAATTATTTTGTATACTTTAATTTTGATCTAAAATTTAATTTCGACTTTAATCTTAAATTACATGGCCCTTCTTTCTTCTTCCACTAATAGCACCTCCACACCTCATCAATTGCTAGGCTTGAGCTTTCCTTTGGATCAGCGGTCCAGCCCCAACGGGTGACGACAGTAGTATCCTGAAGCATGCTGGTGCGGGACAGCTAACACCAAGATGCAAGAAGCGGCTACGGTTCGGAGATAGTGACAGCAACCGGGACGTGTGACGCCTCACCCTGGAAGATGGGTGCCAAGCAGCGGGAGGGCATCACGGCGAGGATGATGCAAGGCGAGGGGGCTTAGTGAAGCGGCAGCTCAGAGCCGGCGGAGGCGGAGAAGAAGGGCCGTCAAGAGCTCACGAGCGGCGCTGAAGCACGGGTGCTCGGGCGGCTTGTGGTTCTGTGCGTGTAGTGCATGGGGCAAGGGAAGGCAAGAGGTTGGTGCTGCAGCGGGGTGATGCAGTTGGCTTGGGGCTTTGAGGGCCGCAGGTGGGGATGGAGGACGGATACAGCAGCTCCGAGCGAGACTGCATGTGGTTGCGTGGGAGCAACGCGGAGCAACTGCCTGTGGGTCAGTAGCGGTGCTGGACCGCAGCTTGCCTGTGGCCAGTTGGGATCCGATAGGAATCTGGCCGAAGGCGTGGTAGCGATGGGATAGAAGCAGGTTCTCGGGAGTGAACATCTCCTGGAAGACAACGGGGAACCACCTCATGAAGGTGGCAGCATGGATTTATCAGCAAGAGAAGTCACAAGCAGAGGCCTGACTTGCGGGATGGGCATAGATGTGCTAGACGAAGTTGAGGACGTGGCGAAGGTGGTTCTGGTGGGTCACGACGGAGACGAGTGTGTGGTCCTTGATCCATTTGAGCTTGTCATTGCTGAGGAGCAAGGGAACAGCGAAGAAGGTGAGGCCAGCTTCCCTACATAAAACCAAGGAGAGAGCAGGGCCGAGAAGCGACGATGCGTAGCAAAATAAAAAGATGAGTTTTGTGACCTTATTAGCTCTTGTTCAACTTTTTTTTTTTCATGTTTGATCGCTACCATTTGGTTTAAAATTAGGATCAGAATCCACATCAAAACTAATAAATCATTTTCATAAATTAAATTTTTTTATCAAAATTAATTTTATATTAATTTAAAGTTCGAAAAATAATTTAATTTTTTATAATAATTTAATTTAATAACCGTATAAAATAAGTAATATTAATAACTTAAATTTTCCGATCTGATTTTTTTTTTCTTTTTCTCCATGCAAAGCTCGATTGGCCTCTTTATAGATATTAGAGGATATTAGCTTAATTTCAAATTTTATATTGTGATATCATTTGACTCGTTTTCTCTTATTTTGATTGAATCAATGAAATTTTAAATTTTGTATTTATCATGAAATCATATAATATTAGAGGCTATTTTAAACAATTTAGGGAACTATTTATAAAAAAAATTATTTATTAAATTTAGAATTTTCAACATCTTTTTTGTAAGATTTTATTTGTGGAACAATTAAATTTTGATATATTCACTAAAAATATTTGAGAAATTTATTTATAAATTTATGACTGTTAAATTTATAATTTAAATTTTTATGGAGGATTTTTTCGTAAAAGATGAAAATTTCATGTATTTAGTCACGAATATGAATTTTGAGGAGATTTATTTGTAAATTCTAGATTTTGCAGGGATTAATTTGTAATTTATAAATTTTTTATGGGTCTTTTCATAAAAATTATCTCAGATACATATTTTGCAAGAAAAATTTAGTTAGATGTTTATTTGTAAATTTTTTTTTATTTTGGCCCTATTTTTGATAAACTTTGAGCTCAATTTTGGTCCAA
Organism: Trichopus zeylanicus subsp. travancoricus; assembly: GCA_005019695.1. Lineage (NCBI taxonomy): Eukaryota > Viridiplantae > Streptophyta > Magnoliopsida > Dioscoreales > Dioscoreaceae > Trichopus > Trichopus zeylanicus. The sequence goes on along the minus strand of RXID01021777.1, from coordinate 397,478 downwards.
ATATTTGGCTTATTTGGCTCATTTAGGCTTTATTCAATTTGAGCCCAAATTTTTCAACAATTCAGGTTCAAATCCAACTCAATTTTGATTAAATTCAATTGTGATTCAAGTCCAACTGAGACATATTTGGATTATAATTCAGTAGCATCGTCTTCTATTTTGATCAAATTTTGATCAAATATAATTTTCACCAAAATCCTCTCAAACATATCCAAAATCTATTAAAGATCGGTTAAAAATTCAATAAGGATCAAATCCAAAATCCAATAAAGATCAAATTCAAAATCTATCAAGAATTCGATAAGGGTCCAATAGGGATCAAATATAAGATCCTATAAAGATAGGATTCAAAGTTCATTAAGAATCTATTGAGAACCCAATAAATGTTGAAGCAAGATCCATTAAGAATTCAATAAGAATTTAATAGGAGCCAACAAGGATCAAACTAAGATCCCATTAAAGATCCAACAAGTATCCAATGCGGGCCTAAATCCAAGAAGGATTTAATACGAATCCAAATCTAATAAGTGTCCAATAAAAATCAAGTCCAAGATTCAATAAGGACCAAATTCAAAATCCAATAAAGATTAAACCTAAGGTTCATTAAGGATCAAGTTTAAAGTCTGATGAGGATCTATTAAGGATCAAACTTAAATTCATCAAGAATTTATTGAGGATCAAATAAGGGTGGCCAAACCCATCAAGAGTCAAATTTAGATCTAATAAGAATCCAACATAGGGTTGAAACCGACCTTAATCAAATTAAATTAGACTAAAATTAAAACAAAGTTTGAACATTAAATTGAATTAAATTAGACTTGAATCAAAATAAAGTCTAAATTAAACAAAGCTTAAATCAAGCATAGTTAGTCAACAAAAAATACGAAGTCGTTAATAACATCTGAAGCCCAATCGACAACAAACCAAAGCATTGTTAATTGTTAAGTCAAAGATGGTTAGCATAAACTAAAGTTGCTAACTATTTTCTTAAATCAAATTAAAACAGCCTTGCACTCAATTAGTTAGTTAATCAAATGTCGTGTTCAAAGGATGTTAGCTAACAATAAGTACAAAACTGTCAAGAATATTTCAAATTTGAAGATAAATTGACAACAAGTAAAAAGTCATCAATTATCATTAAAATCAAACTAAACATAGGTAAGCTTGCATTTGGCCAGTCATTCAGCCAAATGCTAAGTTCAAATTCAAATCAAAGAGAGTCAGCTGACAATAAGTATAAAGCCATGACAACACTTCAAGGTCAAATAGGATCAGCTCACATAAGTCAAAGCCGTCAGCAATGTCCAAAGTCAATTAAAGTTATCAAAATCTATGAAGATCAAACCAAACACTCATCCAATTTAAGTTCCAAGTTGGTCATCCACCGCGTCGCACTTGATCAAGCACACAGAAGTGGGATAGTGAGCGAGCATAAAATTTTCTTTTTTTAATATATTTTTTTCTTATGTTAAATTAAATATTTTAGATCATTTAAGTTGTAAGGTGAGGAGCATATACCCTTACATGAGTCACATAACCCTAAAATTCAATTAATCAAATCATGTTTTTCTTTCTTTGTATTTGTATTTTATTAAATAGGTTTTTTATTTTAGAAAGTTTTTGACAACAAGGTCTTGTATTTGTTGAAAATCATGTTCCTATACTGCCTAAAAGTATATTCAAAGCCATCCAAATTTGATTTATTATTTCAAAATCACTTTTTGGGATCCTTTAGCTATTTCAGATGTTTGATCGCAACTCCATAATACTTAGTATAGACTTAAGTTTTGTTTTGTTGAATGTGTGTTCTTTTTGCTTTAGTAGTAAGCATAAAGGGTACAAAATGTTTACGTCCTCACAAAAAATTGGGTTTATATTGCTCACAATGTGGTCTTTGATGATTTTGATTTTCTATTCGCTCCACAAAACACTACCAAGTCATGTCCTCTTCTTTATCTATGCCTAGTCCACTACCAGTTTACTTTTCTTACCATCATCCTATTCTCATGTCATCATTTTCAAATTACTCTACTAGACATGTAGGACATGGATCTCCTAGCACATCTATTGTTCAAAATCATTGATGATCTATTGCTCCGCCTTACATTCCTTCCACTAGTCATGCAAGGTCTATTTCTTCTACTATAAGAGATGTTTAAGAGCACAACTTTCTTGCAAAACCATAGACAATACCAGAGGCATTTCTATCACGATCACATGAACAATCCCCTTCATTGCCATACCTAAGCCTACTTTGCCTACAATTTCTACTCATCCTATGCAAACACAAACCAAAAGAGGTATTGCTAAATCAAATTCGATATATGCAAGGCATGCAAGTTCTCTTCTTGAAATTCAACCATTATAATATACTTTTGCATCAAGGATTTGAGATGGGGGCTTGTAATGGCTGATGAATATAAGACACTCTTTCACAACAATTCTTGGAGTTTGGTTCCATCTTCGGTTGACAAGAATGTAGTTAGACTGTAAATGGGTGTTTCGTATCAAATAAAACCCAATGACATTGTTGATAAATTCAAAGCATGCTTGGTGGTCAAAAAATTCAATCAACAATATGCACTTGATTATGATGAGATTTCCAATCTTGTGATGAAACCCACTATTATTTGTATTATGTTTGTACTTGTTTATTATCAATGGCCGATCAAGCAATTAGATGTTTCCAATGCATTTTTTTATGAAATTCTATGAGAAAAAGTATACACGAGATAAATTGGATTTGTTGATCCACGTTTTCCAAATCATATGTCATCTACACAATTCTATTTATGATCTAAAATAAGCACCCGATGCCTAGTTTATAAGACTTTGTAATTATTTTTTATATATGAACTTCAAAGACAAGGGATGATGTCTTTCTTTTTATAAAAAAAAAAAACAATTTTATAAGAAAACCAGACTTCAAAGGCCAGATAAAAGCCAAGTTACCTCCACTCAACCATGATAGAAACAGATGAAGTCCATAGACCTGCCAATCATCACAGATAGCTACAATATCAACTAAACAAAGGCACCTGCAGGATAGAAATCACCAGAAAATTTACCACAAAACAGAACATGGTAGAAATCACAAGCACACACTAGAACATGTCGCCCAAACTACCACTTGATAAAACTCAGTGCATAGAACAAAAATCTGGAAGAAAGTGTGTCAAGAGAGACAATTAACTTAATGGCAAATGGTAGTCTTTAAAAGAAAATATAGTGTCTAAACTCATGATATTGGAATAAAAAAGGCCAAGATTGTGAAAAAGCAATTACTCTTCTTCCTCTCCCTCGTTCTCAGCAATGTTGAAGTATTGGAGCTCATAAACACTCTGGTCTTTGTTGGAGGCGATAACATGGAGTCAATCCCTCACTTTGTGCTTCTTCAAGTACTTCTTGGTCAAAAATTTTAAATAACTGTAATTCAACAGAGGAAAAATAAAAAAAAACATTAAGAATAAAAAAAAATATGACATACCATAAAAAACGAAAGAATAACAAATGGTGCTCCATTCGGGGACAAGACTTAGAGAGACCAAACAATACCAATATATCTAGATCAAGCAATCCCCAATCCAGATTCTGGATCAGAATAGATCAGACCATGACTGATCAGGATCAGCCAATCATAAAACCTTTGCAAAAAAGATAAAGACACCTAACTGAAACCAACTACAAACAAGGATTTTTCCTTTGAAGCAAAAACCCGTACTGCAAACAATAATGACATCTAAAACAATACCAGTCAAGGGAATAGGTCCAACAACCAAAAACTGAAAGTGAATCAATTACAAAAATTATTTTTTTATTGAATGTCTCATCTTAATAACATAGTCATGACATGCTGTTGCAAATCATGCCACTCAAAATAATAAATTCCAGCTACATTTTACAATTAATGAAAATAAATAAAACATAAACTACTTTGTGATCGGTTAACTAAATCACAACGAAGAGCTCCTTCATTTTGTAATTTTTTACTTTATATTCAGTCAAATATTTTCATACTCCCCTAAACTATGACTGATTATTTTGGACTGAATTCTCTTTTCATCCCAAACAAATATAGAGTATTTCCTCTTCTAGAATTTCACAACTTCACATCTCCCAAAATACACTTCATTAATTTGTAAGGAATACCTAAGCATTCAAATAACTCATGCATTCTGTCCCTTCATGATTTCTTATGTTCTCGAAAAACTCCTCATTGTGATAAACTGATATTGAAGAGTACACACTAGCATACCAGTTCAGCATTCTCCTAGCAAAATTTTAGTTTATTAAATTTTTTATGGTATTATCATGCTAATCTGTTTGTCAGTAAAGAACAGCAAATCTATATAATTCAGTTTGATTCATACATTACTTTCACAAGTTGTTCTTGCAAAATGACAATTGGACAACATATAAAATACATCCAATGTGATAAAGAACTACGCTGTCCACCTGTTCTCTCTTTCTACACGCCCTAACCCAATCAATTAGCTGCAGCTACAGTTTCAGAAGCAATTAACTAAAATTGCTGACTCTATATGAGTCACTCCATATCAAGAAAATCACATACAATCCAAAAGACACAAAGTCAGAAACTTGTTCTCCCTCTAAAGTTAGATCAAGAATCAGACACAGTTACATTGATGCAGATATCATTGTCGCCATCACCTTGTTCTTTCCATCTACAAAGCCTGCTCAAATCGATCAGTTGTAGCTAAAATTTTCAGTAACAGTTACATTGATATTATGATTTCAATTTACTTTCTCAATGGCTAGAAGTTCGTGTATAATTCAAAAGCCACAAAGACACCAACTTGTTCTCCCTCTTAATTAACATCAACGACCAAAACTCAATGAAAATGCAACCCACAACAAAGATCCAGATCAAACACCTACTCCAACCTCCGGAGCACAACCCCAAACATTATCCATTCACCAAAACCAAAGTATTTCTGGAACCACAAATGACTCACTCCATAACTACAAAATCACACGCATAATAATCCAAAAGCACAAAAACAACAATTTGTTCATTCCCTCAAACTAAAATTTTCATCAACAATCAGAAAAATCACCCAAAAATGAAATCTACACACAAAAAAAAAATTTCAGATCGTACACTAACTCCAACATCTAAAAGATTCATAAACCAAGTGACCAATAGAGGGACAGAATTCATACCGCTTCGAGAAGGGCCTGTTGGAGTTGTCGATGATTTTAGTCTTATCGCGGGTAACAGCGATCGCGTCCCCGAGGGCGCCGGGCTTGCCACCGGCGACCTTGATACGCTCCTGGAGGAACTTCTCCAGTGACGCGATGTCCATGATCTCGTCCTAGACGGGCTTTGCGCAGTCGATCACGAACGTTGAAGAGGTCTTCTTCTTCCCGCCTGCAGCAGCTCCGCTCGCTGGGCGCCTCATCTCCGCCTTCCCGAGGTACACTTCTCCTCCAGTGTCGACGACGCGGTGCTTGTCTTCTGGGAGCTGGTTTTGCGGAGCTTGTGGAGCTTTTAGATGTAGGCTCGCGCTTTGGTGGCGGACAATTTGGGTCTAGATCTTGGCACATTAGGCTTAAGAGGCGAGCGGCAGAGGGATCAAACCAACGTTTTAACTTTTAAGTATTCGTATCGGGAAGCCATATATTTTGATGGTTTTGGTCATTTTTGTTTCGCTAAAATGATATATATATATATATATATTTAAAATTAATAAATAAATTTTTTGGGATAAAAATTAATTAAAATTGTAGTTATTGGGATTTGAACTCAGATTTTTGTGACTTAAAATTAAGGTCTTAATCATATAGATTAAAAATATTTTATAAAATATATATATAATAATAAAATTATATAATATATGTTTAAAGTCTGAAATTAAAATTAAGATCGAAATCTTTTAGATTAGTTTGAAAACCAAAATTTGAAACTTTAATTGAAGGTTCAAACTACGACTGAACCGAACCAAATCAAAATTCACTGATAATGAATGTATTGATCTCTTCCAATGAGCTCATCCCTCTTAAGTAGAAACTGGTATTTCAAGTTGTGTATGAGACCGTCAATATGTTTATTTCAGGGTCTATTGGTCTTATGACTATATGATAGTAGTGATGAAATTATTTGGTTATTTCAGTAGCTTGATCACTAGAAGGTGAGTTTTACAACTCGGGTTCCAAAGAATGAGCTCTACAGCTCAAGTTTTAGAGGACAAGCTTCACAACCCAACCCTTAAAATGCGAGTTTCATAACTCATGCATAGTACATTGATGACACACATATGACTATCTGTACATTTTGTATGCTCCCTTTGTCTATATAAGAGATAACCCCAAAGTTTTTCCTAGAAGATAAATTCTTGCATCTCTTGCACCACCTACGCCACCTGTGACGATTGCTACGTCTACTCCACCTCCTATCACATGATAAAATATGCTGGATCAAAGTATAGAATACCAACCAAAATCTCCGAAATGCTTTTAGCTAACTCAAACATCAATCATTGTAGAGTTATCCAACGAGGTCGAGCTAAGTTATTTAGAGTGCTCTATCTAATAAGACTTAGGATATCGAGGTAAACGATTTGACCCCTGATTCCCCTTTTTTCTCTACAAGTTCGATTCGTATATGTCACTCCTTTCATAGCAAAACCTAGCTCCTCCTAAGAGTGAAAAATATTAAGAAAGGATGATATATTGATTTGAGTATCAGAGCATCTCTCCACAATTGAAACTAAATGAACAGTATTTTTTCTTTTGTGCAAATTGGCGTCGGCAAAAAAGAACCAAGAAAAATTCACAAGCTCTAAGTCGGAATCGAACAGATGTAACTCTAGAGATTGGAGGTTCATCGACTCATTGACTAATTGCAGCAAATTACAACTTTTTGGTGTTTACAACAATGACCTAGGAGGTGAGTTATCTCATTTAGTAGCCAACTTCTCCACACAACTGCAAATGTTGGCCATACACTATAATAGCATCTTTGGAACTATTTCTCTTTAGATCAAAAGTCTGATCAATCTAAATGCATTAGACTTGGGGAGAAATCTTCTCACAGGTATGATTCCTCAAGGCATTGGAAACTTACTAGGTTGCAAATTTTGGACTTCTACAGCAACATGCTCACAAGAGAAAATTCTGTAAACCATAGGTAACCTCACTTAATTAAACGAACTCTATTTAGCATAAAATGGCTTGATAGGAACTATTCCTTCAACAATTATAGGCCTTTGATAGCTCCAAATACTTGATCTTTTTCGGAAACAATCTAGGTGGCAGTATACCTATGCAAGTTCCTAGCTAGGTGAACTCATTCAATGGAATGCTTCATTCAGAAATAGGATGCTATAAAAATCAAAATTATGAGGGCTTGATAATGCTTGCAATCAAATTAAAATTGTAGTAAATTGTCCAAATCGAGAGATATCTTTTCCATGTCAAAATAAAGAAGACCCTTCAAAGCTTGCTAGTCTTGCAATGTTTGAGCTGACAATTGTGATTCATTTTATTTTCAGGAAACCCTAGTCTTATAATGTTTGAGCTGACAATTGTGATTCATTTTACTTTCATGAAACCCTAGTCTTATAATGTTCGAGTTGATAATTTTGATTCATTTTTATTTTCAAAGCTTGCTAGTCTTGCAGTGTTCGAATTGACAATTGTGATTCATTTTATTTTCATGAAACCCTAGTGATCAAGTAAAGGGTTGTTTGATTGACCAAAATGGAGAAAAAGTGAGAAAAAGTGATATCACTTCTCCTAATTTTTTTTGTCTATTTGTTCAGAACTGATTTCTTAAAAGTCAATTCACTACTAAACACTTTCAATACAAAAAGTGAAAAATAAAATAAATTTTACTTCTATATACTTTGTTCTGAAGTGACTTATAGAAGTGAATCTAATAATATTTTAAATTATACTAATGCTAATAATCTCACATATAATAATAATAACTATTTATAAAAAATTAAATAAATATATATTTTATATAAATGATTACACTTTCGAAATACACTTTCATCCAATCAAATAATAAAAATAAATTTCTTTTAATTACTTTTAGAAGTAAATCCGAAGTGACAAATGTCATTTGTCTACACTTCTATTCACTTCCGAACAAACAAATAGTTCTAAACATATCCTTGAACTCTATCCATTCTTTGATATTTTAGCACTACGAGTTCTTTAATATAAAGCTTAACTTGGACTGAGTCTTTGGTAATCTAATATTAATTTAAGGTATTATAATACTAAGAGTCCTTGTCTTGATAAATTAAAGTCATTGATAAATAAAGATTTATCACTAGAATGTCATATTCGATATTCTACTGGATAATAAATTTTTATTAGATCTTTTCTCTTACTGAAAACGGAAAAATTGTCAGTTTACATTGGTAAGAAATATAGAAAATAAATTGCATTTGATAAGAAAAATTTAGAAATAGTTTTCTTTTCTCAAAACGCTTTTCAAAAGAAAAAAAAAATTCAAAATGGTAATAATATTCAAATTAATATATTAAAATTATTAGTTGTTTAAAATTTTGATATTATTCAATAATTAATAATATATATAAATAGAGATTCTTGTAATTTAGATTAAGTTTAAGATAATTTAAAAATTACTTGCATAGACACGTGCCTATTTATTAGAGTAGCTTAAAACACGACTCCAATACTTGAAGGTTTGGGCCTAAGCAATTTCACTTCGGGTTGAGCTCGGGCTCACAACCAACCTGCCTACTTCACGAGAAAGCCCACCTTCCATGCTGATCCTCGATACTTTTCCAACCTTGCAATTGTCTACTCTCTTCGTTATCAATGGCCCAGGGTGGCCCGGTATGGGCCCATTAATCTGGGACCTTCTGTGTTCTTCCAAACATAATTAGGAATTTCAAGTAGTTAATTGCAATGTCCAAGGGTAAGAAATTAGTAAAGGACGTTACTTTCAAGAGTTATTTTCATTTAGGGTACTGGTTCTTCTATACAAAAATGAGCAGAATAATAAATAAATGTGAAAAAAAAATAAAAACCAACATAGCATATTTTGGATTTTATGATTATTCCGCCTATGAAAATTATCTTTTCCAACCACTTTTTAGAAGAAAAATAAAAAATAATGCTTATTCTAATATTTTTTATTCTTCGAATGTTTCTGTTCTAAATTTTATAAGAATTAGGTTATTCTCTCTGTTTTTCGCTTAATAATGTACATTTACTTTAGAAGAAGTTATATTTTAAAAAGAAAATTTTGTCTATATATTCCTAAAAACCTACTCAAATTATGCCTATGTCCTTCTAATAATTGTAAGTATTATTATGCCTCTATAAATTCAGTTTATTTAGATAATATTTCTAATTTAGCTTTTATTAGTGATCATTTAAATTAAGGCAAAATTAATATAATGCAAAGAATCTATGATTTTAGGGGTATAAGTGTAATTATAATTTTTGAAAACGTTGTGCATAATTTAGGTTTTTCTAGGGGTATATAGGCAAAACTCTCTTTAAAAAACTCATTGTTAATTAGAGTTGGCCGAAGCCCGGCCCGTTAACACCCTTCCCTCCTCTTAATGACCCTCACGCCCTTCCCGCCAATTGCAACCCAAACCCAACCGTAAAGCACTAAAGTCCCTTCTCCTCCTCTATAAAACCCTAAGCTCATCCTCTTATCCTGACCGAACTCCATCCATAGCAATGGCAGCAACCCACACTCTCTTTACCTTCCTCCTCATCCTACTTCTCCTCCTCTTCACCGCCTCCCTAGCCTCCGGCGAACCCCGCCGTGAGGATCTCAAAGAAGCCTGCAGCGCTACGCGCCACCCCGCCCTCTGCATCCGCTCCCTCTCCCCCTTCTCCAACTCCGCATCCGGAAACCCTGCCGGCTGGGCACGCGCCGCGGTCTCGGTGTCCCTATCCGAGGCTGAGCGCGTCGCCCACTACCTTTCCTTCCATGTCCCCAGAACAATGGGCAAGGACAAGCTGGACTTCGCGCTGCTGGATTGCGTGGAATGCGTAAAAACTGCAGTGGACCAGCTCCACTCCGCGCTGGAGGAGCTGCGCCGGTTCGGGCATGGCGAGTTTGGGCTGCAGATCAGCAATGTAGACACGTGGGTGAGCGCGGCGCTGACGGGCCAGGAGACGTGCTTGGAGGGGCTGAAGGAGTTCAAGCAGGCAGCGGCGGCCGCCGCGGTGAGGAGCAGGGTGGTGAATGCTTCGTATTTTGCTAGTAATGCTCTGGCAATTGTGAACAAGTTGGCTGCCTCTGGAGGAAGGGAATAATAGTGATTGGTGGCGTAGATGGTTTTTAAGTGTTAATTACTGTTGTCTATGAATTTGTTGTTGATGTTTTTTTGTGTTTAACATCATGGCTGCTGCTAAGTTTTATAATTATTGGAAAATAGTATATACGGATTTGTGTGTTTTGCCATTTGGGATTAATTTTTGTGAAACCATCTCTTGTTTTTAATAAATTGTTAAAAAAAAGACTATCTTGCATAATGCTTGAAGAAAATCCTGATTTTAGAGAAAATCTTAATTACAAGTATCGTGGTTTTAAATAACAAATAACAATTCTTGTATAGGAATAAAAATATTTTGTGATAACTTTGAAAATAGATTGGAATGACTGAGATTATCGTAACTTTACCTTACCTTTAAAGTTATCTTAATTGTTATAAGAAATAGAGAATATGCTGATCAAATTCCTATTAAAATGGTAATCTTCAACATTATTAACTTAGAAGTCAATTGTACAAAAAAAAAACAAAAAACATGGCCATGAAAATCTACCATAATGTTAAGATATATTTAGAAAACATCCAAACAGTCAAAGAGATGAAACTTGTTTAGCGGGTCGAAGTCTTACCATCTGAGCAATGAGATGGAGATGGAATCACCACCCTAGCCCGACCTACTGCAACTTGGCATAGCTGGTCGAGTCGTTCTCGTTATATGCCAAAATTTGGAGTGGATCTCCCCCAAGGAGATGCTTCTAGAAGTGGTTTCCCGCTCTGATAGAGGACATTCCCTACTCCACTACTTGCTGCTGGCAAACAGAGTCGCATCTACGACCCCAATCCGAATTCCCAATTTTGCCCCTGTTGAACTCAAGGGTGTGAGGTTCAAATCATGCCTCCACTAGGATTAAGTGTGGGGGTTCTCTTCTACAATTTTTTCTACTCTTTGAAATAGGAAATCTTCCTTGTTGCCTTAACCATTGAAGAGTCCTCTGCTGTCAAAAACCCGGCTTGTAGACCACATTACTTATGCTGCTCCTAAGGATTGGAGCAATTTTTGGTATGGCTTGGCATATCCTATGAGCTGAACCCCAATTTCTGTTAGGAAAATCTACAAATCGAGTCAACAAAATAATTTAAACATCGAGCTATCACAAAAAACTAAACTGACGGGATATAAGTTTTTTCTTTTATATATAAGATTTTATTTATCTAATTATTCGATATACAATTAATCTATCATACTGATGCCATAAAAATCTTTTTCTTTAAGTGTGATTTGCAAAAAATAATTTTAACATTCTTAATTAGTAACTCTCCAATAAACTAAGTTCAATTAGTGATATCAAAGAATCATTTAATATTAGTTAACAATCTCTCCCTTAAACAGAAGTGTCCGAAAATAGTGGGCATTGTCTCAATCTTCATCTTTGAAAGAGACTATCATATAATTTGACTTAGTCGTAGTATTACCATTGTAATTTTTGTCTCAAAGAGTTTGAATAGTTTCGAATTTGAAATTTTGATTTCACTTGTTGGAGGGTTGAAGAATATCAAATCGGATCAATATAGTAGGCGGGATGCCAAGCTATTTCAAAAGGTTAAGGCGATAAAATATGAAGCTTTCAACTATATATAATAAATTCTATTTGTCCAATTAACACTATAATATATTACAACAATAGTTGGTATTTACATTGAATGCTAACATCAAAATCTAAATCTCAGTCATCTTGGATGCTTATATTTACAAACCATGCTTGAACAAACTAGGAGCAAGCAACAAACCAAGGGCAACATGGAGAGGGAAAAAAATCCGACCAAGCCTCTTTTAGTGGTGGAGTAGACTCACAATGATCAACATTGGAGGAAAGCCAATAGCACTAACTATTGAAGTAGGGTCTTTTGTTCGACTCCAAGTGGTCTAGGAGAACCTATAAGCTCACCTAGTGATTTGCCTTCAGTTCATTGACCCATGGAGGAGGTCCATTTAATGGTACAAGTCTTGCTCTATTAACAAGACTTTCTAGAATAATGGCCATCAACTAGTAGCCATTACTAGGATTATCATGACAAAATCAAGTTAAAAGAAGATAGGTTTAGTGGGAACCCACAGCATAAGCCATTTTAATTTCCTCTCATTTGGCCAACCTGGATGAGGCATGGTAGTCAAGTCTCAAACCTCATCCAAGACACAACTGAGGCTTTGAGCAACAACCTCGTTCAAGATCCAATGAAGGACAAATGTGGCCACCATTGCACCTTAGTGATCCATCATGAAAATAATATAAGCTTGTTATTGAGGGGAGCACTTCTGGTACCCAAGTGATCCCATGGAGTGCGGAGGAAGTGGAAAATAAAATCACAAGAACAATGATTCTAAACTATGGAGCAATAATAGAGTCAACACTCCATAATGCTTAACACATCAAATCCTCATCTTTTAGTTGAGACATTGCCATTGAAGTTCCAATAGTCAACTTGAGAGTTTTATGATGGAACTAAGGGTCCACCTTATTATGTTAGGTTGTACAAGAACAATATGCTTCTTAACGAGGCATCATATGAGAGTAGGGGAAAATTCCATAATTAGTCTCCATTAAACCACTTAGGAGCAGAAGTTCTAGCTTAGATAGAAGGAAAAGATTACTTGTATAGGTCTTTGAAGATCAAACCAGAAAAAATAAGGTCGACACTTCTAAATATTGTCTCTACCACTGCAATAATGACCATGATATCGAGGACTGCCTAAACTTAGAAGTAGAAACTATGAGACTCATTTGGAAGAACGTTTGAGGAATTTTGTACTTCAACCTGTACAATAGTGATTCCCTCCTCTATCGCCGAGGAACTTAGAGCCACAAAGATCCCAATCTTTGATAATAAGGCAAAGTCCATCAAAGCATAATCCTATAAGGACATCTAGTAGTGATCATGGAGGATTACGGGGCATTGAGTGGTAGCTTGGTGAGATTCAAGCGTGGAGCATCCATTGGGGGAACAAGACAACATAAAGAAATACAAAGGGGATCAAAATAATGGCTCAACTCTCATCAATCGAAGGGACACTAAGCTTGAACCACCAATCCATAATGCCTTGGTAGTCCTATGGTGATTGATGACTACTTGCCATCCTTGCCATTCTAATGCTTTCCATTCTTCAAAGCACTAAGGAGGAAAAGAAATATTGTATGGGATGAGGAGTACGAGAAGCTTTTGAGGCATTGAAGTGGTACTTGACCTCCCCATCGTTGCTAATGAAACCATATCCCCATGAAGTCTGATATCTATATTTGGAAGTCAGTGAGTGCTATATCAACATGGCTTTAGTGAGCTCGTGCAAAGGAAAGCATCACCCACCATACTACATAAGCCATGTGTTAACTAGCTTCAAGGTTTGATGCCCTATGATGGAGAAGTTGGCCTATACAATTGTGTTGACTTCATGGCATGCTCTGTCTGAGTGTTAATGAACTACCCCCTTAGAAAGTACTCTAGAAATTAGAGAACTCCATAAGGTTATTGAAATGGGCCATAGATCTTAAGCAACATGATATCCATTTTGAAGCTTGTATTGCTATTAAGGCCCAAGCACTCATTGACTTCCTCATGGAATAGAACACATTGAGGGAAGAAAGCACAACAAATGCCTAGTGGAGGGTGTATGTGGATGGGTACTCATGGGAAATGGGTAGTGGCGTGGGGGCTGTACTAGTCAGTCCAGAGGGCATGGCCAACAATACTCATTAAGCTTTGGGATTAGATCCTCCAACAATATAGCAGAGCATGAAGCACATCTTTTTGGATTGCAAATAGCTTAAGAAGCTAGAGCTAGTAGGTTCAAGCTATATAGTGACTCACAACTCACAGTTGGCCAAGTCAAAGAAGTCTACAAAGTAAAAGATCCTATGCGAGATGGTTTATTGCAAAAGTTTGAGAACTAATCCCAAGGTTTTAAGAAGTAAAAATTCTTTAAATGCCATGAGAAGGAAACTCGTATGCAAACGCTCTAATGAAATTTACATTGGCATTAGACCTAAGAAGGCCAGACATAGTACGATTGGAGATGCTATCAAGTTAAGTGAAATAGTGCACTCAGTTGAGATGGAACCCAACTAGATGGAAGTCATTCATAGAATACATGCATATGAGGAAACTACCACATCTAGAAACTAAACCTTGTACACTTTGCCACCTTGCACCTAGTTTCATCTTGCAAGATGAAAAAATTTATCGACACTCCTCGACATTACCTCTATTGAGGTGCCTAACATCTTTCGAGCCAAACTAAGCCATGCGTGAGGCACATGAGGTAATATACAATGGCCATGTTGGTGGGCACATCCTTGCCAACAAGTTGTTAAGGCAAGGATATTGGCTGAGTAGGGCAAAAGATGCATTGGTCTTCACAGCTCATTGTGAAAATGCCAACTCAATGCTTCGTTACACTGCACACCTACAACTCCCTACAATAGATCCAAAGCCATGGCTGTTTGATAGATGAGGATTGGATATTTTGGGTCCATTCCCTCCAAAATTTTAGATGTCCATATTTTCATTCTCTCATTAATCTTCATCACAACCTCAAACTGACTTGTCATATTATTTGAGTTGATTATTTAGAGTCAAATATTTGATTTACCCTATATTGTGAGCTGAAAATTTGCCATATATCAACATGAATTTTCTTGTTACTCTAAGCTAAAAATTTCTGCAATTTGAGTTGAAGATAGTTGCTAAAATATTTACTAACTTGAGCTAGAACATTTGATGAAAATTGTTGCTATTTGCAAGCTAAAAAACCCTATTCTTCTCTCCTCAAAACTTAGTTGAACCCCACCTAAAAATTTAAAAAAAATATATATAAAATTATAAATTAGTCCATAAGCTAGCCTGCATATGTATGGATCAAAACATACACTGGCCAGTTGGCGTATAACCCAAATCGCATGCTAGCTAGCTAGAGTATAAAACTTTTGGTGGGGCTCATTGTCTTCTCATCCAACTCTGCAAACAACTCTCTTCCACTTATTTTTGACTATAAATTAATCCCAACCATTGATTTTCATTGTCCTATACCCATCAAATAGCCAAGGAGAATCTTGAAACATTTCAACTAGACTCAAAACTCTAGTTGCCTACCATTAGTAATTCAGGATTTTGAATTGTCAAGTAAATTTTCACCATATATCAGCCTAAAAATTTAGTCCTACATCGATTGTCTAAAAAGTTTGAGACTCTACACCTATATAAATAGCCTCGTTCCTCTCTTGAAAATCATCAAGTCTTTACTAAGAGACATCAAGCAATCTAGAGATTCAGTGATTAGCTATGAGATATTATGCTATAAATCATCAAGGTATGAGAGTTCAAGCCATCATGAATTTGATTTTTGGGGTGGAGCTTCATGATAAGAGGCAAAAGGACTATGTGATATCACTAGGCTCTTTATTTCCTTTCTCTCTCCTCCTTTTTTATTTTATTTTTACATATAGATTAGGTCGATAGCCTAGAATTCATCATCATTACTAGCATATAGTTTCATTTTTTAGAAAATATAAAGGAGATTAAGGAGAGACTTTCAGGCTCACCCTTGCTGAGGTAGTGGGTAACCTTCCACTATTTTTTTTTCTTTTTCCTATTATTTTTATTCAATGCTATTGTCCAAGAACTCATAAAATTTTTCTTTTTTCCTTATAGGTACATAAGAAGGCAAACTACAAATCACTAGGGCCGATACATCCTTCTCTTAGTGTGGAGACTCCCAAAACCACTCCCTAAGATCTCGTGCATTTTGTAGGCTAGGTAACAAAATCTCAATAACATCCAACCTGAAAATTCTGGGGAGACCTACAGAATGACAACTAGTGTGGATCATTCTTGTGTAAGATAAGTTTTCATGTTTACTTTCTTTTGAGATTTCAATTTCTCTTTGATATTTGGTTGTTCCATGAAGTGCTCAATGATTGCCTACTCCTTACCTTCTTTTTTCTTTTTTCAAACCATTGGTGAGAAAAACTAGATGTAGGTCACTTTTCAAATATAGGCCTTATGAAGTTCTCTATTTTTATGTATTGGGACCATAAAAAAAAATAATGTCTTGGACATAGGGTGTGACCTAGAGTTTCACTATACTTGGCTGGAGTTTTGTAATTCCCATCTCAAAAGTGGACAAACTCTATCTTGATTCCTCTTAAAGTGGCTAAGGGATTGTATCTTGTTGAGTCTAATAAAAGGATTAAGGGTTACTCTTTATTGAGAATATCTCCCTTAACTCTATATTAGTTCAGGACCCATCATGGTCACAAGGGATGCAACTCGTTGGTTTGTTGTACCATTTTTTATGAAGTGGATAATGTGTAAAACTCGATGTATAGGGGACATCCTAGTCTACTATAATCTTAGAAATATGAGAGCATCACTCATCTTACCAAACACTAATAATCTCAATACAAACTCTAAATTGATGAAACTTGCTTGACAACTATAACTAATGAGAATATTGATATGCACAATTTGGATCTTCTTGAACTCATGAATCTTATTGGTCAAAAGTGGGGTTTTGATAAGTTAGCTAAAGTTGTTTCCATATACTAACAAACCTTTGATGGATAATCTTATAGAACCTCACCTCATGATTGCTCCCTGAATCTTGCCCATATAAAAACCTTATCTTGTAGGTATCCTTTGTCTGTATAAGTGATTGAGGATTAATATTACAAATACTCACAAAATTATTTTCTCAAAAATTCTTGTATATCACTATATCAATAGTGACTAATATCCAACTTCCCATTGTCAACTTTCCTAAATACTTTAATGAAAGCCCAAATGGCAACCTAAGAGGGGGAGAAGGGTGGAGCGGGGAGATGGGTACAAGAGGGAGTGTGAATTAGGCTTTACAAAAATGATTAACAATTTTATCAAATTCAAACCTAATTCAATCCACAAGTAATTACAATAATATATTTCTCAACATAATCAATCAAACATAACAAAGTACATATGAAGAGTAGATAAGTAAGAGAGTACAAACTAATATATGTGGTTCAATGACCAACCGTGCCTATTTCATGACACTTGCCTCAATTCCAGGGACTTCAATCACTCTATTATGCAAGTACTGCCTCATATTGGAGCTAACTCTCTTACATAGAAGAGCACTCAACCCTCTTCTAATACCTAGAAAAGCCTTCAACCCTCTTCTAACAACCTGGGAGAGTTACAAGGATGTAGATTAATAAAAAAAAATAAAATCTTAGAACAAGAGACTCTCAAAGATTAAAACATAAGGGCAATCAGGATTTGAAAGTTAAAACCTATTTGAGCTCTTGTTGAGGATAGAGAGCTTAGGAAACTTGGATCTTCTCTAAATTTCAATTCTCCTCTCAAGCAAAGAAGTCCCAAACTAATGTTTGGTGGTCCAAACCATTCCAATAGTAGAAAAAAAAATTTAGCTGTTATAAGATGATGTCACTAGTTTAGGTGCTTGAAATATATGTTCAGGCATCCAAACTTCAGCATGGATAATGAAAAACTGATAATTTCATAAGGTAAAAACTTTTTTATTTTAACTTCAGATGTGCAAATCATGAGGTTCGGGAGACTAAAGTTGCCAGTAAAACCTAGTGAAATTTTTTGTAGTGTTTGGGCATCCGAACCTTAACGTTTGGGAGACCAAAGTTGAAAGAAAACCTATAAAAGATTTATTGGCAACTTTAGCCTCTTGACAAAAACTCAAACTTAACTTGGAAAAGGTAAGATAAGTTGGTGAAGGCTTGTCTAGATTAAATGAGGGGTCAACTTGTTTGGGTGGTTTTTGTAAAAATATTTGAAAAAAGTCAACCATTTTTGCTTGTTATCCCACCCGGCATGCCATAATTTGTGGATCCATGATTGACTACCCATGATAGCTAAAAAGATCTTGATACATAATATTGAGAAAATATATAAAATTTAGGTAGTTTGAATACACAATCAGAAATTCCACTATGTTTGAAGAAAGTCAATAGATAACAAGTAGAAAACCATTGATAACACTTTAAGCTCAACCGACACAAGCATAAACCCATCAATAACGTTTTAAATTCAATCAAAAATAACCTATAAAGCCATTGATTATCAAATCAATAATGATTAGCATAAGCTAAAGCTGCTAACCATTCGCTCAAGTGAAAGACCAAAAGAAATTAATTGATAATATGTAAAAAGCTGTCAATGATACCTTAAACTCTAATGGGGTTAACTAATATAGGCCAAGACAGTCAGCTATACCTTAAAAATAAGTAAAAGTTATCAGCATCTATCATATATCAAACTAAGCACCAATCTAAGCCTAGTCCCACTCAACATGATGAATCATTTGGTAAAAAGGTGATCCATAGGCCAAAAGAAGCTTCACCAGAACTCAAAAATGAGGGGCAATGCATGGTTGATGAACTAGTGAAAATCAACCTAGGTTTAGAAGAGGACCCTAGGTTGACTTTATTATCGCACAACTCTTAGACAAAGGTCAAGCCCAAATCAAAGTAGTGCTTAAGGAATACATCAACTATTTTGCATGAAGCCACAAAAAAAATACCTAGACTAGATCCTAAAGTCGCATTCATAAATTGGCTAACAATCTTGAAGTTTCATCTATCAAACAAGCACCTAGGATGATAAAACTCAACCTAGAACAAAAGGTGACATAAGAGGCAAAAAAACTAATTAAAATAGGCTTTATTAGAGAAAAGAAATACCCAAATTGAATAGTAAGCATTGTGCCAATTAAGAAGAAGAATGACCAAGTCCGTATTTGTGTAGACTATAGGATCTTAAATAAAACATATCCAAAAAATAATGTTTCATTACTAATTATGGAAATTATGATTGATAATATCACCATTTTCAAACTATTCTCCTTTATGGATGGCTTTTCAAGATACAACCAAATCAAGATGGATCTTGATGTTGAAAAACATATGACTTTTTGAACTCCAATTGATATTTACTGCTACCAGATGATGCCCTTCAAGTTTAAAAATGCGAATACCACTTATCAAAAGGCTATGATATAAATCTTCTATGATCTCATATATCAATAGGTAGAATACTATGTGGATGATTGGGTGGTTAGAAATAAAGCTAAAGACAAATACATCCAAGATCTAAGAGTGATTTTCGACCGTCTTAAAAAATATAATCTAAATATGAACCCCACAAAATGTGCCTTTGGGGTATCATTAGAAAAATTTCTCAACTTCATTCTCAAACACTGAGGGATTAAAATTGATTCATCTAAGATGAAAGCCATATTTAATATGCCACTACCTAACAACTTAAAATAATTGAGATCATTCTAAGGCTGACTCGCATACATAAGGAGATTCATTTCTAACCTCTCTAGAAAAGGGATGCAAGCCCTTTTTCAAATTTATGAAAAAGATACTTCATTCATTTGGGATCAAGAGTACTAATAAGTCTCTGAAGAGATTCAGTAGTATCTCTTAAAGTTACCAGTCTTGGTGGCAATGTATATGGTAGGTCCTTAATCCTTTATATAGCTACAATCGGAGGGTTCTTGGGGACACTTCTTGTCCAAAATAATGAAGAAAGCAAAAAATATTTTCTCTACTATTTAAGTAGGATGCTAGTGGGGTAGAGAATAATTACTCTCCCATTGAAAAACATTATTTGGCACTCATATTCATAGTCAAGAAGTGCAAACATTATTGTGGAATCAAAATCGATGGCCTGAGATGGCAAAGACCCCTAGGAAGCCACCTTAATGCACAAATCAAAATTGTATTAATTTAAGTGTGCAATCAAGTGTTATGAAAATATTGACTTTCAATCGATGCACGTCCTTATTATTAATTATCTTGACAATTATCGAAAACTTCATAAAGCAAGAAACCTAGATAAAATAAAGACACAAAAAGAAAAGAAGAAAGCATCATTTGATCTATATAAGAGAGGGTACATGACTTAAGTAAGAGAATACCCTCACTTTATAATGAATTTCAGCATGTAATTATAAAAAAAATATGACAATAAAAAAAGGAAGGAGTGGAAAAGAAGCTCTAATGTGTGATGTTGCCACACTCCCAGCTGGAAAATACGATGTTTGACTCAGGTGGGTCTTGACTCGATCCTTGACAGATGTTGATGACATTACCCACTGGAACAAGGAAGGAGTTGAAAGAAATTTGAAGTATTTCTAGTAACTTTGAGTATTGGCGATAACTAAAACTATGCAGTATTCAGTTTGAACTAAATAAACTGGCTAAACCAAATCAAATAACCAATTTGGTTCAGGTTATTCAAATTTTGGTTTGGTTTAATTTTAAAAAATAAAAATTTTGGTATTCAATTTTGGTTTCGATTCTTAATTTTAAAAAACTATAAAATTGAACCGAACTAAATTACATGTACATATATACATGGTTTTGATTTTGGGTTAACCGGTTCAAAGTTCATATTGACAACCCTTTGTTGCCTTAAGAGTCGAGCTTGTGCTGATTAACATCTACTTTAACTAATTATTTCACTAATCTTAATTATAATCCAAGATGGGTTTCTAAAGAGCAAATCTGAAGCCAAGCCCTAGGATAGTATCCTTTGTGTGATCGGCATGGCTGCCTCATTGGTGGTGGCGACATTAGTTCCTCCTCCTACATGTCACCCTCCACTACCTCCTCTTCCTTATCTTCTAATTGAGATCAATGTCAATGTCATCGCTGCTGTGCTGAAGATAAGTAGTCCCTCCAGGTCCGCAAGGATTGGAACTAGAAGGTGAAGTGGCACCGGAGGCGCAAATCTTCCTACAGTTCCTCCTTTTCAGATTCAGACAATCATAAGTCTACTTTGGTCTCTCCCCAATTGACTTCATTCTCTTGTAGATTTTAGCTAGGGTTACGGTTTGCTTTGGAATCCCTTAATGCTTCCATCTATGGATTTATATTGGACATAACATTGGAGCATTGGTATAATATTTTATGCAATTAGGTATTTCAATCATGGTTTCCTAGATTTGACATCTAGAATGGAAAAAATAAAATTTTATTTTTCTATTTAAACTGAACTAAACCAAAATATTTTAGTTTAGCTTCATTTTAGCTTTTATAGTATTTAGGTTTCATTCAATTTTTGATTTTTTAAACTAAAATTTTTTATTTAGTCTATTGGGTTCGGTTCGGTAAGTGCATAAATTGAATACACATTCCTAGCAATAACTCCTTTTAATAGCACTATTGACAATTTATCAAGATTAACCTAAAGTGTTTCTAATAGCTTATGCATTGGTGATAACTTCTTTTGGTTAAAGTGTTTTCATTAGCCTAATAAGGTATTAGCAATGACTTTTTTTATTGAAGTATTCCCATTAGCCAATGAGGCATTAGTGATTTAGTTTAAAATATTCTTGGTTACCTAATGAGGTGTTGGATATAACTTCATTTGGTTTGAAGTGTTTTCATTAGTCAGTGAGGCATCGGCAATAACATCATTTAGTTTGAAGTATTTCCACTAGCCAATGAGACTCTGATAATAACTTTATTTGATTTGAAGTATTTCTGTTAGCCAATGAGGCATTGGTGATAATTTTATTTAGTTTGAAGTATTTTTGTTAGCCAATGAGGTGTTGGCAATAAGTTTTTTTGATTTGAAGTATTTTCGTTAGCCAATGAGGCGTTGATGATAGCTTTATTTGGTTTGAAGTATTTTCATTAGCTAATGAGGTATTAGTAATAACTTTATTTAGTTTGAAATATTTTCTTTAGCCAAAAAGGCATTGGTAATAACTTTATATATTTAAAGCATTTCTAGTAGTCAATAAGGCATTAGTGATAACTTTATTTGATTTGAAGGTAGCACTACCACTACTTGTGGAGCTAGGCAAAGCCTTGGCTTTTATTAGCTAATGAGGCATTGACAATAACTTCATTTGATTTGAAGTATTTTCATTAGCCAATGAGGCATTAGCGATAACTTCATTTGGTTTTAAATTTTTTCATTGGCCAATGAGGGATTAGAGATAATTTCATCTGATTTTAAGTGTTTTCATTAGTTAATGAGGCATTCATGATAACTTCATTTGGTTTGAGGTATTTTTATTAGCCAATAAGGCATTAGCGATACTTTCATTTGATTGAAGTATTTTCATTAGCCAGCATCATTTGATTGCATTGATGATAATTTTATTTAGTTTTGAATTATTTCTATTAAACAATGAGGTGTTGGTGATAACTCTATTTGGTTTGAAGATAGTATTACCTACTACTTATGGAGTTGGGCATAGCTTTGGAGTGATGCTAGAGGTTTTTCTTATCATATTTAGTACCACTCAATTTGACCTTGTTTAGATCTATTTGCACTAGTTTTGGTTCGGGTCAGGGTGGTAGCATCACTCACAGCTTATGAGGTTGGTTATAGCCTTAGAGTGTTATCAATGACTAGTAGGACTTAGTTTGGCCTTGTTTAGTTCTATTTGAGCTTGTTCTAGTTCAGGACAGGATGATAGAATTACACATTGCTCATGGGGTTGGGCATACTCTTCGAGTGCTATCGAAGACTTTTGCAACACACTTGGTAAGACTCAGTTTGACCCAGTTTAGATCTATTTAAACTAGTTTGGATTTGAGTCAGGATGATAGCATTACTCGCTACTCATGAGGTTGGGCATAGCCTTGAAATATTGCTGGAGACTTAGCACACCCAGTGGGACTTAGCTTGACCCTATTTAGTTCTATTCGAATTTATCTGGGTTTGGGTTAGGATAGTATCATCCACTAATTATGTGGTTGGGCATAGCCTTAGAGTGTCACTAGAGACTTAGCACACCCAGTGGGACTTAGCTTGACCCTATTTAGTCTGGATCAACCTTAAGCTATGTTTTGGCTCAAGTTTGAGTTCAGTTTGATCCAACTTGGATTCAATTTAAACTTGACTTAACTTGACTAGGTTGTGATTCAAACTTGGCTTGAATTTATCATGATTTAATATTTTGATCTGAGTATAGTTTGACTCATTTTAGAGTTCAATTTGAGTGTGCTTTGACTTGATTCCCATGTAGTTTCCATTCAAACTTGCTCTGATTTAGTTTGAATGATGTTAAACCCACTTTGGAGGTCTATTCAGTCTAGTTATGGCTTAGTGCAAATAGAATTGGACTTAATCAGTCTTCAACTTGAACTTAGCCATAATTTGATTCAAGTCAAAGTTAATTTAGTTCAAATATTATTTGGCTCGATTGGATTTTAATTTGAATAGTAATGGTGAGCTCAATGACTAGCTTATAGATGTTCGGAGAACCCGATGATTAGCCTATAATCCAACTGATAGCGAGCATGAAGGCTAGTTTCTAGATGTTTGGCGAGCCCAAATGCTAGCTTATAGATGCTCGGTGAGCTTGAAGCTGGCCTATAGTCTAAATGATTACAAGCCTGAAGGTTAGCTTATAGATGTTCGATGAGCCCAATGACTAGAATATAATCTAAATAATTATGAGGTCGAAGGCTAGCTGATAGACATTTAGCGAGCCCGAAGGCTAGCTTATAAATGTTTAGTGAGCTCAAAGACTGGCTATAATCCAAATGATTGTGAGCAACCCAGAAGTTAGCTTATAGTCTAGGTGATCACAAGCTTGAAGGCTGGCTTATAAATGCTTTACAAGTCTGAAGGCTTACTTATAGTCCAAATAATTGCGAATTCAAAGATTGACCTATAGATGTTTGGTAAGCCTAAAGGCTAACCTATAGTCCAAATGATCGTGAGCCTGAAGGCTGGCTTATAGATGTTCGGCAAGCTAGGAGGATGGCCTATAATTCAAATGATTGTGAG
Source organism: Trichopus zeylanicus subsp. travancoricus (assembly GCA_005019695.1). Taxonomy (NCBI): domain Eukaryota; kingdom Viridiplantae; phylum Streptophyta; class Magnoliopsida; order Dioscoreales; family Dioscoreaceae; genus Trichopus; species Trichopus zeylanicus. The sequence goes on along the minus strand of RXID01021777.1, from coordinate 373,422 downwards.
CCTGAAGACTATCTTATTGAGGTTTGGTGAGATTGAAGCTTATTCTATAGTTCAAGTGATTGCAATCATGAAGATTGGCTTATAGATATTTAGAGAGCATAAAGGTTGGCCTACAGTTTAAATGATTGCAAGCCCGAAGGTTGGCTTATAGATGTTTGGCATGTCCAACTATTGGCCAATAGTCCAAATAATTGCGAGCCTGATGGATTACCTATAAACATTCTGCGAGCCCAAAGGCTAGCCTATAGTCTGAATAATCTCGACCTAGAAGGTTGTCTTATAGATATTCAACAAGCCCGAAGGTTGGCCAATAGTCCAAATAATTGCGAGCCTGATGGATGGCCTATAAACATTCGGCGAGCCCAAAGGCTAGCCTATAATCTGAATAATCTCGACCTAGAAGGTTGGCTTATAGATATTTAACAAGCCCGAAGGTTGGCCAATAGTCCAAATGATTGCGAGCCCAAAGACTGACTTATAGACAATTGGCAAGTTGGAAGGTTGGGCTATAGTTCGAACGATCGTAATCCTGAAGGCTAACTTTTATAGACATTTAGCAAGTTTGTAAGCTAGCCTATAGCCCAAATGATTGCAAGTTTGAAGGCTAATGTATATATATTCGATAAGCCAAAGGCTGGCCTATAGTTTGAATGATCACAAACCTGAAGGCCAGCTTATAGACATTTAGTGAGTCTCAAGCCTCGCCTATTGTACAAATGATTATGAGTCTAAAGATTAACTTATAGACATTTGAGGAGCTTTAAGGCTAGCCTGCAGTCCAAATGATTGCGAGCTTGAAGGTTGACCTATAGTCTGAATAATTATGATATGAAGGCTGGCCTATCGTCCAAGTGATTGTGAGCCTAGAGGTTGGCTTATATATGTTCAATGAGCTCAAAGATTGGCTTATAAATGTTTGATGAGCTGAAGATTGGTATATAATCCGAATGATTATGGACCTGAAAGTTGGCTTATAGCATTCGATGAACCAAAATGCTAGCTTATAGATGTTTGATAAGGCCAAAAACTGACTAATAGACATTCGACAAGTTCAAATATTAGTCTATAGTTCAAATGACCGCAAACCCAAAGGTTGGTTTATGGATATTCAATGAGCCTAAAGGCTAACCTATAGTCTGAATGATTGTGAAACCAAAGGCTGACTTATAGATATTCAGCAAGTTATAATATTGGCCTATAGTCCAAATAATAGTGGGCCTGAAGGCTAGCTTATAATCATTTAATGAGCCTGAAGGGTGGCTATAGTCCAAATGATTGCATGCCCAAAGGCTGACTTAAAGATGCTGGACGAGCTTGAAAGCTGGCCTATAGTTCAAGTGATAGCGAGCCTGAAAACTGGATTACAGACATTTGACAAGCCCAAAGGTTAGCCTATAGGCCAAATAATTGCTAACCCAAAGACTAGCTTGTAGATGTTCAATAAGCTTGAAGGCTTACCCATACTCTAAATGATTGTAAGCTTGAAGGCTGAGTTATAGACATTCGATAAGCCTGAATGCTAACCTATAGTCCAAATGATAGCGAACCTGAAGGCTAGCTTATAAATATTCAGCAAACTCGAAGGCTGGTCTATTGTTCAATGACCGTAAGCTTGAAGGCTAGTTTATTATTGTTTAATGAGCCTAAAGACTAGCCTAGAGTTCAAATAATTACGAGTTTAAAAATTGACTTATAAAGGTTCGGTGAGCCTGAAGGCTATATTGCTAAAAATAATATGTTTTAAAGTGATATATTGAATTTTAATTAGGGTTGTCAAACTAGATTAATATAGTGGGTCGGATACCAAACCATTTCAAAAGCTTAAACTCATGGGATATGGATATTTTTTACTATATATATTAGACTCTATCTAGCAACAATAGCAATAGAAGTAACAGAAGTGGTAGTTGTAGCAGTAATTACAGTTGCAGTCATATTAGCAGTAGTAGCAGTAGTAGGAGAAATAGTTGTAGGCACATTAGGAGTAATAGTGGAGCAGCAGCAGTTGTAGCAGTAGAGTAGCAATAGTAATTATAGCAAAAGTAGTGGCAGTAGCAGTAGTAGTAGGATAAGTAGTAGTAGTAGCAGTAGCAGCAGCAGCAGCAGCAATAGTAGTAATAGTAGTAGTTGTTGTTGTCACTATTATAGCAGCAGTAATAGTAGCAGAAGTAGTAGTAGTAGCTGCAGTAGTAGTAGCAGTAGTGGCAGCAATGGTGGAAGCAAGATTGGTAGTAGTAGTAGTAGTCGCAGTAACAACAGTAGTCGTAGCAATAATAGTAATAGTAATAGTAGTTGTAGTAAGACTAGTATTAATAGTAGTAGTAGTAATAGGAGAAGTAGCAGTAGTAGTAGAAGTGCTTTTTGTAGTAGTAGTAGTAGCAATAGTAGTAGTAGTAGTTGTAGTAGTAGTAGTAATAGAAGTAGGACTATTACTAGAAGTAGTAGTAGTGGTAGTAGTTGAAGAAGAAGTACTATTTCTACTAGTAGCAGTAGTAGCAGATGCAGCAGTGAACCAGTAGTAGCAGAGGTCTTAGTAGGAGTAGCCGTAGAGGTAGTAGTAGTAGCAGTAGCAGCTGTAGGACTAGTAGTAGTTGTAGTACTAGTAATAGTAGTAGTAGTAGTATTTGTAGCAACAGTAGTAGTAGCAGTAGTACTAGCAGTATTAGAAGAAGTAGTAGTAGCAGAACTAGTTGTAGCATTAGCAGTAGTAGTTGTCGGAATAGTAGTAGTAGTAGTCGTAGTAGTAGAAATAGAGGTAGTACTAGTTATAGTAGTTATAGTAGTAGTAGCAGTAGCTGTAGCAGTACAACTAGGAGAAGTAGTAGTAGTAGCAGTAGCAATAAGAGCAGTAGTAGTAGCAGTAATAGTAGTAGTACGTGTAGTGGAGGTAGAAGTAGCACCAATAGTAGTAGCAGCAGTAGTAGTAGCGGTAGTAGCAACAATATTTGTAGTAGTTGTAGTAGTAGCAGATGCAGTAGCAATAGTAGATGTGTTAGAAGTAGTAGTAGTGGTAGTATTAGCAGTGGTAGCAGTAATAGTTGTAGCTGCAGCAGCAGTTGTTGTAGAAATAGTAGCAGCAGAAGCAGTAGTAGAAGTAGCAGTAGTAGCATTAGTAATAATAGTAGTGGTAGCAGTAGCAGCAGTAGTACTAGTATAAGTAGTGATAGTAGTAATAGGAGGAGTAGTAGTAGTAGAAGTAGATGTAAGAGTTATAGTTGCAGTAGGAGTAGAAGCATTGGTTAGCAATGGTAGTTGTAGTAGTAGTTGTTGTTATTGTAGTATTCATAGTAGTAGTAGTATTTCGATTAGCAGTAGCAGTAGTAGTAGTAGTTGTAGTAGTTGCAGTTTCAATAGTTGCAACAGTATCAGTAGTACGAAGCAGCAGCAGCAGTAGCAGCAATAGCAATTGTAGTAGTAGTATCAGTAGTGGCAAAAGTCACAGTAGTAGCAGTAGTAACATTAGTAGTAGAAGTAGTATTAGTAGCCATAGTAATAGTAGTTTGAGAAGTAGTTGCAGTTGCGGTAGCAATAGTATTAGCGGTAGTAAAAGTAGTAGTAGTAGTAGTAGCAATGGAAATAGTAGCAGTAGTAGCTACGGTACTAGTAGTAATAGTTGGTGCAAAAGTAGCAATGATAGTAGTAGTATTTGTTGTAGTAGAAGGAGTAGCAGTGTAGCAGTAGAAGTAGGCATAGTTGTAGTAATAGTAGTAGCAATGATAGCCGTAGCAGTGATAGCCATAGTTGTGAAAATAATAGTAATCATAGTAGTACTAGTAATAGTAGTAGCCGTAGCACAAGTAGTAGTAGTAATAGAAGTAGTAGTTGTTGTAATAATAGTAGTAGCAGTAGCACTAGTAGCAATTGTCGTTGTAATTGTAGTAGGTGTAGCAGTGGTAGCTGCAGAAGCAGCAGCAGCAGTAGTCTTAGTAGTAGTAGCAGTAGTAGTGACTGTAATAGTAAGCGTACTAGTTGTGGTAGCAGTTTCCACAGTAGCAATAGTAGTAGAAGTTGTGGCAGTGGTAATAGGAGTAGTGTTAGCAATTGTAGCTATAGCAATAGTAGTATTAGTAGCAGTAGCAGTAGTAGTATTTGTAGTAGTCATAGTAGTAGCAGAACTAGTAGAGGTGGTTGTAGTAGTAGTAGTAGTAGTAGAAGAAGAAGAAGTAGTAAGAGTAGTAGAAATAGTAATACTTATTGCAGCAGTAGCAGTAGCAGAAGTATTAGTCTTAGTAGTAGTAGCATTAGTAGCAGTGGAAGCTGTAGTAGCATTAACAATAGTAGCCTTTGCAGCAATTGCAGCAGTAGCGGTAGTAGCAGTAGTAGTACTAGTAGAAGTATTAGCAGTAGTAGCATTAGTTGCAGTGGTAGTAGTAGCAGGAGCAGCAATAGTAGTAGTAACAGTAGTAGTAGTAGCAGAAGAAGTAATAGCGGTAGTGATAGCAAAAGTAGTAGTAGTAGTAGTAGCTGCATCAGTAGCAATAGTAGTAGCACTAGTTGTTGTAGTAGCAGGAGTAGTGGTAGTACTAGTAATAGAAGTAGTAGTAGACGTAGTAGTAGTAATGGGTGTTGTAGTTGTAGCAATAGTAGCATTTGTAGTGGCAGTAGTAGTAGAATCAACAGTAGTAATAGTATTAGTAGTAGCATGAGAAGTGGTATTACTAGCGGTAACAGTAGTAGTAGCAGCAGCAATAATAGCAGTAGATGAAGTATTAATAGTAGTAGTAGCAGTAATAGCAGCAGTTGTGGTAGAAGTAGCAGTGATAGTAGTAGTTGTTATAGTAGTAGTTATGGTAGTAGCCGCTCCTGTAGTAGCAGCAGTAGTAGAAGCTGTAGCAGTAGTTGAAGTAGTAGTAGTTGCAGTAGAAATATTAGTAGCAGTAGCAATAGTAGTAGTTAGTAGTGGTAGTAGTAGCAGTAGCAGCAGCAGCAGCAGTAGTAGTTGGAGTAGTAGTAGTAGTAGTAGTGGAGGTAGTATCAGTAGCTCTAGTCGTAGCAGTAGCAATAATAGTAGTAGTAAACGTAGTAGCAGTAGCAGTAGTAGTAGCAGCAGTAACAGTAGTAGAAATAGCAATAGTTGTAGTAGTAATAGCAGTAGCAGTCACCGTAGTAGCAGTAGCAATTGTAATAGTTAGTAGTTGTAGTAGTACTAGCAGTGGTAGTAGCAGTAGCAGCAGCAGTAGTAGTTGCAGTAGAAGCAAAGCAGTTGCAGTAGTCACAGAAGTAGTTGTAATAGTAGTAGCAGTTGTTGTTGTAGGAGGAGTAGTAGTAGTTGTTGCAGTAGTAGTAGCAGTAGAAAAAGTAAGAGCAGTAGTAGTAACAGTAGTGGTAGTAGTAGTAGTTGTTGTTGTAGTAGTAGTAATAATAGTAATTGTGATAGTGACAGTAGTAGTAGTAGTAGTAGTAGTAGCTGCAACAACAACAGTAGTAGTAGTAGCAGCAGTAGCAGTAGCAGCAGTAGTAGCAGTAGTAGTTATAGAAGTAGCAGAAGTAATAGTTGCACTCGTAGCCGTAGTAGTAGTTGTAGCAGCAGTCATAGCAGCAGTAGTAGCTGTAATAGTACCAGTAGTAGCAACAGCAGTAGTAGTACTAGTAGTGGTAGAACTAGTAGTAGTAGTTATTGTAATAGTTGTTGTAGTAGTCATAGTAGTTGTAGTTGTAATAGTACTTGGAGTAGTAGTGGTAGTAGTAGTAATAGTTTAGTAGCAACAAAATTAGTGGCTGTAGTAATCGTTGTAGTAGTAGCAGCAGTAGTAGTGGTAGCAGCAGCAACAGCAGTAGTAGCAGTCGTAGTAATAGCAGAAGTAGCAGTGGTAGTATTTGTATTTGTAATACTAACAGTAGTAGTAGCAGAAGTTGTAGTAGTAGTACTATTAATAGTAGTTGTAGTAGTACTAGTTGTAGTGTTACTATTAGTAGCTGTAGTTGTCATTTCAGTAGTTGTTGTTATTGTTATTTTTGTTGATGTTGTAGTAGTAGTAGTAGTAAAAGTAGTAGAAATGGTAACAGCAGTAGCCACTGTAGTAGTGGTAGAAGTAGTAGCAGTAGTAGCCGTAGTAGTAGTAGTATTTGTAATCGCATTCGTCGTGATAGTAGCAGTAGTAGTAGTAGTCTAGTATTTGTAGTTGTTGTAGCAGCAGCAGTAGTATTAGTCCGAGTAGCAGTAGTAAGAGTAGCAGAAGTTGTAGCAATTGTAATAGTAGTAGGAAAAGTAGTTATGTGGAAGTAGTCGTAGCAATAGTAGTAGTAGTAGTAGTAATAGAAGTAGTTGTAGAAGTAGTATTATTAGAAGGAGTAGTAGTAATAGTAGTACTAGCAGAAGTAGTAGTCGTAGCAGTCAAAGTAGTAGTAGCAGTAGAAGTACTAGTACTAGTAGTAGCAGCAGTGGTAGCAGAAGTAGTAGTAGTAGCAATAGTACTTGCAGTTGCAACAGTTGCATAAGTATTAGTAGAAGCAGTACTAGTCATAGTAGTAGTGGTAGCAGTAGTAGAAGTAGTCGCAGTAGTAGCAGTAGTAGTAGTAGCAGTAGTAAAAGTAGTAGATATTGTAGCATTATGAGTAGTAGTAGTAGTAGTTGAAGTATTAGTGGTAATAGTGGTAGTAGTAGTAGTAGTAGTAATAGTAATAGTGGTGGTGGTGGTAGTAGTGGTGGTAGTAGTGGTGGTAGTAGTAGCAGTAATAGTAGTAGTACTAATACTAGTAGCCGTTGGAGTAGTAGTAGTAGCAGTAGTAATAATAGTAGTTGTAGATGTAGTAGTAGGTGTCGTAGTAGCATTAGAAATGGAATTAGTAGTTGTAGTAGTAGTAGGAGCAGTAATAGTAGTAGTAGCCGTAATAATAGTAGCAGTATTAGAATTAGTTGTAGTGCTAGCAGTAGTAGGAGTAGTAGCAGTAGTAGGAGAATTAGTAGTAGTAGTAGTAGTAGTAGTAGTGGTGGTGGTACTAGTTGTAATAGGAGTTGTAATAGTAGTAGCAGTAGTAGTTCTAGTAGTAGAAGTAGACGTAGCTGAAGAAGCAGCAATAGTAGTAAAAGTAGTAGCAGTAGTAATAGCAACAGTAGTAATAATAGTAATAGCAGCAGCGATAGTAGCCGTAGTGGTAGCCTTAGTAGTTGTAGTAGTAGTAGTAGTGGAAGTAGTAGCTGTAGTAGCAATAGTAGTAGTAGCAAAAGTAGTAATGGTAATAGTAGTAGTAGCAGTAGAAGCATTAGCAATATAGTAGTAGTAGGAGAAGTAGTCTTGCTAATAGTAGTAGTAGTAGTAGTAGTAGCAGTAGCAGTAGTAGTAATAGTAGTAATAGTAGCAGTAGTAATAGTAGAAGTAGTTCCACCAGTAGTAGTAGTAGTTGTAGTAGTAGTAATAGTTGTGCAGCAGCAGTGTGAGTAGTTGTAGTAGTAGTAATAGTTGTAGTAGTAGTAGCTGCTGCAGTAGCAGCTGTAACGATAGTAGTAGTAGTCATAATAGTAGTACCGAAAGCAATAGTAACTTTAGTAGTAGTAGCACTTGCAGTAGCAACTATAGTTGTCGCAGTAGTAGTAGTAGTAGCAGTAATACTAATAGTACCAGTTGTAGTAGCAGTTATAGCAGTTGTAGCAATATTAGCCGTACTAGTAGTCGTAGTAGTGGCAATTGCTGTAGTAGAAGTAGTTGTAGCAGTAGTAGTTGTAATAGCAGCAGTAGTAGTAGTAGCAGTAGTAGTAGAAGTAGTAGGCGTAGTGGTGGTTGTAGTGGTACTCGAATTTGAAATAGCTATAGTAGAAGCGGTAGTAGTAGCAATTGTAGCGGTAGTAGTGGTGGTAGTAATAGGAGTAGTGGTAGCAATTGAAGTTGTAGTTGTAGTAGTACTTGTAGTAGTAGCAGTAGTTGTGGTTGTAGTAGCCAAAGTAGTGGCAGAACTAGTAGAAGTCGTTGTAGTAGTTGTAGTAGTAGTAGCTGTAGCAGCAATAGGAGCAATAGTAATAGTTATTGCAGTAGCAATAGCTGCAAAAGTCTTAGTATTATTAATAATCGTAGTAGTAGCTGTTGAACTATAGTAGTAGTAGTTGAAGTAGCAGTTGTAGTAGTAGTAGTTGTTGTTGTAGTAGTAGTAGTAGCATTAGTAGCAGCAGTAGTAGTTGTAGTGGTGGTCGTAGTGGCAGTAGTGGCAGTAGTAGTGTTAGTAGTAGTAGTAGCAGTAGTAGTAGCAACAACAGCAGCAACAGCAGCAATAGTAGTAGTAGCGGACAGAGTAGTTGTAGCAATAGTTATAGTACTAGCAGTTGTTGCAGTAGTCGCAGTAGTAGCAGCAGTAGTACTAGAAGTAGTAGTAGTAGTACTAGTAGTAGATGTATAAGTTAGCAGTTGTAGCAGTCATAGTAACTGTAGCAACAGTAGTAGCAGCTATAGTGGTGGTCGAGGTAGCATAATAGTTGTAGCAGTAGTAGTAGTAGAAGTAGTAGCAGCAGTAGTAGTTGTAGAAGTTGTAGCAGTAGTAGCAGGATTTGTAAAAGTAGTAGTAGCAGTAGAAGGAGAAATAGTCGTTGCCGCACTAGTAGTAATTGTAGAAGCAACAACACTTGTAGCAGTAGAGTTGTATTAGCAGGAGTAGTAGTAGCAGTAGCCGTAGTAATAGTAGCAGAAGTAGTTGGAGTAATAGTAGTAGTAGGATAAGCAGTAGTAGTAGCAGTAGGAACAGCAGCAGCAGTAATAGTAGTAGCTGTAGCAGTTGTAGGAGCAGTGGTCGCTATTGTAGTAGCAGCAGTAGTAGTAGAAGTATCAGCAGCAGCAGCAGCAACAGTATTAGAAGTAGTTGTAGTAGTGGTGGAAGCAACATTAGTAGTAGTAGTAGTAGTGGCAATAATAGCAGTTGTCGTAGTGGCCATTGTAGTGGTAGAAGTAGTAGTAGTCGTAATAGTAGTTGTAGCAGTAGTAGTAGTAGTAGCAGTAGTAGTAGTAGGACAAGTAGTACTAGTAATAGTAGTTGTAGGAGAAGTAGCAGTAGCGGTAGTAGTGGTTGTTGTAGTTGTAGTAGCAATAATAGTAGTAGTGTAGTTATAGTTGTAGTAGTAGTAATATAAGTAGTTGTATTAGTAGAAGTAGTTGTAGTAGAAGTACTAGTTCTACTAGTAGCAGTCGTAATAATCGTAGTAGCAGCAGTAGTAGTTTTAATAGTAGTAGCAATAGTAGAAATAGTAGTAGTAGCAGTAGCAGTAGTAGCAGATGCACTTTAGAAGTATCAGCATTGGTTCTAGCAGTAGCAGTAGTAGCAGGGGTCATAGGAGAAGTAGTAGTAGAAGTAGTAGCATCAGTAGCTGTGGAAGAAATAGTAGCAGTAGTATTAATAGTAGCAATAGTAAAAGTAGCAGTAGTAGGATTAGTAGTAGTTGTAGCAGTAGCAGCAGTAGTAGTTGTAGTAGTAGTAGTACTTAAAGTCGTAGAAGTAGTAGTAGTAGCAGAACTAGTTGTGGCAGTAGTGGTAGTAGTTGTCGAAATAGTAGCAGAAATAAAGGTAGTGGTAGTAGCAGTAGTTGTCGTAGTAGGAGCAACAGTAGCATTAGTAGCAGCAGCAATAGTAGTAGCAGTAGTAGTGGCCATCGTAGTAGAAGTAGTAGTAGTAGCAGAAGCAACATCCGTAGTAGTTATAGCAGTAGTAATAGTAGGAGTGGTAGTAGTAGAAGTAGTAGCAGAAGTAGTTGTTGTAGTAGTAGTAGTAATAACAATAGTAGTAGTAGTAGTAGTAGCAGATGTAGTAGTAGTAGTAGTAGTAGCAACAATAGTAGTAGCAGTAGTAGCAACTATAGAAGTAGTCGTAGGAGGAGGAGTAGTAGTAGTAATATCATTAGTATTAATAGTAGTCGTAGTAGAAGTTGTAGCAGCAGTGGCAGAAGTAGTAGTAGAAGTAGTTGCAATAGTAGTAGTGGTTGTAGCAGCAGCAGCAGCAGTAGCCATAGTAGTGGTAGTAGTTGTTGTTGTATCAGTAGTAGCAGCAGTAGCAGACGTAGTAATGGTACTAGTAGTAGAAATAGCAGTCGTAGTAGTAGTAGCAGTCATTCCTGTAATAGTAGTTGTTGTAGTAGTAGTAGTAATTGTAGAGGTGGTAGTAGTAGTAGCAGTAGTTGTACTAGCAGTAGTAACAAAAGTAGTAGTAGTAATAGTAGTAGTAGCTGTAGGAGAAGTAGTAATAGTAGCAGCAACAGTAGCAATAGTTGTAGAAGGAGTAGTAGTAGTAGTAGAAGAAGTTGTAGTAGTAGTAATAGTAGTCATAGTAGTAGTGGCAGTGGTAGAAGTAGCAATAGTAGTAGTAGTAGTAGTAGCAGCAACAGTAGTAGTAGAAGTAGTAATAGAAGTAGTAGCAGACCTAGTAGTTGTAGTAGGTGTGGTAGTAGTACTAGTAGCCATAGAAGTAGTAGCTGTAGTGGTAGAAGTAGCAATTGTGGCAGTATTAGTTGTAGTATGAGAAGTGGTAGTTCTAGCGGTAGCTGTAGTAGCAGATATAGTTGTAGTTGTAGTCGTAATAGTAGTAGTTGCAGTTTTAATACTAGTACTACAGGAAGTAGCAGTAGTAGCTATAGTAGCAGTAGTAGTAGTAGTAGCAGTCGTAGTAGTAGAAGTAGTAGTAGAAGTAGCATTGGTAGTAGTAGTTGTTGTAGAAATAGTGGTAGTAGCAGTTGCTGTAGTAGCAGTACTAGTAGCCACAGTAGTAGTATTAGTAGTAGTAGCAGCAGTAGTGGTAGTAGTAGCAGTAATAGCAGCAGTAGTGGTAGTAGTAGCAACCGTAGCATTTGTAGTAGAAGTTGTAGTAGTAGTAGCAGAAGTAGTAGAGAAGTAGTAGTCGTAGTAATTAGTAGTAGTAGGAGGAGGAGTAGGAGTAGTAGAAGTAGTAGTAGAAGTTAGTAGTAGTAGTAGTTAGTAGTAGTAGTAGCAAAAGTAGTAGCAGTGGAAGTTGTAGTAGTAGTACTAGTAGCAATCATAGCAAAAGTAGTGGTAATAGCAGTAGTAGCAGAAGTGGTGGTAGTAGTAGTAGTAGTCGCAGTAGCAATACCATTAGTGGAAGTAGCAGTATTAGTAGTAACAGCAGTAGTAGTATTAGTAGTAGTAGTAATAGCAGCAGAAGTAGTAATAGTAGTAGTAGTAGAACAAGCCCCAACACTCATAGTCCTAGTAGTAATCACAGCAGCAGTCATAGTTGTAGTAGTAGCTGTAATAGTAGAAGCAATAACTATAGTAATAGTAGTAGCTACACCATCAGTAGCAGCAGTAGTAGTAGAGGTCGAAGTAGTAGTGGTAGTAGTGGTGGAGTAATAGTAGTAGTCGTATTAGTAGTAGAAGTAAAAGCAGAAGGATGAGTAGTAGTAGTAGTGGTAGTAGTAGTTGTTGTTGTTGTATTCGTACATTAGCAGCATTAGTAGCAATAATAGTACTAGTTGGAGTAGTAGTAGAAGTAATAGTAGTATTAGTGGTAGCTGCAGTAGTAACAGTTGTAGTAGTAGCAGTAGTGGGAGTGCTATTAGCAGCAGTAGTTGTAGGAGCAAACGTAGTAGAAGTAGTAGTAGTACCCGTAGTAGCAGTAGTAATAACAATAGTAGCAATATTACTACTACTACTAGTAGTAGTAGTAGTAGTATCAGTGATATATTAGCAATAGTAGAAGTAGTAGCAGTAATAGTAGTTGAAGTAGTGGTAATATGAAAAGTAGTAGTAATATCTGTAGTAGTAGAAGTATTAGTAGCAATAGTAGGCGAAGCAGAAATAGTTGTAGTTGTTGTAGTAGTAGTAGTAGGACTAGCAGTTGTGATAGCAATAGAAGCGGTAGTCGCGGTAGTAGAAGTATAAATAATGGTAATAGTAGTAGCAGCAGTGGCAGTAGTTGTAATAGTAGTAATAGTGGTAATAGAGGTAGTAGTGCGGTAGTAGCGGAAGCAGCAGTAGTAATAATAGTAATAGTAGTAGCAGTAGTAGCAATAGAAGTACTACTTGTAGTAATAGATGTAATAGAAGTAGTAGTAGTATTGATATTAGAAGTAGTTGTTGTTGTTGTTGTTGTTGTAGTAATAGTAATAGTAGAAGTAGGAGTGGTAGCAATAGCTGTGGCAGAAGTAGCAGTAGTAGTTGTAGCAGTAGTGGTTGTTGTAGTAGTAGTAGGAGGAGGTGGAGGAGTAGTAGTAGTAGTACTAGTAGTAGTAGCTGCAGGAGTAGTTGTAGTAGCACTACTAGTAGTAGTAGTTGTTCTTGTTGTTGTTGTTGTTGTTGTTGTTGTAGTAGTAGTAGTAGTAGAAGTGGCAGTAGTAGTAGTCATGGTAATGGTGGTAGTAGTAGTTGTTGTAGAAGTAGTAGTAGCCATAGCAGTAGTTATTGCAGAAGTAGTATAAGCAGGGAAAGTAGTAGGAATAACTATAGGAGCTGTAGTAGTGGCAACAATGGTAGTAGTAGCAGAAGAAGTTGTAGTATTAATTGTAGTAGTAGTATTACTAGTAACATAAGTGGTAGTTGTAGTAGCAGTAGTAGTAACGGTAGTAATAGCAGCCGTAGTAGCAGAACTACTAGTCGTAGTAGTAGCAGTAGAAGCAATAGTAATAGTAATCATAAGAGGAGTAGTATCAATAGAAGTTGTAATAGTAGTTGCGGTAGAAGTAGTAGTGGTACTAGTAGCAATAGTAATAGTAGCAGCAGTCACAGTAGCAGAAGTAGTTGTTGTTGTCCTAGTAGTAGTTATAGTTGTTGTAGTAGTATTAGTAGCAGCAGTAGTTGTTCTACTAGGAGTAGTACAGGAAGTAGCAGTAGCATTAGTAGTTGTACGAGTAGTACTAGTAGTAGTAGTCATTGTAGCAGCAATTGTAATAGTAGTTCTACTAGCAGAAGTTGTACTAGCAGCAGTCCTAGTAGTAGCAGCAGTAGTAGCAGTAATTAGAGTAGCAGTGGTAGTAGCAGCAGCTATAATAGGAGTAGTAGTAGCAGCAGTAGTAGCAACCGTAGCAGTTGTTGTAGAAGTAGCAGTAGCAGTAGCAGTAATAGTAGTAGAAGTAGTAGTAAAAGCTGTAATAGTAGTAGAAGTAGTAGCAGTAGAAGTAGTTGCAATTGTCGTAATAGTAGTAGTCATAGTAGTAGCAGTCGCAGAGTAGCATCAGCAGTTGGTGCAGTTGCAGTTGTAGTAGTAGTAGTAGTAGAAAAAGTAGAAGCATCAGTAGAAGTAGCAGCAGCAGTAGTAATAGTAGAAGTTGCATTAGTAGTGGTAGTAGTAGTAGCCTTTGTAGTGTAGTAGTTGTAGTAGTGGCAGTAAATGTTGTAGTAGTAGTAGATGTCGCAACAGCACTCGTAGCCATAGTAGTAGTCGTAACAGCAGTCTTAGTAGTAGTAGTAGCAGTAATAGTAGCAATGGTACAAATGCTACTAGCTGTACTACTACTACTCCAACTACTGCTGGTGCTGCTACCACTACTACTACTATTTTTCTTACTACTACTATTATAGCAACCATTGTAGCTACTACAACGGCTATTGCTACAGCTACTAATATAACTATAACAACAACTGCTGCTACTATTACTTCTACTTCTACTACTACCGGTTCTCCTATTACTACTACTACTACTACTACTACTACTACTACAGCCACTACTAGTACTACAACTACTTTCCTAACTACTAAAACTAGTAATACTACTACTACTACTGCAACTACTTCTACTACCACTACTACTACTACTGCTGCTACTACTATTACTACTACTACTACTACTACTATTACTACTACCACTACTATTTCTGCTGCTACTACTTCTACAACTGCTACTACTACTACTGCTGCTGCTGCTGCTACTACTACTACTACTACTACTAGCACAACATCTACTACTACCACCACTACTACTACTACTACTATTACTACTACTGGGGCTACTACTACTACTACTACTGATTATGCTACTGCTACTATTACGGCTACTACGACAGTGACTACTGCTACTACTTCTACTACCACCACCACTACTACCGCTGCTGCAACTATTGCTACCACGACCACTCCTACTACTACCACCGCAACTACTGCTACAATTGCTACTACTACTACTACTACTGTTACTGCTAGTACTGTAAGTATTACTACCAGTACTAACTACTGCTACTGCTGCTGCTGCTACAGCTGTTGCTACTAGTACTACTACTGCTCCTACTACTACTATTGCTCCTACTACTCTGACTGCTGCTACTACTATTACTCGTATGACTACTAGAATAATTATTATTACAACTACTGCTACAACTACTATTACTACTACTACGTCTACTGCTGCTGCTACTACTTTTACTACTACTACTACTACAACTAATATTACTGCTACTACTGCTGCTTCTCCTACTTCTATTACTACCGCTACTACTTCTGCTAATACAACTATTGCTACTTCTACTAATACTACTACTGCTATTACTACTACTTTTACTACTAGCATTACAACTACTACTATTACTATAGCTACTACTACTACCTTAGCTTCTACTGCTATTACTAGTACTACTACTACTACTTCTACAACTATTACTTCTACTACTACTACGATAGGTACAACGACTGCTGCAATTATGGCTACTACTGCTACTATTGCTACCACTGCTACGACTATTGCAATGGCTGCTACTGCTACTACTATTACTATTGCATATATTAATCTTACAACTACCACAACTACTACTACTACTACAACTACAACAATTACTACTACAGCTACTACTTCTACTACTAATATTACTACTACTTCTACTACTATTACTATTATTACTACTACGAGTACTACTACTACAACAACTCCTACAACTATTATTACTACTACTAGTCCTGCTGCTGCTACTAGTACTACTACTACTACAGCTGCTACTTCTGCTAGTGCTGATGTTGTTGTTGCTATTTCTACTACTACTTCTACTCCCCCCACTACTACTACAACTACAAATACTACTCGTGCCACTACTACTACTACTACTACTACTACAACAACTTCTGCTGGTACTACTGCTGCTACAACTACCACTACTACTGCTGCTGCTGCAATTACTACTATAACAACAACTACTCCTACTACTACTACTACTACCACCAATACTACAACTTCTCCTACTCCTACTGCTAATACTACTACTACTCCTGTTACTACTAATGCTATTGTTACTACTACTTCTACTGCTACTGCAGCAGCAACAACAACTACTTCTAGTTCTACTATAACTATTACTACTGGTACTTCTACTATACCTGCTACTACTACTAGTACTACAAGTACAATTACTACTATTGCGACTGCTACTGTTGCTTCTGCTGCTATAACAACAGCAACTACAACTACTACTACTATTGCGACCAAAGCGATAGCTACTACTACTACAACTACTACTGCTACAGCTACTATAACTACTACAACTACTTCTACTACAACTTCTGCTACTACTACAATCGCTTCTGTTACTACTATACAAATTCTGCTACTACTTTTACTACTACTGATGCTACAACAACAACAACAACAAAAACTACTATTAGTACTAAAAGTACTACAGCTCCAACTACTACAACTACTACTACAATTATTGCTACTACTACTACTACTAGTAGTACTACTAATATTGTTGTTGCTATTGGAACTAATGCTACTGCTACAATTGCTGCTATTTCTACTACTGCTACTACTACTAAACTTAAACTACCGCTACTGCTACTACTGCTTCTGCTGCTGCTACTAATACTACTGCTACTGTTACTACTACTACTACTGCAACTACTACTCCGACTGCAATATCTACTGCTACTACTGGTACAACTGCAACTGCTACTACTATAGCTACTATTACTACTACTGCTGCTGATACGACTTCTATTGCTAGTGCTACTACTACTTCTAGTACTACAGCTGCGACAACCACTACTGCTACTGCTTCTTCTACTATAACTACAACTACTAGTACAACTGCGGTAGCTGCTCCTACTACTCCTGCTGCAGGTACTACAACTACTATTAATCCTACTACCATAGCTACTTCTGCTGCTGCTGCTACCACTACTACTACTATTACTACTACTCCTACTACAACTACTACTACTGCTACCAAAGCTACTTCTACTACTACTACTGCGACTGCTACTGCTATGATAAAAACTACAACTACTTCTGGTACTACTTCTTCTACTACTACTGTCACTTCTGCTATTACTAATTGTGCTATTACTTTTACTACTACTGATGCAACTACTACTACTACTACTACTACAACAACAACAACAACAACTACTACTACTATTACTGCAACTATTACTACTACTCCAACTACTATTGCGGCTACTGGCACTACTAATACTACTGTTGCTACCGCAAGTAAAGCTACTACTACTACTGTAGCTATTTCTACAATTGCTATAACTCCTAATACTTGAACTACTTCTATGAATACTACTACAACTCCTGTGACTTCTACTTGTAATGCTACAACAACTACTACTACTAATCCTGTTGCAACTGCTATTACTCCAACTGCTGTAGCTACTACTCCTACAACTATTATTACAACAACGAGTACTACTACTACTGTAGCTACTACTCCTATAACTATTATTACAACAACGAGTACTACAACTGCCACAACTCCTACTGCTATAAATACTAATACTACTACTCCTGCTACTGCTACTACTACAACTACATGCTGCTACTTTTGCTACTGCTAATGCTACTGCTACTACTTCTACTCCTACTACTACTCCCGCCACTACTACTACTACTACTAATACTACTCCCGTCACTACTACTACTACTATTGTTGCTACTACTACAACTTCTGCTGGACCTACTGCTGCCGAAACTACTACTACTACTACTACTACTACTACTACTACTACTACTATACTTGCCACAACTAATAGTACCACCACTACTACTATTACTGCTGCAGCTACTACTACTCCTCCTCCTACTACCGCTACTACTACTACTACTATTTCTCCAACTACTACTGCTAATACTACTTCTATTGCTACTACTATTACTAGTGCTACTTCTACTTCTACTACTACTAATGCTACAACAACTACTACTACTGCTACTTCTACTATAACAGCTACTACTAGCACTACTGCTGCAGCTGCTACTCCTACTACTATTATTGCTACTACTAATACTACTTTTGCTACTACTACTGCTACTTCTACTGCTGCTCCTACTACTACTATAACTACCACTAATACTGCAACTACTATTACTACTACCACAACTACTATTGCTATTGCTACTATAACTACTATAACTACTACTACTGCTGCAAATTTTGCTAGTACATTTACTATTACAGATGCTATGACCACTACTATTACTACTACTACTACTAATACTACTACTATTGCTACTATTACTACTATTATTGCTACTACAATTATTGCTGCTACTACTAATTCAACTGGTACTACCAATATTGTTGTTGCTACAACAACAAATGCTACTACTACAACTACTACTACTTCTACTACTGCTACAACAACTAATACTTCAACTACTACTACTACTACTACTAATGTTACTGCTATTATTGCTACTATTACTACTGCTACTAATACTACTGCTAGTACTATTATTATTATTACTACTGCTACTACTACTCCTACGGCTACTGCTATTGCTATCACTACTGCTACTACTACTGTTTCTTCTTCTACTACTACTACTACTGCTACTACTACTCCAATTGCTACTGCTACTACGACTACTGCTGCTACTACTACTACTACTTTTACTACTACTACTACTACTATTGCCACTGCTATTCCTTCTACTACTGCTACTACTGCAACTTCTAGTATTACTTCTACTGATGGTGCTACTACTACTGCTATTGCTGCTACTGCTTTTACTCCAACTACTGACACTGCTATTACCACTACTGGTACTGCTACTACTTATTCTACTACTCCTTATTATACTATTACTATTGCTCCTGCTAATCATCCTTTGCCTCCAACTACTCCTACTACTATAGCTGCTGCTACTACTACTACTCCTTCTACTACTACTAGTCCTCCTACTACTGCTACTACTACTGAAACCCCTATTGCTGCTTCAAGTTCTCCTACTACTGCTATAGCTACTGCTACTACTACTACTACTTCAGCTACAACTTTTGCTACTTCTACTACTACTACTTCAACTACGACTTTTGCTACTACTACTGAAACCCCTATTACTACTTCAATTTCTACTGCTACTACTACTACTACTACTACTACTAATACTACTACTGCTACTAATACTGCTACAACCACTACTAGTTCTACTACTACTTGTAATACTACTACTACTGCAGCTACTACAACTACAACTGCTGCTACTAGTACTTCTACTACTATAGCTACCACTGCAACTACTACTGCTACTACTACTACTATTAGGCTACTACTACAATATACTTTCTATTACTACCTTTGCTTACCACTACTACTAATGCCACTAGCCACTACTACTATGGACTACGATTACTATTCTACTAATACTACTACTTCTATTACTATTACTGCTGTAGCTAATACTACTACTATTACTACTGCAACTAATACTACTACTGCTACTGCAACTACTTCTGCTCCTACTCATACTACTACTACCACTGCCACCACTACTTCTACTACTGCAGTAACTATGACTATTACTACTACTTCTACTACTACTACTACTACTACTACTACTACTACTACTACAATGATACTACAACTAGAACTATTATTACCACTGCTGCAACTATTACTATTACTATTGCTACTGCTACTACTACTACAACTATTATTGCTACTACTATTACTAATGCAACTACTACTGCAACTACAACTACTACAAAAATAATAACAACTACTATTGCTGCTACTACTACTAGTGCTACTACTTCTCTTACTATTAATACAACTACTACTACAAATGCTACATTTACTATTTTTAGTACTACCACTATTGCTACTACTACAAATATAGTTGCTACTGCTACTATTGCAGCTCCAACTATTACCGCTATTGCTACTACTACAATTTCTCCTACTAGTATTACTAATACTACTATTTCTTCTATAACTAATGCTACTTAACTACTACTACGACTACTACTACTACGAGTACTGCTACTCCTCCTCCTCCTCCTTCTCCTCCTCCTCCTCCTCCTACTACTACTATTGCAACTACAACTACTTCTCTTACTACCATAATTGCTACTATTGCTACTATAGCTACTGCTGTTCTTACTATTACTACTATTACTACTATTATTACTACTACTACTACTACTTCTACTATTAATAATGTTGTTGCAACTGCCACTACTACTACTACTATTGCAGCTGCTTCCACTACTACTTCTACTACAACTACCATAACAACTACAACTATTAACACTACTACTACTGTTGCTACTGCTACTACTATAACTACTACAATTGCTGGTACTACTGCTACTACTTCTGCTACTACTACTGCTGCAATGACTACTACTACTACTGAAATAACTACTACTACTACTATTGCTATTGCCATTACTAATACTACCACTACTATTCCTTCTACTAGTATTACTATTACTACTACAACTACCACTATTACTATTACTGCAACTACTGCTACTGCTACTACTACAATTACCACTACTACTGCTTCTACTGCTATAACTACTACTACCACTTCTACTACTACTGCTGCTACCACTTCTGCTACTACTCCTGCTACTACTTCTTCTTCTACTACTACTACTACTACTACGGTTGCGACAACTACTGCTATTGCTGCTGCTACTACTACTACTACTACAACAACCACTTCTATAATAACTACTACTCCTCTTACTACCATTATGGCTTCTACTGTTAGTACAGCTATTACTGCTCCTACTACTACTACTGCTACTATTGCTACTGCTGCTGCTGCTGCTACTGTTGTTGCGACTACTATTGCAATTATAATTGCTACTACTACTACAACTACTACTACTCCAGCTGTTGTTGCTTCAACTACTACTTCTACTGCAACTAGCACCACAACAAATACTACTAATGCAGCTGCTACTGTTGCTGTACCTACTACTATAACTACTATAATTGCTGATACTACAGCTAGTACTTCTATTACTACTACTACTATTGCGAGAACTACTACTACTACAACTGCTGCTGCTATTACTAATACTACTACTACTACAACTATTACTACTACGACAACTACCGCTATTTCTACTACCACTATTACTGCTACTTCTACTTTTATTGCTACTACTAATACTACTACAAATACGAATACTTCTGCTATAACAGCTACCATTATTACTGCTACAACTGCTATAATAGCTACTACTACTGCTTCAACTGCTATTGCTACTACTACTGCTACTACTACGACTATGACTACTACTACTACTACTGCTACTATAGATACTAGTACTACCACCACTACTACTACTATGACGACTACTACCACCACAAATACTACTACAACTACTACTACTACTATGACTACTACTACTATCGCTGCTCCTACTCCTAATACTTCTACTACTATTACTTGTACCATTACTGCTACTACTACTATGCTACTAATACTACTTCTATTACTAGTACTATTTCTACCACAACTATTGTTACAGTTGTTGCTGCTACTGCTACTACTACTACTACTACTTCTCCTCTTACTACTAGTACTGCTACTACACTATTGCTACTTCTGCTACAATAATTACTACCACTACCAATGGTACTTTTGTTACTACTAGTGCTACAACTACTACTGCCACTATTTCCACTACTACTACTACTGCTATGGGTACTTCTACTGCAACTAGTCAAACCACAACAATAACTACTACTACTATGGATATAGCTACTACTACTATGGCTGCTACTACTGCAACTGATACTTTTTTTACTGCTATAACTACTACCACAACCACTGCTACTACTACTTCTACCACTATTACTGCTATAGCTACAACTAGTACTGCTACAACTATTGCGACTACTACTGCTACTGCTACTGCGACTACTACTATTGCTAGAATTACAAATACTACTACTGCTATAACTGCTACTACAACTACTATTGCTACAGCTATTACTTCTATTGCTACTACTACTATTGCTACTACCACTACCACCACTTCTATTGCCAATACTACTACTACTACTACTTCTGCTACTACTGCTACTATTACTAGCATTAGTAGTACTAGTAGCAGTCATAGGAGTAATAGTAGTTGTAGTTATACTAGTAGTAGATGTAGTAGTAGCAGCAGCAGTAGAAGTACTAGTTGTATTAGTAGTTGTAGTCATGGTGGTTGTAATAGGAGTAGTAACAGTTGTAGCAATAGCTGTAGCGTTAGGAGTTATAGCAGTAGTAGCAGTAGCAATAGCTGTAGTAACAATACTAGTAGGGGTAGTAGTTGTAGTAGTAGGAGTAGCAGCAGAAGTAGCAGCAACAGCACTAGCAGTAGCAGTAGTAGAAGTTTTGGTAGCAGCAACAACAACAACAGGAGTAGGAGTAGGAGTAGAAGGAGCAAGAGTTGTAGTAGGAGTAGCAAGAGCAAGAATAGGGGTAAAAGTAGTAATAATAGTAGCAGTTGTAGTAGAAGTGGTATTAGTAGTAGCTGGAGTAGGACAAGTGGTAGTAGCAGTAGTAGCACAAGTAGGAGTTGGATTAGTAGTAGTAATTCTGCTACCGTTACTACAACTATGACTATTGCTACTACTTCTCCTATGACTAATACTAATGCTACTACTACTGCTACTAGAACCACTGCTACTACTTCTACTACTACTACTCCACCTCCTACTACTACTTCTACTTCTACTGCTACTACTACTACAGCTTCAACCACAACAACTACTACTATCATTATGGCTAAGCCTACTATTACTACTTCTCCTACTACTATTATTATTGCTACTTCTCCTACAACTACTAGTGCTAGTACTACTGCTACGACTACTACTACTGCTGTTACAACAGCTGCAACTGCTACTACTACTACTTCTACTACTACTACTCCAAGTACAACTACTACTCCTAACACTCCTACTTCTACAATTACTACTCCTACTACTACTGCTATTACGAATACTACTACTACTTACACGGCTATTACTATTGCTACTATACTACTATTACTACTACTATGACTACTACTACTGCTGCTACTACTACGACTGTTGCTACTGTTGTTGCTCCTACAACTACTATTACTAGTACTACTACTAATGCGACTACTACAACTATTACTACTACTACACCTACTACTACTAATACTGCTACTACTACTACTACTACTAATACTAATTTTACTAATACTACTATTACTACTACTGCTGCTACTATTGCTACCATTATTACTACCACTACTACAAATACTACTATTAATACTCTGACTACTACTACTGCTACTGCTATAGCTACTGCACCTACTACTGCTATAGCTACTACACCTACTACTGCTGCTCTAATTACAACCACTACTACTGTTGCCACTATTCCTACTACTTCTACTACAACCACCAATACTACTACTATTGCTACTACACCACTACCACTACTACTACTAATACTACTATTACTATAACACCTGTTGCTACTGTTCGTGTAATAGATACTACTATTATTGTTACTATTTCTACTACTACTACTACTAGTATTATTACTACTACTACTATGACTACTAATGTTACTACTATTACCAATCCTACTACTACTACAACTACAGACTACTACTACTCCTACTCCAAATCCTACAGCTACTACTACGACTACTACAACTCCTACTAATACTCCAACTCCTACTACAACTCCTACCACTACTACTACTACTACTATGACGACTAATACTACAACTATTACTTCTTCTACTACTACTAATACTAATATTACAACAACAACTACTACAGCTACTACTGCGACAACTACTACTACTGCTGCTGCTACCACTTCTGCTGCTACTACGACTACTAATAATAGTAATACTACTACTACTACTAGTACTACTGCTACTACAACTCCTAATTTGACTCCTACTGCTTCTACCACTCCCACTACTACTACTATCCCCGCTCCAGCTACTTCTACTACTACTACGACAATAACTACTATGACTACTACTACCGCTACTTCTACTACTAATACAATTGCTACTACTACTACTACTACTAGTACCACTACTTCTAGTATAATTGCTACAACTTCTACTCCTACTAATAAACCAACTCCAACTACTACTCGTTCTATTGCCCCTACTCTTATACATACTTCTACTATTACTACTTCTACTACCACGACTACTACTTGAACTACCACTTCTAGTCCAACTCCTCCTACTACTACTGCTGCTACTAATACTACTGCTACTACTACTACTATTACTGCGGCTACTCCTACTACTATAACTACTACTACTTCTACTACTTTTTCAACAGCTGCTACTAATAATACTATTGCGACTACTCCTATTGCTGCTACTTATCCTACTGCTACTACTACTACTACTACGATTACTCGTACTAATACTACTACTCCAAACACTCGTACTAATACACCAACTATTACTCCTACTACAACAACAACAACTACTACTTCTACTATTACTACTACTAAGATTACTACTACATTGCTAGTTGTTCAACTGCTACAACTACTCCATCCACTATTGCTGCTACTACTACTACTACAATGACTGCTACTACTACCACTACTTCTTCTACTGCTACTACTGCTACTACTGCTACTACTGCTACTACTGCGACTACTACTACTACTACTGCTGCTACTCCACTGTTGCTACTACTACTACTATTACTAGTGTTACTACTACTACTACTACTACTACTACTACTACTACTACTACCCTACCTACTCCTACTCCTACTACTGCTACTACTCCTCCTCCTCCTACTACTAACACTATAGCTACTATGAGTCCTACTTCACTCCTATGGCTACTACTACTCCAACTCTCGCTACAACTATAGCTATGACTACTACTACTACTACTTGTACAACTATTATGATGACTACTACTACTACAATAACTATTCCTACTACTACTCCTATAACAACAACAACTACTACTACTACTAGTACTACTACCACTACTTTTACTAATAGTACAATTACTACTACCACTACTCCTCCTACTAGTAGTACAACTACTACTAATACTAACACTACTATTACTACTCCTACTCCTACTACTACTACTACTACTACTACTTTGACTCCTACACCTAAAACCACTAATACTCCTATAACTAGTATTACTACTACTACAATTAATACTACTACTAATCCTAAAATTACTACTATTACTGCTACTACTGCTACTATTACTATCATTATGACTCCAACTACTACTACTACTCCTAACGCTCCTACTACTACTCCTAAAACTACTGCGACTATTACTACTACTACTACTGTTGCTATTACTATAACTACTACAGCTACTACTACTACTATAACTTCAACTACTGCTATTACTACTATTGCTATGACTACAACTACTATTACTAATGCTACTCCTAATGCTGTTGCTATCTCTACTACAACTATTACAATAATAACAACAATTACTACCACCCCCATGACTACTACTACTACTACTACTACTCTTACTACTCCTATTACTACCACAATAGCCACTATGACTCCTACTCCAACCCCTAATGCTACTACAACTTCTACTACTACTATAGCCCCTACTCCAACTACTACTACTCCAATTACTACTTCTCGCTACAACTAAAGCTACTACTACTACTACAACAACAACAACTACTACTACTACAACTATTGCTACGACTACTACAAATACCATGACTTCTATGACTCCTACTACTACTACTACTACTGCTACTAGTACTACTATGACTCTTATTGCTGCTACTGCCACTACTATTTTTACTACTAGTCCTATTACTACTGCTACAACTACTACTACTACCACTACTACTACTGCTACTATTACCACTACTACTTCTCCTACTACTACTTCTGCTATGACTACAACTACTACTATTGTTGCTGTTATAGCTATTACAACTACAACTACTACTACAACTACTACAACTACAGTCACTGCGTCTACTACCGCTACTGCAACTGCTACTAATCCTACGACTACTACTACAACTACTACTGCTGCTACTACTACTGAGACTGCTACCACTACTTCTACCACAACTGCTACAACTGCTATTGCTGTTGCTACTACTAAAACTACTACTTCTTCTACTTCGCCTACTAACACTACAATTGTAACTTTTACTACTATTACTACTACTGCTGCTACTACTACTACTATAATTACTACTGCTACTACTATTACTACTACTGCTACTATTACTACTACTACTAGTACTACAACAACAACAACTACTACTAGTACTACTACTACTACTGCTGCTACTACTGCTCCTACCTTTACTACTACTATTGCTGCTACTACTTCAATTGCTACTACTATTGCAGCCGCTACTGATGCTACTACTGCAACTACTACCGCTACTGGTGCAACTACTAGTGCTACTATTGCCACTACTACTTTGCTACTGCTACTACAGTGACTAATATAACTATTGCTACTACTAATACTACTACAACAACAACTACTGCTACAGCTGTTACTGTAGCTACTCCTGCTACTATGACTTCAGCTACTACTACTCCTCCTACCATTACTACTACTACTACTCCTTCTCTTACTATAGTTACCATTACTACTACTACTACTGCAACTGCTATTACTACCGCTACTACTACTACAACTACAACTACAACAACAACAACAACAACTACTACTTCTTCTACTACTACTCCTCCTCCTAATACTACTACTACTACGATAACTAATGCTACTACAACAACTAGTACTGCTACTTCTATTGCTACTGCTACTACTGCAATAGCTGCAACTGCTACAACTACTACTCCTCCTCCTACTACTACTATTGCTGCTACTACTCCAACTAATGCTACTATTGCTGCTACTACTACTACTCCAACAACTACTACTCCTACTACTACTATTATTACTACTACTTCTGCTTCTGCCACTACTGTGACTACAACTGTTACTACTAATACTGCAACTACTACGACAACTAATACTTCTATTACCACTACTATTGTTACTATTACTGTTACTACTACTATTATTATTTCTACTGCCACTGCTATTGCTATCACTACTACTACTCCTATTACTATTACTACTGCTATTACTACTACCACTCCCACTATTGGCATTATTACTACAATAACTACTTCTACTGGTGCTACTACTACTACTCCTCCTCCTAATACTACTACTACTACGATAACTAATGCTACTACAACAACTAGTACTGCTACTTCTATTGCTACTGCTACTACTGCAATAGCTGCAACTGCTACAACTACTACTCCTCCTACTACTACTACTGTTGCTGCTACTACTCCAACTAATGCTACTATTGCTGCTACTACTACTACTCCAACAACTACTACTCCTACTACTACTATTATTACTACTACTTCTACTTCTGCCACTACTGTGACTACAACTGTTACTACTAATACTGCAAATACTATGACAACTAATACTTCTATTACCACTACTATTGTTACTATTACTGTTACTACTACTATTATTATTTCTACTGCCACTGCTATTGCTATCACTACTACTACTCCTATTACTATTACTACTGCTATTACTACTACCACTCCCACTATTGGCATTATTACTACAATAACTACTTCTACTGGTGCTACTACTGCTACAACTAAAGCTACTACTACTGCTCCTACACTAGTACTACTACTACTATAATAGTAGTACCGGTAGTAGTAGGGTTATCATTAGAAAAAATAATAGTAGTTGTAGTAGTAGTAGGAGGAATTATAGTTGTAATAGTAGGCATAGAAGTAGAGAAAATAGTAGCAGTAGTTATAGTAGTAGGACTAGTAGTAGTAGTAATTTGAGAAGTAGTAGCAATAGTAGTACTAGTAGCAATAGTAGTAGCAGTAGCAGCAGCAACAGTAGTAGTAGTAGCAGCAGCAGCAGCAGTAGTAGTAGTTGCTATAGAAGTAGTAGTAGCAAAAGAAGTTGTAGTAGTAGAAGCTGTAGTAGCAGTAATTATTATTGTTATAGGAGAAGTAGTAGTAGAAGTAGTATTTATCATTATAGTAGGAGTACTAGTCATAGTAGTAGTATTTGTGCTTGTAGTAGTAGTACTAGTAGCAATAGTAGTAGTTGTAGAAGTGAAAGTACTAGTAGAAGAATTTGTAGTAGAAGTAATAGCAACAGTAGTAGTTGAAATAGTGGTAGCTATTGTAGCAGTAGTAGCCATAGTAGTAGTAGTAGTAGTAGTAGTAGTAGTAGTAGTAGTAGTAGTAGTAGTAGTAGTAGTAGTAGTAGTAGTAGTAGTCATAGTAGTAGTAGCAGTAGTTGCGGTAATAGTACTTGTAGGAATACTAGTAAAGGTAGTAGTAGTAGTAGTAGTAGTAGTACAATTCGTAGTTGGAGTAGTAGCAATAGTAGAAGTATTATTAGTTGGAGTAGAAGTAGTAGTAGAAATAGCAATAGCGGTAGTCATTGTAGCTGTAGTTGTAGCTACAGTAGAAATAGGAGTAGTAGTAGTAGCGATAGCATCAGTAGTAGTATTAGTAGCAGTAGTGGTAGTGGTAGTAGTAGCAGTAGTAGCAGTTTTAGTAATAGTAGTTGTAGCAGCTATATCAAAAGTAGAAGTAGTTGTAGTAGAAGTAGTAGTAGTAATAATTATAGTTGTAGTAGTAGCAGTAGTAGTAATTGTAGTAATGGTTGTAGTAGCAGTAGTCATTCTAGCTGTAGCAGCAGTAGTACTAATACTACCAATAGCGATAGTAGTACTACTGGCTGAAGTAGAAGTAGTAAGAGAAGAAGTAGTAGTAGCAGCTGCAGCAATAGTAGTTGTAGTAGTAGTTGAAGAAGTAGCTGTATTAATAGTAGGAGTAGGAGTTGGATTCATAGTAGCAGCAGGGATAGTAGTAGTTGTAGCATTAGAAGTAGTACTCATAGTAGTAGCATTGGTAGCAGTAGTAGCAGCAACTGTAGTAGTAGTAGTGGTAGTAGAGGCAATAGTAACGGTATTAGTGTGGTAGTAGTAGTAGCAGCAGAAGCAACAGTAGTAGTAGCAGCAGAAGCAACAGTAGTAGTAGCAGTAGCAGTAGTCATTGTAGTTGTAGTTATAGCAGTAGTAGAAGTAGTAGTAGTATTAGTAGCAGTAGGGTAGTAGTAGCAGTAGTAGTAGTTTTGGTAATAGTAGTTGTTGTAGTAGTAGTAGTACTAGTACTAGTAGTAGTTGTAATAGTAGCGGTAGTAGTAGCAACATTAGTAGTACTAGTAGTTGCAACAACAACAACAATAGTAGTAGTAATAGGAGTAGGAGTAGGAGTTGTAATAGCGATAGTCAGAGTAGTAATAGGAGTAGGAGTAGGAGTTGTACGAATAGTAGCAATAGTTGTTATAGTAGAAGTAGCAGTAGTAATAGTACTAGTTGGAGTAGTAGTTAGAGTTGTACTCGTAGTAGTAGTACTTGTAGGAGTTGTAGTAGTTGTAGGAATAGGAGTAGTAGTAAGAGTTGAAGGAATAGTAGTACTAGCAGGAGTTGTAGTAGTAGTAGGAGTAGGAGTAGAAGTTAGTTGTAGTAGTAGTATTTGTAGTACTATTTGGAGTTGTAGTCATAGTAGTAGTACTAGTAGCAGTAGTAGTATTAGTTGTAGTAGTAGTATAGTAGCAGCAGTAGCAGATGTAGTAGTAGCAATAATAGTAATAGTACTAATTTTGTTAGCAGTAGTAGTAGTAGTAGTAGAAGTAGTAGTAGTAGTAGTCGTAGTCGTAGTGGTAGTAGTAATAGTAGTAGTAGTCGTAGTCGTAGTGGTAGTAGTAGTAGTAGTGGTGGTGGTGGTGGTGATGGTAGTAGTAGTAGTAGTAGTAGTAGTAATATTAGTAGAGGTATTAGTAGTAATAGTAGTAGTAGTTGGAGCAATAGTAATAGTATTAGTAGTAGCAGCAGCAGCAGTAGTACAAGAAGTAGTAGTAGAAGTAGGAGCAGTAATAAGAGTAGTAGGAGTAGTAGTAGTAGCAGTACTAGTAATAGTAGTAGTAGTAGCCGTAGTAGATGTAGCAGCAGCAGCAGTAGTAGTTGTAGTAGCGGTAGTAGTAGTAGGAGTAGTAGTAGTAGTAGTAGGAATAGTTGTAGTAGTGGGAGTAGTGGTAGGAGTAGGAATAGTTGTAGTAGTGGTAGTAGTAGTATTAGGTGTTTTAATAGTAGTGGTAGTAGTAGTAGTAGTAGGAGTAGTAGTAATGGTAGGAGTAGGAATAGTTATAGTAGTGGTAATAGTGGTATTAGGAGTTATAGTAGTAGTAGTAGGAGGAGGAGTTGTCGTAGCAGTAGTACCAGTACTAGTAGTAGTAGATGTAGTAGTAGTAGTAGCAGAAGTAGTAGCAGTCATATAAGAAGTAGTATTAAAAGAAGTACTAGTAGTTGTAGAAGTGGTAGCAGTCGTAGTAGAAGTAGTAGAAGTAGTGGGAGTAGTAGCAATGGTCGTAGAAGTAGTAGTAGTAGTAGTTGCTGTGGTAGTAGCAATAGTAGTCGTAGTTGCTATAGGAGTAGCAGTAGTTATAGTAGTAGTAGTAATAGTAGCATCAATTGGTTTAATAGTAGTAGTAGAAGTAGCAGTAGTAGTAGTAGTAGTAGTCATAACAATTATAGAAGTAGCAGTAGTCGTATTAGTAGCAGTAGTAGTAGTAGTAGACATAGTTATAGTAGTAGTAGTATTAGTTGTAGTAGTAACAGTAGTGGTAGCAATAATAGTTGTAGCAAAAGTTCTAGCAGGAGAAATAGTAGTAGTAGTAGTAGTAAAAGCAGCAGCAGTAGTAGCAGTAGTTGTTTTAGTAGAAGGACTAGTAGAAGTAGTGGTAGTAGCAGCGGAAGCAGTGGTAGTTGTAGCAGCAGCAACAGCAGCAGCTGTAGTAGTAATTGTTGTAGCAATAGTTGAAGCAGTAATAAGAGTAGTAGTGGGAGTAGGAGTAGTACTAATAGTAGAAGTAGTTGTTGTAGTAGCAGTAGGAGTACTAGTAGTAGAAGTTGGAGTAGGAGAAGTGCTAATAGTAGTAGTTGTTATTATAATAGGGGTAGGAGTAGTAGTAGTAGAAGTTGGAGTAGGAGTAGTAGTGGTAGAAGTTGTAGTAATAGTAGTTGTACTAGTAGGAGTAGTGGTAGTAGTAGGAGAAGGAGTAGTAGTAGTTGTAGTAGTAGTAGCAGTAGTAGTAGTACAACTAGGAGTTGTAGTAGTGGTAGTAGTACTAGTGGGAGTAGTCGTAGGAGTAGTAGTAGTAGGAGGAGTAGTAGTATTAGTGGTGGTAGTAGTAGTAGCAGTTATAGAAGTAGTTGTAGTAGCGACAATAATAGTAGGAATAATAGTAGCAGTAGTAGTAGTAGTCGTAATAGTAGTAGTAGTGGTAGGGGTAGTAGTAGTGGTGGTGCTTATTTTTGTGGTTGTTGTTGTTGTTGTTATTGTAGTAATAGCAGTAGTAGTAATTGTAGTAGTAGTAGTTAGAGGTAGAGTAGTAGCGGTATAGTGGCAGGAGTAGTAGCTAAAGTAGTAGTAGAGGTAGTAGTAGTAGAAGTAGTACTAGTATTCGTACTAGTAGTAGTCATAGAAGGAGTTGGAGTAGTAGTAGTAGAAGTAGTAGAAGTTGGAATAGTGGTAGTATTAGTAATAGTAGTAGCAATTGTAGCAGCAATAGTAGCAGAAGTAGTAGTATTAGTAGCCGTAATAATAGCAGTAGTAGCAGTAGAAGTAGTAGTAGAAGTCGTAGTAGCATTAGTAATAGTAGTAGTGGCATCAACAGCATCAATAGCAATAGTTGTAGCAAAAGTAGTAGTAGTAGCAGTAGTAGTAGAAGTAGTAGCAGCAGTTACAATAGTAGTACTAGTAGTGGTAGTTGAAACATTATTAGTTGTAGTAGTAGTAGCAGTAGTATTAATAGCAGTACTTGAAGTAGTAGTTGCATAGCAGTAGTCTTAGTAGTAGTAATAGTAGTAGCAGTAGTAGAAATAATAGTAGTAGTAGTAGTAATAGTAGTAGTAGTAGTAGGAGTAGGAGTAGTAATTGGTGTAGTAGTTGTAGTAGTCGCAGTAACTGTAATAATAGTATTAGTAGTAGCAGTAGTAGCAGTAGTAATAGTAGTGGTAGCAATAGTAGTAGGTGTAATAGTTATAGTCGGAGTAGTAGTTATTGTAATCATTGTAGTAGTAGTAGTTGTTGTTGTTCTTGTAGTAGTAGTTGTAGTTGTAGAAGTAGTAGTAATAGTAGTTGTAGTAGGAGTGGTAGAAGTAAAAGTAGTAGTAGTAGCAGTAGTAGTAGTAGTATCAGTAGGAGTGTTAGGAGGAGGAGGAGTGGTATTAGTAGTAATAGTTGTAGCTGCAGTAGTAGCTGCAGTAGTAGTTGTAGTAGTAGTCATAGTAGTAGTCATAGTAGTAGTTGTAGTAGTCATAGTATGGGTAGTAGTAGGAGTTGGAGTAGTCATAGGAGAAGTAATAGGAGTAGTAGAAGTAGTAGCATCAATAATAACAATAGTAGTAGTGCTACTAGTAGAAGTTGAGGTAGAAGTAGTAGTAGTATTAGTAGTACTAGCATTAGCAGCAACAGCAGTAGTAGCAGTCACAATAGTAGTAGTAATAGTAGTAGTGTTAGTAGTAGTAGTAGTAGTAGCAATAGTCACATTAGTGCTAGTTGTAGTAGTAGTCATAGTAGTAGTCGTAGCAGTAGTAGTAGCAGTTGTAGCATCAGTAGCCGTAGTAGTAGTAGTAGTAGTAGTAACAGTTGCATTAGTAGCATCAACAATCGTAGTAGTAGTAGTTGCAGCAGCTGCAGTAGTGCTACTTGTAGTAGTAGTAGTAGTAGTTGTAGTAGTAGTAAGAGTTGTAGTAGTAGTTAGAGAAGTAGTAGTCATAGTAGTAGTAGTCGTTGTTGTAGGATTTGTAGTTATAATCGTAGTAGTAGCAGTAGTGACAGTAGTATCAGTAGTAGTAGTATTAGTAGTAATAATAATAGTATTAGTAGTAGTAATAGTAGTAATCGGAGTAGTAGTATTAATAGTCGTAGTAGGAGGAGTAGTAGTAGTAGCAATAATAGCAGTAGTAGTAGTAGTATTAGAACTAGTAGTAGTAGTAATAGTAGTAATAGTAGAAGTAGTAGTAGCTGTAGTAGCAGTAGTAGTAGATGAATTAGTAGTAGAAGTAGTAGTAGTAGTGGATGTAGTAGTAGTAGTAGTAGCAGCAGTAATAGCAACAGTAGCAACCGTTGAAGTAGGAGAATTAATAGGAGTGGCAAACTTAGTTGCAACAACAACAACAGTAGTAGTAGTGCTAGTAGGTGTAGTGGCGATAGAAATAATAGTAGTAGTAGCAGAAGTAGTAGTGATAGTAGTAGCAACAACAGTAATAGTAGCAACAGTATTAGTAGCAGTGGTAGTACTAGTAGTAGTAGCGGTAGTATTAGTGGTAGTAGTGGTAGTAGTAGTAGCATTTGTAGCAGTGGTTGTAGTAGAATTAGTAGTAGGAATTATAGCTCGAGTAGTAATAGTAGTAGCAGTTGTAGTGGTAGAAGAAGAAGTAGTAGTAGTATAAATAGCTGTAGGAGTAGTAATAGTCATAGCAGTAGTAGTAGCAGCATAAGTAGTAGCTGTAGTTGGAGAAGTAGTAGTAGCAGTAATAGTATTAGTGGTAGGCATAGTAGTTGTAGTAGTTGTTGTAGTAGCAATAGATCTAGTAGCAGTAGTAGCAGTAGTAGTGGTAACAGTAGTAGCTGTGGCAGTAGTAGTCGTAGTAGTTGTTGTTGTTGTAGTTGTTGTTGTTGTAGTAGTAGTAGTAGCAGCAGCGGAAGCAATCCTAGTTGTAATACTAGTAGCAATAGTAGTAGTTGTTGTAGCAGCGGAAGCAGTAGTAGTAAAAGTAGTGGTAGAAGTACTAGTAGTAGCAGTAGAAGTATTAGTACCAACAATAGTAGTAGTAGTAGTAGTAGTAATAGTAGTAGTAGTAGTAACAGTAGTAGGAATTATAGTTGTCGTAGTAGTAGTAGTAGTAGCAGTAGTAGTATTAGTAGTTGTTGTAGCAGTAGTACTAGTAGTAGTACTAGTACAAGTACTAGTAGTAGTACTAGTACAAGTACTAGTAGTAGTACTAGTACAAGTACTACTAGTAGTAGTAGTAGTAGTAACTGTAGTAGTTGTAGTAGTAGCAAAAATAGTTATTGTTGTTGTTGTAGTTGTGGTAGTAGTAGTCGTAGTAGTAGTAGTACAAGGAGTATTAGTAATATTAGTAGTAAAAATAGTAGTAGATGTAGTAGTAATAGTAGTTGCAGTAGTAGTAGCCGTAGCAGCAACAGTAGTATAAGGAGAAGAAATAGGAGCGGTAGAAGTAATAGCAACAACAATAATAGCAGTTGTAGTGCTAGTAGTAGTAGTAGAAGTAGCAGTAGTGTTAGCAGCAACAGCAGTAATAGCAGCAGCAACAGCAATAGTAGTAGTGGTAGAAGTTGCCACAATCGTAGTTGTAGTTGTAGTAGTAGTAGTAGTAGTAGTAGTAGTAGTAGTAGTAGTAGTAGCAGCAGCAGCAGCAGCAATAGCAGCACTGGTAGTAGTAGTGGCGGCAACATTCTTACAAGTAACAGCAGTAGTAGCATCAGCAGTCGTACTAGTAGTAGCAGCAGCAGCAGTGCTAGTAGTAGTTGTACTACTAGTAGTTGTAGTAGTAGCTGTAGTAGTATTTGTAAGAGTAGAAGTAGTAGTTGGGGAAGTAGTAGCTGTACGAGTAGTAGTTGTTGTAGTAGTAGTAGTGGTAGTCGTAGTAGTTTTGGTAGTAGTAGTAGTGGTAGTTGTAGGAGCAGTAGAAGTAGATGCAGTTGTAGTAATAGTGGTATTAATAGTAGTAATAGTAGTACTCATAGTAGTAGTTTTAGTAGTCATAGTCAAAGTAGTAGTACTTGTTCTTGTTGTAGTAGTAGCTGCAGTAATAGTTGTAGCAACACTAATTGTTGTAGTAGCATTTGTTGCAAGAGTAGTTTCAGAATTAGTAGTAGATGTTGTAGCTGTGGTAGAAGTAGTAGCAGACATAATAGTGGTAGAAGTAGTGGTAGTTGCAGTATCAATAGTCGTAGTAGTAGTAGTAGTAGTAACAATAGTAGTAGTAGAAGTAATAGTGGTAGTAGTTGCAGTAGTAGTAGTAGTAGTAGAAGTAGTAGAAGTAATAGTGGTGGTAGTACTAGTGGTGGTATTAGTAATAGTGGTAGTAGTAGCAATAGTAGAAGTTGTAGCAAAAGTAGTAGTAGTAGTGGTAGTTAGTAGTAGTAGCTGTAGTAGCTATAGAAATAGTTGTAAGAGCAATAGTGGGAGTCAAAATAGTGGTAATAGTAGTAGTAGTAGTGATAGTAGAAATAGCAGTAGTAGTACTAGTAGTAGTAGTAGTAGTAGCAGTTGCAGTAATAGTAATAATAATAGCAGTAGTACTATTAGTAATAGTAGTATTTGTAGTAGGTGTATTAGGTCTAGAAGTAGGAGTAGTAGAAATAGTAGTTGTAGCAGTAGTTGGAGGAGTAGTAGTAGTAGCAGCAGTAGTTGAAGTAATAGTAGTTGTTGGTGTGGTAGTAGTAGTTGTAGTTGTAGTAGTAATAGCAGAAGTAGCAGTAGTAACACTAGTAGTGGCAGTAGTAGTAGTACTAATAGTAGCAGCAGCATTAGTAGTAGCAGATGTAGTAGCAGGGGTTGTTGAAGTATCCCTATCAGTAGCAGCAGCAGTTGTAGTAGTAGTAGTTGTAGTAGCATTAGTAGTAGCAATAGTAGTAGTAGTTGTTCTAAGAGCAGCTGCAGTATAGTCATAGTCGTAGTTGCCATAGTTGCAGTAGATGTAGTTCTAGCAGAACTAGTAGTAGTAGTGTTTTAGTATTAGTCATAGTAGTAGTCGTAGTAGCAGTAGTTATAGCTGCAGGACAAGTAGTAATAGTAGAAGTAGCAGTAGTTGTTGTAGCTGTTGTTGTAGTAGTAGTCGAAGTAGTATTGGTAGTAGCTGTAGCGGTAGCAGTAGCAATAGTAGTAGTAATAGTAGTTGTAGCAGTAGTTGCAGTTGGAGTTGTTCTAGCAGCAGAATCAATCGTAGTAGCAATAGCAGCAGTAGTAATAGGAGTAATAGCTGTAATTGAAGTAGTAGTAGTCGCAATCATAGTAGTGGTAGCAGCAACAGTAGTAGTAGCAATAGCAGTAGTAATGGTAATAGGAGTAGTATTAGTAGCAGTACTAGTAGCAGAAGTAGTAGTTGTAGTAATAGCTATAGCAGTAATAGTAATAGCAACGTTAGTAGTAGTAGTATTAGTAGTAGTAGTAGTAGAATTAGTAGTAGTAGCAGCAGTAGTTGCAACAGTAGTAGTTGTAGCAATTAAGCACTACTAGTACCGGCAGCAGTATGAGTAGAAGCAGTAGTAGTTGAAGCAGCAGCAGCAGTAGTTGTAGTGGTAGTACTAGTAGCAATTGTATTAGCAGTAGTAGCAGTAGTGGTAGTAGTAGTAGGAGAAGTAGCAACAGTAGTAATAAAAGTCGTAGTTGCAGTATCAATAGGAGTAGTTGTCATAGTAGTAGCCATAATAGTAGTGGCAGTAGTAGTATTAGCAGTTGCTATAGCAATAGTAGTAGTTGTTTCAAAAGTAGTAGTAGTAGCGATAGCTGTAGCAGCAGCAGTAGTAGCAGTAGTAGCAGTGGAAGTAGTTGTAGCAGTAGTAGAAGTAGTAATAGTAGTAGAAGTGGAAGCAGCAGCAGCAGCAGTAGTAATAGTTGTAGCAGTAGTAGAACTTGTTGTTGTTGGAAAAGTACCAGTAGTAGTTGTTGTTTAAGTAGTTGTAGTAGTTTTAGTAGTAGTCATAGTTGTCGTAGTAATAGTAGTAGTACCAGTTGTAATTATAGTAGAAGTAGCAGAAATTATCATAATAGTCATTTTATAAGTAGTAGCAGTATAGTTGCAGTAGTAGTAGTAGTAGGAGATGTAGTAGTAGTAGTAGTAGAAGTAGTAGAAGTAGTAGTAGTACCAACGACAGTAGTAGTAGTAGTAGTTGTTGTTGTAGTAGTAGAAGTATTAATAGCCGTAGTAGTAGTAGTGGTAGTAGCATTAGTAGTAGCAGTTGTAGTACCAGCAGCAGCAGCAGTAGTAGTAATAGTAGTAGTAGTATTATTCATAGTAGAAGTAGCAGCAGCAGAAGTAGTAGTAGCTGTAGCTATAGTCATAGTAGTAGCAACAGCAATAATACTAGTAGTAGTTGTTGTTGTAGCAGTAGTAGTTGTAGTAGTTGCAATCGTACCAGCAACAACAGTAGCCGTACTAATATTAGTAGTAGTAGTAGTAACTATAGTCATACCAGTAGCAGCAACGGTAGTCGTACCAGCAGTAGTAGAAGCAATTGTGGTAATAGTAGTAATCGTAGTAGCATTTGGATCAGCAACAGCAGTAGTAGTTGTGGTATTGCTACTACTAATAGTAGCAATAATAATAGTAATTTTAGTAGTAGTAATAGTAGTAGTGGGAGGAGGAGGAGAAGTTGTTGTAGTAGTGGTAGCAATAGAAGTAGTAGTTGTAGTTAAAGAAATAGCAGTAGTAGCAGTAGTAGTAACTGTAGTAGCAGCAGCAGCAATAGTCGTAGCAATAGTAGGTATAGTAGCAGTACTAGGTGTAGCAGTTGTAGTCGTAGTACTAGTAGTAGTAGTAGTTGTTGTTGCTGTGGGAGTAGTTGTAGTACTCGTACAAGTAGTAGTAGTTGCAGTGGTAGTAGTAGTCATAGCAGAAGTAGTAGTAGTAGTAGTAGTAGCAGTAGTAGCAGCAGCAGTAGTTGTTGTTGTAGTAGACGTAGTAGTAGTAGTAATAGTAGTATTAATAATCGGAGTAGTAGTAGCAGTAGAAGTACTAGTAGTAGTAGTAGTAGCAGCTGCAACAGTACTAGCAATAGTAGCAATAGTACCAGTAGTAGTACCAGTAGTATTAGGAGTAGCAGCTGCAATAGTAGAAGTAATAGTAGTAGTAGTAGGAGTAGTAGAAGTAGTAGTAGCAGTAGTAGTAGCAGAAGTAGTAGTAGTATAAGCAGTAGCAATAATAGTAGCAGCAGTAGTCGTAATAGTAGTAGCAGCAATGGTAGTAGTAGTAGTAGTAGTAGTTGTAGTTGTTGTTGTTGTTGTTGTTATTGTACTACAAGTTGTAGTGGTAGTAGTAATAATAGACGTAGTGGTAGTAGTAGTAATAATAGCAGCAACAGCTGTAGTAGCAGCAATAGTAGTTCTAATAGTAGAAGCAGAAGTAGTAGCCATAGTCGCAACAACTGTAGTTGTAGTAGTACTAATAGTAGCGGCAACAACAGCAAAAGTAGTAGTGTTATAGTAGTAGTAGTAGTCATTGTAGTGGCAAAAGTAGTGGTAGTAATAGTAGCTGTAGTAGTAGTTATTGTAGCCGTAGTTGTACTACTAGTAGTAGTTGTTGTAGTTGTAACTGTAGCAGCAGTAGTAACTGTAGTAGCAATAGTTATAGCAGTAGAATCAATAGTGGCAATAGTAGTAGTAGTTGTTGCAGTAGTAGTAATAGGAATAATAGTAGTAGTAGTAGCAATAGTAGTAATAGCAGTAGTAGTTGCGTTAGTTGTAGCAGTAGTAGTAGCTATAGTAGTCGTAGTAGTTGTAGTCATTGTAGCAGTTGCAGCAGCAATAGTAGTAGTTGGATAAGAAATAGTGGGAGCAATAGTAGCAGTTGTTGTAGTCCTAGTAGCAGCAACAACAGTAGTAGTAGCAATAGTTGCAGCAACATAAGTATGAGTAGAAGTAGTATTAGTTAATACAGTAGTGGCAGTAGTAGTTGTTGTTGTAGTAGTTGTAGTGGCAATAGTAGCAGTAGCAGCAGCAGCAAAAGTAATAGAAGTAGTAGTAGCAGTGGCCGTAACGGTAGTAGTAGTGGTAGTATTAGCGGTAGTAGTAGTAGTAGTAGTAGTAGTAGTAGTAGTAGTAGTAGCAGTAGTAGCAACAGCAGCAGTAGTAGTAGTAGCAGTAGTTGCAGTAGTTGCAATAGTTGTAGCAGTTGTAGTAGAAGTAGTCGTTGCAGTAGTTGTAGT
The DNA here is from genome assembly GCA_005019695.1 of Trichopus zeylanicus subsp. travancoricus. Classification (NCBI taxonomy): domain Eukaryota; kingdom Viridiplantae; phylum Streptophyta; class Magnoliopsida; order Dioscoreales; family Dioscoreaceae; genus Trichopus; species Trichopus zeylanicus. The sequence continues at coordinate 335,252 of RXID01021777.1, read as the reverse complement.
ATTAGTAGTAGTAATAGTAGTTGCAGTTACTGTATCTACAGTAGTAGTAGTACCAATAGTAGTAGTAGTGAAGTAGAAGTAGTAGTACTAGTAGTAATTGTCATGGTAGTTGTAGCAAAAGTGGTAATAGTAGTAGTAGTAGTGGCAGAAGCAATAGTAATATGGTAGCAGTAGTAGTAGGAGGAGTAGCAGCAGCAGCGGGAGTAATAGCAGTATTAGTTGTCGTTGTAGTAGTAGTAGAAGAGTAGTATTAATAGCCATAATAGTAGTAGTAGAAGTAGTTGTACCCGTAGTAGTACAAGCAGTAATAGTAGTAGTAGTAGCAACAACAACAGTAGTAATAGTAGTAGTAGTAGTACTAGTAGTATAAGTAGTAGTAGGAGAAGTAGTAGCCACAACAGTAGTAGTTGCAGCAGTAGTCGTAGTAGCAGTAACAATAGAAGTAGTAGAAGTAGTAGTAGTAGTATTATTAACAGTATTAGTCGTAGTAGTAGTAGTAGTAGTAGTAGAAGTTGTAGCAATAATGATAGTAGTAGTAGTAGTAGAAGTAGTAGTAGTAGATGCAGTCGCTGTAGCACTAGTAGTAGAAGAAGAAGTAGTAGTAGAAGTGGTAGTAGTACTAGTAGAAGTAGTAGTTGTAGTTGTAGTACTACTAGTAGTAGTAGTATAAGTAGCAGCAACAGTAGAAGTAGTAGTAATTATAGTACAGTAGTCGTTGCAGTTGTAGTAGAACTAGTAAGAGTAGTAGTAGTAATAGTTGTTGTTTCAGTAGTAGTAGTAGTAATATTATTAGTAGTAGTAGTAATAGTAGCAGTGGTAGTAGTAGTAGTAGTAATAGTCGTAGTAATAGTAATAGTAGCAGAAGCACTAATAGGAGTAGTAGGATTAATAGTACTAGTAGTAACAGTAGCAGTAGTAGTAATAGTAGTAGTAACAGCAGAAGTTGTAATAGTAGTAGAAGTAAAAGTTGAAGTAGTAGTTGTAGTTCTACTGGTAGGAGTAGCAGCAGCAGAAGTAATAGTTATAGCAGTAGTCATAGTAGTAGTAGCAGTAGTGGTAGTGCTACTACTACTAACAGCAGCATCAGCAGCAGCAGCAGCAATAGTGGTAATATAAGTTGAAGGCGCAGTAGTAAGAGTAATAGTAGTAGTTGTTGTTGTTCTAATAGCGGCAATAGTAGTAGAAGTACTATGAGCAAAAGTTGTTGTTGTCATTATTGTTGTTGTAGAAGTAGTAATAGTACCAGGAGTTGTACTAGTATCAGTAGTAGTAATAGCAGTAGAAGTAGTAGTAATATTATTAGTCGTAGTAGTAGTTGTAGTTGCAATAATAGTAGTAGGAGTTGTAGTAGTAGTTGTTGTTGTAGTAGTAGTAGAAGTAGTAGTAGTAGATGTAGTAGTAGAAGTCAAAGTAGTAGTAGTAGTAGTAGTAGTAGAAGTAGTAGTAGTAGTAGAAGTAGTAGTAGGAGTAGGTGTATGAGCAGAAGTATTAGTTGGAATAGTAGTAGTATTAATTGAAGTACTAGGAGTATTAGTAATAGTAATAGCAGTAGTATGAGTAACAACAAAAGTAGTAGTAGTAATCGTAGTAAAGAGTAGAAGTATTAGTAGTAGTTGGAGCAGTAGCAGTAGTACAAGTAGTAGTAGCTGTACGAGTTATAGTAATGGGAGGAGGAGTAGTAGTACCAGCCGCAACAGTAGTAGTAGCAGTAGTAGAAGCAGTAGCAGTAGTTTCAAGAATAGTAGTAGTTGTTGTAGTAGAAGTAGTTGTAGCAGTAGAAGTAGTATTAGGTGTAATAGTTGGAGTAGGAGTCGGAGCACTAGTAGTAGCAGTAGTAGTAGTAGTAGTAGTACAACTAGTAGTTGTAGTTGTAGTAGCAGTGGTAGTTGTTGTTGTTGTAGGAGGAGTAGTAGAAGTGGTAGAAATAGCAGCAGTAGTAGTAGTATTAGTAGAAGTAACAATAGGTGTAGTAGTAGTAGTAGTAGTAGTATTAGCTGTAGAAGAAGCAGTAGTAGTAGTAGTTGGCATAGTAGTTTTAGTAGTAGTAAGCATAGTAGTAGTAGTAGTAATTGTAGAAGTAGTAGTAGTTTTCGTAATGGTAGGAGTACTAGTTGTAGTAGGTGTAGTAGTAGTAGCAATAGTAGTAGTAGTAGTAGCAGCACTAGTATTAGTAGTAGTAATTTTAGTTGTTGTTGAAAAAGTAGTAGTGCTAATAGTAGTGGTTATAGTAGTAGTATACTAGTAATACCAGCAGCAGCAGTTGTAATAATGGTTATAGTAGTAGTAGGAGTAATAGTAGTAGTAACAATCAGTGTAGTTGTTGTAGTTGGAGTAGTAGTAGTAGCAATAGCAATAGCCACAACAGTAGTTGTTGTTGTTGTCGTCGTATTAAGAGTAGTATTTGTAGTAGTAGCAGCATAAGTAGTATTACTAGCAATAGTAGAAGTTGTAGCAGCAGTAGTCGCAGTAATTGCAGCAGCAAAATTACTCCTACTTATGATACTACTACTGCGACTTTTCTTACTTCTACTTCTACTATTAATACTACCACTACTACTACTGTTACTATTATTACTACTTCTACATCTATTCCTGCTCTTGCTTCTACTACTACGACTAATACTACTACTACTACTACTAGTCTTAGTACTACTTGCCTTACTACTACTACCACTACTGCTACGACTAGTACTGCTGCAGCTACTACTATTACTGTTGCTACTACTGCTATTACTACAATTGCTACTACTACTACTTTTACTATGAACATTACTACTACTATAATGCATCTACTACTGCTACTACTAGTAATAGTACAACTACAACTACTTCTACAACTACTACTGCTCCTACTCCTACTATTACTCATAGTACTACTACTACTATTACTACTACTACTACTAGTATCATTACTACTACGACTACTACTATTCCTACTCCTACTCCTACTATTACTATTACTACTACTCCTATTAGTACAACTACAAGCACTACTGCTTCTTTTGTTACTGCTACTGCTACTGCTACTATTACTACTACTACTACAACTACGACTATTCCTACTCCTACTACTACTACTTCGATTGCTACCACTACTACTATAGCTGCTACTACTACTACTCCAACTCCCCTTACTACTACTACTCCTACGACCACTAGTACCCCTACGACAACAACTACTACTCCATTTATGACTACTACTACTACTATTACTACTACTTTTGCTACTAGTACTACTACTATTACTGTTACTATTGCTCCAACATCTACGGCTGCTCCTATTACTACTACTGCCACTACTACCCCTACTACAACAACTACTACTCCATTTACGACTACTACTACTACTACTATTATTACTACTTGTGCTACTAGTACAACTACTATTATTCCAACTACTACAACTGCTACTCAAAATGCTAATACTACTCTTACTACTACAACAACAACAACTACTACTAATTCTAATACCCATACCAGAACTGCTGCTACTATTGCTACTACAACGACTACTATTACTACTACTGCTACTACTACAATAACAACTACTACTCCATTTACGACTACTACTACCACTACTTCTGCTGCTCCCATTCCTACTACTACTGCTACTACTACTGCTACAATTGCTACTGCTTCTACTACTATTACTACTACTACTACTACAACTGCTACTTCTACTACCACTACTTCAACTACTACTATGCTGCTACTACTACAACTGCTTCTATTACTACTACAACTACTACTACTAGTCCTACTACAACTGCTACTGTAACTGTTACGCCGTTACAACTGTTGCTACTACTACTTCAACTACTTCTACCACTACTCCTACTCCTACTACTACTACTACTACTCCTACTCTCTCTTCTGCTAGTACTAGTACAACTACTCCGACTACTTTTACTATATCCACCATGACATTTACTCCCAACTCCTACACCTACTATTACTACTACCAATACTACTACTACTTCTGCTACTGCTCCTCCTATTACTAGTACTACTACTACTACTACTACTACTACTACTACTACTATTACAATTGCTACTACCACTCATACTATTACATCTAATGCTATGAGTACTTCTACAACAATGACAAATATTACTATTCCTACTGCTACTGCTATTGTTGCGACCAGTGCGGCTACTACTACTTCTACTACTACTACTACTACCACCACTACAACAAATACTACTGCAACTACTACAACTACTACAACAACTGCTACTATTACTAGTATAACTACTACACCTACTACTACTACTACTACAACTTCTGCACCTACTACTACTACTACTACTACTAGAACTAGTACTACCATTACTACAAATACTACTACTGCTACTACTACGACTACTACTATTACTACGACTACTACTACAACAACTCCTGCTACTACTACTACTCCAACTCCTACTGCTCCTACTCCCCCTACTACTATTAGTACTACTACCACTACTTCAACTATTACTACTTCTACTACTAGTACTGCTACTCGTACTACTCGTAATACTGCTACAACTACAACTACTACTACTACAACAACAACAACTACTACTACAACTGCAACTACTACTACTTATATTATTACTATTACTATTACTACAACTACTTCTACTACTACTACTCCTACTCCTACTCCTGCTACTACTAGTCCTTATCCTAATCCAACTACTGCCCAGACCCCTACAATTCCTACTCCAAATACTTCTAATAAAACTCCTCCACCTCCTCCTCCTACAACTTCTGCTACTAATACTACTACTACTACTACTATTACTACCAATACTACAATTGTTACTGCAACCACTACTACTACAACTTCAACTACTAATCCTACGCCAACTCCTACTCCTACTGTGACTACTATGGCTCCTACTTCTCCTACTCCTACTACTACTGCTACTGCTACAACTACTACTACAACTAATACTACTTCTACGACTACTCTTACTCCAACTCATATTACTACTACTACAACTAACAATAGTACTACTACTACATATGATGTTACAACTATTACTACTACAACTACTACTACTATTACCACTACTCCTCCAACTAATACTTCTACTACTACTACTACCGCTGCTACTATTACTACAACTACAAGTACTACTGCTAATGCTGCTACTCCTACTACAACCACTGCTAATACTACTACTGCTACTGTAACTACTACTGTTACTACGCCTACTATTGCGACTACAACTCCAACTCCTACTCCTACTACTGCTACTATTACTACACCTACTCCTACTCCTACAACTACTACTACTATTACTACTACTACTACTACTCTACTAGTACAACTTCACCTACTACTACTACTACTCCTCCTACAACAACTACTACTAAGACTAAAAGTACTACTAATTCTACTTCTACTACTACTGCTATTGCTGCTATAGCTACCGCTACTACTACTAATACTCGAACTATTGCTACTGCTACTTTGACTACAACTACTACACCTACTACTACAACTACTTCTGCTAGTACACCTACCATTCTACCACTCCAACTATTGCCGCAACTACTCCTACTCCTAGTCCTACTACTGCTACTACCACTACTACTACCACTACTACGACTCCTACTCCTATTCCACCTACAAATACTTCTACTCTTACACTGACTACTACTACTACAACTACTACTACTCTACTAGCACAACTGCTGTAACTAGTAGTCCTACTATTACTACTAACTACTACTGCTATTGCTACTACTACTACTAATACTACTACTACTACTACTACTACTACTACTAAAACTACTACTACTACTAAAACTACTCCTACTACTACATCTAGAACTACTTCTACTACTACTAACGTTGTTGCTTATGTTGTTGTTGCAGCAGCTGTTGCTACTACTACTACCACTACTTGTACGACTACACCTACTCCAACTACTACTCCTGCTACTACTATTACTACTCCTACTCAAACCACTGCTACTACTACTCTTACTCCTTCTACCGCTACTACTACTGCTGTTGCTGTTGCTGCTGCTGCTACTGATACTGCGGCTATTGCTACTATTCCAACGACTACTCCTACTACTACGAGTACTACTACTCCTACTACTACTCCTTCTGCTACTACTACTCCTTCTGCTACTACACCTACTCCCACTACTACTGCTACTACTACACCTACTACTACTACCCCGACTCCAACTACTACTATGCCTACTACCTCTACTCCAACACCGACTACTACTTCTGCTACCATTACTACTACTACTACGCATAATACTACCCCTACTCCAACAACAACTCCAATTGCCACTACTACTATTCCTACTAGTACTATACTAGTACTATTACTACTATTACTATTACTACTCCTATTACTACCACCACCACTACTACTAGTACTAATACTACTCCTACTAATACAACTATTCCTGCTCCAACTTTTACTACTACTACTTCCACTCCTACAACCACTACTACCCCTACTCAAACAATTATTACTCCAATTACTACTACTACCGCTACTACTACTTCTCGTACTACTCCTTCTGCCACTATTTCAACTACTACTACTACTAGTATTACTACTGCTAGTACTACTACTCCTAATCAAACTCCTTATGTTGTTACTGCTACTACTACTACTACTCCTCCTCCTCCCCCTCCTCCTCCAACTCCTACTACAATTCCAACAACTACTCCTACTCCAACTCCTACAACAACTCCAACTACTACTACTATTCAAACTCCTACAACTAGTACTACTCCTCCTCCTACTACTACTACGAATACTAATACTAATATTACAACTACTGCTGCTACTACTGCTACAACAATAACAACAACAACAACAACAACTACTGCTACTACTACTCCTGCTCCAACTCCTACTGCTTCTACCACTCCTCCTACTACTACTACCCCTACTCCAACTACTAATACTACTACTACTACAACTACTACAAGTACTACTACTTATGCTAGTACTACCACTTCTACAACTACCACTATTATTACTACTACTGCTCCTACTACTACTATTATGACTACTCCTACTGCTACTACTGCTCCTACTACTACTACTACTGCAACGACTACTAATATGACAACAACAACAACTAATACTATTGCTACTACTACAACAACAAAGGCTACTACAAGATTACTACTAGTATAACTGTTACTACTACTACTCCTTCCACTATTGCTACTACTGCTCCTGCTATGAGAACTACTACTACTACTAATACTACAACTCCCACAACTACTAGTGCCCCTACTCCAACTCCTCCAACAACAACAGCTGCTATAAGTACTATTACTACTACTACTAGTACTACAACTACTACAACTACTACAAAAACAACTACTCCTACTATAGCTTTGACAACAATGACAACAACTACCACTACTACTCCTAGTACTACCACGACTTCTACAACTACTACTACCACTATTACAACTTCTACAATTACTACTACCATCGTTGCTGCTACTGCTGCTCGTACCACAACTACTACGACTTCTACTACTAGTACTACTACTACTACTACTACTACTACTACATACTACTACTACTACGACTACTACTACTTCTACTACTTCTACTACTACTACTACTACTACTACTTCTACTACTACTACTACTACTACTACTACTACCACAACGACCACCACCACCACCACCACCACCACCACCACCACTACTACAACAACAACAACTACTTCTACTATTATTAGAACTACTACTACTACTACTACTACTACTACAACCCACTACAACTACTGCCCCATACTCCAACTACTATTTCACCTATTACTACTCCTACTACAACTTCTCCAACAACTATAGCTACTATCAGTACTACTACTACTACAACTTCTCCTCCTCCTCCTCCTCCTACTACTACTAATTCAACAACTACTCCTACTACTACCTTGACAAAAACAACAACTACCACTACTACTATTACTGCTACTAATATTACAACTACTACTATTACTATTACTACTGCTACTACTGCTACAACTTCTACTACCACTACTACTGCAACAACTGCTGCTACCACTACTACTTCGACTACTAGTACAATTGCCACTAATACAGCTAATACTACTGGTACTACTGCTACAACTAATTCTACTGCTACCTCTGCTACTCCTAATACTCCTACTATTACTAATGTTATTGCAACAACAACAACAACTCCTAATGTTGTTACTACCACTCCTAATACTTCTAATATTACTACTACTACTACTACTACTACTACTACTGCTACTACGAAAACTACGAAAACTACTACTATTACCAACCACGGCTACTGCTATTCCTACTACCGCTACTACCACTACTACTACAATTGCTAACTACTATTGCTTATACAACAACAACAACTACTACTACTACTAGTACAACTACAGCAACTATTACTACTCCTACTACTAATACTATAAGTACTATTATTTGTACAACTAATATGGCTACTACTCGAACTACTTTTACTATACTACTACTGCTAGTACTACTACTTCTACCACCACCACTATAACTACAAAAACTATAACTGCTGCTACTACGACTACAACTACTACTACAACTACAGCTACTACTTGTACTCCTACTACAACAACTACTACAACTACTACAAATACTACTGCTACCACTATTCCTACTACTTCTACTATTACTACTAGTATTACTACTACTCCTGCTACTACAACCACTTGTACTACTATTACTATTTCTACTACTACTACTACTTCTGCCACAACTCCAACCACCTCCATGACCGCTACTACTACTACAACTACTCCTACCATAACTCCTACCACTACCACTATTTCTACTACTGTTACTTCTACTACAACAACAACAACTACGATTACTACTACTACTGCTACTCATATTATTTCTACTATTACAACAACAACTACTACCCCTACCACCACTACTACTAGTACTACCCCAACCACTACTACACCTACCGCTACTACCACAACTACTCCTACAACTACTCCTACCACTACTCTTACCACTACTACTATTTATACAACTACTTCAAATATTACCAATACTACTAATGTTGCTACTACTACTACTGCGGCTACTACTACTACTAATACTGGTACTACTACTACTAGTACTACTACTTCTACTAGTACACCTAATACTCCTACCACCACCACTACTACTACTACTAATACTATTACTACTACTACTACTACTACTACTACTTCTATTACTACTGCTACAACAACTACTGCAGCTGTTGCTGCTGCTACTACTACAACTAATACTACTACTACTACTACTACTACTACTACTACTACTACTACAACTACTACAAAAAAAACTACGACTACTACTACTACTACTACTATCACTATCACTTCTACTACTACTACTACTACTTCCACTACTCCTACTCCTATGATCAAAACAATTACTTCTACTACTACTACCACAAATATTCCTACTACTACTACTACTACTACGATTACTTCTACTGCTGCTGCTCCTACTCCTATGGCTACTACTGCTACTATACTACCACCACCACTACTGCTAGTAATACTACTACTATTATTGCTACTATTACTTCTTCTACTTCTTCTACTATTACTTCTACTACAACTATTGTTACTGCTACTACTACTACGACTACTACTGCTAGTACTACTAGCACTACTCCATTGACTACCACTTCTACTATTATTACTACTACTGCTACCACTGTTGTCGCTACTATTGCTACTACTACTTCTGTTACTACAACAACTATTAATACTATTACTACAACAACAACAACAACTACTGCTACTACTCCGTATTGACAACAACTACTACTACTTTAGAACATGCCAATACTACTACACCTATTACATGAAAGGCTGTTGCTGCTACTTCTCCTATTGCTTCAACAACAACTATTGTTGCTGCTCCTACTACTACTAATATTACAATCATTATTATTATTATTACTACTACTACTACTAATGCTACTGCAACTACTACTCCTACTACTACTACAACAACAACAACAATAACAACAACAACAACTACTACTACTAATACTACTGCTACTGCTACTGCTACTACTGCTACTGTTGCTACTACTACTGCTGCTGCTGCTGCTACAACTACTACAACTACTACTACTACTACTCCTACTACAACAACTACTACTACACCTACTACTACTACTACTATTTCTACTACTATTACTACTACTAAAACTACTACTACTCCTGCAATTGCTACTACCATTACTACTACTATTACAACAACAACCACAATAATAACTACTACTACTACTAGTACTACTGCTACTACTGCTGGTACTATAACCACTACTGCTACTACTACAACTACTACTCCTACTACTATGACTACTACTTCTCCTACTACAACTACTACTACTACTGTTGCCACCACTACTACTACTACTAATACTACTCCTGCTGTTGTTGCTGCTGCTAATACTGCTATTGCTACTAATACAACACCAACAACACCTACTACTACTACTACCACTCTTTCTTCTGCTATTACTACTACTAACACAACTACTACTCTTGCAACTACTACTCCCCTGACTACTACTACTACAACAGCGGCAACAATATCTACTACTACAATTAGTACCACTGTTACTGCTACTGTTGCCACAACAACAACAACAACAACAACCACAACAACAACAACAACAACTACTACTACTACTACTACTAATACTACTACTACTACTACTACTAATACTACTACCGCTACTACTACTACTGCTGCTGCTGTTGCTACTACTAGTGCCACTATTACCACACCTATTACTACAACTACTACTACTATTACAACAACTACTACTATTACAACTACTACTATAACTTTTACTTCTACAACTGTTATTGCTACCACTATTGCGACTAATGCATCTACTACTATTACTACTACGACTTCTACTACTATAGCTAGTACTCCTTCTATTGCGATTACTACTGCTACTACTACTACTGTTGCTACTACCACTGCTACTATCGCCGCTACTGCTACTTCTCTTATTTCTATTACTACTACTACTGCAACTACTTCTATTACTACTCCTACTACTGTTCCACCTGCTACTACTATTACTACTTCTACAACTACCACTACTTCTGCCACAGCTCCTACCACCTTCACCACCGCTACTACTACTACTCCTCCTCCTCCTACTACTACTACTACACCTAATAATCCTACCATTACTACTACTACTACAACTACAACAACAACAACAACAACAACTACTACTACTAGTACTACTCCAACTACTAGTACAACTAATACTGCTTCTACTACTACTACTACCACTACTACCACTACTACGATTGTTACTACTACAACTACTACTACTATAACAACAACTACTACCCAAACTACCAGAACTACTACAACTACAACAACTACTGCTGCTACTACTAGTATCACTACTACTTCTACTACTACTACTACTATTACTCCTACGACCACAACAACTACTTCTACTACAACTACTAATTTTCCTACTACTATCACTAATACAGTTACTACTGCTACTGGTACTTTTGCTGCTGCTCCTATTGCTACTACTACTCCTCCTAATAGCATCACCACTACCGCTATTAATACTACTGCTATTACTACTACTATTACTTCTACTATTATTACTACTACAACTACTGCTACTACTACTTCTACTACAACTACTATTACTGCTACTACTACTACGACTACTACTACTACTACTTCTACTACAACTACTATTATTGCTACTACTACTACGACTACTACTACTACTAGTACTATTAGTACTACTAGCACTACTCCCACGACTACCACTACAACTATTGTTACGACTATTGCTACTCCTGCTACTACTTCTGTTACTACTAATACTACTACTACTACCACCACCACCACCACCACCACCTACTGCGACTACTACTCCAACTATTACACCTACTACTACTACTACTACTACTACTACTACTACTACTACTACAACAACTAGTACTACCATTACTACAAGTACTACTACTGCTACTGCTACTACTACTACTAGTACTACTACTACTACTGCTGCTACTGCTGCTGCTGCTGCTACTACTACTACTACTACTCCTCCTCCTCCTACTACTACTACTACTACTCCTCCTATAACTACTACTAGTACGACTACTACTACTACTACTCTAACTCATTATTCCACAACAACTACTACTACTGCTGCTTCAAAACCTGCTACTACTACTACACCTATTGCATCAAAAGCTGCCATTGCTGGTTCTCCTATAGCTACAACAACAACTACTGCTCTTGCAACTACTGCTACTACTATAACTATCACTATTACTATAACTACTACTACAACTACAACTACTTCTACTGCTACTAATGCTAATGTAACTACTACTCCTACTGGTACTACTACTACTACTACTATTACTACTACTACTGCTGCTACTACTATAACTATTACTACTACTACTACTCCTACTACTTCTACTACTACTACTACTACAACTACTACTACAACAACTACTTCTACTACTACTGCTACAACAATTGCTACTGCTACTACTGCTACTACTACTATGACTAATGCTACTCTTACTACTACTACTAGTACTACTATTACTGCTACTATTGCTATTGCTGCTACTGCTGCTAATACTGCTACTTCTACAACTACGACATTTACAACACCAACTACTAGTACTACCACTATTTATTTTGCTATTACTACAACTAACACAATTACTACTCCTGCAACTACTACTACTACAACAACAGCAACAATAGCTACTACTACTACTACTACTACTACTACTACTACTACTACTACTAAAACTAGTAATACTACTACTAATACTACTAATACTACTACTTTTACTACTAATAATACTACTACTACTTTTACTACAACTATTGCCACTACTACTACCGCTACTACTGCTACTATTGCTGTTGCTACTACTACTACCACTACTACCACACTTATTACCACAAATATTACTACTACAACAACTACTACTATAACTTTTACTACTAGTACTGCAATTACTACTATGATTGCTACTAATGCTTCTACTACAATTACTACTACGACTTATACTACTACAGCTACAACTGCTACTACTGCTTCTGCAACAACTACCACTACTGCTACTACTGCAACTACTACAACAACAATAACTACTGTTGCTGCTTCAACTGCAACTCCTAGTACCACTACAACAACAACAACAACTACTACTACTACTATTGCTACTAGTGCTACTATTACTACTACTATTATTACAAAGACTACTACTTCTACAACAACAACTACTGTTGCTATGGATGCTGCGGTTGCAACTCCTACTTCAACAACTACTACTACTAATACTATTACCACTATGATATCTCCTCGCACTACTTCTACAACTACCCCTACAACTACAACTACTAGTGCTACTACTACTACAACCACTACAATAACTTCTACTATTACTACTACTACTACTACTTCTACTACTATTGTTGCTACTACAACAACAATAACTACTACACTTATTACTACTAATGCTACTACTAGTGCTACTACTACTACTACTACTATTGCTACAAGTACTTCCACTACTATTACTACTACCACTACTACTATAACAACTACAACTACGACTTCTACTGCAAGTATTAATACTGTTATTAGTGCTACTATTGCTACTACCACTATTGCAGCTACTACTATTGCTACTAGCACCACTGCCACCACCAACTCCTACTCCTAGAACTACACTTACTACTACTTCATCTACTAGAATTACTGCTACACATATTACTACTACTACAACAACTACTAGTAGTACTTCTTCTTATACCACTACTACAAAAACAACAACAACAACAACTACTACTACTACTACTACTACTATTACTATCACTACTACTACTACTATGACTACTCCCAGGACTACTACTACTACTACTAGAACAACAACAACTACTACAACTACTACTCATACTACAACTACAACTACTTCTCTTATAGCTTATGCTAATCCTCCTCCTCCTCCTCCTACTACTACTACCAATACTACTATTAATACTACAACTACCAGACCTACTACGACTGCTTCCTCTACTACTACTACTGCTGCTGCTGCTACTACTACTATGACTTCTATTTCTAATACTATTGCCACTAGTGTTGCTACTACTACGATGACCACTACAACTACTACAGCAACAACAACAACAACAACAACAAGAACAATTACTACTACTACAACTACTACTGTGACTACAACAATTACTTCTACTACAACAACCACAACAACTACTACTACTAATACTACTTCTAATACAACTGCTGCTACTACTTCTGCGACTACTACTTCACTACTACTACTACAAATATTTCTACTAGTACTACTATGACTCCCACAACTACTACTATTACTACTACCAATGCTCCATCTACTACAACAACTACTACTGCGGCTACTCCAACTGCTACTACTTCTACCCCTACTAATATTCGACTACTACTACTACTACCACTTCCACTACTACTACTAATACTACTGTTACTACTACTCCAACTACTAATAATACTACTGCTGCTACTACTACAACAACAGCTACTACTACAACAACAACTACTAGTACTATTACTACTCCAACAACTGCTATTATTACTACTAGTAATACTACTACCACAACTACTATTACTACTACGATTACAACAACAACTACTACCATGACTATAACTACGACAACAATAATAACTACTACTAGCACTACTACTGCCACTACTACTACCGCTACTACTACTACTACCACAACTTTTACTACTACTACTATTATTAATACTACTATTGCTACTAATGCTTCTATTACTATTACTACTACTACTTCTACTACTATAGCTACTACTTCTATTGCGATTACTCCTGCTACTACTACTATAGCTACTACCACTTCTACAACTACTTCTACTTCAATTAATACTGCTACTACAATTACTTCTACTTCAATTACTACTACTACTGCAATTACTTCTATTGCTACTCCTACTACTACTCCTCCACCTACTACTACTACTCCTACTATTGCTATTACTACTACTACTGCACCTACTACTACCCCTACTCCTACACCTACTCCTGTTACTGCACCTACTACTACTATTGCTACTACTAATACTACTACCGGTACGACTCCCCCTCCTACTACTTCTACAACCGCCACTACTACCATAGAAACTACAGCTACTACTACTACAACTACAACAATAACTACTACTACTATTACTGCTACAACAACAACAACAACAACAACTACTACTACTACCACTACTACTACTACTACAACCACTACCACTCCTACTACTACATCTACTACTATTACAACTACCACTACTACACACTTATTACTGCTAATACTTTGATTACTACTACTAGTAGTAGTAGTAGTATTGCCACTAGTATTGCCACAAGTAATTCTACTACTATTACTGCTACTAGTACAAGTACTACAAGCAGTACTCCTACTACTGCTATCACTACTGTTATTACTACTACTATTGCTACTACCTCTATTACTACAACAACTACTACTACTACAACTATTGCAAGCACTTCAACTACTACTACTACTACTTATACTACTGCTACTACATTTTCTACTACTACTGCTACTAAAACTACTACTATTGTTGCTACTAATTGTACAACTACTACTACACCTATTACTACAAATACTACAACAACAACAACTACTACTACTATTACTACTACTATTGCTACTACTGCTTCTACTATTATTACTACTACTACAACTACTACAGCTACTATTCCTACTATTGTGATTGCTACTGCTACTACCACTTTTGCTACTGCCACTACTTCTATTGCCATTAAAACTATTGCTACTACTACTTCTATTGCTACTCCAACTACTCCGACTACTACTACTACTACCACTACTCCGACTACAGCTATTACTACTACTACTGCTCATACTACTACCCCTGCTCTTGTACCAACTCCAATTACAACTACAACTACTACTACTGCTTCTACTACTGTTGCTGCTATTTTGTACTACTACTACTGGAACTACTATTACAAATGTTGCTACTACTGCTACTACAACAATAATAACAACATCTACTGCTGTTACAACTGCAACTCCTAGTACTACAATAATAACAACAACAACTACTACTATGACTACTACTACTGCCACTAATGCTACAACTGCTAGTACTACAACAACAAGTACTACTACTGCTGCTATAGCTGCAACTCCTAGTACTACTTCTACTGTTGCTGCTATAGCTACAACTCCTAATATTAGTACCACTACTACTACTATTGCTACTACTACTACTACTATTACTACGACTACTCCTACAATAATAACAACTACCACTACTACTACTACTTTTGCTACTACTACTCGTCCTCCTCCTCCTCCTACTACCACTGTTGCTACAACTATTGCTACTACTACTACTACCAGTACTACTACTGCCACAAATGCTACTGCTACTGCTATTATTGCTACTATGACTTCTGCTACAACTACTACTTCTACTACTAGTACTACTTCTACTTCTACTACTTCAACTGCTGATGCTACTGCTACTACTACTACTACTACTACTACTACTATTGCTGCTGCTACTATTACTACTACTATTACTACTACTGCTACTGATACTACTACTACTAATACTACTAATATAACAACAACTACTTCTACTACTAGTACTACTACTAGTGCTCCTACTACAACTAATACAACTATAGTTACTATTGCTTCTACTACTGCTATTTCGGCAATAGCACATACTACTCGTACCACTCCGACTACTGATATTACAGCCACTCCTACAACTACTACTATTGCTACTACTACTACTCCAATTACCACTCATACTCCTACTCCTATGACTCCTCCTTCTACAACTATTGTTCCTCCTTCTAAAACTACTACTACTACAACTCCTACTCCAGCAACTACTACCACTACTACTCATACTAGTACTACTACTACTACAACTTGTACTGCCACTCCTACTCCAACTCCTACTCATACCACTACTTTGACAACTACAACTACCAAAACTACTACTACTCCAACTAATACTACTACTTCTACTACTGCTACCCCCACAACTGCTATATCTATAACTATTAGTACTGGTACTGCTATTACCACTACTACTACTAATTTTGTTACTAGTATAACTACTACTACTCCGACTCGAACTCCAACTACTACTACTACTACTACCACTACTCTAATTACTAATACTCCCATCCTTAATCTTACTACTACTACTACGACTACTACGAACAATACAACTTCTAGTTCAACAACAACAACAACTACTACTCCTCCTACTCCTGCTCCTGCCACTACTACTACTCCTACTCCTACAACTGCTACGACTACAATTCCTAATCCTACTCATCATAATGCTAGTACTACTACAACTAGACCAACAACTACAACTACCGCTACTACGACTCCAACTCATACAGCTACTTCCACACCTACGGCTACTACTATGATTATTACTACTAATACTATTATTACTACTACTAATACTACTATTACAACTACTACTGCTACTACTACTTCTACTAAAACTACTACTACTACTACTACTATTACTAGCATTACTGTTAATATTACTACTACTACTACTACTCCAACTACTACTCCTACTACTGCAACTACTCCTACAGCTATTATTTTTACTACTTCAGCTACTATAACTACTAAAAAAAATAATAACAACAACTACTACTAATACTACTACTACTACTACAACTTCTACTACTACTAGTACTGCTACTATTACTACAATGACTGCAAATACTACTACTACTGTTGCAACAACTACTACTACTATGATTATTACTCTTGCTGCTGCTACTATAATTACAACAACAACAACTACTACTACTACTACTACAACTACAACTGCTACTATCACTACTACTGCTACCTCCAATAGTACTACTACTGCTACTACTACTACACTATTACTGCAACTACTTCTTCTACTACTACTACTACTACTACTGCTACTCCTATTACTATTACTACTACTACTACTACTACTAGTACTACTATTACTACGACTAATACTAGTCCTACTATAACCACAACGTCTGCTACTACTTCTACGACTAGTATTAATGCTACTACTACTCCGATTATTGCTACTACTTCGATTACTACTACAACTACTACTACCAATACTACTACTATTAGAACTACTACACATACTACTAGTAGTACTACTATGACTCCTCCTACTACTTCGACAACAACCACTACTGCTACTACTTCTGCTACTACTACTAGTACTACTAGTACTCCTACTGCTATTACTACTACTACTGCTGCTGCTATTGCTTCTACAATTGCTACTAATACCTCTAGTATTTCTATAACTACTTCTACTACTATTACCACTATTACTACTACTACTAGAACTACTATTGCTATTACTACTATTACTATTACAATTGCAAATACCACTACAACTACTACCACTCTGCTAGTGCTGCTAATTCTACTACTACAACTACTGCTCTCGCAACTACTACTCCTACAACTCCTATTACTGCTACTGCTAGTACTGCTACTTTTACTACTACTACTACTACAACCACTACAACTACTACTACTGCTATTGCTGCTACTACTACTACTCCTACTACAACTACTGCTACTACTCTTATCACTGTTGCCACTACTCAAGCTACCATTGCTACTATAGCTACTCCTACTACTATCGCTATAGCTGCTACTACCGCTCTTACTACCACTTCAACTACTACCAATACTGCTACTACTACTACTACTACTACTACTAATTATAACTACTACTGCTATTACTCCCCCTACAACAACAACTGCTTTTACTACTATTGCTACTACTGTTTCGACTACAACTACTACTATTGCTACTACTGCTACTACTACTACAGCTATTGCTACTACTTAATACTACTACGACTACTACAACTCTAACTATTCCTTCAACTACTACTAATACAAATACTACTCGAACTATCTTTTAATACTTTTACGATTACTACTAGTCTACTACTATAACTACTAATACTCCTACTACCACCACTACAACTACTATTACTTCTACTGCTACTACTTGCTACTACTACTACGACCGCTTCTACAACTAATACTACTACTACTACTACTCCTGCTAATAATGTTGCTGCCGCTAACGTTACTCCTACGACCACTAGTACTACAACTACTACTTCTGCAGTTACTATTAGGATAGCTACTGCTACTACAACAATAACTACTACTACTATTACTACTACTACCACCACCGTTACTACTACTACGCACCTGACAACTACTACTACTATTAGTACTACGGCTACTGCTACTACAACTGCTACGACAATTGGTATTACTACTACTACTATTAGTACTACTATTATAATTGCTACTACCACTACTACTCCTACTATTACTATGACTACTACTACAACAACAACAACAACTACTACTACTACTACTCCTCCTACTACTACTACTACTACTACTACTCGTAATACTGCTAAAGCTACTATTACTACTACAACTCGAACTACTTCAACTACTACTAATACAAATACCACTATAATTACTTTTACTACTTCTATGATTACTACTACATCTACTAGTACAACTACTATTACTACTACTACAACTGCTACTACTACTACTATTACTATCACTACTACTACCACCACTACTACTACTATTACTACTACTACTACTACTATTACTACTACTGCTACTACTTACTAGTACTTCTACGGCCACTTCTACAACTACTTTTACTGCTACTACTACTAATGCTGCTGGTACAACTACTACTTCTACTGCTACTACTACAATAGCTCCCGCTACTAAAACAACAACAACAACAACAACTACTACTACTACCACCACTAATCACCAGACAACAACAACTACTATTAGTACTACTGCTAATGCTACTGTTGTTGGTACTACTAATACTATTGCTACTAGTACTCCAATCGCTACAACAACTACTACTCCTCCTAATACTACAACTACTTCTGCTAATACTATTACTACTACTATTACTACAACTATTGCTACTGCTACTGCTACTACTCCTACTACTACGCCTACCACTACTATGATTGCAAGTACAACTACAAATACTACTGCTGCTACTACTCCAACCACTATTTCTATGGCTACTACTCCTAATGCTTCTACTACTACTTCGACTACAACAACTACTACTACTCCTACTACTCCTTCAACTACAACAAATACTACTACTACCACTGCTACTACTACTACAACTTACTACTATTGCTGCTATTACTACTACTACTCCCCCTATTATGATTACTGCTATTACTACAACTAACGCTACTACTCCTAGCAGTACCACTACTACTACCATTATTACTACAACTACTACTTGCTACTACGACTATTGCCACTTTTGCAACTACAACTGCTACCATGACTGCTACTTCCACTTCAACTACTACGACTGCTACTACTGCTACTGCTACTACCACTACTACTATAGCTACTGCTGTGCTGCTACTACTACTACTACTACTACAACTACCGCTACTACTACAACTACCACTTCTACAACTACAACTACTGCTACTACTACTGCTACTGCTACTGCAACTAATACTACTACTTCCGCAACTACCACTGCTACTGCTGCGACTACTACAGCTAATCTTACTACTATTGTTATTACCACTACTACTAATATTATTGCTACTACTATTACTACTATTGCTAATACTAATGCTATTACTACTGCTACTACTACTACTGCTGCTGATACTGCTATTACTATTAGTACTACCACTACTACACCTCTTAAAATTACTGCTAGTATGATTTCTCATCTACTAATACAGCGACCACTTCCACTACTACTGCTACTAATACTCTGGCTGCTACTCCTACTACTATGACTAATACCATGACTACTACTACTGCTACTACAGCTGCTACTACTACTATTACTGCCACTATTACCACTATTGGTTCCACTACTACTGCCTTGTCTTTCGCTACTACTACTGCTGCAACTACCGCTACTACTACTACTACTGCACTCATTACTGCTACCGCTACAATTGCTACTACTACTACCACAACTACTAATACAACTACTGCTACTTCTGCAACTACTACTACTATGCTACTACTACTACTATTACTACTACTACAATTACTACAGTTATTGCTACGGCTACAACCACTGCTACTGCTTCTACCACTACTGCAACTACTACTATTTGTACTACTACAACAACTCCAACTACTACAACAACTACTACTACCACTACTACTATTGCTACTGCTAGTACTACTCCAAGCAAGACTATTAGTACTACTGCTATTGCACCTACTACAAAGGCTACGGCTACTACTACTACTACTAGTACTATTACTACTTCTACTATAATTTTTACTACTACAACTACTTACTACTACTCATACTACTACTACTACTACTACTATGCCTACTGCTACTACTACTACCACTACTACTACTGCTACAACTATTGCAACTGATACTACTACTGCTGATACTACTACTGCTGCAAATGCTACTGCTACTTCTATCATAACTGCTACTGCTATTACTACTAGTACTAGTACTACTACTACTACCACTACTATAGCTATTGCCACCACTGATACTACTACTACTACTACTACTGTTACTACCGCTAATGCAACTACTACTACTATTACTACTATGGCTAATACTACTACTACTGCTATTACTATAACTACAAATAATTCAGCGTTTGCTATTTCTACTATTACTACTATTACACTACTATTACTATCACAACTACTAGTACAAATACTACTACTACAACAATAGATTCTACTACTATTTCTGCAACTATTAGCACTACTTACACTACTACCGCTAATACTATTACTCCTACTTCTACTACTACTCCTCCTATTATTACTATGACCACTACTACTGCTACTACTACTACTACTGCCACTACTCCTACTACTATTGCTTTGCTACTACTCCTAATAACGCTCTAGCTAATACTACTGCTACTGATCCGACTATAACTACTGCTACTACTACTGCTACTGCTACTACAACCTCTTCGACTATCTCTAGTGCTACTACTGCTATTTTTACTACTATGGCTACAACTACGGCTACAACTACCACTACTCCTACTATTATTACTGCTATTAGTACTACTACTATTGCGGCTACTACTGATCTTACTACTATCACAACTATACGACTACTATTTACTTCTACTAGTACTACTACTATTGTTGCTGCTATTACTACAAATACTACTCTTGTTGCTGATACTACTTCTATTGCTACAACCACTACTTCTACCACTACTACTAGAACACTATTGCTACCACTACCACTACTATTAGAACACTACTACTAGAACACTACTACTGCCACTACTGCAGCTACTGTAAGTGCAACGGCTAGTACTACTACTACAACTGCTACAATGGCTACTACTACAACTATTAGAACTACTACTACAGCTACTAATGCAACTGCAACTCCCACTTCTCCTACTACTACTCCTCCTACTACTGCTACTACTACAACCACCATTACTAATGCTACAATTGTTACTACTGCTACTACTGCTGCTACTATTACTGCTACTACTGTTACTACTACTACTTCTACTACTACTCATGTGACTACTACTGCTATTCCTAGTACTACAACTTCTACTACTTCTACTACTCCTACTACTAGTAGTATTAGTAGTGATAGTAGCAATAACAGTAGTCGTAGTAGCAGTACTAGCAGTACTATTGCTACCACTACTGCTGCTACTACCCCTAGCAGTAATAATAGCAGGAGAAATAATAGTAGTTACAATTATTACCACGACTACTACTACTGCTACTACAACTACTACTGTTACTACTGTTGCTATTGTCGCTACTACTATTACTAATACTACTACTACTACTGCTGCTACTGCTACAAATACTGCTACTGCTACTACTTTTGTTACACCTGTGATAGCTTCTACAACTACCACTACTACCTCTACTACTAGCACTGCTAGTCCTCCTCCACCTCCTCCTTCGACTACTACTATTCCTGCTACTACTACTACTAGTTATATGACTGCTACTAGTGTTACTTCTACTACTAATGTTACCACTACTACTTCTCCTACAACTACTTGTGTTATCTCTACTACTACTACAAGTACAACTACTACTATTGCTACAACTACTACTGTTGTTGCTCCTGATGTTGCTGTAAATCTTAGACCAACTACTACTACTACTAATATTACTACTACTATTACTACGGCTACAGATACAACTACTGCTGCTACTCCTATGACTTCTTCTACTACTACTACGATAACTACTTTTATTGCTATTACTACTACTACTACTACTACTACGCTACTACTAACACTACAATGGCTACAACAACAAGAACAAGAACAACAACAACTACTACTACTTGAACTACTACTACTATTATTACCCCTAGTATTACTACTGCCTCTACTACTACTTGACCATAACTACTTCTACTACTATGACCATTGCTGCTACTACTGATGTAAATACTACTACTACTACCATTATTGTTGCTATTGTTGCTGCTGCTAGTTCTACGGCTACTACCACAACTACTACTTTTGCTGGTACTGCTGCTACTACTTCTACTGCTACTACTATGATAGCTACTAATATTATTTTTACTACTACAACAACTACTACTGCCATTGCCGCTACTGCTACTACTACTTCTTCTACTGCTCTAACTGCTATGACTACAACTACTACAACAACTACTACTACCATAGCTGCTACTAATTCCACAATTAGTACTACTATGACAACTACTACTATAACTACTATTATTATAATTACTACTACTATTATTAGTATTACCACTACTACTACAATAACTACTACTACTACTTCTACTACTACAACTACTGCTACTATTAATACCACAACTACTATAACTACAACTATTACTATTACTGCCACAGTTATTACATCTACTACTAGTATTACAACAATAACAACTACTACAACAATAACTACTACTACTACTAAAATTAATTCTCCTTCTGCTACAACAACAGTGAATTCTACCATGACAACTACCACTACAATGACTACTATTGTTGTTGCCGCTACTTTTATTGCCACTACTACTCCTACTACTACTACCCGAATTTCTCAAACAACTATGACCGCTTCTACTGCTGCTACTACTGCTACTATTACTATTATCCTTACTACTACTACTACTTCTGCTTCTGCTACTACTAGTACTACTCCTACTACTACTACTACTGTTGCCCTTGCTGCTACTGCTACTATTGCTACTACTAAAACTATTACTACTATTACTACTACTGCAAGTACTACTCCAGCTATTACTACAACAATGACAACAACTACAACTGCCACTGCAACTACTTCTACGACTACTACTACTACTACTAATGAACCTATGGATACTACTACTACTACTTTTGTTACTACTGCTACTGCTTCTAGTGCTACTACTACTACTTCTACTAGTATAACTGCTACTCCTCCACCACCTCCTCCTCCTCCTACTATTGTTATTACTACTTATACGGCTACTACTACTTCTACTTCTACTACTACTACTACTACTTCTACTACTACTACTACTACTACTACTACTACTACTACTACTACTACTACTACTATTACTACTACTACTACTACTACTTCTTCTTCTTCTACTACTACTACTAGTGGAACTTATACTGCTATTGTTGCTACTACAATTTCTACTGCTGCTTCGAATGCTGCTGTAACTCTTAAACAAACTACTACTCCTCCTCCTCCGCCTCCTACTACTACTATTTCTACATGTACTACTACTATTACTTCTACTGCTACTACTACAACTGATACAACTACTACTGCAACTCCCACTACTACTTCTACTACTACTATGACAGCTAGTGATACTGCTGTTTCTACTACTACAACTACTACTACTACTACTATAGCTACAACAACAACGATGACTATAATTACTATTACTACTTTTACTCTTAGTACACCTACTACCATTACTACTACTACCTTTACTACTACTACTACTCCATCTCCTACTCCTACTACTATACCTACTACAACTTCAGCAAATATTACTACTAAAACAACTACTACTCCTATTATTGTAGCTACGACTACTATTGCAACTACTTCTAGTACAACTACACTATTTCTACTACTAATACTACTACTACTACTATTAGTACTACTACTGCTGCTACTGCTACTACTCCTACTACTACTATTACTACTACTGCTACTACTACTTTTACTACTACTACTCATGCTACTACTACTACAACTACAACTACTACTGCTACTACTGCTACTCCTACTGCTACAACTACCATTCCAAGTTTAACTTCTACTAATACCACTACTATAATAACTACTACTACTACTACTATTACAACAACAACTACTACTACAACTAGCAGTAGTAGCAGCATTAGGAGAAGTAGAAGCAGTAGTAGCAATAGTAGATGTTATATTAATAGTAGTAGTAGCAGTTGTAGTAATAGTAGTAGTTGTAGTAGTTGTTGTAGTATTAGTTGTGTCAGTAGTAACTATAGTTGTAGTAGTAACAATAGTAGTACCTGTAGTATTAGCAAAAGTAGTAGTAGTAGTAGTATTATGAATAGAAGTAGTCATAGTAGAAGTTGTAGAAACACTAGCAAAAGTAGTAGCCGCAGCAGTAGTAGTTGTAGTAGTAGTAGTAGTAATAGTTGAAGTAGTGGTCATAGCAGTAGCATTCGTTGTAGTGGTAGTAATAGCAGCAGTAGCCCCTGTAGTAATAGTAGTAACGGTAGTCATGGTTGTAATGCTAGTGGTAGTTGTAGCAGTAATCGTAGTAGTAGTAGTAGCAGTAGTAGTACTAGTAGTTGTTGTGGTTATGGTAACAATAGTAGTAGTAGTAGTACTAGTACTAGTAGTTGTAGTACTACTAGTAGTAGTTGCCATTGTAGCTATAGTAGCAGTAGCAGTAGTAGTAGTTGTTGTTGTTGTTGTGGTTGTAGGAGAAATAATAGTAGAAGTAGTAGTAGCAGCAGTAGAAGTAATTGTAGAAGTAGTACTATTAATAGCTATAGTAGTAATAGTTGCAGTAGTAGTAGAAGTAATAGTAGTAGTAGTAGTAGTAGTAGTAGTAGTAGTATAAGTAGCAATAGTAGTAGAAGTAGTAGTAGTAGCAGATGCAACAGTGGTAGTAGCTGTAGTAGTAGAAGCATCAGCATCGGTAGTAGTAGTAGCAGTAGTAATAAATGTAGTAGTAGTAGTAGAAGTAATAGTAGGAGAAATAGTAGTAGTATTAGTAGTATTAGCAGTAGAAGTAGTAGTAGGAGAAGTAGTAGTAGATTAGTAGTAGTTGCAGCAGTTGCTGCAATAGTATGAAAAGTAGTTAGACTAGCAATGATAGGAGGAGTAGTAGTAATAATAGAAGAAGTAGTAGAAGTAGTATTTGTGGTGGTAGTAGTAGTAGCAATAGTTGTAGTTGTTGTTGCTGTAATACTTGCAGTCGTAGTAGTTGTAGCAGTAGTAACTGTATTAGTAGCAGTAGTTGTAGGAGAAGTAATACTAGTAGTACTAGTAGTTGCAGTAGAAGTAGGTGTAGAAGTTGTACTATTAGTAGCAATAGTAGTAATAGTAGTAGTAGTAGTAGTAGTAGTAGTAATAGAAGTAGTAGTAGGAGCCATGGCAGTAGTAGTAGGAGCCGTGGCAGTAGTAGTAATAGTAGTATTAGTAGTTGTAGCAGGAGCAGCAACAGTAGTTGAAGTAGTTGAAGTAGTAGCAGTTGTATCAGCACTAGTAGTAGTTGTAGAAGTAGCATCGGTAGTAGTAGCAATCATAGTAATAGTGGCAACAACAATAGTGGTAGTAGTAACAGTAGTTTTTGTAATAGTAGCAACAGTTGCGATAGTAGTAGCGGCAGTAGCAGTTGTAGTAGTACTAATAGTAGTAGTAGTTGGAGCAGTAGTAGCAGTACCAATAGCAGCAACAGTAGTAGTAGTTAGTAGTATTAGTTCTAGTAGCAGTAGTAGTAGTAGTACTAGCAATAGGAGTAGCATTTGCATCAGCAGCATCAACAGCAGCATCAGCAGCAGCAGTAGTAGAAGTAGTCGTCGTCGTAGTAGTAGTAGTAGTTATTGTAGTAGTAGTAGTAACTGTAGTAGTATTATTAGAAGTAGTAGTATTAGTAGCCACGGTAGTAGTAGTAGTAGTAGAAGTAGTAGTAGCAGTAATAATAGCAGTAGTACTAGCGATAGTAATCGTAGTAGTAGTAGAACTTGCAACAGCACTCGTAGCCGTGGCAATAGTCACAGTAGCACTCATAGCAGTCGCAATAGCAATAATTGTAGCAGCATTTTTAATAGTAGCAGTAATAGCAGCAGCCTTAGCAGCAGTAACAGTAGTACTAATAAAAGTAGAAGTTGTAGTAGTAGTCGTAGTAATAGTAGTTATTGTAGTAGTAGTAGTAGTTGAAATAATAGTAGTAGTATTAATTGTAGTAGTAGTAGTATTTGTAGTAGTACTATTAGTAGTACTAGTTGTTGTGGTAGGTGTATTATGAGTAGTAGCAGCAACAGAAGTAGTAGCAGTAGTAGTAACTGTAGTGGCAGTACTAGTAGTACTAGTACTAGTAGCAGCAGAAGTAGTAGCAGTAGTAGTAACTGTAGTGGTAGTAGCATTACTAGTTGCAGTAGTAGTAGTACTACTGCTACGACTGCTGCTGCACCTACTACTACAGCTATGAGTGATACTGCTACTTCTACGACTAGTACAACTGCTACTGCTGCTACTACTACTGCTGCTATTACTACTACTACGCGGCTACTAGTACTACTACTACTAATAATACTACTAATATTACTACTACTACTGCTGCTACTTCTACTGCAACTACTTCAACAACAACAACAACTACTACTGTTGTAGCTGCAGTTACTACTGTTGCTATTACTGTAACTGCTACTACTATTACTGCTCCTACTGCTCCTACTTTTGTTACAATTACAACTGCTACTACAACTACTACAACAATAACTACTACTAAATATACAACTATTGCCGCTACCGCTATTACTACTAGTACAACTACAACTACTACGGCTACTCCGACCAACTTTGACTACTACTTCTACTACTATTCAGGAAGGAGAGGAACAAAGTAATGCTATTTTTAGCTGCTGCTGTTACTATAACTACTACTGCTACTACTACTACTACTGCTACTTCTATTGCTACTACTACTGCTGCCACTACCACTATAGCTACTACTTCTATTTCTATGCTTACAACTCGAATAACTACTACTACTACTCCTACCACTACTACCATTGCTCCTACTGCTACTGCTACTCCTACACCAAATCCTATTACAACTGCTAACTCTAGCACTACTACTACTTCTACAACTATTCCTAGTACTACAACAACAATTACTACTACTAGTAGTACTACTACTACTACAATTACTACTAGTAGTACTGCTACCACTTCCACTACTACTACTATAACAACTCCTAATGTTGCTACTGCTATGATGGTGAGCCTTGTGCATTTGGTTCAAAACCAAATTGAACTAAACCAAATAAACCGAACCAAAATTTTGGGTTTTGAAAAATTCAAAAACCGAACTGAACTGAATACTATAAAAATTGAACTAAAACCAAACCGAAATATTTGGTTTGGTTCGATTTAAACGGAAAACCGAAAATTTAAACTGATTTTATTTTTTTAGTTTAAATTTTATTATATTAAAATTAAAATAAAAAACCAAAACCAAAACCAATATTATGTATTTATATATAATATGTAATTTGATTTGGTTCGGTTTTTACGATTTTTCAAAATGAAAAATCGAAACCAAAATGGAATTTTAAATTTTCTATTTTTCAAAACCAAATCTAAATGAAAGCCAAATAACCAGAGCCAAATCGATTATTTGGTTTCAGTTCGGACAGTTTATTCGGTTTGAACCAAATAGTGAACCGGTCTAGCGGTGGCAACACCTACTACTATTGCTACTGCTCCTACATCTCCTACTACCACTACTACTACTACTACTACTACTACTACTACTACTACTACTACTACTGTTTATACTTCAACTACTACTACTACTACTACTATAACTACGGCTTATACTTCAACTACTACTACTACAACAACAACAACAACAACTACTACTACTACTAATACTGCTACTACTAGTACTACTACTGCAACTACTACTACAACAACAACTCTTCTGTTACTACTACAACTATTGCTACTACTACTACTACGACTACAATTGCTACTACTGCTACTATTATTGTTGCAATTACTTGTACTACTACTACACCTATTATTACAAATACAACTACTACAAGAACAATAACAACTATTACTACTGCATCTACTGCTATTACTATAGACACTACAACTACTTCAGCTACTACTCGTATTTTTGTGATTACTATTACTTATATTGCTGCTACTACTACTGCCACTACCAGAACTGCTACTACTACTAAGCTAGTGAAAGCGAAAGTAACTCCACCCAAAGAGCCACCTAACTCCATGACTATAGTTGGGGGGCATTGATGATATGTTGAGCTAAAAAATAGCTGAACTAAAAGCAAATAGGGACCCGACCTACAGCATGAACTGCTAACTAAGGTGATCCAGCTATTAGCCTTGAGGCCACTATCCATGGTGATGTTGCCGAGGTCAAGTCATCTCAGCGGTATCATTGTGGTCAATCTAGCAGACATACATCTCAAGGCCAATAGGAATATTTGCAAGCTTGACCCATATATAGATATGATCAAAAATTCATGAAAATCTAGGAGACACATATCCTAGGGAAACCATTAGTAGAAAATTTGGGATTGATGGCAGTTAAATAAGAAGAGTCTAACATAATTTGGACTAATATCATGAAATCCCAAATCTTGTCAAAGACCTTCCTAACCTATAAAACATGGAATAGCCACGAAGGTTGGAGGACTTTCTCTCTCTAATTCTCTATTTCTTTCTCTGTGTGAACAAAAATCAATGAGAACCTTTCCGACTTGAGCATCGAAGTGGCCATTATCGAAGAATCTCTCAGTTTTCCTCCTTAAGGTTCTTCTTCCTCTTGCAGATTAGCGACAAGATAGCTAAGTAGATTTGATCTCAAGAAGCTTTTCGGACCAAAACCAGTGTTGAACTGAGATTCATCAACAATGGCTTTTGAGTTAGCCTAGCTTTGAAGTGTGGTCAAATAGTTTTCTAGTTTCAAATTTTGTGAACCAGCTAAGGCTAGCAGGCCAATCCTCTCCAACTTCTTGACTTGTACAATAAGTTCCTGGAAAGTGTGGATAGAAGAAGTACTCAAGTATAGTGCAAACTAGTTCTTCCTTAAGTTACTAAGAACTAGATTCACAGGTCCAAATTGGCTGATAGATTGGTCACACTTGATACTAAGATTTCTCCATCATGTGATGTACTCCAAGATTGATTCATTATTGCATTTTAGTGTTGAAATGAGGTCCACAATAGTCACCTTATTGCTAATTCCTCCAAACGCAATTCAAAAAGCTCCTTTCATTTGTGACAAAGTTTGTATGGACTCTGGTTGTAACTAGCATACCACTCGAATGCTACTCCAGTTAAACTTGTTGAAAATTGGCAAAATAACAATGCAAGGTTATTATTGTAGTTCCCATATAGAGTCACAAAATGAGGTATTAGTCACCTAGCATAGAACCTATGATTTCTTGGTTCTCTAGAGCGAGTCGACTAGTTGAGGGTATCGATAGACTAGGAGAACTTTGATAGTTATGGTTGAGTATAATCAGTCGGTTGGTTGGTGAGAAGCTTTTCTACTTGTTTGGGCTAGTTTTAGTCCATTTGTTATTATCAATCCAAGCTCATTTGGTGCTTTGTTAGAGTCACTTTGGTTTGGTTCATTTGTATCAGCCAAACTAACTTGAGTTCAATGTGGTTGAGCCATTTAAATGATTTATATTTATCAATTTTGTTTTTGTTTGAGAGCCCTCACACTATCATAATGATTTTGGGTGAGCCTGCAAGTTGACCTTAAGTTGCTTTGGCTTTCAGGCTACTCATAACCTAGCCATTAGTTGCTTTAGACTTTCAAGCAAGCCCGCAAATTGTCTTTTTGTCGATTAGACTTTTAGGAATGCCCACATGATAGCCTTTTAGTAAGAGTTTGATTTTTAGATGAGACTATAGGCTAACCCTAGATCGAATGGATTTTTAGGTGTGCTCCACAAGCTACGCTTTCATCTAAATATACTTTCAAATAGACTCGCAAACTGACTTTTAGTTTGAATTGGCCACTATTATATAATAATAATTATTAGTACTACTATTACTATTACTACTAATACTATGCTACTATTATACTACTACTATTATCTTGATTACTACTACAATACCACTGCTATATGATTACTATATAATTTACTGCTACTATACTACTACTATAACTCCTGTTACTAGATGAGTGTGCTAATACTATAATACTACCGCTACTGTTGCAACTGTTATACTATTACTTGTATTAATAGTACAAATACTATTCTATACTACTGTTATAATACCATACCATACTACTATAATATTATTATATTATATTGCTTTACAATACTTTTATACTACTATTATTGTTATACAATAACTATACTAATGCTACTTTTATGTTGCTAGTATACTATATGACATCTTCAACTACTACTCATACAATACTACTACAACTATATAACTACTATACTAATACTATTTCTACTATACTACTATTATACTATACTACTATTACAACTACTATTGGTATAATATAGCTATTGTTAATACTATTATACTATACTACTGCTATACTAAAACAGCATATTATTGTACTATATAACTATAGTATTATTATACTACTACTATTATAGTACTTCCGTTACTACCTTACTGCTACTATAATACACTAGTATACCAGTATTAGTAGTATACTTCTACTACTATACTACTATTATGCCACTAATACTACTCTTATACTACAACTATACTACTAAAATAATTTTTTTTTTGAGCAACTATGACTTATCACTAAAGTCGTGTTTTAAGTAAGGTTCAAACCAACGATCTCTCACATAGAAGAGATCAGTACAACCACCAAACCAACACTGGAGATATACTATTAGCACAATTATACCATTATACTACTACCGACACACTACTTTTACTATTATATTACTATTATACAGCTACTATTAGTATATTACCATAATTACTATTCCAACAACTACTACTATAATACTAATATACTTCTATTATAACTAATATACAAGTACTTCTAGTATATGACTTCTGTTAATATAGTACTAATATTACTATTACAACTATATTACCACCACCATTATTAATACTACTACTATATTACTGTACTTTAATTGTACTACAATAATTATACTATTACTGCTACTTCACAAATACTACCATAATTATACTATTACTAAAAATAGTATTATTATACTAAACTATTACTACTGTACCAGTAGTACTATATTGCTATATAATTTTCACTTCTATATTACTACTGTAAGAACTACATTTACTATATTAATACTATAACACTACTAATATGATACGGTTATACTAATATACGTACTACTATTGCTTCTATTACTATACTTTTGCTCTACTTTGAGTATACTACTATACTATAACTATACTACAAATTTTGTTATAATAGTATTATAATTATTATTACTATGTTAGTACTACTACTATAACTCTATTACTACTACTAATATCGTATTACTACTAATATTTATACAACTACAATATTAAACAACTACTATATTACTATATTACTATTATATTATTACTACAACTGCAATTTACATATACTATAGTACTATACTATTGTTATTATACTACAACTACTGCTACAATAATAACAATAACAACAAGTATGATACTAAAACTGGTACAATATTGCTAATACTATACTACAACTGCTACTATTAGTACTATTAATACGACTACTAATATACTTCTACTGCTACTATAATAGTGTTATATTAATACTGCTATTATACTATCATTATACTACTACTATAACAATACTACCACTACAACTACTACCAGCATACCACTATACTATCACAACTACCAAGATAGTACTACATTTGCTACTAGTACTACTACTATAGTAGACTATTGCTATGTTGCTATATTATACTACTAATACTAATATAGTACTATACTATACTTTTATACTACTACTATACTTTCACCACTATACTAAGAATATACTACTATTGGTACTATAATATATTATTACCATTATTATATTACTACTATATTATACTATAATAACTAATGTTACTGCTATACTACTACGATTAACATTATTAGTATATTATACTACTATTATACTACTACTATACTATTATTACACGACTACTATATTGCTACAGTTACTACTATTATACTGCTACTATACTACTATTACTATTGATACTATATTGATATTATACAACTGTGGCCATACCACTTCTATATTGTTATTACTATACTGCTATACTACTGTTGCTGCTACTACTGATATACTACTACTTCTACACTAGTAGAATACTACTACTACTATCCAACTATTAATACCACTATTACTAATTGTATTATCGCTATACTACTACTACTACTATACTATTATACTACTATTAGTATCATTACTATTGTACTATACTACTACTATTTTACTACTTCTCTGGACTGCTACTAATACTGCTACTCTATTGCTAAACAATGCTATGCTACTACTATACTACTACTATACTTGGATACAACTTTCATATTGCTATCTTGTTGCTACCACAACTATACTACCACTACTATAATTATTATAATGACTACTATCACTATCTTACTACTCTAATTGTGCACTCAAACCATCTAAAATTTCCATTTGTTATTTTAGAATTGCTCTTTGTGGTCTCTCACTATTTTAGGTGGCCAATTTTGGCTCCACAAATTTTGGCATGTTCGGTAGGTTATGAGTTCACCTACAAGTGTAGAAACCTATTTAGCCTAAATGCATAATAAATTAAAAAATGCATAAAACTAATAGTTAATTTTCTATTTTAAAAAGGGAAATGTCTTCCTCAAGTGATTTCCCTACCCCATCCTACACTATCATCCCCAATGAAAGATTTGTGATACATATTCCTCAACCAATGATGGTTGCATGGGCAATTAGAGTCTACATAAGCACAGATTAACTCCTCATCTCCTATTTATGGGACAAAGATCTCTCACCCAAGGGGCAAAGACTAAGTTCGCTTAGGGAGAAAGAGCCAATCCTATTTAAGGGACTAAGACAAAATATTATTATGTCAAACCTTGATAACGAAATAGAGAGTTTATTAGCATAAACTAGGGTATCAGTCCTCCAAAGAATTGGCAATAGGCAGAGGATAATTTTTGACCACCTACAATACCCTTTAGAAGAAAAGGATGGTAGTGGATGATATATGGTGGAGTCAGAATCCCACGATCACCCCTATATACTAATGCCCTAAGTTGACTTTAGGAATGGAAGCGTACATTATTATCACAAACAAAGTCTATTTTCACATAGCAAACAAAGTCCATCTTGTGCAGTGATCTGGCCTGCATCCGCATGGTAAATAAAGTCCACTTCTACATAGGAAACAAAGTCCATTTTGTATAGTGACTAAGTTCACATTTATGTGGCAATTCAAGTACACTTCCATATGGTAAATTAAAATCCATATTTACGTGACCAATCATGTCCACTTTCACATGTTCAATCAGGTCTACTTCCATATGGAAAATAAAGGCCATTTTATGTGGAATCCAAGCCCATAATTAAATGGCAAATTGACTCCACTTTCACATGGTTAACAAAAGTCCACTTCTATATGGCAAATTAAGTCTATATTTACTAACAATTCAAGTTCACTTTCATATGACAAGCAAAATCTATTTTATGTGGCAATTAAGTTCATATTTAGATCAAGGTTTCAAAAAATGACTAAAATATTTCAGCTCAGCCAGTATTTAGTTTTTAATTTTTAGAGTTTGTGAAGAAGCTTAAAGCAAGACAACTGAGTTCATCATCCAACTTGACAAAGCTTCCGTGCCTCGTCTTGGTCCTTGGGCTCTGCCACTCCCTTCTAGTTCTTCTTCTTCTTCAAATCTACTAGATATTGAGATGGTGATGGAGCTATCTAAGGCAACGAATAAGGTGGAGTATGACAAAAGGTTATGCTGCCAATTAGATGAGTACAGTTAGGTGTTGATTGCCACCAGTATACGATAAGAGTATCAATAGCTTTCAAACCAAGAATATGATAACTTCCTCATCTATGCCTATGAGTTCTATAAAGAACTTAACTCTAGGAATTAGTTGGTTATGCAAGTCTAGATTTAGTAGTGATGGTTGGTAGAGCACCAAGTCAGGCCAAATGAAATATTGCATGAAGAGCACATCTCTTTTATCTCATTCATAGTTTTAGGAATAGTAGTAGTAGTAGCATAATAGTAATAGTAGGAGTAGTGGTAGTATAGTAGTAGCATAATAGTAATATAGTAGTAGTAATAGTAGTGATATATATTCTTAGATAAGATGACGTGCAAACTAAAAGAAACACAACGAAGTAAGAGTTAAGGAACAAATGAAAAGATAAGTATCTCACCATGAAGGTGATAATGTAAAATAACTATACCTTAGATAATAGATAGATGATGAGCAAGCTCACCACCAATGTGATAATGCAAGCAACCACACATAAGATAAGAAATTGGAGAAATTTGTCATGTCTGAAGAAATTCAAGTTATAAGAATTGATAAGGCTTGAAATTGAATTCAAGAACCAACTTTAAAGAAATTTGATTAAAAGAAAGAACTTATGGGTATAAGATAAGATATAATATATATAGCACTTCAAAACACTAAAGGTCTACATTGAAAACTAGCTAAAAGACCCTTAGAATTTCAAAATTTTCCTAAAATTCCAAGTAGTGTTAAATTTAGTCAAATAGCGTAATGCTCCACCTAAGAAGATTTTAATATGCTAAACTAGAACTCCACATGGGCTGGCTAACTTATTCCTAAAGGAAGATGGTTTGACCCAGCTTGAACTTTGAAATTAGTCCAATATTCTATTAAATTTGGTTGTCACTAGTTGATGCATCAAGTAGTCGCATAATAATAGTACTGGTAATAGCAAAAGTATACTAGTATAGTATCATTGGTATAGTAGTACTAGTAGTATAATAGTAGTAGTAATAAAATTAGAATAGTATTAGTAATAATACAATAGTATACTAGTAGTTGTATAATAGTAGTAGTATTATACTAATAGTATAATAGTAGTTGTACAAAAGTATTACTAGTATCGTAGTAGTAGTAGTAGTAGTAATGGTATAATAGAAGTATAATAATAATAGTAGAATTATACCAATAGAATCGTAAAAGTAGTGTAATAGTAGTAGAAGTATAGAAGAAGTAGTAGTATAGTTACAGTAGTACAATTGTAGTAGTAGTAGTCTTGAAGTATATTAGTAATAGTAATAATATGATAGTAGTAGTAGCAATATAGTAATAGTAGTATAATAGTAATAGTATTAATAATAATAGTAATATAATAGTAGTACTAGTAATAATAATAGTATCATTGCAGTAGTATTAATACTAGTAATAGTATAGTATGATAGTATATTAATATAATAGTACGGTAGAAAAGTACTTGTAGTAGTAAAATAGCAGTATAATAATATTAGTCATATTGTGTTAGCAGTAGAGTAATAATAATATAGTAATAGTAATAATAGTAATAATATAATAGTATTAACAGTTAATTATGTTAGTATAATGTTACTAGTACTATTATTATTGTTGTTATAGTAATAGTTTAACAGTAGTAGTATAATTATATTAGTAATTGTAATAGTATAACAATACTTGTACCATAATAGTTGTACTATATTACTATTATACAATATAACGGCTACTATGGCACTGCTAAAATACTACTACTTCTACTAATATACTATTACACAATTATATTGCTGCTACTAATATACTGTTACAATTATACTACTACTATTATTATTCTATTACTACAATTATTTTTACTAATATAATAAAATTACTATAATACTATTTCTATTTCTACCATTATAAACTAGTATTACTACTATTATTATCATTATAGTACTACTACTAATAGTAATATATTACTTTTTCTATTGTATAATACTACTACAATTATTGCTACTATTATCTTTCTTCTACTATAATAATACTTACATACTACTATCACTATGATACTACTACCATTATTATATTTTTATATTACTACTATTATTAATGTACTACTACCGATATAGTATTACTG
This sequence comes from Trichopus zeylanicus subsp. travancoricus, assembly GCA_005019695.1. NCBI lineage: Eukaryota > Viridiplantae > Streptophyta > Magnoliopsida > Dioscoreales > Dioscoreaceae > Trichopus > Trichopus zeylanicus. The sequence continues at coordinate 297,690 of RXID01021777.1, read as the reverse complement.
TACTATAACTATAATAGTATCACTACTACCACTATATATGACTCACTATTGTACAATAATGCTATTATCATTATTATAGTATTACTGTTAGTATTATTATACAACTTCTATTACTACTATAATTTTGTTATTATTATACTATTACTACTAATATATTAATACTATACTACTACTTCTACAATTATAATAGTACTAGTATGCAACTATACTAGTATACTAGTATATTATTACTATACCATTATACTACAATTGATATATTACTACCAAAACACTACTATTAATACACTTCAACTATTACAACTTCGGTTAGTACTATACTACTAGTATTATATAACAATTATTACTTTTATAGTATAACTACTAATATTCAGTTATTATTATACTATTACTACTATTAATACTATTACACTACTATTACTATTACTAATATTATACTATATCTATTGCACAACTATTATTACTATTATACTATTGTTGTATTACGGCTATATTAATAGACTAATATACTACTAGTGATAGAATACTAGTATCATACTATTATTATTATATTAATAATATTACCACTTCTAATACTTCTATACTGCTACAGCTATAAAATTATTAATATTTTTTTATATTATGACAATAACTACTACTATTAGACTATAATACTCCTACTATACTATCATAATACTATTACTATATTATTATACTACTATCCTATTATACTAATACTACTATAATAATATTATTTTACTGCAACTACTATTATTATGCTACTACTACCATTACAACTATTATATTACTTCTCAAATTATACTATTGCTAGACTAGGATCCTACTACTCGTACTATTATTATTATACTACTAATACTACTGTAATATAGCTACTATTATGCAATTATAATTATTATACTATTAAAAATAATATACTATCCTACTATGGTACTGCGATTATATAATTATTATTATACTATTATACTATTATGAAAATACTATCGCAACACTATACTACAAATAGACTACTACCATTACTATTACTATTATCATTTTAGTATATTATAATTCAATTAATATTAGGATACTACTATTACTATTATATTACTACTGCGATACAATTACTATACTATTGTTTATATTACACTACTACTAATATACAATAACTACTAATATATTAACATATTATTATACTACTATAATATTAAATTACTATTACTATACCACAATAATACTAATATGATACAACTTTTATTATACTATTATATTATTATTTCTATTGCTACTACTATTACTATAGTATTATACTATAAATATTACTACAATTACTACTACAATAATAACAACTACTATTATAACAACTGCTATTATTAATATACTGTCATACTTCTAATACTACTCTTCTATTATTATTACTATTATTGTTATACCATGTCTATTATAATACTACTAATACTCTTATAGTACTACTAATGCTATTACTAATACTTTTATATTACTAGTACTATATTACTATTTCGATTACTACTACAACTATTATATGACCACTGCTACTATTATACTGTTGATATACAACTGCTATTATTGCAACTACTACCACTATAATATTACTAATACTAATATACTATAATACAATTGTAGCTACTACTACTATGCTACCAGTAATACAACTATACTGCCACTAATATTGCTATTACTATACTGCAACTTCTAATATACTACTGTTGGTATATTGCTCCACTACTATTACTATTACTATTATATTGGGACTACTTCTATTTGAATGTTAGTATACTACTACTATAATATTATTATTATACTAATATTAACATACTACTATTAATACTATACTAACATTAATATACTATTACTATCATAGAACTACTAATACTATACTGACACCAGTATGCAACTATATTGCTACTACTACTATACTACCACAAGTATACTACTATTATACAAACACTAGTATACTAATACTACCATATTACTATTGTCATACTATTATTACGACCATACAATTACACTACTTTGGTGTTACGACAAGTTCTATTATACTATTATACTACTATACTCGTATATTACTACTATACCACAGTACAACCATCTGACTATTACAATACTATTATAGCACTATACTACCACTATTACTATACTGCTAGTATACTATTACTATTATATTACTATTATACTACTACTATACTACTATTAATACCATTACTATTATACTAATACTTTTAATATACTACTACTACACTACTATACTATTATGTAGCTATCATAATTTCATTATTTGTATTCTACTACTTATATTATATTACTACTGATACTCTACTCCTAATACTTACTTCAACAATAACAACATTAACAGTTACTTTCATAATGATACTACTACAATACTATTAGTAATAGCAGTATTCGCACTGAATGTGATAGTATTAGTAATAGCAGTATTCGCACTGAATGTGATAGTATAGTTGTAATATTGTAAAAGTACGGCGGCAGTACTAGCTAGTACTGTAATAGTAAATATTATTAATAGCAGTATATTTTATTACTACCATAGTATCAGTATACTACTTCTAATAAGACAATAACTACTATTATATTATTATGATAATATTACTAGCTAACTATTACTAATATGTAACGCTGGTATGACTATTGTATCACTGCACTACATCTACTACCATTACTCTACTGCTACCACTAATATATTACTGCTATACTTTCATTATAGTGCTACTTTATTATTAATATAATACTATTATACTATTACTATACCACTATAATGTTATCACTACAGATACAATTCTATCACTGTTCTACTAGTACAATACTGTTACTACAATACTATTACTACTACTATTAGTATAAGTAGTACAATTTTACTAATATAATATTATACTAATATACTATAAATACTATAACTTTACTATTAATATTACTGTTAATACTATATTACTATTATACTATCATGTTATTATATAACAATAATAGCTACGACTAATATTATGCAACTGCAACTATTATTATTACTATGCTCTTACTATATAATTACTATTTCTACCACTACTACTACACTATTGATATGATGCTTCGGTACTATTATTATCCTATTAATATATAACTACAACTATTACTACTATATAACAATTATACTTCTTCTGCTACTATACTATTATTTGTATATATTACCACTATTATGCTATCTACTACTATATTACTATAACTATATTATAACTAATATTATACTACTACTATTACAATACAACTATATTATTAGACAACTACAATTGTAATATTAGTAATAGTACATACTGCTAATACTACTATACTGCTATTACTATTATATAACTATATTAATATATTGTACTATACTATTACTACTACGCAACTATCATTATACTACTTTCAAACTACTAGTAGCATACCATTGCATTACTACTAGTATATTATAACTATTGTAATAGTATATTACTACTATTCCTATACTACTATCACTACTAACTATTACTATTCTTGTTATATTTATACCATTATACTATTTTACTTCTACTATTACTACACTACTATATTATTAAACTACTAATTGTATACCATTATATTACTATTACCACTACTAATACTGCTATACTATTACTGGTACACCTATATTACTATTACTACTATACCACTATACTAAAATGCTACTAGTATATAATTATTATACAACTATTACTCTTATACTACTATGCTTTTATACATCTACAATATTGATAGTATACTGCTATACTACTGCTATCACTATTATGATAACTACTATATTGACATAGCTATACTATTATATTATTACTACTAGACTAACACCATTATGGTACAACAAGTATAATAACACTGCTATATTACGACTATAGTAACACTAGTGTACTACTATTATACAAATATTGCTATAATAAAACTATAATACTATTAATCTACTATTAATAGGACTATCAACTATATTATTACACTACTACTACTATACAATTATACTATTATAGTAACATAACTATACTGCTATACTACTACTACTGTATTACTATATTACTATACTATTATTATAATACTAGGATACTGCTATGCTATGACTATTTTCACTACTACTATGATGGTATAATACTTTTACTATTATTATTCTACTATTACTGCAACACAACTATATTACTATACCACTGCAACTGGTATACTATTAATAGTACATACTACTAATATTATTATACTACTCTACTACTATACTACTATTACTATTATATAATTATATTACTATAGTATATTACTACTAATAGACGACTATAATAATAATACTACTAAACTACTATTAGTATACCAATATACTACTACAACTATATTATTACTGTACTACTATACCACTACTATTGCTATATTATAACTACTGTACCATGATACTATTATCATACTATTGCTACTGTCGTTATACTTCTATTATACTGCTTTACTTCTACTACTAGTATACTACCATACTTCTATACTATTAAACTACTAATAGTGTACCACTATACTACTACCACCACTACAAATCTTATTATACTACTTCACTACTATATTTTTGCTACTACTATACCACTATACTAAAATACTTTTACTATACTATGATACTTCTATATATCTATATTACTGATAGTATACCACTATACTACCACTACTATTATGATTACTACTATTAATATTACACTATTCTTACAATAACTGCTACTACTATACTAATACTTTTATACTGGCACTATATTATTATTACTATTCTATTACTAGTATACTACTACTACTATACTAGTACCATTATGCTACTATATTACAACTACTACAATATTAATACTAATATTCTATTGTTACTACTATAACTATACTAACACTACTATATTACTACTATAGTAATTCTACTATGTTACTATTATACAAATATTGTTATATTAACAATACTATATTGCTACAATTATACTACTAGTATTGTTATATTATTATATTAATATATTGCTACAATAATACTATTATACTATTATAGTAATACAACTATACTATTATATTATTATACTAATACTACTACTATATTACTATACTATCATACTATCATACTACTATACTACTACTACTTTTGCTACTACTACGATGTTATAATACTATTTTGCTATTATGCTATTACTATTATAGCATTACTAGTAATATTAGTATTACCATACGACCACTAGTATGACTATACTTCTATTACTAGTACTAGTACTATACTACTATTGTTACTACTACGATTATACTACTATCATTATAATTTTCACTACTACTATACAATTACTATTATAATAATATTACTACTGTTACTTTAATTATACTACTGCTACTATAATGCTGTTAGTAGTACTATTCTACTACTACTATCACTACTAATATAGTAATAGAAGTAGTAGTAATAACTATATTAGTATAGTTGTAGAATAGTAATCGTAGCAGAAGTAGTTATAATAATATTATAATTTAATAGTAGTATAGAAGTAGCAGTATAATACTAGTAGTATAGTAGTATTATAGCAATAATATATTAGTTTTACAATATAGAAGTAGTATTAGTAAAATTGTAAGAGTAGTATAGTTGTAATAGCAGTAGAATAGTAGTAGTAATAATAGTTATAGTATAATAATAGTATATTAGCAGTACTAATATAATAGTAATAATAATATAGCTATAATGATAGTATAGAAATTACTTAGTAGCAATTATAGTAGCAATATTATAGTCGTAATAAAATAGTAGCAGTAGTCACAGTGAAAGTAATAGTAGTATAGTATTAGTACTACGGTAGTATATTAGTTGTAGTAATAGCAGTAGTAATAGTCGAGTAGTATAGCAAAAGTATAATAGCCGTAGTTATTGTTATAATAGCCGCGATATAATAAATATATAGAAGTTATAGTAGTAGTATTATAGTGAAAGTAACAATAATAGTAATTATTGTATAGTAGTATTATTACTAGTAGTATAGTAGTAGTATTATGTTGTAGTAGTGGTAATAGTAAGGTAGCAATAGCAATAATAATAATATTACTAGTAGAAGTATAGTAATAATGGTAATATAGTATAATGGTATAGTAGCTATAGTAATATAGCTGTAAGATAATTTTAGTATAGTAATAATAGTATTAGTAATAGTAGAATAGTAGCAAAATTGTGGTATAGTATAGTAGTTGTGATATTATTAGAAAAGTAGTAATATAGTTATAGTATAATAGTAGTATTGTACTAATATAATGCTAGTAGAATTATTAGTAACAATATAATATAACAATAGTCATAGTAATAATATAGTAGTGTAGCAGTAATAATATAAGTAATAGTAGTAGAACATTATTATAGTAGTATTATAGTACTGGCTGTAGCACAAGTAGTAGTATAGTGGTGCTATAATAATAGTATTATAAGATTTGTAGTACTGGTAATAATAGTATAGTAGTAGTAGTTATTCCTTTAATAGCAATATTGTATATGAATAATAGCAGTAATAGTTATAGTACCATCAGTTTTATATTAATAAACTTATAAGAGTAGTATTAATAATATAGTAGTAGTAGAACTAGCAATGTTAGCACTTTAATAATATAATAATAATATAGTGGTTTACTAGGATAGTAGCAGTTATAGTATAATAGTGGTATAGTATCAGTACCATTATTAGTAGTATAATAGAAGTAGCTGTAGTAGTATTAGTGTAATTATAATATATTTGTAGTATAGTAGCATTAGTATACTATTTTTGAGTTTTAGGTGTTTCGAACTCAAATCAGAGTTTGAGTTAAAGTAGAAATCCAAAGTTAGATTTAGATTTATGATTGATTTGTAATATTAGGAGTTGTAATTAGAGTAAAACTCAGACTCAATAAGAGTCTATAAATATACTATAATACCTAGGGCTTAGGTGTGGTTTAGTATTGAGATTGAACTAGAGAAAAATAGAGAGAGAGGAACAAAGAGAATAGAGAGAACAGAAATAGAGAGAGTGTTGGCTCTCGTGTGTGGGTCTTTCTAGTGCTTCTCTGTGGTCTCTCATGGTGTTTCCTCATGGTGTTCTCTTGGATATTCTCTCTGAAGGTGGAGGCATTTTCGAGGCTTGGTGAAAGAGTTTAGTTGAGTAAGAAAGAGTGAAATCTTTCTTGTAGACTCTTGTAAAAGCTTTTCTCTTTCGATAGTGGATCTATTGTTGTCTTATCTTATATTGCTTCTTGTTTCTTGTGTTATTTGAGAACAAGGTAATTCGTAAATCTTCCGCTGTGAATCCCAATAATTAGTATTAGAGCTTAAGAGAAAATAACCAAGATGGCAAAATCCTTACTTGAGGTGGATAAGTTTGACAGCAAGATAAATTTTGCCCTATGGCAGAAGAAGATGAAAGCGGTTCTTACTTATCAAGGTCTGCAAAAGATGTTAGAGGGAAAAGAAAAGAGGCTGGCCAAGATGAGCGATGAAGATTGAGAGGAGATAGATCAAAAGACATTAAATTTAGTTGTTCTAAGCCTGACTAATGAAGTTTTTCATAATATCATTGACGAAGAGACGACGATAGACATCTGGACATAACTTGAGAAGTTGTACATGTCAAAAAGTCTCACAAATAAGTTTTATCTAAAATAACAGTTGTATGGACTGTGTATGAGTGAAGATACAACTATATTACATCACCTGAATATCTTCAATAAGATTATCAATGATTTGCTGAAAGTTGATGTAAAGTTTGAAGAGGACGATAAGGTGCTGATTCTCCTGATGTCTCTTCCTGCTTTGTACAATCATATTGTGACCATAATTTTTTATGGTAAAGAAACTCTCAAGATGGAAGATGTGACAACTAGTCTTTTTTCTAATAAGAAAAGGAGAAACCCCAACATTAATATGGAGTTTGGTGAAGGATTGGTGGCTCACGAAAGTGTAAGGTTAAGAAAACATGAAGAAGGCAAGCAATGGTCCAAATCAGAATTGAAAGCAAAAGTATAATGTTATTCATGTAAGAAGTATGACCACATCAGACGGTATTATCCTGAATGTGGGAAGATAAAGTCCTCTAATATGGCGACGGCAATAGCAGATGATACTTCTGAGAATAGTGCAGATGGAGGCGTTCTTGCAGTATCCACAGAAATTGGCACTTCTGGTAAGTGAATTTTAGATTCCGGTAGTTCTTATCATATTTTTTCCAGGAGGGATTGGTTTACTTCTTATGAGGAGAATAAGAAGAAAGGTACTGTTTGGTTGGGCGATAATTCAACCTTTGAGATCGCCGGTGTGGGAACTGTCAAAATCTAGATGTTTGATGGAGCGATTCGTACTCTTATTGGAGTGAGGCATGCCCCCAAGATGTGAAGGAATTTAATTTCGCTTGGTGTACTGGACTCAAAAGGTTGTAATTATTCAGTAAGAGATGGAGTCATGAAGGTGACACGCGGTATTAAGATCTTGATGAAAGGTGAGAAGTGTGGTAATGTTTATCGATTAATAGAGAACACCATTGCAAGTGGAGTTCCGATGGCTACAGTTGTGAAGAAGAAGCATGATACTCGAAGTAATTTGATGGGAGATAAATGTTCTCCTTGAATTACGTTTACTACAACAGCAGACATAGGTCATCCAAAAAGCGTCTAAAAGTACAAGACTGTAGGTATGAAGATCGTATTCGAGGTTGGCTCGAGCTCATGTCTTGCGATTAGCTAAATACGCTAGTAGCCCAGGGGCAGGGGCTGGATGAGAGATGATGGCTAAAGGTTCATGATGGCAGCACGCCCGATTTCAAGCCAAGGTGGAGATTGTTGAGTTTTAGGTGTCTTGAACTCGAATTAGAATTTGAGTTAAACTAGAAATCCAAAGTTTGATTTAGATTTATGACTGATTTGTAATATTAGGATTTATAATTAGAGTAAAACTTAGACTCAATAAGGGTCTATGAATATACTATAATACATAGGTCTTAGGTGTGGTGTAATACTAAGCTTGAACTAGAGAGAAATAGAGAGTGATGAATAGAGAGAATAGAGAGAAGAGAAAGAGAGAGAGTGTCGGCTCTTGTGTGTGGGTCTTTCTAGTACTTCTCAGTGGTCTCTCATGGTGGTTTCTCATGGTGTTCTCTTGAAAATTCTCTCTGAAGGTGGGGGCATTGCTGAGTCTTGGTGAAAGAGTTTAGTTGAGTAAGAAAGTGTGATGTCTTTCTTGTAGACTCTTGTAAAAGCCTTTTTTTAATGGTGGATCTCTCACTGCCTTGTCTTGTTAGTTTCTTTTATCTTGTATTACTTCTCATTTCTTGTGTTGTTTGAGAACAAGGTAATTCGTGAACCTTCCGCTGTAAATCCCAACATACTAGTAGTCATAAAAATATTATAGTACTAGTACTAATATAATTATTGTAGTTGAATGATATTAGTAGTTATTATTTTATAGCAGTAATAGTAATATGCTAGTAGTATAGTAATATTAGTAATTATACTAGTATTACTATAGTAGTAGTATAATTGTTGTTGTAACAATAATTATAATAATAGTAGTATAGTCGTAGTAGTTATAATACTAGTAATAAAATTAGTAATAATAGAATTACAGTAATAATAGTAGTAGCTATAGTGGAAATAATAATTTATATAGTAATTGTGGTATATCAATAAAAATAGTAATATAGTAGTAGTAATACAGTTGTAATATAATAGTAGAATATTAGTAATATGGTGGTAGGAGAAGTATTAATATTAGTATAATAACGTAGCAGTAGAAATAATATAGCGGCAATAGCATTAATAGCCATAGTAGTTCTTATAATATAATATTATAGTAGTAGTAGTAATATAGTAGTAGTGTACTAATATAGTAGTTCTAGTACTAAATAACTTGTATAATGGTATAGCCATAGAATTGTACTATAATATTAATATAGTTGTATTATAATAGCAATATTAGTAATTGTAATTTTATTATAATAATAAAAAAGTTGTAGTACAAGTATAGTAATAGTAGTGTTATAGTAGTAAAAAAAGTGACATAGTAGTAGGAGAGTTGTAGTGGTGGTGATTAGTGTTGTAGTATAATAGTGGCGTAATACTTGTAATATTATTAGTAGTATAATAGTAGTAGTAGCTACAGTAGTAAACTACTTAATTGCTATACTAGTATTATATTACTACTATATTATTATTATGCTACAATATCATTACTGTACTACTACTACTATAATATTATTATTACTACTAAGAGTATAGTATTACTACTATATTACTATTATAATTACTTTTATAATACTACCAATATTGTACTACTCATATACTACTGCATATTAGTACTATTATATAATTATTATACTGCTATACTATTACTATATTATTATATGATTATATTTGGCGTATACTACTACTACTATTATACAACTATTATATTACTATTTGTACTATTATACTAATACAATATTAGCATAAGTAGAAATGGTAGAAGCATATTAGTATTAGTAGTAGTATTATGGAAGTAGTATAGTAGTAGAAATAGTAATCGTAGTAGCATAATACTAGTATAGTTATACTAGTACTGGTAGTAATAACATAATACTAGTAATATTATAGTATAATAGTAGTATAGTAGTATCGTAGTAACACAATAGTAATAATATTATAATAGTACAACAACAATATTAGCTAGTACTATAATAATATAATATTATTAATAGCACTATATTATATAATTACTATAGTACTAGTATATTATTACCATTATATTAATACAATAACTATTATTATATTATTATGATATTATTACTATATTACTACTACTGCTGCTGTATGACTATATTTTATTTACAACTACCACTGCTACCACAATGCTGCTACTATACTATTGATATAATATTATTATACTGCTACTATACTACCACAATATTATCTCTACTGCTACAATTCTACCACTATTTTTGTATTATAAAATTGCTTTTAGCATACTATACTATCATTACTACTATGCTATTGTACTACTACAGATACTAATACAATACTACTACTACAATACGACTATTATACTACTGTAACACCATGCGACATGACTATAATGCTATATTCTACTACTATACTACTGCTATACTTTTACAATTAGTATATTACTATTATACTACTACTATTTTAGTACAACTATACTGCTATTGCTAAAATAGTATATTACTATTACTACCACTACTATAATATTATTTTATAATTGCTACTAAGACTTTTTTTTTAATACTACTTTAGTACTACTACTATTATTATACTACTACTATACCACAGCTATTATTATTACTCATACTACTATATTACAACTATACTACTACTACTATATCACTATACTATGACTACACTACTACTACCACTATGTTAGTTACTCTTAATGCTATTATACTACTACCACTATAATACTATTATATTATTACTATTGTACTTGCATAATACTTCTATTACTAATACTACTATATTACTCCCACTAATACTACTACTAAATTAGTACTACAATACTTCTATCATACTAATATACTACTAGTATATTAATAATACTAGTATAAGACTAATATATTATTTTTCTAATGAAATAGTACTAATACTATTATACTACTACTACTGTACTACTACTATAGTATTATAACAATTATTATTATTATATTATAATTATTATATTTTTATATTAACATAATACTATTATACTATTATTAGTATTACTATAACAGCACTACTACTATACTAATAGTTCTATACTACTATTAGTAGTATATTACCACTACTACTATATTGTTATATTATAATATTAGTACTACTACTATATTACAGAGACTACTAATTCTAATACTACTATAATTATATTATTTCTACTATTATTACTACTGTAGTAATACTATAATACTATTATACTCCTCCATTATAACAATGATTTTCAATTTCGATCGAAATATTTTGATCTATACTTTCGATTTTAGATTTAATAAATATCTTATTTATATTTATATATTATATTAATATTGTAAAATACAATTAGCCCAATGGTTAAGGCTTTAATTGGGGTTATAAATGACTCAGATTCAAATCCTCTCAGCAGAACACATTTTTCCTATTTCATATTTTAAGTTTTTTTTTTCTAGAAAAATTTGATCTAATACTTTTACTATATGTGTGTGTGTGTGTGTGTATATATATATATATATATTCTTTTCTTATTTTTTAAATTTTTTAATTTGTTTAAAGTAAAATCAAATTTTAGTCTGAAAATTCTAAAAATGATTTGAGCAAAACCAAAATGAGACTAAAATAACTGAAATAGATCAATTTAGCGGGTGCTAATACCGATCTCGATATCAAAACTTAAAACTTTTGTTATAACTACTATGTTACTATTTTAGTGCCATTAAGCACTATTTGGCTCGGGATGTTAAACCGGTTAGAACAGGATAATCCTAACTCTGATCTTGAACCAAATGGGACTTTATATTACTACTATACTATTATACCATTAACACTATTATAATACTAGTAGTACTACTATGATTAAACTACTATTGTCATACTAGTAGTTCTATATTTTTACTATTGGTAGTATGCTACTATTATTTATAGTATACTATTATTATTTATATTATATTATTATTATTAATATATTACTATTATTTATTATTAGTACTACTACTATACTACAAAAATTATTAATACACGTACTATTACAAAAATACTACTTCTACTACTATTACTACTGCTATATTACTACTATATTTGTACTTTATAATAACTATACTACTACAAATAGTACTATTATTATACTACTATTATATTACTATTATACGATTATATCATTAGTACAACTGTAATACAACTAATACTACTAGGACTATACTATTACTACTATACTAGTAATTCTATACTACTACTATTATTTGTACTATACTATTTTTATTATACTATTAATATTATTACTGCACTACAAATACTACTACACTTGTACTCACGCTATTATATTAATACCACTGCTATTACTGCTATAATTACTATTAGTGCTACTACTATATTATTACTACTACTACTAATACTAAATTACATTAGTATAATTATATTACTACTATTAAAATATTATATTATTATATTATTATTCTACTACTAGTGGTACTGCTAATACGATACTACTATTATAAGACTGATATAATATTACTATACTACTATTATAGTACTAGTACTATATTTTTTCTATACTATAGATATATTACTATTATTACAACTATTTCTAATTACTTCTATATTCTCTATAACTACTATTATATCGCTACTATTGCTATTATATTATTAGTATCCAGCTTCTATCTTCTGATCTACTATTGTTATTTCTAGTAGTACTTACTAATACTATACTTTTATATCACGACTATTGTATTGCTGATATTATTACTATTTCTATTACTACTAAACTATTGCTAGACTATAGTAATGCTATACTATTATTTTATATTACTCTAATATATTATTATACTACTGCTACTACTATATTATTACTTCTACTACTATTATACCATAATTATACTATTACTGTTATAATACTACTTCTATATGATTAATATACTATAGTTACTATTATTTCCTACTACTATTACACTATAATACTATTACTATGATATAGTTACCACTAGAGGCGTCAAACAAGCCATGCCAGGTTGGCATGACCCATTTTATTAGCCAATCAAAAATATTTTGGGTCAAGTCCGACATGGCCCAAAATAGTAATGGGTCATGCCTAGCATGGCCCATGAGAAAATAAGTAGGTGTTAGGCATGGCCCATGGCCCACAAGTCTATGGGCAATTTTGTGCTTGGCCCGATTTTAAAAAAAATTCTTATATATATATTACAATAATAACTAGTAATAAGTTATAGTTCAGTGGTTAAGGTTCTTGAACTTTTTTTCAGGGACTAGAGTTCAATTTTGAGATAGGAAAAATGAATTTAATAATTAGTCAAGATGGCCCGTGGGTTATGCCATGCCCGGCCCAATCGTATCATACCTGTGGGTTACTCAGGCCAGAATACTATAGATTTTGGACCATGTCGGGCTGGCCTGTGGGCCACAGGCCCTATTTGATATGTGTAACTACTACCACTTTTATTTTTACTATTATACTATTGCTATTATTATTATACTACTACTATAATATTACTTCTATTAGTATTATCCTACTACTGTTACTATACTGTTAAACTTCTACTACAATTACTACTAGTATAATAATATATTATAATACTGTACGATACTACTATTATAGTACAGTTATACTATTACTACTACTACAATTATACTACTACGACTATATTGTTCCAACCATTACACTATTTTTACTATACTATTTCTACCATTCTACTATTACTATTATACTATTAGTATTATTATTGTACCATTACTACTACTGCTACAATAGTAGTACTACTGTCATATTACTATTTCTATGTTATTATGGCTAATTCTATTATATTGCTTTTCCACAAGTACTACTATACTACGACTATATTTCTACTACTAATATACTACTACTATTATATTATTATACTATAGTACTATATTAACACTTTTGCTACCACTATTATATTGCTTCTACTACTATTCTAGCAATACTATATGTTATATCATTAGTACTACTACTATACTATGACTGAATGATCAGCTAGTGACAACCAAATTCAAGAGAACATTGGGCCAATTATTAAGTCAAAAACTAAGCTAGGTCAAATCCTTTTCCTACAAGAAGAAGCTGGGTCAAACCCTTTTGATTAAATTTAATATTACTTGGAATTTTAGGAGCCTTTTGAAATTCTAAGGTTCTTTTATCTAGTTTCTAATATAAAATTTTAGTATTTTGAAGTATTATATTTATTATACCTTATCTAGTAACTATAGGTTATCCCTTTTAATCAAACTTCTTTTAAGTTAGTTCTAGAATTGAATTTCAAGGCTTATCAATTCTTATAAGTTGAATTCCTTCAAGTATGGCAAATTACTCCAACTTCTTATCTTAGGTGTGGTTGCTTATATTATTATATTCGAAGAGAGCTTACTTATCATCTATTTCTTATCTAAGCTATGGTTATTCTACATAATCACCTTAATAGTGAAATACTTATCTTTTCAGTCATTCTTTAACTCTCCTTTCATTATTTTTTTTGGTTTGCTTATCATCTTATCTAAGCATATCTATCACTACTACTACTACTATATTACTATAATGCTACTACTACACTACCACTACTACAGATATTACTACTAACTACTAGTACTCCTATTACTAAAATCAAGAATGAGATAAAAAAAGATGTGCTCTTCTTACAGCACTTCAGTTGGCCTGACTTGGTACTCCATCAACCACTGCTACTAAATCTAAACTTGTATAATGAGTGAATCCCTAGAGTTAAGTTCTTTATAGACCTCATAGACAGAGATGAGGAAGCTATTGTGGTCTTGGTTTGAAAGCTCTAGGCACTCTTATCATATACTAGTGGTGATTAGCACCTAACTGTGCTCATCCAAGAGGCAGCATAGCTTCTTATCATACTCCACCTTCTTCTCTACCATGGATAGCTTGATCATCATCTCAAAAGCCAGTAGATTTGAAGAAGATGAAGAAAAATAAGAAGAAGAGGAGGAGGTAAGTGGCAGAGCACAAAGGACAATACCATGCTTGGATGCTTCAAGTTGAGCTCAATTTTCTTGCTCAAGCTTCTTCACAAACCCTAAAATTTGAAACTGAAATACTAGCCAAAATATTTTGGCCCAAACTGAAATATTTTAGGCAATTTTTAAAACCTTGATTTATATATGGGCTTGATTACCATATAAAATAGACTTTGTTTGTCATATGAAAGTGGATATAAATTGTCAGGTAGATATAGACTTAATTTTTCATGTGAAAGTAAACTTTTATTAACCACATAAAAGTAGAATCAATTTGCCCTTTAAGTAGAGCTTGAATGCCATGTAGAATGGACTTTATTTGCCATACGAAAGTAGACGTGATTGGCCATGTAAAAATGGACTTGAATTATCATGTAAATGTGGTCTTGATCACCACACAAGATAGACATTAATTTATCATATAGAAGCATACTTGAATTTCCATGTAAATGCAAGTTTGGTCATTATATAGAATGGACTTTGTTTACCATGTGAGAGTGTATTTTGTTTGCCAGTACATATGGGCTTGATCATTGCACAAGATGAACTTTGTTTGGCATGTAAAAATGGACTTTATTTTTCATAACAATGTACACTTACATTCCTAAAATTAACATGGGGCATTGATAAGCAGGGGTGGTCGAGAATTTAAACTCCACCATATATCATCAATGACCTTTTTTGTCTTCTAAAGGGCATTATAAGCAATCAAAAATTGACTTTTACCTATTGCTAAGTCTCTGGAGGATTGATACCCTAGTTTGTGCTAATAGACTCTCTACTTTGTCATCGAGGTTTGATATAATAATATTTGACTTTAGTCTTTTGAATGGGTTTGGCCATTACTCCCTAGGTGGACTTGGTCTTTCTCCCTAGTAGTAGTCCTGTAGTAGTAGTAAAGTAACAGTAATATAGTACAATAGTAGAGGTAATAATAGTAATATAGTACTATAGTAGTAGTGTAGTGATAGTACAAATAGCAATAGTGGTATTAATAATAGAATATTAGTATAATAGTAGTAGTATTCAAATACTATAAAATTAGTACTATACCAGTAGCAGTAGTAGTACTAGTATAGTAGTATAGAGGCAGCATAGTAGTAGTAGTATGATAGTAATATAATAGTAGTAATAATAATAGTATAATAGCAATATAAGACTAGCAGTAGTAGTAATATATTAGTAATAATATAATAGTATAGTAGTAGCAAGTAGTAGTAATAGCAATAATATAATAATAATATAATAATAGTATAATAGTAGTATAATAGTAGTAATTGTATATTAGTTACAGTAGTAGTGATATAGAAGTAGTATAGTAGTATTAGTAATAGTATATTAGAAGTCATAATAATATAATTATAGTATAGTATAGCAGTATAGTAGTAATATAGCCTACTACCAGTGCTAATAGTAGTAGTAGTTGTAGTAGTATAGTATCACAGTAATATTTTAGTAGTAGTATATTATTATAGTAGCAACATAGTAGTAGAAGTAGTATGGTATTAGTATAGTAGTAATAGTAGTACAGTAGTAGTAAAAAACTATAGTATAATAGTACAATAGTACTAGTACTATATTATAGTAACAATAATAGTAGTAGAGATAATAATACATTGATAGTAATGATAGTATAGTAGTATAATAGTAGTAATCATAGTCGTAGAGTAGTAGTAGTATAGTGGTAGTATAATAGTAGTCATAGTATAGTAATAGTAATAGTATATTGCTATTATAGTAGTAGAAGAAGTATGCTACCATATTATAATAGAAGGATATAGTAGTATGGTAATAGTAGTAGTATACTACAAATATAGTCACATATAATAGTAGTATGGTATAGTAGTATAACTGTAGTAGTATTACAATAGTAGAAGTATAGTCATAATAGCAATAGTAATACTAGTAGTATATTAGTATTATAGCAGTATTATGTATTAGTATAATAGTAGTATAATAGTTCTAGTAGAAGTATTAATATAGTAATAATAGTTATAATAGTAATCTTGGGATAGTAGTAGTCGTATGGTAGTAGTATAGTAACAGTATAATAATATAATATTAATATAATAGTAGTACAATAGTAGTAATAGTATTAGTATTAGTACTAGTATTATAGTATTATAGTACTAGTAGTATAGTAGTGGTATAGTCGTAGCATAGTAGAATTATTAACAGTGATAATCGTAGTATGGTTTTAGTATTATAATAATAATATTGCAATATAGTAGTACTCGTAGTGGTGCTAATATAGTAGTAGTAGTATCGTTGTAGTATAGAGCAAATATGCTAATAAAAATAATAGTAGTTGTAGTATTAAGATAGTAGTAATATATTAGTAGCACAATTATAGTATAATAATAGTACTATTAGTACTATAGTAATAATGTGATAGTATATTAGTAGTACTACAGTACGAGTATTATAGTATAGTAGTAGTGGTAACATTAATATAATGCTAGTATAGTGGTAGTATAGTAATAGTGTAGTAGTTGTACAGTAATAGTATATTATTATTGTAATAGTACAATAATAATATAGTATAATAATAGTTTTAGTAGTAGTAGTATAGTAGTAAATGTAATTGTACAGTGACAATAGCAATATAACAACATTAACACAAAAGTTCTATAGTATAATAGTAGTACTAGTAATAATATATTAATATTAGCAGGACTATTCTAGTAGTAGTATTTGTAGTACTAATAGTATAGTCTTAGTATAGTAGTTGTAGTATGTTAATAGTATTAGTATAGTAGTAATAGTAGTTGTTGTAGAAGTAGTTGTAGTATAGTAACAGTAGTATAGTATTATAATAGTACTAAATTACATTTGTATCAATAGTACAGTAGCAATATAGTAATATAATAATAATATAATATTATAGTTGTACTAGTCATAATATAATATTAGTAGTAGTATAGTAGTAATAGTAGTACATTATTATGATAGTAATAATTATAAAAATAATAATAATATACTTATAGTAGTACAAATATAATAATAACAATAATAGTACTATTATACCAATGACTATAATGTAGTAGTAGTATAACAATGTAGTCATAGTATGGTAGAAGTATAGTAATTGAAGTAGTAGTATTACTTATACGAAAATAGTAGCAACATATTAGTATTGCTATAATAATAGTATAGTAAAAGTAGCAGTAGTAATAATATAGAAGTAGGAGTCGTATAGTAATATAATAGAAGTAGTATAATAGTAGTAGTTTTGTATAATAGTACTATTAGTAGTACTAATATAATTGCAATAGTATGAGTGAAGTACCTGTAATAGTATAGTTATTGTAGTACAGTTATAATATAATAATATAATAGTAATGCTAATAGTGGTAGTGGTACTATAGTTGTAATAGTAATATTAGTAGTATATTAGTAGAAGTCATATAATAGTAGTACCGGTATATTATTGGTAATAAAAGTATGTTAGTAATATAGTAATAGTTGTTGTAATAGTAATTATGATAATATACTATTAGAAGTAGTATAATAGTTATATCGTAGTATAAGTGGCATAATAATAGTAGTATATCAGCATAATTATGCTAATAGTATGCCTTAAGCATTAGCTTGGTGGTTATACTTATCTTTTTTATGTGAGAGGTTATTGATTTGAACTTTGCTTAACGCACAACTTTAGTAGTGAATCCCACTTATTGAAAAAAAATTATATTAATATTATAGTTGCAATATAAGTATGTTATTAGTAGCATAATAGTAGTGTACTAGTAAAAGTATACTACTAATACTACTATAGTAGTATAGTAGTATACTATATTAGCTATAAAATAATAGTGATAATATTATGGTAGCAGTATAGTAGTAGTGATAGTATAGCAGTATAGTATAATACTATAGTAGTAGTAGTAGTATAATAACATAGTATTTTAGCATAGCAGTAATATAGTATAGTAGCACCAACAATACTTGTATTATAATAATACTAATAGTAGTTATAATATAGTATAATAGCGGTATAGTAGTAGTAGTATTGGTATAATAATTATATAGTAGTAGTAATAGAAGTAGTATTATATAAGTAGTTACCGAGGTAGTGGTATAGTACATTATCAATATAGTAGTAGTATTGGTATAGTTATTGTATAATAATAATAGTAGTATAAAAGTATAGTATATTTGTATAATATAGTTATATTGTAGCAGTATGGTATGCTATTATACTAGTAGTATAGCATAGTACTTGCCCTATTAGTAGAAGTAATAGTATAATAGTTGTAGTGGTAGCGGTAGTATTGTACTAGTAACATACTTGTATTGTAACACAAGTTGTAGTAGTAGTATAGTAGCGTTAACATATTAGAATTGTAATAAAAGTAGTGGTAGTAGTAGTAGTCAAAGTAATAGTAGTATAATAGTAGTATAGCATTAATAGTAATAGTGGTAGTAGTAATAATAATTATTGTATGATAGTAGCCAATTTGAACTAAAAGTCAGCTTGCAAGCTTACTTGAAAGTCTATTTAGATGAAAGGTCAGTTTGCGGGGCTGGTGTGAAAGTCCAATCAATTTAAGGTTAGCCTGCAAGCTCATCCAAAAAATCTAACTCTTACTAAAAGTTATCTTGTAGGCACGCCTAAAAGTATAATCAACTAAAGAATAGCCTACGGCTTTGTCTAAAAGTCTAAATCAACTAATGCCTAGGGTGTAGGTAGCTTGAAAGCTAAAGCAACTTAAGGTCTGCTTGTAGACTCACCCAAAGTTATTATAATTATCTAAGGACTCTCAATAGTATAAAAGTAGTAGTATACCAGTAGCAGCAATAGTAGTAGTATAGCAGTATAATAATAATAGTATAAAAGTAGTATAGCAGTAGTAGTAATAGTATAATAGTAGCAATATTAATAGTAGTATAGTAACAGTATAATAATAGTAATAGTAGTAATATAGTAGTATAGTAAAATAAATAGTAGTAATAGTAGTATAATAATAGTATAGCTGTAGTATACTAGTAGTAATAGTATATTAGCAGTAGCAAGTAGTAGTATATGATAATATAGTATCAGTACTAATCGTATATTAGCAAACATAGTAGTAGTATGGTAGTAATATAGCATAACTATATAGTAGTAGTATAGCATAGCAGTAGTGCTAATATTAGTAGTAGTATAATGGTAACCGTATTTGTAGTAGTATAGTATGGTACTAATATAGCAGTAGTATATTATAGTAGTAATATAGAGTAGTAGTATAATAGTGGTAATACAGTAGTAGTACAGATGTATAATATAGTAGTATAGTAGTACTAGTAGCACAGTATAGCAGTAGTCTACTATAGTTGTAGTACTAGTAGTAGAGGTAGCACTATATTGATAGTAGTAGTAGGATAGCAGTATGATAATAGTAGTCGTAGAATAGTAATAGTAGTACAGTGATAGTATGGTAGTAATCATAGTATAATAGTAGAAGTATGCTAGCATAATATAGTAAGATAGTAGTAGTATAATAGTAATATAGGAACATAATATCATAATATGATATAATGGTATAATAATAATATTACAATAGTACTAATAGATGTAGTAATAATAGCGATATACTAGTAGTATAGTAATACTATAGTAGTAGTATAATAATAGCATAATAGTAGTAGTAGTATTAATATAATAATATTGGTTGTAGTAATAATCTAGTAATAGTAGTAGTAGTAATCTAGTAATAGTAGTAGTAGTATGGCAATAGTAGTATCTTATTACAGTAGTAGTATAGTAATACGGTATTAGTATAATAGCAGTACAGTAGTAGTAACATAGTATTAAATTATTATAGTATAGTACTAGTAGCATAATAGTAGTGTAATCATAGCATAATTGAATTACTATCCATTATAATAGTAGTATAATAGTAGTAGTACTATAGTAGTAATATTATACTATAGTAGTACTCACAGTAGTATTAGTATAGCCGCAATAGTATCATAGTAGTATAATAACAATATAATACTAAAAGCAGTAGTAGTTATAGTATTAGTATAGTAATAGTAGTATGTTAGTACTATAGTTCTAGTTTCACAATAGTACTAGTAGTAGTATAACAGTAGTATGATTGCATCTTGGTGGTACTATAATACGAGTATTATAGTATAGTAGTCGTGGTGGTAGCATTAATATAGTACTAGTAGTATAGTAGTTGTATAGTAATAGTTGTGTAATAGTAGTATAGTCGTAGTATAATATTTTCATAGTAGTAGTAGTACAATAGTAATATAGCATAATGATAGTAGTAATAGTAGTAATACAGTGATAACAGTAGTATAGCAACAGTAAAAGGATATTGGTTATAATATTAGTAGTAGTACTATTGTAGTAGTATTAGTATAGTAATAGTAGTTGTTGTTATTCTTGTAGCAGTAGTTGTAGTATAGCAATAGTAGTTAGTGTTACTATAATAGTAAATTATAATTATAGTAATAATACAGTAGCATTATAGTAATATAATAGTAGTATAATATTCTAGTTGTATTTGTAGTAGTATAATATTAGCAATTACAGTATTATGGCAGTAGCAATATATTATTATGGTAGTAATACTTGTAAAAGTAGTAACATAGTTGTAGTAGTAGTATTAATATAGTAATAATAATAATAATACTATTTAGCAGCAATTGTTGTATAGTAGTAATATAGTAATATAATCATAGTATAGTAGAAGTATTGCAGCAGAAGCAATAATAGTACTTATACTAGTATAGTAGTAACATATTTGTTATGTTATATTAGTAATAATAATAATATAGAAGTAGGAGTCGTATAGTAATATAACAAGAGTAATATAATAGTAATAGTTTAGTATAATAGTTCTACTAGTAATAGTAATATAATTATAGTAGTATTAGTAATGTAGCAGTAATAGTATAGTTGTTATATTACAATTGCAGTATAATAATATAGTAGTAGTATTAGTAGTGGTAATGGTACTATAATTGTAATACTAATATTAGTATTATATTAGTAAAAATCATATAATAGCAATACTTGTATATTAGTAGTCGTAGAAGTATGTTAATAATATAGTTGTAGTTTTTGTAATTATAATTGAAGTAATATACTACTACTAGTGATATAATAGTAATACAGTAGTAGAAATAGTATAACGACAGTAGTATAGTACTATAATTGTATTAGTAGTATACCTCAAGCATTGGCTTGGCAGTTGTACTAACCTCTTCTATGCAAGAGATCATTGGTTTGAACCTTATTTAAGGCACGACTTTTGTGATAAACCCCAGTTGCTACAAAAAATTATATCAGTAGTATAAGTATAGTATAGAAGTAGTCATAGTAGTATAGTGGTAGTGTAGTGGTAGAAATATACTACTAATACTAGTATAGTTCTCTATTATAGTAGTAGTAAAGTAATAACAGTAGTATTATAATAGCAGTATATTAGTAATAGTAATATAGCAGTATAGTATAATATTATAATAGTAGTAGTAGTATAATAGTAATATAGTTGTATAGGATAACAACATAGTATTTTAGTATAACAATAGAATAGTATAGAAGTACTAACAATAGTTGTACTATACCAGCACTAGTAGTTGTTGTAGTATTATATAGTAGTAGTATAATAGTAGTAGTATTAGTATAGTAGTTATAGAATAGTAGTAGTAGTATTGTTTTAGTAGTAGTTGAGGTAGTGGTATAGTATACTAATAATATAGTAAAAATAGTATTAATATAGTTATTGTATAATAATAATATTAGTATAAAACTATAGTACATTAGTACAATATAGTGATATTGTAGTAGTATGGTATGGTATTATACTTATAGTATAGCATAGTATTTGTATTAGTAGTTGGAGTAATAGTATAATAATTGTAGTAGTAACGGTAGTATTGTAGTAGTAGTATACTCGTATAGTAGCAAGAGTTGTAGTAATAGTATAGTGGTAGTAGCATATTCATCTCTTAGTAAGAGCAGTGGTAGTAGTGATTGTATAGTAGAAGTAAATTGTACAATAGTCGTAGCATAATAGTATACTAGTATAATAGTAGTATAGTATTAGTAGTAATAGTAATAGTAGTAATAATTATTATTGTATAATTATGGTCAATCCAAAGTAAAGGTCAACCTACGAGCTTACTTGAAAGTCTATTTAAATGAAAGGTCAGCTTGCAAAGCTCCCCTGAAAGTTCATTCTATTTAAGGTTAGCCCACAGGCTCATCCGAAAATAAAACTCTTACTAAAGACTATCCTGCGGGTATGTTTAAAAGTCTAATCAACTAAAGGATAGCCTATGGGCTTGCTTGAAAGACGAAATCAACTAATGGACAGAATGTGGGTCACCTAAAAGACAAAGTGACTTAAGGTCAGTCTGTAGTCTAACCAAAAGTTATTATGATAGTTCGAGGACCTTCAAACCAAAATAAAATTGATAAACATAAATTATTTAAATGGCTCAACCACATTGAACTCAAACTAGTTTGGCTAAAACAAATGAACTAAACCAAAGTAAATCATATCACATTCGAACTAAACTACAATATGTTTAAAAAATATATAAATTGAGTCAAAACCATATTTGAATTAACCATAATAAGTTCGAATAGAAATCTTAATTGAGTTAAACCACAACCACCACATGTTTGAATAGAACTCTAAATTAAGTTAAACCATATTTGAACTAGTCCACATCAAGTTTGAGTAGAACTCTAAATTGAGTCTAATTGCATTTGAACTAAACCATAACAAGTTCAAATAGAACTTTAAATTGAGTCAAAATACATTGAACTAAACCACAACAAGTTCGAATAGAACTCTAAATTGAGTCAAGCCACATTGAAATAAACCCCAAAATGTTTGAAGAGAACTCTAAATTAAGTTAAACCACAATCAAACTAAACCATAATAAGTTCAAATAGAACTCAAAATTGAGTCAAACCATATTCAATGTTACAATAAGTCTGAATAGAACTCTCATTTTACCTAACCGGAACAAATTTGAATAGAACTCTAAATTAAGTCAAACCACAAATCAAAACTAAACCAACCCCAAAAGCTATTAAAGACACTTGGCTAAGGCAACTTGAAAAGCCACTGGTGATGCCTCAAACTCAATTAGCAACACTCCAATGAGGCCATTAATTATCGAACAAAGTAAACCAATAATACGCTTATAGCTATCGGACACACTTTAATGCTAAACAAACCTCAAAAGCTATTGGCAATGCATGGCTAAGACAACCCCAAAAATCATTAGTGAAGCCCCAAACTTAATTGATAACATGCCAATGAGGCTATCAATTGTCAGACAAAATCAACCAACAACATGCTTAAAGCCGTCAACCACACTTCAAAGCTAAACCAACCCTGAAATCCATAGGTGACACTTGGGTAAGCCAAGTTCAAAAGCTATTTGTGACTCCTTAGACTTAGTTGACAACATGCCAATAGGGTCATCAATTATCAGACAAAGTTAACTGACAACTTGCTAAAAGTTGTCGGCCACACTATAAAGCTAAACTAATCCCAAAAGCTGTTGGTGGTGCTTAGCTAAGCCAACCCCAAAAGCCATTAGTGATACCTTAAATTTAATTGACAACAAGCTAATGAAGTTGTCAATTATTAGACAAAATCAACTGACAAAACTCTTAAAGTTGTTGGACACACATCAAAACTAAACCAACCCAAAAATCCATTGGTGACACTTGGCTATGACAACCCTAAAAAGCATTGGTGGCTTCTCAAACTTAATTGACAACATGCCAATGAGGCCATTAATTATTAAATGAAGTCAATTGATAATACATTTAAAATCATCAGTCATGCTTCAAAGCTAAACCAACTCCAAAAGCCATCGGTGATGCTTCAAACCTAATCGATAACACACCAAACGACTGTTGATTATCAAATTAAAAATAATTAGCATAAGCTAATGTGGTCAATCATTTTCTTAAGTCAAGAATCAATAGAAGTTAATTGACAACAAATAAAAAATCATCGATAAAACTCTAGAGGCTAATAGGGTCAACTAACACAAGTGAAGACAATCAGCCACACATTAAAATCAAACCATGTCATTAACATCCACCAAATATCAAATCAAGCATCCAGAAAATTGGAGTAGGGCAGCAAAAAGCATCAAGCTTTTCTCATTCCCTTACTTATTTCATGTAATTCATTAAATTGTAATGTGAGAGTATGTCCTTGCTTAAACCATGTACCCTTTTTCTCAAATCAATCAATCATGTTTTCTTCTTTTGTTTCTTTATTTTTATTAGCTAGATTCCTTACTTTAGGAGGTTTTTGACAACTATTAGGGTAATTAACAATAGGGTCTTACACCTATTGGGAAGTCCTATTCCCACAATACTTGACTGCATACTCAAACCAACATACATTTTTTATTTGTTATTTTGAGATTGCTTCATGGGGTCTTCGCCATCCTAGATTGATGATTTCATCTCTATACTAGGTTACACCTGAACTTAAACTAAGGCAAACCTAAACCAAAATTAGGTCAAACTTAAACCATAACCAAGTTGAATCAAATCATCTTGAACTTGAACTCAAGTCCATTAAGGTTTGATCTTGAACCCAGTACGGGTTCAACATAGGTCAAACCTAAATCCATTAAGACATTGAACTAGGATGCATCAAGAACCTAATTAGAGTTGGATCAAAGATTAATTAGAGTTAGTCTACAATATTCTCAAAGTCATTGGTAAAACCTCGAACCTAATTGACAACACGCTAATGAGACTATCAATTTTTCCAATTAAAAATGATTAGCAAAAGCCAAGGCCACCAATTATTTTTTCAAATTAACTCAAACTTAAGGCAGACTTGAATTTGATGAGTTAGTCAATCTTATGCCATTTTCGAATATGGTCAACCAACAACATGCTTAAAATTGTTGACCACACTCCAAAGCTAATCCAACATATGCTCAAAAGCTATTAGCAATGCTTCAAAATTGATTCAAATCGAACTAAAGGTAGGCTTAAACTCACTTAGTTAGTCAACTAGATACCTTATTCAAAAGAAGTCAACCCACATCATGCATAAAGTTATTGGACATACTTCAAGCTCATCCAACATAAGATAAAACACATTGGTGATTATTCAAATATAATCCAAGCCATTGATTATCAAATAGAAATGGTTATCATTAGCCAATGTCACAGTCCATTTTGAACCAAATCGAACTGAAGGCAAGATTGAACCTGCTCAGTCAATCAGCCAGATGCAGGTTAAAGCCATTAGCCACACTTTGAAGCTAAGCCAATATGCACTTAAAAGCCATTGATAATACTCCAAACTTAACTAACAACATATCAAAGAGGTCATCAATTATTAAATCAAAGATCAAAAGAAACCAACTGATAACAAGCATAATGTAGTCAATGAACTTCAGATCTTAAAAGAGCCAATTGGCACAAACCAATATAGCTAGCTATATCTTGAAATCAAGCCAAATTATAAGCATTCATAAGGATCAAACTAAGGTCCATCTATTCATATTTCAAGTGCACAAGTGTGGGACAACGGCAAGTATCAAGCACTTCCCTCTTCCTCTGTTATTTTCATAATCTTTATGATTTTTAATTTAAATTTCTTAAATTGCAAAGTGAGGGTATGCTCTTTATATAAGTCATGTACCTTTTTCTCAAATTAATCAATCATGTTTTTTTCTCTTTGTATGGTTATTTTCATTAGCTAGATTGCTTACTTTAGGAGATTCCTAATGATTATTAATGTAATTAACAATATAGGCTTCTACCTATTAAAAGTTATATTCCCAAAATACCTAATTATGCTACAAACCACCATTAAATTTTATTTTTTATTTTGATATTACTCATTAGATTTTCTTGCTTACCCAAGTGGTTGATTTTGGCTCTGTAGTAGCATAGTAATAGTATAGTAGTAGTAATAATAGTATACTGTTAGTAGTAATATAATAGTAGTTTAATAGTAGTAGTAATAGCAGTAGAATTAGTACTTGTTGTAGTAGTACTAGTTGTAGAAGTTGTATAGTAGTCAGATAGTAGTGGTGCTAGTAGTAATAGTAGTAATAGTTGTACAATAGTAGTAATAGTATAGTAGTAGTACTAGTAGTAGTTTAGTGGTAGAATAGTAGTAGTAATAATAGTAGTATACTAATATTAGTAGTTTAGTAGTAATGGTAGTAGAGTAGTAGTATGGTAATTATAATACTAGTAGTAGCAATAGTGTTATAGTTGTAGTATAGTAGTAACATAGTAGTAGTATAGTACTAGTATCATAGTAGTGGTAATAGTAAAGTATTGCAGTATAATAGTAGTAGTTGCAGTAGTAATAATAATAGAAGTAATATAAAAGTATAGTATAAGTACTAGTTGTAATACTAAAAGTAGTTGATATATAGTAGTAACATAATAAAATAGTAATAGTAGTAGTATAATAGTATTAATAGTGTAGTAGTTGTAGTATTATAGTTGTTCTAGTAGTAGTAGTATAGTAGTATGAAAACTATAGTATTAGTAGAAATTGTAGTAGCATATAATAGTAACAGCAATATACTACTGATAGTAGTAGTGTTGTAGTAGTAATAATATAATAGCAGCAGTATGAGTAATGGAGTATAATAGTAACAGTAGTTGTTATTGTAGTTATAGTATAATGATGGAACTAGTAGTTTTGTAATAGTAGTAGTATAGTAGTAGTTGTAGAAGTAGGATATTTGTAGGGTAATAGTAGTTGTAGTATAGTAGTAATATATTTATAATATACTAGTACTTGTATAGTAGTAGTGGTTGCTATAAAATAGTAGTTGCAATAATATAATAATAGTAGTAATATAATATTTATATAGTATCAATTATTGTAAAGTAACGGTAGAAGTAATAGTACAGTAGTAGTAATAGTAGTATTTGTTAAAGTACAGTAGTAGTAGTGATATATTAGTTGTAGTAGTAATAGTATTATAATAATAGTAAAGTAGTACTAGTAGTAGTAATATGGTAGTTGTAGCCCTAATAGTTGTAGTTGTAGTTGTAGTAGTAGTATAGCAATAGTAGAAGTGATAGTAGTTGTGTTATAGTTATTGTATAGTAGTAAAAGTAGTAGTAGCAGCAGCAATAGTAGTAGTAGCAGTAGTAGTAATAGTGGTCGTATAGTAGTTGTAGTAATGTAATAATAGCAATTGTAGTAGTACTATAGTAGTTCATGTATAAGAGGAGCAATAGTGATAATAGTAGAATAGTAATATAATAGTAGCAATATACTAGTAATAATATAGTAGTAGTACCAACAGTACAAGTATGGCAGTAGCATTGTAATATAATAGCAATAGTTGCAGTATAATGGTCATGATAATATTCGCTATATAGTAATAGTTGTAGCATAGTAGCAATTATAAAGTTATAGTATCATAGAAGTAGAATAGTAATAGAAGTATAAAAGTAGTTGTAGTAAAAATAGTATGGTGGTAATGGTAGTATAGTCATATTACTATAATAGTAGTAGTATGGTAGTAATCATCTAGTACTGGTAATTATATAATAGTAGTAGTAAAATAGTAGTGTTAAAGTATAATAGCAGTAGAAGTATAATAGTAGTATTTGTAGTAGTATAGTAGTTTAGTATAGTAGCTCTAGTAGGAATATTATAGTAGTAAAAGTAGCATTAGCAGTAATATAATAATAATAGCAATAATAGTATAATAATATTTTTAGTAGTAGTATAGTTGTAGTAGTATAATAATGGTAGTAGTAATATAGTACTAGTAATATAACCTTAATAGAAGTGGTATAGCGATAGTAGAAGTAGCAGTAGTATTATAGTTATAGTACAGTAGTAGTACAATAGTAATATAGTATTAATATCGTGGTAGTAATAATAATATTAGCAGTATAGTAGTATTGTTATAGTATAGTGATTCTAGTAGTATATTGGTAGAATAGTATTAGTAGTATGGTAAGAATAGTAGTAATAGTATCAATAGTATAACAAAAGTAGTATTAGTACATTAGTATGGTCCTAGCAATACTAGTTGTAATAGTAGTAGTTATTATTGCATAGTAGCAATAGAATAGTAGTAGTCGCACTATTACTTGTTACTGTATAGTAGTCATAATAGTGGTTTAACAATAATATCATAGCAGTTATTGTAACAGTATAGTATTAATAGTAGTATAATACTAGTAGTGACAATTATATAACAGCTATAATAGTAATATATGAATAGTAGTAGCGGTATAGTAATAGTATTAGTAAAGTAGTAGTAGTGTATAATAGTAATAGTATTATACTTCTAGTAGTAGTATAATAGTAGTAATAGTATAATAATAGTGCTAAAAATAATGTATTACAGTAGTTGTGATTATAGTTGGAGTAGTAATTATAACATAGTAGTATACTAACATAATAATCGTAGAGGTATTATAGTATATAATAGGTATTATAGTATATAAATATAATTATAATATAATAATAGTAATGTAGTAGTACAAGTAACAATAATAGTATAGTAGTAGAATTATAGTATAATAATAATAGTAGTATAATATTAGTTATAATCGTTGAAGTATAGTAGTAATTATTGCATTATAGAATTAATTATAGAAGTAGTAATAGTATAATAGTTGCAGTATTATAGCATAAGTATAGTAATAGTAGTAGAAATAGTATAATAGTAATAATAATATAGTTGCAATACTATATTATAGTTGTAGTGCAATAATAATAATATAGTACGAATGGTAGTATAGTAGCAATTATAGTAATATAACAATACTATAGTCTAATAGTAGTAAAAGTGTCATAGGAGTTTGACAATAGTATAGCATTAATATAGTCACACTAATAATAGTATACTACTAAAAGTATAGTAGTAGTAGTATCATATTAGTAGTAATGCTATAATTGTAATAATAGTATAGTATATCAGTGATAATAATATAATATAGTAATAGCAATACTATAGTAATTATAGCTACAGTATTGTAGTATGAGTAGGAGGAGTAGTATTATACTATTGGTAGTAGTTGTACTTCTATAGTAATAGTAGCATAGTATGGTAGGGGTAGTAGTATATTATAATAGTAATATTATAATACTTCTAGCAGTAGTATTATACTAGAAGTACTAGTAGTAATAGTAGTAGTTTTGTACTATATTAATAATAGTATTATATTATTGACAGGATTTGTAGTAGCATAGTGATAGTAATAATAATAGTATAGTAGTCATAATAGTATGATATAGTAGTACTATTAGGATAGTTATTATTTAGTAGTATAGTGATTGTAGTTGTAGTAGTAGTAGTAATAGTATACTATAATAGTATTAGTTGCATAGAAATATTGATGATGTTGTCGTAATAGTAGTAGTAATATAATAGTAATTATTTATGGTAGTTGTAGAAATAGTAGTATAGTAATAGTTCTAGTAGAAGTATCAATATAGTAGTACTAGTAGTATTTTAGTTATATAGTTATAGTAGCAATATAATAGTAGTATAATAATAGTGGTAATGTAGTAGTAGTATTATAATAGTGGTAATAGTTATAGTAGCAGAAGTAGTACAGTAGTTGTAGTAGTAATTTAGAACTTGTCAAGATAGTTATAGTATTGCAAGATAGCATTAGCACTTGCAATACAATAATAATAGTAGTATATATTATTAATAAAATAATAATAGTAGTATAGTTGAAGGACTAGTGGTTTGGTAGTAGTAATAGTAGAAGTATAATAATAATAGTTTTAGTATAGTAGTAGTTTGTAGTCATATAATAAAACTAATATAGCACTAGTATTAGTAGTAGTATTATAATAATAAAAATAGTAGTGTAGTAGCATAATAGTAATTATAGTAATAGTATAATAATAGTAGTAGAAGTAGTTTAACAATAATGTAGTAGTATTATAGCGCTCATAGTACTAATATGAATGTAGTAGCTGTAGTATTGCAATATATAATTAGTAGTTGTATTTATGTAGTTTTAGTATAGTAATACTAGTGGTATAGCAATAGTAATAATTGTATAATAATAGCAATAGTTCTAATATAGTAGTAATAGTAATATTATAATAATAATACTAGTTGTATAGTAGTAGTGTTCGTAGTAATAAAACTATTATAATAATAGTAGTATAATAGTAGTAGTATAGTAAAATTAGTAATATATTATTAGTCATAGTTTTAATATAATAATATTAATTGTTATGATGTCAGGTTTGATAAATTAGTCTACATCGGACATTGGATAGATAGAGTCTAATATATATAATGAAAAAGACCCATATCCCATAAGCTTTTAAGATGGTTTGGTATCCGGCCCACTCTATTGATTTGATTCAACACTTTTTCGACACCCCAACAAGTGGTATTAGAGCTTCAGGTTTGAAGCTGTGCAAACTCTTAAGAATGAAATTACGGTAATGATACGACTAAATTGAGTCGCATGTTAGTCTCTCTTAAAAAAATCAAAAACCAAGCAAAAATCTGTTAGTATAGGGCACACAATGGAAGTGGTCAAGTAAAAGAGTTTTTTATTAAAAGTGTCAAAATTGATGTGGTCAAATCATACTTAAAGGGGGAGAATATTATAATGTCAGGTGTGATGAATTAGTCTCACATCTGATATTGGATAGATAGAGTCCAATATATAATTGAAAAAGACCCATATCTCATAAGCTTAAGCTTTTGGGATGGTTTAGTATCTGGCCTACTATATTGATCTGATTCGACACTCTTTCGACTCCCCCAATAATTAATAATAGTAGTAGTATAGCAGTATACTAGCAATATAACTTCGTAATAGTAATAATAGTTATAAAATAATAAAAATAATATTATACTACTAATATTAATATAAATAATATGCTAGTAGTAATAATAATATGGTATTAGTTATGTTAGTATAATATTAATAGTAGTACCATTGTTGTTGTCGTTGTATTAGTATCATAATAGTAGTTTAGAAGTGGTAATATAATTGTAATAGTAATAGTAATAACAGAATAATACTAGTACTATAATAGTAGTATACAACCCGTGTTATCCTATTATACTATTACTACTACAATACTATAATATTATTTTGCTATTACTATACTATAACACTACTAACATGCTACTACTCCTACTAATATATTACTATATAATTATATTATTGCTACTAATATATTGTTATAATTATTTTACTACTGTTACTATTATGCTATACAACTATTTTTACTAAAGAAATAAAACTACTGCAATATTACTACATGTTTTACTACTACAAACTAATATTGCTACTGCTACTACTACTATAGTAATACTACTAATAATAATATACTATTACTACTATTGTTATACAAAACTATTATTACTGTTATCTTACTTCTACTGTAATATTACTTGCATAATAATATTATTATGATACTACTACTATTATTATACTACTATACTATTAGAATTATATTATTACTAATAATATAGTACTACTCTACTACAACTATAATAGTGCTACTATTATCACTATACTACGGCTTCTACTAGTATACTATAATGCTACTTTTGCTATTATATAGCCAGTACTAATACTATTATACAAGTTCTATTATTACTACTACTATTTTACTACTCTGTACTACTACTATTACTATATTAATTCTATAATTGTACTAACATATTGCTATATTAGTATACTAATATACTACTGATATATTATTATACAACTATTAATTTATCACTACTAATACCCAACTGTTATTATAGTCCTACTATTACTACTTCTAATAATAGTACTATGCTACTTCTATTATACAACAATTACTGCAATATACTACTAGTACTAATATACTATTACTATTAATATTATGACATCATTACTATCATTACTACTATTATACTACTTTTAATATACTACAATTATTACTATATTACTACTAAACTACTACTTCTAGTACTAAAGTTATATTAATATTCTACTACACTACTATTGATAGAATGTTACTATTATACTATTCTAACAATACAATTAGTATTGTCAC
Organism: Trichopus zeylanicus subsp. travancoricus; assembly: GCA_005019695.1. Lineage (NCBI taxonomy): Eukaryota > Viridiplantae > Streptophyta > Magnoliopsida > Dioscoreales > Dioscoreaceae > Trichopus > Trichopus zeylanicus. The sequence goes on along the minus strand of RXID01021777.1, from coordinate 264,001 downwards.
TTCTAGTACTACTATACTTCTGCTAGTATACAAAGATTACTACTATTACTATAGTAGAATAATAACTGCTACTATTATATTATACCACAACTACTAATATTATACTACTATACTATTATAATATTATATTATAATTGCAACTGTACTAGCACTATTATATTATTAATACTAGTATCTATTACTACTATACTATTACTATGCTACTATTACCACTATAACTATTATACTACTTCTACAGTCATACTACTACACTACTAGCATACTATTATTATTATTATGCTACTATACCACTACCACTACAACTAATATATACTACTATAATATATTACTGCTATACAACTATAACAACTATACTACTACTAATAATATAGTATACTACTATAGTACTATATTTCTACTAAAATACTACTACAAGTACTATACTACGAATAGACTACTACTATTACTATTACTATTATTATTATTATTATTATTATACTATATTACAATATTATTAGTAATATGATACAACTACTATTTTTATATTACTACTATTATACAAGTACTATGAATACTATATTACTACCAGTATACTACAACTACTAATATAGCACCATATTACTTTACTAGTATAATATTATACTATATTTACTATACCACTATAATACTAATATTAGACAACTTCTATTATACTATTATACTATTATACTACTATTTCTATTTTTACTACTATTATTATGCTACTATGCTACTAATATTACTGCTATTACTAATATAATAGCATCAACTACTACTACAATTACTACTATTACAAATGTATTGTCATACTTCTACAACTGCTCTTTTATTACTACTACTATTACTACTATACCATGTCTACTATAATACTACTAATATTTATATAGTACTACCACTAATACAATAATTAGTACTTTTATACTACTACTACATTACTATTACTATTACTATTACTGTTATACTACTATTATTACTAAAACTATTGTATGACTATAACTTTTAATAGTATATTACAACTACTACTAATATACTGCTACTATTTCTATATTAATATTAGTATACTACTATTATTTTGACACTAATATACTATTATCAATTTTAATTTCAAAAATTCTGGCATACCCAGTGGGACATAACTTTTCCTCCAAGTGTTGAAACCTACCTAATATGATAAAGATATTAATGAGATTGAAAACAGTTCAAAACTAACCAATTAGGTTCTTTCTTATGGAAGAAATCATCTAATGACATCAATGAAGAACTTCTCCACCCCAAAATAAACCATCATCCTGGGGGCAAGAATGGTTTTGTGTCTACCTTAGTTGATGGTCATCATAGAAGAAACTAAAGTTCAAATTGAGTTTGGAACCATTTTTGAGACTATTTAATTCAAGGGAGCACTTGCTACTGTGTCCATTGAAGTTATTGTCATGCAAGACTAGCCCACTTCTTGCCTTCTATCAAGGAGAAAGAAGACCAATGTCATCATTCCATATAAAAGAGTCAAACTAGTGAAGAATTAGAAGCTGAGCTTGAATCAGCAAGAGTGTTAGTCTTCCAAAGACTTGGCCCAAAGCAAAGCTCAGTCTTTAATTGCGTTCACCCAACTCCTCACAGGAGGAAACCAAAAATAAGCTAGGACATGTGCACAGTTAAAGAAGAACTCATCTTGACTATTACAAGAAAAGAAAGGCTATTGAAATTTTCAGCCGACTTGGGAAGCCCACCCATTGAATGTAGACAGGACCATTCCGACCACTAACTCTTTTGCCACATTAAGTGGCTTAAAGAAGGGTAAAAGCAAGTTAAAGGGGCATAGTCCCACCTCAACACTATAGCTAAGGAGTGAATAACTAAGTCAAACAACAAGAGTCATTATAAGGCTACAACTAGCTTGACACTCCAGAAAGAGAGACCATTCAAATTGTCAAAGTTATTTCTCACCATGACTCTGCTAGGGACTTTGAGTCCATGACTCAAAAGGCTAAATGGAAAAAGAAGGTTGCATGAATAGGACTTACAAATAAAGAAGTTCAGGAAGTAAGAGCTCTTGTGAGTTAATCCTTGCTACCATACTAGAGAGAAGGTGTAACTACTTGTTTCATGAGCAAACTTTTGAAAGAGGTAACCCAACTAATGTGAGAAGTAAACCTCAATCCAAAACACACCAAACCATGACCTAATCCTCAAGATGTGGACCATCATGTCCTGACAAAAGCCTTGGTCCTAATCAAAAGCTCTAATGTGGAAATGACTGTAGAAACATTGCGAGAGCAACTGAGACAACAAGGGAAAGAGATAGATAAAGCCCAGAAGAAGTTTATGCAATTAATGGAGATGATGATATAAATGAGACAAAAACTTAACAAGTTGAAGTGATCTTAACAGTCATCTCATGAAGTTGTTGAGGTGGTAAAAGACATACCCTTTGTAGGTGAAATCCCAAAAAATGTAGGTCTTTCACAAGCAACTCATCCACCATTATGGGATACCCAATTTCCCAACCTTAAGAATTCCTACTAGTGTGGAGCTACTAGTATACATCCTACAACAAGTACAATAATTGGTGGCTACACAACTAAGACAAGGAAGTGACACGGGTATGATATCAATGATGCAAATAAAATATAACCTAATTTTCACAACCAAGTACCATGTCCTAAAGTCTATACAGTGCCTAAGCTCAAATAATTTAATGGCATCTGTATTCCTAAACAACACATACCTCATTTTCTAACTCTATATATGGAGTCAAGTAATAACCCCTCGTTGTTATTTCACCAACTTTCAATAAGTTTGACTAGGGTAGCATTCGAGTAGTATACTAGTTACAATCAGAGTCCATACAAACTTTGTCACAAATGAAAGGAGTTTTTTTAATCAAATTTGGAGAAATCAACAACAAGGTGACTATTGCTGACCATGTTTCAACACTAAAGTGCAACAACAAATTGGTCTTGGATTACATCACATGGTGAAAAAACCTTAGTATTAGGTGTAGACAATCCATAAGCCAATTTGAAATTGTAAATCTAGTTCTTAGTAACATAAAGAAGAAGAACATGGTACCATACCTGAGTGCTTATTCTATCCATACTTTCCAAGACCTTATTGTACAAGTCAAGAAGTTGGAGAGTATTGGCCCACCAACCTTAGCTAGTTCACAAAATTTGAAACTAGAAAAAGCCTTCCACCACACTTCAAAGCTAAGCCAACTCAAAATCCATTGGTGATGCTTCGCTAAGCCAACCCCAAAAGTTATTGACACCTCAAATGTTATTGACAACATGATAATGTGGTCATAGATTATCAGATCAAAGATTAAATAAAGTCAATTGATAATACACTCAAAGTCATCGATCATAATTCAAAGCTAAGCCAACTAAAAAGTTGTTGGTAATATTTAACTAAGCCAACCCACAAAGGTTGTTGGCAATGCCTCAAACTTAATTACCAACATGAAAATTTGGCCATTGAATTTGAAATCAAATTGAGTTATGGTAGTCCTAAACTTGCATAGTCAATTAGCTAGATGCCTTGTTCAAATAAAGTCAGTGGACAATACACTTAAAGTCATCGACCATACTTCAAAGCTAAGCCAACTCAAAAGCCATTGGTTACACTTGGCAAAGACAACCACAAAGCTATTGGAGACACCTCAAACATAATCAACAACACACCAATGAGGCAATCGATTATCAAATCAAAAATTAAAAAAAAACTGACAATATGTTCAAAGCTATTAGTTGTACTTCAAACCTAAGCCAACTCAAAAACCATTGGTGATGCTTGGCAAAGCCCACTCAAAAAGCTATTGGTGATGCTTCAAACTTAACCACATGCCAATGAGGCCATCTTCAATCAAATTAAAAATCAAACGAAGTGATTTGATGACACGCTCAAAACTGTTAGCCACATTTTGGAGCTAAACCAACTCAAAAGGGATTGGTGATGGTTACCTAAACCAACCCTAAAAATCGTTACTGATGTTTCAAACCAAATCAACAATATGGCAAGAGGCCATCGATTATCAAATTAGAAATTATTAGCATAATCTAGTGCCACTTCAATTTTTCTTTTCAAGTCAATAATAAAAAAAAGTCAACTATTAACAAACAAAAAGTCATTAGTAAAACTTTAGATATTAATGGGGTCAAATGACACAAGCTAAGTTATCAACATCTACTAGGGATCCAATCAAGCATCCCCCTGAGTCAACTTCCACTCGACCAAGGGCACGGGAGTAGGGCAGCAATGCACATTAAGCCTATTCCCACTTTCTTTCCCATTCCACTCTCTTTTATGATTACAAATTTAAATTCTTTAAAATATAAAGTGAGGATATGCTCTTTCTTAACCTATGCATCCCTTTCCTCAAATTAATAAAATTATGTTTTCCTTCCTTTGTGTCTCTATTTTTATTTAGCAGTTTTCTCATTTTAGGAGGTATTTGATAATTGTTGGGGAATTCAAAATAAGAGTTTATACCTGTTGGAAGTCATATTCCTACAACACCTGATCACACTCAAACTATCTTATATTTTCATTTATTATTTTAAGATTTTCTCCTAGGGTCTTCGATACCCTAGGCAGTCGATTAGGATTCCACAATAGTATAGTAGTAGTCCTTATTGTATACTATAGTAGTAGTAGAATTAGTAATAATAGTATAACAGTAGTAGTATATTAGTATAACAGTTGTAATAATATAGTAGTAGAATAGCAGTAGTAATAGTAGATATATAGTAATAGTATAGTAGTATAGTAGCAGTATAATAGTAGTAATAATAGTAGTTATGTAGTAGCAGTATAGTAATAACAAAAATAGTAGCAATAGTAATAGTAGTAGTAACAGAAATAGTAGTAGTATAGTAATAGTAATAGAAGTGACACTACTATAGCAATAATAGTAGTATTATTAGGAGTAATAATAGTAGTATAGGTATAATATAGTAGTAGTATGGTAGTATTAGTATTATAACAATAATATAACAATATTATTATTATACTACTATTATTACTACAATAATAATTACTACTACATTAGTACAATTTTACTACTACTAATGTTATTATATTAAAGCTACTAATACTATACTACTATAATACTATTACTAGTAGTATACTACTACTATACTAGTATTAATACAACTATTATTATATTATTACCATTACTAATAGTACTACTATTATATTATACTACTACTACACCATTGCTATTTGTACTACTACTATTATTATACTACAAGTATACTACTACTAAATGACTAGTGCTACTACTACTATACTACCAATGATATACTACTAATACTACAATTATAATACTACTATTACAGCTGCTATAATATACAATTACCATGCTAGTACTGCTACTAAAATTATAGCTATTATACTATTAGTTATATTTTCACTATACTACTAGCAGTACTATTATTATACTATATTACTACTATTACTGCTACTATAGTAATATACTACTACTATACAAATATTATACTACTATTATTATACTATGACTAGTACTACTATTAATATTCTACACAACTAGTAGTACTGCTGCACTATTACTATATTACTGATATATTATTACTGCTATTATACTACTACTATACTATTACTATACTACTATATTACTACAATGCTAGTGCAATTACTTTTACTACTATACTACTTTTATACTAGTACAACTGCTATATTACTACTACTACTACTACTATATTACTATTATACTACTACTTATAGTACTACTATATTATAACTACCATTTCTATTGTTATACTATTACTACTATAATACTATAACTACTATTAGTACTATTAGTACTACTATTACCACTACTACTGTACTACTACTATACTACTACTATACTAATATTAGCACTTTTTTTACTAATACTATTATTATAGTACCATTACTACTCTAATGCTACTATTATAGTAGTAGTATAGAAGTAGCAATAGTAGCATAGTAGTAGTACAATGGTAGTATAGTAGCATAGTATAGTAGTATAGTAAAATAGTACAGTATTATTAACAAATCTCAGTTCAACATTGGTTTCAATCTGAAAGGCTCCTCAAGATCAAATTTGCTTGGCCACCCTATAGCTAATATGCAAGAGGAAAAAGAACCATGAGGAGGAGAATCGAGAGATTCTTTGACGACGGCCACTACAATGCTCAAATCAAAATGGTTCTCATTGATTTTTATTCACACATAGAGAGAAATAGAGAATTTGAGAGAGAGAGAGTCCCCCTACCTTCATGGCTATTATAGGTCAGGAAGGTCTTTGATAGGATTTAGGATTTTGTGATCTTAGTTCTAATCATGTCCCTCAAATTTTCATGAATATCTGATCATATCCATATATGGGTAGAACCTGTCAAATATTCCAATTGGCCTTCAGATGTGTTTGCTATATGGACTATAGTGATACCACTGAGGTGATTTGACCTAATTAACATCACCTCAGATAATGGCATCAAAGCTAATAGTTCTGTCACCCCAGTAAGCAGTCCATCCTATAGGTTGGGTCCCTATTTGCTTTTAGTTCAGCTATTTTTTAGCTCAGTGTATTATCAATGCAACCCAACTCTAGTTATGGAGTTTAAGTGGCTCAGTGGGTAGAGTTACTTCCTCTTTCAACAGCTTTGATTTTTTTTTAGTGTAATATTTTGAATTCTTGAGGTTCAAGTCCATTACTTTCATTAAATCATGAGGCATGACAGCCGTCGTGACTCCTCATAAGGTGTGTTGCTTGTTTGTAGCATTGTGTCTGGTGCATATTGCCAATAAACTTGACTTCTTCAAGAGTAGAGACACCATCCTATGAAATCATGCAAAATTATTAGGGTTCATCTTGTTCCAATGCAATAATCTAGAGGCATCACTTTAGATACCGAGATGGCTCTTGATGTGGACACCTATCCCTAGTGATTGATGTAGTGATCTCTGGCTCCTACCTTTTAGGCTTCCTCATTTTGTGTGGCAACAATTTAATGATTTGGGGAATGCTATTTAAGGAATTCTTTGTCCCTTTTCATCCATTTTTGGCAATCTTTGTCCTATGTATTTTGTAACCCTTGCTTTCTTTTCTTTTTTATTTGCTAAGTTTTTCTTTTGAAATGGCATCTTCTTCCACTCCTTCCTCCTCTAGAAGGGGGTCATTTGTCAGTATGGGACTTGCCACTCCATCAGTCACAATAGTCATAGCTTCATTCTTCGAGGCAACATCCACCTCGGTTCCCAATGTTGGTGGGTTGAGCTCCACACCCTCCATTATTGCCATGGCCTCTAAGGGGCTAGCTCTTCAAGCTATCCTATCCTATTCCATAGGGATTAGTTCTAAGCCATTCATTATTCCCACACTAGTGGGTCCAAGTCCACTTGAGGAATTACACTAGATGAGGCATTATTTTTTAGCCTTTTCAAGCGTTTTAGATTTTATCTTGGATTAGGAGACTTTGCTTAGATTTGGAAAGTAGGACCTACCTTTATACTCATTAGATGTCCTTGAGGTGAGATTTTGGATTTCTAAATCCACTTTCTAGAAGAGAAATCTTGAGGACTTAGTTAATGTGTTTGGCATTTTGGATTGGACTAAGTTGGACCTATAGGGGTTTAAGGGGGACAACAAAAAATTGAGAGATGAGTTTTTGTTTGAGTTTAGTACCTATTAGGAGATGTTTAAAAGTGGCTTTAGGTACCCTATTGATAGCCTTATCTATGATATCTTGGGAGATTGGGACCTCTCCCTTGATCAAATTATGCCCAGCAACATAAAATTTTTCACTATTCTTTGAACCCTAGTCGATCCAAAGATTTCTCCTATAGGTGGAGCGAGATTCAGCCTTAACAAAGCTAAAGGAATTGGAGGCTTGACAAAAGGCTAAGCTAGACCAAGCAAAGGGTGAGGTGGCAATCATGTTCCCTTGGAGCTTGGAGTACTTAAAGTCCTTGAAGCTATGCAAGATGCAAGCTGTTCTTGAGTTCAAGGCCAATGATGAGTATCTCTGGGAGTAGGGCGTTCTCTTTGCTAACTCCTTCTTTGAGGACTACCTGTGTTGTAGGGACACGGTAAAGAAGATTCACTATGATCCTGACTTCGAGCTTGATGATCTCCAAGTGAAACTTTGCAATGACTTGAGGATTCACCACCTCAAGTGGGAGTACAAGGTGATCCTCTAGAGGGAGAAAAAAGGAGTCCACCTTACCCCCAGCATCCTCCAAATAGTTATGCATTAGTCTCCTTTATTTTTTGTAAAAAGCTTTTGTAATTGAGTTTTCCCTTGAATATGATATTCTTTTGATGAATGAAAGAGATTTTTATTTTACTTGTGCATTTTCCTTTTGGATCTTTGGCTCACATCCCTCTTATACACACCTTAACCCAACCTTACTCAGGTCAGTTATTGTTTATTATGCTTGCTAATCAACATATAGTTTCACCCTTTAGCCATGATGAAGATTGCTATAAAGTGACAAGTCACAGCTCACTTTTGCAATGGTTGGCTTTGGAGCTCTATAAGTAGTGGTACTTGAACTCAATATAGTCAGTACTCATCCTTCCAACCAGAGGGGAATGCTTGGAGAAGATAAGGGATTGTTAAGAGAGAAACCTCAAGGACAATAGTGTGACATAAGGTGAAAGCTTTACATAAGAATCTTAAGTCTTGGTAATGTTCTATGATTCTCATGGTTGGCTTATTGCCAAAGTCTTATGCCTGGTATAAAACCAAGGCCTTATGCCTGACTTATTGCTGAAGTCTTATGTCTAGCTTATCGTCGAGGTCTTTTGCCTTGGGTTAATTCAAGGTTTTAAGTTGGATTTATTACTGAGGTCTTATGGCTCAGGTAAATCTAAGGTTTTATGCCTAGTTTATTACCGAGGTCTTATGCCCTGGATAGAACTAAGATCTTTTGCCTTGCTTATCGACGAGGTCTTATACCCTAGGTAGAACTGAGGTCTTATGCTTAGCTTATCACTGAGGTGTTATACCTTGGGTCAGTCTAAGGTCTCATGTTGGGCTTATTGCTAAGGTCTAATGTCTCAGGTAGAATTGAGGTCTTATGCCTAGGTAGAATGAAGTCTTATGTTTGGCTTGTAGTTAAGGTCTTATGCCCTTAGTGAATATAAGGTCCTATGCTTGGCTTACTGCCAGTGCCTTATATCCTAGGTACATCCAAGGTCTTGTGCCTCGGGTAAATTCAAGGTCTTATGTCAACTTATTGTCAAGGTTTTATGTTTGGCTTATTGCTAAAGTATTATACCTTGAGTGAATCTAAGGGCTTACGCCTTAAGTTAATCTTAGGACTTAGTTCTGGCTTACTTTTGAGATCTTACATTCTAGATAGAATCGAGGTCTCATGCCCTAGGTAGAACCAAGGTCTTATGCTTGGCTTATCACTAAGATCTTATGCCCTACATGAATATGAGATCTCATGCCTAGTTTATCACCGAGATCCTATGCCTTGGATCAACCTGAGGTCTTATGCTTGACTTATCACTAAGGTCTTATGCCTCGGGTGGATCTGAGGTCTCTGGTGGTCTATTGGGATAAGATTTGTTGGCATCTAAAGAGATAATGGAGGCATAATTTGGTCTAAAGATAAAACCTCTTAGGTTGTCTACATGCCATATCTTAAAAAGTTCCTTATCATCTGGGTGCTCAACCATAAATGTCCCTAGGCTCATGACCCTAAAAATTTGAACAAACCTATCCAGCTCGAAGATAATTTACTTGAAGCTCAATTAATGAGTTTAGCATATTGATTTATCTAATCACCTAATCGTAATCCTTAGTTGCATTCCCATGCATTGTAGTATCGGCTCACTCACTACTGGTACTTAATAACTATAGTGCAAACCCTCTTCCAAACTTCTAGGATGAGATCCTTCTTAGCTCAGATGTTTGTCTCATTCATTTTAGGATCATAAGCTTAGGTCGAGGCAAAGTGAGACCAATTTCCACCAGAATGATAGCTTTAACCATATAAGCAACCATGAAAGGTGACTCCTTAGCAATTGTCCTTGGCGTGGTCAGCAAGACCATAGAACATGCGGTAGCTCATCAACCCAGACACCTTTGGCTCTTTGGAGATGCTTTCTTTTTGCCACAAAGTAGGTTTGATTAGTTATCTCAACTAAGCAATTAGATTAGGGGTGGTCACCGTGGTGAACCTTAGTCCTATGCAAATACTATTACAGTATTTTTAGAATCTTGAGGTGTTAGGTTGCTTCCTATTTTCCTTAACCAACACTCATGGCAATATGAACCTACAAATCATGCTCTGCCATAGGAACCCCTGAATTTTTCTTTCAGTGATTATGGCTAGGGATTTAGCTTTTACTCATTTGGTAAAGTAGTCAATAGCCACTACCAAGAAGTTCCTTTGACCTGATCCTAATGGTAATAGACGTAAGATGTCCATCCCTTATTGGTCAAAAAGCCATATAGATTGGGTATGCCAGAGTTGAACCGCCAAACTATAGTGTAAGGAGGCTTGCCTCCTGCATTATTCACATTTGGAGATGAATTTGGATGACTCAAAAGCCATGTTGAGCCAATAATACCCTTGTCTAAAGAGCTTAGGTACCACGGCCCATCCTCCACCATGGCTCCCACATATCATGCCATGAACCTCTTAGATGGCATAGTCAGCTTCCTCAAGTCTTGGATAATGGACAAGGAGCTACATAAGGGATCTTTTTTGCAAGACTCCTTCTAATAAGGTGATGTTTAGGACTAGCTTTGTGGTCTTCCAAGCCTCTTTTGGGTCCTCAAGAAGTTTTCCATCTTTGAGGTAAGAGGTAATGGGATCCATCTAGTTGGGTCTACATCCATCATATTCACCTCAATGGTCTTTGATTAATAGGGTTGTTGAAGATTATCCACAAAGATTTGCCTTGATACTAAATTTGAAGAAGTTGAGGCTAACTGAGCGAGAGCATCTACCTCTATGTTGCTATTTAGGGGTACCTAGAAAATTTCCACTTGGTCTACTTTCGCCATAAGTTTCTATGTCTCAACTAGGTACTAGGCCAAGGTTGTGTCATTTACCTCATACTCTCTAGTGACCTACAAACACACAAGTTGTGAGTCACTAATTACCTTTAACTTTTTATCTCTTGCTACTAATGCCATGTGTAATTTAAGGAGGAATGCTTACTACTCCATGATATTATTTGATGCCTTGAATTCAAACTAGGTTGAATACTCAGCCACTCTCACATTTGAACTCTAAAGGGCAGTGTCAATCTTGTAGCCTAACTTGCAAGATAAGTCATCCACCTAAACCTCTCATGTCTCATATTCTGATCGTGCCAAGTATGAGATCAAGAAGTCCGCTAAATCCTAGGCTTTGAAAGCCTTCCAAGCCTTGAAGGTGACATCCAATTGACTTAGCTCGATGGACAACTTGAGCAACCTTCCTGAGGTTTTGGTATTTGCAATATTTGCCAAAGTGGGAGATTGGTGAGCACCATGACTAAGTGTGCTTGAAAGTAAGGGTAGGACTTTCTAGTTCCCAGCACCATGATGTATGCTAACTTCTCCAATAGAGGGTACCGAACTGCTACACCTGTTAGTACCTGACTCACATAGTTTGTTGGGTGTTATTTTCTACATTGGTCAAAAATTAAAATTGAACTAATTAGCTAGTACAATGTAGCTATATAGTAGTAATATACTAGTAGTAGTAATAGTAGTATAGTAATATTATTAGTGTAGTAACAGTAGTACTATAGTTGTTGTTGTAGTAGTAGTATAGTAGTGCAAAACTATAATAGTGGTAGTGGTTGTAGTAGTATATAATAGTAATAGTAATATATTATTAATAGTGGTAATAAAATAGTAGCAGTATGAGTAACAGATTATAATAGTAGTAGTAGCAGTTGTTGTAGTTGTATTATAGTGGCTGAACTAGTAGTTTTATAATAGTTATATAGTAGTAGTGTTAGAGATAGAAATATAGTAATAGTTGTAGCAATAGTATTAGTTGTATTATATTACTAATAGTAATAGTCATAGTATAATAGTAGTGGTATTTTTGTTGTATAGTAGTAGTAGTTATTGTAAGATAGTAGTTGTAGTAGTATGATAATAGTAAGAGTATAATATTAATAGTTATATAGTAGCGGAGCAGTAGTGGTGTAGTAGTAATATAGTAATAGTAGTCATAGTATTATTATAAAAGTAGTTGTATAGTAGTAGTATTAGTAGTATTAGTCAAAGTACAATAGTAGTAGTAGCGATATATTAGTTTTAGTAGTAGTAGTATTATAGTAATAGTATAATAGTACTAGTAGAAGTAATATGATAGCAGTAATAGTATATTAGTAGTAGAAGGAATGGTAGCTATATTATAGTTATAGTATAGTAGTAGTGCTAGTAGCAATAGTAATAACAGTAGTAGTAATGGTTGTATAGTACTTGTAGTAGTATAATAATAGTAGTTACGGAAGTAATATAGTAGTCATATGGTAGTTGAAGTATAGGAGTAGTAGTAGTAGCAATAGTAGTTGTAATGTAGTAGCAGTACTAACAATATAAGTATGCTAATAATATTATAGTATAATAGCAGTGGTAGTATAATAGTGATAATAAAAGTTGATATATAGTAGTAGTTATAGCAGTATAGTAGTAGTTGTAAAAGTTATAATTTAATAGAAGTATAATAAAAAAAAGTATATAAATACTAATAGTAGAAGTAGTATAGTAGTAATAGTAGTATAACTATATTATTATAATAGTAAAGTATAATAGCAAGAGTACAATACTAGTAATAGTATAATAATAGTAGTATACTAGTAGTATTATAGTATAATAATAGTAGAAGTGTAATAACAATATTTACAGTAGTATAATAGTTATAATATAGTAGATCTAGTAGGAGTATCGTACTAGTAATAGTAGTATTAGTAGAAGTATAATAGTAGTAGTTGTTGTTATGGTAGCATAATAGTATTTTTAGTTGTAGTATAGTTGTAGTACTATAATAGTAGTAGTAGTAGTCATAATATAATAGTAGTTGTATAGCTGTAATAATAGTAGTATTATAGTTGTAGTATAGTAGTAGTGTAATAGCACTATAGTATTAGTATTGCAGTAGTAATAATAATAGTAATAGTAATATAGTTGAATTATTATAGTGTAGTAATAGTAGGAGTATATTGGTAGATTAGTATTAGTAGTATAGTAGAAAGAATAGAAGTAGTAGTATAATAATATCAGTAGTATAATAGAAGTAGCGTTATAATAGTAGTAAAAGTAGTATTAGTATATTAGCATAGTTGTAGCGATATTAGTAGTAATAGTAGTGGTTGTTATTATATAGTAATAGTAAGATAATAATAATCATACTAGTAATAGTTATTGTATAGTAGTAATAGTAGTTTAGTAGTAGTGTTATAGCAGTAATTGTAATGGTATAGTAGTAGTTATGGTATAATATTAGTAGTGACAGTTGTCTAGTAGCTATAATAATAATATAGCATTATTAGTGTTATAGCAATAACATAAGTATAATAGTATTAGTGTATAATAGTAATAGTATTAGTGGATAGATAATAATTTTAGTAAAAGTGATATAGTATCATAGTTGTAGTTGCAATTACAGTTGGCGTAGTAGTAGTAGAATATAGTAGTATGGTAATATAATAATAATAGTATAGTAGTATAATAGTTTTAGTAAAAGTGATATAGTATCATAGTTGAGTTGCAATTACAGTTGGAGTAGTAGTAGTAGAATATAGTAGTATGGTAATATAATAATAATAGTGGTATTATAGTATAGTAATATATTAGTAGTATAATATTAGTAATGTAGTAGTATAAATAACAATAATATTATAGTGGTAGCATTATAGTATAATAATAATAATAGTATAATATTAGTTATAATTGTAAGATATAGTAATAATTATAGTAGTACAGAATTAACTATAGTGGTAGTGGTAATATAATAATTATAGGATAGCAGTAGTAGTAGTATAATAACAATAGTAATATAATTATAATATTATAATAATATTTGTAGTATACTAGTAATAGTACATATTAGTAGTAATATAGTAGTAGTTATAGTAGTGTACCAATATTGTAGTCTAATAACAGAAAAAGTACAATAGAACTATTACAGTAGTATAACATTAGTAGTATAGTAGTGCTAATAATAGTATAGCACTAAAATATAATAGTAGTAATATAATATTAGTAGTACGACTATTATAGTAGTAATAATAATATAATATACTAGTGGTAGTAGTATAGTATAGTAATTATAGTACTATAACAATTCTAGCCATTCTATTGTGGTAGGAGTAATAATAGTATTATATTATTAGTTGTATTCATATAGTAGTAGTAGTAGTAGTATAATATAATTGCAATAGTAGTACACTTAGTGGTAGTAGTACTATAATAGTTCTAGCAGTAGTATTATAGTAGGAGTAGTAGAAGTAGCAGTATTGTAATATATGAGTAGTAGCAGTATATTATTAGAAGTAATATATTATTTGTAGTAGTTGTAAAAGTATAGTAAAAGTAATAGTAATATAGTAGTACTAGTAGGATAATAGTTGTTGTGATAGTATAGTGATAGCAATTGTAGTAATAGTAATATTGCACTATAGTAATATTAGTTGTATAAAAATATTGATGGTATTGTTATAATAGTATCAATATAGTAATAGTAGTAGTAATTTACTTATACAGTTATAGCAGTAGCATAATAGTAGTATAATATTAGTAGTAATATGGTTACAGTATTATAATAGCAGTAGTGATTATAATATAATAGTAACAGTAGTAGTAGAGTAGTTGTAGTAATAATATAGAAGTTGTCAAAGTAATAATAATATTGTAAGACAGTATTCGTACTAACAGTATAGTAACAATAGCAGTATAATACTATTAGTATAACAGTAGTAGTAATAGTATAATAGAAGTACTAATGGTATGGTAGTAGCAATAGTAGAAGTATAATAGTAATAGTTGTAGTATAATAGTAGTTATAGTCATAAAACAACGCTAGTGTAGTAACAGTATTACTAATAATAATATTATAGTAATAACAGTAATATAATAATAGTATAGTAGTAATAATAAAAATAGTATAATAATTATGTAGTAATATTATAGTAGTTGTTATAGTAATATGATAGTAGTAGCAACAGTATTGCAATATAAAAATAGTATTTATATATCTATAGTATTAGTATAGTAATACTTGCAGTATAACAGTAGTAGTATTTGTATAATAATAATAATATTTCTAATATAGTTATAATAGTAATAGTAGTAGTCATATAATAGTAGTATTAGTAGTAATAAATATATTATAATAATGGTAGTATAATAATAGTGTGAGGAGTAATAAAAAATATAGTCATAGTGGTAGTAGTAATATAGTAGAAATAGTAGTAATAGTATCAATACAGTATTATAATAGTAATAGTAATAATGGTATAGTAATTATAATAATAGCAATGATATAACAGTAGTCATAGTAGTATAGTATTAATTATATTAGTATAGTATTATTAGTAGAATGATTGTTGTAATAGTAATAGTATAATAGTAATTATTTAGTAATACAGTTGTAATAGTAATAGTAATAGTAAAATAATACTAGTATTATAATAGTAATAGTATATTATTATTATTATACTACTATATTACTATTATAATATTATGATATTATTACATTATTGTTATATAATAATTACTACTATACTACAATACTACTAACATGGTACCACTAATATACCATTACATAACTATACTACCACTAATATCATGCTACTATTACATCTGATTTTACTAATATAATAAAATTTTTGCAATATTACTACTAGATGTATCACTATAAGCTAGTATTACTATTGTTAGTACTATTATAGTACTATTCTTACTATTATACAATACTTCTACGACTACTACTACTATCTTTTACTATAATATTATTTGTATACTAATATTATTATGATACTGCTATTATTAATTTACAGCTATACTACTACTATTTTATTATTACTACTATTATTAATATACTATTAGAATTATATTATGACTACTAATACAGTATCACTATACTATAAATACAATAGTACTCCTATTGTCATCATACTATGACTTCTACTATTATATTATCACACTATTATCACTACTATACCACTGCTACTAGTAATATTATACAATTTTTATTATTACTACTACTATTTTACTACTACTGTACTTCTACTATTAGTATATAAATACTATACTATTATTTATACTATTACAATTGTACTAGTATGATACTATACTAATATACTAGTATACTACTTTTCATATACTATTATATCACTGTTAATATATTAGTACTAATATACTACTGCTATTATACTCTTACTATTGTCACTTTTAGCAGTACGATACTAATAGTAGTATACATTGATTACTATTATTAAACTATTATTACTAATATACTATTACTACTATACTACTACTGTTAGCACCATTATAGTATTTCTACGATGCTACTACTTTTACTATATTACTATTATATTATTGCTTTTAGTACTATAACGATGTTAATATACTACTATACTATTAATGATAAAATACTACTACAACAGTATTATTATAATACTATTAATAGTACCACTTCTAGTACTACTATGCTGTTATTAGTATGTAAGGATTACTACTACTAATATTGTACAATAACAACTACTACTATTATATTATATTTCTCCTACTATATTACTATATTAATACTATTGTACTACTAATGCTACTATACTATTATTGTTATAATATTACTATTCTACTTCTACTACTGTTACAATGCTAGTACTACCATTATAACTATTATACTATTTTCATAGTTATACTACTATTATGCTAATATTATTAATATACTACTACTATATAACTATAACTAATTTTTTACTATTAATAATAAATTATACTACTATACTATTACCACTATATGATTACTACTATAATATTATATTGTTACGAAAATACTACTAATAAGCTACTACTATTTCTACTATTATTATTATTATAGTATAATATAATATATTAATACTATGATACTATTGTTATTATTATACTACTACTATATAACTACTATATTATTATACTACTATATTACTACAGTAGTATATTACTATTATTATACCACTTTGTTACAAATATTATAAAACTTCTACTATACTATTATATAACTTCTACTTCTATTGTTATTATTACGCTATTATACTACTAATATTACTACTATTATTGGTATAATAATAACAACAACTACTACAACTACTACTGTTACTAATATACTGTCATGCTTTTACTACAGTTTTTATACTACTACTGCTATTACTGTTATATCATGGCTATTATAATACTATTGATACTTCTATATGACTACTACTAATACTACTACCAATACTTTTATACTAAGGTACATTACTATTATTATTACTATTACAACTATTATAGGATCACTACTACTATTATTGTTGCTATTACTATAATACTATTATTGTTACAACTACTACTATTCTAATAGTATTAGTACTAGTATACTACAATACTACTACTGTTACTACTATTATACTATTACTACTACTACTATAACTATACTATCACTAGTACTGCTATTATTATACTTTAACTACTAATATACTACTATTAGCATATTACTCTGCTACTATTACTTCTACTACTATATTACAATACTTTTATACTTCCATATTATTGATAGTTAACCACTATACTACTACTATTATATTACTACTAGTACAACAACAACTACTATTAATGGTGCATTACGACTACTACTACTATATTGTTACTACTATCATACCGACACTAATATACTACTATTATTATATTACTATTGCTACTATACTAATACTAGTATGCTACTACTATCATACACCTAGTAATGTTATACAGACACTAATATACTGCTATTATTATACGCTAACTAATACTATGCTGACATTGCTATATTTCTATATTGCTACTATTATTATACTAATACTAGGATACTACTACTACCAAATTATTAGTACTATACTAATAGAAGCCTTGGTCCTTAAAGAAGCCTTGGTCCTAATCAAAAGTTCTAATGAGAAAAAGACCATAGAAGCATTATGAGAGCAACTGGGACAACATGGCAAAGAGAGAGATGATGCTCAGAAAATGGTTATGGAATTCATGGAGATGATGATACAAATAAGACAAAAACAAAACAAGTTGGAGTGATCTCAACAATCATCTAATGAAGTTGTAGAGGTCATAGAAGACACACCCCTTGTAAGTGAAATTCCTAAAAATATAGGTTCTTCACAAGCATCTACTCCACCAGTAAGGGATACCCAATCTCTGATCTTAGGAATTCCTACCAATGTAGAGCTGCTAGCATACATCCTATATCATGTACAACAAATGGTGGCTACACAACTAAGATAAAGAAGTGACACGGGTATAATAAATGATGCAGATAAAATATACCTTGATCATCATAATCAAGTACTATATCCTAGAGGCTATATAGTGCCTTAGTTCAAATAATTTAGTGGCATTAGTAAGCCTAAATTGCACATACCACATTTCGTGACTCTATGTGAGGACTCGAGTAATAATCCCTTGTTATTTTGTTAATTTCTAACAAGTTTAATAGAGGTAGCATTTGAGTGGTATGCTAGTTACAATCAGATTCCATACAAACTTGGTCACAAATGAAAGAAGCTTTTCAAATGAGATTTAGAGGAACCAACAACAAGGTGACCATTGCAGACCTCATTTCAATAATAAAGTGTGATAGCAAATTGATCTTGGGTTACATCACATGGTGGAGAAACCTTAGTATCATGTGTGAACAATTCATAAGTCAATTTGAAGTTGTAAATCTAGTTCTTAGTGATATAAGAAAGAACTGGATAGTACCATACCTGAGTGCTTCTTCTATCCACACTTTCCATGATCATATTCTACAAGTCGAGAAGTTGGACAGAATTAGCCCACCAGCCTTAGCCAGTTCACAAAATTCAAAACTAAAAAAAGCCTTTGGCCATACTCCAAAACTAAGCCAACTCAAAAGTCATTGGTGATGCTTAGCTAGGCCAACCCCAAAAGTCATTGGCGACACCACAAACATAATCGACAACATGCTAATGAGGCCATCGATTATTAAATCAAAAATTAGCTAAAGTCAACTAACAACATGCTCAAAGTCATCGACCACACTTCAAAGCTAAGCCAACTAAAAAACTGTTGGTAATGCTTAACTAAGACAACCCCTAAAAGCTATCGGTGATGCATCAAACTTAATTAGCAACATGCTAATGAGGCCATCAATTTTCAAATCAAATCAAACTAGGTAGTCATGAACTTTCTTAGTTTGTTAGCTAGATGCCTTGCTCAAATAAAGTTAATAGACAATAGACTTAAAGCCATCGGCTACACTTCAAAGCTAAGCCAACTCAAAAGCTGTCATTGATGCTTGGCTAAGACAACCCCAAAAGCTCTTGGTGACACCTCAAACGACAACACACCAATAAGATAATCAATTATTAAATCAAAAATTAAAAGAAAACTAACAATAGGCTCAAAGCTATCGGCCATACTTCAAACCTAAGCCAACTCAAAAATCATTGGTGATGCTTAACAAAGCCAACTCTAAAAGTCATTGGTGATACTTCAAAGCTAATCAACAACATGCCAATGAGACCATCTATTATCAAATTAAAAATTAAATGAAGTCAACTATTAACACACTTAAATTTGTTAGCCATATTTTGGAGGTAAACCAAATCAAAATCTATTGGTGATTCTTACCTAAACCAACCCTAAAAGTTTTGTTAGTGATACTTCAAACCAAATCAACATTATGCCAAGAGACCATCGATTATTAAATTAGAAATTATTATCAAAAGCTAGTGCTGCTAATAATTTTTTTAAAATCAAGAATCAAGAAAAGTCAACTGATAATAAATAAAAAGCTATCAGTAAAATTTTAGATCTTAATGAGGCCAATTGACATAAGCTAAGCTATCAGCATCTACCAAGGATCCAAGCATCCCCCTGAGTCAAGTTCCACTCATCTAAGGGCATGGGAGTAGGGCAGCAACACACATCAAGCCTATTCCCACTTCATTTCTCATTCCTCTCTATTTTATGATTACAAATTTATATTCTTTAAAATATAAAGTGAGGATATGCCCTTTCTTAAGCCATATATCCCTTTTCTCTAAATCAATCAAGTTATGCTTTCTTTCCTTTTTTATCTCAATTTTTATTAATTAGGTTCCTTGCTTTAGTAGATTTCTAATAATTATTGGGGAATTTAAAATAGCAACTTATACCTATTGGAAGTCATATTTCCACAATACATGATCACATTCAAACCACCTAATATTTTCATTTGTTATTTCAAAATTGTCCCTAGGGTTCTCCGCTACCCTAGGCAATTGATTTGGATCCCATAATAGTATAGTAGTAGTAGTCCTAATTGTATACTATAGTAGTAGTAGTATTAATAGTAACAGTATAGAGTAGTAATATATTAGTATAGTAGTTATAGTAGCATAGTAGTAGAATAACCATAGTAATAGTAGGAATATAATAGTAATAAAAGTATAGTAGTAGTTTTGTAAAATAGTAATAGTAATAATAGTTAGTAGTAATAGTAGTAGTAATAGTAATATAATAATAGTATACTAGTAGTTATTGCAGTATTATTATTAGTAGTATAGTAACAACATAGTAGTATTAGAAATAGTAGTAACAGCAATAGTAATATAACAATAGCAGTAGAAGTAGTACTACTATAGCGATAATAGTAGTACTATTAGTAGTAGTAATAATAATATACTTATAATATAGTGGTAGTATAGTAGTATTAATATAGTAATAGTAATAAAATAATACTAATACTATACAAGTACTATTGCTATGACAATAATTACTACTACATAAGCACAACTTTACCACTATTAAAACTACTATACTATAGCTACTACTACTATACTACTACAATATTATTACTGCTACTATACTACTATTATACTACTACTAATACTAATATTATTATATTACTACTATTACTAAGAGTACTACTATTATGTTATACTGCTACTATACTACTATTATGTTAGTAGTATACTACTACTATACTTCTAGTGCTACTACTAGTATACTCTTAGTGCTATATTGCTAATACCACAATTATACTAGTACATAACTACTACAATTATATTACTACTTGTACTACTACTATACTATTGCTGCTACTACTATAAGCATAACTATTATACTATTAGTAATATTTCCAATATACTACTATTACTATTACTACTATTGCTACTATATTACTACTACACTATTATTATACTACTTCTAGTACTATTATAAATATACTACACAACTAGTACTACTACTATACTGCTGCTATAATACTACTACCATTATATTACTATTATACTACTACTATAATATTATTACTATACTACTATACTACCACTATGGTACGATAATTATTTTTACTACTATATAACTTCTATACTACAACTATTACTATTAGTATTATACTACTACTAGTACTATTATACTACAACCAATACTAATACTATAATAATAATAATAATAATAATAATAATAATAATAATAATACTAGCATTTTTATTACTATTACTATTACTATACTACTATTATACTACCACTACTCCTACTACATTTATAGTAGTAGTATAGTAGTTATAAAATTATAGTAATATAATAAAAGAGTATAATATTATTAACACATCCTGATTCAACACTAGTTCTAGTCCTGAAGGTTCCTCATGATCAAATCTTCTTGGCCACCCTGTGGCTAATTTGCAAGAGGAAGAAGAACCATGAGGAGGACCACTGAGAGATTCTCTGATTATAGCTACTCTAAGTTAGAATGATTCTCATTAATTTTTGTTCACTGAGAGTGAAATATAGAATTAGAGAGAGAGAGAGGCCCCCTACCATCATGGCTACTTTGTGTTTTATAGGGTAGGAAGGTCTTTGATAGGATTTGGGATTTCGTCGTCTTAGTTCTAATTATGTTAGATTCTCCTTATTTAATTACCATCACTCTTGATTTTTTGCTAATGGTTTTTCTAGGATTTGTGTCCCCCAAATTTTCATGAATACCCGATTATATCCATATATGGGTCGAGCTTGTCAAATATTCCAATTGGCCTTGAGCTGTGCATTTGTTAGATGGACTATAGTAATACTGCCAAGGTGGCTTGACCTCAGCAACATCATCTCGAATAATGGCCTCATGGCTGATAGTTTGGTCACCTCAGTTAGCAGTTCATCTTACAAGTCAGGTCCCTATTTGCTTTTAGTTCAACTATTTTTTAGCTCAAGGCATCAACAGTGCCCCCCAACTCTAGTTATGGAGTTTAGGCGGCACAATGGGTGGAGTTACTTCCTCTTTCACTAGAATAGATGTGTTTTCTCATGTGTACCATTTTTAACTCTTAAAGTTTAAGTCTACCACTTTTATTAAATCATGAGGGGTGATAGCCATCATGACTCCTCATAAGGTGAGTCACTTGTTCATAGCATTGTGCCAGGTGCATGTTGCCAATGAACATGACTTTTTCAGGAGCTGAGACACTATCCTATCGAATCATGCAAAATTATTAGGGTTCATCTTGTTCTAATGCGACCGTCCAAAGGCATCCCTTAAGATACCAAGGCAGCCCTTGATGTGGACATGTGTCTCACATGATCGGTGTGGCAACAATCTGATGATTTGGGGAAGGCTATTTAAAGAATTCTTTGTCCCTTTTCACCCATTTTTAGTAGTTTTTGTCTTGGGTCTTTTGCAACCCGTGCTTTCTTTCTTTCTTTATTTGCTAAGTTTTTTCAAAATGACATCTTCTTCTACTACATCCTCCCCTACATGGGGATTTTCTTTCAATAAGGAACCTACCACTCCATCAGTCCTAGTAGTCATAGCTTCATCCTCCAAGGCAACATCCACCTTAGTTCCTAGTGTTGGTGGGTTTAGCTCCATGCCCTCCATTGTTGTTATGGCCTCCAAGGGGCCAGCTCCTCTAGCTATCCTATCCTCTTACACAAGTGGTTGGTTCCAAGTCATCCTCTATTCACGCATCAGTGGCTTCAAGTTCACTTGAGGAATTATTCTAGAGGAAGTGTCATTTTTTATCCTTTTCAACCATTGTGGCTTTTATTTTTTATTAGGGGGCCTTGCTCAGCTTTGGAAAGTGGGACCTAACTTTGTCCTTCATTAGGTGTCTATGAGGTGATAGTTTGTATTTCTAAACTAGTTTCTAGGAGAAAAACCTTGACGACTTAGTCAACGTATTCAGCTTTCCAAATGGGATTGAGTTGGAGTTGTGTGGGTCTGATTAGGAGAGCAAGAAATTGAGAGAGGAGTTTGGGTTTGAGTTTAGCACCTTTTGAGAGAGGTTCAAAAATGGCTTTAGGCACTGTGTAGATAGCTTTACTTAGGATATCCTACGAAGCTGAGACCTCTCCCTTGATCAAATTGTGCCCAACACCAGAAAATTTATCACTGTTCTTTGAACCCTAGCTGATCCAAAGGTTTCATCATGACTATTGAAATATTCAAGGATGTTTTTAAAGGCTGATAGGGTTCAAAAATAAGGGGTAGATGGTATTTTGATCCCAAGAAATGGTGTAGATTAGTTTCCTCAAAACCCTATCTCCATCCACTTTTGGAGAGACCATCCCCTTAGGATTTTTACTAGGGTAGACTAAGTTCTTTCTTGTGAGTGGGGCAACCCTTCCACTCACTGACCCAACCTAGAGGTCCACCCTGAGGTTCACCAGCTTTTAATCTCTTAGGTAGATATGATTGAGATGTTAGATCTACTCCCATGTGGTTTGATAAGGCTTGTTTGCTAGAGCATAGCTTATCTGTGGCTTGGGAAGTTAGCATGTATCTAAGATTTTTGTGTTCTTAATTCTTTAGTTGCTTTCTCCTTGATTCAATCATTAGTTACATTTTATATAGGGTTGACCTAGATCTCATTTATCAATGAGTTTCTGAGGCAATAGGCAAGTACTCCTTAGGTGTCCCCATTCTTTTCATCTTGAAAGAGGTTTTCTCAAGGAGAAGGCAATGCTCCCCCTTAGGAGTTTGTCCAAGGCCTAGGGAAGAAGAAGTGAGAGGAGGAAGGGTAGACAAGGAATGGGTAGGTGATACCTCACACTTCTAAGTGCTGCTCTTGCGTTAAATCCATAGGACAGGCCACTCAGGCACTAAACTCTTCTATTAAGTACTTCATTGACTGTGGGAAGAAGATGGTTATGACTTTTGAACCTACACCTTCTTGTCCTCATATTAAAGTGTGAGCATAGTCGACCTCCAATCATCTAAGCTCCTTAAGCAAGGAGATGGACACCAAGGAGTATTTCCTTAGAGATTTTGGGAATAGAGGAACCCCACATTGAACGACTCCCTGTAGATGGGGTCCTCATTAAGGGGGCCCAGACTTGTGCCAACATCCTCTTCCATCAATGTGGCTCCTTTTTTCCTTTTTGTTGACTTTTAGCTCAATTGTTGACATTGTAATTTTTTTCATTATATAGGTCACTAATTTTTAAAGCTTAGAAGCAAATGGCTTATGAGAAGAATAAAATCACTAAAGTCAAGGATGATGTGAACTTCCTTTGTTCTCGACTCAAGTCACTCCAGCTCAAGGTTTGAAAGACAAAGAAGGAGTTAGAGGAGGAGAGAAATATCCTCTCAGTGGAGCAAGATTCAGCCTTAACAAGGCCAAAGGAACTAGAGGCTTGGTAAAAGGTTGAGCTAGACCAAGAAAAGGATGAGGCAGTGACTAGGTTTCATCAAAGCTTGGAGTAATTAGAGTCCTTGAAGTTGTGCAAGATGCTGATTGTTCTTGAGTTCAAGGCCATTGATGAGTATCTCCGAGAGCAGGGCCTTCTCTTTACCAACTCATTCTCTAAGGGCTACCTCTACTATAGTGACATAGTAAAGAAGACTCATCATGATCTTGACCTCAAGCTTGATGACCTCCAAGTGGAACATTGCAACAACTTGAGGATTCACCATCAAGTTGGAGTACAAGGAGATCCTCTAGAGTGAGAAAGAAGCTAAGGCATCTGCTATGCCATGAGAGTTTGTTGCCCCAAAAGAGTCCACCGAACCCCCAGGATCCTCCAAATAGTCGCACATTATTCTCCTTTGTCTCTTTTGTAAAAAGCTTTTGTAACCATGTTTCCCCTTGAATATGAAATTCATTTGATGAATGAAATAGATTTTCTTTTACTTGAGCCTTTTCCATTTGCACCTTTGGCTCACATCCCTCTTGCACACATCTTGGCCCAAGCTCACTCAAAGGTCAATTATTGTTCATTACGCTTGCAAATCAGCATATAGTTTCACCCCTTAGTTGCTCATCAAGCTATAGCCAGTACCCATCCTTCCACCAAGTGGAGAATGGCTTGGGGAAGAGAAGGGACTGTTAAGAGAGAAACTTCAAGGACCATAGTGTGACTTAAGGTGAAAGCTTTACATAAGAATCTTAAGTCTTGGTAAAGTTTCGAGATTCACATGGTTGGCTTATTGCCAAAGTCTTATGCCTGGTATAAAACCAATGTCTTATACTTAACTTATTGTTGAGGTCTTGTGCTTGTCTTGTTACTGAGGTCTTATGCTTGTGTTGTTCCTAAGGATCTTATGCCTTGGGTCGATTTGAGGTCTTATGTCTTGTGTGAATCCTTGGTGTTATGCCTAGCTTATTGTCAAGGTCTTATGCCTTGGATAGAACCAAGGCCCTATGTCTTGCTTAGTACTAAGGTCTTATACCCCAGGTAGAACCGATGTCGTATGCCTAGCTTATCACTGAGGTCTTATACCTTGGGTGAATCTGATGTCTTATGTTGGGCTTATTACCAAGGTCTTATGTCTCTAATAGAATCGAGGTCTTTTGCCTGGCTTATTCTTGAGGTGTTATGCCCCCATGTAGAATGAGGTTTTATGCCCTAAGTGAATTCAAGGTCTTATGCTTGGCTTATTATCAACATCTTATACCCTAGGTGAATCTAGAGTCATATGTCGCGAGTGAGTTCAAGGTCTTATGCTATCTTATTGTCGAGGTTTTTTGTTTGGCTTATTGCTGAAGTCTTATGCCCCAAGTGAATCTGAGGTCATGTGCCTCAGGTCAATCTAATTCTTATGCTTGGCTTATTTTCAAGGTCTTATATCCCAGATAGAACTGAGGTCTTATACCTCGGGTAAAATCAAGGTCTTATGCTTGGCTTATCATCGGGATCTTATGCCATAGGTGAATCCGAGATCTTATGCCAAGCTTATCGCCGAGGTCCTATGCCTCAGATGAATCAGAATCCTTATGCTTGGCTTATTGCCATGGTCTTATACCTCAGGTGGATCTAGGTCTTTGGTGGTCTTTTGGGACAAGACTTATCAATATCTAAGGCATAATCTAGTCTTAAGATAAAACCTTCTTAGGTTGTCTACATACCATATCCTAGAAAGTTATTTATCATCTGGGTGCTCTTTCTTAAATATCCTTGTCCTTGTGATCCTAGAAATTCTAAATGGGCCTATCTAATTCAGAGATAATTTACCTAAAGGTTGATTAATGAGTTTAGCATGTTGAAATATTCAATCACCCGATCATAATTCTCAATTGTGCTCCCACGCATTGTAGTATTGGGTGACTCACTACTAGTACTCAGCAACTCTAGTGCAAACCCTCTCCCAAACTTCTAGAATGAGATCCTTCTTAACCTAGACATTTGCCTTATTCATTTTAGGATCATAACCCTAACTTGAGGTGAAGTAAGACCAATTTCCACCAGAATGACAACTTCAACCCCATAAGTGACCATGAAACGTGACTCCTTGATTATTATTTATGGCATGGTCAGCAAGACTACAAAATATGCATTAGTTCATTAACCTAGATTCCTTAGGATTTTTTGAGATGCTTCTTTATGCCTCAAAGAAGCTTCAATTAGTTACCTCAGCTAGGTCAATAGATTAGGGGTGGTCACCAAGGTAAACCTTAGTCCTATGCAGATACTACTATAGTATTCTTTGAATCTTGAGTTGTCAAGTTCCTTCCTATTGGCTATAACTAGTACTCATGGTGATATGAACCTACAAATCATGCTCTGCCATAGGAAGTCTTTAATATTTATGTTGGTGATTATGGCTAGGATTCAGCTTTCTCCCATTTGGTAAAGTAGTTAATAATGACCACTAAGAACTTACTTTAACCTAATGCTAGTGGGAATAGACCTAAGATGTCCATTCCTCATTGGTTGAAAGGCCATATAGATTGGTTTTGTTGGAGTTAAACCACCAGACCATGGAGTAAGGAGGCATGCCTCTTGCATTATTTGCATTTGGAGATAAATTTAGTTGGCTCAAAAGCCGCATTGAGCCAATAATACATTTGTCTAAAGAGCATAGGTGCCACAACCTGTCCTCCACAATGGCGCCCACATATCCCACCGTGAACCTCTCAGATGCCATAGTTGGCTTCCTTAGGTCTTAGACAATGGAGATGGGGCTATGTGAGGGATATTTTATGCAATACTCCTTCTAATAAGCTGATGTTCAGGGCTAGCTTCATGGTCTTTTGAGCCTCTTTTGGATCCTTAGGAAGTTGCCCATCTTTGGGGTAAGTGATAATGGGTTCCATGTAGTAGGTCTCTACATCCACCGCATTCATCTCAATAGTCTTTAATTAGCTGAGTTGCTAAAGATTCTCCACAAAGACTTGCCTTAGTACCAAATTTGAAGAAGCCAAAGCTAGCCAAGTGAGAGCATCTACTTCGTGTTGCTATTTTGGGGTACTGGGCAAATTTCCACTTGTTCTATTTTTCCCATAAGCTTCTGTGCCTCAATTAGGTACTAGTCCATGGTTTTGTCTTTTACCTCATACTCTCTAGTGACTTACAAAATCACAAGTTGTGATTCACTTAATACCTTTAATTTTTTTGCTCCTACTACTAACACAATGTGTAATCTAAGGAGGAATGCTTAGTACTCTGCAGCATTATTTGAGGCCTTGAATTCAAGCTAGGCTAAATACTCAACAACTATCATGTCCAAACTATGAAAGAAAACATTGATCCTATAGGCCAACTTGCAAGATAAGCCATGCACTTGAACCTCCCATGACTCAAATTCTAATCTTGCTAGGTATGAGTTCATGAAGTCTGCTAAAGCCTGGGATTTGATACCCTTCTAGGCCTCAAAGGTGAAATCAAATTGACTTAACTCGATGGACCACTTGAGTAACCTTCCTGAGGTTTTGGCTTTTGTAATATCTACTAATGTGGAAGATTGGTGAGCACTATTTCTGGGTGTGCCTGAAAGTAAGGGTAGGACTTTGGGGTTGCTAGCACCATGGTGTATGCTAAATTCTCCAATGGAGGGTACTGAACCTCTACACTTGTGAGTATATGACTCACATAGTATATGAGGTGTTATTTTCTACACTAATCACTTAATAAAATTGAACTAATCAACTAGTCTAATGTCGCTATAAGAAGGAAGAGTATCACATTTAGTTTTCAGGTCTCACCAATAATGGTGGTTTGGCTAAGTGCTTTTTGAGATCTTCGAAGGCTCGATCACATTCTTCCATCCATTCAAATCTGTAGCTTTACTTGAGTGCCTTAAAAAAGGGCAAGCATTTCTCTCCATATCTAGATAGAAAGTGATTGAGAACTACCAAGTGACACATGATCTTCTGCATCTCTTTGATGGAGCTCAGAGGCTTCATTCCCATAACTACTTCAATCCTTCATAGTTGACTTCCACTCTACATTCCAAGACCAGGTAGCCAAGGAACTCTTTTGAGCCTATCCTAAAAGCATACTTCTTTGGGTTCAGCTTCATCCTAAACCTCCGATGTTTGTAGAAAGTCTCTTCTAGATCCTTCAAATGCCTATCAACATGGAGGATTTTCACCAACATATCATCAACATATGTTTCCACATTCCTACTGAATTGAGGCTCAAATACTTTGTTCACCATTCTTTGGTATGTTGCCCTTATGATGAAGGTAGTTTTCTCCTCATCTTTGAGATTCATCTAAATATGATGGTAGCCTAAGAACACATACAAGAAGCTTAGGAGATGGTGGACCAAGTTAGAGTAAATGAGCTGGTCAACTTAGGTAGAGGATAATTATCCTTTGGGCAAGCTATATTCAAGTCAATGAAGTTAATGCACATTCTTCATTTTCCCTTGGATGTCTTTACCATTACTATGTTTTCCAACCACTCAAGATAGTAGACTTCCCATATAAATCCTATATTAAGAAGTTTACTCACCTTTGCGGTGATAGCATTTTGGTATTCAAAGGCAAAGTGCCTTTTACTCGGCTTGACCTGCTTGGGATTTTCTATGACCGTGAGTTTGTGTTGAGCCACCAAAGAGTCAATACCTAGGAGATCCTCAAGGGCCCAGGCAAAGATATCTTGGCCCTTCTTAAGAGTTCTTGTAATTTGGTATGTTAGGGCTCTATGATGTTTGCCCAAGCTTGAGTGCCCTCCCTGATGCTTCATCAATGACCAAGCTAATGAGCCATTCCATAGGCTCAATATGTCCCTTTTTTGGCTCAGAGATGGCCTCATTGATCTCCACTATTATTTGTTTGTTGCTTTTCAAGCTGAAACTGCTTTGCCAATAGGGTGCTTCACACTTTTTAACAAGACTTTGGTCTCCTGATGCTTCACTTGTGCTGTGTTTAGTAGAAAATTTCATGACTAAATAAAAAGTTAAAATTACCACTTGGATCTAATTAAGTGTTAGTCATTGCAATATTAGATTATAGGTAGAGTATCTCTGAGCTACCACAACCTTTGATTCTATTGTATTGTTCCTTGGATCTTCTCCAATGGTGAGGAGTAAGTTGATCACACCAAGTAGGGTGATCGAGTTCATCATGAATTCATTGAGGGTCTCAATGTACAACTCCAGCTTTTGCTTAGTCTACATTTGATCATAGCCTCAGGTGAATATAATATTTGCCAAATATCCAGTATCTATCATGATACGATGAGCATCATAGCTGTCTATAACCACTGAGATCACCAATGCATCATTGTGAGGAATGAAAATTCCTTCTAAGTTCTTGGTAGAGAAGATTATATCTCCATAGTTAGGCTCACAATGGTATCTTTTCTTCTCCATCTCTTTTCAGCCTTCTAGCCTCCTAGCGAGGGTTTAGTATTTTCCAATTAATGCTAGAACATCACTTTGGGTCAGTGGGCTAGTTAGGATCATATTGAAGTTGCCCTTGATTGGAGGGTTTTGCAACTCAAGAGTGGAGTCCTTTTGGGGTGAAGTTCATTGATGATTCTCCCATATGTGTGTTTCTTCTACACATTCACCTTGCAGATGAACTACTTGAGGTGGCCTTCTTTGATAAGCCTATTGATTTCATTTTTGAAGTGCTTGCATTCTTTAGTATCATAAAATTATTGGGTTGAAAATGGCAATACCTTGATTTGTTGAGGATTTGCTGGTCAATGTGAATAGGTTAGGGCCTTCTAAAGAAGTCTAGGTGCTTAATCTATATTAGAACTTTGTTTCTTGAGTTATTCAATGGGGTATAAGCTTAAAATTTAAGCCTCTACTCCCTCTACTTGAATTTCTTCCTTTTCAGCTTGGGTGGATTGTTCTCTAAAGATTCTCTCTTCTTAAGCATCTATGTGTTCTTGGGCTAGTTGAATAAATTTTGCCTTGCTACTTGGTGGCTTGCAGTCCATCTCATAGGCCACTTTGTGGGATTAAAGTTGACCACCCAAGATAGCAGAGACCCAGAAGTGACCTTGAATCATAAATCAAAATTTATTTTAATTTAAAGTGTGCTATCAGGTGTTGTGGGAACATGATTTTCAATAGTCACAAGTCCCTGTTATTAATTAACTCGGCAATCATCAAGAACCACCTAAAGTGTGAAACCTAGTTAACAAAAATAGAGTCATAGAAAGAAAAGAAGAATGCATTTATTTGATTTTAAAAAATAATACATTGCATAAGTAAGGGTATACCCTCACTTTATAATGAATTTTAACATAGAATTATAGAAGATATAATAGGAATAGAGAAGAAAGAGCGAAGAAGAAGCTGATGTATGTTGCTACCCCACTTCCCCTATGCTAGACCACGTGGTGTCCGACCTGAAATGTAGAAGGAAATGGGAAATTGTTTGAAGTGTTTGCAATAGCTTTAAGCATTGATGATAACTTCATGATTTAAAGTGTTTCCATTAGTTTTGAGTTTTGTCGATAACTTCACGATTTGAAGTATTTTCATACCCAATAGGGTGTAGGCAATAACTTCTTTTGGGTTGGACTATTTTTGTTAGCCAATAAGGCATTGGTAATAACTCCATTAACCTCGAGTATTTTCATAGCCAATAAGGTGTAGGTGATAACTTCCTTAGTTTTTTTCTTAAAGTGTTTCCATAATCAATAAGGCATAACTTCTTTGGTTTCATAATGTCACCAATAGCTTATAAAGTTGGGTATAGCTTTGAGAGTGTGTCATTAACTATTTATGGGGTTAACTAGCTTGAAGAGAGCATCACCAACTACTTTTGGGGTTGGCTAGCTTGAAGAGTGCATCACCAACTACTTATAGGGTTGGCTAGCTTGACGAGCACATCACTAACTACTCTTGGGGTTTGCAAACTTGGAGAGTAGTGTGTTGCCAACTACTTGTGGGTTTGGCTAGCTTGGAGAGGCACATCGTCAATTGCTTATGGGTTCGACTAGCTTGGAGTGTGGCTAATAGCTTTGAGCTTATTGTTTATTGACTTCATTGATTTGGTAGCATCATTGATGGCTTAGGGGGTTGGGTATGGCTATCAAGTGTGGCTGATAGCTTTAAGTGTATTGGCAATTAACTTCTTTGATTTGCTAGCATCATGAATAGCTTAGGAAGTTGGATATAGCTTTAAAGTATTATTGAAGGCTTTTGTAACAAACCCAATGAGACACTGTTTGAACTATTTACTTCTATTCAAACTAATTTGATTTTGAGTCATGGTGGTGACATCAACCTTTGTTCATTGCCTTGGAGTATCATTGAGGTTTTAGCACTGTTAGTGGGACTTATTTTGACCCTATTTAGTTCCATCAACATGAATATGGTTTGGGTTTGAGTATGATTTCATCTAGCTTGAGTTGAGTTTGACCTTGTATTGGACTTCTATGGAGTCCAGGTTTGTTGGACATTGGCTCAAGTTCAAGTCAATTTAATTTAACTTGGTTTCAGTTTAGGCTCAATCTAGTCTAGTTCTAGTTTAACTTTGAGTTTGTTCTTTTAGTTTGGACTTGATTTGACCTAGTCAAAGTTTGATTTGAACTTAGTTTAATCTTGATTAGATTTAATTTGAACTCAATTTGATTTTTAGATTAACCCATCTTGAGTCTGATTAGGGTTGAATCTAAGTTTATTTGATTTAGGTTAACTAAATTTGGATTTTCTAGAGTTTAGTTCAATTTGGGTTTTCGTCCATTTTTTTTTACCAATTTAAGTCCATTTGAATAAACTTGGCCTTTGTCTATTTGTTATGATTGAGTTACTTTATATCAATTTGATTTGAGAGTCCTTAGCTATTTATGATGATTTTAGGCTGACCCATAGTCTGACTTAAGATATGCGAACCCAAAGGTTGACTTGGGTCATGAGCTAGAAAGTGAGCCTAATGCGAGCTTGAGGTCCGACTGAGTGTGACTCTAAAGACTAGCTTAGATGTGAGCCTAAAGGTTAGCTAAGGTACGCATCAAAAGGCTAGCTTAGATGTGAGCCCAAAGGTTGGTTGAGTGTGAGCCTGAAGGTTGGCTTGGATGCGAGACTGAAGGCTAGCTAAGTACAAGTCTAAAGGCTGGCTTGGATGCAAGCCTAAAGGCTAGCTAAGTTTTTATGGATGCAAGCCCAAAGGTTGGCTAAGTACAAGCCTGAAGGTTGGCTTGGATGTGAGCTTGGGTTGGCTAAGTGTGAGCCCAAAGGCTAACTTGAATGTGAGCTTGAAAGCTAGCTGAGTGCAAACCTGAAGGCTAGCTGGGTGTGAGCCCAAAGATGAGCTAAGGTACAAGCTTGAAGGTTGGCCAAGTGCAAGCCTAAAGGCTGAGTAAGGTGCTAGCCAGAAGGCTAGCTAGACGCAAGTCCAAAGGTTAGCTTGGATGTGAGCCTAAAGACTAACTTAGAATTGAACCCAAAGGCTAGCTAGATGCAAGTCCGAAGGTTGGCTCGGATGCGAGCTTAAATTCTACCTAAGTATGAGAACAAAGGATGCCTTATATGTGAGCTCGAAGGCTAGCTAAGTACAAACTTAAAAGCTAGCTTGGATGCGAGCTTGAAGGATGGCTTATGTGCAAGACTGAAGTCTAGCTTTGATGTGAGTCTGAAGGTTGGCTGAGTATAAGTCCGAAGGCTAGTTAGGCATGAGCTTGAAAGCTGGCTTAGGTGAGAGCTTGAAGGTTGGCTAAGTGCGACTATGAATGTTGGCTTACGATGATCCTAAAGGTTAGCTTAGATGTAAGCTTGAAGGCTAGTTGAATGTGAGCTCGAAGGCTGGATAGAGTGCAAGCCTGAATGTTGTCTTAGATGCGAGGTCATGGGGTATGCTGACTTTGAGGTGGCCGTGGATGGCCACAGTAGGGTAATGAAATCTGCCATCTTCACCATCAACTTTGAGAGGCCATGGATAGCCACAGCGGGGTCACAAAGTCCACCATCCTCACCGCCATTTTTTAGAGGACATGGGTGGGCCTGATGTTGATGAATTTTGTCAAGGCACCAAGGATCACGTGTGGCCATGGTAATTGATGGTGCGAAAATTGAGGTAAGATGCAACTTCTTTTCTTCCTTTTTTTATAACTTCTTTTTATTCTTTAATTCCATGGCTCCCTCATCCTCGCATAGCTGCCTCTTTTGTTATCAACTTATTTTTTTATTTTTTCTTTTATACTTCTTCTTCCCCACTAGCCCTTCTTCCTTTTTTTGGTTCTTCATCAGTTTTGCCAAGCCAAGGTGCCCTAGCTTCTTCTTCAACTATGAGCATGGCGAGGAGGCTCCTTGGCCCTTCCTCCAATGGCAAGGCATTTGAGGATGGCAACAAGGTTGATGGGGTTGCAGGTGCTGACATGCTCGACATACTTGCTAAGCTTTAAGGAAGTGAGCGATGTGACTAACAAGGAAATGGAGACCAGCCTTACTACTACTACAGTAGGTAGCCCTCTTGCTGGCAAAGAGTCTTGCCTTTTCCTATCATTGAGCTGAATTTCAATGAGGGTTCAAACAAGGTAGAAGAATGAGTGAATAGGGATGATCTCGATTTTCTTGTATTTGACCATATGTGAGACCATTGATCAAAGTTTGTAGAGAATGGCTATTACAATTAGGGAGGTGATGTTGTAAAGTCAAATTTGGGTGGTAGCAACTGGTGACGAAATCACAGGCCACAACGGCTCGTGGACAGGGCATCATGGCAGTGTTGATGGCTCATTAAGGGGAAGAAGTAGAGGAGTGTGACACAAAATATGGATAAAGTAAAGGGCTAATAGAGACTACAAGTGGGCTGGGAAACAAGAGGAAGTCAAGAAGAAAGAAGAAAGGGCAATGTGTGAGAATTACCTATTCTTAATTTCTTCCGTTTTTCCCTCAGTGATGATTTCATTTCATCTCTCTGCAACTTTTAATCATCTTTTGCTTCTTTATCTCCCTTTCCTCATTGGTTTTTTTCCTACAGACTATCTCCAAATTAGAGGCCTCCAGAAGAATGAAGATAAAATCTTTGATTGACCTATTTTGGAATGTGATTGGATCCTGATTTGTAATGAAATTATATTTAATTTTATTTCCAAAATTTTGTGATTGCATGTAATTGATTATCCAGGATTTGTTTTCCTAATGAAGAAACTGAGAATTTGTACTATTTTTTGGGATGCTAAATTTTCAGGGGGGTTATTTGCAAAATTTTTCGAAAAATTAGATCAAAGTATAATTTTACAAATTCCAAGAGCTTCCTTGCAAAAATGATCTATCGGTAAAAATTTTAAAATTTTTAGGGTCATTTTTAACTAGAATTTGGACTTATTTACAAATTAAAATTTTCAAGGAATTATTTCTAAATTTTTCAACAATTGGGCTAAAATATAATTTTGTAAATTTCATGTGCCCTTTTGTGAAAAGGACATATTTGTAAAAGTTCTGAAATTACTAATATACTAACATATTAGTACAATTGTAGTTGAAGAAGCAGTATTATGATATTAATATAATAATAGTATCATTCTAGTAGTAGTTAAATAGTTGTATAATTGTACTAGTACTAGTAGTATAATAGTGATAGTAGTATTATAGTATAATAGTAGAAGTCATAGTATAGTGGTAGTAGTTGTACTTTTGCAATTATAATATAGTATTACCATGTTATTAGTAGTAATGTAATTATACTAGTATATTAGTAATAGTAATAGTAAAATAGTAGTAGTATAGAAGTATAAATAGTAGTAGTATCGTAGTAATAGTAGTATACAAGTAGTATTAAAGTAGAAATAAAATAGTAATAGTAGTCGTAGTAGTGTTCTATAATAGTGGTAATAGTATATTACTAATAGTAGTACCATAATTGTAATAACAGTAGTAATACTAGTTTATAGTTTAGAATTAGTAGTATTATCGTACTTTTATTATATTACTAAAAGTAATTGTAGGAGTAGAATAGTAACAGTAGTAATATAATTATACTAGTATATTAGTAGTATTAGTACAGTTGTATAGTAGGATATTAATAGGAGTAGTAGTATATTATTAATATTATACTATTACTATTATTATTATATTACAATCATTACTACTAATATAATGTTGCTTCTACTATACTACTACTACCACTACTATTGCACTTTTTCTATTACTCCTAATATAATTACTATATTACTACTATTATAATACCTTTCCTACTACTAACACTACCATAATATTACAACTATTACCATTATATTATTATTATTGCTACTATGTTAATACTATTACTATTGCTATGTAAATACTACTATTGTTATACCACTAGTATTACTATACTAATACTATATATATACAACTATTGCTTCTATATTGTGATACTACTCCTACTACTACTATATTGCTAATACAACTACTATAATATTATTATTATATTACTATTACTTCAATACCACTACATTATTATTACTACTTCTACTGCAACTCCTATTCATTGCAATAATTACTATACTACTATTATTATCGCATTATTATTATTACTGTTATACTATTACTACTACAAATTCTACTACTACACTAGTACTATTATATGATAACAACTATTATTATATTACAACTATTACTATTATATTTCTACTATTATTTATATCATACTACTAGTACTTCTAATATACTATTATTATTATTCTACTAGTAGTACTATACTACTATTGTTATTATATTTTTAGTACTAATACTATCTTGTAATACTATTAGAACTTCGACAACTTTTGTATTACTACTAAAACTACTCTACTTCTGTTGCTATTATTATACTATAACTACTATAATTATTATAATATTACTAATATATTACTACTATTGTTATATTTCAGTATAACTATCTAACTAAAATACTCATAATGCTACTATATTAATACTAGCATTATTATAACTACTACTACACTATTATTACTACTACAACTATACTTCTACTATTATCATACATGATTATTACTATTTTACTACAACTACTACAATACTATTAATATTTTTATACAACTAATATTACTATAGTACAATATAATTACTATTACAACTACTATCACTATACTACTACTATAACTATTATTTTACTAGTACTACTATAATATACTACTACAACTACTATATTACTATTACTACTACTATACTGCTATAATTACTGTCAATAATATATTATTACTTCTAATATACTACTACTACTAATATACTATAATACTACTATTGCTACTTCTATTATGATACTATTTATAAAACTACTATACAATAACTACTATTATACTATACTACTACCACTATTATATTATACTGCTATTACTGTACTATTACAACTACTACCAATAGTATAATATTACTATTTCTACTACTCCTACTATAATACTACTGTTAGAACTTCTATAGTATTATTATTACTACATTACACTACTACCACTAGTATACTATACTATTACTACTATAATAGTAGTACTACTAATATTATACTACTACTATTATACTTTTAGTATTATATTACTATTAGTGTTACTATACTACTAATGCTATACTATTTTAATATATCTATTATACTTTTACTGTTATTAGACTATAATACTACTATACTACTGCAACTACTAGTATATTGCTATTAGTATTATCCTATTACTGCTACACTATAACTATAATTTTAATATTGCAACTCTATTACTATCGCTATTATACCATTGCTACCAATATTGTACTTCTATTACTTTTCTACAACTATTATACTATCTTACTACTATAGTTAATTTTATAATACTACAACTACTAGTATACTTCTACAATTATAACTAATATTATACTACTAGCATTATTATACGACAATACTATGACTATACTGTTATTGTTACTTGTACTACTATATTAGTACTATTATAATACTAGTATATTACTATAGTGCAATCCTACTACTATTATTATATTACTATTCTACTATTTATTACTACTACTACTATTTCAACTGCAAACATAACTACTATACTATATTATTCTTACTGCTATTATTATACTATTACTACTATTATACTACTACTACTATCAATATAATAGTATTACTATCATGCACTACTATTACTATACTAATGCTATTACTATATCACAACTACTACTATATAACTATTACAACTACTACCCAACTGTCATTGCTAATATATTACTAATACTACTACTATGCCGCCATAATTACTAGTATAACACTACTATTAAACTACCAATACTGCTATATAATAATAACTACTAGTATGAGTACTACTATCTAGCTATTACTGTACAATAATAATTATGACTATTACTGCTAGTACTACTACTGTTATACTAAAATACTAATACTAGTACTAATACTACTACTACTATACTACTACTTCCATTTTATGACTGCTATTACTATATAACTACTTCTACTATTCTAACTATACTACTAATACTACTCTACCAATATACTACTACTATTACCATACCACAATAATACTATTATTACTATTACTATTACCATTACTACTATTATACTACTATTATACTGCGATTATAATACTATGATTACTATTTCTATTACCGCCATACTACTATTATTATTAATATACTACTACTAATATAATATTATGACTACTACTACTATTGCATTATTATAACTATACTACCACAAAAATACTATTACATGACTATTACTACTACTACTATTAATATTATACTCTTACTAATATTACTATTGCTACTACAGTACACTTACTAAAATGACTATACTATAACTACTATATTATTGTAAATAATACTATTACACTTCTATTGTTACTATACATTAATGCTACATCTATACTATTATTATTATACTATCATCAGTACTATATTATTACTACTATACTACTATTAATATAGTAATGTTACTATATTACCATTATACCACTGTTACTACTACTACTTCTATACTTCTAATAGTATTTTACTTATATTACGCTATGACTTTTGCACCTACTACTATACTACTATAACTACTACTATATAATGACTATTATCATTACTGTTATATTTCTACTACTACTATTATATTACTTGTACTGTTAATACTGCTACTATATTACTACTAATATACTACTACTATTATATTACTATGCTACTACTATTACTACTACTCTTATGCTTCAACTACTATACTATTACTACTATTTTACTACTACTACAATTACGATTATTACATTACTACAACAACTACTACTATAACTACTAATATTATACTACTATTACTACTACTACTATACTATAACTATACTACAACTATTACTACTTCCACTACTACTATACTACTACTACAACTACAACTTCTATTATTACAACTATAACCACTATATTACTATTATTTCTACTACTACTATACTAGCACTTTTACAATAATACTATGACTACTACTATACTATTGCTACACTACTACCTACTACCGCTACTATACAACTACTGATATTATACGAATATTATATTACTACTATTATCATATTACTATAACTGCTATCTTACAGCAACTACTACTATACTATAAATATACTACTACTACTACTATACTATGACTATTACTATTATTAATATATTATAACTAATACTACTACTACAACTATTACTATATTACTATCTCTTCCACTACTACTATATTACTATTACTGCAAAACTACTAGTTCTATCATTATATTATGACAACAATAACTACTAATACTATTATAATCCATGACTCATACTGCTACTATTATACTGTTACTAATACTACACTATCACTATTTACTAGTATATTACTATTATAATTAAACACTAATATAAC
The DNA here is from genome assembly GCA_005019695.1 of Trichopus zeylanicus subsp. travancoricus. NCBI lineage: Eukaryota > Viridiplantae > Streptophyta > Magnoliopsida > Dioscoreales > Dioscoreaceae > Trichopus > Trichopus zeylanicus. The sequence continues at coordinate 224,382 of RXID01021777.1, read as the reverse complement.
CACTACTATAGTTATGCTTCTACTATTCTACTTCTACTACAATAATTATAATACTACTACTACAATAATACTATTAGTACAACTATACTACTTCTATTACTACTATTGTATTAATAGTAAACTACTACCATTCCTATTACTACTATAGTATTGCTACTATTTTACAACTACTACTACTAATATTATAATTGGTACTACTACTATACTTCTATACTACTAGTAGTAATCCTACTACGACTACTACTATTATACTATAATACTACTATTACTATGATTATGCTATTACTACAATTATACTACCACTACTTCAAATATACTACTATTACTATTATATACTATTAATACTACTATTATACCACTACTAGTACTACTATATTAGCACTATTGCTACTATACTATTCACACAACTACTATTATGATATTACTAATATACATCTACTACTACTGTAATGCAATATTACTATTACTCTACTACTATTGTGATACTAAAACTATACTACTATCACACTACTACCATACTATAACGCCAATACTATTACTACTGTTACTGCTATAATACCTATACTACTATTATACTATCACTAGTACTATACTACAAATACTACTATATTACTATTATTACTACTATTATTCTACTACTAAACTACTACTAGTACTACTACTATACTATTGCTACTACTACACAACTACTATGATACTATATTGCTCCTACTACTATGATTATACTATTACTACTACTATACTACTACTACTTCCATTAGTAATAGTAGTGTGGTACAATACTACTACTCCTCCTCCTTTCTCTCCTCCTATAACTACTACAACTACTACTATACCAGTACTTTGCTAACACCATACTCCTACTATACCACTATTATACTATGATACTACTACGCTAGTATATCAGTACTATAATACTATACTACTATTATTATTCTTACTATACTACTACTACTATACTACAACTATATTTCTGCTACTACTAATACTAGTAGTACTACCTCTGTTGCTACTATACTGCTACTATACTACTACTATAATACTACTAGTAGTACTACTATACTACTATTACTACTACTATTCTACTATTATACTACTATAGAGTTGAAATCAATCACTTTAGTTAGCAAGAGACTTCGAGGAGTAATATCAAAATAACAAATAAAATTTCAGCGTGGTTTGTAGCATAATTAGGCATTTGAGAATATGACTTTGAATAGATGGAAGCCTCTATTATTAATTACCCTAACAATTATTAGGAATCTCCCAAAATAAACAACCTAACTGATGAAAATAGAGATATAAAGAAAAAAAATATAATTGATTAATTTGAGAAAAAAATACATGGCTTACCAAAAAACATACCCTCACTTTGCAATTTAAGAAATTTAAATTCAAAAATATAAAGATTATGAGAATAAAAGAGGAAGAGGGAAGTGTCTGATACTCACTGCTTCCCTACTCCTATGCACCTAAAATATGACTAGATGGTCCTTAGTTTTATCGTAGGTGGATGTTGATAATTTGGCATTATTTCAAGATGTGGTTGACTATCATGGTTTGTGTCAGTTGACCCTTTTAAGATTTTAAGTTCACTAATTGCATTGTGCTTCTTGCCAGTTGGCTTCTTTTGATCTTTAGTTTGATAAACGATGACCTCTTTGGCATGTTGTCGATTAACTTTGAAGCATTGTTAATAGATTTTGAGCTTTTATTGACTTAGCTTCAAAGTATGCTAATGCCTTTAAGCATGTTGTCGATTGACTTCTTTTGGGCACATCATCTAGATAATTGACTAAGTAGATTCAAGCTTGCCTTTAGTTTGGTTTGGTTCAAAATGGACTGTGGCATTGGTTGATGCTAACCATTTTTGTTTGATAATAAATAGCTTTAATTATATTTAAAGCATCACCAATGGATTTGATCTTATATTGGATGAGCTTGAAGTATGTCTAATGACTTTACAGATGATGTTGGTTGACTTCTTTTGAACAAGCCATCGAGTTAACTGACCAAGCGGGTTTAAGCCTACCTTTAGTTTGATGTGAAGTGGTTAGCAACTTTGTCTTATGTTGACCATTTCTGATTTGATAATCGATGGCCTCTTTGGCATGTGATCTATTAAGTTTGAAGTATTGCCACTGCTTTTGAGTATGGTTGACTTAGCTTTGAAGTGTGGTCAACAAATTTAAGCGTGTTGTTAGTTGACCATATTCAAACATAGCATAAGACTAACTAACTAAGCGAGTTCAAGCCTACCTTAGGTTTGCTTGATTTGAAAAAATGATTGTCAGTCTTGGCTTGTGCTAATTATCTTCAATCAGAGAATCTACAATCTCATTAGCATGTTATCGATTAAATTTAAGGTGTTGCTGATGGCTTTGAGCATGTTGTAGACTAACCCTAATTAATCTTTGATCCAACCTTGATTAGGTTCTTGATTGATCGTGGTTCAATACATTAATGGAATTAGGTTTGACCTATGTTGGACCCTTACTGGGTTTGGGTTTAAACCTTAATGGACTTGGTTTCAAGTTCAAGATGATTTGATTCAACTTGGTTATGGTTTAGGTTTGACTTGATTTTAGTTCAGGTTTAACTTGGTTTAAGTTTAGGTGTGACCTGCTTCTAATTTAAGTGAAACATGGTGCAGAGCCAAAATTGTCAATTTGGGATGGCAAAGAACCCATAGAGCAATCTCAAAATAACAATTAAAAAATGCATGTTGGTTTGAGTGTGCAATCAAGTGTTGTGGGAACATGACACCCTAATAGGCATAAGCTCCTATTGTTAATTACCCTAATACTTGTCAAGAACCTCCTAAAGTAAAGAACCTCGTTAATAAAAATAAATGCATGAAAGGAAGAAATATGATTGATTGATTTTAGAAAAAGGGTACATGATTTAAGCAAATGCATACCCTCATATTACAATTTAAGGAATTTAAATTTATAATCATGAACGATAAGAAATAAGTAAGAAAATGGGAAAAATTTGATGCTCACCGCTGCCCCACTCTCATATTCTAGATCGAGTTCAACTTGACTCAGATGGATACTTGATTTGATGTTTGGTGGATGTTAATGATGTGGCTTGATTTCAATGTATAGTTGAACATCTTGGTTTATGTTAGTTAACCCCATTAAGATTTCTAGTTTTACTGATAACTTTTCATTTATTGTCAGTTAACATTTATTGATTCTTGACTTGAGAAAATAATTAACAGCCTTATCTTTTTAATTTGATAATCAAAAACCTCTTGGTGTGTTGTCCATTAGGTTTGAAGTATCACCAATGGCTTTTGGAGTTTGTTTAGCTTTGAAGGGTGGTCGATGACTTTAAGCATATTATCAATTGACTTTATTTGATAAATAATGGCCTGATTGGTGTTTTGTTGATTAAGTTTGAGGCATCAGCAATGACTTTTAGGGTTGTCATAGATAACCATAACCAATGGCTTTATGGGCTAATTTAGTTTTGAAGTGTGTTCAATGACTTTAAGCATGTTGTCAATTGATTTTGCTTGATAATCGATAGCTTCATTAGCTTATTGTCAATTAAGTTTAAGGCATCACTAATGGCTGTTGGGGTTTGCTTAGCCAAGCACTACTAATGGCTTTTGGGATTAGTTTAGTTTTAATGTGTAGCCGACATCTTTTAGCATATTGTCAGTTAACTTCATCCGATAATTGATGGTCTTATTGGTGTGTTATCGACTAAGTTGGAGGTGTCACCAACAACTTTTGGACATGGCTAACCCAAATGTTACCAATGGATTTTATGGTTGGGTTAGCTTTGAAGTATGGCTGACAGCTTTAAGCATGTTATTGGTTGACTACGTTTGATAATTGATGGCCTCATTAGCATATTGCCAACTAATTTTGAGGCTTCACCAACGACTTTTGGGGTTGGCTTAACTAAGCATCACTAATGGATTTTGGGATTTATTTAGCATTAAAACATGGCTGATGGCTATATGCATGTTATCAATTGACTTTGTGCAATAATTGACTCCATTATTGGCATGTTGTCGATTGAGTTTGGAGCATTGCCAATGGCTTTTCAAGTTAACTTAGCCAGATGTCTTGAACTGCTTTTGGGAGTTGGCTTAACTTTGAAGTATGGTTTGACTTAATTTAGAGTTCTATTTGAATATGTTGGGGTTTAGACCAAATGGGTGTTTTCTTCAAACTTATTGTCAGTTTGAATGTGATTTGAATCAATTTTCAGTTCTATTCAATTTTTTTGTGGTTTAGTTTGATTATTGTTTGACTTAATTTGGAGTTCTCTTTGAACTTGTTGTGGTTTAGTTCAATGTGGTTTGACTCAATTTAGAGTTCTATTGAAACATATTGTGGTTTAGTTCAAATAAAATTTAACTTAATTTAGAGTTCTATTCAACCTTGTTGTGATTTAGTTTGAATGTGGTTTGACTCAATTTAGAGTTCTATTTGAACTAGTGGTGGTTGTGGTTTGACTCAATTTAAAATTTTATTAAAACTTGATCGATCACTTGATCCAATTATGGTTAAAGCTGAACCTAGGTCGTTAGTTTTTTTACTAAAATAAAATGGATAACCAGTTGGGGTATCAGTCGACCTGCCAAAATGGGTGTCATTTAAGGTTTAATAAAATCGAATGACTAGCTTAGGTATTGGTCATCTGATAAAGAGGATTCTTTTCCTAGTTTATCAGAACTAGATGATTGGTTGGGGTACTGGTCACCAAATAGATAACTTGTGATTTCTTTGGTCACCAGAACTGGTTGACTAGATGATGGTATTAATCATCTAGGAGAGATTTGCTAGTTATGTTGAGTATGACTAGTTGGTTAGCTAGCAGAGAGCTTTTCTATTTGTTTGGACTGGTTTCAGTCCATTTATTTTTATCCATACAAATTTATTTCATCTTTGTTTGAGTCACTTTGGTTTGGTTTATTTATTTCAGTCAAACTAACTTGAGTTCAATGTAGTTGAGCTATTTAAATAAGTTACATTTATCAATTTTATTTTGGTTTAAGAGCCCTCAGACTATGATAATGACTTTGGGTCAGCCTTCAGGATGACCTTAAGTTGTTTTGGCTTTTAAGGTACCCATATCTTAGCCATTAGTTGATTTAAATTTTTAGGCAAGTCTGCAAACTATCATTTAATTAATTAGACTTTTAGGTATATTCACAAGCTAGCCTTTAATACAAGTTTGATTTTCAGATGAGACCACAAGCTAAGCCCAAACTGATTGGACTTTTAGGCGAGCTACATAGCTAGCCTTTCATCTGAATAGACTTTTAGATGAGCTCACAGGCTAACCTTTAATCTATATTGCCCACTATTATGCAATAACAATTATTACTATTAATACTATGCTACTATTATACTACTATTACTACTATTCCACTATAATATGACTGCTACATAATCTACTACTACTATACTACTTTTACTACTACTATTCACATATGAATATGCTATTTCTATGATACTAACTCTTTCTACTATACTAGTATACTACTACTATAATACTATGACTACTATTACAACTATTATGCTATTACTTTACTGCAAGTATTATGCTATACTACTAGATACTATAGCATATTACTATAATATTACTATATTATACTATTATACTATACTTTTATACCACTATTATTATTATATGATAATTATACTAATACTACTTCTATCTAAAAAGGTGGAGTCAAGTGTATAGTTCAACCAAGTGTATCAGGTGAGATGCTCCTATCTACAAATACTCCTGAAGAGAATCTTGATTGATCTGTGGAAACTTCCAGCCATGGAAAAGGAGTGTTAGGCACTTTGAAATCCCATAGAAGAAGTGCTTGCAAGAGTCTAGGACTCATCAGCGAAGCTAATACTTAAGGAATTTATCTGAAATAAAGTCAGTGTTCCTAACCATCTAAACCATTCGAAACACTCAGGTGAGATCAAATGAAGTCAAGAAAGCTAAATGAATAGTTTAGAAAAGGCAAAGTTTCATTCAGGGAAAAACTTGTACAAAAAGTACTATCACTATAAGAAGAAAGAAAAAGTACAACTAATTGAAAATGTTCAAAGGCACCAGCTTGTCAGATCTTGGGATGACTTCAACCTCAGCCTCTACTACTCACTTCACCTCTTGGGCCTCACCCACCATCTTCGCCATAGCCTCCTTTTCCCTCTGAAGAAGCACCTCATATTCTCACTTGAGGCGTTGAACCCTCAAGTTGTTGTAGAGCTTGACACGTGAGATCTTTAGGGTCAAAATTGGTGTCTTGATAGGTTTACTTCACTATATCCTAGCAAATGAGATAGCCCTTAGTGAAGCCCTTGACTAAAAGCTTGGCATGTTCCCTGAGATACTCATCACTAGTATTGAATTCTGAGATAGTCTGCAATCTCATCATCTTCAAGGCATTGGTGTGCTCTATGCTCCAGAGGTAGGTGGCAACAACATTAGCCTTGGTTTCTTCCATTGCAGACTGGTGTCGGGCCTTCAGCATCTCCATGTTGGACAAGGCCAAGTCACACTCGATAGTGAGGAGGTTCTTCTCTTCCTCCTCCTTGCTCTTTGACTCCTCTATACTATACTAGAGAGACTCGAGCTGAGAATGAAGGAGATTCACCTTTTCCTCACTTTTACTTTTCTTGAAAGTTTCCTCCTTCTAAGCTTCATAAAAGTGATGCCCTACATAGTAGAAAAAGTGCAAGGCATGTAGCTAAGCTAAAAATTAGAATATTGAAGGAGAAGATAACTAAAGGAGTGAAATTCAAATACACTTATGTCATGACAAGTTTTGGCTCCCTTCAAGAAGAGCTTGTTGACAGGGGGCTTAGAGATGGAGGGGTTGGTGTTGTCCCTAAAATCTCCTAGAAAATGCTCCTCGATGTTGATCTCTCTTGAGGCACCTTGGGTCTAGAAGAAGAGTGTCCTCACACCTCGGAGTGGGTGGAAGAAGGAGCAGAGTAGAAATGGCTCCCCTACCATAATCAACCTTCTTTGTTATATAAGAAGGTGATTGGGAACAGTCTCCTCAAGTGATGGTTTGGGAAGGAGAAGAGGAGGAACAAGGTGATACTTGCCTTTTCTTTGCTCACTCCTTATTAGTCCCATGGCTCTTCTCCTACTTTTCTTTCTTCTTCTTTCGCTAGCTTGAAGTTGCAGCTAGAGGAGGAGTGGGAACTTTTGGGGTAGTGGGCTTCTTCTAAACCGATGGTACCCGAAGTGTCCCTACTTGCTTCTTCAGGAGCTCGTTCATAAAGTTGAGTTCAATGATCCATGGAGCATTGCATCACCTTGTCAAACCTAGGTAAAAATTATTGTAAATAGAAGAAAGCCTGAAGCATGAGGGCTAAGTTTCACACTGGCTGTTTGAGCAATGAATAGGCCATCTTCCTCCAAATGGGCCTCTTTAGACCATGCAGAGGTAGACCTAACTTTCTCTACCACCTCGGCCTAGGATACTAGGAGTTGGTGGGTTTGAGGAGAGATTTTAGCATCATCCCTATGGAAAAAAGGATTGCTCCACTCATGGAGAAGGCCCTAGCCAACCCTGGAGAAGACCCTCATCGGATGATCCTTCCAAGAATTGATAGAGATAGGGTTGGAGGCAAATAATTTACACCACATTTTTGGGGTGAAGTTCCACCAACTCCTAGTATTAGAGCCTCGATAACCTTTAAAGGCATCCCTAAACACTCTACAATGGGTGGACAACTATTGGAGGAGGACAAGGCTCGAAAAGCCAAGATGAACTTCATAGCATTAGAAACAATTTGATCCAGAGCTAAGTCCCAATCTTTCATAACATCCCTAGTAAAGGCATCTATAGATACCTAAGCCCACTCTTAGATATCACCTACTAGGTGGAAAACTAAAAATTAAACTCCTCCCTAAGGGTTTTACTATTCTCTTTCGACCTTTAGAGATCTAGCTCAATTCCATCTGAAAAATTGAATATGCTAATCAACTGCTCAAGATATTTTTCTCAGAGGGTAGACTTCAAAATCCAAACCCTCACTTCAAAAATACCTAGCAAGATACTTGCATTAGGATCATCAAGAGTAGAACAAAGAAAGATTGACATGAAAACTTACTTGAAGGTTATGATAGGATAGTAGCATATTTTGAAGGGCACATCCTCACAAGTTTGAAGGTGTCACTTGTAGCAAAAAGAATGGTAGTAGGAATAGCAAGTCTTCGAGGCAAATGGGGTAGAGGTCGAATGAGCAGTGACTTGCATCTCCTTAAGCCCCTAGACGGACCTTGGGCCCTTAGTAGATAGCACAAAGGCATTGTGGGAGATCGAGGACTTCTTCCAGGCAAGGGCGGTTGCTTGCCTTGGAATGCTCTCCTTCTTGGTGGTGAAGGATCTCTTTCCAGTTCCTAATGGCATGAAAGAGGATGCCATGAATGAGCAAACTCTCTGGAAGAGGATAAAGAGGCTAAAGGAAGAAGATGAAAGTTCACATATTTACAAAAGTAAAAGGAAAAGAACATAGTGTCATTTATATAAGTCTTTTCTCACTATCGGATTACTTCCACATGGCTTGATCAAGGCCAACGAAGTCTAAAAGCCCAGATCTTCAAAATCCTCATCAGGATCCAACAACACATGCCCTCCATCTAGAGACAAATCATGAGGCACTCAAAAGATTGCCTCGATAAGTGAGCCTGGTGACTCGAAAAAGAATAAAAGCCTAAATAATTACACATGATGTAATAAGGTGGTGACTCACTTCCCCAAGCATCATGGTAGCAATTGCCTTGAATTTGAGAACATCAGGTTAAACAAAGGCATGATTCTCCAGGCTTCATGATGGTTGACACTTCACTCCCCCATAGAGGGAATTGTAGCTCAAGTCATCCAAGCTATGATGATTAGAATCTAAAAAAGAAAGAGAGCTTGAAAACTCAAGTCCCCAAACCTATGGTATGAGACCTAGAGTTGGGGAGCATTGATGATGCATCAAGTCACAAGTAGTGGTTCAAAAAAATTGGATGCATGTGGACCAAGGCCAAAGTCGCCAGTTGAGGAAACTGAATGGTAATCTCCGAGCCAAACCCCCAAAGTTAGAAAAGGAGACAAGCCTAAAGGTCAGATTGTGAACAAATGTGACTGAAGTATAGATCTACCTATATATTGAATCATAATGAGCTTAGTAACTTCAATTACAAACAAACATGTGACAAAGGCCAGCGACACCATATGGCCCAACCATGACCAAACTCATGAGCTTCAGCCTATTAGTGTTGATATACTAGCCAATTAATCTGCAATCATTTATGGTGTCAATCCCGATGGATTCAAGATTGATTCATCCATTACAAAAAATTCGGCAAGAGTGGTTGCCCAAAATCACGAGATGCTGACATGCCAAATCTCTGAGGTATTATAAATAGTATTACAACTAGAGAGATAAAGGACTAATGCCCAATTTCTCATTCTACCTTCATCATTGAGTACTAGACTAATTTGAGCATCAAAGTGGTTGCTATCAAATAGTTTTTGGTAGTTTTCTTCATAGTTCTTCTTTGTATAGATTAGCAAAAGAGCAGCCTAGTGAATCAAGATCTCAAGGAGCTTCTCAAACCAAAACTAATAGTGAACTGGACTCCATCGACAAATCTAAATGGTGTTTGACTCACGTTGGAGTTTAATTCAAACTTATTATGGCTTAGTTTGAATGTTATTTGACTCAATCGGCTTTCAATTTGAATTTATTGTAGCTTGACTCAATTAGAGGTTTAATTCAAATTTGTCTTAACTTAGATCGAATGGTATTTGACTCCATTAGTGTTTAATCTAAACTTATTTTGATTTTAGGTTGTCGTAATTTGATACTAAATTGATTTAGGTTTGGGTCAATTGAGACTAAATTTGAACCTAGGTTATCAGTCGATCAATTCGAGTACCAATCAACCAACTGAGTAGGTACCATTCTCGATTTGCCAAAATTGATCGACCGATTAAGGGTACTAATCAACTAGAAAAGACTTTTTCTATTTGTCTAGACTAGTTTTGATCATTTGTTTTGGATCCATTTGATAGTTTGTTTTGAGTCAATTAGGTTCTATTTATTTATTTTAGCCTAGTTAGCTTCAAGTTCAATGTTATTGAGTTATTTTAATTATATCAATTCATTTTTATCGATTTACTTTGATTCAAGAGCCCTCAGGCTATCATGATGACAATGGAGTGAGCCTTTAATCCAAATAGATTTTTAGGTGAGCCTATAAGATAGATGTTTAAGTGAACCCATAGGCTGGCCTCTAGTCCGAATAGATGTTAAATAAGACTACAGATTGGCCTTTGGTTCAAATAGATGCTAAACAAGCTTGTAGGTTGGCCTTTAATTTGAATAGATGTTAAACGAGCTCGTAGGCTGGCCTTTAGTTTGAACAGACATTAAATGAGCCCAGAGGCTGGTCTTTAATTAGAATAAATGTTAGACAAGTCTGTAGACTAGCCTTTAGTCCGAATAGACATTAGATGAGTCCATAACCTTTAGTTCGGATAGACTTTTGGATAAACCTGTAGGCTAGTCTTTAGTCTAAATTGGCCTTTGAGTGAGCCCGCAAGCTTGTCCTAGGTCAGAATGGCTTCTGACTAGCCTACAGATTGACCCTAGACTGGTTGATTTTAGACAAGCCCGTAGATTGGCCCTAAGTCAATTGTGAAGGATACTTTCAATGAGATGATAATGTATTTCAGTTATTTCTTTTTTTGATTATTCTATCATTAGTCTATGTGGGTTCTCTCTCTTCTTCATCTTCTCCTCTTCTTCTCTTTAGAGACTTCTATGGTGAGCCTCAAGATTTGAGATTTTCAAGTTGGTGAAGATAATGTCATGGTAGAGATAAGACCGTGGGTGACCACAATGGTGATAGAGTAAGGATAGGATGACACTGTGATAGATGCAGTATAGGTGGATTTCACAAATAAGACAAAGTCACAAGTGGCAGCAATGGTGATGAAGATCCACCAATGCACAAAATGAGACAAGGCTATGGGTTGCTATGGTGGTGATGGAGTGAGGGAGCAGCAGGTGAATGGTAGGAGGGGGGGTTGTGGGGGGTGTGGGAGGTGGTGGGGAAAGTGGAGTGGGGGGATGGTGTTGTAAGGGACAAAGAAAAAGATAAGAGCCTTACATCTCCTTGATGCTCTCCTGGTCACTTCCTTGATGAGGTCTCCTTTTGTGCTGAATTTTGTGCCGTTTTCATGCTGATAAATTTGTGCTCCCAATCTCTCCAATAATCTGCACCCCAATTCATGTCCTTTCGCATGCTTTTGTATGGTTGATAAGATCCTCAAATTGAATCATTAATTGATTTCACTCCATTCTAGGCTTAGGAACTCTTACACCATTAATTAATTTGGTGGGTGGAGTATATCCCTCTTTCACTATGTGTCAAAGATCATAATCTACGACTTTGATAAAGATTATAATCCTAGATCTCCAATAGTTAAAAATGAGTACCATTAAATAGGGAAGACAACACAAGCATTTTTGGTGTGAGAGCGGTGGCGCCAGCAAAGATTTGACCATTTTCACCATAGAATGTCATTGGAAGATCAAGAACAATGGTTGCTAGGGTTTAAACCAAAAGCAAAAGGATTAGAAAATTGGGGTAGGCAGCCTTTGCTGGCATTTTATAGAGGCAAATGAATCACTTAAGGCTATCACCTAGTGTGATCCAAACCAAAAAAAAATCCCAGATGCAAATTTAAATCAGATGACTGAATCACGAAGAACACATGTTAGAAATCCAAACTCATCACTAAGTGGTGAACAATCAACACACAAAACAAGGACAATGCCTCGAGAACATGCAACCCCTAATGATGTTGTTTAGCTAAACGAGGTGGCTACATGATTCCCAAGAAAACATTGAAATGCTAGGGTTTATTTGTCCTAAGTAACTCTGAATACCAAACTAGTTCAATGTGTGGAGTTGGTACAACATAATGCTATGCCCGATTTGTGAATGCTTATGAGGCTTAGAAAAATCAGAATCAACTCAAAATCGAAGCTTAATCAAGCCTCAAGGTAGCAAAGCTTGAAACCCTTGTCACCGAGTTACAGAAAAGTTGACCCAGGTCATAGCAACGGAAGAGGTTCAAGGTTAGTTTCAAGGAGGTATGGTGGAACTTGACAGGCTCCTTTTGTTACAAACGAACTACACATGAAAAAGCTCAATATATCAGTCAAAGGGTAAAAGATTTAAGATAAGTATGAGGTGAGAATCATGACTACTATTCCTATCGAGATCATAGGAACCAAAGAGGCAAATTGGTATAAAAGGGACAATCTAAACAAGCACAAAACAAATCTCATTTTTTGTATTGTAGCCCTTGTGATTATCTGACCCACTAACAAGCTATTCACTTGAGCGGGTTGCTACCAAAGAGTTTCCAACATTCCATTGACGATTTCTATTCTTGCATATTACAACGTGAAACAATCTAACAAATAAAGATATCAAGAAGTCTCTCAACTTTAACCAATGGTGAATCAAGCTTCATCAACGATGAGCAAGACCAGAACAAAGCAAGCCCATTGAGTGGCGTGGCATCCTACCATGACTATGCAACAACAATCCTCTGCTCTTAGTTAAAAGAACAAGGGTTTCTTTGCAATAAGTAACCCTCTATGTGAGCCCACTTCTTTCAAAATCAAATTCAAATCCTCATCACTCGTAATCGGGTACTAAACTAGATTCAACACAAGAAACACAATCCATCATAACAATTGCAAATGAATAAGGATATAATGATCAACATCACCTATCAAATCCAAAAGTCTTCTTAGAAAAAAAGGGAGAAAATGAGAGTTTTCTATAATAAAAAAACCATCTTTTGTTGGCTAAAGAGAAACAAGTGGTGAGATAACACAAGCTACAAGCTAAACCCAAGGCCCATAAAATAACTCTAGGCAAAAGGTCAATCATAGGCAAATTGGCGGCAAGTAATCAAATCATAATTTCAAACCTAACTCCATGCTGAGATGTCAAAAGTCAATATACCTGATGCATCAAGTAAAACAAGTAAATTTATAATTCAATATTGCCCGAAATCTACAATTTATAATGTTAGCATACCTGATCAATAAGAGATTAACATGAAATATCAACATACAATACAATAATTAATTCTGATTTTTCTTGATATCTTTTTTTTTTACAGACGATTGCAAAAATATTAAAAATTTCAGATATTTACTAATACATTATGAATATTCAATATCATAATTTTTTAGTGTTTTCAACCAAACCATAGGATTTTTTGATATTTTTTAAACAAACGCCAGAATATTTCTGGTGATTAATGTCTGGTGTTTTCCGAAAAAATATCAAAAATTTTCGAAGTTTGTGTAAAAAATGATGAAAATTTTTCGCCATTTTTTAAAAACCGCCAGGATTATTTGGCTTAATCGGCTGGGGGATTTGCCGGACTTTTCCAACCCAAATAACCCCCTCCCTCCTCCCGATCTAACCCTAAACCAGTCTCAAGCCCGCCGGCGCCTCCTCCCGCCCGCCGGCTGCGCCTGCCCGTCTGCCATGACACCCGTCCGCCGGCTCTGCCCGCCCGCCGGCCGCTTCCTTCGGGTGCCTCTCGCCTGCCGTGCCCGCCAGCCGCGCCTGCCCTCATGTCAGCCTTACCCGTCAGCCGGCTCAGCTGCCGGCCCCACCCGCCTACCTACTGGCCTCGCCGGCCCGGTGGTCCGGTTGCCATCCCCGCTCGCCTGCCTGCCGTCCCCACCCGCCTGCTTGCCGTCCCTGCCCGCCTGCCTGCCATTTTTAAGTTTCCCATTTAAAATCCGTTCTCAACCCTAATCTCGTCTCATCTCCATCTCTGATTCTCTCACCCAATTGAAACCCTAACCCGCCGGTCCGCGTCTGCCCGCATGCGGCCTGGCGGCTGCCTCGCCGGCTTGCTCTCGTTCGCCCACGCTCGTCGCACTTGACCGCACCAGTCCGCTTCCTTTTGTTTCTTGATTCAAATATCATCAGGTTATTCGCTGTTGTACTATATTTATCAAGCTGTTCTTCTTATTTTCCTTGTTGCTTTTTGTCAGATCTGTTGGATTTTTGGCTGCGGAAACATGGGGAGGCGAAAGATTGTGATCCAGCGGATCGACAACTCGACGAGCAAGCAAGTTACCTTCTTGAGGCGACGGAGCGGGCTACTGAAGAAGGCCAAGGAACTCGCCATCCTTTGCGATGCGGAGGTCGGCCTTAATAGATCATGATAGTATGAAACTCCCGACTGTAGTAATGTCTGGATATACTAAATTGCATTTGGTCAATGAAGTAGGAGATGCGGGTTGTGACATTTCCAGGGGTCCGATGCTCTCATTGATTTGGTGTAGATTTTCTAATCTAATTCTTTTATGTTATTGCTATCTATTTTGAAATGTCTTGAATAGATGTAAAGTTAAAACAAAAATGGGACTTGGGATAGTTGCTTTATGTTATTGCTATCCATTTTGAAATGTCTTGAATAACTGTGTACTAGAAGGAGACCTGGAAAGTCATTGCGGAGATCTGATCTGGAAAGTTTAATCATCTTGGCTTTATGTTATTGCTATCCATTTTGAAATGTCTTGAATAACTGTGCCCTAGAAGGAGACCTGGAAAGTCATTGGGGAAATCTGATCTGGAAAGTTTAATCATCTTGTCTTTTGTTTTGCAGAATAGGATGACAAGGAAGAGTGGCCTTTGTTTTGCATAATGGGATGACAAGGAAGAGGGCAAGGAAGTTCTGCAGCAATGGGAGGATGATTGGGATGATAATGATATGAATGATGACTTCTCTTTGCAACTGAAAAGGGAGCTTGAAATCAGCTCAGATTAAAACTAAATTCCCTGTCAAGTAACCTCTTGCTACAATGTTATTCAGTCAAAACCTCTCTATGATCATAGCCTTCTAGGTTCTCAGCACAATATGAATACTGTGTACAATTTAACTATAAAAGCTTGCCCTAGCAGACAAGCCTGTGAGCTTTTTCAAAATGAACATGCTATCTTTGCTGTGGTCCTTTTGTAGTTTTTATATCTGGTTTAGCTTTGGATACCTATTCTTCCCTTAGGATAATTGGTCCATATGCTGTGACAGTTGATTCATGGGGCCTTCATATAAGACCTACTTGCTGACTAACCCCACTATGTTGTGGCACGGGTGGATCCTCCTTGTCATTAAGATGCTTTCTTCTCTAGCTGTTATCGGGAATTTCTAAGCTGAGGTGTTTGTACAGTGAGTGATGTTTCTCAAAAGCACGAGGTTCATAGGATGAATAATATGCTATAGAGTGATATATTTGTGTAAATAAGGCTGCAATTGAATCTTAGTTTTATGGGTACTGGGCAGTATGTAGTAGTGGTTTTGTTGTTGAGATCGCCCATGAACACATTTACATACCTCCGATAATTGGAGAAGCATGTCCATATTCATAATTTGTATTGATAAGGGCATAAATTTTACTTTGATAATAATATACGAGTTGAAACTTTAAAGAGTATTTGAGAAACAATTATCAGAACCTGATCCCATAGTTGTTAATTATACCTATTGCTTTGCACAATATATGTACTTAACATCTACAATTCATGCACTATAGTTTAATCTAATGGTATGGTGTTGTAGGTCCAGTTGGTGACGATGCATTGCCGGAGGCGAACAAGATGGAGCAATCAAAGAAGATCCCGATGGTGACACGAGGAGATGGCAGCACCCAAGAAGGCCGTAGAGGAGTTGAAAGAAGAGACGGCATTGCCGGAGAAGTCATGCCGAAGAGCCAAAAGTTAGAGCATTTTAACTGTGTGTGTTTGGTTTATAAAAATGTTATATGTAAGGCCGGGTTCCATTAGGAATAAATAAATTGGATCACTATTGCCTAATTTGTGAGGATGTAAATTTTTGTGGCAATATTAAATCATGATTCTTTGGATTTCATGTGAATTTTTGGTTATATTTAATGGTTCCCTAGATTTCATTTATGATTGTTATACATCCTTTTATAAAGATATTATGTTGTAAATTATGTTTTCTGTAGTATTTTACTCTATTACTGTAATAATAGTAAAATTCTCTATGTTTTTATTAGTGCTGGAAATTGTCCGCCATTTGTACAGTAAATGCTAGAAATTTTTCAGCTGAGAATATTCCTAGTGCTTGTTTATCAAAAATGGCGAAAAATTTTTGGTGTTTTTTCAAAAAAATGCTGTAAATATTTTTTTTTTGTCAATATTTGTCAATTACCATAAAAAATATCCAGAATAAATTTTCCCAATGTTTTTAAAACACCAAAACAATTTTCAATATTTTTTTCCTGGCATTTCTTAAGCAATAAGAATAAACACTGGAAATCTTTTTTGCATTTTTGACACTATCGGGGATATTTTCGAAATGACAAAAATACTTCAAAATATTGTAGTGACAGTGCCTCCAGTCTTTTTTTTCTTTTTTACATTTGCATAACTTTCAAACAATAACAAAATCTCAATGTTACAATGCATGCAAAAAATTCTCACATCTGGATGAACACAATGACAGACCTTCATACATCATTTTTAATCAAAATCCTCTGGATCATAAAACAGAAGGCATCATTATTACATTCATTGAAAGAAGAAAAGAAAAGCTTGCTTGATCTTTACAGCATAAGTTTTGCATCTAAGGCTCCAACAAGACTTGCTTCTCCTGATGAAATGTGGTCCAAATCCTTGTGAAAATGCATCATTAGTAAGCTTGTATTAAATCTTAAATCTGAATTCATAACTTCTATGGTTTGCATACCTCCATCCCCCACTTGATATAGTCTGGTGACTCACAAGCCTTGTATTCATCAACTAAGCTTTCTATTATCTCTCGAGAATCATCAAATTCAGAAAGATCATTATCCTGTCCAGATTATCCAAATATACAGATCAGAAAAAAAAGCAATGAATTTATTGGCTATAAAACTTTGTTAATGGTCTCCATAAAAATTGCTACTCCAAGGAAATTTCAATTTTTATCATATATTGATGCTCACTTATCCAACAGTAACACCAGTGAAAGTCTAAAACTCCTTAAATAATTAATAGGCAAAATTTGGACCCCATATTAAAAAGTAAAAAAGTTTTCAGAACGTATGGGAAAAAATATGCTTTTGAAGTTGAGGTCCAAGAAAATTGTAAATATCAGCCCAAGGGAGACAGGTCTGACTGCCTGAACCTAGTCAAGATTCTTTACAGCTACTTGGGCATAGTTACACCCTCAACTTCCTAAAGGATGAAACTCAAATCTTATTGGCCTGGACACTGACAATCTTATGCTGGACCAACCAGTTGGCCACCCGCTGATGTTTTTAATTCAGGAATCTCGGGGATGTGGACTTCTGCTTGGTAATTATGAATTAGGAATATGTCATCAAATAAAGGCATAGTTCATGTGTGATTTTTGATGTTGATCCCAGTTCAATCCCCCCCTACCGCAATTGGGAGCAGGCCCAATTGGACCTTGGCTCACCCACATTTAAAAGGTTTATCCCCTAGGCCATGCTCAAGGAAAACCAAGTTCGACCGTAGAAACAGATGAACCGTGGTTCTTTCCAATATGTTGCGGAATACACAAACATTACTCTTTCTCATAAAGATTAACTTTTTTTTTACTATTGAGGGCATTATGGTCCACAACAATAAACTTTTTTCAGCTATTCCAAAATTCAGTTCAACTCATTGGATTTCTCAAAAATAGTGGCTATCCGAAAAAAGGGATTACCATGGTTCAACTATGGCTTTCCTGGAACCAAGCGGCCTCCTATGGCCTAAAACAAATAGGGGTTTCCTACTCTTGAACTCATGACCTCATATAGGAGAGGTGGGTAGTAGGTACAGCTACCAATTCAATGCTTGGTGAGTTTGTGTAGAGCTTATTGATGCCCCCAGGAAATTTGGTCAAACAGAGAGTGTCCAATGGCACAGTTCAACTTCAGAGCAGTCAGGTACAAGAATGGGAAGCCCATGTGGAAGAACAGTGGTTCTTGTTATAGATAGTATATAAACAAAGATATTGAGCATGGCTGGCAGAGAGCCAACTGAACATATTCCTGGCTCCAGTCATGGAACAAAAGGGGCAGGCAGGCAAGAGAAGTAGTACATAGCTCACTAAACTGTAAGACTCAACCAAATAGTGTTTCAGCCACGACAGTAATCAGCATGGAGGTAGTTTTCTCATGTGTTAACCCAGAATACTGTGTAATGCTCAAGTGGGAAAGTTTAGCCAGTTACTAACAACCTAAAACTCTGAATCTATATATCAATCGTGACAAACATTAAATTAGGTAAGAACCAAACTATGAACCAGAACAGAAAAAGGAGCTGGAAAAAGTAGGCTGACCAAATAAACTTATTACCAGACACAAAGAACGTAGCTATTGCACCCTAAATAATGTCTAGGAAAATGTCTCCAACCAATAACAATTAGAACAGAGCAGATAAAATTATGCCAGAGTAACTGAGAGCATTGATGAACTTACTGCAAACATTGGAAACTTCCTGTAGTTATCAAGGAAGGCTTGCTTCTTCCTCAGCTTCTCGTATTGGCTCAAACACTTGCTAAAGAGGTGTCTAATACTGGTATGATTTGCCAGCATCAGACCACTGACCTATCAAAGTGGGGATGCAGAGGAATAAGCAAGCAGATCATTGCCTAGCAAGGCCGGTGACCAAAGAGTGGTCTAAGAAAATCAGAAAATAGAACCTCAGAAAGTATAAGAAGCATTTAATCATGTGTATGTACAGTTTATTTTTCTTAAAGAACTTGCTTACAAAATGCAAATATATCAGAAAATCAAGATGAACAGAAATCTTACTCTGTGAGCAGTTTGTATATATGGTGATTTTCTGGATAGGGCAACCTGCACAAAGACAATGAATATAGCTTAAACAAGACCAAACCAGTTAAGACAGCTAATTTATTCTTCAACAACCTGAATGCTAGCAGGACCCCATTCAATAAAATTGACAAGCTTTCTTTCACGTATTCTTTGCAAGCTTTCATGCACCTGTTCAATATAGAAATACATGCCGAAGAGAGGTAAGATTTCTCAATAAAAATTCTAGAAATAAGGCAGGAATTTGGACTAGGCTAACAAAACAACAAATGCTAAACAAGCAAATTGCACAACTAACTTGGTGTCCAATTACTCTACAAACAATAAGATGCAGAATAAGAAACAAAATGCTATGTATCTGCCTGGAAGGACAAGAAGGGAATAACACTATATGATCTGTTATTCTCTAGAAGTTTATGTCAACCTAGTTCAACTGAGATCAGATCTTACTTTAGGCATCAACTATGCCAACATAGTACATGTAAAACTTATTATTCCCAGCATGCTTTGGAGCAGCCTAGGGAGTGCATAACATGCTGCTTTCAACAAGATTTTACCTGGGTGGGATCCACCTCTCCTTGAATGATATTTAATATTGATATATATTTCGCCTGGCTAGCTTCTTTTGTACGTGCATAGGAGGAAACCATGATATTTTTTGCCTGCAGATCAAGATAGAACATTTTCATCCAGACTAAAAATATTGACTCAAACATGTATCTGAGCTAGATAGCCTTGCCTGCAAAAGTCTCCTCATAACATCAAGTACTGTAGTCTTACGAATCACATTAATCTGCAAATCAAAGAAGCACTGAATCAGGTGCCTTCAATCAATCTAATGATAATATTATTATGCCAGGAATATGTACCAATAATCACAAACCCAAGAATCACATTTACAATTAGCACTACTTATATCATATGGTCCATCCGCTATTGTTGGATAATAAAGGTCACATATTGACATAAATTTAATGCATAGAAAACTCTTGACAGATTAAAATGGTGGTAGAAAACTATAGACTATAAAATTGGGATATGTTGAACATTATATCCTAATCACCCAACAGACAAGAAATTTCTGATCAAAACATTCAACTTATCCACGTAAGAAGATTTTCTGCAGGAGAGAAAAGCTCCCTGTTGCTAGAAAATTTTCTGCAAAAAGCATATTAGCGTTGTCCTGCTTGATTTTCTTTATAATTATATTTCAGCAAGTCTAATTTTTATAAGCAATTGAGGATAGCCCAACCTGGCGCTCCACCGTTAGTGGAGTATATCCAGTCATGAGAAAATGGCATCTTGGAGTAGGGATTAATGCTGCAAGAAGGCCAACCAAATCATTGTTCATGTATCCTGGATAACGCAAAGTGGTTGTGCTTGCAGACATGACAGTAGAGACCAATGAATTAGTTTGAGCAAATGTAGGATTGCTTAAATGGAGACGCTCCACCGCAATCCTGTTTAATGCCGTGTTGTCGAGAACAACAACACAGTCAGCATTAAGAGTTAGCCGCTTTAGGGTCAAAAGTGAGTTGTAAGGCTGAACCACTACATCGCTTGTTTCCATCTGGTTTGGAAACACACTGTATGTCTGAACAAGTTTCTTGCTGTAGCGCTCATTAAGAGTTTCCAGCAAATACGAACCCATTCCTGCAATAAACAAATGTAACTGACACAAGCAATAAGGAATATGTATTTGATAGAGAAATATTTGGATTTGAGAATTTGAAGTTAAACCTAAGGAAATACATTACAAAGAAGTGAAGTGATCCAGATTGGAAGACAAAAAATGCATCGGCATTGGAAGCCAAAAATAAAGTGTAGATCAACCTCATCATTATCAATACAGTTGGGTGAAGTTCTTTCATTTTGATTTGTAAAGAAGGTTTTGAATTTTGAAAGTAAAACTCAAAAATTTATCAAAGTCAATTTATCAAGGTATGTAAATGCGAAATTATGGTGTCTAGTCCACTATCCTCAGCTGAAAATAGCGATGTTTGTCCAAAGCCTGTGCATTCTTGGTTCATATTGCATAAGCCGTTAGGTAAATGACATTTATTTGGTAAAAACGTGGCAAAGCAATTGTCACTCCAGTGACAACAATCTGATTGGATACTATCCTACACAAGACAACATATTCATTCACTCTATCTAGGCATCTATGCAACATAAATTGCTTATGCACTACATATTTAATCATGACTAGAAGTTTATAACACCAAACTAGATGCCATAGTTTCATTCATCCCTCAAACAATATCAAATTGATGACTATACTTGTGAACTAGGAACTCCAACATCCTATCTGATAGATTGTCCTTAGACATCAATTCTATCAAATTGTCCTTAGACATTAATTCTATCAAAATTGACACAAATACAGACAATGCTATTCGATTAAAGAACAACAGTTAGTTACTTTGCCTCCTTAAATCATGTTCATGTCTTCAATCCTGTCTAGGGTGTAATAATGCCAAAATTGGTCAAGGCAAATGTGCTCAACAGAGCTATAATAAGCCCAATATTGAGTCTGGATAGCCATCTTGAGCGATGCTAGCATTTGTCCAGAGCCAGCCTCTGGCTGGTTTGGCTTAGAGTGAGCTGCCTTATCTTGGTGAACAAACAAATAGGTTAAGAGGGCAGAGAACCAAGCCTCTAACATCCCAAACAGCTAACAGGCTAACAGTAACCATTTCGTTCTAGCCCTCAGAATATTATATAAGCATATATGTACAATGATATAAAATAATTAGAAAAATATGGTTAAGCCTACAAGAGCTGAATTTGAAGAAAAAAAAACAGCAGTTACCTGGAGTTTAGCTCAATTTTAATTTATCTTTTCCATGTTCAAGCTTCATTCCTCAAATATATTAACACACTTTTCTCAGGTGTTTTCCAACAAAATCGTGAAATTTTTGCAAACAGGGTGCTAGTGCCTTCATGATTTCTCGCATTTCTTTGAAATCCAACTTATTTTAAAGTGCCAAAATCAGGGTATTTCAACTGGAATCAAGTGTCCTGGGAAGTACTTTAAATATGTTTGAAAATTTCATCAGATAAGACTAATTACAATTGTTTACATGTTTAATATTTAACTCTCAAGGAGATATATTCATGTTATCTTTTGAATATTAACTACAGATTGATCAAAAAGACATATCAATGGACCTAGGAATAACAGCCAAGAGGAAGTGTTGATACTCATGAGAAATAATATTGATAAAAATAATGCTTGACATAGAAAACTGGTTCAAAATACCTAGCCTAAGCATATATGTTCATTATTAGAGATGGCCAAAAATGCAACAACATTTGAATTATTTTCCAGCAGATGTAGCAAATCAAATTGTATAAAGCTAATGTCACATCTCTTGCATATATGTTGTCATATTTTTGTCTATTGTTTTTTGTGCAGGCTTATTAACTCATGCATCAAATACTACATCTGAAAGAAGACTCATTCATCAGCTGAGGAACAAAAAAATGTGCATGAAATATGAGAGTAGATATTCAGAAATAATATTATGATGAACCTGAGCCTGTTCCACCAGCTATTGAATGGCAAACAACAAATCCCTCAAGACTATCACTTCCATCTGCTTCTCTATCTACCATATCCATAATATCATCAACAACTTGCTCCCCCTATTCAGAGTAAGGAGTTACAAGAAATCTTGTGTATTATAGAACATCGCAATGGGAAAAGCTTTATCACACATTAAAAAAACATTATACCATTAAAAACTCTGGTGGAAACAGTACATTACAATTCAACCAGTACGTATTTGAATTACCATAATGATTGACGAATTTTGAAAAGGTTAATAAATATAATATAAGCAGTTAAATGTTAAAAAACTTCTCTAGTTAAAGTAAAACTGAAGAAATTAACAAACCTGGTGATATCCATTTGCCCAATTATTTCCAGCACCACCTCCATGATCTGAGACAAATATATTTTCATGATTATAAAGGTTCCTGTATTCACTATTTTGTATCCCATTAATAACCCGAGGCTCCAAGTCCATCAAGAGAGCTCGGGGTATGTAGTGTTGGTCATCAGCTTGATAGAAGAAGACATCTTTCCTGTCACCTCCCTGTAATGGATATCACCGAAAACAAAAGCCATCCAATGTTAAATTCAATCATGTTCATCAAATAAAGCTGCCTGCTGTATCAAGAAAGGATAATGGGTAGTTGCTCAAGAAAAAAAAAGGGATAATGTGTACAGATAAATCCCTCTCACACAAACAAAAGTAGTTGTGATCAATGGAATGAAACTATATATTTATTTATCCAAATACTTAATTCATATCCCAATTTGCTACACCGAGCAGAAAGTCAATCATAGACTCAACTAACCAATCTATCAAGAGAAAGCCCATTGATGCAAGGAGAGCAAATGGGAATGAAAGCGGAAACAGTTTCCCTTGAAGGGCACAGGAAGTTCTGTTGTGCTGGTAGAAGAGGTTTTGCTAAACTATGGTGATCCACAATTTTAAGGAACTTTTGTCATATATTAAAAAAATGAACATGCTCAATTCAAGCAAGATTCTCTATCAGCACTTGTTTAATTTAAAGCATCGAGAATAATGATTACTGCAAGTGAAAATTGCTAAATTCAATAAGAGATTTATCTTAACTTCAAAATAAGTGATACTTGATCAAAATAAACCAAGGCAAGAGTTCCAAGCAGCCATGTGCACAATAAAATCTGAAAATTGCTAGGCCATCATATCTTGCAACTTGAAAGTCAGATTTCTGGTGCCCCTATCCAGCAATATATCAATATAACAATTTGCTTTTGGTACAAAGGTTTTGTTTTCAGACCAAACTATGTCTCACCTTCAATGTAGCTGGTATTGTCTAATTTCCAATTAATACCACTCTCTAGATGAGAAGCATTTTTCACATAAAACAGAATCTTTTAGAAATCTTTGAATCATCAAAATCACACAAATTCACGCCCAAATTAAACATAAATCTTTTCAAAAAATAACAACTTTGTCCAGTCGGATTTCACAGTAGAAGAAACTAAACATTGCAGAAATACGGATTACAAAGGCCAAAAAGGCAAATTTGTCAAGAACTGAAGTGAGAGAGGAGAAAGGTACTTGGGTGGCAAAATCCTCGAGGAGGCCATCCTTGCCGATGCCGTGCTCGAAGCAGAGCTGCTTCCAGAACTCCATCCCGATCTGGTTCCCGCATTGCCCCACCTGGATCGTGATGATCTCCCGGGGCATTGTCCTAAGAGCTTTCTAGGGTTCCGACTCGAGGATTTCTAGGCTGTTTTCGTGGATATTGAAAGGAGAAAAGAGAATCGGAGGAAATGGCGACTGATCAGTAGTGAACTCTGATGAAAACAGGAAGAAATGGAAAATTGAGGCCGGCAAGTTTTGTTATATCTTGCGCGGTTGGTGCTATTCTGCGCAATGGCAAATTTGAAAAAAATAATAATAATAATAATAAAACTAAGAAGCTCTCATCCATCGAGTCACTCTTCGGAGTAGGGCTGTTACACAGGCCCGCTATTGGCCCTCCCAAGACGGGCCCGCCTTAGCATGACAGTGTTGCTTTCTTTGACGTGTTTTTTTTTTTAAAAGAAAAGATAGATAAATCACCAAAATCCTAAGAAGGAACAAATATATCACCGAAAGAGCTATTAGGCAAATAGCTCAACAACCATAAGTAAAATAAAATCAAGTCTAACACACACTCATACAACACCTAAAAAGCATCCATCCCGGGCCTTCAAAGTAGACCCCATCCAACAAATGCTCCCCTAAAGTAGACATCTCTTTCCCCTTCCTTATCCACTCAAGCAAAATTTTTAGCAAATGATAAGTTACATCCTAATTTCTTGCATCTCAATGGCAATCACCTTTTGTTTTTTACATGAAAGAACACCATGCCAATCAATTAGTTAAATATCAATAGATAAAATCAGTAGTATAAAAGTTAAAGCTTTATAATTATAAAATATATTATTTCTTTCTTTTCATATTATCCAACAAGTTTACAAGGAAAATCACATCAGTAAATCCACAACCACAATTAATATATCTGTTTCTTCTCTATTTTTCCCTAATACTCATGTGGTGAACTTGGGGTTGGTACCCACTTAAAATAGTTGAACAATAAGTCCAAATTCTCTTTAGAGGATAAACAAGATGATGGTACAATAAACAATCAAACTCAATTCCTTGGCACTCGTAGGGGCAAAAAGAACTAGAGCCAACCTAAAATTGAGGTTGGGGCAGGCCACGAAGAAGCATCAAAGCTTAGGACCCTTATGATCAAATTATCGAAGAGATGGTCTTTGCCTTTTGAATTTTGATGATAATCAAACTAAAATTAAATAAGTTTATCCAGTTGATAATCTTCAAGATTAGTAATGATCATCCAAACTTAAAAAGGATCGAGATTCAAAATAAAGTCTGTTAGATCATAAAAATGATGACTCAAAGAAAAAAGATGATGATTTGAAAATAAAGCTTGTAGATAAAGATAGAAGTTCAAAGATTCTCAAAGTGAAAGATCAACTTCAAACTCGTAGGTTTAGCTTTTCATTTTTGTTGAATCGAAGATTTGATTGTTATTATATTTGAGCTCTTGATTAATACTCTAACTTAACTTGGAATGCCTTCATCGGCTTATTATTTATTCAAAATAAGTTTTGAGTTGGTATCAAATGGGATGAAGTTAGAAATAACCTAGTGGAGGTTTTTTGTAAGTTTCAAACGCCCAAACCTCATGATTTGGATGCTTAAATATCTCAAAAATCACTGGGCTTTTTTGACAACTTTAAACACTTGAACCTTCTGCTTCAAACACCCCAAGTTCTTAAACAAAGAATTTCACTATATGTTATTTGGAACTTTAGTTGTTTGTTCTTTACTTTAGTTGCCCAAAATGGAGAGTTTGAATACCTGAACGTGTGATCCGGGCACCCAAATATGTGATATTGCCTTTTAATAACTAGATTCTTCCTACTATTGGAGTGGTTTGGACTCTCAAGCCTTAAAGATCGAGCACCTGCAAATGATAAAAATCTGCCATAAACAGCTAGTTTTTGCCCCCAACAATTATATATAGGCTTAGGACTTCTTTACTCAAGAAGAAAATGAATTTTCAATATCTTTAGAGAAATATCCAAGTTTTTTAAGTTATCTAACCTCAATAGGAGCTCAAATAAGTTTGAACTTTCATATCATTATTTTCCTTATATTTCAATCTTTAAGAGACTCTTATTATAAGATTTTTTTTCTTTATTTTTATCATTTTATATTCTTATAACTCTCATAGGTTATTAGAAGAGGGTTGAGTGTTATTCTAGGTGTTAGAAAAGTGTAAAAGAGTTAGTTTCGTTATGGAGTGACACTTGTTGGGTTGAAGTAAGTGATTACAAAGGTTTGGCTTCATCTCAAGAAGTGACACCACTAGTGGAGTGATTGAAATCCTTAGGATTAAGATAAGAGCCGTAGAATAGATATAGTTGGTCATCAAGTCATGTATATTAGTTTATACTCTCTCTACCTCTCTTATTATATTTTGTACTCTTCCATTATTGTGACTGTTTATGCTTCGGATTGGTTTTAATTTGCTAAAAAGTTCAGATTTCTTGTAAAACCAATTCAACCCCTCCTAAATTGCCTATCTAGGCTTTAATTGGTATAAAAGTCTCGTACTCGTGCTTTTTGTTTAACAATCTCAAATTTTTAATCAACTTTTATTATGAAAATCTTTGGTGTTTCTCATTCTTTCTAAGAGAACCAATCTATTTTTTAGCTGTCTTATTTTGGTGAAAATAATTTCAATCAATGGAAAACTCGTATTAAGGTTTTTATAAAAGGCTTTGATTTTGTGATTTAAAATTTAGTGAAAAATGAGTACCCTCTATCCACTAAGTCAATTAATGGCGTGAAGATTTCAAAACCACCTCAAGAGTGGAATGAAAATGAAAATTGGTTGGATTCCACTAGTTCTGTTACCATGAATCTTTTTCATTATGCTATTAATGAAAAAATATTAAACAACTTTTACAACTGCTTATGAGATTTAAAATATTATCTACTTATGAAATAGTTGAGCATGTTATAAAAAATAGGAAGAAGAAGAAAAAGAAAGATTTAAAGAAGAAGAACAAAAAGAAGAAAAGAAGGACAAGCCTATATGGGATGATAAGGATAATAACTCTAAGTAACAAGATATGCACATTTATCTTATGACAAATGATTATAAAAGTGAGAAGGATGAGGTACATGTGATAACTTTGATGAATTACTTGAAGCATTTCATGAATTGCATGTCAAGTTTGAAAAACTATTTGTGAACCATGCATATTTGAAAAAAAAAAAGAGTTTTTATTAATTTTATGCAATCATGATTCTTTAAAAATAGCAAATGATAAATTGATTTTGGAAAACTTGTCTCTGGAAAGTAAATTTTATACTTCACAAAATAAAAATGAGTTTTTGAGCAAGAGTATATGTAGCTTTGCTTATAATGTGAAGAGGCAATTTTCAAATATTTTTGGTATATGTTCTTCACAAAACTTAATTTGTCACCATTGCTCTTTCAAGGGTCATATCTCTACTTGTTGCCCAATTAGAAAAAATATGAATTTCAAACAAGTTTGGGTTACCTAAGAGCATGATTTCAAATTTTGTCAAATAAGCTTGGGTTCCAAAAGCTTCCCTAACTTAAGCTATTCTTATTAGTTCGGGATGATGCTTATTTTCAAAAGTTTTATCTTTTAGTCATTCTTTGGGTATATTAGCTTAAGTAGGGTATTTGTGATTTTAATTGTCTTTATATTTTTTTTTTATCTCACTTGCAATATCTCTTGATGTTCATACTTAATCATATATTACTAATCTCTTGTGAAAAGATAATCATATTATATTTTATAGAAAATGAAGAGGAGATTCATAAGGATGACATCTCGAAATACTTAAAAGGTTCCATAATTACTTGGGGTAGTTTTAAACTTTCTACTCTTATTGGCTTTCTATTAATACAATGCTCTTGTGTATAAATTTTAATATCTTTTTAGATAATATGGATTATTTTTACGATAGATAATAGCTCTTGAAACTATTTTAGTCAAGGATATGTGTATTATAAATAGGAAGAGCATGTATATATGTGTATAATTTTTGAAACTCCTTTTATGGTGATAAGTTATTCAACGTATATGCTTCGTACTCTTTCATATTCTATATTCATGTTGACTTAAAATTGTTAACTGATCTATACATATATTTAGGAGCAACCTTGATTGTCTCTTCTTTTTGTTGATTTGTTTGGATTTGTATAATCCAATTTTGTGGAGCTATTTGATAGTAATTATTCATATATATTGTTCATTCTTCAAAGTTTTCATATCACTTGATGCATGATATTAGGATAGATAAATTTCATCTATTGTTATTGTTACTTTTTACTCCATGTTTAATGCAATGCACTCATTTAGGGGAAGTTATCATTGTGATAATATCGAAAGGAAGATAATAGTAAGCATAGTTGAATAACATGTTAAACTAAATAATATGTTATTATTGCTAAAAGAATGCTTTATTATTTTTATCTTATATTTTAACATCTATGCATTATTTGTCATCATCAAAAAGAGAGAGATTATTACCTTTTAAATTTTGGTGATGATCAAACTAGAGTTTAACAAATGTATCTAGTTGATAAGCTTTAGGATTAGCAATGATCATCCAAGATCAAGAAATATCAAGTCTCAAGATAAAGCTTGTTGGATCATGATGATGATGACTCAGATAAAAAAAAATGATGATTTGAAGATGAAGATTATAGATAAAGATAAAAATTCAAAGATGCTCAAAGTAGAAGATCAACTCCAAGTTCATAGGTTTAGCTTTTTATTTTGGTTAAGTCAAGGATTTGATTATTATTATTTTTTAGCTCGTATTTGATACTCTAACTTAAATTGAAAGGTCTTCACTAACTTGTCATTTATCAAAGATAAATTTTGAATTGGTATCAAAAAAGAGTAAAGTTGTAGATAACCTAGTGCAGATTTTCTGTAAGCTTCAAATATTCAAACCTTATAGTTCAGACATCCAAACATCTTAGAAAAGCATTGCCCTTATTGATAACTTCAAACACCCTAACCTTCTAGTTCAAACGTTTGAAGTTCTCAGACAGAGAATTTTACTCTCTATTTTTTGGAACTTTGGCTGTCTATTTTTCACTTTGGAGACCCAAAGTGGATAGTTTAGACACCCAAACTTGTGATTTGGGCACTTGAACCTGTGACATCATCTCTTAATAGCTAGATTCTTTCGACTATTGGAGTGGTTTAGCTGCCCGAATACTACATAAAATAGTCATAAACCTCTAACTTTCTCCCCAATAATTATATATGGGTTTAAGACTTCTTTGATCAAGAAGAGAATGAACTTTTAATATTTTTAGAACAAGATCCAAGTTTTCTAAGCTATCAACCCCAACAAAAACTCAAATATGCTTTAATTTTTATATCCTTATTGTCTTTGTATTTCAATCTTTGAGAAACTCTTATTATGATATTTTCTTTTGTTTTTATCATTCTACATCTTTGTAACTCTTCTAAGTTGTTAGAAGAGGGTCATGCTCTTCTAGGTGTTAGAAGCATATGAGAGAGTCAGCTCCGATGTGAAGTGACACATACTTCATTGGAGCGAAGTTTTGTGAAGGTTTGGATTCACCTCAAGAAATGATATTACTAGTGGAGTGATTGAAATCCTTAAAATTGAGGTAAGAATTATGGAGTAGATGTAGTTAGTTACAGAACCATGTATATTAATTTGCACTTTCTCTACTTCTCTATTTATATTTTGCACTCTTCCATTATTGTGATTCCTTATAGTTTAAATTGGTTTTAATTTGCTAAAAAAGTAAGATTTTTTTAAAACCTAATTCATCCTCTCTAAGTTGTCTACTTAGGCCTTCATGGTCCATACCCTAACTAAAGGAAGTAGCTCGATTCTAGCTCCATCAAGGTATGGCAAAGTTCATTGACCCCTTTTCTAGCAATAGATAGGTGACACGCATAAATAACTCTGTCCAGGACTTAGTTAAGGGATGGGGGATTTGAGATGAGATATGAGCAAAAAATGATAGCTAGAATCCTGACCGAAGTTGTAGAAATTGAAGAAGTCACGAACTAGTGTAAAAAGAATAATCTATGCAAGTATGAGGGTAATGCCATTCTATACATATAAACCCTAGTATTTTCCTCCTCTCTTCATGTCAATGACTTGAGCATCACAAAGCCCACTACCAGGAGCTCTCAATAGCCTTTTTTATGGTTCATTATCTTTCAGTCACGATGTGGACAAGTTTAATAGTTAGATCTAAAGGAGTCTCCTAAATTGAAGTGGTGGTGAGCCTGACTTCATCAACAGTAGACAATAACAAATGATCAGCCTATTTGCATAGTGATGCTAAAAGTTTGGATTAATTGCAGCACTAGGATAAGTGTTGCATTTGATCTTAACCAATGGCAGTGCTAAGTGACGCTTTTTTATTAACACCACTATTTGTACATCTTTAATAGTGCTTCTTTATTAGTGCCAGTAAAATACTTAAATCTTATTTTTACAATAATTACTTAGAAAATATCTCCTAAATACAAATAAATAAAGTAAATAAAAACTCAAATTACATGAAATATGATTAAAAAGCTCTAATTACATAAATTAAACTTATTTACAATTCCAAATAGAATCAAATATCTCAAAATATAGGTTTTCATCTCCAACTATAATACAATAATAAATTTTAAACATAAATCATCCAAAAAAATGAAAAATTATGTCTACATGTTCTACTCCTAATCGTTGGCTCGTAAATGATCTCCTCATATAAGTCTAAATCAAGACAATTAGAAATTAATAATTTGGATAAGCAATAAATTTATATGAATTTATAAATTAATAAAAATATAAGAATCTAATTAGATAGAAATAAATGTATAAAAATATAATAAAAAATATAATTCAATAGTGTCCACATTCATGTCCAAGTCTTCACCCTGTGCCCATGCTTGTGCTCATTCTTGTGTCCATGCTTCTGCTCGTTCTCGTGCCTATATTCGTGCTTATATCTATGCCTATATTCATGCTCATATCCATATCCATGCTCATGCCCATGTCCATGTCCAAATCTCCACATTTGCATCCAAGACCCCATCTCCATATCCATGCTTGCGCTTGTTCCCAAGTCCCCACCATAAAAAGAAAATATGCCTAAAATGTACCCTCCTCCTCGATGAGGAAGGGCCTAAAGATCCCTCCCTGCTCCCTTTTGGTATCTAAGGATTGAATTTAAAATGCAATGTAATTAAACAAACTAAAATTTTAATCTAAATGCATCAAATTGTATAAAAGGTAATGAGAAAGATAGAAAAGAAAGTAGAGAGATATAGGCTATATCTCTGAAAAAGGACAACAATTGAATCTTTGGTCAAAACTTTGACATTGAGGGGGGATTTGACTTTAGATCTCAGTAAAGTCTCATGGTCATCGTGGAACTCCCTCTTCTTTATCAAAGTATAGAGAACTTCTCTCACAAAATGATAATTTTTAATATAATTTAGGGGGGATTTGACTTTAGATCTTAGTAAAGTCTCGTGGTCATCGTGGAACTCCCCCTTCTTTATCAAAGTATAGAGAACTTCTCTCACAAAATGATAATTTTTAATATAATTTTTGGAACTTCTTGGTAGTGAAAATGAGTAGTATTTATTTCAGAAAGAGCCATTTAAGAGAGATCTTGACTGTCAATTTTGGATAAATTTTTGGTTAATTGCATGTGTGTGGCTAAAGCATGGCTATGTTTAGTGGACACAAGAATTTGACAGTAAAGATTGCACCATATCATCGATTGGGACTAGAGAAAATTTGGATGAAAAATTAGAAAGAATTTGGGGTGTGAGCTAGCTAACACCCTATGAAAAAAGGGGGCACTAGCATCCCAAATTTTGGGCATTAGAACTAGCACCCAAAAATTCTAGAAATTCAAATTTTTAGTTTTAACCTATTGAACATAATTTCTCATGGATTTGTGGTCCATGTTCTTGGTGCACTTTTTACACGAAGGTCTAGGTTATTAATTGCACTTTAATTTCACAAATAAATCATTGAAATCCAAATTTTTAGAAAAAATTGTTTTAAATGCGATTTTATAGTGGATGACTTTAAAACATCGGATTCAAGATATTTTAAAGTAAAAAAAATACAAATTTATAAATAAACTCTTGAAATATATAATTTTATGAATAGGTCTCTTAAATTCAAAAAAATCATGATTAAGTTTAATTTTAAAGACTAAAGTTTCTTGTAAATATAAATCTAAGATGGTTAAAAATATATGAAACTTGATTAGGAGTGACACTTTTGCAAATTAAACTCTCAAAAATTGTGGCATTGTGTATGGTTTCGGACTATTAAGTTCGGTTGGCCGAGTCAGTTTGAGACTACATGTTTAGGATTTTAAAGAGTTGAAAAGGTGGGTTTATATAGATGCCCCTCCCTTGACAAGATGTTGAAATAAGGCACTAAGTCAAGGGTAAATTAATTGATAGTTGCCTTTGAGGATAAACTTATTGGCTTCTTGACTCACTTATTGGTTTCGAAAAAGTCTGAGAACATAGTTTAAGATATTATGGATTTTAGGCTAATTCAGAGGCTGGTAAGCTTGTCTAGAATTGTCCTACACATAGGGAGAAAAAAATAGGGTATTGATGGAGACACATTAAGAGCACAATTTTTTATTATAGTCCAAGAAACTGCCACTATTCCTACTACAAGGGAATATCAGGTTTTTGAAGTTGTCAAGCTAGTGAAAACTTGAGTAGATTAAACAGTTGAATCTTTTAACCCAATTTTTATTAAAGTGTCAAGAGAATGATGGAAAGAATGCATTATTTGAGATGATTTTTTACCACAATCAAATTTGATTGAAATATTATTAAAATTGAGATTTATATACCACTAAATTATGATTCAAATACGGGTCTCAATCAGACTTCAATTGCATCCAATTTTAACCGAAAATTGAGTTTACTTCGAATCTGAATTCTTAAGAAATATGAGCTCAAATTAAGGTAGGCTAAGTGATTGGATACTAGACCCAAATTTGGGCCCAAAATCCATTTGAAATTTGGATCAAAATAACAAAAATGTAAAAATTTTACAAGCAAGTCTTTAAACTGAATAAATCTTCATAAATAAGTTCTTGACTGATTTTTTTCTTACAAATAGGTCCCTGAAGTAAGAATTTTGTAGAAAGGTCTAATAAAATACTAAAATTATAAATCAGTCCCATAAAATTTAGAATTTACAAATAAATTCCTCAAAAAATTGATAATTATGAATTGGTTTCTATGAAATATAAAATTACACCCCTTCAAAATTACTTAATCGTAAATAAATCCCTATAAATTTAACTTTTCGCAAATAAGTTTCTCGAAAAATTTTATTTATGAATAAGTCCAAATTTTATTCAAAAGGACTATATAAGTTTTAAAATTTTATAAATAAGTTCTTTTTGTAAAAAAATCCTGAAGATCATAAAATTATAAT
Source organism: Trichopus zeylanicus subsp. travancoricus (assembly GCA_005019695.1). NCBI lineage: Eukaryota > Viridiplantae > Streptophyta > Magnoliopsida > Dioscoreales > Dioscoreaceae > Trichopus > Trichopus zeylanicus. Next base: position 190,904 of record RXID01021777.1, on the reverse strand, counting down.
TTAGTCAAATTTTTCGAAAAAATTGCAAAGAACTCTTTTATAATTTTCAGTGTTTAGTATAAGTACAACTTTTAAAGTATTATCATGTACAATAAACAAACTCATTTATAACCTTATCCAAGTTCAAATAAGCATATCCACAATCACCCAATACAAATAAAACTCCTCAAAAATAAATTAATAAAATTTTTGATCCAAAATTTAAATGAGCAAACCAACTCGATCTTCTCGAACTCTATATAAACTCATTGACCTTAAAAAAAAAGAAGAAAAGAGATTAGGGGGTAGAGAAAGAGAAGAAGATTAGAAATGGAGAATAAAAAAGACCAGCAGAGAGATAAAAGAGGAAGTTCAAGAGGAAAGAAACAATAATTTTTTTTTCTTCGTTTGAATCAGATTTTGTTCTTCCCTCTCGTGCTCCTTTGCCTTTTCCTCCCTTCTCTCCTTGCGAGGTTCCCTTGCACATTGCCACAGCCATGCATCACCGCTTGAACCTGGATGTCGAACCCAAAGCCAACCTGCTACTCACCCAAGTCCGGCCTATCCGACCTCCTCCCTTGCTGTTGATGCCTGGACCGCCTCCACTGCCTCCAACTCCGCCTAGTTGCCCAACTCCCATCTCATACAACCACTAGAGATCCTTGTTCGTTCTGCACCCACCTATCTCACACGTTGGCTCCCGCGCCTGCCCTTTACACCCGAGGCAATATCCCATGACCTCGCCGCCCGCGACAAGCCGCTGCCGATCAAGATCCAGGCCTTCCTCCACTCCAAGGCCTCTGCCTCCGGCCCGTCGGGGAGCTTCGCCTCCGCCTCAAGCCTGCTAGGCTTCGTCTCCGCCAGCACAGGCGCCGCCAGCTTGCCCTCCTTCCTACGCTCCTCCTCCACCGCAATCCTGGCACTCTGCCTGCCTGTGAGTGGCACCACACATGGCATCGTCTGTGCTTCTCTGCCTATTGTCACTGAGGAAAAGGGTTGGATCCGGCCACTTCCAAGCGGATCCGGTGGTGATTGGTGAAGGAAGGAGCATAGGCTCCTGTAAAAAGGAAGAGAAGGACCGGTAGGGTTTTGGGAGATTCGGGGAAGAAGAAGAAAGGGCAAAAAAAAGAAGAATTTTTCTTCATTTTTTTTAAAAATAAAAATTCAATCAATAAAAAGGAAAAAAAAGAGAAAGGTTGTAAGTTTGAGAAAAAAGCAAAAATATAGAAAAGAAAAATCATATTAAAAAATGGGAAGTTGCCAGTAAAAAAAAAGAGATAGAAATTGACTTGGTAAAAAAAAAATAAAAAAATAAAAAAATTTAGTAATTGAAAGAAGGAGGCAAACTAAAGGAGGAGATTTAGAGGGAAGAGGAATTGATTCACCTTATGCTAATGGCCACTCGTGGTGCCCTCGAAAATGACGAACTATTGATATTGTTGTGGCCATTTATGGTCCCTCTCGAAAATGACAAATCCTCATTACACTAAGCCAACCTTCGGGCTTATATTTAGTCAATCCTTGAGCTCATACTCAGCTAACTTTCGAACTTACACTCAGTCAGCCTTCAAACTCGTATCTAAACCAGTCTTTAGGTTTACATTTAAACAATTTTTAGGCTCGCACTTAGTCAGCCTTTAGACTCACATTTCAGCCAACTTTCAAGGTCACATCTTAATCAGCCTTCAGGTTTGCACTCAACTAACATTCAGACTCACATCCAAGCTAGTTTTCAGGCTTGCACTTAACTAGCACTCGGGCTCACATCCAAGTCAGACTTTGGGCTCGCGCTCAACCAGCCTTCAAACTTATATCCAAGCTAGCCATCGGGCTCACACTCAGCCAGCTTTTGAGCTTGCTTCTAAACCAGTCTTAGGGCTTGCACTCAGCCAGTCTTTAGGCTCGCACCTCAGCTAGCCTTCGAGTTCGTACTCAACTAACCTTCAGCCTTGGGATTTGCACCCTAGCCAGTCTTCGGGTTTATACTTTAACCAGACTTCAGATTTGTATCCAAACTAATCTTTGGTCTTACACCTCAGCCAGTCTTCGAGCTCGTATTCAGCTAATATTCGAGTTTGCATTAAGGTCTGTCTTTGGACTCGCACCCAATCAGCCCTCTAGCTTGCACCTCTAAGTCAGCTTTTGAGCTCGTGAGCTAAGTCAGCTCTCAAGTTTACACATTTAAAGTTGGACCATGGATTCGTTTAAAATTATCATAAATAATCAAGAACCCTCAAATCAAACTACTTAATATGAAGTAACTCAATCACATTAAAATTAAACTTAGCCCAAATAAATGAATAAAGACCAAGTTAGTTCAAATGAATCTAAATTGATCAAACAAATGGATTAAAATCTAAATTGAGCTGGATTCTAAAAAATAAAAATTGAGTTAACCTAAACCAAATAAACTTACACTCAACCCTAATTAGACTTGAGATAGGTTAATTTAAAATCAAGTTGAGTTTAAATCAAATCTAATTTGGATTAAACTATGCTCAAATAAAATTCTAATTGGGTTAAATCAAGTTTATACTAAAAGGACAAACTCAAAGTCAAATTGGGACCAAGCCAAGCTAAGGCTGAACTAAAATCAAGTTGAATTAAATTGACTTAAATTTGAATTAAAGTTTATCAAGATGCAGACCTGAACTCGATAATGGTCCAACATAATATTGAACTCGACTCAAGCTAAATAAAATCAAACTCGAACCTGAACTAGATTAGTCCCAACGAAACTAAATAGAGTCAAATTGAGTTCTACTGAGTGTGCTAAATTTCAGCAATACTCTAAAGTCATGAACAATAGGCACTATTACTATACTGACCTAAACCAAAATTAGTTAAAATAGAACTAAATAAGGTTAAATTGAGTTTTATTGGATGTGCTACAAAAGCTTTTAGCTACACTTTAAAACTATACCCAACTTCATAAGCCGTTGGTGAAGCTAGCAAATAAAAAAAGTTAATCGCTAATATGCTTAACACTATTGGCCACACTTCAAAGGTATACCTAACTCCATAAGTCGATAGTGACACTACTAAATTAAAGAATTTAATAGCTAATATGCTCAAAATTATCGACCACATTTCAAAGTTATACCCGACCCCCTAAGCTATTGGTAATGCTACCAAATCAATCAAGTCAACCAACAATACACTCAAAGTCATTAGCCACACTTTGAAGCTAGTCAATCCCAAAAACTATTGACGATGTGCCCTTCAAGCTAACTAACTTCAGAAGTAGTTGGTGATGCATCCTTCAAGGTAGTCAACTCCAGAATTCATTGATGATATACCCCTTTCAAGTTATTCAACCCCAAAAGTAGTTGACAATATATTCCTCAAGCTAGTCAATCTCAAAAGAAGTTGACGATGCAATTTTCAAAGCTATATCTAACCGTATAAGCCATTGGAGATGTCACCAAACCAAACAAAATTAATCATCGATGTCTTATTCGCTAACTGAAATATTTCAAATTATGAAGTTATCACCAAAACTCAGAGCTATTGAAAATACTTCAGGCTAATCCTGACAAGTTGCCGGCAATGTCATCTAATAAAGTTATCGCTGAAGCTTAATGCTATTGAAAACACTTCAAACTTCTTTCATTCGCTTTCATGTCCTATTGGGTGATGTCATCAATACCTGCCAAAGACTGAGTCAATTTAGGTCAGATGCTACGTGGTCCAGCGCAGGGGGAGTAGGGCAACAATACACATCAAAGCTTCTTTTTCACTCTTTTTCTTTCTTTATTTCTTTCATGTTTTCTATAATTACATGTTAAAATTCATTGTAAAGTGAAAGAATACCCTTGCTTTGATCAATGTATCACTTCTTAAAATTAATCAAATGCTTTCTTCTTTTCTTTTTTGTGTCTTAATTTTATTAGTTAGCTTTCTCGCTTTAGGAGGTTCTTGATAATTGTCAGGGTAATTAATAATAGGGGCTTGTGTTTATTGGAAGTCATATTCCTACAACGCCTGATAGCGCACTTCAAAATAAATATTGATTTGTGATTCGAGGTCACTTTGAGGTCTCAGTTATTCTGAGTGATCATTTTTGATCCCACATGCATGTATGCTGGGGTGATGCAGATATAATGATGACTCTAGAGAATGCAAAATTTTGAATGAAAAAAAAAAGCCTATCAATCACTAGTCAAACCAAAGGTCCTTCTTATGAAGGAGGGATATAGGCCAACTTGACCTTTCCTAAGTGGAGATTTAAAAAAAATTGTTATAAGTCAATGCCACTCATTGATGTGAGGTGTTGTCAAAAATCTTGTAAAAAGGAAATTTCTGAGATTTTTTTTGTATGCTAAGAATTGCAGCACATATCTAAATTTAGGTGCTAGAATCCTAGCACTCAAATTTTATTTTTTGGTGTGCGCCATGGACATGGAGACCTCATCATGCAAGTCAAGAAGCTGAAAAGGATTAACCCACTGATCTTATCTAGTTTATAAAGTTTCAAGCCGAAGAAAGATAATGTAAAATGTGGAGAGCCTTCTAGAAAAGTGAGAGCTACATTCATAGAAATTGAGCAAAAGAAATCTCCAAACCCCACCATGAATAAAGATAATCCTCAGAAGCCACCAACTCTTGGAGGAGATGGAGAAGTGGAATAATCTAATGATTTCCAACAAAGACTCAAAAAATATTCTTTTAAAAGAGAAAGAGTAGGTAAAATCTTCCAGAATGTCGTGAAGTTAAGACTCCAATTGCTAGAATTCAAAAGGCCAAGTGAGGCCAACAAAACAAATTACCCAAACTATTGTCCTTACCATAGAGTTTTGGGACATACCATTAAAGATTACTTTGTGTTCAAGGATTGGGTTGAGAAACAATATCGAGAAGGCAAACTGACTCTCTCAAAGATAACCCTACTTGAAATGCCCACCGAATACATCAATTATATTACTGTGTTCAAAGACTATGAACCACTTGTTGAAATCCTCTTTGGGAAAAAAGTATAGCGTACCCAGAACAAAGGCACTTATGGAACATCTATATTTCAAAAAGGCTAAAGAAACTAATGAAGAAAATAACTAGAAACCCTGAAGAGCATGGGATGGTGATGAAGGAAGCCTCATTAGAGCAAACTAACTCACCTACTCAAAGTATTAAGAAGAGAAAGAATAGAAGCAAAAAGAAGAAGCAGGTTCAGCCAAATGAATATGATGTCAAGAAATCAACCGTCCTAGAATACATTGATGCTTTAGATGAATATGTTCAGGGAGAAAGAAGCCAAGTAACTCTTGAAACATTTTTTCCTAACAAACTTAAAACTTTATTAGAGGACCCTGATGTAGGAAATGAAGAAAATGAACTTCTAGTGGTAACATACTTTGCCATATTTATTATCAGAGGTTTACAACCAAGCCAATTTCCACTTTGCCACTCCAATGATTAGGAAATTTAGGATGCAAGGCAAGAAGAAGCAAATAGATTCATTGGAGATGTTACTAATAAAGTGAGAGATTCCACAGGTCTCCCTGAGGGTTACTCCTGAGATGATTATCTTAGAGAATAGTTCACCCATGAGTACGATTATGGCATGCTCAAACTATAGTTAGATACTATGAAAGAGCTACCTACAACTAATATGAGGTTTGTTAGGGAGCAAATGCAAATGTTGAATGAGCATATGAACGCTATGGCTACCCATATAGAAAGTGTGACAAATATGACTACTATGCTTTGTGAGGAAATCGAGAATATAGAAAAGGTACTAGTAGAAAAGACAAAGCCATACAAAAGACCTCATAAGACTCGACCCTCCTCAGGATCAGAACAACCACTCATGCTACTTACTCTAGAGACAGGTCAAGAAAGCTAGATACTATCAAAGAGAGTTGTCTAAGTCTATAACCTCTTGTCGCATAGTGACTCATACACCTGAGGTGAATGCTGGCAAGCTGCTATTCTAGCTTCTATCAAGTAATATGACACTAAATACTCAACCCATTAGGTTTGGTGAGATTCCAATCCTAGAACTTGTGGAAGGGTGCACTTTGTCAACTTTAGATGAATTATGCATACAAGGCACATACTAGTCTTAGGTCAAAATGGCTCTCTTGGTCACCTCCTTAATGCGGTCTCCTTTTATGCTGAATTTTATGCCCTTTTCGTGCTGATAATTTGTGCTCCCAATCTCTCCAATAATTTGTGCCCTAATTTGTGTCCCTTTGCATGCTTTTATGGGGTTGACAGGATCCTCAAATTGAATTATTGATTGATTCCACTCCATTCTAGACTTGAAAACTATCACATCATCAATTAATTTGGAGGGTGGAGTGTATTTCTGTTCCACTATATGCCAAAGATCATAATCTATTGTTTTAATAAAGATTCTAATCCTAGATCCCTAATCGTTAAAATGAGTTTCATTGAATAGGGGAGGTCTAGTTGTGGATTGCCTTTCTTGGAGGGATGGAGAGACACCAAAAGTGGCCATTGCAATAGATCATAAACTCAAGGTAATTAAACCAATAAATAGAGAACTTGGCTCTAATATCAATTGAAAGCAAGTTATGCACCTATGAGGGGAGAGGTGAATTAGGTGTTGGAGGAAACAATGACACTTTTTAAGATTTTTTAGTAAGATAATGATCGATCTAACAACAAAAGTGATTTGGAGCCAAACAAAATCAATTGTAAGTATAAGTTATATAGAGTAATGTAAGACAAGGTAAGAATACACCATGATGTAAAGTAGTTCAGAGGCCAACCGCTTCTACTCCACTGCCCTTATCTTGCTCTTGAGGACTTTAATTCTTCACTAGTATGCCGCTTCATTGGTGAAGCCAACGTACGCTAGCCTTTGCTCCAATCAGCAAGGCTAACTCCAAATCAAATTTTTACTCTCTCAATACCTCCAAACAACCTTGGGGGTGCTTACAATTGATTTAGGAAGAAGGAGAACACTCCAATGCCTCACAACAAAATCACTCAATGTGAGAACAAGGGTTTTAAAGATTTGAAAGTTAAAGTGTAAGGATTAGAGCTCTTGAAGACTATATGCCACTTAGGAACTTGTTATCTCAAAAAAACTTATTTGAAGAATATGTAAAAGTTATGAAAGAACAAGTTCCAAGCCCTTTAATACCAGTTAAAGAGAATACTAGCCATTGAGCTATGTTTACCATGTTTAGGCGTTCAAACTGTGCAGATTCAGACATCTGAAGTCTCTTAATAGTTAAATTTTTACTAGCCATTAAAGCTAATATCACAGATTTAGGCACTCGATCACAAGGTTCGGACATCTGAAATGAATTCTGATGTTCGATCAACTCGGTGAGAGACCAAACCTTGAGCATGAATTTTCTCCAAAGTTATAGCTTCCAAATTTTGAGCGCCCGAACCTTGAGTTCAAATGTCTGAAGCTATCAATTATTCAGAGAACTATTTCTACCATGTTTGAGCATTCAAACCATAGGGATTAAGCATCTAAAGTTAATAGGAAAACTTTTATTTCTTGCTGTAACTACAATCTTTATGCTTGATACTATCTCAAGTTGACCTTGGATTAAAAATGAGTCAGTGAAGGCATTCCTAGGTAGGTTGAATATTAGCCAATACTCTAAGCTGTGAATTCAAATAACAAATCTTTGACTCAAAGACAATAAAAAGAAAAACTAAACTTATTGAGTCTTTTCTTGAGCCTTCTTTTCCTTAATGATATCTACATGTTCATCCTTACCCAAGGCTTCCAAACAGGTGTGATCTTTATTGTGGGTTTGGCTTGATTGCTATCTACACATAGCTCAAGAAATGGATCAAATATATAATTTGTTCATCAAAATTATAAAGGGCAACACTTTTAACTGACTAAGCAAGTTCAAGCCTATCTTAGTTTGATTTCATTTAAGAGAGTGATGAGTTGCTTCACCTTATGGTAATTGTTCTCAACTTGATAATTGATAGACTTTTTGGCTTATTGTTGATTAAGTTTAAAATATCACTCACAACTTTTATATTAGTGTTGGTTGAGGTTGAAGTGTCACCAATGCTTTATACTTGTTGTTCATTAATTTCTTCTTTCGAATATGGTGTTTAGTTGATTGACTAAGTGAGTTCAAGTGTTGGAATTCATAGCGAAAGATTCACGAATCACCTTATTCTCAAATAACACAAGAAACGAGAAGTAATACAAGATAAAAGAAAATAACAAGAAAAGACAGTGAAATATCTACTATCAAAAGAAAAGGCTTTTACAAGAGTCTACACGAAAGACTTCACTTTTTCTTACTCAACTAAACTCTTTCACCAAGCCTTAGCAATGTCTCCACCTTCAGAGAGAATCTCCAAGAGAGCACCATAAGGAACCACCACGAGAGACCACCGAGAAGCACTAGAAAGACCCACACACGAGAGCCAATACTCTCTCTCTTTCTCTTATCTCTATTCTCTCTATTCCTCTCTATCTATTTCTCTCTAGTTCAACCTCAATACTATGTCACACCTAAGCCCTATGTATTATAGTATATTTATAGACCCTTATTGAGTCTGAGGTTTACTCTAATTACAACTCCTAATATTACAAATCAATCATAAATTTAAATCCAACTTGGGATTCTTACTTTAACTCAAACTCTAATTTGAGTTCGAGACACTTAAAACTCAACTTTCAAGTTCATCTTAGTTCAATTTAAAATGGTTAGTAGCCTTGACATATGCTGATCATTTCTAATTTAATAGTCAATGATTATTGTCAAGTGGGCTTGAGGTATTTTCAATAACTTTATCTTATGGTCAGCTAAGTGTTAAAGTGTCACCGATGTCTTTTATGCTGATATTGAGTGACTTTGAAGTGTTACCAATGACTTTGTGCTTATTTTTGGTTGACTTCCTTTGAATATAGCATTTGGCAGGCTAACTAAGCGAGTTCAAGTTTGTTCTTAGTGGTCTTAGCTTATGCTAACCAACCATCTCTAATTTAACAATAAATGACCAATTTTTAGTTTGCTGTCGATTGTGTGGTTTGTTATCGATTGGACTTGAGGTGTTATCAATGGCTTTGGGCTTCTTGTCGATAAACTCTAATTGATTTGAGTTTGATTCAATTCAAAAATGATTTTGGATCGTGTTTGGTTTGATTCAATTTGATATTCCAACTTGGTCTTGATTTAAGTCTAATGTAATTCAATTTGATGTTCAGACTTGGTCTTGATTCAAGTTTAGATTTGATTTAATTCAATTTTCAAACTTGATTTAGTTTAAGGTTGATTTGATTAGGTTCAATTCAGGTCAAGTTCGACCTTATGTTGGATCCTTATCATATAGCCTTAAACTTGATCCTTATTGGATTCTTAATTGATCCTTAATCAATTTTGGATTTGACTTTTATTGTATTCGTATTAGATCCTTAATAGATTTTGGATCCATACCTTGTTGGGTTCTTATGGATCCTTAATGAATTTTGGATCCAAACCTTGTTAGGTTCTTATTGGATCCTCAATGAATTTTGGATTCAACTCTTGATGGATTTGGATTCAATCCTTAATGGGTTCAAGTTTGATCCTTTAATAGGTTTGGTTTTGACCTATGTCGGACCTTTATTGGGTTCAGATTTGACCCCTTAATGGGTTGGGTTTGAACAATGCTAGATTTGAGTCCAAGTTCAACCTGATTTAGATTTAATTTTGACCTAGTTTTGGTTTAGGTTTGACCTGATTCTGATTCAAGTTTGACATAGTTCTAGTTTAGGTTTGACTTTGTTTTGGTTTATGTTTAACCTGGTTCTAATTTTGGTTTGGGTTTGGACTTGATTTAGTTTTAGTTCAAACTTAGTTTAACCTAATTAGAGTTTGGTTCAAACTTGGTTTGACCTAATCAGGGTTTGGTTCAAGCTTGATTTGATCCAATTTGGGTTTGGTTCAAACTTGGTTTGACATGATTAGAACCTGATCTGATTTAAATTTACCCAATTTAGATTTGGGCCAACCTAATTAGGATTTGGGTCTATTTGAATTTGAATTTAATCCATTAACTTATTTGATTAATTTAGGTTCATTGGTTGGTCTGTTTGAATCAAATTGCTTTAGCTTCATTAGTTTACTTAATTTGGCCAAGTCAGCCTAATATTGATCTAATTAAGTTAATTATTTTAAGTAATTTATTTGAATTAATTTGATTTAATTGATTAGAGAGCCCTTGAGTTGTCCATTAGTTGAATAACTTTTGGGCAGGTCTGTAAGTTGACTTTGATTTGATTTGATTGTCAACCAAGCTTGTGAGCTAGCTTTTGGTCCATTTGATTTTAGGCAAGTTCGATGGTTGGCCTTGAGTCAATTTGATTTTTGAACAAGCTTGTGGATTGGCCCTTGGTCTAAATGACTTTTAAGTGAGTTCGTGGAGTGGCCCTATATTTGAAACGACTTTTGAATGAGCCTGCGAACTGGCCCTAGGTTTGAATAACTTTGGGGTGAACCCATAGGTTGGTCCTAAGTCTGAAATGACTTTTGAATAAATCTGTGAGCTGACTCAAAATCTAAAATGACTTTTAAGTGAGCTTATTGGTTAACCCTAAGTTGATTGACGAGAGCACAAAAATTGAGGTAGAAATTCTATATATTTTCCTCTTTTATGTTTTTTTTTGCTCCCCACTACTAGCACTAATATTTGAATATGAAGAAGGTCGGTATAACTTTGCTTTCTTCTTTGTCTTTCATTGTCTCTTCCAATGTCCTGCTCTATCTTTCATCTTCCTTCTCTATGAGGTCCGATGCTCATCATTATGCTCAATCACTTGATTGCTTGACATCTCGCTTCCTGCACTACTGCCTCCACTAGGATGTAGATGAAACCAAGTAGGGACCTTTGCCAGACCCTAACCAAATCTTGACTAGAGTTCCTAGGCCTACATAGCCCTTGGCCTCACTACACCCTGCCAAAGCAAAGTTGTGCCACCATGCTACTGTCTTGCTTGTCTATGGTTGGATCCCCATCAGATCCCAGCTAGCCACCAGATCTCTCGACACCGTGGCCCATCTCCAAATACTTCTTCTATATTATCACCACCCAACTTAGCTATTGGTTGCTTACACCATCACTCACACCTTCGAGCTCCACCGATTATTGTTGACATTTGGATTTTGATGATGATCAAAGTATGATTTAACAAGTTTCGTTAGCAATGATAAGCTTCAGGATTATCAATGATCATCCAAGATCAATAAGTATTGAGTCTTAAGATAAAGCCCATTGGATGATGAAGATGATGACTCGAAGATAAAAAGGATGATATCTTGAAGATCAAGGTGAAAGCTCAAAGTATGCTTAAGATGCGAGATCAACTCTAAGGTTCATAGGTTTAGAACTTTTATTTATTTTGTGTTAAGTTGGGGATTTGATATTTTATTTAAGCTTTTATTTAGTACTTAAACTCATCTCGGAATGTTTTCATCAACATATTATTTCTATCCAAGATCAATTATGAGTTGATATCATTTGGAAACTGAAGTTACAGTAAACTAGTAGGTTTTTTCTGTTAATGTTGGATGCCCTAACTTTCATATTCGAAAACCTAAATCTAGCAGATAACTCTGAAATTACTAATAGATTTGGACATCGAAACTCACAATTGGATGCCTGAATATTTAGAAATTGTAACTTCTACTTTTTTGACATTCAAAGTTCGGATATCTGGTGTCTTGTTGGATGCCCGACATTGTAGTAGTGGGCATCCAAACCTAGTGACCGGATGCCCAAACTTGTGATATCATTTATAATGGCTAGTTTAATTTTGACTATTGGGATGCTGCGGACACCCGAACCTTCATAGTTCGGATGCTTAAACTCAGCAAAATATAACTTAATAGCTAGTGCTCTCTCTAACAAGTATTTAGAAGGCTTGGGACTTCTTTGCTTAGTGAGGGACTTAGGTTTACATATTTTTAGATCAAGATCCCCCTCCCAATGTTTTCTAGTGATTAATAAGAGCTCAAATAGGCATTAACCTTCAAATCCTTAGATGCCCTTGTATTCAAATGTTGAGAAACTCTTGTTGAGTATTTTTATCTTTTTTTTATTCTTGATCATTGTAACTCTCCTAGGTTGTTAGGAGAGGAGTGCTCTTCTAGATTTTAGAAGAGTAGTGAGAGTACTCACTCCTCAGGTTGTGAGAAGTGGCTGATTGGCTTCGGTGGGGAGCGACATTCTAATGTGGAGTTTGTAAGGGCATGGCTTTACCCTAACAAAGTGATAACTTTAGTGATGAGTTTAAGTCCTCAAGATTGAGACAAGGACCTTAGAGTAGGAGCTGTTAGTCTCTGAATAACATACATTGGTTTGCACTCTGTCTACTTGTTTTTATACCTTATGCACTTGATTTGATATTAATTGAAAAGCATCTTAGATTTAATTATAGATTAATAATTCTCTTATACTTTAATTATCTTAGTAATTCTATTTGAGTTTTGATCATCTACTTGGCTTGAAGTGCTTTTGAGTTCATTATGCTCTTAATGAAAATTTATTTTAGTGTTCAAAAAGCTATTTTTCCCCCTTAAAGGTTGCCATATTGGCCACCAATTGCACCCAACACACTTTCAACTGGAGCACAGCCTAGTCCACACTAGGTCTTGACCAAATGCCAGTGAGCCAAAATGTCTACACTAGTTCATCCTTGTTCCTAGCTAGCCTTGAGCACCTTTGCAACCTAAGCCAATGCCCTTTGGCGACCTGGAGCCTGGCTGTAGCTTCCAATCGACCGCAACCATCTCCCTTTATTGCTTGTCACCTACTAATGGAATTGCTTTGGCATCCACTTTGATCGGTGCCTACTACCAACCAATTCCTCCTACACCGTTGTCTGCATCTTTTGCTCCAAGCTCATAGCTCTGTGGCCTCTCTACCCTCCATTCACATTGGGCTTGCTACTTTGGCACTATTTTGCCACCATCTACTGCCAGTCAAAGCTGAATATGACCATGGATGTGAAGAGAAAGGGGCACGATCATGGTAGAGGGAGAGGAAGGAAAAGGAGATGGTGGAGGAAGAAGGAGAAAGTAGCAGAAAAATAAAAATAAAAATAAATAGAAGTAAAGGAAGTTGCAGCTAGCTACAAAAAAATAAAAAAATGAAAGTTGCTATGAGAAATGGAGAAAATACCAAAAAAAATTAAAAATAAAAAAGGGTAGTTGGAAAACCTCTAATTGAGTCAAAACCACATTCGAACTAATCAAGTTTGAACTGAACCCTAATTGGGTTAGCCAAGTTCGAATCAAACCCTAACCGGGTTAAATCAAGTTGAAATCTAAACTCTAATTGGGTCAAGCTAAGTTCGAACCAAACCCTAGCCAAGTTAAATGAAGTTCAAATCTGAATCCTAATCGGGTTAAATTGAATTCAAATCCAAACCAAAATCAAGTCACACCTAAACCCAAATCAGGTCATACCCAACTCAAGACAGGTTACACCTAAACCAAAACTAGGTCAAACCTGAATCAAAACTAAGTTATACATGAACCAAATCAGGTTAAACCTGAACCAAAATTAGGTCAAACCTGAATCAAAATTAGGTCAATCCTGAACCAAAAATAGGTTGAACCTAAACTAAAACTAGGTCAAACGTAAATCAGAACCAAGTTGAATCAAACTAAATTAAACTTGAATCTAAGTCAATTAAGGTTCAAACTCAAATACAATAAGGGTAGTCAAATGTGGATTAAACCCAAACCCATTAATGGGTTGAACCTAGATCCATTAAGGACCCAATCAAGATTAGATCCAAGATCCATTAAAGATCCAATAAGAATCTAATTAGGGTTGGATCTAAAATCAATTAAGGTTAGCCAATAACAAGCCCTAAGCAATTGACAATACCTTAAATTTAGTCGATGACTTGCCGAAGAGGCTCTCGATTATCTAATTAGAAATGATCAACATAAGGCCAAGGTTGTTAAATGTTTTGAACTAAACTAAAATAAACTTGAACTCACTTAGTCAGTCAGCCAAACACCTTGTTTAAATAAAGTCAATCGATAACACGCTTAAAGTCATTGACCACACTTTAAAATTAAGTCAACCCTAAAAGACATTGGTGATGTTTCAAAGTTAATCGATAATACATCTAAGAGGTCATCAATTATTAAATTTGAAATGGTTAGTAAAAGATCAAGGCCTCTAATCATTTCAAACTGAAATAAGACAAACTTGAACTCATTTAGCCAGTCAACTAAATATCTTATTTAAACAAAGTCAATATACAATATGCTTAAAGCTGTCAACTACACTTCAAAGTTAAGCCAACTCAAAATCATAAGGGACACGTAGCTAAGTCAACCCAAAAGTCATTAATAATACTTCAAACCCAATCAACAACATGCCAAAAGGCTATCAATTATTAACTTAAAAACGATTAGCATCAGCTAAGACCGCTAATCATTTTCTCAAATTAAAAATCAAAAGAAGTTAACTGATAACAAGCAAAAAGCTGTCAATGATAGTTTGGATCTTAGGGTTAATTGGCATAGTGAACTAAGGGCACCTTCATGTGGCAAATTACATCCACTTTCACTTTGTAATTCGAGTTTACTTCTATGTGGCAATTCACGTCTAGTCCCATGTGCTAAATCAAGTCCATATATATATGGCAAATTAAATCTACTCTCAAGTGATAAAACATGTTAAAACATTAACGCAAGGGCTAATACTTAAAAATTATTCGCACCCTCTCCTCTCATCAAAACTCGAGAAGAGGATACAAGCGGGAACCTTTGTTTGGGTTAATTTTAGCCCAAACAAAGAGTCCCGCTTGTATCCTCTTCTCGAGTTTTGATGAGAGGAGAGGGTGCGAATAATTTTTAAGTATTAGCCCTCGCGTTAATGTTTTAACATGTTTTATCACTTAAGAGAAATCTAATCAAAATTTAGTCAAATAGAGGCTTAAATGTTACTAAATTAATACTCAAATGTGGGTCTCAATTAGAATTCAATCATGATCAATTTTGACTAAAAATTGAGCTCAATTCGAACTCAAATTGTTATAAAATTCAGAATCAAACTAAATTCAACCAAAATGGGCTGAGCATGCAAGAATATGGGTTAAAATGAAATACAAAATTTTTTGAAAATAGATCGCTGGATCAAATAAATTTTTACAAATGGATCGATAACTGAATTTTTCTTATAAATAGATCCCCGGAATGAAAGTTTTTATAAGAAAGTCCATAAAACTTTTTCAAATTATATATTGGTTCATGCAAAATTTAGGATTTGCAAATAAATTTCTCATAGATTCATAATTATATTTCCATTTGTATAAAACGTAGGGTTTGCATATAAACTTCTTGAAATTTTACACTCACAAATAAACTCCTAACCACTGTTTGGTTTGAGATTAAAATCAGAAATAACTCGTTTCAGAATTTTTTTCTTACAAAATTAATATTACTTATTTTAGACCACTATTAAATTAAATTATTATAAAAAATTAAATAATTTTTCAAACTTTAAATTATTGTAGAGTTAATTTTGGTAAAAAATACTAATATACAAAAATGATTTACTAATCTTAATTTTGATCCCAAACATCCAAATTTCACTATTTATAAATAAAATCTTGCAAAAAAGATCTTGAAAATTCCAGACTATACAAGTAGGTCTCTTTTTAAAAAAACCCTTAAAATTTAAAAAATTATAATTTAGCCTATATTTTCAAAAAAAATACAAATAATTTTCTGATATTTTGTAATTTATCAAAAAATACAATCTCATCTAAACTACCATATTAATTCAAACAAAAATGAATTCACATCCACAACAAATCTCTCTACAGCTAAACAGACAGATAATCAATTGAAATTTTAAATGAAAAAACCTGTCATATAATAAGTTAAATTTATTTATGTTAATTTTTAACTTTTTAATCATATTCATATTATTTCTCATATATTTTTTATATAATAATATATAAAAATAGTGGTTAACTATCAAAATTAATTTTAATTAATTAAAATAATATTTAATATTATGATAAAATTAATTATAAATTCTTTCATAATTTTTAAATTTTTATTAAAAAAATTTTAAAATTTTATCATATTTTTAATTTAAAGTCAAAGTAAAGTCAAAATATAGTCAAAATATAGTCAAACTCTGATCAATACATAATTAATAATTAAAAAAATCTTTGGGCTGAAACTAAAACAGCTGAAACATAATGATTTCGTTGGGTGTCGAAACCAAAATCGAGACCGATAGTTAAAATTTGGATGAAACCAGCAGCGACCTTTTCCTTGCTGCACCCTGACAGAGCAAAGCCACGCCACCACACTGCTGTCTGGCCTGCCTATGGCCAGAACCCTATCAGATCCCGGCCAGCCATCACCTGGCTACACCCCAGCATCACCGGATCTCCCAGCACCATCACCCATCTCCAACTGCTTATCCTGCATTATCCCCGCCCCACCTAGCTATCGGTCTCTTGCACCATCACCCGCGCCTCCGAGTTCCACCGATTTCACCCCACACGCTTCTGACTGGAGCACAACTTAGTCCCCACCGGGTCTTGACCAAACACCGGCGAGCCAAGATGACTTCACTCCTCCTTCCTCACACCAAGCAGGCCTCGAGCACCTCTGCAACCTGAACCGCTGCCCTCCGGTGACTTGGTAGCCCGACCGCAGCTTTCAATTGACATGACCGTCTCCCACGCGCCGGCCAAGGCCCAATCGTGCATGCTGGTTGCTGCTTGTTGCCTGCTTACTGGGATTGCTCCTACATTCACTCCGATCGATGCCTACTATCGCATCCTCCGCTCCAAGCTCCTAGCTCTTTGGTTTCTCCGCCCTCAATCCGCACAAGACCTGCTGCTCCAGCACTATTCTACCACCATCCGCTGCCAGTCGGAGTCGGATCTGGACACAGATGTGAAGAGAATGGGCGCCGGCCATGGTAGAGCTTGAGAAGGAGCTGAAGGAAGAGGAGATGGGGGAGCAAGTAGCAGGAAAAAAAAAAAGTAAATGGCAGCTAGCTGCGTACGAAAAAGTTGAAGTGGCTGTATGAACGGGAAAAACAACTTTTTAAAAAATAGCTGTTGAAGAAAAGCGAGAAAAAAGATTTAAAAAAATCTATATTTATCTTCACTAACTTAAGATTAGTTGATGGGCTGATTTAAAAATTAATTCGATTTAGGATTAGTTTAGGGATTTATCCGAAAGTTAGTTCTAACTCAAGGTCCGTATATAAGTTCATTTGAAAGTCGATTCGATTTAGAATTAACCTGCGGACTCATTTGAAAACTAATTTTAACTAAAGATCAATTTGTGAATTTGTTTTGAAAGTCAATTCAATTTAAATTCAGCCCGGACTCACTTACAAGTTAATTTGGTATAGAATCAGCATGCAGACTCAATTAAAAGTCAATTCAAACTCAAGATCAACCTATAGATTAGCCTAAAAGTCAATTCATTTTCGGATCAATTTATAAGCTCACCCTATAGCTAATTTAGACTAAAGGCCATTTTATGGGTTCTCTTGAAAGTTTAATCAACTCAAGCCCAATTTTTTGGCTTGCCTAAAAGTCAAATTGAATTAGAATTAGCTGGTTGAATTACTCAAAATTATTCTGATTAATGGGCAGCTCAAGGGTTCTCTAACTAATTAATCAAATTGATTAACACTAATATGTTAAAATGATTAATCTAATCAGATTGAAACTAAGCTGATTCGACTAAATTAAGTAAATTAATTAAGTTAAGCTAATTTGACTCTAATGAACAACCAAATGGACCAAAATTATTTAGATAAATAGACTAAAATCTAAATTAAACTGGACTCAAATTCAAATTAAATTAATCCAAATAAATTAATTTAGATTCAAGCCCCAATTAGGTTCAAATTGAGTTAGCCTAAGTCAAATTAGATCAGACCCAAACTTAATCAAATCCTGATCAAGTATGTGGGATCAAAATTGATCATTAGGGATAGTGAAGACCCC
This sequence comes from Trichopus zeylanicus subsp. travancoricus, assembly GCA_005019695.1. Taxonomy (NCBI): domain Eukaryota; kingdom Viridiplantae; phylum Streptophyta; class Magnoliopsida; order Dioscoreales; family Dioscoreaceae; genus Trichopus; species Trichopus zeylanicus. The sequence continues at coordinate 172,978 of RXID01021777.1, read as the reverse complement.
GAGAAGTGACCTCTAATTATAAATCAAAATTTATTTTAATTTAAAGTGTGTTATCAGGTATTGTGAGAATATAATTTTCAATAGACACAAACCCCTATTATTAATTACTCCAATAATTATCAGGAACCTCCTAAAGTCAGAAATCTAGTTAATAAAATAGATATACAAAAAAAGAAAAGAAGAAAGTATTTAGTTAATTTTAAAAAATAATATATAGATTAAGTAAGGTTATATTATCACTTTACAATAAATTTCTATATGGAATTATAGAAAATATAAAAGAAATAAAGAAATAAAAAGCTTTGATACGTGCTACTGCCTAGCTCCCCCCTTCACTGGATCACATGACGTCAAACCCAAATTGACTTGGTCTTAAGCAGGTATTGATAACATCGTCTGATGGGACGTGGAAGGGAATAGGAAAAATTTGAAGTGTTTCCAATATCTTTGAGTATCAGTGATAACTTCATGATTTGAAGTATTTCTTTTAACCAATAAGACATTATCAATAACTCGTGATTTGAAGTATTTTTATTTGTCAATAAGGCATAGACAATAACTTCTAGATTTTTGGTAGCATTACCATTGGCTTATAGGATTGGGTATAGCTTTGAAAATCATATCATTAACTGCATTTGGGGTTGACTAGCATAAAAATCACAGTGCCAATTGCTTCTGGGGTTGGCTAGTTTGAAGAGGGCATTGCCAATGCTTCTAGGGTTGACTAGTTTGAAAGGGCGCATGGTCAACCACTTCTGGGATTTACTAGGTAAAAGTGTGGCTAACAGCTTTGAACATATTATTAGTTGACTTCATCAATCTGGTAGCGTCATCAATGATTTAAGATGTTAGATATAGCTTTGAAGTGTACCTGATAGCTTGGAGCATGTAGGTGATTATTTTTTTAGATTTAGCAATGTCACCAACGGCTTATGTGGTTGGGTATAACTTAGAAGTATGACTGACAGTTTAGATAGTGTTAACAATTAACTTCTTTGATTTGATAGCATCACCAATGGCTTATGGGATTGGGTATAGTTTGAAAGTGTGACCAATAATTTGGAGTGTGTAGGTGATTAATTTCTTTGATTTGATAGCGTTACTAATGGCTTATGGGTTTAGGTATAGTTTGGAAGTGTGGCCAACAGTTTGGAGTGTGTTGGCGATTAACTTTTTTGATTTGGCAACATCACCAATGGCTTATGGGATTAGGCATAGTTTAGAAGTGTGGCCAACAGTTTGGAGCATATTGGCGATTAACTTCTTTTGAAAAAGGCATTATGGCTGATTGATTGACTAAGCGTGTTCAAGTCTATCTTAGTTCGATTTGTTTTGAAGCTTTGCTAATACTTTTGAGTTGGCTTAACTTAGAACATACGTCGTCTATGGCTTTTGGAGTTGACTAGCTTAGAAGTGTGGCCAACAATTTTAAGCATTTTGACAATTAATTTTTTTGATTTGATAGCATCATCACTGACTTATGAAGTTGGATATAATTTTAAAATGTTGCTAAAGGCTTTTGTAGCACAACTAGTGAGACTCAATTTGACCTTATTTAGTTTTATTTGAATCAATTTTGGTTTAAGTCAGGGTGATAATATCATTTATTATTCATGGACTTGGAGTATTACCGAGGGTTCAGCACACCTAGTGAGACTCGGTTTAATCTTATTTAGTTTTATCATGACTAATATGATTTATATTTGAGTTTGATTTCATTTATCTTAAGTTAGGTTCAATCTTGTGTTAGACCTTTATCAAACTCGGGTCTATATTTTGATGGACTTCATTTCAAGTTTGAGTCAATTTAGTTAAACTTGGTTTCAGTTCAGGCTTAATTAGCTTGGTTCTTGTTTGACTTTGAGCTTAGCTCAATTACTTTAGACTTGATTTAACCCAATTAGGATTTGATTTGAGCTTAGTTCAATCCATATTTAACTTGATTTTGAATTGACCCAACTTGGATTTGATTAGGGTTGGGTCTGAGTTTATTTAGTTTAGGTTAACTTAATTTAGATTTTTGGAATCTAGCTTACATTTTAGTCCATTTGTTTGACCCATTTAATTTCACTTGAGCCAACTTGGCCTTTGTTCATTTATTATGATTGAGTTAATTCATATTAATTAATTTGATTTGAGGATTTTTTGCTATTTATGATGATTTTAGGCAGACCTCTAGTCAGGCTTCAAATGTGCAAACCCGAAGGTTGGCTTTGTTTGTGAGCTTGAAAGCTGTCTTAGAGCAAGCCTAAGGGTTGATTGTGTGTGAGTTTGAAGACTGGCTTAGATGCGAGCCCAAAGGTTGGCTGAGGTGTGAGCCCAAATACTGGCTAAGTACAAGCCCGAAGGCTGACTAAGTGTGAACTCGAAGGTTGATTATGTGTAAGCCCAAAGATTGGCTGGGTGTGAGCTTGAAGGCTGGCTAAATGTGTGCCCAAAGGCTGTGTTGAATGTGAGCCTAAAGGCTAGCTGAGTGTGAGGCAAAAGGCTAGCTTAGTGTGGGCCTAAAGACTGACTGAGTGTGATCCAAGAAGCTAGGTTGGATGTGAGCATGAAAGCTAGGTGAGTGCGAACCCGAAGGCTGCCTGAGTGTGAGCCTGAAGGCTGCCTGAGTGTGAGCTTGAAGGTCGGCTAAATGCAAGCCCAATGGCTAGCTAAGCTAGAGCCTAAAGGCTAGCTGAGCATGAGTCTAAAGGCTAGCTGAGTGTGAGCCCAAAAATTGGCTTAGTGCAAGCTTGAAGGCTAGTTGAGTACGAGCTCGAAGGTTGGCTTGAATACAAACCCATAGGTTGGTTGAGTACAAGCTCAAAGGCTGGTCGAGTACAAACTCGAAGGTTGGCTGAGTGTGAGTCTCAAGGCTGGCTGAATGCAAGCTCGAAGACATATCCATCCCTCATTTCATGGCCGAATATGGTCCCAGTCAACACCAATTCATAGTGAACTTTAGGCGGTAGTGGATTGGTGATGGAGGTGGTTTACGGGCAATTGAGGCAGCTCACAAGCATGGGCAATGGAGGCAATTTGGGGGTTTGAGTGCTATAGGTGGCTTGTAGGAGGATGGTAGTGGTGATGGAGGTAGTGCTAGGGTTTTACGGGTAGCCGTATGAAGGAAAGGAGGCTAGAGGAGGCTCACGAGCGGACAATGCAACTCAATTGGTGGGTGGCTTGAGAAGGTGAACTCGGGTAGAACTCATGGAGATGAAGGGTGGTTGGCATGCTCGGGAAAGGCAGGGCAATGACTAGCTCCTTTGACGAACTCAAGCGGTAGCTCACTGGAGAAGTTGGCCAGGCTTGGCCATGTCCGATCGAACCCAACCCTTGTGACAGTAAGAGCTCAAGTAGTTGGTGATCAATGGAGGTAGTTTTACAACATTGAGGAAGAGGAGAGCAAAGAAACATAGAAAAGAAGGAAATCAAACACAAGATAAGATTCAACTACCTTTTTTGGTTCTTGGCATTGAATTCTCCTCTTCCTTGAATGCTTCGAGTACTAATCTCTCTTCTTCTCCCCAATTTTCTGATCTCTACGTTGAACTCTTACTAATCCCTCTCTTTTTTTGTTTGTTTGCAGGGGATGTGGGTTTTATAGGTTCGTGAAGATTAGATCAATCTTCATTCAAAATTTTAAATTTGTGAATATGGATGATGATTTATTATTTTGAATTTGTTATGGATGTGATTAGCTTGGATAAGGATGTTTTGGTTTGAAATTGGATAAGTCCCTAGAGAGCTATATATGAGTTTATCTATTGTAAATTTTAAAAAATGTACTCACCTTGAATACTGAATTTGCAAGAGGATTATTTGCAAATTTTTTTCAAAAATAGATTAAATTATAATTTTATGATTTTTAGGGGTCTTTTTGTAAAAGAACTTATTTATGAGGTTTTGAAACTTTAATGATCCCTTTTGAATAAAATTTGGACTTATTCACAAATAAAAATTTTTGAGAGACTTATTTATAAAAAGTTAAAATTCTAAGGGCCTATTTGCAAAAAAATTGTAGAAGGGTTTATTTGCAAACCCTAGATTTCATAAGGATCAAATCATAATTATCGATCTTTTGAGGAGTTTATTTGTAAATCTTAAATCTTGTGGCACTGATTTATAATTTTAGGATTTTATTGTATTTTTCCACAAAATTCCTATTCCAGGGACTTTTTTGTAAGAAAAAACTAATTAAGGACCCATTTATAAAGATTTATTCAATTCAGGGGTCTATTTATAAAATTTTTTATTTTGTCATTTTAGCCCAAACTTTAGATGAATTTTGAGCCTAATTTTGGTCCAAAAATCTATCCCAATTAGTCATTTGGATTAGACCTAGCTTGAGCCTGAAATTCCTAATGATTGAGATGCAAATTGAGCTTAATTTTTAGTAAATCTTAAATATGATTTAAGTTTGACTGAGACCTATATTTGAGCCATAACTTAGTGGCATAAAAGTCTTAAATTTAACAATATTTCATCAAATTTGATAGTAGCAAAAATCACCTCAAATAGAGCCAACTCAAATCTAATTGGATCAGACCCAAGTCTAATAAGGGTTTAAATTGGGTCAATCAAAAATTGAACCAAGTTCAAACTGAACCCTAATTAAGTTAAATTAAGTTTGAACCAAACTCTAATTAGGTCAAACCTAATTTAGAACAAACCCTAATTAGGTTATTAAATTCAAATCAGACCCTAATTGGGTTAAATTAAGTTTCACTAAATCCTAATCGAATTAAACCAAGTTTGAATTGAACTCTAGTTGGGTCGAATCAGGTTTAAACTAAACTCTAATTAGGTTACATTTGAACTAAATCCAAATCGGGTCAAACTGAACACAAATTCAAATCCAAATCAAGTTAAACCTAAACTAAAACTAGGTCAAATTAGAACTAAAACTAGGTCAAACTTGAATGAAAATCATATTGAACTTGAACCAGAACTAGGTCGAACCTGAACTAGAGCCTGGTCGAACTTGAACTAGAACCAACTTAAACTAGAACTCAAGTCCATTAAGGTTCAAACCCAAATCTAGTAAAGATCCAACATGGGTTGAGCCCAAACTCATTAATGAGTTGAACCTAGATGCAATAAGAACTTGATCTGGGTCAAATCTATAATCCATTAAGGATCCAATAAGATTCAATTAGGATTGAATCCAAGATCTATCAAGGATCCATTAAAGGTTAGATTCAAGATCTATTAAGGATTTAATAAGTACCTATTAAAGGTTGGATCCAAAATTCATTAAGGACACAATAAGAATCCAATTACGGTTAGATCTAAGATCCATCAAGGATTCAATGAGAATCCATTAAGAGTCAAATCTAATATCCAGTATGGGTCTAATAAGAACCTATTAATGGTTGGATCTAAAATCCATTAAGGATCCAATAGAAATTCATTAAGGGTTGGACAAAAGATCTATTAAGGATCCAATAAGAACTTATTAAGGGTTGGATCCAAGATCTATTAAAAATCTAATAAGAACCTAACAATGATTAGATTTGAGATCCATTAAGGGTCTATCAAGAACCCAATAAGGATTGAATCAAGATCCATTAAGTGTTTAATAAGAACCTAATAATGGTTAGATCCAAAACACATTAAGGACTAAATTTGAGGCTTGATAGTAATTTAACATAAGGTTGAACCTAACTCAAACTGAATCAAATTAGGCTTGAATTGAAATCAAGTTCTGAACATCAAATTGAATCAAATTAGGCTTGAATCAAAATCAAGTTTTGAATATCGAATTGAATCAAATCAGACTTGATCGGAATCAAGTTCTATATAGTAAACTAAATTAAATTAGACTCAAATCAAAATCAAGTTTTGAGTATTGAATTAAATTAAATTAGACTTGATCGAATCAAGTTCTAAATATTGAATCAAATCAAATCAAATTTCATCAAAATTAGGTTCTAAATATTATACTGAACTGAATCAGACTTAAACTGAAATCAAGTCTGAACTCTAAAACAAACTGAATTAGACTTGAACCAAAATCAAATCTTGGTCAAGTCAATTTCAAATCAATTAGGGTTAGTTGCCAATAAGCTTAAAGCCATCGACAACAACTTAAAACCTAATTGACACAAGCCAAGAATGGTTATCAAATCGAGGACGATTAGCATAAGCCTAGGTCTCTAACTATTCTTTCAGATCAAACTAAGCTAAGGTAGGATTGAACTCACTTTGTCAGTCACCCAAGCATTGTGTTCGAAAGAAGTCAACCTATAATAAGTATGAAGCTATCGGCTACACTTCACGCTTAATTGACACAAGGTTAAAGCCATTTGTGATACTTCAAATCTAATTGATAACATGCAAAGTGGCTATTGATTATCAAATTAGAAATGATTAGCATAACTTAAAGTCACTAATTATTTTCTTGAATCAAAGATCTAAAGAATTTAACTAATAATAAGTAGAAAGCAATCAGTGATACTTCATATCTTAGGGTCCACTAGAATAAGTCAAGACAATCAGACACACTCTGAAATCTAGTGAAGTTTTTAGCATTCACTAAGGATCAAATTGAGGTCTATTTGAGTTAGATTTCACTCAATCAAGTGCATGAGAGTGAGGTAGTGGTGAGCATCAAGCCTTTCTCATTCCATTTCTTATTTCGTTCATGATTATAAATTTAAAATCATTAAATTGTAAAGTGACAGCATATCCTTACTTAAGCCATCTAGCCCATTTCAATCAGTTTTCCTTTTTTTTCTTCATGTCTCTATTTTATTAGATAGGTTTCTCATTTTAGGAGGTTTCTAATAATTGTCAAGATAAGTAACAATTAGGGTTTACACCTATTGAAGGTCATATTTCCATAATTCTTGATTATGTACTCAATGTAACCACCCGTTACTCCATAACGGCCCATTACTTGGGCCCACAACTCACAACTCAATAACCGCCTCTATTTATACGCAGCTACCACCCACTAAACCCTGACGGATAGAGAGTCGATTTGAAGGTAGAGAGAGAGTCGAGGAACAATCGTTAGGGAGGCTTACGGAGTGGTAAGAAGATTCGGGACGATCATTATCGAGATTCGAGATAGGTGGCGTTACTTTCATTCATTTCTCTTTACCTCTATTCGAAGTAGATTGAGTTATTTTCATTCGTCTTTCTTTGCCTCTATTCCTGAGACAAGTTCATGTTGAATAATCAGAAAATTTAGTGACCCCCATGATATTTAGGAGGATGATGATAACTTAGATCTAAACAAAACTAAGTAGAGATTAGATATGTCTAATTTTTGAGGTGTTATACCGATCTATGGCATGTTTTGAGAATAGAAAGATTAGAGGATTAGATTTGCAAAATCCCCATCTTCCTCTCCGATCAGCGTCTGCTGTGCTCCGGCGACCGGCAGCGGAGACGGCAGCATGCGCGGTGTGATACGTCGTCGTGCGGTACGGCAGCATGCGGTGCGGCGGCATGCGGCATTGCTGCGAGCAAGCATCGTGCGCAGGCAGCACGGGACCCGGCGTTGGCACAATTCCGGTGCGTGCTACGACGTCGGGAGCGGCCGGTGGCGTGCGCACGACCGCGCGGGCTGTGGTCCGCTAGCATGCGGCTGCGCAGGCCGCTCAGGCTGCGGCGGCGCCTGCTTCGGCCCGACAGCACAGGGTGACGATAACCAGAGGCGCGGGGAAGCGCGGATCTGACAATGCCGGAAGCGGAGACGGCGGCGTGGCAGCGGGGCGGCCGGACGGCGTGGCAGCCTGGCGGCAGCGGCGGCAGTAGATTTAGGTTTAGGGTTTGAGGAGGAAGAAGATAATGGGTTTTGGTTTTGGTTTAATTTAAAGTTGGTTTGGTTAGGTTTAGTTTAAAGAAGATTGGTTTTGGTTTTGGTTTTGGTTTTGGTTTAAAGATGGTTTTGGTTTTGGTTAGTTTAAAGTCAATTTTGGTTTAGGTTTGGTTCAGAATCGGTTTTGGTTTAGATTCTGATTTTGGAATTGGTTTGAATCAGGCTTGAGGTTAATCGAACTAATGATGAGGTGAATGGTTTAGATCAAACTAAGTAATCTAAATTCATGATGTGGTTCATTGAAATGAGTCTAATTATTATGAATTAGAATTGAAATTGATTGCAGATTAGATTGGAAGAATTTAGTAAAATTGATAAATTATTTTAAGTTTGGGATAATTGATTTATGATTGTGTCGAAATTTGATTGGGATACTTAAATCTCATTGAGGATGAATTTGTAAGATGGAATCAAATTATAATTTGTTGGGAAATCGACTGGATTGGTTATGACTTAGAACTTGAAGAACTAATCTGTGAATCAAATTGTATTGGGGACTTTTGTGAAAAACATACTGTAAGAATTAAAATTGGAATTATTAAGGACTTGGATGATAAATTGTTGGATCAATGATCAATGACTGTTGATAAAAATATGATAATTTTGAGGTTCACAATGTAGAATTGATGGAAATTATTTACCTTGATGACGAAGTTGTAATTTGGAATGATATAGGGGCTAAATTGCATATATACATTTGAACAGTTGTAACCTTCTCATTTGAGATCCGATTATGATGGTCTAAGAGTCGTTGAACTCGGTTTTTTATGCTGATTCTATTGATGGTCTCGAATCCTTCCTTTGATGATGTCTTCTAGCTGGATAGTCTGATTTGTGATTGAGTCGACTCCTTTCTATCGCTTGGTAATCTTGACTCGATATTTATTGTGGCTGAGCCTTTGGTATCTAGAGGGACGTATGCAGTGGGACTCTATTTGACTGATACCAGTCGACGATTCCCTACTTCGGTACGAGATTAGTGAGACTGTTAGACGTGACAGTAGTCGATCTCCTGAGTGGTAGGGGACGTGATCCGTTGTGTGATTAGACGGGATCACCACTCCAATAGCGGTTGGGAGTGCAGCGTGGTATGACTTTGCTTGGTAGGGGGTCCAGCCATACCCATATACTGATTTACGTGTAGATTGGTTCGACTCTGCTTGGTAGTGGGTGCGACCATCTCCGTAATATCTGTAGGGGAGTCCATAGTCACTGTCTCTAACCATTGGTTATCGTGATTGTGATGTCTTGTGTGGTCGGTCTAATGAATTGTAGGGGACGTGATCCGTTGGGTGACTAGACGGATCACCACTCCATCAGCGGTTGGGAGTGCAGCGTGGTATGACTCTGCTTGGTAGGGGGTCTAGCCACACCCATAAGATATCCTTGTTGATTCATTCCTTGTTGTGGATGTTGATTTACCTGATCACCATTGTCGTTGTATTATTTTTATTGCTACTGTGTTAATTTTATTATTGCCATCTAAAAATTAAACTCTCCTACTGTTTGGAGGAGGTAACTCCCTACTGAGCATTCGTGGCTCATTCTTTTATTGTTCCTATCCACAGGAGAGTAGCAGCTAGGAACAGGTGACTACAGTAGCAGAGGGCACGTGCGCGACTACACTGGGAGCTGATTTATTTACAGGTTATTCTATTTTTTATGTATGGGAAAACTTTTGAGAACTTGAATATTTCTGGTGAGACCACGTTTTGTTACATTATCTGAACTATATTCGTATCGATGAAATAAATTTTAATTCTATGTATTCTGTAAACCTTTTATATGTATGTTGTCCACTTGTATTGTGGTTCGATCGGACACGATAGGGGTGTTACACTCAAACCACCCTCAATTTTATTTATTATTTCAAGATTTCTTTTTGAAGTCTTTAGCTATTCTAGATGGTTGATTTCAGATCCACATATGACATCACATAATACAAGGAGTTGTTTTAAAATTTTAAATTGCCAATGCTGAATTATAATTTTGAAGAATTCAAGGATTTATTTGCAAGGATGGTCATAATGCCTCATTTGTAAAGTCTTAAAGACTCTTAAGATCCTTTTTATAAAGTTTCATTTACAAATTAATGAAGTTTGGACTGATTTGTAAATTAAATTTTTTGAGGGGCCTATTTATAAATTTGTATATATTAAACTTGTAATTTAACATTTTATGGAGTGTTTACTTCAAAAAGATAAAAATTTCATAAATCTATTTGTGAATATAAATTTTTGAGGAATTTATTTGTAAACCCAAAATTTTATAAATATTAATATGTACTTATTAATTTTTGAGGGGTTTATTTGCAAACTCTATATTTTGCTAAGATCAATTTATAATGTAAAGAATTTTATGGATATTTTTGTAAAAATTTTCATTATGGAGATTTATTTGTATCAAAAATCTAGTCATGGACCTATTTGCAAAGATTTATTTGGTCTAGGGACCAATAAATAAATATTTTATTTTAGCCTAGATTTTTTATGAAATTTGGGCTTATCTTTGGTTCAAGCATCTGGCCCATTCTGCCCATTTTAGCTAAATTCAGTATAAGCCCAAATTTTTTGGTAGTTTAGGTCCTAATAGAGCTCAATTTTCACTCAAATTCAATTAGAATTAAGGTCCAACTGTGACCCACATTTGGGGCATAATCTAGTAACATTCAAGTTTCTATTTTGGCTATATTTTAGTTAAATTTAGTTTTAGGAAAATTCACTCAAACAATTAGAAGATGAAATTTTGTAAATGAGTGTCATCCCTAACTAACAAAAATAGCTAAAATTGTGGAGAATGTTGGAACCCAAACATATTTGGATTCCACAAATTTAGGAATCATATTCTTTGGTACCCAAATTTATTTTAAAAAAGTACTTCTCTTAATTGAAAAAAAGGTGGAGATATGTCGATGAAGGCTACAATAGTAACATTTCGAATTGGATAATTTTGCATTTGAAGCCTCTACAAAGGTAAATTTTGTTTCCTTGGATTTTGAAGATGAAATAAAATCAAGTCCTGATTTGTCAAAAATATTATTTTAGTTTTTTAAAATCATGTTCAAAGTATCATTTTTATGAAAGAAATTATTTAAGGTCTTTTTCAAATCACAATTATCCTTTCTAAGAGTTTCAACATTCTTTTTCCAATCACAAGAAGTTTTAGAAGATTTAAAAGTAGTAAAATCATTTTCAAGGGAAATTATTTTCTTTTTTAGTAAAGCATACTTTAAAATAAGTTTCTCTTGCTTAGAAAATAATTTCTCAAAAACTTCTTGTAAATCTTCAAAAGGTAAATCACAAATCTCATCCTCAAAGACCGCAAAGCACAAGTTTGCAATCTCCTCATCGGATGAATCTTCTTCACTTTCTACATCCAAATTATGCTAAATAGCCACCATCGCCTTCTTTTTCTTGTCTTTGAACTTCTTGGCTTGAAGGTTGAGAGGCCAATTTGCCTTGAAATATCTAGGATTTTTGCATTTGAAGCATATAGGCATTCATGATCATCATTGTTGGTCCTCTCAATCCTCTTAGGATTCTTGGTATATGCCTCTTTTAGTAAGAAGTACCATTTCACCATCATTATCTTCTCCTTTATCTTCATTTCCTTTCTTAGCCTTGAAGGTAATGTTCTTTTTCTTCTTATCCTCAACTTCCTCTTAAAATCAAGTTCTTTATAGTTATTTCATGGATGATGAGTGATCTCATAAGCTCTTCCAACATTAAAATGTTCAAATTCTTTGCTTCTTGAATTGCGATTATCTTTGGATCCCATGATTTATGAAGACATCTCAATATCTTTTTCACTATCTTGATGTTAGAATAAGATTTACCAAGAGAAATTAAAGAATTAATGATATCGGTAAATTGAATAAACATCTTAGTAATAGGCTCATAATGCATCATCTTAAAAGGCTCATATTGGCTAACCAATATGTTTATTTTAGATTCACACACTTGTTTAGTTCCCTCATAAGTAACAACAAGTTTATGACAAATGTCAAGAACCATCTCACAAGTTAAAATCCAATGAAATTCATTTGGATTAAGTGCACAATATAAAATACTCATCACTTTTGCATTCAAGGAATCAATTTTTTTTGCATTTTCACCAAATTCATTTGGTGATTTGGGGACCTTCACATCATCAATGGATTTCATGGGTGAAGAATACTCTTCATACACAATATGCCATAAATAATTATCAATAGCTTTGATAAAGATATAAATACAAGATTTTCAATAGTTAAAATATGATCCATTGAAAAGTGGAGGATCGATAGTGGATTACCTTTCTTAGAGAGAAGGTAAAGAACTAAAGTTTGCCATTAAAATTGATCGAGAACTTGAGAAAATAATTTCAAAAATAACAAGAACCAATGCTTTGATGCCAATTGAAGGCCCAAAAGCAACTTAAGAGGGAAGAGGGGGTAAGTTAGGTTTCACAAGATATTTTAATATTTTGGCAAATTAATAACCCAATTTAATTATCAAAAATAAAAGAAAGTTGATTTGCAATTTCCAAAATGACAATCAACATAATTGTAATGATAGAAATTGGTAAGGAGAGAATACACTATCATTCTTGAGTACTTGAATCACTCCACTAGTGTCTAGAGTCATGATTGACAATCTAAGATAGCTAGAGGACCTCGAGAAGCAATCTCAAAATAACAAATAAAATTTGGGTGAATTTGAATGCATAATAAGATATTATGGGAACATGACTTCCAACACACACAAGTCTCTATTGTTAATTACCCTAAGAAATGTTAAGAATCTCCTAAAGTAAAAAATCTAACTAATAAAATAAAGACACGAAGAAAGAAAAGGATAATTTGATTATTTTAAAGAAGGGTACATGGCTTAAGAAAGAGCATACTCCCATTTTATAATTTAAATAATCTGAATTCATAATCATAAAGAGTATAAAATAAGAAAGGGAAATGGAAAAGGTTTGATACTTGTTGTTGCCTCACTTCCATTCACTTGATTGAGAATGTCATAATAGATGAACTCGCTAGAACTTGACTCAGATGGATACTTGGTTTGACCCTTATCGGATGTTGATAACTTTGCTTGATTTTAGGATGTGAATAACTACTTTGACTTGTGTCACATGATTAGGACTTAAACTACCACCAATGATTTTATAAATGTTATCGGTTGACTTATTTTAGTTTCAAAGTTGACCAACTTGATTTTAGAGAATGGTTAGCAGCTTTAGCTTATACTAATTATCCTTAATTTAATAATTGATAATTTTTAACTTGTTATCGATTGGGTTTGAAGCATTATGGATAGCTTCATGCTTGAGTTAGTTGAGTTTTAAGTGTTTCTGATGATTTTATGCTTCGTCAATTAAGTTTGAACTGTTACCAATGGCTTTATACTTATGTCGATTGATTTCCTACGAACATGTCATTTGGCTAATTGATTGACCAACTACAAGTCTACCTTAGTTTGGTTTGGTATGCGAGAACAATTAACAGTTGGCTTATGCTAATTATTCTTGATTTGATAATCAATGGTCTTTTTGGCTTGTGTCAATTGAATTTGAAGCATCACTGATGACTTTATGCTTGTGTTAGTGAACTTCCTTCTAACAAGATGTTGGCTAATTGATTGACTGAGTTTAAGCCTATCTCAATTCGGTTTTGATTTAAAAGAATAATTGGTGGCCTTGGCTTATGCTAACCAACTTTAATTTAATAATCAATTACCTTTTTTGTTTTTGTTGTTAATTGGGCTTGAGGTATTATTGATAACTTTGTGCTTCTTGTCAATTAACTTTGCTTGATTTAAATTTTATTCAATTCAGACATGGTTTTGGTTCAAGTCTGATTGATTCAATTTGATGTTCAGACTTGATTTTGATTCAAGTCTAATTTAGTTCAATTTAGGTCGAGTTCGAGCTTATGTAGGATGCTTATTGGATCCTGGACTTGATCATATTGGATCTTGATTTTGATCTTTATTAGATCTTGGAACTGATCCTAATTGTATCTTAATTCAACTCTTGTTAGGTTCTTGTTGGATCCTTGATGAGTCTAGGATTTGACCCTTATTAGACCTTGGATTTGATCCTTATTGGATCTTAGATTTGATCCTTATTAGATTTTAGTTAGACCTTTATCAGGTTCTTGTTGGATCCATGATAGATCTTGGTTTAAACCTTTATTAGGTTCTTATTGGATTTTTATTGGATGTTAGTTTGACACTTCTTGGGGGTTATTATTTGATCCTTATTGGGTTTTGGATCCAACCTTATTAGCTTTTTATTGAATCCTTAATGGATCTTGAATCCAACCCTTGTTATGTTCTTATTGGATTCTTAATGGATCTTGGATCCTACCTTTGTTGGGTTCTTATTAAATCCTTATTGGATCTTGGATTCAATCCTTATTGGATTCTTATTGGATCCATATGGGATCTTGGATCCAACTGTTAATGGATTCTTATTGGTTCTTTAATGGATCTTGAATGTGGGTTGTTATTGGATCCTAAATAGATCTTAGATCTAATTCTTAATGGATCATTATTGGATCTTGGATCCAATCTTGTTGTGTTATTATTGGATCCAATCTTTGTTGGGTTCTTATTAGATCCTTAATGGATCTTAGATCTAACCCTTAATGGATCCTTATTGGATCTTAGATTGAACCCTTGTTGGGTTATTATTGGATCATTAATAGATCTTAGATCCAACTCTTGTTGGATTCTTATTAGATCCTTAATAGATTTTGGATCCAACCTTAATGGATCCTTATTGGATCTTGGATCTTGGATGGATCTGGGATTTTTTTGAATCCTTAATGAATCCTTGTTGGTTCTTATTAGATCTTGGATGGATCTTGAATCCATGCTTTGTTGGTTCTTATTAGATCCTTAATGGACTTGATTCAACTTTTGTTGGGTTCTTATTAAATCCTTAATGAATTTTGGATCCAATCCTTGTTGAGTAATCTCTTATTGACAACTTCTTTATAACTTGTTGGTTAATGATTCTCAAATCCAACCCTTATTGGGTTCTTATTGAATGGTTAATGGATCTTGGATTCAACCCTTATTGGGTTCTTATTGAATCCTTAATGGATATTAGATCCAACCCTTATTGGGTTCTTATTGGATCCTTGAGCTTATTGGGTTTTTGATGGGCCCTCAATAGATTTTGGATCTGATCCTTATTAGGCCTTTAATGGACTCTTAATGGATTTTTTATCCAACCATTATTAGATCTTTGATGGACCCTTAATAGATTTTTTATGAAACCTTTATTGGATCTTTATTAAATCTAATCCTTATTGGGTTTGAATTTAACCCTTATTGGGTTTGAGTTAAACTCATGTTGAACCTTTATTAAGTTTGGGTTCAATCCCTTAATGGGTTTGGGTTTGAACCATGTTGCACCTATATTGGGTTTGGATTTAATCTCTTAATGGATTTGGATTCGAACTATATTGGACCCATATTGGGTTTGGGTTCAACCTAAGTGCTGGTCCAAGTTCAACCTAGTTCTGATTTAGGTTCACAACTTGATTCTAGTTTAGATTCAACTTGGTTTTTATTTAGGTTTGACCCACTTTTGGTTTAGGTTCGATTTGGTTCTGCTTTGTGTTGACCTAATTTGGCTTTAGCTAAAACCTAGCTTAACCTAATTAGGATTTGGTCTGAACTTAATTTGACTCGATTAAGACTAGGGTCCAATCGGATCTAGTTTGAGCTTAATCTGGCAAGACTCGGATTTGAGTTTGAGCCAATTTGACTAAATTTTGATCTAATTTTGGATTTTTATTTATTTTCAATTAAATTTAATCCATTAATTTTATTTGATCAAGTTTAGATCCATTTGATGGTTCATTCGAATCAAGTAAGTTTAGCTTGATCAGTTTACTTAGTTTGGCCAAATCAACTTAATTATAATTTGATTAAGTTAATTATCTTGACCAATTATTTAAATCAATTTGATTTAATTTATTTGAGAGCTCTCAAGCTATCCATTGATTAAATGAATTTTGGACAAGTCTGTAAGCTAGCATTGAGTCCATTTGACTTTAAAGAAAATGTGTAGATTGATCCTAAGTCCAATGACATTCGAGAGAGCTCGTAAGTTGGCCTTAGGTCCAATGACGTACGAATAAGCCCGCATGCTCAAAACCGAGCACATGGTGGTGGTGCAATGATAATGAAGGTTAGCAGGGCAACAACCGATGCAGGAGGAGGATTTGCAAGGGGTAGAGAAGAGGGCCAAACCAAAAGGAAAGAGGAGGAAGAACAGTAAAAAAAAAAGAAAAAATGTAAAAAAAAATCACCTTCTCTATTTCTTTTGCTTTTTGCTCATTGATTACCTCCAGTCAACTACTTCTCCTTTTTTATCATTCTTTGAATCTTTTTTTTCATTTTTTTCTCTGTAGATTTTTATCAGGACAAAAAAGTTAATTAGATTAGATCAATCTAAATTTAAATTTAAATCGATTTGGATGTGATTTGTTTTGGATGAGAATTTGTTTGGATTGGATAAGGAAGAGTTGTATGTTGTGGATGAAAATTATTACCACTTGTGACATCAAATTTCTAAGAGGCTTATGTCAAAATTTTTTTAAAAAATTGTGACCAATTTGTAATTATATAAATTTTAAAGATTTTTTTGACAAAAAAGACACTAAGGACTCATTTGTAAAAATTTAAAACTTACAGGTTCCTTTTTACAAAATAATAAAATTTGAATTTATTTGTAAATAAAAATTTTGAGGAATCTATTTATAAATTTATAACTAATGGAGGATTAATTTGCAAAAAATAAAAAATTTCAATGATTCTTTTTGCAAATATGGATTGTTAAGGGTTTATCTATAAACTCTAGATTTTGTAAATATTAATATATAATTATCAATTTTTGAGGTTTTTTTTGCAAATCTTAAATAACATCAAGACCAAATCGTACTTTGAAAATTTTTATGGACCTTCTCATAAAACTTTTCAATCCAAGGATTTATTTGTAAGAAAATTTTGATTATGGACTTTGTGTAAGAATTTATTTTTGGTCCAAAGACCTATTTATAAAATTTTTATTTTTCATTTTGACCTAAATTTTTAAAAAAATTTGGACCCAATTTTGATCCAAATTTTGGGCCTACTCAACCAACTTGGATTGAATTTAATTTTAGTCTAAATTTTATAATAATTCAAATCTGAACTAAGCTTAATTTTCTGTCAAATTTAACCACGACTTAGGTCCTACTAGTCCTATATTTGGGCCATAATCTAGTGGCATCCAAGTTTTGATTTTAGTTAAATTTTGACCAAACTTTGTTTAACCAAAACAACCAAACTAGGTGCCCCTTCGCATTCTCTCCTCAAGTTTCTAATGAGAGTAGAGGGCATGAATAATCATTAGGCATTTAGCCCTTGTGTCAATGCTTTGTGTCATTACTTGTTTCCCTCTTCGATGCCCTAGTGGTGTATGAAAGAAAATTTATACTTTCTTGATGATAGGATTCTATTTGGTTATGTAAAACTAAATTGACTTAACATGTGAAAATGGACTTGATTTATTATGGAAGATTGGATTTAATTTGCTACATAAGATTAGACTTAATTTGCCACGTATAAGAGAAGTATGGAGCATATACTTGACTAGTCATTCTCACACACTCCTAATATCCTATGAGTGTTTACAACTAAAAGTAATGAAAAAGAGTTATAAATTTGTTCACAACAAGAGTCTCTCAAGTTTGAGTATAATGACAAGAGGATTTGAAAGTGAAAATCAAGTTTATGAGCTCTTGTGACAATAGAAAATTCCAAAGGCTTGTGTTCTCTCTTAAAGATCACTCAAAGACGTAAAAGTTCTCAAGAGAAAGAGCTCCAAGCCTTTAAATATTGTTTGGAACCAAAACTAATTGTTGGGGTGAAATTCAGGCTTTTTGTGAGGTTCGATCAATTGAACTGGTTCCAACAAAAAAAACTGTCCATTATGCTAATGTTTGCCCATGTTTGGGGGACCAAATCCACTATTCAAGTGATCAAACCTGTAAGTTCAGACAATCAAACTCATTAGAGCAAAAGTTGAAAAACTTCTTTCTAATATGTTTAGGTGATCAAACATAATAGTTCAAGTGACCGAACTTAATAGAGATAGAAGCATGAATTTTGTATGTTAAGTTCGAGCGACCGAACTTAATAGAGTCAGAGACCTAAATTCTATTTGTTAAGTTCAGGTGGCTGAACTTCATAGTTCAAGCATCCAAACTTGACACAATTTTAGATCCTGAGTTTTTGCATGTATAGGCCAAATTTGACACTTTATGAATTTACTTTAGCAAAACTAAATAAGACCTATGAAGGACTTACTTACGGCCACCTGCGGTTTTATGCATCAACAGACCTCCACCATTGACCTAGGGCCAGCCCACAAGCTTACCCAAAAGTCAATTTTGGACTAAGGTTAGCTCGTGGGCTCACTAGATATCTATTTGGACTAAGGCCAACTTGCGAGCTCGCCAGACATCTATTTTGACTAAGGCCAGCTTGGGAGCTCGCTGAATATTTGGATTAAGGCCAGCTTGCAAGTTCGTCAAACATTTATTCAGACTAAGACTAGCTTATGAGCTTGCCAAATATATATTTGGACTAAGGCCACCCCGCGGACTCGCTGAACATCAATTTGAACTAAGGCCAATCCGCATGCTCACTGAACTTCTATTCGAACTAAAATTAGTCGTGAGCTTATTGAACGTTTATTAGGACTAAGGTCAGGTTATGAGCTCGTCAAATGTCTATTCGAATTAAGACTAGTTTTCAGACTTGCTAAACATCTATTCAAACTAAGTTCAGCTTACGAGCTAGCTGAACATCTATTTGAACTAAGGCCACCCCACGGGCTCACCAAATGTCCATTCGTATTAAAGCCAGCTTGTGAGTTCGCAAATGTCTATTTAGACTAAAGCTAGCCTGTGGATTTGTCGAATATCTATTTAGACTAAGGTCAACTTGTGAGTTCATTAAACATCTATTCAAATTAAGGTCATCCCATGGGCTCACCCAAATTTATCATGATAACTCGAGGGCTCTCAAACTAAATCAATTAATTAAAATTAATTAAAATAAAGTGATTTAATGACATTAAACAGATAAAATCATATTGATTCAGATGAATTACTAAATGGACCTAAGTTAATCAGGTTAATGGACTAAAAACTAAATTGATCTAGACCCAAATCCAAATTGAGTCAATCCAAATCAAATCTATTCATATCTAACCCCAATCGAGTTCAAATTGGGTGAATGAGAGATCAAACTAAATTTGAATTAAACCCTAATTGGGTCAAACTAGATTCGAGTCAAACACTAGTTGGGTTAAATTAAGTTCAAACTGAACCCTGAGGCACTATTTGGTTCGAGATCAAGGTCGGCTCAAGATTAAGACTAAAGTACAAAAAGATAGTCTAGTTAAAGTTTTGGTGTTTGGATGCTAGTTTGACTAGTGAATGGTTTAATTTTTTTGGACCTTTATGCCCTTGAGTATATTATTTATTAAAGTTTAAATGAATAAATATAAGGGTATTATGGTAATTTATTTTTTAAAGTAACATAAAGATAGTCTAGTTATCTTTTGGTGTTTGGATGGTAGGCTGGTTAGGATAGGATAATCGTGATCCTGATCCCAAACCAAACGCACCCTAATTGGGTCAAGTCAAACTCAAATTCAAATTTAACTTGAACTAGAACTAGGTTAAGCATGAATCAAAATCAAATTGAACTTGAATCAACTTAAACTTGAACCTAGGTCCACTAAGGTTCGAACCCAAATCCATTAAGGATCCATTAAGAACTATTAAGGGTTAGATCTAAAATTCATTAAAAATTCATTAAGAACCTATTAAGGGCCAAATCAAAAAATCCATTAAAGATCCATCACAAACCTATTAAGGGCCAGATCCAAAATCCATTAAAGATCCATTAGGAACCAATGAGATTGGATATGACTTTGAAATATTACTAAATACTTTTGTAGTGCATACAACGAAACTCAGTTTGACCTTATTTAATTTTATTCAAAGTAATTCTAGTTTAGGTTAGGATGGCAACATTACCCTTTATTTGTGGCCTTCGAGTATTGCCGAGGGTTTAGCGCACCCAACGGGATTTGGTTTGATCCTATTTAGTTCTGTCAAAAGTAATATGGTTCAGGTCTGAGTTCGATTTTTATTTAGCCTGCGTCGAATTCAATATTGTGTTGGACCTTTATTGAGTTCTAGTTTGCATCTTGATGGACTTTGATTTAAGTCCAAATCAATTTAGTTTAATTTAGTTTCAGTTTAGACTCAGTCTAGTTTGATTCTAATTTAAATTTCAGTTTAACTCTTTTAGTTTGGACTTGATTTAACTCAATTAAGATTTGATTTGAACCTAGTTCAAATTAGATTGGATTTGATTTGAACTTAACTTGATTTTGAATTGATTTAGATTAACTAAATTTGAATTTTTTGGAATCTAGCTCGATTTGGGTTTTAGTCCATTTATTTGATCAATTTAATTCTATTTGGGCCAATTTGGCCTTTGTCTATTTATTGTAATTGAGTTATTTCATATTAATCAATTTGATTTGAGGGTTCTTAACAATTTATAATGATTTTAGACAGACTCATAGTCTGACTTTAAATATGCAAATTTGAAGGTTGGCTTACTTCGTGAGCTCGAGGCTAACTAGGTGGGAGTCTGAAGACTAGCTTAGATACATGCCCAAATGTTGGTTGAGGTATGAGTCTGAAGGTTGGCTTCAATGCGAGTCCGAAAGCTAATTGAGTATGAGCCCAAAGGTTAGTTAAGTGTGAGCCCAAAGACTGACTAAGTGTGAACTCGAAGACTAACTAAGTGCAAGCCCGAAGGCCAACTGATTATGAGTCCAAAGGCTGACTGAGTGCGAGCCTAAAGGCTAGCTTGGATGTGAGCTGAAGACTAGCTGAGTGTGAGTCCGAAGGCTAATTGAGTGCAAACTCGAAGGTTAGTTAAATGCAAGACCAAAGATTGATTTGGATGTGAGCCTAAAGACTAGCTTAGATGTGAGCTTGAAGGCTTGCTAAGTGTGAGCCCGAAGGTTGGCTGGATGCGAGCCAAAAGGCTAATTTGGATGTGAGCCCAAAGGCTGGCTTAGATGTGAGCCCGAAGGCTGGCTAAGTGTGAGTTTGAAGGCTGGCTAAGATGTGAGTCTACAGGGTGGTCTGGATGTAATGAGGATTCACCTTTTTCATCGCCATTTTCGAGAAGACCGTAGATGACCACGGTGAGATCATGGGTCTGCCATCTTTGAGATATCGTAGGTGACCACAATGAGATCATGGGTCTATCATTTTTGAGGGCCCATGAGTGGCTATAGCAAGATCATGGGTATGCCATTTTCGAGGGGTTGCAAGTGGCCGTGCCAAAGCTATGAGTTCATTTTTATCATCACCATCTTTGAGAAACTGTGAGTGATTACAGCGAGATCATGAATCTACCATTCTCATTGCTGTCTTCGAGGGAGGTGAGAGAAGATTATTCTTTGCCACAACTTTATTTTATTATTATTTTTACTTATTTTCTGCTCTTCCTTCTTTCTTCTTTGCTCCTGCACCCTCTCTTCTTGCTGCCTTTTTTTTCTTTGGTCTTCTCATAACTAGGCCGGCAAGGAACTTTCTCAACACATGATTCATCAGTCTCATAAAAGTACTAGGTGCATTAGAATGTCCAAAGGCATTACCATCCATTCATACAAGCCATGCTTTGTTTTGAAGGCTATCTTCTATTCATCACCTTCCTTCATGCAAATCTGATGGTAACCAGTTTTTAAATCTATCTTGGAAAAGAATTGGCATCATACAGCTCATCAAGAAAATCATCAAGTCTTGGAATAGGATAGTGGTACTTCACCATAAATTTGTTGATTGCATGGCTATCAATACACATGCGTATAGCTTCATCCTTTTTGGGAACAAAAAGTGCTGGTATAGAACATGGGCTCATGGACTCTTGAGCATACCGCTTTGTAATAAGCTCTTCCACTTGTCTTTGCAACTCCTTTGACTCATCTAGATTGCTTGTGTAAGCTGGCTTATTTGGACGGGCAGCACCTGGAATAAGATCAATCTAGTGCTCAATTTCCTCTTCGAGGAGGGAGTCCAAGTGGCATCTTCAGAAAAGATGTCCTTGAATGCGTCAAGAACAAATTTGGCTAGTAGAGGAATGGAACAATCCATATTCTCACCCTCTTCAACTATCAACAAAATGAACATTGATTCATGCTTGGAAATAGCTTCCTCGATCTCTGATTTGCTCAAGAAAAGACTCTCCTTATTTTCTCCTTAAACTCACCTCTAGGGATCTGATGTGGGCTAAGAGGAGCCAAAATAATGCTCTTGCCATACTTTGAGAAAGCATAAGTGTTCTTAAAATGATCATGCACTGATTTTCTATCAAACTGCCATGGCCTTCAAAGAATGGTATGGCTCTAGCACTCATAGGAACAATATCTCAAAGCACTTTATCTTGGTAAGACTTGACAATATAGAATGAAATCAGAGCTCATTTAGAGACTTTTACCTCACTATCCTTGTTAAGCCATTGCAACTTATAAGGTTGAGGATGACAACAAACTGCAAAGAGAGCTGATTCGAGTACATAAATTATTCAGGATTGGGAGCATGCTTCGGGGGCTAGGGTCAGACACGCATCAGAATGGTATCTGCTTAGTCTCATCTGAGAGTCCAATCTCTTTATACTGTGCTTTTGTCCCTTTGCAACTGGTCTCTGCTCTAACAGCTTGAATGTTGGTCTTGCCAACAGTTGCTTACCTGACACATGGACTCAGGAGGAAGCCAGTCCAATAAGACTGAGCTTTCCTAAAGTGGAAAAAGCTCTATTCACTTATTCTTTCTTCTCCCTTCCCCATGCTTGCTCTTTTTTGAGTTCTCCATGACTCGTCCGTCCTCTCTCTTTCCACTCTCTATCATCAAACTCTATCTCTATTGGATTTCCTTTCCTCCAGACCCACTGTTTCTCTTTTCTTTCACTTCCTATGCTAGCTAGCTAGCATGCCCCACCCATCCTATTGATTTTGTTGAAGTGACAGTCTCTCCTCTTTGAGCTTATGGACCATAAACTATTGCATCATTGTTTTTCATCTCCCCGACAGTAAAGCGATTGTCTGATAAGCTTCAATGCTCTTAACTTGGTCTAAGTTGAGGCTATGGTGCTTGTGGTCGACGACGGCTAGGGCAAGAGGCTTGAGCTAGTTGAGGGTGTGGGCTGGTTGAGAGTGCAGGAAATTAAGGGCAAGACACTCCATTGCCCTATGAGAGAGAAAGGGAACAGGCAAGGAGAAGAGAAGAAGAACAAAGTCATGTATGAGATCCCACCTCTTTTGATTTTCTCTTGATGAACTTTTTGATGATGTTCTTTTCTCTGTTTTGATCTCGATCTCTGTTGGTTCTAATCCCTACTCCTTTTTATCTTCTCTTTTACAAGTTTTTTTAAATTTTTTTATAGACTTCGAAGAGGATTTCGAAATCAAATGAAGAAGATTTGATGAGTGTAATTGGATCTTAATCTCTTGATTGATTTCATTTAGGAAATGAATAAGATTTTGATTGTAGATGAAATTTTATGCCAAAATGTTATGATTGGAATATAATTAAGGGGAAATTACGTACACCCCCTGTAATTAGATCTAGTTACCTACAACCCCCCGTAATTTTCGGAATTATCCATATCACCCCCCCTTTTCAAAATATTTACCTACACCCCCTGATTGTTATTTAATCAAAATTTTCTCAAAAAATTCTGATTTTACCTTCCGTTATTTTTACAATTAAATTCTTAAAAACTTATTATTTATTATTTAACACCCCAAAATTCAGATTTTTGCAAATAACACCCTAAAATTAATCCGATTTACAGAAAAATTCCCGAAATTTGGATTTTTGCAAACAACACCCCGAAATTATTCCAATTTACAAAAAAGTCTCTGAAATTATTGCGACAGCAGCGAGGGTGGCGGCGTGCGGGCGGCGACGCCGGAGGCCGGCGGCGAGAGCGGAGGCCTGAGGCCGGCTCGTGGGAGCAAACAGCGAAGGCCGGCGAGCAAGCGTGGAAGCCGAAGGCCGAGGCCGGCACGCCAGTATCCGAGCGCAGATGGCCAAGGCCAAGGCTGTCTGCGCCCACGTGCCGAGGCCATTAGCGCTCGCTACCGGCGCGCTGGCCTTGGCCTCTGTCCCGCGTGCCGAGGCCGAGGCCGAGGCCGTCCGCGCCAGCGTGCCGATGCGCCGACCTCGGCCTTCGTCCCCAGACAGCCGAAGCCACGGCTCGCGGGCATGGACAACCTCAGCCTTGGCTGTCTGCCCCGGCGTGCCAGGGCGCCGGCCTCGGCCTCTCTCCCCAGACGACATCGGCCTTGGTCGTCCGCGCTCGTGTGCCGGCGCGCCCGCCTCGGCCTCCGGCTTCCATGCTAGCTCATCGGCCTCCGCTGTCCGCTCCCATGCGCCGGCCACGGGCCTCCACTCCCACTGCTGACCTCCAACGTCACCACCCGTGCGCCGCCACCCTTGCCGCCGTCGCAATAATTTCGGGGACTTTTCTGTAAATCGGAATAATTTCGGGGTGTTATTTGCAAAAATTTAAATTTCGGGGACTTTTCTGTAAATCAGAATAATTTCGGAGTATTAATAATAAATAATAAGTTTTTAGGGGTTTAATTGTAAAAATAACGGAGGGTAAAATCGAAATTTTTTGAAAAAATTTTGATTAAATAATAATCAGGGGGTGTAGGTAAATATTTTGAAAAGGGGGGTCATGGAAGTAATTCTGAAAATTACGGAGGGTTATAGATAATTAGGGCTAATTATAGGAGGGTGTACGTAATTAGCCCTATAATTAATTGGGATTTGTTTTCAGAGAATTCAATTTTTATACTATTTTCGAATAATGAATTTTTAGAGAGGTTATTTAAAATTTTTTCAAAAAATTAGACCAAAGTGTAATTTTATAAATTCTAAGAGTTTTTTATGAAAAAATATATTTATAAAAATTTTGAAAATTTTAGGATCTCTTTTAAATAAAATTTGTATTTATTTGTAAATAACAAATTTCAAGGATTTATATGTACATTTTTAGAAGAAATTGGATCAAAATATAATTTTATAAATTTTAAGTGTCTTTTTTAAGAAACACATTATAAACAATTTGAAATTTTCAGTGTACTTTTTGAAAAGAAGTTGGGCTCATTTGTAAATAAATTTTTTTGAGGGGTTTATTTGCAAATCATCGGACCAAAATGTGACTTTATAAGCTTCAGGGACTTTTTTACAAAAAAATATATTTGTAAAAATTCTAAAATTTTTATGGTTCTTTTTGAATAAAATTTGGACTCGTTTACAAATAAAAATTTTCAGGAGTTTATTGCAAATTTCAATTTAGTTCAAACCTTACTTTAGTCTTTGAGCTTAATTTGGACCCAAATCAAATGTCTAAATTTGACTTATTAGGAATCCAACTCAAACTCAGAGTAAGATTTTAAAATCTACTTAAATAAAGTGCATCTTTTGCATTCACTTGATGAGCTTTCTTAGCGAAGGGAGTGGATGCGAAAAGAAGAGTGAGCGCCTCGCTTCTCATTACCACCTCCGCGAGTGCCTGATAGGTAAGCTTGCATATTTATTCCTCTATCCCTTCACAATAATGTCTTTTTCGCTTTTTTTTTCCCCCTTCTTATTTGCCCAGTTCACATTTTTTTTAAAGGTACTATGGAACCTTTGTGATCAAGAGGATTGGGGAGAAAGATAGTTTGGCTTTACATCGTTTCTTCCTAGTCTTTGGGACCGATGCATAAGTGATCATTGCATACCAGCCTTAGGAATATCGAAAATGGATTCATTTTAATAATTATCACCCTTTAGCCACTTTTCGAAGGAAGGGACATCATATACTAATGGGGTAGGTGGTTGCTTCATGTTGGAACCAGTTAGGTATTTTAGATAATGAGAATCTTCAAAGACCTTAGGTTTTGCATTCTTAATGGTTGCTTCTCTATTTGGGGGCGATCATTCCCACTTACTGGTACAGTACCAGTCCTATAGAATTATTCAGAGTGGGTTGATGAGGTAGTATCTTAGTTATTAGCTTAACTTGTGGGACTCAGAGTTCTGGGAGGAGTCATAGGGTCTAAGGGATAATATGTCAGAGACTCAGGGATTTTGCATAGCATGATCAAGATGTGGAATCATGCCACTAACACTTCCATACTCCATTCAGTGAGGTCAATGTTTCCTTATGGGACATAAGGCAATGAGCTGGTATTCCTGTTATTGGGGACTTCTACGATGAGTATATCTCTACTGACCATCATGTAGGCCTTGACTTCAATTATTCTTTGCACAATCTCCTTAGAGTTTATGAGTGGTTGGTGGTGCACTTTCTAAATAATTAGAAGAGGGTATATTTCAACCGTTGGGTTGAGATCCTTTATGAGAGAAGTCTGACAAGTGAACCAACCAAAGTTGATCAGATTATGTGTGACACAAGAGACATCTTTCAGAATTTGGTCTCCAAACCTATTTTGCTGCTTTCATTAGCTTATGGTTTTGCCTTTTTGTTATGCCATACAATAGGCAATATATCTATCCCAAGACATTTGCAATGACTTGTAAGATGGCACATAGGTAGAAGGTTGCTTTGGCCCCTGCGGTGCTAGGTTTGATATATGTTGGTTTTAGAGAGATGATAGATAGTCCCACAGGGCCAGGTAATTCCTTGGTTTAGTTCCTTATTTATTTTCTTTATGCTTAGATTTATGTTCATTTCAAGATGGTGTATAGTGAGTTGGAGCCTAGTGACAAAATCAAAAACTAAGTTAGTCACATTCAATCTCTGTCCCCGAGATAATTCGGATTATAGGTATAACTACCTCTACTTTCTCCCCAAGAGAGGTTAAAATGCATGTGTAAGACTCCCGATATTGAGTGGCAAACTTTTTCCTTCACTCTTTATGATTCTAATATATTAGCTAAGGTTTTAAGTTTTAGTTTCGATTCCGGTTTCGGCACTCAGCAAAACCGATATGTTTCGACCGTTTTGATCGTTTCAATTTCAGTTTTGGTCATTTTGGTTTGGGCCAAAAGATTTTTTTTAAGTTATTGATTATATGTTGACCAGAGTTTGACTGTATTTTGACTTCAAATTAAAAATACAATAAAATTTTTTAAAAATTTTATAATTAATTTTATCATAATATTAAATATTATTTTAATTAATTTAAATTAATTTTGATAGTTAATCACTGATATAGTCTATTTTTTATATATTATTGTATAAAAAAATATACGAGAAATAATATGAATATGATTAAAAGTTAAAAATTAATATAAGCAAATTTAATTTATCATTAAAATGTACTTGACACATATATAATTTATTAATTATACCGTAATACAACTAATCATCATCATCATCATAATCATCATCATTTAAGTTTGGAACATCTGGGTGTGAAATTATAAATTTAGTATCTGAACGATCCAGATGAGCATTTGTAGGCATACGAGGCAAAACAACTAGCTCTGTACGATCTTGTGACAGCGGTTTACACGGGGATGTGATTGACATAATTATTTTTTGGTTTTTGCTTTCGGTGGAACGGTCATGCACGTATGCACGTAAACAGAGAAATCAATGCATTTTGATCAAAACCATTTCCATTTCAGTTTCAATCAAAATATTTTTTTATTTATTAATTATATTTTGACCAAAATTTAACTTTATTTTAATTATTTTTTAACTTCAAATTAAAAAAATATTATAATATGTTTAAAAAATTTTAAAATAGTGAATAATACTATGCACTAAAAACTTATACACATGAACAGTATCCGCCAGAGACCAGCAGGGACGCGAGTGCGTTGGCATGGAGGTTTGGTAGGCGAGGGCGCCGGAGCATGGGTGTGGGCGCTAGAAGCCGGTGCCAAGGCGTGGGCTTTGATGACTGCGCAAGCTCCCTGTGCGAGCTCGCCGCGCACTCTCATGGTGCGAGCTCGCCGCGCGCTCTCCCAACGCAAGCTTGCTGCACGCTCTCCCAACGAGAGTTTGCCGCATGCTCTCCCCGCGCGAGCTCGCCGCGTGCTCTCCCGACGCCTAGTGATCACCTACTCTCCACCTCCGCTACCCAGCGAGTACTAGGCAACAACATGGAAAGCCTGGTAAATTTTCAAAATAAAATTTTAAGTTTCAATTTTGGGACCCAACGAAACCAATCCGTTTCGATCGTTTTGCTCTTATTTCGCTTGTTTCGGTCCCGTTTCAATTTCGGTCAAATTATTATTTAAATTTTTGATTAAATTTTGACTTTCAATTTAAAAATATTAAATAAATTTAAAAAATGAGAGATATATATATTTTTTAAAAGTATTAAACAAAAATTTTTTTGGGTAAAAAAATATAAAATATACTAGAAAATAAAAATACCTGCTCACAGAATTCAAACCCGAGTTCCCAAGTTAAAAACTTAACCACCAAAGTAATAGTGATTTGCAATATAAATATAAATACTATATTTTTTAAATTTGAAATCAAAATTTAGACTAAAACCAAAAAGTTTAGGCCGAAACATTGAGAACCATGCTTCAAAATCACCCCTATATTTATCCAACATGAGAACCTAATTTAGGTAAACTTGAGTTGAAGTCATGCACTATCTAAAACTTAACTTGAGGTGAAGTCATGCACTACCTATAAATACATCAACTGGGGAACATGGGCTTCTTCTTCGACCTTCATCTCCAAGCAAAGCCCTTTTTTTCTCCTTCTTCCTTTTTAGTCACTTTTATTCAACAATAACAAAAGATGCCTGACATAAGCATCAAAGTGTCCTCTGGCTCTCTTCGGATGAGTAGCTCACGGTGTTGGTGCTTGTGGTCCAACTAGTAAGGAAGCGCAGAGCTCAACTAGATCCCTAAACAAGTGGATGCAACATACATATTTATGTCATTTATTAGAGAATATGTGCCATCGAAGTTGAAAAGGAAGGGGATTTGGGATGTTTTTTTTTATTATTTCTTCCATTAAGACATACTTTCAATTCTTCCTCCTAATATTTCATCTTCAACCAGAGATATCAAGTTGAAAAGGAAGGGGATTTGTGATGCTTTTTGATTCTTTCTTCCATTAAGACATACTTTCAATTCTTCCTCCCAATATTTCGACCTTCAACCAACAATGTCAAGTTTTGATATCACCTAAAATTTCAGAATTATGTTCCAAGTCATTTTCTAATATAAAGAT
Source organism: Trichopus zeylanicus subsp. travancoricus (assembly GCA_005019695.1). NCBI lineage: Eukaryota > Viridiplantae > Streptophyta > Magnoliopsida > Dioscoreales > Dioscoreaceae > Trichopus > Trichopus zeylanicus. The sequence goes on along the minus strand of RXID01021777.1, from coordinate 143,857 downwards.
ATAGAAGATTCCTCTTAGGGAAAATAACTATATCCTTTTATGGGTGGTGTGGGTTGTTCACCAGCATCTTCCCAGTTGCACCACAAGCTAGTGCTTCACTAGGTATCCTTCCCACCAGCTCAACCCCCTCGGCAAAAGCCATACCCATCCCCATATGCAAGTGTGGCTCCACATGGCAGTGAAAAGCCCAAACGCCAGGGTTGTGAGCCACAAAGCTTATTGTAGTTCACCCATATGGAAATATTATCACTGTGTTCCTCAAAGGTGGATTCTTCATATTAAACTTCTCCACATCCTCCTCGCTAACTCTCTGTTCTTCGTAATCCAACACCCAAAAGTCATGCCCATGCAAGTGCCATGGGTGCATCTCACTCACATTCCTTGCAAGTGCATTTGCATTCTGGAGGATCATATCCATTGTGCAATTGAACTCAAGCCTGTAAACGCCACTCCCTATTGTGGCGTTTAGGTTCACTGGAGGCATCATGACACTGTAATCTTTTGGGAAGTCCTCTGGTGGATTCCTCGCTTGGAGAATGGATTTTAATCTATACTTTAAGGAGCCGAGAAAAGGAGTGGGTTGAAGGACCAAGGAGACATTATGTTGGGATTCATTGCGGAAGATTCACAAATCACTTTGTTCTCAAACAACATAAGAAATGAGAAGTAATTCAAGATAAAAAATAATAAGAAAAGACAGCGAGAGATCCACTATCAAAAAAATTTTACAAGAGTCTATAAAAAAACTATACTCTTTTTTATTCAACTAAACTCTTTCACCAAGTCTCAGTAATGCCTCAACCTTCAAAGAGAATTTCCAAAAGAACACCATGAGGAACCACCATGAGAGACCACCGAGAAATATTAGAAAGATCCACATACAAGAGTCAGCACTCTCTCTCTTTCTCTTTTCTCTATTCTCTTTATTTCTTTCTAATTCAACCTCAATAATACACTACTAAATCTTATGTATTACTATAATATTTACAGGCTCTTATTGAATCTAAGTTTTACTCTAATTACAATTCCTAATATTATAAATCAATCATAAGTTTGAATCCAACTTTGGATTTCTACTTTAGTCTAAACTCCAATATGAGTTCGAGACACCCAAAATTCAACAATCTCCACCTTGGCTTGAACTTGGATGTACCATCATCACGAAACTTCAGCCATCATCTCTCATCAGCCCCTCTCCCTAGGCTACTAGCTTATTTAGCTAATCACTAGCTAACCTTTCTCCTCCTACTCTTCTCCGTTGTCGCTGCTAGCCAGGGCATCAACCCTGACGACCGTGCCATCCTCATGGAGCCACCTCATATCGTGCCTAAGCGCGACTTGCTTAGATTGCACTGCCATCACCGATCTCAAAGTTGCTAAAGAGGGCAACATCGCCACTTGCAAGCCAATAAAGAGGGGAGTCGTCACCACTTCCATCATTTCCAAGCTGTTCACCGCTGAGCTCCATCTTCCCTGACCAAGCTGCTCTAACCTTTGTTTCTTCTTTGTCGGAGCACCATCAAGAGGCCAGCATCACCTCCACTACTCACCGATCAGAGCCGACAACTGTTGTGGAGCTACGCAACTCCCCTATGCAGCTGTCATCGCACCACCTTTCGATCGTTGTGCTACCTACAAGCAACTCTCCATCGCTATTACATAGCCTTACATTTACGGGACGAGCAAGAGATCCACTATCAAAAAAAGTTTACAAGAATCTATAAAAAATACTGTATTCTTTCTTATTCAGCTAAACTATTTCACTAAGTCTCAACAATACCTTCACCTTCTGATAGAATCTCCAAGAGAACACCACAAGGAACAATCACGAGAGACTACTAAGAAGTACTAGAAAGACACACACACGAGAGCCGACACTCTATTTCTTTCTCTTTTCTCTATTCTTTCTATTCCTCTCTCTCTATTTATATCTAATTCAACCTCAATACTATACTACTAAATCTTATGTATTAATAGAATATTTATAAGTCCTTATTGAGTTTGAGTTTTACTCTAATTATAATTTTCAATATTACAAATCAATTATAAGTTTGAATCCAACTTTAAATTTCTATTTTTAACTTAAACTCTAATTCAAATTTGAGATACTCAAAACTCAATAACATTGTTAATAGTCTATTTGATATACCCATCGATTTTGTTCTGGGTGCTAAGCAATGTAATTCGAGTCTTGGAGCTGGCTGGTGGCGATGGCGAGCCTTGTCTTGCGAGGATTTTGTAGGAAAAGGACTTGCTATGATGTGTAGTCATTCCATGTGGGTGTGGTGGGAGGCGGGGAAGTGGGGAACTCAGATATATGATTTGTGAGGTAAATTAGAATGGCGAGCGCTGGTTGGGTTTTGGGAAGTCTTCCTTCGACTCCAATGGAGAGCCAGTAGTTTGATGAGGGGTCTTGGTTTGTGGTGATGAGCACTGAGTAGCTTTCCCCTGAGTTGATATCCATGTCTTCCACTGTGAAGGGCTTCACATAGTCCCATCTGCTTGGACTACTGTCATCTTATGTTGCTGTATCATAAGTCATAAGAGTATACTTTTAGTTCAATGATTGATTTGAGTTTTTTTTTTACTGGTTATATACATCCCTGCAAAATTGTGAATTTTTTGAAATTTAAAAGCTAACAGTAGGGGTATATACGCAAGATGTAAGGGGTGCATGACCAATTTGAGGACCTAGACAGGGTATCACGCAATTAACATTTATAATTTTCAGGAAATTTTGTAGTTATACAGAAGTTTTTTGTATGATTTAATTGATCATATTCATTGGAAGGATATTGTATATGGTGTATTTCCCTTCTACATACCTGGAAGCAGAAGGGTAATATGTGCAACTAGTTGGCTTTGGTAAGGGTTTATTTCAATAATGTTATTGAGACGGGAAGAATGTAAGATACAAGAGCAGGAAGCCTGAATAATTTGAACAACTAGGTTATTTTTCTCATTGCAGTAAATGTTAGTAAACTGAGTTTGAACCTGGGAAATATTTCCATTTACCAAAAAACAAAAATGAAGAAATTCTCAACATCATGGACCTGCTCTGTTTTGTGGTTCATTATTTCTAGTTTCTAGACAAAACTTTCTGATTATAGAACAAGGATTGCTTTTTAAGTAGGGAGCTTAGAAAGGTCTCTCTACTTCTCACTACCAAAAATGATTTGCTTAAATTTTGGTTTTCTGATCAATGTCATGGCAATGTTCTTACTACCTTTTGCACATGCGCCTCGACCTAGAAATTCAATAATATGATAAAAAATGAAAAATACAATTGCAGAATTTAGCATTTTGGAGAATATTTGCCAGATATGCCTCTAGGACATACCTTGCATTTCAGGGCGCAAAATTCATGAAATTTTCCAAATTTTTGCAGAGTTATTCAGATAATTTTGGAGATTGTTATGAATAAATCCATGGATGGACACTTACCCCAATGGCCAGGTTGAGAGAAGACAAAGTGGTGGTGATTGCAATCCTTAATCTGTATGTCTTGTTTGGGAGAACTCGGAGCACAACTGGCTCGCATTGGCTACTTTTAATATTGCAAGAGCTTGATCCATCGTCGAGAAGATGTGCTGCCAATGAACAGCTGTACTGCCCTCTTCCATTGATCAGCAGGCTCTGCATCCACCTCACAAGGTAAGAAATATTATCAGTTATATTGATTTTTGCTGTCATAAACCAATGCAAAGCTCTGAAATCATACTTTTGGATTTGATGCTACATATCTATGCAAATGGGCTATTTGAACCACTCAGTTAAACAAGGTTGATATTTTTTGGTGCCTTACTTGATGTGCAGCAATTTAAACAACTATGTGATCTATAGGATTGTTGCGGAAAATATATCTCTTGTGTGCTATCTTTTCCTCTTTTCTATTTTTCCTCTATATTGTGAATTGTGATGGACATCGATATTTTCTGCAACAAGTGGCATCAGAGCTTGGTTCAACATGTCTACTACGAAGTTCGATATAGAGAAATTCAATGGAAAACAAGGATTTCCTATTTGGCAAGCAAGAGTTCGTGCAATTCTTACTCAACAAGGGTTGTTGAGACACACATTGGAGGACGTCAAGCCTGAAGATGTCATCGAAAGTGTCTGGGAAAATCAGAAGGCTAGCGCACATAGCACAATCATCCTCAGTCTTACCGATGAGATACTCTATCCGTTTCTTGATGAAACATCACCTTTAGAGTTATGGAAAAAGCTGGAGAAACAGTATATGAGTAAGTCTATCTCAAATTGAGTTTATTTAAAACAGAAGCTCTTCAATTTTCGAATGACAGAAGGTACGAATATAGTTGATCATCTTAATGATTTCAATAAACTTGTCTCTCAATTGTTAAGCATTGATGTTAAAATTGAAGATGAAGACAAGGCAATTATTTTATTATCGTCCTTATCTCCTTCTCTTAAGAATCTTAAAACTACTCTCATGTATGGGAAGGATTTGAAATTTGACGATATTTCTACTGTCCTTCTATCTAATGAATATTTGAAAAAGATTGGAGGGGATGTGTCACACTCAGAAGCATTAATTGTTAGAGGTCGTACAAAAGAAAGATCAAAGACAGATCGTTCTAGATCCAAATCCAAAGAAATAAATTGCAGGTATTGTAAGAAGATGGGACATGCAATTAAAGATTGTTGGAAGCTCAAAGTAAAGAAAGAAAGAGAATCTCAATTTAAAGAGCAAGCCAAAGAACAAGTGTCAGTTGTTGAAGGAAGTTCTGATGATAATTTGGGTAACGTTCTCTCTATTAGTTCTAATTTTGATCGTTACCATGATATTTGGATTCTTGATTTTGGTTGTTCTTACTACATGTGTCCTAATAAGGATTGTCCTAATAAGGATTGGTTTGAAGACTACAAGTCCTATGATGGTGGTTTGGTTTTGATGGGTAATAATAATCTATGCAAAAATGTTGGAATTGGAACAATCAAAATTAAGATGCTTGATAATATTATTAGAACTCTTACTGATGTTAGACATGTTCCTGATTTGAAAAAGAATTTGATCTCTTTGGGTGCTTTGGATTCTGCTGGTTATAAGTATTCGGCTGAAGGTGGAGTTCTTAAGGTTGCTAAAGGCTCATTGATAGTGATGAAGGGCCTAAAGCATGAAAATTTGTATGAGTTAGTAGGAAAAATCGTTGCAGGTGGAGCAACAATTTCTCAGGCCTCTTCTTCTGATATGACCCACTTATGGCATATGCGTCTCGGTCATATGAGTGAGCAAGGTTTAAGTGAGCTCAACAAAAGAAAATTACTGAAAGGCCTCAACTCATGTAAATTGGATTTCTGCGAGCATTGCCTCTATGGTAAACAGTCCAAGGTAAAGTTTAACACCGGTATTCATTGCACTAAAGGCTTAATTGATTATATTCATTCTGATGTGTGGTGCTCTCTTATTCCATCAAAATCTGATGCTCGTTATTTTGTCAGTTTTATTGATGACTTTTCCAGAAAAGTGTGGATTTATTTTTTGCATCACAAATCCGAAGTGTTTTCTGTTTTCAAACGTTGGAAAACTTCAGTTGAAAAAAGAACTGGAAGAAAAATCAAATACCTCAGAAGTGATAATGGCGGAGAGTACAAATCAACAAAATTTCTCAAATTTTGTGAAGTTGAAGGCATCAAACGCCACTTTATCATCCCAGGAAAACCTCAACAAAATGGTGTGGCTGAAAGGATAAACAGAACCTTGTTGGAGAAAGCACGTAGTATGCTCAGTACAGCTAATCTTGATAAAGATTTTTGGGCAGAAGCAATCAATACAGCATGCTTCATTGTGAATCGCTCTCCTCAAACAGCCATTAATTGCAAGACTCCTGAAGAGGTATGGACTGGTCATCCTGCAAATTATTCTTCTTTAAAGATTTTTGGTTGCCCTGCTTATGTGCATGTTGTCAAGGATAAGTTAGATGCACGTTCCAAAAAGTGTATTTTCCTGGGTTATGCCAAAGGCGTCAAAGGTTATCGTTTGTGGGATCCTACTATTTCAAATGTAATTATTAAGAGAGACATAGTATTTAATGAAAGTGTTATGCTAAAATCTCTCAAGAAAGATCCTAATGATATAATGCAAGTGGAGGTGGAGCATGTAGTTCTTTCAGAAAAAGATATTCAGGATATGCCCAACTCTCAAGAAAATTCTAAGAATCAAGTTTCTGAAAAGTGGGTAAAAGAGCTCTCCCAACAAATGGTACCAGAGCTTCAGGTTCGAAGCTGTGCAAACTCTTAAAACCGAAATTACCGTGATGGTGTAACTGAATTGAGTCGTATGTTAGTTTCTCTTAAAAAATAAAAAAGAATGAGACAAAAACCCGTTGGTGTGGGTCATATGGTGGAACTAGTCGAGTAAAAGAGTTCTTGATTAAGAGTGTTAAAATTGATGTGGTCAAATCACACCTGAAGGGAGAGATTGTTATAATATCAGGTGTGATAAATTAATCCCACATCGGATATTGGATAGATAGGGTCCAATATATATAGTGAAAAAGGCCAATATCCCATGAGCTTAAGTTTTTGGGATGGTTTGATATCCGGCTCACTATATTATTCCGCTTCGACACTCTTTCGGTTCTCCCAACATAGGATTCTTTGTAAAATTGTATATAGTGTCTTTCAGGACAAAACTGTATGCTAAGATTGGATTCTAATGACTAGTTGCACCTTTCTGTGTTTAAAATCATGGTTATGTTTCTGCAAAAGAAACAGGAAAGCATCACTAACTGATGGTTGATGTTTTGCCAGTGGTATTTTGTCGTAGCAAGATCTCCCCTCTTGAGTGGCCTGCAAGCAATGCAAGACTCTGAAATAAACTACACCATCAAGGCCATAATTTCCACACCTGAAAATGGGAGCCCCTGGAGATACCTTAGAGGTCTATTCAAAGGCGATGTGGATCAACTGTTAAGTGAGAACTGAGTGCCTGAAGTTTGTCTGAAGGTATTGAAATCCAGTCACAGCTTCATATTTGCTTTGAGCCTGCTTCTGGATCTTCTCTGCTATGGCTTCCAACCATGTCAGAAGCTCAAGGGAGCTGTGGAAGCTGTGAGAAATTCAGAATCCAGCTCCTCAGATGCCAATTTTGCAACTAGTATTTGCACCATTTTAGAAACAGCGGATCCCTTCGATCAAACTACTGGGCATGTTGCAGAAGTACTCTTCCTTCTTCCTTCTGTAGTTTGTTAATGCGTTGTGTTGAACATTCTCTAAAATCTCCAAATGATGCAATTCAAGGTCTTCACTTCATGCTCGTGATCGTATGGAGGAACTGTTCTTGGTTGTAAAATGTCATAATCTACTTCCAGCTTGTGTGTAACATGCTGATATTCTTACTGAATCTTTGACCTTCACCTATGCAGATTGATGAAAAGTTAACTGTTCATTTTTATTGGGTTCTTCAGTGCTTTTGCTCGGCATCAAAAAATATTATCATGCTGTTCCCGTATGGAATTTCTGGGAGTATTATGGGAAATACTATTCGGGAATGGGAAAGATAGAGAGCTACTCGAGTTTGGAGTAGTGATAGATAAAATTATAGTTCTTCAAACTAGACTAGAGATTCAATGCTTATTCCCTAACCAGCTTTGTTAACTACTTGTTTTAACTTCGATGGCCTTCGGGTCAAAATTCTCCAACCACTAAAGAAGTTGTTTTGATGTGTTTGCTGTGCAGATTTTCGCATCTCTGGGGTTCTAAAATAGCTCTTGAAGCACTTGACCAGATTTAATTTTATTAAGGTTCTTCAACTAAATTTTTGGTACATTAAATTATGAGTTTTTTTACATATAATGTTTTGAAAAATGTCTAAATTATATATAACTGATTTTTTATAATTATATATAATCCCCTTATTTAATTTTCAAATAAATTTTAGATTTTTTGAACCCAATTAGTCTGAAAAAATTAAACCATAGTTGAGTTAAAAGATAAAATTGACCCTTTTAACTCATCTTACCTTCTCAACTTTGAGATCAATATTATGTTTGAGGCAGACCACACATGTGGTAGAAAGTAAAACAACAGAAGTAGAAAATAAAATTAAGGTTTTTATTTTTTGATCTACCGACATATAGATTTATTTCTAAATTTCTTTAGAAATTTGTACTTAGAACTTTATATTTATCTTGTAACTTGAAACTTCAAGTACTGTTTGGTTCGGTATCAGAATCAGAATTAACGTCAAGTCTAGTGAACCATTTTTGTAAACTAATATTTTTTTATCAAAATTAACCTTACAATAATTTAAAATTAGAAAAACTATTTAATTTTTTATAATAATTTAATTTAATAATAGTGTAAAATAAGTAATATTAATTTTGAAAGAAAAAAATAATTCTGAAAAATACTGATCGTGATCCTAATTTCAAACCAAATGGTGCCTCAATTTTTTTGTGGTGTTATTGTTCTTGAATAAATTTCATTTTTTGATTAAATGTATAAGATTTAAAATTTAAAATTTAAAATAATTGTGTTGCTAAAAAATGTTCATTCAAAATTTGCCCTAAATTTCTTGAAAGCTCTATATTCATAATTAAATTCTCCAACTAATATACAGAGACATTTTTGTTATTTGATTATAGTCCTTAGTAAATATATCATGTATATTTCTTACAAAAAATAGCTTCTTTAAAGCATGAATTTAAAATTTCTCTAAAAATTAAAAAAGAAAGTTATCTATAATTATAAAAAATGTTAAAAGTATAAATAATTTAGCTATTTATTAGGAAATTATTTGTAAAAAAACTCTTGCATTATTTATATTTTAAACGAATTAGTCGACTTAATCGATAGACTGTCAACTAGGATTCATATACGACGAATATCGTGAAGGCTTATGCGTTCACTAAAACCACAGGATAGCTTGGTGGGCCATTTGTTGACATGGCATAGTCTAATTGGTTAACCAAACTTTTTGTCGTATTGGCCAACGACCACAGCCACATGGCGGCAATGCAAAAGTTCTATTTGTACTCCGCTGTTGCGGCCCCAACAGAGGATCCCAAGACTCTAAAACTACTAAGTCCACACTGTCGCGCATCGTTCGCGCTCTTTTTTAGCACTCTCTCTCTCCCCAACTCTTCGATATTTACTACTCTTTTTTCCCCCCTAATCGGAGCCCTAATTCCCCCAAATCGAGCGCGGAAAATCCCATAGATCCCATCTTTCCGATGTTGTCGGCCGTGGAGGTGCTGGAGGGGTCGGAGCTCGCCACGTCGGTGCCGAAGGAGGACATCGTCCAAGCCCTAATTGAGCACCTCGTCGATCCTCTCCTGCCCCGCAAAAAAAACTCCCGCGAGGCTCTCCCAATTCCACAGCAGGAGGCTGTCGCCAAGCAGGTTCGCTTCCTACGTCGCTCATCTTTTCCGGGTTTGGATACGAATTCGGGTGATCTGTGTCTCGATTTGGAGTATTGCTCAGATTGCTTTTGGTTCTAAGATGGTTTTGAAATACGGAAAGGACGTTTTGCCGCAATGGAGGCTTTTTGGTCCTGGTTTTTAGGTTTTTTATGCGTTTTTTTATTGTATCTTTTTTTCTCAAAATTTTGTAATGTATCATCGATGATGATCAGTCTTGCTTTTTTTGGTTGATTATCTTTTATAATGGTATGAGTTACATGCCATTGATGACCAGTCTTCCTCATTTGAGGTTTAGCTGCGCTAAATAATATTTTGAGGCAATGGTGGTTCTTGGGTCTGTTTTTGATGATCAGTCTTGCATATTTGAAATTCAGCTGCACTAAAGGATCTCTTGCTGCAGCGATAGTTTTTTGGACCTGTTTTTGTGGATTTGGGTGCAATTTTGGCTGCTGCTGATAATAATAATAATAGTAGTAGCAGTAATGGTAGTAATTACTATTATGTTATTACTATTATTATTAGTAGTAGTATTACTATTAGTATTATTACTGCTATCATTGGTAATTCTTTAATTGTTATTGTCATTTTTTTATTTTATTATTAATTCGGAGAGGTCCAAGGTGGAAAACAATGTGGATATTCTCTCTGGTTCTGGAATTTCGAATCCTGTTGATGATCAGTCCTGCTTATTTGTTACTGTATTATGTGTAGTATATATAAATGATTGCGTCAAACTTTTGATGCTAACGAGTGGATTGTGTGTGATAAAAAGTGTGGTTTTTCAGGCTTTTGCTATCCTGTAGGGTTACTCCCAGTTTGTTTTCTATGTATGTTAGGTTGATTTTTTTACATTATTTGACCTTTAAGTATCTCATCTTTCATTTCACACTCAATTGCTCTAAATTATGTCAAATTGCTATGTCCTTTTGATTATTGTCTGCAGATGCATGGAGTTGTATTGCTTTACAACTATTACCATCGAAAGCAATTTCCACAGCTTGATTTTCTTGATTTTGCATCATTCAGCAAATTTGCTGCCATTGCAAAACCAACTCTAATGCCATATTTGAGAGTGATACGTGGAGATGAAGCAAAGTCAAGGGATACAAATAATAATCTCTCAATCACAGAGAAGATGATTATGGATGCTTGTAGCATTTGTGCAGCATTAGATGCTGCAAAAGATGTTCCGACAACAGGATTGCCAATCTCCAAAGTTGCTGTTTTCTTAGTTGATCCTGTGAACAAAACATGTTTGCTTCAGTTCTCCTCAATGACACAGGGAGTTTGGTCATTGCTTGAGAAATCTGTTGATGCATCATTTCATTATTTTTGGGCATCAACCACTAAAAAACATTCATCAAAGAACAGTGCAACTGCTAATCTAAATGGATCTTCTGCTAATACTGATGCACTGCAGAAACTCGCACTTGCTGCTGTTGAGCAAAAGACAGGTGCCTACAATCTGTGGACCTTGTTTAATAAGCTAGTCATATTTATTACAAAAAAATTATTGTTTAGACGCATGTTGTCATAGTATCAGTTTCACATTTGCAGAAAATAATTTGTGTAAATTTATTTGTTGATATTTGGAATCATGTGAAAGTTATGTGAGCATCATATTGCTTTTTTACTCAAACAATATATGATATTATCTCTTTGGAGGAAATTGTTCTGAACTTTGGGCTGGAAGATATGCTCTTCTGCATAGTTGATGTCATATGGGTTTTTTATGTTTTTTGGAGAAGCAAACCTGAATCTTGCTCTGGAAAATATGCTTCTCAATTTTGTGGCTTTCTGTGCAAGCAATTTTTCATTGATGATATCCGTGCAGATAATTAGAGCTATGACAAAATTTATTCTAGTTCTCAGGTTGTTTCTCTTTAAACTATGACCTTTTGTTCTTCAACTATTTTTTCTAGTTTGTTTTCCGTAAACTGAAAAATGCAGACATTGAAATTCTTCGGGCTTTTAATCGTTCTCAAATTTCTTGTTCAAAACAGGCCTCAATCATACAAATTTGAGCATTCTTGGGCATCATTTAACCTATTCTCTAAGTGAGGAAAAGAGAAATGTGCTATTGTACATAATGCAGTATAAGGAAGCAGTGGCAGTGAATCAAGAATTCACAGAGGTTCCTATCAATGATGTTATAAGCAGGTTTGTTTGTCGTCTTTATGATCAGGATGAGTGTAGTTGGCTCTAGATATTTAGTTTACGTTATTAACCAAGCTTGATTAGTAATGTTGGAATGTATTGATTTGAGTTTTCAGTTCTTTCTAAGCTTTGCATAGTTTAAATGTGCATTACTCTGACTTCTTCTCAATGGTTTGTCAGTTTGAGGGGTCCTCTTGTAAGGTTGGGTATAACCCCTGAAGTCACTTCAGTCGTTGAATACTATCATCTGTTGCCATATGCTGACATTATATCTGACTGGTTGTGTAGGTAAGGTTTTTACTTTTCCAGTTTCCTGAATAAATGGCACTATTCTGAGTTTATCTGATGTTTACATCTCTTTCTGATGGATGAACTGCATTGTGCAGTGGAAGATTGCTTAATGTTTCCTCACACTTCTTTAGGGAGCAAGCAGATGTAGATAAAATTTCTCAGGAGCCCGATCGAACATTCACTCTGAAAGAGCACACAGTTAGGAAGGAAAGCTGTGGAGCTATGGCCTTGAGCATCAATACTGACAAAATTGAGAATGAACCTAAAACTAACAAGGGAAATTCCCCATCCTCTACGAACAGGATATCAGAAACTGCTTGTGGATCTCAAAAGAAAAGTGGAAATTCCATCATGAAGCCTGATATGGCATCCAAAATGCAAGATGTGTCAATGGCCTGTGGAACTGCCTCCCCGAACTGTAAAAGTAAACTGAAACATCAACTAATAAAAGATCCATTAACTGAAAAATCATCTTTGAGAGAGTCATCTGAAGCTTTTTCTAGATCTCACAATGAGGCTGATAGTTCTTCCCAGAAACATGTCCAGCAATCTTCTCCAGCAGTGACAGATATTCAGCACAAAGAAGAACCTAATGCAAATGCTCATATGAATAATAATATGGAGCGAATATCGACCCAGTCTATAACTCCTTCAAATGGATCTAAAGAAAAGGTATTTATATGTATTTATAATTGATGCTATTAACACATTGGCAAACACAAACATTTTCCCCTTGTTTTTATTGTGTTATATCACAATGTTCAAGGGTAGGAAGTAGTTGTCTTCTAAGCTGTTCAGGTTGCATTTAACTGCATAAATGGGATCTCTATGATGTCCTCTAGCTTTCACCATATATAAGTGAGTTTAAATCTGAGTAAGGGAATTAGGTATTTCTGTGGTTGCTATATATTAAGAATCATAATTTTGTTTATTTTTTAACCTACTGAAAAAGAATATGATTTTGTTACTTATCTACCCCTTTAACTACCAATGGTGGCTACTGGTTTATTTTAGTCACACAAGATGCTGTAGATGCAAACATAAGAATTGCCTTTATATCAAAAAATAGTTTGCACATTTTATAGCTTTTTACTGCAAAAATTTCCTATATTCCATTCAAATCTTATAGTTGTTAGGCTACTGCTTAATGACTAAGAATGTTGTCAATATTTGATGGATACTTCCAGTTTCAATTCTGACTGGTGGTTATGTTAGAGGAATTTCACATGATCGAATGCAATTGCCTATAACTAATGGGGTAACATAAGTCGTTTAATTTATAAATAGAAAAAACATGAAAAAGCAAATGGATGAAAAAAAAAAAACCATGTTAAGGTTCTTATCAACTTAACTTGAATGCTTTGGTAAAAAAAGTTGTGTTTAGTGTGATCCAATTTGCAATCTGTGGTGGGTTCAGCTGGATCCAGATATTCATTTGTTTATATGGTCCAAGTTTGGATGCAGAGCTGGATCATGTTTGTTTTTGTTCCAGACGATTCCTATCTGTGCAATAAAAATAAGTATTATTTATGAAAGGTGCTATTTGAGCTTTGATCAGCATGAAGAGAGGTGTCGCACAATCTAATTTTTCTTTTGGATTTGTTTCAATTTTAAAAGATTATGTTGTATTTCAAATGTAAACATTTTGATTAGGTGCTTTATAATTTGTACTATTTGATAAAGATATAAGTTCATTCTAATAGCTACATTTTTCTACATAATAAATATGGGTTTTACTCATATCCAGTGGTTCATTTTGAAAGAATATAGTTAGTATAGATATTGGATTCTTGTCCATATCCACTGTAAACAAATGGGGTCGTGAATACTGATTTCCAATATATCATCTAAAATTAATATGTATGAATTCAATAAAAAAAATGTATATAGTAATATTTGATTCTGATGGGCATTGGATCTTTTCCAAGGCCTAGTGCTGCTGATTGACTAAAATACACTGGGGGATAGATTGCTGCAACCTGTCTACAAATGGAAGCATTTGGCGCTTGATGCTCTCCACTAAAATCCTTTGCTGAATATAGTTATAAAATGAGGCCAGAGGCAAGCTAATGCTGTCTCACTATCGTAATCAGAATCTTAGAAGAGGATTTGAAAGTTAGAAACATGATCTCTTTTATATCCTTGATCTCAAGTTAACTATCTCTTTATCTTTGATCATTTGCACAGCAATTTTCTTTTCCTTCTCTGAACTATGAATTGTTGACTTATACATGTATTTAGGGAGAAGTTTAGCTGCGGACACACACCCAAATTCTGTCTACCTAATTCCTGATGTATATGATTATCTATCACTTTTTTGTGTAAACCTGCACAGAAGCTTTTTCCTCTCAATATAGACTCGAAATGCAACTTGTTGAAGGAAGGCTTAGTTCCCATATTTGGCCAGAGCATACAAAGCATGTTTGCATATTAAAGTGCCATCCAAATGCTCTGACAGCCTAGGTTCAACATTGCCCACTTTATATTTATATATCTCATGCAATCAACTAGAACTTAGCTGAAAATTGTAACCAGGTCATGAGCTAAGCCTGGGTAAGAGTTAAGACCCCAAGTTGGGGTCTGAGAAGGACTCTAAGTCTGAGTGGGATCTCAGCCTATATAAGGTTGTATCCACTGAATTGTTCAATAAGAAAAAAAGGTCTCAGAGAGACATTGGGAAAAGTCTCTCATCATTGACAAACCCTAGATTCCACAAAGTACCACAACTTGCCATCCTTTATCAGATATGCTTATTTCTCTTCCTGATCACAGCTGTCCATCTGTCTCCACGCTGCCCATTTCCTTCATAATAAAGATGCCTAATCATGAGAAATTGAGACTAAAAGCATGTTTAGTTCATGTGTTGTTTCACCACTAGGCTATTGATTGGTGCCAACATGTACATTTGTTTTTATGTAACATAAGGTTGCTTTTGTCATTTTTCATATTCTAGGGTTTGTTTTTAAGGAAGGCCAGAGTTTGCTTTCAATGATTTCTTTTTACTTTGAGAAAAAAAGGATTGCAGTTCATATTTCTACTTGTTCCTATAAGTTCTATTTATATTTTTGAAAACCCTAACATACTTGGACTTAACTTAGACTCCTATTTGATTTTGTACTTGACTTGGTTAGGTTTTACTAATGATCCGATTACAACTCTTTTGGTTTGTGATGAAACCGAGATAGTAGAGCATCTAGAAGGCACGTTTCTACTGTAACTATGTCATATATTGCTTGGTCCAATATGGGAACTGAGTCCAAATCTTTGTTGCTCAACACCTCTCTTTAAGGTGGATGGTAGATATCTCGCATGCCCAACTTGTTCTTCTATCTGATTGCAATGTCTTAGTGAATATGTTTTCTAGTTGATTTTTTATTTTCAAATAAGCTGATTGTATTTATTGACTTTGAACTTTTTCTTTCACAAAATACAAGTCCATTTTTATGTGTTTAGTTTTTCATAAAAGACTGGGTTACTACAAATATGAAGTATTATTTGGTTATTAGAAAATAGTACAATGAGAATTTTGAAGATGAATCCCAATTTTGTTAGTTGTATTCTTAGGCATAAAATTTCACAAGTGGTTGCAACTATTGCTTTATATTCAGCTTCAACATCAGATCTAGTAATAACATTTTGTTTTTTATTTTTTCATACAACTAAGTTGCCTCCAAGCTTAATGCCTATTCCTGTAGTGGATATCTTGTCAATAGAAGATCCTGTCTAATTTGTATCTGAAAATACCATCAATATCAGGATTCACGACTCTTGATCTGGTGTTTATTTAAAATACCCTAATATTTGATTCACTGCTTGTAAATATGGTTTTTTTGGATTTTGCATAAATTGACTGATTATTCCCACAATATGACTAATATCTGGTCTTATAATTATCAAGTAGATCAGATTTTCTACCAATCTTCTATACATTTCAAGTTTTTCAAGTGGAATTTCTTGATTTGGAAGCAGTTTGAGGTTTGTGTTCATTGGTATTTTGGCAGTTATGCTGCCTAATTAACTTGTATTGCTTAACAAGTCTAGTATATATATTTTTTGTGATAATATCATATATTGTGTTGAATAAGCTACTTCAATTTCAAGTAAATAGTGTAATTTTTCTAAATCTTTGATTTTAAATTGAGTTCTTAAATAGTTTTTAATTCTTTTATTCTTGTATTGTTATTTCTAATGATGACTATATCATTAATATGCACAAGTAAAATAATTACACTTTACTCATTGTTGTTTAATAAAAAAAGTAATTTATTTGATTTCTCTTAAACTCAAGTTTAGTTATTGCAATGTCAAATTTTTCAACCGATGCTCTTAATAATTGCTTCAAACCATATAGTATCTTCTTTAGTTTACAAGCATGTCCTATTGTTCTTGTATTAAACCTATATGGTTCTGACGTATACAACTTCTTCTAAATTCTTTATTCAAGAAGGTATTATTGACATCTAATTGATATATTTGTCATATCTTTTTCATTGCAAATGATAATATTATTGTAAAGGTATTTATTTTTGCCACAGGTAAAAAGCTCTTAAAATGATCAATGGCTTGATTTGAGAATATTCTTTTGTTACTAACTTGGTTTCATACCTAAGTTCCATCTGTCTTATATTTTACAATATACGCCTATTTGTATCTTACAATGGGTTTATTTTTTAGTTTAGGAACTAGTTCTCTTGTGCCATTTTTATACAAAGCTTCCATCTCATCTTTTATACCCTTCCTCCATTTGATATTCGTCGTTGACTTTTGCACTATTTTTGATATTTTGATAGTTATAAGATTCGATGCAAAAATTTTATAATCAGGAGTTAGTTTTGATATGACATAAATCTAGTCATTAGATGTTGGGTACATTATTTTTTTTTGAGGGTTATTGACCAATGAAAATCACTGTTTTAGTTTGAGACTACAATCTGAGACTGAGTTTCAAGTTCTAACCGAGGTTTATCTTGTTCTGATGTAACTTTTGCTTTTGATTTATCATTAACTAACTCTTGTGCAGTTGGACCTCTTTCAGGGAATACAGATAGTAGAGGTAGTGTTGACTGTTTCTCTTTCTGCTTTTTGGTATACACAAGCAATTTTTTTGACGTTTTTTTCTGAGTAGTATGTTATATTCTCCAAGAATATTATATTTGTTGAAATATATGGTTTGTGTGTTTGAGGGTTGTAGCATTTATAGCCCTTCTATGTTCTTGAGTATCCTATGAACGTGCATTGCATAAATTTAGGTTATAATTTATTCTTGAAAGGGTTATGGTTATGGAAATAACAAAGACAAATATTCAAATATTTTAAGTGGTAGATGGAATAATTATGCTTTTGGATATTGGATACCAAAGGGACTCTTGTTGTTTAGGAGTGGAGTTGGAGTTTTGTTTATGAGGAATGATACAGTGAGGTCTACATCTTCCTAGTATTCTGCTGGAATTTTTTTCTTAAACATCAGTGCTCATGCAATCTTTAGATGTTGATTTTTTCTTTCAACAATTTTATTTTGTTGAGGGATATATGCACATGATATTTGACAAATACCATTTTCTTTGAGATATTTTTGAAATTCATTTGAGAGGTATTCACTTTTATTATTAGATCTTACTATCTTGATATTTGCATTAAACTAGTTTTGAATCTTTTTATGAAAGGTTTTAAAGACTTGAAAGACTTTTTATTTTTTATTAATAAGTAAAAGTATGTTACACATTAGTGATTATCAATTAAAGTTAGAAAATATTTGCATCCATTGAGGGAAATATTTTTGACTGTCCATATATCATTATGACAATGTAAAAGAGATACATGCTAGTTTTATTAAGTTTTGCGATATAAACAGATATATTATGTTTTGCAAGTTCACAAGATTGGTAATATTTACTGCTAAATAAATCTAAGTTTTAAAATAATGTTTTGAGAATATTATGAGAAGAATGACATAGTTTACTGTGTTACTTATTAAAATCCTTTTCTTGTGATTTAAAAGTTTTTGAATGTTGTACTCTAGAATTCAGAAAGTAGAGTGTTTTGTTTTTAATATCTCCACCAATTTTCTTTCTTGTTTTGAGATCTAGAAAACACTGAGTGGAAAAAAAGATTATACAATAGTTTAGTCCTTTTGTTATCGAGATTATTGACTATAAGCTAATAGATTTAAATTTAGGGACATGTAGCACTGAGAATAAATTCATTGATGATGTATTTATACTTTCTGGACCAACTATTAGTGATAATGTTCCATCAGTCAATGAAACATATTTGGTTGTGGATATTTAATCCATATTTGTGAAAAAATTTGCCTCATTTGTTATATGATATGATGTCTTTGAGTCTATGATCCATGAATTTTTCTACTTTTGTTGGTTTACTTGATTTGTTGATAGTGATTTGGATATTATAGTCATATTGGCTGTGTCCTGAAGTAGTTTATTGTATTTCTTTTGATATGGTTACTTGCTCTTCTCTGTGTGAGGTAGCTTTTCGTCCTTCACGTTGCTTTGGTATACTTGATGATTTGGTACATTATTGTCCTTTGTTGGTCTTGCAATTACAAATCAACACTTATCTATTGTGCGACCAATTTTTTCACACTTTATATAGTTGCAGTTAGAGTTTTTCTTACCTCTTCTTCTTTCTATATTGCTTCTGTTTTTACCTTTATTTCTTGTAAAATTTGAACGTCTTTCATAACTATTGTTCTTTGTAAAATTATTATCTTCTTCTGAAATTATAGTAGAGACCTCTATTAATATTGTACGCTTTGAAATCATCATTGTAACTCTTTGTAGTCTACTATAAACTTGATTTAGGGATGAAATTTTACTGTTGTTCATGAAATTGAATTTTAGTTGTTCATATTGAGAGTTTAGGCCAGTCAAAAAGGATACTATCTTCACTCTTTTTTTCTTATTTTTTTAGTCTTGGGTAGAAGATAATACTTCATTTTATTTCATAAGTCATTCATAATTCCAAAATATTCATTTAGTTCTTTCTCATCTTGTTTGGTTGTGAATATTTCTTCATACAGTAAAAAAATCCTATAAATATTGTCTTCACTGTCATACATTCCTTTGAGATTTTCTCATATGGCTCTTAATATTTGGCAATGAAAGAGTACTATTTCTATATTGAGCTCGAGACTATTCAGAAGTAATGATATTATTTCATGATCTTTAGCTCCCTTCTCTACTTGCGGCTCCTTAATAAGATGGTCTTGCTTTCCTTGTGAGATTAAATAAATCTTTACTCTTGCCCATGACAAGTAGTTTTCTATCCTTTTTAGTTTAATGTTGGTAATTTGTGGGCTTCCTTTGCCATTTTGTAGTTTCTCCTACTTGTTGGCCATGATTTGTTCACTCTTTATGGTCCTGTTGTCTTTGATACTATGTCAAAATTTCAGATTTTAGAGTTTGTTCTTAAGAAAAGTTAGGGTTTGCTTTCAATGGTGAATTCTTTTTACTCCGAGAAAAAAGGGTTACAGTTTATATTTCTGTTTGTTCCTACAAATTTTATTTATACTTTTGAAAATCCTAGCATACTTGGACTTAACCTAGACTCTTATTTGGTTTTGAACTTAGCTTGATTTTTGGGCTTTACTAATGATCCGATTACAACTTTTATAGGCTATGATGAACTTGTGGTATTAGAGCATTTGGAAGGCACTTTTTTTAGTGCAACCATGCCATGATCCTTATTCTTCAACAGCTTTAAAATATGTTAAGTTATTTTCTATTTTCTTCTATGATTTATCTTCCAATAATCCGGGAGTGAGCTTGTTACCATTGATTCAATTTCAGATATTTTTATATTGATTTGCAATTCACATCCTCTTCTTTTCATCTGCTTAGAAATTTCTTGCTGCACATAATAATGCTATCTCTGGCTCTGGATGGTTAGGATCATACTAGGTATAAATTTTTCAACAGAACAGAACACAGAGAAATTTGACAACCAATGTAGGAAGAAGCTTTCTCTAACTTACAGATTAGGATCTTACCTTCTTTTCGACATTTAAGATCCTGGGCTTCAACATGGTATTAGCATAGATTTTGCATACAATACCCTTATTTAAATTTATCCTCAAACCAATGCTTCCTTCTATCAGAAATCTATAAATGTTAAATATTGATGAATTCATAATCTATAAATTAATCAATTCAATTTCATTGCCAATCATTGTCATATTCCAAGTATTTGATATTTTTCTAAGAAAATCATAGCAAGAGAAAAAATGTGAATGTTGGTACAAATTGTTTAGATTTTGTATTGATTTGGTAGAGATCACAGGCTAACTGTGAGCTAGGGTCACTAATTGTCTTGACCAAACAGAAAATTCAGAGAACAGAGAATAACAGAGTTGTATTCTTTCTACTTGAGAATTGTACAAGAAGACTCTAACAACCCTGTGGGTCTTATATCTTATTTATATGAGAATAAATCCAACTCTTTGGATGAGGGAAGAGTTCGTTGCTTCCTAACTTGCCGAAGAGAAGGTATTCATTAAAGCAGCAATCATTGAAAGCATACCAATACCGACAAGGTCAAAAGTCTCTGGGTTAGAGTCACCAAGAAAGCAAGCTGGGAAGGCATAGAGTCTAAGTAGGTCTCATAAGTTGAGATAGCTTAAACCTACTTGAGCCCTTCTACTTGGTTTCCTAGTATGTTTCCCGGTTTGAGTAGGAATTTAACAGAGCATAACCAGAAATGATGGGCCACTCTAGCATCTCTTGATATTTGGGAGGGCAGATCTATTTGGATCTGCAGCCATATGATGAGATGATACAGAGGAAGTCTGAGCCACTAATAGCTTCTACTTCAACACAAATTTTGAAAAATAAGATAACAAAAGGTTGAGATGATTATTTTCAATGGTTTACACAAATACTTAGATGAAATACTATACTATTGGTGGAAGATGAGGTGAAATAAAACTTTAACCAGGAGGAGGTTTATGTAAGTATCAAAGGACCTCTTTGTATATTTTTAGAGGTTTATGTGCAGAATTCAATGAAAAAAATTCAGGTCTTGTTGTTCAACTAAATTAAACCTTGGACTTCTCCCTGCAACTTCTGCGTCAACTCTTTAACTTCAGGTTCAACTCTCAAACCAGCCTTGTCCAGTATCTTTGTCCTCTGGCCTGGGCTTATATAGAAACGACATTGGCTTTAGCTTTGCCTTTTGCTTGGACCATCCGCCCATTAGGGACTTCGATTTCCTTTATTTACTCATTTCATATTGTTGTTTACCATATAGTATCTTCCCTATCATAGCCTAGCTCTAACAGATCTCTGAAAGATAGTTTGAAGTTTGATATATGTTCAGAGTTTCTAACTATAATATTGATATGTATCTATGTTTCTAACTATCGTATAATAATTGCATTAAAAAAAATAATGCTAGTAGTAGGAAATTTGATGTTGTGTAATCTAAAATTGCCAAATTTAGTTTTTTTAGAAATGATAAGCATTCTTTAATGTTTAATATCGGGATTGCTATCCTATGTTATGTGTCATTTAGCAAGAAAATCTACAAGTAGAATATCTTTGATTGAATATAGCATGCTATTTCTCTCTTTAATGAGACACTGGGATTAAATGCTAAAATGATAAACTTCCAAAACTTGAATGAACGGGTTTTCTTGACTTGTAAGGATAATTAAAGGTATTGCATATAAGTGGATAGCTTGATACTCATTAATTTGCTGCATGTACATCCTGTTCTAGGTAGTCATCTTGTGTATATTGAAAATTAACTGTTTTCATCTCGTTCGCAAAGTATTGCTTCCAATATATATACATTTGGGTGATAAACTGGTTCTCAGTGGTTGCAATTATGTCTATTTTAACTCAGTACGCATATGAGAATTTTGCTCTTCGCTGAAAAAAGGCATTGACCATGTTTGATGGTTTCATTAGGAAGATACTATTGAAGTGGTTAGGAGGCTATGTGGTATGACCAAAGGTGGAGGATTGCTTGTCCAAAAGGATAATGAAGCTTGCATTCCAGTTCAACATGAGATGAGTGCCAGTGATTTTCCAGTTGTTTCTTGTCCATGTAGCTGCAAAAATGACGACATGTTTCAACATACATCAAACTCTAAGAGAAAGAGTATGCTACAAGCATCATTACTTCTGAAGAAAAAGCGGGGTGAACTGGTATGTAATTGCATTTAGCAGTTCTTGATTTCTGTCAGGATTGTCTTTGTCAAAATTATGTGTAATTCTTTCTCTTTTTCCTCATTATGTCGAGCAAGTTTACTAGTTTGTTTGTGTTGTAGTCTACTCGACATCGCGTCCTTGAAGATGAGATTGCTCGTTGTGAGATGAACATTCAAAATATTCTTGCGGGTATGAATTCATCACTAGCCTTCTCTCTTTGCCATTCACAGTTCTCCATACTGATGCTAATCCAGACATGTATTCATGTAAAGACAACTAAATAATAAACAACTATTGTTAGCCAATATGACAGGTCGAATAGATAATATTTTGCTTATCGATGGAGATTACAAATAACCATTTTCAACTCTGAAATACCTGATTGTTTCTTGTAAAATTGAATGTTGACTTCACCATTTTCAAAAGTATTTATCGGCCAGTAGTATCATTACTTAGTATGCTAATACTAATGTAGTTCATTGTCATACTTTGGAAGCTTCTTGGTGTTAAAAGTTTTATATGGTTTGCTATTTTCTGCAGGACGGGAAATGGATGTGGTGTCCAATATTGATGCTGTTATACACACATGTGATGTTTTACCGTCTGTCAAAATGGACCTAAATACATCCAGCTCTGGAAAGCAAAGCTCATCCCAACTTCTCAGAAGGAACAGATTATCTGAGGCAGTCCTATTTTTAAGGAGTCCATGTGAGGCAAGTCATAACATGTCTGTGCCACTAGCCTGTGAAATTTCAGAAAAAATTCTTATTCACTTCAGTTATAATTCAAACTTTGGGTACTCGTACCACCTGCATGACATTGTTAGTATTAAGATTATGAACCTAGGTACTAGTCGAACTGCCAGAAATGTATATTTTATTTCCATATCCTGAAGTTTTCTTGTAGTTCATCCCTCAACAAAATGTCTATTATTGAATCATTTTGGTAGGCATTGTTAGGGTTTCTGCTTCATGATGATGATAGCAATCTCTTACTGTGAACTTCGATTACTTCAGAGGAACATCAAACAATGAGTATTTGTATCTGTGTGCAGGACTTGGATGATATATGCAATGAAAACAACTGGATACTGCCAAGATACTCAGTGATGCCATCCTTTTCAGATGGTGAGCTTATCTTCTATTTCTTTGCATTGCCACCATGTGCTGAAGGCATCTTTTGTTGTTGCTTAACCTCAGTAAGCCTTCATGATTTTGTTTTATAATTTTATAATGCCTTCATGAGTTCCTTGACAGATCTTGTGAAATCTTCAGTGCTGGTTTTTCTCTGTATGTTTAAGTGGAGTGACATGATTGTAGGGAAGTTCCAGGCTAACGTAACAGTTCAAGGAATGGACTTCGAATGCATGGCCATTGGAGATCTGAAAGACAGTCCACGTGAAGCACGGGAATCTGCAGCAAGCCAAATGCTGAACAAATTGCGGACAATGGCAAGCCAGATTCAATAATTCTATTAGCTGGACATGCCCAAACTGCCATACTTTTTGCTCATTTTCTCCTGACATCCTGGCCACACGAAGTTTTCATGGACTCCCAATAGCAGATTGGGGGCCTTAACTTACAAGTAGGAATGCTGAAACTGGCATTCCATTTTGAGAACTTGAAATGTAGGTGTACTACTCTGTATATTGCTGTAACCTCTGGAAAAGACGGCTCAGAGGTTTGTCTTTTGGAAGTTGATCCGGCTTATTTATATCCACCTTAATGTAAATCAGTTAAACTTACAGCCATTTACAGCCCGGCAACGTCAACTCAGTTATTGATGCTGTTGTGTAATTTGATATCTACCCTCCCTTTTTTAGTATACAGATCAACATCATGATAGTTTAGAGGTCAGATTGTGTTCCTTTTTGTTCACAGAAAGAATGTAATGCAGTCTGCACAGGTCCTCCGAAGATTTTAGTCGTCAGATGAGGATTGTTTTGCTCGCAATCTATTTTTTTCAATTAGGAAAAAGGCTTAACAGCGTGATTTTCTAGTCCAATTTCTGAAAAATTGGATTTTTCTTTGTCTATTACAGAATTTGCAGAATCATGGTTTTCTGAATTTTGGAAAGCAATGACGTTCCAATCCCAGTTTTGCTATTGGCGCCAACGGATACAAGCCGTCCTTCAAGCTGTGGAGACTTTTTTCCCCGAGTTTTTGAATAAATTTTTTATTATATTTTTAATTGCACATCGACCCCTGTATGCATTTAAAACATAGTTCAGACCAAAGAAATTAAATTATTTCCGCAGGTGACCAATATAAATCAAATTCTCAAAAAAAAAAAAAAAAGATCAAAATTATGCCGCACAACACAGAAGCTGTTGCAGTGTCATACATTCTGGGTGCAGAATTTTCTTCCAAAAATTTCTGTAAACAACTACAGTCACAAAATCCCAAAAACCACAAAAACTATGCACAAAGCAGATTGTAGAAGCAGAAATAAAGGACGAAAACGGAGATTCACTCTCAATATGATAAGTAGGAACTTGTACTGCAATTGAGACTCAACTCCTAAAAATCCTAGTGAAGTTTTGTACAAAGAACATATCTTATTAAGCAACAGAGGAAAACTTTCATGTTCCATATATTTTTCGCTACATATGTGAATAAATAAGTAGCGGTTGACACAGAAAAGAATAAGTAAAAATAAAGGGAAAAAGTTATAATCTTATATAATTATGATGCAGAGGTAGTTACACATGCTCAGGGATCTTTCAGCACCTGGCAGCCTTCAAGAATCTATCATATGGGCTAGGCGGGGGAAGCCTGAAGGAATGTTCAGACTCAGAAACTTGTGCATTAGAGCTTCCTATCATCTCTGGTTCACTCAATTTTAGGTCTGCTACAGCTTGTTGTACACTGCTGAAAGATGGAGAATAAGTCACAGTTGTGACAAATAGAATAAAAAAGTACTTATTTCTTAAGCTTCAAATAAAGTTTGTATACAATGATGTTCAGATTATTAATTTTAGTTGAGATTTTAAGCATCGTATAGAGCTTACCTCCTGAATAACTAATGAATCATTCTCATTATCTTTTAATGGCAATACTTCCTGTGGCTGCTGCTTGAAGCTCATAAGGACTGCCATCTTCTCCTGGTTTCCCATTACCAGGGCCTCGCATTGGCTCTTCATTTGGTCATAGGGTACTGGGGTGGTGGAGACAGGCAAATCAGCAACTTCTCGTGCTGTCTCAAAAGCCTGTGATAGGAAAATTTTGCTTCGAATGAAGTGTGAAGAAAGATCCATAGAAGCATTCGGTATGGAAAACTAGATGACAGACAATGAAATAACTATTATGCAATTAGCAGCATTTGGACATGAGACTTGAGAAATAGTTAATATAGCCAATTCAGCAATTATCCAAAGAAAACAGTGGAAACTATAGAACATATAGCAAAACAACAATAAGTCAATAATCATGATGTGAACCTACCAGAAGACAATAGCATTTTTTTATTTTTGAAATAATTCGTGGGTAAGTTCTAAATCAAGCAATTTCAGTTTTAGGTTGGTTGCAGAGACATCATATGCAAAGCCCCACGTTAAATGGTTCCCAAACATAAGATATATTTTGAGCTCATCCAGTTATTCTCAATCTTACAAATCTCTTATGAGACTAAACTTATTCAGCCAACACGTGACTCCTGATTAACAGTTGTTTTTATTAACATTCGCTCAATTGTTTCTGATACTTCCAGTTGTATAACATGCACTGGTGTAAGAATGTCAAAAACTCGCGCATTTGGTCTACTTCTCATAGGTAAAATTTTTGGTCATTATGAGAAAATCTAAACTACAGAGTTCTTACGTCCAACAATTGTTTTGGATACAATAGTTGGCCAAACTGTCCTCAAATAATGAACTTGTGACACATCTTTGTTACAATAGTTGGAGTTTAAGGTACCGTTTGGTTCGAGATTAATATCAAATTCAAACTCAAGATCAAGATTAAAGTATAAAAAGATAGTTTGATCAAATTTTTGGTATTTAGATGTTAGTCTGACTAGTGAATGGTTTAAAATTTTTTTTGAACTTTTATGCTCTTGGGTATATTTTTTATTGAGATTTGAATGAATAAATATAAAAAATATAGTAATTTACATTTTAAATTAACAAAAAAATAGTTTGACTATCTTTTTGGTATTTGAATAAGAAACTAGTCAAAACAGGATGATCCCGATCCCTAACCAAACACACCCTAAGACTTTCCAAGAATTACGGTTTCAAGGGATAATAAGGGTTTGAGAAAGAAAACAGAAACGACAAAAAGTATGTAGAGAACTAGAAGTGCTTTTTCTATTCATTAAAAGGTGGAAGATGAACTCTTATCTCCCCCCGATCTCTTACATCTATATATAAGGGGTTGAGTCCTACTCCAAGTAGTTAGCCCAATTTACGATCTCAGGTCCTTCCAAAATCAATCTCCTAATTTGAGTAAGAAACTACTAAACTGAGTAGTACAAACTAAGTAATAAATAGCCAGCAAGATAATATTTCAACAACTTTTGTCTATGAATGAAGAACACCAGAAAGGACAATGGACAATCCCAGAATTGGTGATGTAGGACGCTCAAAGGAAGTTCAGAAATATCAAAAGGAGCTAATTCAGAAGTCAAGGGGCCATGACAAATGATTTGATTCATTCCTTTATTTAAACTTAGGATTTACCTTACTTAGTATCTTTCTATATTTAAATTCTTTTCATTATGATGTCTTAGGTCTTATTTTAGGATTTCACTAACCCAAGACTAATTTTGGGCTGAATCCTATTCAGTTTAGGACTTGGGAAGGATGAATCCTTATTTAGGATTTTATTTTCGTAGGTTAACTTATTTAGAACTTCTATCAACCCAATTAATGGGTTCAAGCTGAGTTGTATTCAGTTTAGGACTTGGGAAGCTAGAAACTTACTCAAATTGGACTTCTGGTATTTGTATAAATAGGCCTTGAGCCCTATGGACGGGAGAACAACTTTTATTCTCAATAAAGTTCTACTTTAGTGAATTTTCTCTCTTCCTTGTGGATTCAAGGAGTTCTTAACAGAGGCAACGGTGTTTTCCTCGTCTACCACGCTTGTTGCTACGTCAAGTGGTATCAGAGCGAGGCTCTTCCTTGCTTAATGTCTAATGACGATGCAACCAGCAGCAACCCTAGGGACGGTGCTCCTATGGGTAATCACATCAGCCGTGAGTATTTTGATTCGACCATGGAGGCAATCCAAAACTCACTTGCAAGGTTGATGCTGAGGATGGATCAACTTGAAGGCCTGAATCAACCACGTCGACGGATCGATGAAGTGACTCGTGATCCAGTTGGTCGAGGAAAGGCTCCGCAAGTGAATCCAAAGGGTTTACAAATCCTTGAAAACTCCAGCGATGAAGAAATTGAAGACATCCTTCATCGACCAGTTTCTGAGCATGATAGACGTCATGATTTTCGCTTGAAGATTGATCTCCCATCTTTTAATGGCCAACTTCAGATTGAAGATTTTCTCAATTGGCTCGCTGAAGTGGAACGGTTCTTTGACTACATGGAGATTCCAGATTCGAAGAAAGTGAAGCTTGTTGCTTACCGACTAAAGGGGGGTGCATCAGCATGGTGGGAACGCATCCAGTTGGAAAGGACACGCCAAAATAAAGCTCCAATTCGAGCATGGCCACGGATGAAGGCTCTTCTCGAAAAGCAATTCCTTCCCATAGATTATTACCAGGTACTCTTTCAGCACGTAATAATTTAATAGAGACTGAATCTCATCAAGTGGTAAGATTCATTGGTGGGCTACGCACAACCATCCAAGATAGGATTTCTTTGCAACATATTTGGATGGTTAATGAGGCTGTGAGGAGTGCAACTCGTGTGGAGTCCCAATTGGAGTGACCTGTCATCAGAAATCAGGTGGGAAGAACCATTGGTGATAATTCAAAAGGAGCACAATCTATTCCTAATAGAGGTGTAGCTACACAACCTCCTCGACCTCCCACACAAATGAGTCTTGAAGCTAGACCTACAAGGCCATCAGGAAACACCACATCAGCAAAGAACCCAAGTTCAAATCCTGATCTAAAGTGCTATCGCTGTGGAAAACTTGGACATCGTTCTAATGTTTGTCTAGCAAGACAACCTGTGAACTTGGCTATTGAAGATAATTTTGTGGCTGACAATTTACATGACTCAAAAGATGATGACCTAGCTTGTGATCAAGAAAACTATGAAGATGGAATATTCGAAGAGCCTGATAGTGAAAGGCCATCTTTAGTAGTTCGGAATCTGATGTACATCCCAAAGCAAGAGAAAAACCTACAACGTTACAATATCTTCCGCACTCGATGTACAATAAATGGCAAGATCTGTGACATGATTATTGATGGGGAAAGCAGTGAAAACATCATCTCCAAGACTATGGTTGACAAGCTTCAATTGAAAATGAAATCACATCCCTCTCCCTACAAGATCGGCTGGATTAAAAAGGTTGGTGAAATGAAGGTAACTGAACGGTGTTAAATTTATTTTTTCATTGAAAAATTCTACAAGGATGAGGTAACCTGTGATGTTGTGGAGATGGATGCATGTCATATTCTTCTTGGCAGACCTTGGCAATTTGATAGACATTCTACACATCGTGGGCGAGACAATTGCTACATCTTCTTCAAAGATGGAAAGAAAATTATCCTTACCCCCATTGGCGAAGAGCGTGACCCAAAAGTTTACAAGAGGAGGGTCACTCTTTCCTGATTGTGCAAAATTTTATAAATGAGGCTAGAGAGACATCTCAAATATTTGTTGTGATTGAGAAAGGAATGGAGACAATGTCCACTGAAGCTCCAAAAGGCTTGCAACCCTTCCTAGATGAATTCAAGGAAATCATGCTGGATGATCTTCCTGATGAACTACCCCCAATGAGAGATATTCAGCACCACATTGACCTTGTTCTTGGAGCAAGTTTACCAAATCTACCCCACTACAGAATGAGTCCAAAAGAGTCACAAATTTTACAAGACAAGGTTGAAGAGTTTATCAGAAAAGGAATGGTCAGAGTCAGCATGAGCCCATGTGCAATTTCAGCCTTATTGACACATAAGAAAGATGAAAGTTGGCGGATGTGTGTAGATAGTCGAGCTATCAACCGAATCACGGTAAAGTATAGATTCCCAATTCCTCGCTTAGAGGACATGTTGGACATGTTGGAAGGGTCAAAGGTGTTCTCCAAGATAGATTTGAGGAGTGGATACCATCAAATCAGAATTAGACCCGGTGATGAATGAAAAACTGCTTTCAAAACAAAAGGACTTTATGAGTGGCTTGTTATGCCTTTTGGACTCTCAAATGCACCAAGTACCTTCATGCGATTGATGAATCAGGTACTCAAACCTTTCATTGGTCATTTTTTTGTTGTTTACTTTGATGATATCCTGGTGTACAGTCATAATGAAGAAGAACATAAAAGACATCTAACAGAAGTACTTACTGTGCTGAAGAAGGAGAAGTTGTACATCAACTCAAAGAAATGCCATTTTATGACTGACCACTTAGTGTTCTTGGGTTTTATTGTAAGTGCAGAAGGCATTCATGTTGATAAAGAAAAAGTAAAAGCTATTAAGGAATGGCCGATACCCAGAAGTGTATCAGAAGTTAGAAGCTTCCATGGTCTGGCAACATTCTATCGGAGGTTTGTCAAAAACTTTAGTTCCATTATGGCACCAATAACTGAATGTTTAAAGCAATGCAAGTTCTCTTGGACTCAAGAAGCTAATAGATGCTTCAAATTAATCAAGGAGAAGTTATCTACTGCACCTGTTTTGGCATTTCCTAGCTTTGAGAAGTTATTCAAGGTAGACTGTGATGCTTCGTACATAGGCATTGGAGCCGTTCTATCTCAGGAAGGAAGACCAGTAGCTTTCTATAGCGAAAAGTTGAGCGAAGCTCGAAAGAAGTGATCAACATATGAGCTCGAAAGGTACTAAGTAAGGTAAATCCTAAGTTTAAATAAAGGAGTGAATCAAATCATTTGTCATGGTCCCTTGACTTCTAAATTAGCTCCTTTTGATATTTCTGAACTTCCTTTGAGCGTCCTACATCAACTGACCTCTGACTTGGATTTGACATATTGTTGGACTACATGATATCATGACTAATCATTAAAAAGATCTCCGAATGAGACTTGGGATGCAGTTTGAAATAGTATCTTAATTTGACATATTCAATACATGCTTTAAATGGTGAGCTCTACATACCGACTCCATCAGTTGGTTGATGTTTAATACATCAAATGTGTTCACAGACTCTGATGGTTTACGGTCTGATTGACTTCCACAAGTTTCAGGAAATAGATTTTCATCTTCCACTAAAGAAATATCCATCATCTGCAATGAAAAAGCCTTCATGCAGTAAAAGAAAACAATTACCGGTATAATAGAAGGTAGCTTATGATGAAAAAGAAACCTCATCAAAAAGTTGAGGCTCTTTGTAAACAAGAGGTGAACTTGGATGTGGTGTTTCCATGAACAAAGGAGCTCCAAGAGGAAAGGCATCATCAGGAGAAAATCCCTGCAATAGCTGCTCTTTTATGTCTGTCAATTTTTCCTGCAATTCAAGTTAAGAACTGTGTGAGCTTATCGTGCGCTCTCCCTGCGCAAGCTCGCCGCACACTCTCTCGACTCTCTGCACTCACTTTGCGCTCACCGCCACTGCAAAATCCTAACCCTAAACCGAAATCAATTTAACCATTTTGTTTCGCCGCCGACCGAAACCAAAATATTTCAGTGAAACATTTCGATTTTGGCCGAAATTTAAAATCCTGATATTAGCAGATGTGGCTCATCTTTCCTTATCTTCAGAGGCTTATGAGTAGATCATCTCTTTAAGGCATGGTGTGCTTTCACTTTATTCCAAAGAGCACTTAGTCAGGGAGTCTTATAATCGACATTAATATAGTTGGTAGTTTGGGTATAATTAGGGTTTTTTTGAGAACGTTCCTGCTCCTTCACCACTGTCATGTCTTAGCTAGTTAGTAGGCTATTAGCTACATCTCTGTTGAGTTTTAGGTGTCTTGAACTCGAATTAGAGTTTGAGTTAAAATAGGAATCCAAAGTTAAATTTAGATTTATGATTGATTTGTAATATTAGGAGTTGTAATTATAGTAAAACTCAGACTCAATAAAGGTCCATAAATATACTTAATATATAAGATTTAGGTGTGGTGTAGTATTGAGATTGAACTAGAGAGAAATAAAGAGAATAGAGAGAAGAGAAAGAGAGAGAAAGTGTCGGCTCTCGTGTGTGGGTCTTTCTAGTGCTTCTCGGTGGTCTTTCATGGTAGTTTCTTGTGGTGTTCTCTTGGAGATTTTCTTTGAAGGTGGAGGCATTGCCGAGGCTTGGTGAAAGAGTTTAGTTGAGTAAGAAAGAGTGAAGTCTTTTTTGTAGACTCTTGTAAAATCCTTTTCTTTTGATAGTGGATCCTTGCTACCTTATCTTGTTATTTTCTTTTATCTTGTGTTACTTCTCGTTTCTTGTGTTGTTTGAGAACAAGGTGATTCGTGAACCTTTCACTGCGAATCCCAACACATCTTATTCATATCCAATATGATTCAGAGGATTATATTTCTGACATCGAGTATGAAGCCAAGGTACTTTATTCTTATGCCACATTATGGTTTGACAGTATGGGCGGATATTATCACATTGATCTTGAGCTCCTATTCTAGAATGAGCCTGGTTTGCATAGCAAGGAAAGTAAGCAGCAAGCAATAGAGCGTTGAAATGGCAGAAGACTCAAGAGACACAAAAAGCCCCAGCTCATAAATTTGCTCACTTTGGATCTAACAAAGAGAGACTCATCCCTTCTTATAAAGTCAGTGATGACCATTTTCAGGGTAATGCAGGTTCCAAATTGAGCTCAAGGCAGGAGGTGCCTTGACCTACATATGACTACCATGTGATTGATGCTCCAAGTCACTTGATGACACATGTAGGCTTGCCTGTAGGTGGAACCATGGGGGCAAGTTCACAAATACCATCTCGAGACTCAATTTTCTCATTTCCCATTATTGACATGGATGCAGGACCAAAGTCGACTCTTCCTTCATTGACACTAGTATACCAGTCTCTTAATATAGATTTGGATAGAGTGGTTCAACCAGCTTGTCCATCACTTGCATCGACTAACCATTCATCAAATGTGAGTATCCTTAAATGTTAGTAACTTTATTTTCTTTCTTTTTTCCTCTTTTGGCTTAAAACCCCTTTTTCTTTTAGGTGGATAATGATTTTGGAGGCCCTCTTGATGATATTTCAGATTCTGATGGTAAGGGACATCTGAATTTTTGCCAAACTTTACATTATGCATGTACTTTGGCTCTTGCCCTTGCTGTAGATGTGGATTTTGGGCATGCTTTAGTCAAGGGATATTCTCATCCATGGGTATTCATCCACCATCATCAGTATTAGGTAGTGGCCTATTATTTTCTTCTTTCATTGTAAATCTTCCTAGCTTCTAATGTATCACTTTCCCCTTCAGGTGATGATAGAGAGGCATGAGCGAGTGACTATTGAGTTGCTACGATCATCAGGAGCACTATTTAGGCTTATATATCTTAGGATTATTCTTATCCTCTTTATCTGGAACCTGTGCTTGTTTTGATCATCTTATTTATGAATATTATTATTGTTTTATGAAATTTCTTTGCTTTGCATCAGATTTGACTTTGCAACCAAGTATATTCCCTCCTTTTTTGGCTTTTGCTTCACAACTGCATGAATGAGTTCTGATTTCTCTATTTGTGATGATGGACTTAATGTGCTATGTAAAGTAGGCTCAGTAGTGACGCAAGACAAATTCCATATTTTGCCTCAAGAAACATGAAATGTATGTTTGACCAAGCATTCCTTTTTGAGGAATTTGGATATTTCGTCATAGATAAAACATATATATTTTTGGTTGTTATGTTGCTGCCCTCAAGGTTTAGTATAGTACTTTTTGAGGAATCGGCCATTGATTGTTGACATCGGCTTTTTTATCTTGTCATCAATTAGTTGGTAGAATTTCTCTTCAAATATTCTTTCGACGATATAAGGGCCTTCTCAGTTAAGCTTGAATTTACCTTTCTTGTTTCAGTTTAGAATTTGGGTCTTCTCAAAATTAAGACCATATCTCCCTCCTGAAAGGACCTAAGTTGAGCTATTTTGTTGTAGGCCTTGACCATTTGTGCTTGTTACATTTTCAGATTTTGTTGTGCCACAAGTCTTGCCTCATCCAAAGAGTCTAACTCATCAAGGCGAAGATGAACATTTTCTTATCTTGTGATTTTTTCTTTTAAGGTAGTCCTTAGAGAGAGGATTTGCAATTCTAGTGGCAAGACTGCCTCAGTCTCGAACACCAATGCATACAGTGTTGATTAGTTGGGGGTTTGGTATATGCTACGATAGGCCCACAATGCGTCAATAAGCATTTGGTGCATTTATTTCTTGTTTATGGCAATGATTTTCTTCAAG
The DNA here is from genome assembly GCA_005019695.1 of Trichopus zeylanicus subsp. travancoricus. NCBI lineage: Eukaryota > Viridiplantae > Streptophyta > Magnoliopsida > Dioscoreales > Dioscoreaceae > Trichopus > Trichopus zeylanicus. The sequence continues at coordinate 110,357 of RXID01021777.1, read as the reverse complement.
ATCTTGGAAAGGGTGGTCTTGTTAAATGCTTTAGCAAGCTTGTTGGCTCTGGTGTTATAGGTGGATGAATATCTCCAATCTATCTTGTGATGATACGTGAATCGTCCTAACTTGAAGCTTTTGAAGGATGATCTATTATTAAAAAAGATTTGTCAAGGGATACCGAATTGATATAAAATATTTTCTTGAAAGAATTAGATAATAGTATTCGCTTTTATATGTTTAAATAGAATCGCTTTAATCCACCGAGAAAAGTAGTCAATTGCGTGTAGTATGAAGTGATGGACTCTAAAAGAAGATGGCTTGATTGGGCCAATGACGTCTGTATCTCATACCTCGAATGGCCATTAGGACACTGTTAGATATAGAAGATTTAGGTGTTGATGGATGAAGTCATCATCAATTTGGCATGGCTGACATCTTCTCACGTATTTGATGCAATCTCCAACCATCGTGGGCTAGTATTTACCCATATGCTTAATATTCATCATCATTTTCGGGCCTAATTGATAAGCTCTGCAAACTCTAGAATGCACTTCATACATAACTTCTTTGGCCTCTTCGTCTGAGAGATAGTGTCGAAGTAGTTGATCGAAGAAACTTTTATAAAGAATGTCATTGATAAGTAGGAAGTGCATGATCCTCTTTCTGAGTTGTGTATATGCAGATTATCTTATGGGAGTTTTTCACTTTTGAGGTAGTTGGTGAATGGTGTTCTCTAATCTGTGGCCTCTTCTACTAGTTTAGATTCAGTCCTTCAATATAAGAGAAATATTTAGGCATGACTATAGGTTGATGGTCACCATCATCCACTAGATCTTCAATTTGTAGGATTTCATGTATGCTTGGGATACAAGGTATTACCTTATAAAATAGTATTTTCTTTTCTCTTTTGCACCATAGAGAAATATAGAAAGTCATTAATCTTCCACAACATTGACGTTCAGCTCATATAATGGCTTAAACAAGCCTTTTGAAATTTTAATAATAAGTAGAGTATTTTCTATTTGACCTTTGTCATCATCTTCATCAGAAATATAACCACCCAAGTAGACTCACAAGGCTTCTTCATCTGACGAGGCTAGGTCAGAATCACTTCTTAGGTAAGGAGGAGTAAAGATCAGGCTAGCAAACTTTTGCTTTACTCGACTGATGGAAGTAGACTCTCTATCAGCATCAAATCTCTGATGGTATTCTACATCATCATAATGTACCTCAGGAACATCAAAAGGGTATACATCACCATCAATTTGGTATTTTTTACCATCCTCAAAGTATTTGAATTATTGTTGTAGGTTAGATGGCACTACTTTATTTTCATGTAGCCATGGCCTCTCTAGTAGTGCTTTGTATGATGCATCAATATTGATCACATAAAACTTGGCGTCAGTCATCAACTCACCTATTTTTAGAGGGATAGTTATAGATCCCAAAGCTCTTTGGCTATTCTAATTAAACTCTTGTATGATTATAATCTTGGACAATAGGTGATATACATCCAAAGTTAGAGCTCTTACAGTTCGAAGAGTCATCAAATTAACTGAAGAACCTGGGTCAATTGGGATGCAATTAATCTTAATCCCATCATTGTTTCCTGTAATATACAATAGCCTATTGTGGTCTATTATTCCACATAGCAGGTCATCATTTATAAAGATGATAGCGGGAGTTTAGTGTGCATATAAAGACTCTTATCTTTTTTTCAGTAAAATATATTTGGTAGTTAGTCAGATTTTGCAAGATGTACACTAGTGTATCCTTGAGTTCTTGTGACATCAAAAAGGCACCAAACATAATCAACATGATAGGGATCTTCTTGAGGTGGGTTGCTATATTGTATTCCATCTTTTTGAGTGTAGGCTTAGCTTGTGAGGACTCGATGCCCTCACTTATCTGAATTTCTTTTTTCTTATCCTTGGTGATATTCTTGTCCCTAGGCATTGGAGCTTATTTCGGAGATAACACCTTTTTCACCTTGGAGTTGTACTTGGTTTGCTCTTCTTAGTTGAAATCTAGCATCATAAGGCCAATAAAGTTCATCTTTGAAATCACTCCTAAGGCTAATTATGCAACAAGAAGTAGAGGACTCTTGCCCCCAGTCAGTACTCTCTTGAATGTCCTTGGAGGATGTAATTAACTGATTATTGTCCCATTCAACATCAAAATTAGGCACATGAGATTTTCTAATAGAGAGGTCTTCGGAGACTCTCTAGATAAACCCTTCTATTTCGTTTGCAGGCTTAATCATCTTCAGGACTTTGTATTTAAGATGTCTTTTCTGTGGATGTCTAGGTTGGCTTGATTGTGAATATTTATATTGACTTGATATAGGGATAGAATGAGTTTTAGTATTAGCTTGGTTGATCCTCTCTCAAAATGTCTACTTCTTCCTTTGGCGCTTGTTGGAGTAGGACCTTCCGAAATGATCATAAAGTTGCTCTGAATTAGCCATGAAGTAGTATTCTTCATCTATGCCTTATATGCATAATTCCTCTAAAGTTGGCAAAATACACCCTTCTACACGCTCTAGGACTGGGACTTTACCAAGTTTAGCAGGTTAAGCATTTGTTGCTAGATTGCCTAATGGAGGTTGGGATAGCAGCTCATCAGTGTTTACCTCAGACATATGAGTCATAATGCAATAAGAGGTCATGGACTTAGTTAACTCTTTTCCATAGTGTCTAGCTTTCTTGACCCATCTCTAGAGTAAATGGCATGAATAGTCATCTTGATTCCAAGCAGGGTTGGTAAGTAGTTTCTCATTATTCCTATAAGCTCTTTTGTATGCCTTTGTCTTTTCTACTAGCACCTTTTCTATTCTCTCAACTTTCTCATAGATTATAGTAGTCATATTTGTCACACTTTTCATATAGGTAGTCATAGCTTGCATGTGTTTGTTTAATATCTGCATTTGCCACCCGACAAGTCTCATGTTAGTAGTAGTTAACTCTTTCACAGTATCTAGTTGTAGTTTGAGCATACCATAGTCATATCCACGGGCAAACCACTCTCTAAGATAATTATCTCAATAGTAGCTTTTAGGGAGACCTGTGGGATCTCTCATTTTATCAGTATCATCCCTAGTGAATCTATTCGCTTCTTCTTATCTTACATCCTATATTTCCTCATCATTGAAGTGACGAGGTGGAGATCGACTTAGTTGTAAACTTTCGATGGCAAATAGGTGGAGCATATTGCCACTGGAAGTTTACTTCATCAGGGTTCTTTAATAAAGCTTTGAGTTTGTCAGGAAAGAATTCTTCAAGGGTTCCTTGGCTTTTTTCTCTCTGAACATATTCATCTAGAGTATCGATGTATTCTTAGATGGTTGATTTCTTGACATCATATTCATCTAGTTGAACTAGCTTTTTCTTCTTACTTCTATTTTTTCTTTTCTTGATGCCTTGAGCAGGTAAGATGGTTTGTTTTGATGAGGCTTTCTTCATTACCATCCCAGACTCTCCAAAATTTTTAGTTATTTTCTTCATTGGTTTCTTTAGTCTTTTTGAAATGTTAATATTCCATAAGTGTCTTTGTTCAAAGGTACATTGTGCTTCTTCCCCCAAACAAATTTCAGCAAGTGGTTTATGATCCGCGAATACAATAATATGATTAATATGTTCGGTGGGCATTTTCAATAAGGCTACCTTCGAGATAATTAACTTGTCTTTTCGATATTGCTTCTCAATCTAATTCTTGAATATATAGCAATTTTCAATGGTACACCCTAAAACTCTATGGTAAGGACACTAGTTTAAGTTATCTATTTTTTTGATCTCACATGTTCTCTTGGATTCTAGCAATTGGAGGCCTAACTTCAGGGCATCCTGAAAAATTTTATTTACTCATTTTCTTTTGAAAGAATATTTCTTTTTGAGCTTTTATTAGAGATAACTGAACTTTTCGTATAAATGAGTCCCTGAGATAAAAATTTTTGTGGAAAAGTCTCTGAATGTTTTGAAATTTCAAATTAATCCCAACAAAATCTAGAGTTTGTGAATGAACACTTCAAAATTTCTATCTGTCGCAAATAAACCTCTTCAATTTCTAAAATTTACAAGTAAATCCCTTAAAAATTATTATGTACAAATAGTCCAAATTTTATTTAAAAAGAACCTTCAAATTTTCAAAATTTTTACAAAATGTGTTCTTTTTGCAAAAGAACTATTGAAATTTATAAAATTATATTTTAGTCCAATCTTTTTTGAAAAGTTTGTAAATAAAACCCTCACAATCTTTAAATACAAATAAGCCTAAATTTTATTTAAAAAATCCTAAAAATTTTAAATTTTTTACAAATATATTCTTTTTATAAAAAGTTTCATAAAATTTATAAAATTATATTTTGGTCTAATTTTTTCGAAAAATTTGCAAATATCCCCGTAAACCTTAGCATCTAGAAATAATTCAAAATTTGGAATCTCTTTATCAAACAACAAATCCCAATACTATTTCATCACTAATTACAAAAATATGTATTTCTAAAATTAAGCTAATAAAAAATTTGATTGTTGGTTCCCTTCAAAGTCTATAAAAAGATGTTGAGAACTTATAAGTAGGGGACAATAATAGAGAGAAAATAGAATGAACAGAGGTCAACAATGATGGAGAGGTTAGAACAACAAAGAGAGATTGGAATGATGAAGAGGAGAAATCGGGAACTAAAAGAAAATAGGTAATTTCTTACCCATGTCTTCTTCTTCCTCTTCTTGACTTGCTCTACTTTGCTTTACTTACTCTGGAGCCTTGCAGCCGAGAAATCTGGTGCTAGTCCAGTCTTCACCTCACCGTTGAACCTCCTGTCCTTGCTGTTGTCGACCACAAGCGCCCTAGCCTCAACCCTAATATCGTCTTCTTAGTCTTCAAGCACCATAAGCCTTTGGATGACCCACCCCAAAACTCTCTTCCACTACTGAGTGAGAACTGGAGTTCCTCTCCAAGGTCCAACCTGTGCCTCCACCCCAAACTCACTAGCTGTGATCTTGAATAGGTCTTCAAGAAGCTCAACTCCAAGGGCGATGACAAGATCTTTGCCTCCGTTGCTCGTCGGCTCCTTTACTGCCCTAATGCCACTTTTGACCTCTGGCCATGGCCACTTGTCGGGAGCTCTTGTTCCTCCTCCGTTGCATCCCACTGCCACTGCTACCATCCCAGAAGGAAAAGGGAGCCAGATTTGGCCAACCATGGCCGAATCTCGCTAGGGAAAGGTGGAGGTGGAGGCCCTTGCCCTTCACCTTCACTGCACACCGATTAATTGAGGCCGGATCCGACTGGGAGAGCTATCAAGCCAACGAGGCCTGGTGGTGTTTTGAATAGAACAAAAGAGAAGTTGCATGGGAAGAAAAGAGAAAAAAAAAAGTTGATTAAAAAAAGACTTTCGCTTCTCCCAATTTTTCTTCTAGCAAACTCATGACCTCACCGTGGTCACCTACGACTTCTCGAAGATGGCGATGAAGATGGCAAATCCATGACCTCACCATGGCCACCCTCACCTCCCTCTTAAAATGACAATGAAGATGACAAACTTATGAGCTCAACGTGACCATCCATGGTCCCTCGAAGATAGCGTAAAGATAGTAAATCCTCATCACATCTAAGCAAGCTTTCGGGTTTGCATCAATCAGTCTTCTAGCTTGCACTTGACCTAGCCTTAGGGCTTATAGCTAAGCCAACCTATGAGCTCACATTAGTCAACCTTTGGGTTCACACTAAGCCAGCCTTCGAATTTGCACTTAGCCAGCTTTTAGGCTTGTATTAAAACCAGCCTTTGGGCTCGCATTTAGTTAGCTTTTGAACTCACATCAAAGCTAGCATTTGGGCTCACACTCAGCTAGCATTTAGGTTCACATCTAAGTCAACCTTCAAGTTTGCACTCAGCTAGCCTTCAGACACACATCTAAGATAGCCTTCAGATTCACACTCAGTTAGCCTTCAGGCCCATATCAAAGTTAGCCTTTGGGGTTGCACTTAGCTAGTTGTTATGCTTGCACTCAAGCAACCTTTGGGCTCACACTAAGTCAGCCTTTGGACTCATATTTAGCTAGTCATGGGGTTTGTATCCTATCCAATTTTCGGGCTCACACTCAACAAGCTTTTGGGCTCACATCTAAGCCAGCCTTCAGACTTGTATCCAAGTCAACCTTTAGGCTTACACTTAGCTAGCTTTCAGGGTTGCATCTAAGTTAGCCTTCAAGCTTACGTCCAAGTCATCCTTTGGGCTCGCATCTACTAGCCTTCAGGCTTGCATTTAGTCAACATTTGGGTTTGCATTTAGCTAGCTTTTGGGATCGCATTGAAGCCAACCTTTGGGTTCAAACTTAGCTAGCCTTTGGGCTCACATTTAGCCAGCCTTTGGGTTTACGCTCAGCCAGCTTTCAGTCTCGTATCTAAGCCAGCCTTCAGGCTTGCATCCTTAGCTAACCTTCAGGCTCCCACTCAGCCAGCCTTTGGGTTCACATCCTTATCCAGCCTTTAGGTTAATACCTCAAGCCAACCTTTGAGCTCGCACTCAACCAACCTTTGAGTTCGCATCTAGGCCAATCTTTAAACTCGCACCTAGTCAACCTTCGGGCTTACACTTCTAAGATAGCTTTTGAGCTTACAAACTAAGCCAACCTTTTGGTTCACACATTCAAGGTTAGACTAGGGTTCACCTAAAATTATCATAAATAATTAGGGATCCTCGAATCAAACTACTAAACATAAAGTAACTCACTCATATTGAAATTGAACTCATTCAAAATAAATGGACAAAGGCCAAGTTGGCTCAAATAGACCTAAATTAATCAAATAAATGGACTAAAATCTAAACTGAATTGGACTCAAGGTCTAATTAGGTTCAAGTTGGATCAATTCAAAATCGATTTGAATCTAAATTAAATTAAGCTCAAATCAAACCCTAATTGGGTAAAATCAAATCTAAACTAAAAGGGGCAAACTCCAAGTCAAAATAGAACCAAGCTAAGTTGAGTCTAAATTGAAATTAAGTTGAATTAGATAAACTTGAACTTAAGCTAAAGTCGAGCAAACCCAGACCGTATAAAAATCCAACACAAAGTCAAACTCCACTCAGGCTAAATGAAATCAACTCAGATCTGAACCATATTAGTCCCAATGAAACTAATTAGGGTCAAATTGAGTCCTACTGGGAGTGTTAAAACTTTGGCAATATGCCAAGGCTATGAATAAAGGGTAATGTCACCACCTTGACCTGAATTTGAATTAGTTCAAATAGGACTAAAAAAGGTCAAACTGAGTCCTGTTAGGTGTGCTACAAAAGCCTTTAATAATACTTCAAAGCTATATCCAACTCCATAAGTTGTTGATGATGCTATCAACTAAAGAAGCTAATTGTCGACACATTTAAAGTCCTTGGTTATACTTCAAGATAGTCAACCCCACAAGCAGTTGATGACACAGTTCTTCAAGCTAGCCAACCCTAGAAGCAATTGGTAAGAGCCCTTCAAGCTAGTCAACCCCAAAAGTTGTTAATGATATGCTATTTTAAGCTAGTCAATACCAGAAGTAGTTAACAAGGTGCCCTGCAAACTAGTCTACCTCAAAACAATTGATGATATGCCCTTCAAACTAGTTGAGCCTAGAAGTAGTTGATGATGCATCCCTTTAAGCTAGTCAACCCCAGAAGAAATTGATGATGCACCCTTCAAGCTAGTTAACTTCAGAAGTAGTTGACGACGTGCCCTTCAAGCTAGTCAATCCCAGAAGGAATTGACGACGTGCTCTTTTCAAGCTAGTTAACTTCAAAAGTAGTTGACGACACACCCTTTAAATTAGTCAACCCCAGAAGCTATTGACGATGCATCCCTTTAAGTTAACTAACCCCAAAACAGTTGACAACACATTCTCCAAGCTAGCCAACCTTAGAAGCAGTTGGCAACACACTCTTTAAGCTAGTCAATCCTAGAAGTAGCTGACAATGCGACTCTCAAAACTATACCCAACCTTATAAGCCATTGGTGATGCTACCTACAACAAAGAAATTATCACCTATGCTTTATATGGAAACACTTTGAAACCAAAATAGTTATCACTTACACTTTATTGACTATAAAAATACTTCAAAATTAGATAATGAAGTTATCACCTATGCCTTATCGGCTATAGAAATACTTTAAAAAATAAATGGAGTTATCACTTATGCTTTATCAATTATGGAAATACTTCAAGGTCAACAGAGTTATTGCCAACATTGCAATCTAAGTGAAGTTATTACCAATGCCTTATTAACAATCATAAAGTTATTGCCGATGTTTAGAGCCATTGGAAACACTTCAAATTTCTCTCATTCCCTTTCACAATCTGGATCGAACACCACATGGTCCGATGTAGGGAGAGCGAGGTAGTAGTATATCAACTCTTCTTCTCCACTCTTTCTCTTTTCTTTATTTCTCTTATATTTTTTATAATTCTATGTTGAAATTCATTGTAAAGTAAGGGTGTATCCTTACTTAAATCATGTATCATTTTTTAAAATTAATCAAATGCTTTCTTCATTTCTTTTTTTATATCTCTATTTTATTAGTTAGGTTTCTCATTTTAGGAGGTTCTTGATAATTATCAAAAAAATTAACAACAAGGCTTGTGCCTATTGGAAGTTAATATTTTCACAACACCTAATAATATACTTTAAATCAAAATAAACTCTAATTTGTGATTCGAGGTCACACTCGGGGTCTCCGCTATCTTAGACTGCCGAATTTGATCACACAAAATCTATTATATCTAATGGGACTTGATTTCTCCTCAAAGTGTAGAAACCTAGTTAATATAATAGAGACACTGATAAAGTAAAATTATAATTAAAAACTAATCAATTGTATTCTTCTTTGTAGAATAATCAAATAGCAACAATGAAGAATATCTCCATCCTAAGATATGCCATCATCCTAGGGGTTAGTTCAATTGTACAGTTACCTCAGTCAATGGTTGCTACAAAAGCAACTAAAATTTAGATCAAGTTTGGGACCATCTCTGAGGTTGTCTAGTTCAAAAAGGTGACTGTTACTACATCGATTGAAGTTATCATCACATAAAACCAACCTACTTCTTGCCTTCTATCAAGGCAAAAGAGGCCCAATGCCATCATCTCTAATGAGAACAACTATTTGGATGAAGAGCTAGAAGCCATATCTCAACCAAAAATGATATCGTTCTTCCAAAGGCTAGGACCAAAATAAAGCTTAGTTGTTGGCTGCTTTCACCCAGCTCTTTACAAGGAGCAATCAAAAGCAAATTTGGACATAGGCATTAATGAAAAAGATCTCATCCTGACTATCACAAGTAAAGAAAAAGTTGTTGGAATCTTCATCTGACTTGGTATTTTTAGCTCTCGAACGAAGTTGATCATTACCATTCTTACCTCCAACTCCTTTGCTCTATTAAGCAATTTGGAGAAGGGTAGGAATAAATCACAGGGGGCACAACCTTATATTAAGATTGTAACAAATGGAAAAATGATCAAATAAAACTACAAGAGTTACTGTAAAGCCACAACTAGGTATGAGGTTTCACAAAGGGAGACCACTCATACTGTTAGAGTTATTTCTCATATGACTCTAGGAGGAACCATGAGTCTACACCCTAGTCGGCCAAATACCAAAAGAAGATTACCTAAGTAAGGCTTACTGATGAAGAAATCCAAGAGGAGAGGGCCCTTTTGAACCAGTCCTTGCTACCACGCCAAAGAAAGGGTGTGGTGACCAGCTCTATGAATAGACTCTTGAATGAGATGACTTGACTAATGGGAGAAGTTACCCTCAACCAAGAGCCTAAATTTGATCCTCAAAATATGGACCATCATGTTCTGACAAAAGCCTTGGTCATAATTAAAAACTCTAATCATAAAGTGACCATAGAAGCACTATAAGAACAACTGAGACAATAGAGCAAAGAGAAAGGTGAAGTTCAAAAGAAGGTCATAGAGTTGATGGAGATGATGCTACAAATGAGCCATAAGCTTGATAAGTTGTAACGATCCCAATAGCCATCCTAGTAGCAAAGGTAGAAAAAGGCGCATCTCCTATAAATAAGATCCATGAAAATGTAGGCTCTTTACAAGTACCTCCTCTAATAAGGGATACCCAGTCCGCAATTTTAGGAATTTCTGATAATATGGAACTCTCAACATACATATAATAGTAGGTATAACAAATGGTAGATACACAATTGAGATTAGGAATTGAAATGGGTGGGGTAAATGATGCTGACAAACCATATCCTAGCCATCATGACTGAGTGCCATATCCCAGAGCTATAGAGTGCTTAATTTCAAATAATTTAATGGCATGGGCAACCTTCAATAGCACATAACTCACTTTGTGACTCTGTGTAGAGATTCAAGTAATAGTCCCTCATTGTTACTTTGTTAATTTTCAGCAAGCTTAACAGTAGTAGCATTCGAGTGGTATACTAGCTTGCAACCAGAATCCATACAAACTTGGGAACAAATAAAAGAGGCTTTTTAAATCAAGTTCGAAGGAGTTAGTAATAAAGTAACTATTGCAAACCTTTTCTCAACACCAAAATGTGATAATGAGTCAATTCTGGATTAGATCATATAGTGGAGAAATCTCAGCATTATCTGTGAACAACCCATAAGCCAATTTAAGGTAGTGAACTAAGTTCTCAACAACATAAGAGGAGAATGGATGACACCTTATCTGAGCACCTCTTCTATCTACACCTTCCAAGACCCCATCATGTAACTCAAGAAGCTAAAAAGGACTAGCCCACCAACCTTATCTAGTTCACAAAGTTTCAAGCCAAAAAAAGATAAAGGTAAAACATGGGAAAACTTCTAAAAATGTGAGGGCTATATACATAATAACTGAGCAAAAAAAATCTCCAAACTCCACCATGAACAAGGGTAATCCTTAGAAGTCATTAACTCTTGGAGGAGATAGAGAAGTGGAATGATCCAATAATCTCCAACGAAGGCTCAGAAAGAAATATTCTTTCAAAAGAGAAAGAGTACGTAAAATCTTACAAGATGTTCTGAAATTAGACCTCCAATTGCTAGAATCCAAGAGGCCAGGTGAGGCTAACAAAATAAATCACCCAAACTATTATCTTTACCACAAAGTTTTGAGGCATACTATTAAAGGCTGCTATGTGTTCAAGGATTGGGAAGCGAAGCAATACTGAGAAGGTAAGCTAACTCTCTTGAAGGTAGCCTTATTTGTAACACCCATCAGACACATTAATCATATTATTATGATCGAGAATCATGAACCACTTGTTGAAATTATTTTTGAGGAAGGCACACAACATATTCCCAAATAAGGGCATTTATGAAATGTCTATATTTTAGAAAGGCTAAAGAAACTGATGAAGAAAATTACTAGAAACCTTGAAGAGGTTGGATGATGATGAAAAATGCCTTATTAGAGCAAGTTGCCTCACCTGCTTAAAGCATTAAGAAGAGAAATAATAGAAGCAAGAAGAAGAAGCTAGTTTGACCCGATGAATATGATGTCAAGAAATCAGCCATCCAAGAATATATCGATGCTTTAGATGAATATGTTCAGGGAGAAAGAAGTTAAATAACTCTTGAGAAATTCTTTCTCGACAAATTCAAAGCTTTACTAGAGAACCTCGATACAAGAAATGAAGAAACTGAACTTCTAATGGTAAAATGCTTTGTTATATTTACCATTGGAGGTTTACAACCAAGCCAATTCCTACCTTATCATTTCAATGATGAATAAATTCAGGATGCAAGATAAGAAGAAGCAAATAGATTCATTGAGAATGTTACTGATAAAATGAGAGGTCCCATTAGCCTCCCTGAGGGCTGATCTCGAGATGACTATTTAAAGAGTGGTTCGCCTGTGAGTATGACTATGACATGCTTAAACTATAGTTAGATATTATGAAAGAGCTAGCTGCAACTAATATGAAGTTTGTCAGGGGGCAAATGCAAATGTTGAACAAGCATATGAAGGCTATGTCTAGCCATATGGAAAGCATAACAAATATGACTACTATGCTCTATGGTGAAATTGAGAGAATGGAGAAGGTGCTAGCAGAAAAGACAGATTCACACAAGAGACCTCATAGAGGTGGTGAGACACCACTTACCGACCCTCCTTGAAATCTGAATGATCACTCGTGTCACTTACTCCAAAGACGGGTCAAAAAAATTAGACTCTATTTAAGAGAGTTATCCAAGTCTATGACCTCTTATTGTATGGCAAATCATACATCTAATGTGAATGCTGGTGAGATGCTATTCCAGTCTCCATTAGGTAATTCAACAATAAATGCTCAATCTACTAGGTTCAGTGAAGTCCTAGTCTTGGAGCCCATGGAAGGATGTGCTTTGCCAACTTTAGAAAAATTATGCTTACAAGGCACATATGATGAATACGACTTCATATCTAACTCAGAGCAACTTTATGACCACTTCAGAAGACCCTGCACTAGTAGGCACCAAAGGAAGAAGCAAGCATTCCGGGAGAGGATCAAATGAGCTAATACTAAGATTTATCCTACCCCCTGCATCAAGTCAATCTGAATATCCACAATCAAGTTGATCTGAATATGCATGGAAGAAACATCCTAAATATAAAATCCTAAAGAAGGTTATGCTAACAAATGAAATAGAAAGGTTTATGTAGGGAGTTTCTGAAGACCTCTCTATGAGAAAATCCCATATGCCTAATTTTGATATTGAATGGGATGATTATCAGCCAGTCACATCCTCCAAGGATATTTAAGGAACTACTGATTAGGGATAAGGGCTCACTACCTCTTGTCGCATGATTAGCCTCACGAGTGATTCTGAAGATGAACCTTATTGATCTCATGATGCCAGATTTAACTAAGGAGAGCAAACTAAATATAACTTCAAGGTGAAAATGTGCTACCTTCGAGACAAGCTCCAATGCCTAGAGACAAGAATATCCCCAAGAATAAGGAAAATAAAATTCAGATAAATGAGGATATCGAGCCGTCACAGTTTGAACCTGCACCCAAAAAGGTGTTTTTAATGCCTTGATGATGTCATAAGAACTCAAGGATATACTAGTGCACACTTGTAGAATCTACCAACTATCAAGCATACTTTACTGAAAATAAGATAAAGGAGTCTTTATGTGCATGCTAAACTCTTGCCATCACCTTTACAAATGATGACCTACTATTTGGAATAACAGATCATAACAAACCATTGTATGACATAGAGAATAGTGATTAGATTAAGATCAATCACATCCTATTGACCCAGGTTGCTCAGTTAATTTGATGACTCTCTGAACTCTAAAAGCTCTAACTTTGGATGTGTGTCACCTATTATCCAATATTATAACCATATAAGGGTTTAATCAAAATAGTCAAAGAGCTCTGGGTGTCATAACCATCCCTTTGAAAGTACATGAGATGATGATAGATACTAAGTTTTATATGATCGATACTTATGCATCATATAAAACACTACTAGAGAGTAGGGGTGTGCACTATTCGGTTAAAACCGAATTAACCGACCGAACGAAAACCGAATAATCGATTCGGTTCGGGTTATTCAATTTTCGGTTCAGTTCGATTTTGAAAATCGAACTTTGATTATTCAGTTTTAGTTTCGGTTATTGAACTTTAAAAATCGTAAAAACCGGACCGAACCAAATTATATATATACTTGTATACTACCAGTAGGGTTCAGTTTTGGGCTAATCGGTTCAAACAGCCCTATATATTATCGCTATCAGCAGCGAGCAGTTCGCTGTTCTCGCCGCTCTCACTCTCACCTCTCATTTCAGCCCTAACCCTAAATTCTGAATTCCTGATCACCTCTCTCTCTCGCCGCTGCGGTGCTGCTCCTTCATCCCGGTAGCTGTGGTGCTGCGCCGTGTCGGTGACATTGCTTTCATCCACCCCCAGACCCCCCTCCTCCTCTGAGGCTCTGAGTCCCGACTCCCGACACCTCAATATCTCTCTGGTCGATGCTCTGGGCTTCAATCTCTCATTTTTCTACAACGGATTAAGCTGCAAGATGAGCATATTTAGGAAATTATGAAATTTAGGGTTGATTTTTTGTGAAATTAAATTAGGGTTTTTCTATTTCATACGATTTTATTGTTAAATAAGTAAATCCTCAGTTCCGAACTGATGATTTTTCTTCTCCTTCATCCCTGTAGCTGCGGTGCTGTGTCGTGTCGGTGACATCACTTTTGTCCACCCCCGGACCTCCCTCCTCCTTTGAGACTCTGAGTCCCGATGCCTCAATATCTCTATGGTCGACACTCTGAGCTTCAATCTCTCATTTTTCTACAACGGATTAAGCTGCAAGGTGAGAGTATTTAGGAAATTATGAAGTTTAGGATTGATTTTTTGTGAAATTAGATTATGATTTTTTGATTTCATACAATTTTATTGTTAGATTAGTAAATCCTCAGTTTCGAACAGGCGATTTTTCTTCTCCTTCATCCCTACAGCTGCGGTGCTGCGCCGTGTCGGTGACATCGCTTTCGTTCACCCCCGGACCCCCCTCCTCCTTTGAGACTCTGAGTCCCGACGCCTCAATATCTCTCTGGTCGACGCTCTGAGCTTTAATATCTCATTTTTTTTACAATGGATTAAACTGCAAGGTGAGAGTATTTAGGAAATTATGAAATTTAGGATTGATTTTTTGCGAAATTAAATTAGGGTTTTTTGATTTCATACGATTTTATTGTTAATGCTTTCGTCCACCCTCGGACCCCCCCTTCTCCTCTGAGGCTTTGACTCTCTGAGTCCCGACGCCTCAATATCTTTCTGGTCGACGCTCTGAGCTTCAATCTCTTATTTTTCTACAATGAATTAAGCTGCAAGTTGAGAGTATTTCGAAAATTATGAAATTTAGTGTTGATTTTTTGTGAAATTAAATTAGAGTTTTTTGATTTCATACGATTTTATTGTTAGATTAGTAAATCCTCAGTTTCGAACTCCCGATTTGTCTTCTCCTTCATCCCCAGTGACATCGCTTTCCTCCACCCCCGGACCCCCCCTCCTCCTCTGAGGCTCTGAGTCCCGACGTCTCAATATCTCTCTATGACTAGCCTTCGATGCTCTGAGCTTCAATATCTCATTTTTCTACAACGGCATCATCGCGATCAAATTGCAAGGTGAGTGGATTTATTAAATTATGAAATTTAGGGTTGAATTTTGTGAAATTAAATTAGGTTTTTTTGATTTCATACAATTTAATATGTAATTCTATATTTTTCTATTGATAGATGTTGAACGAGGATGACAGTCAAGAGCTTTCAAACACAAATCCAATTATTCCAAGTCCAATGCCAATTTCTGCTTCTCAGGAAAGTTCTACGTTTATGGCTATCGAAGTTTCAAACGAGGGTAATGCATCTACGTGCAGTACAAAGCCTCCAATGCCAAGAAAGAGAATGACAGCACGATCAGCTGTATGGGAGCATTACACAAAGTTCACAGTGTCGGGCAAGTCAACCAAAGTCAGATGCAACTACTGTGGTAATGAATTCTTTTGTGATTCAAAAAGAAATGGTACTTCTTCTCTTAGACATCACATGAATCAATGCAAGAAATATTCATATAATGTTGATACACATCAAACACAACTTGCTATGCAACCTATTCAAAAAGAAGTAGCAAATGAGTCTGTGCTAACTAGCTGGAAGTTTGATCAAGAAAAAATTAAAAAAGCACTGGCATACATGATTGTTGTAGATGAACTACCTTTTAGTTTTGTGCAACATAAAGGTTTTCAATACTTTATGTCTCAAGCTTGTCCTAGATTTTGAATGCCTTCATGTTGGACTATGACTAGAGACTGTTTTCAACTCTACCATAATGAAAAGGTAAAGTTGAAACAATATTTCAGAGAGTCCAAACAAAGAGTTTGTTTGACCACTGATACTTGGACCTTAATTCAAAACATAAACTATATGTGTATCACAACACATTATATTGATATTGATTGGAATTTGAAGAAAAAACTTTTGAATTTTTTGCAAAATTACAAGTCATAAGGGTGAAGTTATAGGAAAAGCAATTGAAAAATGTCTATCTGAATGGGGAGTTGATAATGTTTTGACTGTTACTGTTGATAATGTCACTTCAAATGATACTACTATTTCCTATTTGAAGAACAAATTGTTGAATTGGGGCACTTGTTTGGCACAAGAAAAATATATTCATATGCGTTGCATAGCACATTGCTCGGGTTAGATCTGTAGTTAAATATGTGAGATATTATCCAGCAAGATGGCAAAGGTTCAAAGAATGTTTGGAAATTGAAAAAATTGAAAGCAAAAAATGTCTTTGTTTGGATGTATCCACAAGGTGGAATTCCACCTATATGATGCTTGAAGCAGCTCAAACTTTTGAGAGGGCTTTTGAAAAATTTGAAGAGGAAGATAGCAATTTCTGTCATAAGCTTAATAATGAAGATGGAACTCCTCTGTCTTTTGACTGGCAGAATGTTAGGCGACTTATTATATTCTTAGAGCATTTCTATGAGTTGACTCTTCGAGTTTCTGACTCTATGTATGTTACAAGTAATTTATTTTTTGATGAAAATTTTCAAGTTAACCTTCTTTTGAATATGTGGAAAGTTAGCAGTGATGCAAAAGTCCAAGATATGACTGTTATGATGAAAGACAAATATGACAAATATTGGGGTGAGTCAGAGAAGATTAATATGCTTCTTTTTGTTTCTGTTGTCTTTTATCTAAGACGCAAGTTAGAATATATTGAGTTTGGAGTTGAAAAAATGTATGAAGGTGAAAGAGGTGTCATGATGAGGAGAAAGTTGCATGAAGTTGTATATGATTTGTTCAAAGAGTACAGGATGCGACTACAGCCGGGAGGAATGCCATCTGGTGAAGGATCAAATATGCCAAAGCAATCAAAAAAGTACATCTTAAGTAGTCTATTTGCTGAGCATAGAAAAAGTTTCATGGGTGATGAAATGAAGTATGAGTTAAACAAGTATTTGTCAGAGGATCTTGAAAAAAATGAGCCAAACTTTGATGTTCTGGGCTTCTGGAAAGTGAATAGCTACAAATTTCCTATTCTGTCACATATGGCTCGTGATATATTAGCCATACCTATCTCTACAGTGGCCTTTGAATCAGCTTTTAGCATAGGAGGGCGCATACTTGATCATTTTCGTAGCTCTTTGACTCCTACACTAGTACAAGCACTCGTTTGCACTCAAGATTGGATTAAAAATTCAAAAACAAAAATCAATGTTGAGGAAAGTTTGGAAGAACTTGAAAAGATTCAAGAGGGTATGATTTGTATTGCTAATATTTTTATTATTACATTGTATATTTCTTTATTATGATCAAATAATCATTGAATGGTTTTTTTTATTTCAGAGTTGATAAAGATGAAATTGGATGTCAGAACCATTGAATTTTGAGAAGTCATCTTAAGGTTTGAATATGCTTACTTATTTTTTATACATTTCTTTTCATGTTTCTAACTTTCTATGGTCATCTCTTGCAGATTCATTCTTATATATCCTTATCATTCATGTGCATCACAACATCAGTACATGTGTGAAGTTATGATATTACAGTCCTTAGTTCCTTACCCAGTTACCTACTTAGCTGATATTTTCTTAATTGCTTTTACTGTGATGATATTTTACTATATTTTTTAGGTTCAACAGTATGATCCAACTATCCAGGAATAGGTATGTATCCAACTATTATTTTGTAGGAGCAGGTTGATGCCTGAGGGGAGGCATCTTCATTTTTGATGATGCATCAAAGCTAAATTCGAGCCTCTTGAATTTTTGCTTTTATTTGAGGTCTTTTTGTCTTTGGTGTTTTGATGCGGAGGTGTTCCAATGGTCCCCTACTCTGACTTCGTCCTCTTCACTTTGTAGCAATGGCATGGTTGTTTGGATGGTCTGTGAAGGCAACCACTACCTACCATTCGCGCATGGGGAGAGCCAGAGAGGGATGCTGGGTTTTGACAGTAGATCAAAGGTGAATATGATGGTATGACCCTCTTGGAATTGTTTTATGGTTTTTTTAATGATTTTTGTTGAATTTTTCATAAGCTATTTGAGGTGATGAAGATGTTGAATCATTGGCTCATTGCCATATGCTATGCTCGCATGTGGGCAAGTGACTGATTGGACGATTGTCTCCTTCTTTGGCTTCACCCTAGTAATGTTATGTTGCTTGGAAGTTGGAACTTCTGGCTTCTATTCTGTTACTTCTGTACATGGGACTACAGGAGATTTCTCAAGCTTTTCTTAATGGACCATTGGACATGATATAATCCTTCAAAGTTTAAATGCTAACTGATTACTGAATTGATCATATTTATTCTGAACCACATAATTATAGTTGTTATCTTGCAGCTTACTGATGCTGAGTTATTTGACTTGTAAGAATGATATTATAGCCTTATAGAGTTATAGGATTGTCCTGCTACTGTACATTGTCCTACAACTCTGTAAGCATGAAGTTGAACTGTTGAAGTGTTCTGCAGCAATGCAACTTGCCAGCTTCTGCTACTATACAATATACATTGTCTTGTTGCTCGCCTGCTCCTGCAAGTATGAAGTTGAATTGTTGAACTGTTGAAGACTTGGAACTTGGAAGTCTTGAAGTGTCTTGCTACATGAAGTTGAACTTTTGACTGTTGAAGTGTTTTGCAGCTTGCCCGCTTCTGCTAGACTGCTACTATACATTGTCCTGCTGCTCCTGCTATTCCTGCAACTTGAAGACTTGATTCACTTGAATTCTTGAAGTGTCTTGCTACATGAAGTTGAACTATTGAAGTATTTTGCAGCTTGCCCGCTTCTGCTAGACTGCTACTATACATTGTCCTGCTGCTCCTGCTGCTCCTGCAACTTGAAGACTTGATTCACTTGAAGTCTTGAAGTGTCTTGCTACATGAAGTTGAAATGTTGAAGTGTTTTGCAGCTTGCCCGCTTCTGCTAGATTGCTACTATACATTGTCTTGCTGCTCCTGCTGCTCCTGCAATTTGAAGACTTGATTCACTTGAAGTCTTGAAGTGTCTTGTTACATGAAGTTGAGCTGTTGAAGTGTTTTGTAGCTTGCCCACTTCTACTAGACTGCTACTATACATTGTCCTACTGCTGCTGCTCCTAGCCTCCTGCTGCTCCTGCTGCTCTTGCAACTTGAACACTTGATTCACTTGAAGTCTTGAAGTGTCTTGCTCTTGCTTGTGCGGTTGTGCCATTGTGGCATGTGAGAGACTGAGATTAACTGATTATTTATTGGGTTGCAATTTGCAAACTTACAATTGGACTGGGTATCAGGGTCAAGGATTCAGGGTATGTATAATGTATCTATTGAATATCCTGTACTAATTTTTTTTCCCTTATGCAAATGACCAGATCCATTCATCCAGACAGGCTCTTGTAAAAATTCAGTTTGCAATTTGGTTATAACCGAACCGAACCGAAATATTTCGGTTCGGTTCCAATTTAGTTTTTATACTATTCGGTTCGGTTTGGTTCGGTTTTAACCGAATGCACAGCCCTACTAGAGAGGTCATGACTATATGAATATAAAATAGTGCCATTAATCCTACATTATAACCTCAAATACTTTAAGGATGGTGAAAAATACTAAATTGATGGAGATGTATACCATTTTGATGTCTATGAGGTGAGTTATGATGATGTAAAATACTATTAGAGATCTAATGCTAATAGGGGGTTCATTAGTCAAGTGAAGCAAAAGATTGCTAGTTTGACCTTTGCTCCTTCTCACCTAGAAAGTGTTTCTGACCCAACATCTTTAGATGAAGAAGCCTTTCAAGTTTGTTTAGGTGGTCATACTTCTGATAGAGATGATGATAGAGGTCAAATAGAAAAAACTCTCCTTATTACTAAAGTTTCGAAAAGCTTACTTAAACTATTAGATGAGCTAATTATCAATATTGTAGAAGAATTAATGACTTTCTACATTTCTCCACGGTGCAAAGGAGAAAAAGAAATACTATTTTATGAGGCAATCCCTTTACTCTAAGTATACATGAAATCCTAGGGACTAAAGATCTAGCGGATGATGGTGATTATTAACTAGTAGTCATGCTTAAATATTTCTTAGATTAGCTTTGTATGATAATCAACAAATTTGGTTGTGGATGCCTACAAATAAAAAGATAGAGTCATTTTTTCAAGAATCTATGGCATCCACCCTAAGGGCATGCTTATATTCCTAGAAGAGGAACCAATAACACTAAAGGACTAGGCTATATTGCCCTAAATGCCCACACATGTCTTATGGTCACTATTAGACCTCTCTCTGATTTTTAGGATGACCAAATAATATCAATACCCCCTGACACATGTGCCCAGATAGTCATGACTTTTCAGACTTCACATAAAGGTGACATCCTTGATGGAATTTCATCAAAGCTAAAAGAAAGAGGGATGATGCAGCCAAAATACCTTTAGATGAATCTTCGCCAAACCTCACTTGACATGATAAATCACTTGGTGAAGAAATAATACTCAAATCAAAAGAAGCTCTACCAAAACTTGAGAATAGGGGGTAAGCTACAGTTGACGAACTGATGGAGATTAACCTAGGCTTAGAGGAAAACCCTAAGTCGACTTTCATAAGCACTCAACTTTCAGAGGAAGGCCAAACCTAGCTCAAAGTAGTGCTCTAAGAGTACATTGACTATTTCACATAGAGCTATAAGGAGATGCTTAAATTAGATTATGAATTTATAGTCCACAAACTGGCCATCAATCCTGAGCTACCACCTATTAAATAAGCACCTAGGAAGATGAAATTTGACATAGAATAGAAAGTAATAGAAGAAACAAAAAAGCTGATCGAAGCAAGCTTCATTAGAGAGAAAAAAAATACCTAGATTAGGTAGCAAGTATCATGCCAGTTAAGAAAAAGAACGGCCAAATTCGCATTTATGTAGATTATGAGGACTTGAATAAAACATGTCCAAAAGATGATTTTTCATTGCCAATAATAAAAATCATGATTGACAATACGACTAATTTTGAAATATTCTCTTTCATGGATGATTTTTCAGGATATAACCAAATCAAGATGCATCCTGATGATAAGTAACACATGACCTTCAAGACACTAATTGGAATTTACTATATAAGGTGATGCTCTTTGGACACAAGAATGCAAGCGCCACTTATCAAAGGGCCATGGATCAAATCTTCGATGACCTTATACACCAGTTAGCAAAGTATTATATGGATGACTTAGTGGTCAAAATTAAGTTCAAAGATAGGCATGTTCACAACCTAAGAGTGGTATTCGACTGCCTTAAGATATATAACTTAAAAGATAAATCCTATGAAGTATGTTTTTGGGATATCATCAGGAAATTCCTCAGCTTTGTCGTCAGACATCGAGGGATTGAAATTAATTTATCTAATATCAAAGCTATCTTAGATACGCTACCACCCAACAAGTTAAAGCAATTGAAGTTATTCTAAGACCAACTCGCATACATAAGAAGATTCATGTCAAGCCTCTTTAGAAAATGCAAGTCTTTTTTCAAGTTAATGAAAATGGGTACTCCATTCATTTGGGATCAAGACTGCTAATAGGCCTTTGAAGAGATCAAGCAGTATCTCCTAAAATCACCAATCTTGATAGTACCTCTACCCAATAAACCCCTTATCTTCTACATAGTAGCAATGAAAGGATCCCTGGAGGTACCTCTTGCCCAGAATAATGAAGAGGGTAAAAAAAATATACTCTACTATTTGAGTAGAATGTTAGTGGGGGGCAGAAAGCAACTACTCCCCCATCGAAAAGTATTGTCTGGTACTCATATTTGCAATTAAGAAGCTAAGGTATTATTTTCTCTCTCATTAAGTTATTTTAATATCAAATATTAATCCCATAAAGTACCTAATGACTAGGCTTATACTCACTGGAAGGATAGCAAAGTGGGCTTTAATTCTCATGAAATATGATATTAAGTTCACTCCTCAAAAGGCAGTTAAGGGGCAGGGGCAAACCCTCACAGATTTTCTCATAGCTCATCTAATACCAGACGATTCTTCTCTAAGTTGTAAGCTTCCTTACTGGAAGTTATACTTTAATAGAGCATCATCCATCAAACTAGGAATCGAACCAAAGCTTTTGCAAATGCAAGCAGACCTTGAACTCTTTTATATCACTCTAAATAGGGGCATTTTACGATACTCCTACTTTCTCTCAAAATCATGCACAAAAAATGAAGCTGAATATGAAGTCCTCATTGCAAGACTTGAAATGACCCTCAATATGAAAATATCATGCGTACATATTTTTAGTGATTCGCAACTGGTTATCGGTCAAGTACAAGGCAAATATAAAGTCCATAAATTTGAGCTCTTGAAATATCATAAACAAGGTTCAAGGGCTCATAAGGCAAATCCCACATGTTCAAATAACTAAGGTTCCTTGGTTTGTCAATGCAGAAGGTGACTTTTTAACCAAACTAGTCAAGATACTGGCTGACCTTAATCATGGAGAAATCCAAATCATAGTCTGTAGCAGACAAGTGATAGACTCATTCTTCAACATCAAGCATGAGAGGACTGAATTTAAATTAATAGAAGAGGCTATAGGTTGGAGAATACCATTCATCAACTACCTCAAAAGTGGAGAACTCCTAGAAGATAAATCTGTATGAACATAACTTTAAAAAAAAGCCGCATGTTTTGTGCTTATCAATGATACCCTTTGTAGAAGATCTTTCAATCAACTAGTTTTGTACTATCTCTCAGATAAAGAGACCAAGGAAGTTATATATAAAGTGCATTTTGAGGTCTGTGAGGTTCATTAGTTTAGCCCAAAAATAATGATGAAGTTCAAGCATATGGGCTACTATTGGCCCATGATGGTGGGAAATTGCATCGAATATGCGAGAAGATGTCACCTATGCCAAATTATGGTGATTTCATCCATCAACACCCAAATCCTCTACACCCAATAATGTCCTCATGGTCCTTTGAGATATGAAGTACAAACATCATCAGCCTAATTGAACCATCTTCTTCTAAGGGCCATTGTCTCATACTAGTATCAACCAATTATTTTTCCTAATAGGCTAAAGTGATTCCATTAAAAGAGATCAAAGTGGATACTATTATCCATTTCTTTCAAGAAAATATTTTATACCAATTTAGTGTCCCTTGAAGGATCATTTCTAATAACATACCATCCTTTAGAAGCTATAAGATATGACAATTTGCACATCATCACAAGATAAATTAGAGATATTCATCTATCTACAACATGAGAGCCAATGGGCTCATTGAGGCATTTAACAAGATCCATTCTAAGATTTTAAAAAAGGTTGTTGCCAGAAACAAGAAAGACTAATACTAAAAGCTTGCTAAGACACTATAGGCCTATAGCACTATATATCGAACCCCCACCTAATCAATGCCTATGCATTGATATTCAGGAATAAGGCAGTTTGGCCACTAGAAGTGCAAATCCCCTTTTTGAGGGTTGCCTTGCAAGATGAAATCACAAGAGAAGATAATATTTGTTTTTGTATTGATGAGCTAGACTCCTTGGATGAAAGAAGGCTCGTGACCCACCAAATTTTGGAAATATATCGAGCACAAATGTCCAAGGCCTACAATAAGATGACTCGGCTTAGGTCCTTCCAAAAAGAGAAAATGGTCTTACTTCTGAGAAGACCCATAATCCTAAATTGAAACAAGAAAGGTAAGTTCAAGCCTAATTGGAAAGATTCTTATATCGTTGAAATAATATTTGAAGGGGGATACTACTAACTAACCAATAACAAGGAGAAAAGGCCTTTACCATCAATCAAGAGCTGGTTCCTTAAAAGGTATTATGCCTAATCCTTGGGGGCAATAATAATCAAAAGTATCTATATTTTGTCTATGGTGTAATGTCCAACTTCCTCAAAAAAGGAATAATCGGTTAAACATGAACTTCATATTCTCAAGACAAAATATAGGCATAAAATCTCACCCAATTTGTGTGACAGTTAAATCCACGCCATATAAAACCCCACTCATTGTGACAACTGATGCCCACTTTCATATGGCAAGTTAAGCCCATTTACATATGACAGCCTAAGTCCACTTCTACATGACAATATAAGTTCACTTCCACGTATCAACCTAAGTCTGTTTCTATGTGACAATATAAGTCTACTTTCACATGGCAACCTAAGTCTACTCCTACATAACAACATAAGTCCACTTTCATGTAACAACCTAAATCTACTTTTACATGATAAATTAAGTTTACTTCTACATGATAACCCAACTCTACTTCTGTGTGGCAAACCAAGTCTACTTTCACATAGCAAATTAAATCCACTTCTATGTGGTAAATCAAACTCATTTTCTATGGCGAACCAACTCCACTTTCACATGGCAAATTAAACCTACTTTTACATGGTAAATCAACTCCACTTCTTATGGCAAATTAAGTTTACTTCCACATGGTAAAATAAATCCACTCATTATGGCAACATAAGCTCACTCTATGTGATAAATCAAGTTCACTCATTGTGGCAACTCAAGTCTGCTCGACATGGCAAACTAAGTCCACTTTTACGTGACAAGTCATATCCACTTTTACATGGTAAAGTAAGTCCACTCATTGTGCTAATACAAGCTTCTCTATATGGCAAATCAAGTTCACTCATTGTGACAACTCAAGTCCGCTCAACATGACAAACTAAATTCACTGTTACATGACAAATCAAATCAAATTTCACATGTCAAGTCATGTTCATTTTCACATGAAAATTTAAATCCACTTTTATGTGGCAAAATCAAATCCACTCAATTTGACAACTTAAATCCACTCCTTGCAATAATTCAAGACTACTTCGTGTGGTGGTTCAAACTCACATGATCAATTCCTAGGGCGTTGACGCAAAAGGTGAGCACTTGAGAAATTTGTTCACATTCACTCCCTTCATCGAGAAAATTTACGAAGTGGATGCGAAGGTGGCATTTGTTTGAGTCAATATTAACCAAAAATTAAATTTAATCAAAATTCAGTCAAAATATAGAATTAAAAGCCACTGGATTATAATCAAAATGTGGGTCTCAATCAAATCGAAATCGTAATCAAATTCAACAAAAATTATGTTTAATTTGAACATAAATTACAGAAAAATTTGGACTCAAATTAAAGTGAATTGAATAAGATAGATATTTGGACTAAAATCGGATCCAAAATTTAACAAATATATAGGCCAAAATAAATATTTAAAAAAACTTTACAAATGGGTCTCTAACAGGACTTTCCTTACAAATGAGTTTTTGAAATAAAAATTTTTATAAAAAAGTCCTTAAAAGTTTTGAAATTTTAAATTAATCCCTGCCAAATCTAGATTTGCGAATGAATCCTTCAAAAGTTATATTCGCAAAAAATCCTTGAAATTTCTAAATTTTGATAAATAAATCCCTGCAATTTTTAAAATTTATAAATAAGCCCCTTTAAATTTTTTATTTGCAAATAATGCTAAAATTTTTATTGAAAAGGGACCTAAAAATTTTAGAATTTCTAAGTATATATCTTTTTACAACAAGGGCCCTAAACATTTAAAAAATTATATTTTGACTAATTCTTAGAAAAATTTAAAATAATTTCTCAAAATTTTTAATTATAAATAAGCCCAAATTTTATTAAAAAAAGATCTTGAAAATTTTAGAATTTTTACAAATATAATTTTTTTACAAAAGGATCTTTAAAATTTGTAAAATTACATTCTAGTCCAATTTCTTCAAAAAATTTGCAAATAATACCTAGCAAGCAAAAATAATACAAAATTTGGAATCTCTTCATAAAGCAACAAATCCCAATCTCGGGGATTACATTCTAATAAAGGAAAATGACATTTTGAGAATATAATTTCATCACCAATCACAAAAATATGTATTTATAAAATTGAGCCAATAAAAAAAATGATTGTTAATTCTCTCAAAGCCTATAGAAAGAGGTTGAGAACCTACAAATAGGGGACAAGAACATAGAGAAGAAAAAAAATGAAGAGAGATCAACAATGATGGAGAGAGTACAGCAACAAAGAGAGATTGGAATGATGAAGAGGAGAAATTAGCAACTTAAAGAAAATAGGTAATTTCTTACCCTCGTCTTCTTCTTTCTCTTCTTGACTTGCTCTGCTTTACTTCACTTACTCCTGAGCCTTGCTGCCGAGAACTCTAGTGCTAGCCCCATCTTCACCTCGCCATCAAACCTCCCATTCTTGCTACTGCCAACCACAAGTGCTGCAGCCTCAACTCTAATCTCGTCTTCTCGATCTTCAAGCACCACAAGCCCTTGGACCCCCTCCCCCCGGAACTCTCTTCCACTACCGAGCTAGAATTGCAGTTCCTCTCCAAGGTCTAGCCCATGCCTCTGCCCCAAACCTGCCGGCGGTGATCTCGAATAGGTCCTCAAGAAGCTCGACTCCAAGGGCGACAACAAGATCTCTGCCTCTGTTGCTTGCTGGCTTTATCACTGCCCTAACGCCACTTCCAACCTTCGGCCATGGCCACTCGCCAAACGCTCTTATTCCTCATCCATTGTATCCCACCACCGCCGCTACCATCAGAGAAGGAAAAGGGGGCCGATTTGGCCATGGTCGCCTGGATCTAGCCAGGGAAAGGGGGAGGCGGAGGGTTGCACGTCGGCTGATCGGGGCCAAATCTAGCCAAAACTTGTCGGATCCCCCGAGAGAGCTACCAGGCCATTGAGGCTCGGTGGTGTTTTGGAAAGAACAAAAGAGAAGTTGCATGGGAAGAAAAGGGAGGGGAGAAAGGAAAAATAAAAGGACAAAAAATAATAAAAAGAAGTTGATGAAAAAAAAGACTTTTTCTTATCTTAATTTTTCCTCCAACGAATTCATGATCTCACCGCAGCCACTCGTCACTCCTCAAAAATAGAGATAAAAATTAACAAATCCATGACCTTTCCATGGCCACCCACGGTCTCTCGAAGACGGCAAACTCATGACCTTATTGTGGCCACTCGTAGTCCCCTTAAAGATGACAATGAAGATGGCAGACTTATGACCTCACCGCGGTCATCTGCGGCCTCTTGCAGACAATGATAAAAATAGTAAATCCTCATCACATCCAAACTAGTCTTTGGACTCACACTCAGCTAACCTTCGATCTCGCATTCAGCTAGTCTTTGAACTCATACCTTAGCCAACCTTCGAACTCATATCTAAGCTAGCCTTCGGCCTCGTACTTAATCAGCCTTCAGGCTTGCACTTAGCTAACATTCAAGCTGCCATCAAAGCTAACCTTTGGGCTTATACTCAGCCAACTTTTTGGCTCGTACCAAAACTAGTTTTCGAGCTCACACTTAGCTAGCCTTCAAACTTGTATCTAAGTTAGCTTTTAGGCTCACTCTCAGTTAGCCTTTGGGCTTGCACTCAGTTAGCCTTCGGCTCGTATCAAAGATAGCTTTCAGGCTTGCACTCAGTCAGATTTCGGACTTGCATTATTAGATAGCTTTCGGGCTTGCATCCTTAGCCAGTGTTCTGCCTTGCACCTAACTAGCCTTTAGCCTCGCACCTCAAGCAACCCTTCGGGCTCACACTTCAGTTAGCCCTCGTCTTGCACTTAGCCAACCTTCAAGTTTACATCTAGGAAATCTTCAGACTCACAACTAGTCAACTTTTGGATTTATACTTCTAAGCCAACTTTCGAGCTCACAAATTAAGTCAACTCTTGGGTTTGCACATTCAAAACTGGTCTATAGGTCCGCCTAAATTTATTATAGATAATTAAGGATCCTCAAATCAAATTACTAAATACGAAGTAACTTAATCATATTGAAATTGAACTCAATTAAAATAAATGGATGAAAGTCAAGTTGGCTCAAATAAACCTAAATTAATCAAACAAATGGACTAAAACTAAAACTAAGCTAGACTCAAGATCTAATTAGGTTTAAGTTGAGTTAATTTAAAATCAAATTGAATTTGGATTGCACTAAGCTCAAATCAAATCCAAATTTGGTGAAATTAAA
Source organism: Trichopus zeylanicus subsp. travancoricus (assembly GCA_005019695.1). NCBI lineage: Eukaryota > Viridiplantae > Streptophyta > Magnoliopsida > Dioscoreales > Dioscoreaceae > Trichopus > Trichopus zeylanicus. The sequence goes on along the minus strand of RXID01021777.1, from coordinate 82,367 downwards.
TTCAAACTAAAAGGGGCTCAAGATCTAATTAGGTTTAAGTTGAGTTAATTTAAAATCAAATTGAATTTGGATTGAACTAAGCTCAAATCAAATCCAAATTTGGTGAAATTAAATTCAAACTAAAAGGGGCAAACTTCAACTCAAACTAAAACCCAGGCTAGGCTGAGGCTGAACTGAAACCAAGTTGAGCTAGATTGATTTGAACTTAAGTCAAAGTCCAATAAACCCAAACTCTATAAAGCTAAATGAAATAGAACTCAGACTTGAACCATATTAGTCTTAATGAAACTAATTAGGGTTAAACTGAGTTCCACTGAGAGTGCTGAAACTTCGGCAATACTTCAAGGTTATAAATAAAGGGTGATATCACCACCTTAACCTGAATTTAAATTAGTTTAAATAATACTAAATAAGGTCAAACTGAGTCTTGTTGGGTATGCTATAAAAGTCTTCAGTAATACTTCACAGCTATATCTAAGTCCATAAGCCATTAGTGATGTTATCAAACTAAAAATGTTAATTACTGATATGCTCAAAGCCGTTAATCACACTTCAAGTTAGTCAACTCTATAAGTAATTTATGACATATCCCTTCAAGCTAGTCAACTCCAGAAGTAGTTAACGATGTGCCTTTCAAGTTAGTCAACCCCAGAAGCAGTTAACAACATGCCCCTTCAAGCTAGTTAATCCCAAAAGTAATTAATAGTGCGCCCCTTCAAGTTAGTTAACCTCAGAAGTAGTTGAAGACCTACCCTTTAAGTTAGTCAACCCCAGAAGCAGTTACAATATACCCTTTTAAGATAGTTAACTCCAAAAGTAGTTGATAGTGTGCCCTTCAAGCTAGTCAACCCTAGAAGTAGTTGACAATGCACCTTTCAAGCTAGTCAACTCTATAATCAGTTGATGATGTACCCTCTAGTCAATCCCAAAAGTAGTTTATGATGCATCCTTCAAGTTAGTCAACCCTAAAAATAATTGATGATGTGCCCTTTAAGCTAGTTAACCACAGAAGTAGTTGATGATGCATTCATCAAGATAATCAATCGCAAAAGCAGTTGACAATGTGCCCTTTCAAGGTAGCCAACCCCAAAAGCAATTGGTGATGCATTCTCCAAGCTAACCAACCCCAGAAGTAGTTGGTGATGCACTCTTTAAGATAGTCAACCCTAGAAATAGTTGATAATGCGACTTAGGCATTGGTAATATTTTAATTGGTTCATCTTTAATTAAAAATATTATCTTAGTAGAAGGTCATAAGCATAGTTTACTCTCCATTAATCAACTATATGATAGAGGACTCCATGTTTTATTTAAATTTAAGCTTTGCATAGGTAGACATGATATTGATGATGTAGTATCCTTTATTGGTCATTGTAATAGTAATATTTATACTTTTGACTAACATGACTTGAGAAATGAAAAGTGCTTCAAGATGATAATAAGTTATTTTGGCATTAATACCTTAGCCAAAATCAACTAAAAAAAGATAGTGAGAGGTCTACCTAAGGGCAAGTTCATCAAGAATCACATATGTGAGGTATGCCAAATGAGAAAGTAAGTAAAGATCTCCCACAAGTCCAAAGTAATGGTGACTTCATCAAGGCCACTTCAACTTTTTTATGGACTTATTGGGACTATAAGTCTAAGAGGTAAAAATTATGCTTTTATTTTTATAGATAATTATTTTATATATTCATGTGTTTTGTTTCTTTCTCATAAAAATGACTCTTTTGATGACTTTGTTGGTTTTTGTAAAAGAGTTTAAAATGAAAGAGGCTACATGATTTCCAAAATTCATAATGATCATGATGGTGATTTTGAAAATCATTCTTATAAAACATACTGTATTGAAAATAGCATTAAATATAACTTTTCGGCTCCACTCACTCCATGATAAAATGGAGCTATTGAAAGGAAAAATTGATTCTTTCAAGAGATGGCAAGAGTCATGTTTAATGAGTACTCTCTACCCAAGTATTTTGGACAAAGGCTGTTAACACGATTTGCTATATCTTGAATCAAGTTTCTATTTATCCAATTCTAGATAAAATTCCATTTGATTTGTGGGATAGAAAAAAGGTAAATATTAGATATTTTCATATTTTTGATTGCTAATATTGCATACTTAATATAAAATATCATTTATCTAAGTTTGATTTTAAAAACTTTTTAAGGTACTTTTCTTGGGTACTCTACTACTTCCAAAGCCTATAAAATTTTCAACAAGTTTTTTTATGCTTGTTGAAAAATCTATAAATATAATATTTGATAAAATTAATTCTCTATTGGAGAAAAAGTCAATTGATAATAATGTAAATATCTTCAAAAAATTAGATGCATCAAGAAAAAGAAGAGGGTGAGTCAAGTAAAGATTTAAAAAAAATAATGAAGATAAAGGGGACCAACAAAAATAATAAAATGAAAATAAAGACCTCTCCAATGCATGAAAATTCAAGAAAAATCACCTAGAGGACCAAATCATCACTAATATTGATCATGAGGTAGAAATTAGACATGCTATTAAATATAATTTTCATCATAATACTTTTCTTTCTCAAGTTGAACCCAAAAATCTTGATGACACTCAAAAAGATGATAGTTGAATTTTTTCTATATAAGAACTGAATTAATTTGAGCAGAATCAAGTTTAAAAGCTTAGTTTATGACCAAATGTGTTAGACCTAGTGGTCAAATGGGCCAGTAGGCAAGTAGTGGAGATTGTAATTGATAGCAATTATTTTTAATTTCACATCAACAAAGTATCAAAATTGAGATTGGGATAAATATGATGATGACCATAAACCCAACAACAAGGCCTTTTTCAGGGGAGTTGGAAAAAATAAAACTCTGAAGTCGGGTGAACTATAGGCCGTAAACGTCCAGGGATAATATCATATTGGGTTGGAGGTGTCACATAATGGTATCAAAATCACTCTGCACTCTTGATCCATGTGGACTAACTCAGTGAGGACGCTGAGCCCTTGAGGGGGGGGATATTGTTAGGTCTGGTGGCCTAGTATGTTAGTAGATAGGTAGTGGGGTTGTAATTGGCAACAGTTGTCTTTAGTCTCATATTAATAAGGTGTCAGAGTTGAGATCGGACTAAATATGATGACTGTCGTAAACCCAACAACGAGCCCTTTTCTTGGGGAGTTGGAAAAAAACAAAATTTTGAAGTCGGGTGGGCTGCAAATTGCAGATGCTCAGGGATAATATCGTGCTGGGTCGGAGGCATCACAAAATGACTATCCAATAATTGATACCAAATGAGCCTTTACGAATAAGCTAGATGAAAATAATAATATGGTTTGAAACAAGGCTAAATTAGTAGCCTAAGGTTTCAACCAAATAGAGAAACTTAATTTTGATGAAACTTTTGCTCCCCTAACTCATTTGAAATCTATTCAGATTTTGCTTGCATTTGCATGTTTTAAAAGATTTAAATTTTTTCAAATGGATGTTAAAAGTATTTGTTAAATGATGTATTATTAGAAGTCTCTATTAAACAATCTCTTGGATTTGAAAACTCAAATTTTTTCAATCATATTTTTAGATTGAGAAAGGTTTTATATAATTTAAAGCAAACTCCAAGGGTTTAGTATGAAGAACTAAGTTCTTTATTAATTTCAAAGGATTTTCAAAGAGATTGTATAGACACCATATTATTTTTATTAAAATAAAAAATCAATTATTAATAATACAAATTTATGTTAATAGTATTATATTTGGCACTAGTAATGAAAATTTATGCGAGATATTTGAAAATACTATGAAAAAGGAGTTCAAGATTAGCATAATAGAAAAACCAAATTTTTTTTTTGAACTCAAAGTGCAATAATTGAATGATAAAATTTTCATTAATCAAGCAAAATATATTGAAGAACTACTCAAGAAGTTCGAAATAGATGAAGTTAAGCCAATAGAAACTCTAATGAGTCCTTCAACCAAATTGAACAAAAATGAAAATAGTGAAAAAATTAATGAAAAATGACATAGATATGTGATTAGTAATTTATTATATCTTACTACGAGTAGACTTAATATAATATTTTAGTCTTTACTTATATATTAGATTCACGGCAAGAAAAAGACTTTTTTTGGTATGCCAAACTTTTGGCGCTATGTTAATATCAATTTTGAAGGATTTTTTGTGGCGCTATCTAAATTGGCAACGCAAATATGATCATATTACGGGCACTAACTAATTAGCACGAGTATTAAAATGATAAGAAGTGACGCTAACAAATTTAACACCGCGAATTTGTTATCACTAGAGGTGCTAACTCTGTTAGCGCCGATTTTAACAAATTGTAGGCGCCGCTAATGAATTATTACCATCTATGATTATGTGGCAGTTCACACTAACTATTAGCACCAGCATAGATATTTTTTAAACAACTACCCTTCTTCGAAATTGAGCCCCAAACCCAAAAATCCTAGCTCCCTCTAGCTCAGGCCACTTCACACAATTCTGTAGGCCGTCACCATCGCTTGTGCTAGCCGCCACATCCAACTTGTGCTGCATTTAGGTGGAGCCCACAAGCACCCACCCTCCGCCACAAGCAGTCCTTCGTCGTGCTCACAAGCTGCCCTCAATGCTCCACCCACTGTTCGACAGCTCCAGCTTCGTCCCTTCGTTGGCGATCAGCTTCACCCTCTGCTAGCAGGTAGTTCTCTCTCCCCAAGTACTATCTTGCTTTCTGCTCAATGCAATAATCTTTCGTATAATATTTCTTATTTAATATGTATTGATTATCATGTTATTAGTACTATAGATAAGGGGAATGTTTATTTGTGTTTTGATGAGACTTCATGAATGTTATGATATATTATGGATATTTTTGTCTTAGATATGAATATCACTATCTTCTTGTTATGTTTTCAAAATTTATGTTAGTGCATTCATATTTTTTTTATTGGATAAATAATATTGTAAATTAATAAAGCAAAATTTATCTCTGGATTATTGTGTTCCATATGGATTAAATAATTATGAAGATGAGTATAGTTTTGATACGGAAAATGATTTTATTAACATACTTGTACAACAAAAGTTTATTTTTTGGAAGGTGATTATTCAGTCACAAGATTACAACTGAAAAAATAGGTGTTTTTTGAGTCCTAACCTCACTTCTCATCATATAGGCTTGACCTCGCTACATTTTTGGTTCCTCCATTTAAGCTGCTATTAAAACTTCCTTTTTTTTTCCTTCTCTCTGTTGATTGGTGTACAATGGGTGAGGAGAAAAATTGTATTATTCCATTTTTCATATAACTTTTTATTATAGGTTATCACCGTCTGATATCTGGTTTTTGAGTTATTGTTTATTCAATTGTTCAAAGTGTCTGTTTTCATGTATAGTGGTGCTATTTCAAAGTACAGGAGAGGGAGTACCAATGGCTTATCAGGCAGATGGCATATAGCAAGTCGAAGTTTGTTATAAGATTATGTTTCTTCCTGAAATCCACAACGAAAAGCTTGTCATATTCTGAACACTTCTATGGTCCATTTTACATACTGCTTTGGTAGTCCTTTTTTAGTGTCAATTACAGCATTTGTCTGACCAAGATTTCGTTAAAACAAATCAGACCACTAAGATCTCAGCCCAAGAATTTTGACGCGTAGTCAATCCAAACTAAATATGTAAGATCAAATCTTTTTTTATTAAAATTCAGTAGCAGGTTAATTCAATTTACGCACATCCAGACACCTACCTAATTTTCTTGTCCCAAGTAGGACCTTCGGTAGAATTTGGCAACTAGCTTACATTTTCCCAGTAAGGAAGGGCTACTAGATTAAATATATTTATACCTTTATTTACTGAATGGGTACTGGCTTTCGTTGAACTATATGGAATTCTAGGACTGTTAAAAAAAATGCCATTGGGCTCATTTCTCTGTTTGATTGCTGCATATGTGCCTTGTCCCACAAAACTGAAATGCAAATAATCTCTAAGAATACTCTTAGGTGGATTCTGGAGCTTTTGTTTTATTCTCATTATGCTTCACAGAAAACAGTACAAATTATTTTGTACTGTGACGGTTTTGCTGTCGCTGCAACCTATATGTAGCCATCCTCTTTGTGAGCAAATGAATTTGTGTAGCATTGTTTTGTTTATCATCTCCTTTTAACTGTACATCTGCTTGGTTCATTGTGAATATTCAGGCTAAGGGGTTGAAGAAACATCTGAAGAAGCTTAATGCCCCTAAGCATTGGATGCTTGACAAGCTTGGTGGTGCATTTGTAAGTTAGCAATACTAGTTACTACAAAATTATACACAAACACCTCGGTTCTTTGTGATTCTGATACCTGTTCTGTTGGTTAGGCTTCAAAGCCATCATCTGATCCTCACAAGGCAAGGGAATGCTTGCCTCTGATTCTGATACTTAGAAATAGATTGAAGTATGCTCTAACATTCCTTGAAGTTATTTCAATATTGATGCAACGACATGTAATGGTTGACGCAAAGGTCAGGACTGACAAGACCTATCCAGCTGGTTTCATGGGTATGCATTAAACCTCTACATTTGTGTATTGTTTTTAGCAACATTTATTATTCTGCTTGTTCTATTGTAATTTTAATTTTTATTCAGGATTTTATGCTAATTACATGTTTTGTGCTTTGTTACTATGTCTAATACGCAGGTGTTGTGTCAATTCCTAAGACAAATGAGAACTTCCGGCTCCTCTATGATACCAAAGGGCGCTTCCGTCTTCACTCTATGATAGCAAAGTGATTCATTAATTTTGATTTTGATTTTAATCGTAATTTTAAACTAAACGAATATCTAATTTTCTGGCAAATCCCCGTAATCCTGACCTGCGTCCCTTACAGGACACTACATTCCTAGTCTATTGCCCCCACGCCCAACAACCCCCATTTTTCAGTATTTTGGACATAAACGGTCATGCCTGCTACGAAGACAAAATTTCTACAGTACCTCAATTGCCCTATAGCCTTCCCAATTTTTTGCAACATTGAGCAGATATAGCCTCTCCAAATCAACAAAAAAATTTCCTGATAAAGGTGCCACAAATCATATAACTAGATTTGTAATAAGAGAAATTTTTGAGGCTAAGGTAGCATCTCATACTAGGCATAAGAGCATAATAGACAATTCATAAATCAAATTAACCTTGTGGTTTTGAGAGATTTTGAGAATTTAAGGAGTTAATATGTAAAGAATCTTGAGAGTTCAATGAGTTATATCTAAGAAATCTCGAGAGTTCGAGGAGTAATCTTGAGAATTCAATTTTAAAAACACGAGGTACGTGTAATCCATAAGATTTCAAGGAGATATTAGGATCTTAATTTGTACTGGGATTTTGATTTTCCTCATCAGATTAAATGCTGCAGTAGATTTTTGTTATTTTCCGCGCTGAACTTAGCCCTCGAAAATTTTTTCAGATTTCAAAACTTGTCAGGATGAAAGGCCAGTTTGGAGCGGACTCCACTCTTGAACTCTACTGAAACTCTAATTCCGAAACAAATTTCTTTTCGCGGAGAACTATAAATCAGCCACCCGATTCTGTTCCTCTCTGAAGAAAACCATGGCAGAAGAAGAAGATCAAGGTGTTTTCTGCTCTGAGGAAACCGACAGCGGAGAAGAAATCACTCCTCTACCGGCGCTGCTTAACCTCTCCTTCAACCAGGACTTCAGCTTCTTTGCTGCCGCCACCGACCGTGGCTTCCGCATCTTCAGCTCCGACACGTTGGCCGACACGTCCTCTGCCGCTGACCATGACTCCTTCCGCTACGGCCTGGAAGCGTGGTGCCTTCGTCACGCCGAGATGCTTTTCTGCAGCAGCATCCTTGCTGTTGTCCGCCGTGGCAGCGGTTGCGACGGTCACCCGCACATTGTCTATATCTGGGACCACCACCTATCCCGCTTCCTTGGCAAGCTCATGTTCCCGTCAGAAATCAAGGCCGTGCGTCTGCAGCACGGTAAGATTGCCGTGGCCCTCAGTCGCTGCACTTTTGTGTACAGTTTAGAGAATATGAGCTTGGACAGCGTGTTCGACACGGTGCTGAATCCGAAAGGCCTGTGCGCGCTGACGCAGCAGTGGCCTGGGGAGTCGCTGTTGCTGGCGTGCCCCGGCAAGCAGCAAGGGCAGCTCGTGGTGGAACACTTGGGCAAGCCAGAGAGAAGAAGATTTATCGCTGCGCATGATTCGGAGCTTGCCTACTTGGCCTTGTCCAGCGACGGGCGGTTCGTGGGGGCCTCGAGCACCAAGGGGACTCTAATACGGGTCTTCAACACTGCCGATGGGACTCTCCACAAAGAGGTATCACAGAATTAATTGCACTAGCTTCGCTCATCTTTGAGATCCTAAAAAATCTGGAGAAGCTGATGCTCTTGCAGTATTTTCTCTGATGCTTACCGTTATTTTATGCATTCTCAGTTATGGAGAGGTGCTGATGAGGCAGAAATACACAGCATAGCATTTTCTTTCGACTCGAAGTGGCTAGCAGTCTCTAGTAACAAAAGAACTATCCATGTATTCAGCCTAGCTCCAAGTACCACTACCTTTTCATCTATCATTAAAGGGAAACATCGTTACGTTTGCACATTCAAGCCAAGCTTTTCTAACCTTCTTGTTGCTGCTTTAGTTATTAATGTTGTGATTATTTTGTTTGCTGTTTTCTTGGTAGGTGTAGTGCCAAAACATTTCAGAAAAAAACGATCTATAGCGCAGTTCAGATTGACAGCGGATTCCAAGTATATAGTAGGTTTTGATCGCAAGCAGAACACTGTTATAATTTTGGGCATGAATGGAAGGTATGCAAACCATTCTTTCCTGAACACATCTTATGATTGTTCTCCAAGTCAAATGTACTGAAGAGGATCATTGAAACAAAATGTGTCGTTCGGTTTTCTTTTTTTCCCTGACATTCTGCTACTATGATTTGCAGCTTTCATCGATGCGAGTATGATCCAGTGGCTGGCGGTGAAATGCGGGAGCTGGAATCCGATAATTTTCTGATCTGCAGTGAGTCTGAAATTGCTTCAAGGAATTTGGCGCAATCATCTCATGAATGTCTGGGACTACGAACTCTTTGAGCAGACATCCCTGTAGAATTTGCGAGTGATATCAAAATGACATTAGTTATAGGCATTTGAGTATTCATTTATTTATTCTAACAGTTATTTTCTGTACCAAAAGAAATTCTAACAAATATATCAATGTCATATTTTTCATTCAGATATTATTCTTTTGGTCCAAATTTCTTCTCACAAGTTCCAAAAGTTCGGGTTTTTTTGCTGAGTTCAGCTTCAGTCAGACTGGTATAGAATCATCTGGTCACATGCTATGTCGATCAGGTGTTACGCAGCAAAATTTTGAACCCTTGGACATAGTTCTCGTGAAAAAAAAATCATAAAAAATAGATTAAATAAAATAACAATAAATTATTTTACAAAAGTTTGGATCACTTGATAAAAAAATAGTTTAATTATGTAAAGAAATCACTTATAGTTTTATCCTTACCTGACAATTCTTCCGTATTAATAACACACCAAATTAAATTAATCAAAGTGAAGAATTGAAATACCTTATAAACCGAACCACCGAGAGAACCATACTAGGATATAAATCGGGCCGATCTCCGAAGTAATTATAGCCGGTGAGTTTCACAGTGAGTCACTCCTAGGTGGGTTGCTGAGGTTAGCATGTTCGGTTCACAATTGGATCATGTTGTTAATTGAGAAGGAAATAAATATTTTATGGATCATAATATAATTCTGAAAAGTTAGAAATTCACAATAATTGATTATAAAAAAATGGGTAAATATCTTGATTGAGATCAATAATTTTCGGATATACTAAACGGTCATCACTCATTATAAATAGAGAGGTATTCATCAGGTAAAGAACTAATATAAAATTATTTTTATCTTCCACGTTATTCTTACAATTGGTGACTTGAGTGTTGTTTTCGGTAGTCTTTTTCACTTTATTTTTTCTTATAAATCGATAGACCATTAGGCTAATAGATCGTGATTTCAAGGGGCCTCTTAAAGCGAAGCTGGTGGCAATCCAGACTTTCACAATAGTCGATGCATTCATTGAGATTCGTTCCACCTTCTTTCTGTCAATCTAGGAGATCTTCACCATGCCTCTAAGAACCGCAAGGGCATCATCGTCCAAGAATAAGCATGAGGGGCAAATTGCTTTAACTTTGATCGAGTCACACAGTTTTTCAGGTGGACTGGACGAGTCAAACTAGCAAATCATCTCAGCGGCTTGGCCATCAACACAACCATAGACTTGGGGAATTCCTCTATAACTATTCTCAAGGCACCAATTGGTCCTTTTAATATAATGAGTTGACAAGAGTTCCAAACATTAGTCATCGTCATTTAGCAAATGACCTAATTGCTAGATTTTAGATGCAAGCTTATAGAACCTTCAGACCCAATAACTGCATAATTAGGCTAAAATGATGCAGAATTTTTAGCCTCAGTATACCCGACAATAAACTTAGGCTTAGGCTCAAGCTTAGGCTCAAATGCTAAACTAATAATATGAGCTACAAAACATACACAATGAGTCAAACATACCCCAATGAACTACATTATTTGAGCCATTATAGTCAAGTTAGGGGGTATCATCAAGATCATTCAAGTGGTGTCTCACTTTAGTACCAAGTATCGAGGGAGTTCAAAGGGCATGATCACACTTATGACATGGCTAATGAGTCCACCTACCATACCTATGCTAGCCAAGCTTTAGCTAGGGTTGAACCAAGGGCATATAGGGAGGCTGTACCACCAATAGCTTTGGAGAGTCCTGAGATAGGGGTTCAACTGAACCAAATAATGTATAATACACCCTTGATCTCTAAAATAGCATACTCTCCTACTCAACTAAAGTTTAGGCAACCTCTATACGAGATGAACGATAACTCAAAAGATTCTATGGACCACATTAGTACCATTCGGAACACCACAATACTGCAAGATATTCCCAATGACACTATAAGGTCCGGTCCTAGTTTGGTATTCTAGACTCCAGAGGTACCTTGTGATTTGCTTTGAGATCTCAATGGAATAGTTCATAGAATAATGTATCTCACTAGTATCTCATGAAAAGACCCCTCCATACTTCTAGCACTAAATTAGAAAGAGGAAAAAAGCCTCAAGGAGTATCTAACTTGGTTTAATAAAGTCAAACTAGAGGTAACTGAGCTATATAACTCAATAGTTTCAGATGTGGTGATCAACGGGATATGACAAGTGTGGGTGAACTATGAGATGGTATGTCGACTTGCTAGAAGCTTGGAAAGGTCCATCCAACAAGTTAGAAAGTATATTGATGTTGAAAAGGTGTTGTCAACTAACAGGAAATCTTAGGGGAGTAACAAAGCACAAAGATTCTCAGAAGACTAAACTTCCCAAGCTAAAGAAGCACAAAACTGAGCGATGGGAGATCCAAAATGACTTCCAAGCATATACACCCTTGAAAAACTCAAGGGCCAAAGTGTTAGCTCATATTGAGCACAAGAAATACCTGAAGTGACTATCACCTCTTAGCTTCAACAAGCAGGGGCAAGACAAATTTAAGTACTATCAATTGTATAAGGACCACAACCATGACACAGAGAAGTATGAATACCTCAAAGGTGAGATTGAAAGTCTCATCAGGAAGGTCATCTCAGAAAATTTGTTAGGAGGGATGCTTGAGCCAAAGAACCTTGGAGGCAAGAAGAAAACCACCACGGATCACTTCAGAGGAATCCTACTCCAAATTTCACAACCCGTCAGTTAAAGAATATCTCAACATGATCCTTACAGGGCTTTCTTATCAAAATGAAGCTTCAATGTCAACTGACAAATGCAAAATCATCATTGAGATATAGGAAGAGGTGAAAGGGCAATATCATGAACCAAGACTTGGAGGTATAATTTTCTCTGCCAAAGACTTAGTGGAAGTCTTAGCACCTCATAATAATGCACTTGTAATCTCAACAATCCTTGATAACTACACCACATAATGTATCATGGTGGATATAGGAGTTTGGTGGACATCCTATTCACCTGAGCTTATGATTAAGTGAAGATCAAACAAAAGTTGAAACCATACATTGGGACACTTATAGGATTCGCAAGTGACTTGGTTGCCCCATTTTGCGTAATCAATCTACTCCTAAAAATTGGAGAAAGCCCCAAGAGCATAATAGTTATGCCCAAGTTTGTAGTGGCCTGAACCCGTTTAACTTATAACGTCATCATGGATTGACCAACTCTTAATTAGCTTTAAATGGTAATGTCAATTTTTTGTTTAGTATGAGATTTTTGACTAAAAATGGCACCAATGAACCATGGGAGGACCAAAATCTTGTCAAAAGATGTGAAGCAAGTTACTAATAGGACAATATGAGTCAAAAGGCAAAGGCTTGGAGGTCACAAAAGTCAATGAAACAATCACCGAACTAAAATTGGCACATGCCAAACCATTGGAGCAACTTGTCAACCTCATCATTAATGAAGACTTGGGAAGAATGCTCAAACTCAGAGAAAATCTCCCAGAACCTCTACATAAAGAACTAGGAGAATTCTTACAAAGAAGCCAATACATCTTCACTTGGTTCTCGGAAGACTTGCTTGGCATAGATTCCTGAGTGATACAATTCGAGCTCACTATGGTCAAGGATCACAAGTTGGTTAAGTAGAAGAAGAGGTATTTTACGCTTTAGCATCAAAAGGTCATTGTGGAATAGGTAAATAAGCTCCTTAGTGCAAGCTTTATTAGAAAGGTTCATTATCTCAAGTGGTTGGCTAATATAGTAATGTTAAAAAAGCTTAACAACAAGTGGAGGATGCATATTAACTTCACTAATCCAAGAATGTGTCTGGATAAGATGTGATTTCTAAAAGTAGTAGAATTAATGAAAGTAAGAAGTGGCAAAGATGACAGAAATGTGATTTTGGTTGTTTGAATAAAGTGATACATGGAAGTGGAGAAGTAGTTTTGTAGTTATGTTACTTAGAAATATAATATTTATTAATAAATAAAATTAATACAATTATATTTTTAAACTAATTATAATTAGGATAATATTCCACTATAATACTTTTAATAATTAGAATAATAAAGGTAATATTTAACTAATTAATTATAGTTAGGATAATTAGGATAAAAATAATAATATAATAATAATATTAACTAATTATAATATTAATATGTGGCAAGTAAATTTGAGATTTCTTAATATTATGTGACAAATATGTGGTAAATAATATTAATACAATTATAATATAGGTTAATTGTATATAACTTCTTGAAATCTTGTTAAATTACATATTTCTCCTCCAAACTTAAATTTATATTTAATTGTTTAAAATCTTGCTAAATTACATATTTCTCCTTAAAACTTAAAAAATTACATATAAATCTTTGAAATTCTTCCAAATTACATATTTCTCCTCCAAACTTAAAAATTAAATTTTTTTGCACTACTAATATTATAAAAATTTCATCGAGTATATATTTATCATTAGAATCAAGAATATTTAAAGAATATATATTATTTAATGTCTTTCAGATTGAAGTAAAAAGATGGAGATATTTTTTATTTGGTTAGGAAGACTTTAGTGGTTATATTATTATTACAAAAAATCTCTAATTTGGTTGAAAAATTTATCTCATATTCAATTTCAACCTACGATAAAAAGGTACTATTTTGTCTTTGGTTTGATTTAAACCTATTTTAATCCGATCTCGAATTGAATTTAAATGTAAGATGTAAAATGATAATTTTGTCATAACGTACTTTAAACTTATTTCAATCTGATCTTAATTAGAACTAGGGCACAATTTAAGTCATATATGAGACCTAATATAAACTAGATATGTAGCTGATTTTTACTCATATTCTCCATTATATTAATTTACACCTGATTGGAAGCATTTTTATTTTCACTTCAACCTAAACAATGTCAAATGATATATATTTTCTAAACATTATTGATTCTAATGATAAATTTACTTCAGAAAAAAATTTTCAATATCTGGAGTAACCCAAAAAAAGTATATTTTTTTAAGCTTCAAGTAGAAATGTGCAATTCAAAAAATTTTCATGGAGTTACATGCAAATTTTCAAGTTTTAAGGGGAAATATGTAATTATCAAAATTTTGCGAAGTCATATGAAATTATTTAAATTTGGAGAAAGTATGAAATTTAGTAAGATTTTAAGGAGTTATATGCAATTTTTATAATATTAATTAACCAAAACAATTTGAGATTTTTTACAAAGTACCCTAAAAAATTGAAAATTCCAAGAGCTATTTTTGAAATCTCCAATGGTTATTTTTTGAAAATATCCAACAACTATTTTTGAAGTCTCCAAATGACTATTCTTTTTAGGAAACAAAATAGATGTGTTTGTAAAAAGGTCAATGGCTTTTTTTTAAACATTATAAAATAGATATATATAATAGACAACGAAGAAGAATAATGAGCATAGAAACTAATCCATTGAGGCATGAGCACAACCAATCTTATAGAGTTTAGACTTCAGGCAAGGCCAGTAGCAAAAATGAGAGATTTTATCTGTCTTTTATGGGAAGTATGCAATTTATTCATGAATTAAATTATATTCCATATGAAATTCACTTGTTTATGCTTAATACTTCACGATTTCTTCAGCTTAATGGTCAATGTTACTATAGTTATTTCTAATAGGTGGATGAATATCATCACTCGACCATCAACCTAAAGTACCAAATGAAATCCTTTAAGGGTGATTTCAAATAAGATTGATGCTTGTGGCTATCTAGTACTACCAATAATAAAGTTATTTGTGCAATATGCTTTTATATTCAAATAAGTAATGAAGTTAAGCAATGTTATTACAAATGTCCCATGAAATTTTGACATTAATTTGTTTGAAAACTGATATAAAATATTGAACATTTTCTAAGATAATATCACAAGTAAGATACCTATATTAAAAGACACACATTCAGCCAAAAATAATAATTATGAGGCATATATTCAGCCATATAACTGCAAATATCCTAATATTAAACATGTATAATACATAAACATAAATTACAATGTACATATTCGGCCATATAAATACAAATGTTCTAAAATTAAACAACCATAATACATAAACATCAATTATAGGCACATATTCGGCCATATAAATACAAATATCCTAATATTAAAAGTCATAAGACATAAACATCAATTACAAGATGCATATTCATCCTTTTAAACATAAATATTTATAATGCCATAAATATAGTGTTTTCCTTCCTAGTTTTGATGATGAGCAAACATTATTTAATATTTATTTAAGTTGTGTTACATTTTAGCTAAAGTATATTAAAGTTCTCAAGCATATATTCAAAAGCTTCAAAGAAAAGAAAAGCATGATGGTAGATTGACTAGTGTGCCTTGAAGATATCAAAGATTAGCTTGAAAGAGGCTTGAAGAGATCTACGACAACTTAAAGATTCAAAGATGACATCAATATAGCCAAAGCAACTCAACTACTCGATATTGACTAGGTTTAAACTTTCCTTTATTTTAGTTGAGTTGAATATTTAATTTTGAGATTATTTATTTTAGAGTATTTATCATATTAGGTTTTATAAGAAATTCTTAATAGAGTTTTTCAAATAGAATTAGATAGCTACTTGGCTTAATGGACGATCAATTGTGTCAAATAAAAGATTCATACTTTTGATCCTAAGCTAATTGGCCAACCGGTTGAGGAATCAAAAAACTGATAGAAAATTTTTTGTAAGTTTTAATACACCAAAACTGAATGACTGATTGAGGAATTTGACAACCAACAAAACTATTTGTTTGAGGTGATTTTTGCTAAAATCAAATTTGAACAAAATGTGATCACTATTAAAACTTAAATGCCACTGAATTTTGACTAAAATGTGAGTTTCAGTTGGATTTGAATTATGGTCAAATTTGATCAAAAATTAAATTTGATTTGGACCTGAACTATTAGAAAATTGAGGCTCAAGCTAAATTCAACTCAAGTGTGCTGAATGAGCTAAATATTTAGATCAAAATCAGACTCAAAATTCATCCGAAACTTAGACTAAAATGAAATAATATAAAAATTTTATAAATAGATCCTTGAACAAATGAATTTCATAAATAGGCCCTTGACAAGAATTTTCTTATAAAAAGACCCTCAAAAATTTTAAAATTATATCTTGGTCCAAATTTTCCAAAAAAATTATAATTATTCCCCTAAAAAATTTAATATTCAAAGATGGTATAATGTCAGAATTTTTTCATATGCAAATAAATACCAATCAATATGATTATATGCCAATTAAAGATATGGAGATCGAATCTGATTGTAAATTACATCCCAAAATTCAACCAATCAAAAATTCTCTTGGCCACTAATAGAATCCTCAAGATGCAAACAAATCCTTGTCCATTCTCAGAAATTAAAAAAAATTTTGGTTAAGAAAATTGTAATATCAAGATCTGTCAATTAGAGATTGAAATATAAAGATTATGACAAGAATATATCCATCAAATCTCAAACTTGGATCAATCAATGATTCAATCAATTAATCAAAGATTCAAATATGATATTTATGTTAAAGCCATATTTCATTAGATCTCTAATTTTATTGAGAATCCAATCAAAGATTCTCTTGACCATTTATGGAATTCTCAAGATAGAAATAAATCCTTATCCAATATCAAAAATTAATAAAATTTTTAGTTAAGAAAATTGTGTTCTTAAAATCTATCAATTAGAGATTTAGATATGAAGATTATGGGAAGAATATATCCATCAAATCTCAAATTTGGACAATCAATAATCCAATCAAAAATCTTCTCAGACCCTATAAAAAGAGGGCTATAGAACGCAAATTTAGAGGAAGAAATATAGTGGATTCTTGGGAAATTTTCTAGCAAATTTGGAGGTGATTCTCACGGAAGTTCTATAGGAGATTTCACCATCAAAATGGAGACCAAGAAGGCATTGACAAAGCAGAAAAAGAAGATGGAAGCCCCTATCTCTCCTTTGTCCTTCTTTTGTTTTATTTCTTCTTCTCCTTTGCGAGATCCCCTTTGCCCTGTGTTGCTACTGCCCCTCTCTTCCTGTCCCAAGCTCACGGATATTCAACAAGCTTATAAGCTGATCTTCGTTCGAATAGATATTCGGTAAGCTCACAATCGGGCCTTAGTTTGAATAAATATTCACGAGTTTGCCTTAGTCCGAATGAACATTAGGTGACCTCGCAAGTTGGTCTTAGTCCGATTAGACATCAACAAACTCGCAAGCTGACCTTAGTTTGAATAGACATTTGATGAGCTCACAAGCTGGACTTACTCTAATTAGATGTTTGCCAAGCTCGTAAGTTGGCCTTAGTTTGAATAGATATTCAGCAATCCTACAGGCTGGCCTTAAATTGAATAGACTTTTAGCAAGCTTGCAAGCTGATCTTAGTTCAAATAAACACTCGGTAAGCTAGCAAGCTAGCCTTAATCCGAATAAATATTTGACAAACCTGCAAGTTGGCCTTAGTCCAATTAGATATTTGGCAAGCCTGAGATTGTCTTACTTCAAATAGATATTTGATGAGCCCACAAATTGGCCTTAATCTAAATAGACATTTAGCAAGTTTGCAGGTTGACCTTAGTCCAAAATTAGTTTTCAGGTAACCCTGTGAGCTGGCCATAGACTAGAATTGACATTTAGATGAGCCCACAAGCTGGCTTTAGGTTGGTGGCATGAAGATCAAGGTATCAAGAGAACCCTCCATTTTTTCTTGTTGTTGGCTAGACCATCCTTTTTTTTTGGACAATAACCCTTTATTTATTATTTTTTTTCTATTTCCTTCTTCTTGGCTAGGGTGCTCCTTCTCTTCAAACTCATGGCTAGAACTTGGCCAAATCTAGTTGTAGGTGGATGGCAGTGCATCCTGGTTGTAGGAGTCTGGTAGTAGAGGCAATATAGAGTGGCTTTTTGGGGTGCAATCGGAGTAGGAGCAGTAGCCTGGCTGCCTAACTGTGCTTCAGTGAGGAGGCTAAGCACTGACATCCAGTAGGAAGGGTGAATGGTGCAGCCGGAGGCATCACAAGTGGTAGCAAATGAGTGCACTGGAGAGGAAACTGGAGAGAGGTCAACGGTGAGGAAGGCAATGGAACTCATGGATAGTGCTCGAATGGCTGGAGGACAGCATATTGGTGTAGGTTGATGGAGTGTTGTGCGAGTGCTCTGGACAGTGCTCGAATGGCTGCAGGACAGCATATTGGTGTAGGTTGATGGAGTGTTGTGCAAGTGCTCTGGACAGTGCTCGAATGGCTGGAGGACAGCATATTGGTGTAGGTTGATGGAGTGTTGTGCAAGTGCTCTGGGGTGTTTGGGGGGGTTTTTGTGTGTGTGTGTGTTGTTGTGGGGGGGTTGGGGGGGGGGGGGGGGGGGTGTGGGGGTTGGTGTGTGTAACGGGGGGTGGTTTGGGGCATGAGAGGCGGTGGCCCAACGAGTGCTAGGGTTCTAGCGAGGAGGTCAGCTAGGTAGTTCGTCGATGGCTCGGAGACAATACAAGTTGCATAGCAATGGGCACAGTAGAGAAATGCAAAGGAGGTCAAGAAGAAGGAAAACAAAACAAGGAGTAAAGAAGAATACCTATCTCTAATTTTTTTGTTCTTTATTCATGATGGACTCTTGATCCTCCTCTCATTCTCTATTTTTTTTGCAAGCTTTTTGTTAACTTTTATAGGTCTCAAAAGAATCAAAATCAAATCTTTGATTGGTCCAACTTGGAATGTTGTTGGATTGAGATTCATAATTGGATCATATTTTTAAATTTCTTGATTCGCATGTAATCCATTAATTAAAATTTATTTCCCCAATGAAGTGATTCTAAATATGTATTATTTCTAGATATTGAATTTTTAGAAGGGATATTTACAAATTTTTGGGAAAAAATTGAACCAAAATATAATTTTGTGAATTTCAAGGGTCTTTTGGCAAAAATAATCTATTGATAAAATTCTAAAACTTTCATGGTCCTTTTTGAATAAAATTTAGACTTGTTCATAAATTTAAACTTTCGAGGCAATTATTTGTGAAAATTAGAAATTTTAAGAGTTTGTATGCTAATATAAAATTTTGAGAGATTTATTTACAAACCCTAGATTTTACAGAAATTAATATGAAAATTTTGAACTTTCAAGGATTTTTTCATAAAATTTTCATTCTAAGAACTTATTCGTGAGAAAAGCCCAATTAGCGACCCATTTGTAAAACTTATTTGGTATAGGGACCTTATAAATATTTTATGTTTTTCATTTTGGTTTAGATATTGATGAATTTTGGGCCTAATTTTGGTCCAAATATCCAGTCCACTCAATTTTTTTTAGTTTGAGCTTGAATTTTTCAACAATTCAACTCCAAATTGAACTCAATTTTTGACCAAATTTGACTGTAATCCATATTGAACTAAGACCCACATTCGAATCATAATTCAGTAAGATTCAAATCCATATTCTAATTAAACATTGATTAAATTTGATTTTTTTGTCAAAATTAACTTAAACAAATTCTCCCTTCACATTCGTATCATGAGTTTTCTCAGTGACAGAAGTAGAGGCAAACAAAATTTTCAAGTGCTTGCCCTTTGCGTCAATATCCTAGGAGTTGGCCATATATGGAGTGGACTTGATTTATCACAATGTGTAGACCTGAGTTGCCACAATGAGTGATCTTGTCACAAGAAGTAGATTTGATTTGCCATAAGAAGTGCACTTTATTTACCCCAAGGAGTGAACTTAATTTGCCTTGAGAAGTGGACTTATTTTGCCATAAGAAGTGAATTTGGATTGCCATGTAAATGCAGGTTTGATGACTATGCAAAATGGACTGGAATTTCTACAAGAGTGAACTTAATCTTTCATTTAAATATGGACTTGATTGCCATGTGAAATGGACTTGAATTATTGTAAGAGGAGGCTTACTTTGCTATGAGGAGTGGACTTGATTTGCTACGAAGAAGTGAACTTGATTTGCCACATTGAGTGGACTTGAGTTGGCATAATGTGTGGACTTATGTTGTCACAAGGAATGGACTTTAGTTGCCACAATGAGTGGAATTGAGTTACCACAATGAGTGGACTTAAGTTACCACAATGAGTGGACTTAAGTTGCCACAATGAGTGGTCTTGAGCTGCCATAATGAGTAGACTTAACTTACTACAAGGAGTGGACTTGAGTGGGGCTTAAAATGAATGGGGGTTTGTGTCCATGTTTTAATTTAAGAAATATGGAGTGTGTGTTTAACTGGACATTTCTTTTGGGAAGTCAAATGTTCTGTCATAGATAAAACATAGATACCTTTGGTTGTTGTTATTTTTAGAGGCTTAGGTATAATATCTTTTGAGCAATTGGGCATTGATTGGTGGCATAGACCTTTCTTCTTTATCATCAATTAGTTAGTAGGATCCTCTTTCAAATATCCTTTCAACTATATAAGGACCTTCCAATTAGATTTGAACTTGCCTTTGTTATTTTGGCTTAGAATTATGGGTCTTTTCAAGACTAAGACCATTTCTACTCTTTGAAAGGATTTAAGTTGTGGCAGCTTATTGTAGGTCCTAAATAGTTATGCTTAATATATTTTTAGGTTCTGCTCATCTTTGAGTTTTGTTTCATCTGAGGAGTCTAACTCGTCAAGGCGAAGACGAACATTATTTTCTTTTATGATTTCTTCTTGCAAAGTGATCCTTAGAGAGAGAATCTATACTTCTAGTGGCAAGACTACCTTGCCACAGTACTTCTAAAAATTTTTGGTGCTATTCTCTCTTGTTTCTGGTGATGACTCTCTTCAATATCTTGAAGAGGGTCTTATTGAATGCCTTACCAAGGCCATTTTCCCTTGCATTGTAGAGATGAATATCTCTAATCTATCTTATGATAATGCATGAATCATTCTACTTTGAAACTTCTAAAGGATGGCCCATTGTCAGAAATGATCATTCAAGGGATGCTAAATCAGTATAGGATGTTTTCTCAAAAGAAGCAGATAACAATATATGCTTTTACCTCTTTTAGTGGAATTGCCTTGGTCCACTGAGAGAAATAGTCAGTCACTGCTAATATGAAACGGTGGCCTCTGGAAGAAGACAACTTTATTAGGTTGATGATATTTGTTTCCCATACCTCGAACGACCATGAGAATATCATTGGATGTAGGGGATTTGAGTGTTGATGGATGAAGTCACCATAAACTTGGCATAGATGACACATTCTTGCATATTCGATGTAATCTCTCATTATCATGGGTCAATAGTAGTCCATACACTTGATCTTCATTATCATTTTTAGGCCCGATTGATGAGCCCCACAAATCCAAAATGCACCTCATACATGACTTCTTTGAGAGATAACATAGAAGTAATTGATCAAAGGACCTTCTATAAAGAGTGTCATTAATAAGCAAAAAGCACATGACCCTATTTTTGAGTTGAATTCTTATTGATTTATCTTTTGAGATTTTCCCATTTTTGAGATAGTTGGTGAATGGTATTATCTAATCTATGGATTCTTCTATCATTATAGATTTAGTCATCTCATGTTTTATGCTGAAGATTGAGTTTATCATTTGTCTACTATGAACTGTGACCAAAATTTTTCATTGGTCAAGATCTACTAGTGATTTGGCTAACTTGGCTAAAGAATCAGCTTATTTATTAATAGATTAGGGAACCTTAGTTATTTGAACACGTGAAATTTGTCCCATAAGTTAATCCTTTTCATGGTATTTCAGGAGCTCAGGTTTGTAGACTTTATATTCACCTTAGACTTGACTAGTGACCAGTTGTAAATCTCCAACATATGTAGGCATGATATCTCTATGTTGAGGGCCATTTCTAGTCTTGTATTTAGGGCCTAATATTTAGCTTTATTTTTTGTACATAATTTTGAGAGAAAATAGGAATATTGTAAGATGCCCTTATTCGAAGTGATAAAAATGAGTTCAATGCCTACTTTCCTTTATAAAAGCTTTGATCTAATCCCTGGTCTAATGGATGATGCCCCATCAAATAGCTTCCAGAAAGGTTTTTCTTTTTCAGCCAGAAAGATCTCTTCATCAGGGAGTTCATAACTCAATAGGGAATCATCCAGTACTGGATGAGTTATGAGAAAATCAATGAGGGCTTGCTTCTTAATTGTCTATTGGGGAGTGAATTTGATATCATATTCCATAAGGATTAAAGTTCACTTTGCTAGGCTTCTAGTAAGCATAGGCCTAGTTATCAAGTACTTTGTAAGATCAATATTTGATATTAACATAATTTGGTGAGAGAACAAATAATGTCTGAGCTTTTTGACTATAAATATAAGTGTCAGACAATACTTCTCGATGGGAGAGTAGTTATCTTCTGCCCCCACTAGTATTCTAATCAAGTAGTAGAGTGTATTTTTTGCCCTCTTTATTATTTTGGGCAAGAGGTATCCCCAGAGATCCTTCCATTGTAGTTGTGTAAAGGATAAAAGTTTTATTAGGTAGGGGTACTACTAGGACTTGCAGCTTTAAGACATACTACTTAACCTCGTTGAAAGCTTATTAGCATTCTTTATCCCAAATGAAAGAAGTGTCCTTCTTCATCAATTTGGGAAAAAGCTTACATCTCCCAGAGAGGTTTGAAATAAATCTCCTTATGTATGTGAGTCAGCCTTAGAATGATCTCAATTGCTTTAAGTTGCTGGGCGGTGGCATATCTAAGATAGCTTTGATCTTAGATAGATCGATTTCAATCCCTTAGTGTTTGATAATGAATCCACACTTCATAGAGTTCATCTTTAATTTATATTTTCTAAGGTGATTGAAAATCATTCTTAGGTCTTGGATGTGATCGCCTTTGGACTTAGTCCTAACCACCAAGTCATTCATATAATACTCTACTAGTTGGGATATGAGGTTATTGAAAATTTTGGTCCTAGCATTTTGATAAGTGGTGCCCGCATTCTTGAGCCCGAAGCGCATCACCTTGTAGTAGTAGATGCTAATTGGAGTTCAAAAGGCTATATACTATTCATCATCAGGGTGCATCTTGATTTAGTTATATCCTGAAAAATCATCCATAAAGGAGAATATTTCAAAGTTGGCCACATGGTCAATCATGATTTTTATTATTGGCAATAGGAAGTCATCTTTTGGACATACTTTGTTCAAGTCCCTACAATCCAGGTAGATGCAAATTTAACCATTCTTCTTCTTGACTGACACATGCTTGCCACCAATCTGGGTACTTTTCTTTCTTGATAAAGCCTACTTCAATCAGTATCTTGGTTTCTTCTATCACCTTTTATTCTAGGTCGAGTTTCATCTTCCTAAGTGCTTGTTTGATAAGCTGAAGCTCAGGATTGATAGCTAACTTATGGACTACAACTTCATGATCTATTCCAGGAATCTCCTTATAGCTCCATTCAAAGCAATCAATGTATTCTTGGAGCACTACTTTGATTTGAGTTTGGCTTTCCTCTGAGAGTTGAGTGCTAGTAAAGATTGGCTTGGGGTCTTCCTCTAAACCTAGGTTTATTTTCATTAGTCCATTGATTGTGGCTTTCATCCTAACTTCAAGCTCTGATGGAGATTCTTTTGGTTTAAGGATCATTTCCTCACCAAGTGAGTCTCTATATTGAGTGAGATTTGGTGAAGGTTCAATAAGGGCATTTTGACTATATCATGCCCCCTTTATTCTAGTCCTAATAGAATTTTACTGAGGATGTCACTTTTTTGTGATGTCTGAAGAGTTGTGGTTACTTTGACACATATGTCAAGAGGTATTGATGTTGTTTGGACATCATAGAAATTAGACAAAGGCCCAATATTGACCATGATGTATGTGTGGATGTTTGAAGTGATATACTCCAATCTTTTGGTATTATTTTTTCCTCTTTCAGGAATGTAAGCACACCCTTGGGATGGATCTCACAGATTCCTGAAGAAATGACTCACTTTCTTTGTTTGTAGATGTCTATAGTTAGATTTCTTGATTATCTGATAAAGCTGATCTAAAAAATATTTAAGCATGACTACTGATTGATGGTCATCATTATCTGTTGGATCTTCAGTTCCCAAGATTTTATGTATGCTTAGGGTACAATGGATTGCCTTGTAAAATAATCTCTTTTTCTCCTTTACGTTGTAGAGGAATATAGAGAATCGTTAATTCTTCCATGACATTGATGCACAGCTTGGATGACTAAGGTGACATACATATAGAGTTAGAGCTCTTAGAGTTTAGAGAGTTATCAAATTGACTGAGGAACCTGGGTCAATTAGGATGCGATTGATCTTAATCCCATCACTATTCCCTATGACATATAATGGTTTGTTATGGTATGTTGTCCCTGGTAGCAGGTCACTATTTGTGAACATGATGGTAGGAGTTTGATGTGTATACAAAGACTCTTTCATCTTGTCTTTAGCAAAGTATGCTTGATAGTTGGCTGCATTCTATGAGATGTGCACCAGTATATCTTTGAGTTCTGGTGACATCATAAGGGCATCAAACATATTTTGCATAACATGGATCTTCTTGAGATGGACTGCTATGTTGTATTCTACCTTCTTGAGTGCAGGTTCAGCTTACAAAGGCTCAATTTCCTCATTTATTTGAAATTCCTTTTTCTTGTCCTTGGAGGTGTTCTTATCCCTAAGCATTGGAGCTTTTCTTAGGGGCAACACCTTTTCATCTATGAGTTGTACCTAGTGCATATTCCTCAATCAAAATCTAGTGCTATGGGACTAATAAGAATCATCTTTGGAATCACTACTAAGGCAAATCATGTAGCAAGAAGTAGTGAATCCTTGTCCTTGATTGATAATTCCTTGGATGTTTTTGGAGGATGTGAACTGGCTAATAATTATCCCATTCAACATTAGAATTAGGCATGTGGAGCTTCCTTGTAGAGAGATTTTCAGGAACTCTTTGGTTGAACCCTTCTATTTCATCTGCTGGCATGACCTTCGTTAGGATTTTATATTTAGGACATTTTTTTAGTGGACATTTAGATTGGCTTGATGCGGGTGCTAAATAAGCTTTAGCATTATCTCGCTTAATTCCCTCTTGAAATGCATACTTCTTTTGGCATTTGCTAATATAAGGCCTCTTGAAGTGGTTATAAAGTTGTTTTGACTCAGACATAGTGATATTCATCATTCGTACCTTGTATGTATAATTCTCCTAAAGTCAGTAGAGTGCATCCTTCCATGGGTTCTAGAACTAGGATCTCATCAAACCTAGCGGGTTGAGCATTTATTGCTATATTGCTTGATGGAGGTTGGGATATCCACTCATTAGTGTTTACTTCAGATGTACGAGCCATTGTGCAATAAGAGGTCATAAACTTAGATAATTATTTTCTAAAATATCTAGCTTTCTTGACTCATCTCTGAAGTAAGTTGCATGAGTGATAATTTTGACCTTGAAGAGCATTGGTAGGCGATTCCTTGCCATCTCTGTAAGGTCCTTTTATGTGACTTTGCCTTTTCTGTGAACACCTCTTCCATCTTCTTGATTTCCTTGTAGAGTATGGTAATCGTATTTGACATACTTTCCATGTGGGCAGGGATAGCCTGCATATGTCTGTTCAATAATTGTATTTACCCCTTGACAAATTTCATATTAGTTGTAGCTAGTTCTTGCACAATATCTAGTTATAGCTTGAGCATGACATGATCGCACTCATGGGTGAACCACTCTAATATTGTTATCTCGGGAGCCACTCTTGGGGAGACCCATGGGATCTTTCATTTTATCAATAACATCTTCAATGAATATATTCACTTCTTTTCTCCCTGTGTCCTAAATTTTGTCATCAGTGAAGTGATGGGATGACTTTGATGATTGTCTTGATGGTAGATGTCCAACAGTAAAAGTGGTAGTGCATGTTGCTACTGGAAGTTCATCCTTTAGGTTCTTAGTGTTGGATCCTTCAAGAAAAACTCTAAGTTCATCAGGGAGAAATTTCTCGAGAGTTACTTGTCTTCTTTTTCCTTAGACATAATTCTCCAGAGTGTTGACATATTCTTAGATGAACAATTTTTTGATGTTGTATTCATCCGATTAAACTAGCTTCTTCTTGATGCTTCGAGCAAGTGGGGCAATTTATTCTGATGAGGCTTGCTTTATCACCATCTTAGGCTCTTCAAGGTATCTAGTCATTTTTTCCATCAAATTCTTCAACCTTTTTTAATATAAATATTCCATAAGTGCTCTTGTTCAGGGGTACGTTGTGCTTCTTCTTTGAAGAGAAACTCAACAAGTGGTTCATGCTTTTCAAATATAGTGATGTGATTGATGTGTTTGGTATATGTTTCAAATAGGGCTACCTTCAAGAGAGTCAGTTTGCCCTCTTAGTATTGGTTTTCAACCCAATCTTTAAATACAAAGTAGTTTTCAATAATATAACCCAAGAGTCTATGGTAAGGACAGTAGTTGGGGTGATCTTTCTTGCTCACCTCATTCGGTATTTTGTATTCTATAGTTAAAGGCCTAACTTTAGTGTGTCTTAAAAGATTTTACTTTATCTCTTTATTTTGAAAGAATATTTTTTTCTAAGTCTTTGCTGAAGATCATTGGATCATTTCACTTTTTCATCTCCTCCAAGAGTCAATGGTTTTTGAGAATTACCCTTATTCATAGTAGGGCTTGAATGTTTCCTTTACACAATTGTTGCGAATGATGCCCTTACATTTTTTGAAGGTTCTTCAATGATTTGCCTTGTCTTTTTCTAGTTTGAAATTTTATGAACTGACTGGTGGGCCAATCCTTTTTAGCTTTTTGATTTGTATAGTAAGGTATTGGAAGGTGTGGATAGAAGAGATGCTTAGGTAGAGTGTCATCCACTCTCCTTTTATGTTGCTAAGAACTAGATTTATCATCTCAAATTGGCCTATGAGCTATTTGTATTTAATGTTAAGATTTTTCCACCATGTGATATGGTCCAAGATTGATTTGTTGTCGCACTTGATGTTGAGATGAGGTCTACAATGGTCACTTTGTCATTGACCCCTAACCTAATCTAGAAAGCCTCCTTTATTTATACCCAAGTTTGTATAGATTTTGGTTGCAAACTAGCTACCACTCAAATGCTGCTACTATCAAGCTTGCTAAAAATTGGAAGAGTAATAATGAGAGATTATTATTTGAATCTCTACACATAGTCACAAACACACTCAGTAGTAATGACTAAGGTATGATTTATCAATATCGTTTATTCTACCCATCTCACTTTTTTCTCAACTATATAGCCATCATTTATTGTACTTTCCATTATATATTTGCTGGTAGTTCCATGTTATCAAGAATCCCTAAAATTAGGGATTGGTTATCTCTTGCTAATGAAGAAGGTACCTGTAAAGGACTTATATTTTTGCGAATCTCATTTATAAGAGATGCACCTTTTGCTGTCTTTGTTGCTTGAGATGCTGTTGTGATCAAGGTTTTAAGTTTCAATTTCGGTATCAGTTTTGCCATCGATCGAAACTGATCTGTTTTGGTCATTTCAGTCTAATTTCGATTTCGATAAAAATATTTTATTTAATTATTAATTATGTGTTGACTAGAGTTTGATTATATTTTGACTTCAAATGAAAAAATATGATAACATTTTTTTAAAATTTTTCAAAAAATATAAAATTTAAAACAAATTTATTAATAATTTTATCATAATAGTAAATATAATTTTTATTAATTTAAATTAATTTTCATAGTTAATCACTTGTATAGTCTATGTTTTAGTATATGACTGTATAAAAAATAAAAAGCCTACATAAAATAATATGAATATGTTTCAAAATTAAAAGTAATATAAACAAAGTTAACTTATTATTAAATGTACTTGACATATACATAAAATAGTAATTATAATGTAATAAAATTAATTATTATCATCATCATAATCATCATCAATTGAGTTTGGAATATTTGAGTGTAGAATTACAAATTCAATACTTGGATAATCAAGATGAGTATTTGTAGGTATATGAGCAAGAACAACCAGTCCTCGATGATCTCATGATAGTAATTTTGAAATATAACCATACATTAAAGGTTCAAAATGAAAATGATAACTTTGTTCATTCATAATGCATAATAAAAGTAGCCCAATAACCCATGAGAAATAAATATTACATTGTGTGAAGTGCTCAGGGGTAATTACGGTAAGATGATGATTGATAGTGTTAAGTGGACTTTGTTGATGGACACGATAAATTTGATCATTTACTCTTCTATGATTTTTTAATGTCTACTCAATTTAAGCTTGTCCAAGTATATCATAAGTTGAAGATAGAATCATTCTAAGGCAGAATATAAGTTTTTGGTGAAGAATAGACATAACTATTCTTCCTGCTTCAAGTATAACTTGGTCTGAAACTGTAATATAATCATCAGGATTCACCATTATCTGTTTTAAAAAAACATCATATAATTGTCAAGATTCATAAATATAAAGTAGATGATAGTGAATATTAGAAAAAATACTGCAATAAAATATGATAATGAAGTAAACAAATTATTTAGTACAAAATAAATCATAGAAACATTGAATTGTAATGTCATAAAATTACAACCATATCATTTGCACATCAACTACATACTTAACACAAAGCATATAAATTTAACATAATAATAAAAACATCATTTCATAGGTAGCACAAACCATGACTTAAAACCACATGCTATTTCGAGGTGAATCTTGAAGAGTTTGGTGTTCTCTATCACTATCCTCATCGGTACGAGAGAGTTGTGATCTATAGTATTACTCAACATGTGGGTAGTATGAAATCATGTCTTGTATCAAATAATGTGGAAAACATGTTGTCCATTGATAAGGATTCCTGTATTAACTAATGATATCCTTGATTAGAAGATGACGTCCTACCATGATGTCTGTCATAGTCACTAGAGCTTATACTATCTATTGAATCTTGATTGTCATCTTGTCTGCCATGTGGATTATATTGATATTGTGGTTGATAACCACTATATAAATTAGAGTCGAAAAACTCATTTCCTCTATACCTTGAAAAAGATGAAGATGAGTCATCATATTATGGTTGTCGAAAATTGGCTTCACCAGATATACCACTATTACTACTATCACTAGTATCAATAATATTCTCCATTCTATCAACTTCCTCTTCTGATTCTTCTTCTAAGAGATCAAGAATAGCTTCCCGTGTTTGAGGATGATTTAATATAGGTTCTTCTCTTTCTTGAATCTACTCTATTAAAGGATCATCATCTTCAAATATAGCGAATAAGTTGATTATCTCATCTTCTGGTGATGTTCTTCTTTGTAAGTTTCAGGCTCTTGAACTTATGTTGTAATGACAGAAAATAAGTTTCTCCAATTCTTTCATTTTAAGTTTGTTCCTCGTCTTTGTGTGAATCAATCCAAAAGTTGTCAAATTCCTTTCACATTGTGAACTTGAAATAGTTTGACTTAAAATTCTAATTGTAATCTTTGCAAGATTAGGTGCTACTGTCGACCATAAATACTCCACCATCTAGCTATAATTTATAAAAAAATATATTAAAAAATCAGTATTATTTAAAATAATAAATATGTATTATTCTTAAATATCAAATATACCGGGAGTATCACCCCTAATAGCTACAAGTTTTTGATATGTGCCGAAGTCTTTGACTTTATTTTTGAAGTTTTTTGCCTATTTAATGGATGTGCTCAAGTTAAAATCTTTGTAAATTGTGTGAAAAATACAAATGAATGATTTAGAATGTACCTCGCACAATGCCAATATTCTAGTTCTCATATCTGGCTCCATCCTCTCAATTACCTTATGTAATGTTTTGAGAATTGCATTGTTGTTATTGACATCATCAATATACTGGAATATTAGATTTAGAAAATATCCTACAATGTAATTATATGTTAGTCAATAATATTATCATTATAACTTATTAAAGCATTATAGAATGATATTGTACTCAATTACCTTATGTAATGCTTCGAGAATTGCATTGTTGTTATTGACATCATCGACATACTAGAATAATAGATTCAGAAAATATACTACAATGTTATTGTAACTTACTAAAGCATTATAGAATGATATTGTACTCAATTACCTGCAGCATGAATATCCTTAGATAATGTTTTGTCCCAAAGATGATCGATAATCTTCTCCCATTTGTGAAATTCAATTATTCCTATATATCACCTTATTTACAATTTTACTCATTTTATTGCTTCATATAAGAATCTCATCTATGAATGATTATTTGAGTCAATAATTTATAGCACCTTAACTAATGGATTGAAGATTCTGATTACATTCTCAACTGATTCCCAAAATTGCTCGTTTAAGACTTAATTGTATAATTATTTAGAAAGAATTTTCTCTAACCGTTTCAACTTCAAATAATGCTTATCATATTCTTCACTAGTAAATAATCACTTCAGCACCTATCGATGGGTATACAGGAAATCCAAGGAGATAAATTATGTAGCAAATTGAGTAATGTATGGTCTGATAATCTCTTAGCCCCATGTTTCTTTTCTCATTAGTTCAAGACACCAAGTATGGTTATAAATAAATGATGTCAACTTCTGATCTTCTTCAATAACTTTTCTAATATCATGATCCTTATCCATATCCTTTAATATTAAGTCAATAGAGTGTAATGCACAAGGTGTCCAAAAAAGATGTTTTCTTTTTTTGCATTAATTTCCTCCTAACATATACCAACAGAGTTGCATTATAAGTTACCATCTGCACCACTCTTGATTCTCCAATCTTCTCAATGATACTACCAATCAAATGGTATAATAAATTACCAGTCTTCAACTCCCCTGATATATTGTCTAACTTTTAAAAAATGGCCCCTTCAGGACAATATACTAAAAAATTTATCAATTTTTTACTATTTTGTGTCTTCCATCCTTCACACATCAAAGTATACCCAAATTCATCCCAATATTTATGGAAGTTCTGTATAAAAGCAGACATCTCTTTAACTTTAAGATCCAAATACTTTTTAGAAATCTTATAGATACTAGGTGGAGGAACTCCTGGGCCAACCTCTTGAGTGACACGTATCATTCGATGATAGTAACCATCACCTGCAAATGAAATGGAACATGATTATAGAAAAAAAAAATTTGGATACTATCCTACCCAACCATTAATTTGCTTTCCAAAAATCACTTGATGCTATCCTCAAATTTAGTTGAGTATCATCTCTTGATTTCAATAGAAATGGATCAATAGGAGAAATATTGATAGACCTGATGTTAGGAAAAGAAAATCTCTTGTAACTCTCGAAGGAGCAGCTATGCGTCACTGTATATGTTATTATCTGAAAATAGTAATTTAGTGATCACGAACTATCTCAGAAGGGCTAACACCACCTTGAGTTTTCTCGTACAATCTTTGACTCTCATGAATTACTTCTTAAATCTCATTATCATTGTCTTCATCATCAAAAACTTGTTTGGGATTTGAATTATAGTACTTGATAAGTTCCTGTTGGAAGCGTAATTTTTTGGTCTTATCCTTTTTGCTATGTTCTCTGTCACTTTATACTATTGCCTAAAATATTTGTCTCACTTCATTTGTAACCCTTTTATAGGTTTAGACTGAGCAAGTTACTTCTCTCAAACGCTCTTTTACAGAACAAAGTACACGACCACACCATTTGCAATGAACTTTTTGAAGATTTGCATCTGCTAATTCACACTGTTACTATGCAATATCATTATCACGAGTACATCATTGTATACTTCGCTTATGAGTCATGTCTAACATAACAGCAACAGTAGCAGAACAGGAACACGAACAGCAAAAGAATAATAGAAACAAATGAATAATAGCAATAGCAATAGTAATAGCAAAAGACTAATAACAGCAACACAAATTATGATGGAAGGAAATTTACTAACAAACTTTCACATAAAATTTTAATTTTTGAAAAAAACTCCATTTTCGCACAAATTTACTAACAAATACTAGCTAATTTTTTCATAAGTTTAAATATTCCTGATTTAGTAACTAATTCTCATATAAATTTAAATATTTTCGATTTACTACGTATATTTCACATAAAATCTTAATTTTCGAAAAAATAAGAAAAATTTCATTTTCGCACAAATTTACTAACAAATACTAGTTAAGTTTTGCATAACTTCAAATTTTCCCCGATTTAGTAACTAACTCCCACATAAATTTAAATATTTTTTATTTACTACCTAATTTTTACATAAAATTTTAATTTTCAAAAAAAATATAAAAACTTTGTTTTTGTACAAATTTACAAACAAATATTATCTAATTTTTGCGTAACTTCAAATTTTTTTCGATTTAGTAACTAATTCCCGTATAAATGTAAATATTTTTTATGTACTACCTAATTTTCACATAAAATCTTAATTTTGGAAAGAAAATAAAAAAATCTATTTTTGCATAAATTTACTAACAAATACTAGCTAGTTTTTTCATAACTTCAAAATTTCTTAATTTACTAACTAATTCCTGCATAAATTTAAATATTTTTTATTTACTACCTAATTTTTACATAAAATTTTAATTTTCAAAAAAAATATAAAAACTTTGTTTTTGTACAAATTTACAAACAAATATTATCTAATTTTTGCGTAACTTCAAATTTTTTTCGATTTAGTAACTAATTCTCGTATAAATTTAAATATTTTCTATGTACTACGTAATTTTCATATAAAATCTTAATTTTGGAAAGAAAATAAAAAAATCTATTTTTGCATAAATTTACTAACAAATACTAGCTAGTTTTTTCATAACTTCAAAATTTCTTAATTTACTAACTAATTCCTGCATAAATTTAAATATTTTTTATTTACTACCTAATTTTCACATAAAATCTTAATTTTGAAAAAAACAAAAAAAAGGACTCTTTTGCGCAAATTTACTAACAAATACTAGCTAATTTTTGCATAGCTTCAAATTTTTTTAATTAACTAACTAATTCCCGTATAAATTTAAGTATTTCATTTTCCAACCTAATTTTTATATAAAATCATAATTTTGGAAAAAATAAAAAAACTCCATTTTTGCACAAATTTATGAACAAGCATTATTTACATTTTACATAAATTATTTACATTTTACATTTTACATTTACCTAAGTGGCCAAAATGAATTTCATTTAGATTTTGATTAAATTATTTTATTTTTTTTACTCTACTTTAATTTAAATTTTAAAACATTATATAATTTACACAAATATGAAGAAAGATATACATTTTTAAAAAAATTATTAAATATATAATTCTATAGTTTAAAATTATCTAAAATACAAAATAATTTGTAGCAAACATATAACAATTCTACAATTCTATACATGACACATATAATTCAGAATCACGTAAAATTTCTTACCTTCTTGTTGAATCTAATTGTAGCATATAGCAGAAGAAAAACTTGCTCTTGCTCTTGCTTGCTCTTGAATATGCTTGCGCTTGCTTTATATAATGGATATCAATTATAGTTTAA
Source organism: Trichopus zeylanicus subsp. travancoricus (assembly GCA_005019695.1). Classification (NCBI taxonomy): domain Eukaryota; kingdom Viridiplantae; phylum Streptophyta; class Magnoliopsida; order Dioscoreales; family Dioscoreaceae; genus Trichopus; species Trichopus zeylanicus. The sequence continues at coordinate 48,858 of RXID01021777.1, read as the reverse complement.
CAGTTACTTTAATCATATCATTAGTACAAATGCTAGGAGAAAAATAGCAAACACTCACATCACACCTTAAAGACACACTCACATCACACCAAGGCACTTGCACACTGCCATGCCATTATTATCTCATAGCAAATAAAACACACCATATGCTAAAACCTATACTAGATACCAAAACCTACTTAACTATTGATCTCCATTATTAAAATCAAACAAACAAATTCAGCCATGTACCAAACTAGTGACAGATTCACTCTTACATGGCTTCAACACCATGAACAAAATCATAAATAATGCCATGACATCAATAACACCATGAACAGGGGCATTTATAGAGTACCTTTGTCTGCATTGGAGGAGCCTTGCACTAAGCAATGGTGCTTTAGATCCCATTCTGCTACTAGATCCCATCGCTCGACTCGATGGTGGAGACAAAGAAGGTGGAAGGATGCTTGCACCACTCGGATGCTTCATGGTAGTCCTTGTCCTAGTTGGAGTGGGCACAAGAGAAGATGAAGACCTCCTCCATGCTCGAGATGATGAGCACATCAATGGAGGCGTCCTAAGAGCTCTTTATGGCCAAGAGTGCCACTGATCACACAGACTTTGGGTGGATGTGCTCACTTTACCTCCGGGAGGATGTACTTGCTCCACCACCACTCGTTGCTCCACTACTACTCATTGCTTTTGTTTCACAACTGCTCGCTGCTCTACAACTGCTCAAAAATAGAGAAGAAGAGAAATTCTTCGTTCTTACAATGAGGGCAGAAGAAAGGATGACCGTACCAAACTAAAATAAACTATTAGACTTGTTTTGCTTCGATAGAGGCTTGCTCCTCATTGCTTTTGCTCTACCACTACTCACTACTCTACCACCACTCGTTGCTTTTGCTTCGTTGCTGCTTACTATTCTATCGTTGCTTGTTGTTCATTCACTTCTGCTTTGCCATTGCTTGCTGCTCATTGCTTCTACTCCTTTGGTACTCACTACTCCACGCGCTACTCAATGCTCCACTACTATTGCTTCATGCATTGCTCGCTATGTTTGCCACTGCTGCTCACTTCAAAGCCAAAACCCTAGAACCAAAACTTTTGAAGGCCAAAATGGTTTGGCACAGGTTGAAATCAAAACATTTTGGCTGAAACATTTTAGTTTCAGCCAAACTTTTAAAGCTTGGTTGAGATTATTCTAGCTTATTAAGCTCCTAACTATTTTGCATCATCATTTTCATCAACTCCATGACCTTCTTTTGAGACTTCATTTTTTTTCTCTGCTGTCCTAGTTGTTCTTACAGTACTTCTATGGTCGCTTCTTGATTGAAGCTTTTAATTATGACTAAGGCTTTTGTTAGGACATGATGGTCCATGCTTTGAGAATCAAGTCTAGCTTTTAGGTTGAGGCTAATTTCTCCCATCAATTAGGTTGCCTTGTTCAAAAGCCTACTGATGGAGAGAGTCACCATACCTTCTCTTTGATGTGGTGGTAAGGATTGGATCACAAGAGCCCTTTCCTCTTGAATTTCTTCATCAATAAGCCTTACTTGCATAGCCTTCTTTTAGCATTTGACCCGTTGGAGTGTGGACTCACAGTGCCTCCTAGAGTCTTGATGAGAAATGACTTTAATAGTGTGGGTGGTCTCCTTTGGTGAGTCCCCATGTTGGGTTGCAACTTAAGGTAAGACTGTGCCTCTTGTGATTTATTTTTACCCTTCTCTAAAGTGCTTAATGGAGTGAAAGATTGGAGGTAGAAATGGTAATGACTGACTTCATTTGAGAGGTAGGATTCCCAAGTCAGCTGAAAATCTAAGCAACTTTTCCTTTACTTGTGATAGTTAGAGTTAGTTCTTTTTCATCCATGCATGTGTCCAGACTTGCTTTTGGTTGCCCCCTGTTAGGAGTTGGGTGAAGATGATCAAAGATTGAGCTTCATTTTGGTTTGAGCCTTTAGAATATTGATATCCTTGTTAGTTGAGGCATGGCTTTTGTCCCTTCATTTGAGTGATAACATTACAAATGATAATATTGGGTCTCTTTTCCCTTGATGGCAAGTGAAAAGCAAGCTTGCCTTGCATAATAACAACTTTAGTTGCCGCAGTAGAAAGTGCCTTTTCGAACGGGATGACCTCAAAGACAGTTCTAAACTTGATTTGAACATTGGTTACTCCTATGATGTCTATCGGATAAGGTAGATACACAACTGACCCTACCCCCAGGATGATGGTGTACTTTAGGGTGGAAAAGCTCCTTGTTAATGCCATTTAATATTTTCTTCTATAATGGAGAACATAATTAATTAGTGTCCAATTGTAATTCTACCTTGTTAATATCTTTATATTATTAGCTAGGTTTCTATATTTGGAGGAGAAGTGAAGTCCCATTGAATGTGCCAAAAATTATGAAATTAATTTTCGTAGCATAGAGTAGCAGAGATCGCAGTGAGTGATCTTGATGTACAAATCAAAGTGTGTTAAATTTAAAGTGCGCTATCAGGTGTTGTGGGAATATTGACTTATAATAGGTGCAACCCTATTATTAATTATCCTAATGATTGTCAGAAACCTCCTAAAGTAATAAACTAAGCTAATAAAATAGAGACAAAAGAGAAAAGGAAAAAGCACTTGATTGGTTTTAAGAAATGGTATATGACTTAAGTAAGGGTATATCCTCACTTTATAATGAATTTCAACATGAAATCATAGAGAAAATGAAAGAAATAAAGGAAAAGGAAGAGTTGAGATAAAACCCCAATGTGTGCTACTATCCTACGACCTTGCACTAGACCATGTGGAATCTAACTCGGATGGGCCTTGACTTGATCTTCAGCAGATGTTGGTGTATAGTTTGGTAGAACATGGAAGGAAATGAGAGAAGTTTGAAATATTTTCAATAGCTTTGAGCGTTGGTGATAACCTTATTTAGTTTGAAGTATTTTTGTTAGCCAATAAAATGTAAGCAATAACTTCAGTTGATTTGAAGTGTTTCCATAGCCAATAAGGTGTAGGTGATAACTTTATGAGTTTGAAGTATTTCTATAGCTAATGAGGTATAAGCGATAACTTCATAAGTTTGAAGTATTTCAATAGTTAATGAGGCATAAGTAATAACTTTGTGGGTTTGAAGTGTTTTCATAGTCAATGAGGTTTAGGTGATAAATTCATTTAATTTGAAGTGTTTCCATTAGCCAATGAGGCATAGTGATAACTTTATTTGATTTGAAGTATTTCCATGGCCAACAAAGTATTGGTAATAATTTTATTTGATTTAAAGTATTTTCATAGACAATGAGGCATAAGTGATAATTTTATGAGTTTAAAGTATTTCTATAATCAATAAGGTGTAAGTGATAACTTCATTTGATTTGAAATATTTTCATACCCAATAAGACATAAGAGATAACTTCAGAGTTTGAAGTGTTTCTATAACCAATGAGGCATAGGTAATAACTTCATTTGGTTTGAAGTGTTTTCATAGCAAATGAGGCATAGGTGATAATTTCATGAGTTTAAAGTATTTCTATAGTCAATGAGGCGTAAGTGGTAACTTCATAAGTTTGAAGTATTTTCATAGCCAATGGGGCATAGTTGATAATTTCTATAGTTTTGAAATATGTTCATAGTCTATAAAGCATAAGTGATAGCTTCATAAGTCTGAAGTATTTCCATAGCCAATGAGGCATAGGTGATAGCTTTATGAGTTTGAAGTGTTTTTATAGCCAATGAGGCATAAGTGATAACTTCATAGGTTGAAGTGTTTCCATAGCCAATAAGCCATAGATGATAATTTCTTTGGTTTTTAAGTGTTCCATGGGCAATAAGGAATAAACTTTAACTTTATGCATTTAAAAGTAGCATTATCCACTTCTTGTGGAGTTGGCATAGCCTCGAAGTGCTACTAAGGGCTTTTATAACGCATCCAGCGAGACTTAGTTTGTCTCAATTTAGTTCTATTTGAACTAGCTCTGGTTTGAGTTAAGATGATAATATCACCCATTGTTCATGTCCTTAGAGTATTGTTGAAGGTTTAGCCACTCAGTTAGACTCAGTTTGACCCTATCTAGTTGCATTCAAACTTATTTGGCTCGAGTTTGGGTTTGACATAATATTCAAAACTTGATTTCAATTTAAGTTGATTTGATTTAATTTATTGTTCAAAATTTGATTGAATTGTGACTTGCTACCTTTTTCCTAGAAGATAATGATATGTTATAGTTTCTTATTCCTAGAAATTCTGGTGATTGAGTTCACTCTGATGCTTTATAGCACAACTAACACAGCCATGGAGGGACATTAGATTAACTAGAAGAATAATGTGAAGTATCCATTTCCAAAATTATGGTTGGTATTGATGGTGAATGTTTAACTTGCAATAATAAATTCAATTTACCTAGCTTGAGATTGATTTTTAGAAGATCGATTGTCAAATACTCATCATTAACTCTAGTTAAAGCAATACTAATTTCGGTTAAGTCTAATTTTGGCTTTAGTTCAATGTTTAGAACTTGATTTTAACTCAAGTTTGGTTTTAACTCATTGATGGATTTGGTTTCAACCTATTATTAGATCTTCACTAGGTTCAGGTTTGCATGTTAATGGAAGTTGATTTGGTTCAGCTTGGTTTTAGTTCGGGCTTGACGTAGTTCTGGTTTGACTTTAAGTTTAATTTGACTAGATTAGCTTTCAGTTTAAACTTGATTTAATCTAATTAAGATTTGATTCAAGCTTAGTGTGACCCAAATAGAGTTTGATTTGAACTTGACTTAATCCAAAATAACCCAATTTGAACCTAGTCAAGGTTGGGTCTCAACTTGAATTTTGGGTCTAGTTCAATTTGAATTTTAGTCCAACTAACTGATCAATTTAGGTTGATTTGGTGGCCCATCTAAATCAATTTAGTTTTGTTCATTTGTTCTAGCTAAGTCCACTTGGGTTTAATGTGATTGAATCACCTTAATATAATTGACTTGTGTTAATCAATTTAGTTCATGAGCCCTCAAACTATCATGATAACTTCAGCCAAGCCCGTGGGCTGGCCTTATTTTTAATAGATGTTCAAATAGCCCACAAGCTGACCTTAGTTCGAATAGACATTCAACAAGCCCACAGCTGGTCTTAGTCTAAATAGAAGTTAAGTGAGTTCACAAGCTGGCCTTAGTCCAAATAGATATTTAGTGTGCTCACAAGCTAGCCTTAATTTGAATAAATGTTTGGCAAGACCATGAGTTGGTCTTAATTCAAATAGATGCTCAACAAGCTTACGAGTTAGCCTTAGTCCGAATAGACATTAGACAAGCTCATAAGCTGACTTTACTTCTAATAGACATTTAGTAAACTTGCAAGTTGACCATAAGGCATTGGTCAATTACCCCCTCAATGCTTATTATTATTTTTTATCAAGGTTTAGCATAATGTCATTTGACCTTAGCTCCTTTGAATGGGTTTGGTCCTTGCTCTTTGGGTGGACTTAGTCCATGCCCCCTGGATGGGAGATCGTTCCCCCCTTAATGGGAGATGAGGAGTTGATTCATTCTTATGTAGACTTTGGTTACCCTTGCAATGATCGTTAATTGATAAAGTACACTAGAGATCTTTCACCAAGGATGATGGTGCAAATTGAGGCAGGAGGATCACTTTATGATACTATTTTCCTTTTTCTTAATTAATCATTAGCTTTCAGCTTTTCTTCCTCTGATATGTGCCCATATTAATTAGACTTTTCTAGTTGAAGGAGAAGTCAAGTCCCACCAATATGCCAAAATTTGTGGTATCAGTTTCAATGGTCCAAGAGTAGTAGAGACCCCAGGAGTGACCTCGATGCATAAATCAAAGTGTGTTGATTTAAAGTGACCTATCAGGTATTATGAGAATATTGACTTTCAATAGGTGCAAGCCCCTATTATTAATTATCCCGATGATTGTCAAAAATCTTTTAAAATAAGAAACCTAACTAATAAAAGAAAAGGCATAGAAAAAGGAAAAGAAGAAAGTATTCCATTGATTTTGAGAAGTGTTACATGGCTTAAGTAAGGGTATACCCCTCACTTTACAACTAGAAGATCATGGAAATAAAATAAAAGAAACAGAGAGAGATGGAAAAGAAGCTCTAATATCTGTTGTTGTCCCACTCCTATGCATTAGATCATATGGAGTCTAACTTGAATGGGTCTTAATTTGATCCTTCACAGGTATTGGTGATTTTATTTGGTAGCATTGTCTAGTGGGACATGGAAGGGAATGAGAGGGATTTGGAGTGTTTTCAATAGCTTTGATCATTGATGATAACTTCTGTTGGTCAAAGTATTTTTATTAGCCAATAAGGCATTGGTGATAACTTCTTGATTTGAAGTATTTTCATTAGCCAATAAGGCATTAGTGATAACTTTATTTAGTTTGAAGTATTTTCATTAGCCAATAAGCCATTGGAAAAAACTTTATGAGTTTAAAGTGTTTCTATAGCCAATAAGACATTAGTGATACCTTCATTTGGTTTAAAGTGTCTCCATAGCAAATAAGGCATAAGAAACAACTTCATGAGCTTGAAGTATTTCCATAGCCAATGACATATAAGTGATAACTTTATGAGTTTGAAGTGTTTCCATAGCCAATATGGCATAGATAGTAACTTCACAAGTTTGAAGTGTTTCCATAGCCAATGAGGCATAGGTGATAACTTCATTTAGTTTGAAGTATTTTCATAGCCAATGAAATATAGGTGATAACTTTATTTGCTTTGAAATATTTTCATAGCCAATGAGACATAAGTGATAACTTCATGAGTTAGAAGTGTGTCCATAGCTAATGAGACAAAAGCGATAACTTCATTTGATTTGAAGTATTTCCATAGCCAATGAGTCATAAGAGACAACTTCATGAGTTTGAAGTATTTCCATAACTAATGAGTCATAGGTGATAATTTTATGAGTTTAAAGTATTTTCATAGCCAATGAGAAGTAAGCACTAACTTCATTTGGTTTAAAGTGTTTCTATAGCCAATGAGGTGTAGTTGATAACTTCATGAGTTTGAAGTATTTCTATAATTCAATAGGCGTAAGTGATAACTTCAAAGTTTGAAGTGCTTTCATAGCCAATAAGGCATAGGTGATAACTTCATGGGTTTGAAATGTTTCTATCGTTAATGAGGCATAAGTGATAACTTCATGAGTCTGAAGTGTTTCTATAGCTAATGAGGCATAAGTGATAAGTTTATGAGTTTGAAGTATTTCCATAGCCGATGAGGTATAGATGATAATTTTTTTGGTTTTGAAGTATTTTCATAGCCAATGAGGCACAGATGATAACTTCTTTGGTTTTGGAGTGTTTCCATGGCCAATGTAGTATAGGTGATAACTTATTTGGTTTTGAAGTATTTTTGTAGCCAATGAGATGTAGATAACTTCTTTGGTTTTAAAGTATTTCCATAGTCAATGGGGCATAAGTGACAACTTTTTAAATTTTGAAGTGTTTTAATAGCCAATAAGGCATAGGTGATAACTTTTTTGATTTTGAAGTATTTCCATAGCCAATAAGGTGTAAATGATAATTCCATGAGTTTGAAAGTAGCATTACCCGCTACTTGTGGAGTTGGGCATAGACTTTGAATGTTGTCGAAATCTTTTGTAGCACACACAGTGGGGCTCAGTTTGGCCCAATTTAGTCCTATTTCAACTAGTTTTGGTTTAGGTCGGAATGGTAATGTCATCCATTGTTTATGGCCTAGGAGTGTTATCAAACGTTTAGCACACACAGTGGGACTCAGTTTGACCTTATTTAGTTCTATTCAAACTAATCTAGTTCTAGTTTGAGTTTGGTTTGGACTTAGTTCAATATTCAAAACTCAATTTTGATTCAAGTCTGAATTGATTCAATTCGATGTTTAAAACTTGATTTGGATCAAGTTTGATTTGGTTTAATTCAACATCCAAGAATTAACTTTGATTCAACTCTAATTTGATTCAATTCAATGTTCAAAACTTGATTGAATTGTGATTCATCAACTCCTTCCTGAAAGGTAATGATATGTTCTGATTTCCTCTTCCTAGAATCTTTAGAGATTGGGTTCTCATTGACAATTTATAACATGAAATCAGAGGCCACTACCTAAACCAACTACTACAACCTTGGAGGTACATCAGGTTAACCAAGGGAACCATGTAAAACATCCATTCTCAATGTCATTGTTAGTATTGATGGTGAATGTTCAATTTGCAATAATGAATTTAATCTACCAAACTTGACATTGATTTTTAGAAGAACATTTATCAAATACTAATTATTGACTCTACTTAGAGGCAATACTAATTTTGATCTGAGTCTAATTTGATCGAATATAATATTCAAAACTCAATTTTGGCTTGAGTTTGATTCATTCAATTCAGATTGAGTTTGACCTTGTGTTGGACTCTTATCAGGTTTGGATTTGCATCTTAATGAATTTTGGTTCAAGTTCAAGTCGATTTAGGTTGGTTTTAGTTCAAGATTAGTCTAATCCTAGTTTGACTTTCGGGTTCAATTTGACCCACTTAACTTTTAATTTAAACTAGATTTAACCAATTAGGGTTTGACTCAAGCTTAGTTTGATCCAAATTGGATATGATTTGAACTTGATTTGATTTTGAATTAATCCAATTTGAACTCAATTAGGGTTAAGTATTAGCTGATCTGGTTTAGATTAATGCAATTTGGGTTTTTGGGTCCAGTTTGATTTTAGTTTTAGTCCAACTATTTGATCAATTTAGCTCCATTTAGGGGTCTATTTGAGTCAATTTTGTTTTCTTCATTTGTGCTAACTGAGTCTAATGTAATTGAGTCACTTATGTTAATTAATTTGATTTGACAACCCTTGGGCTATTATGATAACTTTGGGCAAGCCCATGGACTAGCTTTAGATGTGTGAGCTGGAGAGTTGGCTAAGCCCAGGGGTTGACTTGATTTAGTGGGCCTGAAGGCTAACCTATTAATGCTAGCCCAAGCACTAGCTTGATGTGATAGGCCCAAAGACTAGCCTATATGTGCGAGCCTGAGGGCTAACTTAATTTGGCAGGCTCAAAAGTTGGGCTATAGATGCTAGCTCGAGGACTAGACTATAGTTATAGTGGGCCCGAAGGCTGGTCTATAGATGTAGTGGGCCCAAAGGCTGACTTATAGTTATGGTGAGCTTGAAGGCTTGCTTGATTTGGCAGGCCCAAAGGCTATCTTATAGGTGCGAGCTTGAGGGCTAGCTTGATTTGACGGGCCCAAAAGTTAGCCTAATTTGGTAAGCTCAAAGGCTAGCCTAATTTAGCAGACCTAAATATTGGCCTATAATTCAAAGAGCCTAAAGGCTGGCATATAGATATGGCAGGCATGAAGATTGACCTATGGATGTGATGGACTTAAAGGTTGGCCTAATTTTGACAACATGAAGATTGGCCTATAGTTGCAGTAGACCCGAATGCTAGCTTATGGATATAGTAGGCCTAAAGGCTGGCTTGATACACTAAGCCATAGGTGGCTATGATGGTGATGGATGTCTATTGATGTGCAAAGGGAGACTATGAGTGGTTGCGGTGGTGATGGAGGTTTGTCAATGCACAGAATACCGTGGGTAGCCACAATGTCGATGAATTTTTGTTAATGCACCAAAGATTGCGAGTGACCATGGTGTTGATGAAATTTTGTCAATAGGCCAAAGACTATGGGGGGCCACGATAGTGATGATGCAAAAATCAAGACAAGAGAGCTTCTTCTCTACTCTCTCTTTCTCTTTATTTCTTTCATATTTTCTATAATTTTATGTTGAAATTTATTGTAAAGTGAGGATATACCCTTACTAAGGCATGTATCATTTCTTAAAATCAATTGAATGCTTTCTTCTTTTCTTTTTATGTATCTATTTTATTAGTTGGGTTTCTTATTTTAGAAGGTTTTTGATAGTCATTGAGGTAATTAACAATAGGGGCTTGTGTTTATTGGAAGTCACTATTCTCATAACACTTGATAGTGCACTTAAATTAACACACTTTGATTTGTGATTTGAAGTCACTCCCCAATGTCTCCGTCAATCCTGAGCCACCAAAATAGATCCCACAAATTCTGACACCCCCAGTGAGACTTGACTTCTCCTCCAAGTAGAGAAACCTAGTTAATATGGGCACATATCAGAAGAAAAAAGATGAAAGATGATGATTGATTAAGAAAAAGGAAAATGACATTGTCAAATGATCCTTCTACTCCAATCTACATCATCATCCTTGGTGAAAGATCTTTGGTGTACTTCATCAATCAATGATCACTATAGGGATAACTGAAGTCCACATAAGCATGGATCGGTTTCTCATCTCTCATTTGGAGGACAAGGATCTCACATCTAAGGGGCAAGGACTAAGTCCACCTAGAGAGCAAGGGCCAAACCTATTTAAAGGGACTAGAGTTAAACCCTTTCAAAGAGGCTAAGACCAAATACCATTATGCCAAACTTTGATGATAAAATAATAATCACTGAGTGGGCAATTAGAGTTTATTTCAGCCATCAGACTATGTACAACTTCATCCAACTCATGCATGATACTTCTACTTTCGCCAATAGCATCACTACTCCTAGCATTGCTAATGTTATCTTTAATCCAGTTGCTGATCCACCTTCCCCCCTTTTCCCTATCACTAGCGCTTACTCCTAATCTGAAGCCTAGGGAGTAAAAATTAAGTCCACGCAGAGGGTAAAATACCAAGTCCACCAAGGGGGCATGATTGAGTCTACTAAGGGAGCAAAGACATCCCATCCAAGGGGCAAAAAACCTCCCATTCAAAGGGCAAACAACTTTCTATTCAGTGGGCAACTAAAGTCCATATAAGCTATCAAACAATGTTTAACTCCATCCAATTCATAAATAGTGCTTCAACTTTCAACAATAGCATCACTACTCTTAGCATTGTTAATACTCTTTTTGATCTAGTTACTACTCCACCTGCTTAGTATTGATCAATCCCGTGCCTCCCTCCCAGTAGGCAAGGACCAAGTCCACCTAGGGGAGGCAAACACCAAGTTTACCCAAGGGATAAAGGTCAAGTCTATCCAAGGGCAAAGGCCAAAATTCATCATGCTAACCATCAATTATAAGACAAAGGACCCACTGGCATAAATTAGGATATCAATCTTTCAAGAGACATAATAATAGGTAAAAAGTCAATTTTTACCACCTATAACTAGCTCTACCATTGATCCAATTGCTGCTCCACCTGCCCAATATAGATCAACCCCTCGCCTCCTGCCACATTGAACTTAGCTCACGGCCTGGGGTGTGCCAAAATTTGTGGGATTAATTTTGATGGCCCGAGAGTGACAGAGACCTTGAGGAGAGACCTCAAATAATTAATTGAAATGAGTTTATTTAAGTACACTATCAGGTATTGTGGGAATATTGACTTTTAATAGATGCAAGTTCTTATTATTAATTACCCTGACGATTGTCAAGAACCCCCTAGAGCAAGAAATCTAGCTAATAAAATAGATATTAAAAATTTTTTTTAAAAGCATTTGATTGATTTTAAGAAATGGTACATGGCTTAAGTAAGAGTATACCCTCACTTCACAATGAATTTTAACATGAAATTATAGAAAATATGAAAGAAATAAAGAGAAAGAAAGAGTCGAGAAGAAGTTTTAATGTGTGTTGCTATCCCATTCTCATGCGCTGGACCATATGACATCTTGACTTGGATAGGTCTTGACTTGATTCTCGGTAGATGTTAGTCTCTTTAAGTTTGAAGTATTCCATAACCCATGGAGTATAGATGTCAACTTTTTTGATTTGAGGTATTCCATAGTCCATAGGGTGCAGGTGTTAACTCTCTTGAGTTTGAAGTATTCCATAGCTTGTGGGGTATAGGTGTTAACTTCTTTCATTTGAGGTATTCTATAACTTGTAGGGCATAGGTGTTAATCTATTTGAGTTGAAGTATTCTAGTCTATGGGGTATAGGTGTTAACTTCTTTGATTTGAGGTATTTCATAGTCCATAGGACATTTGTGTTGACCTCTTTGATTTAATATATTTCGTAGCCCATGGGGCATTGGTGTTAACATTTTTGATTTGAGATATTTTCTAACCCGTGAGGCATAGACGTTAACCTCTCTGATTTTAAAGTAGCATTACCCATTGCTTGTAAAGTTGGGAATAGCCTTGGAGCGCTACTAAAAGATTTTATAGTATACAAGAGGAACTTAGTTTGACTCAGTTTAGTTCTATTTGAACTACTTCTAGTTCTAGTCAGAATGGTAATATCACCCATTGTTCATAATTGTGAAGTATTGTCAAAGATTTAGCACACCCATTGGGACTCATTTGACCTTATTTAGCTTCATTTGGACTAATTTTGTTCATGTTTGAGTTTGATTTGCATTCAGTACAATATTTAAAATCTGATTTTGATTCAAGTTTGAATTGATTTAGTTTGATGTTCAAAACTTAATTAAATTATGATTTACTAACTCCTTTTGGAAAGATAATGATATGTTCTTATTTCCTCTTTCTAGAACCTTTTGGTGATTGGATGATTTATAGCATGAAATCAGAGGCCATTGTCATGAACTGACTATTGCAGCCATGGAGGGTTAGCAAATAAACTAGAAAAATCATATGAAACATCCATTCCCAAAATCATTGTTAGTATTGACGATGAATGTTCAATTAACAATAATGAATTTAATTCACCAAGTTTGGTATTGATTTTCAAACGAACATTTATCAAATATTGATTATTGACTCTATTTAGGGTGACACTAATTTTGACATGGGTCTCATCTGGTTTAGTTCAATATGTAGAACTCAATTTTGACTCGAGTCTACTTTTATTCTATTCAGGTCAAGTTCGACCTTGTGTCAGACCCTTATCGAGTTTGGATTTACATCTTAATAGACTTTGGTTCAAATTCAATTTGATTTAGGTTTAGATTGGTTTTATTCTAGGTTTAGCCTAATTTTACTTTAACTGTAGTTCAAGTTGACCTAGTTAGCTCTTAGTTTGAACTTGATTTGATCTAATTAGAATTTGATTCGAGTTTAGTTCGACCAAAATTAGGTTTGATTTGAATTTGACTTGATTTTGAATTAACCCAACTTAAACCCAATTAGGGTTGAGTCTAAGCTGATTTAGTTTTGATTAACTCAATTTAGATTTTGAATCTAGTTTAGTTTGTATTTTAGTCCATCTATTTAATCAATTTAGCTCCACTTGGGGGTCCATTTTAGTTAATTTGGTTTTGTTCATTTGTCCTACCTGAGCCCAATATGCTTGAGTCACTTTATGTTAATTAATTTGATTTAAGAGATTTTGGGATGTCATGATAACTTTGGGTGAGCTTACAAGTTGGCCTTAGATGATCAAGCTTGAGAGCTAGCTAAGTGTGAGCCTAGGGCTATTTTAGTTCACGAGCTTAAAAGCTAACTTAGAGGTGCAAGCCCAAGAGCTCACTTAATTTGGTAGGTTTTTAGGTTGGTTTATGGATGCGAGCTCAAGGTCTAGGTCAATTTAGGGAGCTCAAAGATTAGCTTATGGGTGTGAACCCATAGACTAGCTTGATTTGATTGGCCCAAAGTTGGCCTAATTTGGTAAGCTTAAAGGTTTAGCCTAATTTGATAGGCTAGAAGGTTGACCTATGAATGTGAGCTTGAGGGTTGGGTTGATTTAGCCAACCTGAAGGTTGGCCTGATTTAATAGACCTAAAGGCTGGTCGATGGGTGTGAGGCTGATGGGTTGGCTTGATTTGGTAGGCCTGAAGGTTAGCATATGGGTGCGAGTCTGAGGGCTGACTTGATTTGGCGAGCTTGAAGGCTAGCCTAATTTGGCTTGCCCGAAGACTGTCTATGGGTGCAAGCTTGAGGGCTAGTTTAATTTAGCAAGCTTGAAGGCTGAGCTATAGGTGTGAGTCCTAGGGCTAGTTTGATTTGACAGGCCTGAATACTGGCCTATGGATGCGAGCTCAATGAGTAGCTTGGTTTGGCAGGATCGAAGGCTGGCCTATGGATGTGAACCCAAAGGTTAGGTAATTTGGTTAGCCCAAAGGCTAGCCTATAGTTTAGTAGGCCCGAAGGCTAGCTTGATTTGGTAGGTTTGAAGGTTGGCCTAATTTAGTGAGTCCAAAGACTGGTATAACTTGGCAGATCTAAATGCTTGGCTATAGTTTAGTAGACCCAAAGGTTAGTCTATAGTTCATCGGGCTCAAAGACTACCCTATGGATGTGGCGAGCCCAAAGGCTTGCTTATGTATGTGGCTCGGTCTGAAAGATGGCTTGTAGTTATGAGAGGCTCAATGGCTGGCTTATCATTTGGCGGGCCCTATAGTTGGCCTATAGTTCGGCAGACCCGAAGACTAGCTTATGGATGCGGAGGACCCAAAGGTTGGTCTATAGTTACGATGGATCTGAAGACTAGCCTATAGTTCGATGGGTCCGAAGGTTAGACTATAGTTCAACTAATTTAAAGGCTAGCCTATAGTTTAGTGAGCCTAAAGGCGGTCCTATGGATATGAAAGACTCGAAGGCTGGTCTATAGTTGCTGCATGCTCGAAGACTGGCCTATAGTTTGGTGGGCCTGAAAGTTGGCCTATGGATGTGGCAAGCCTAAAGGTTGGCCTATAGTTATGGCTGACAAGAAGACTAGCCTATAGTTGTGGTGGGCTAGAAGGCTAGCCTATAGTTCGACAAGTTCGAAGATGGCCTATGGATGTGGTAGAACTAAAGGTTGGCCTATAGTTGTAGTGGACCTAAAACCTAGCCTATCGGTGCGGCAATCCCATCAGGTATGTCAAAATTTATGAGATCGATTTTGCTGGTCTGAGAGTAGCAATGACCACAACGAGTGACTTTGATACATAAATCAAAGTGTGTTTTATTCAAAATTTGCTATTATGTATTATGAAAATATTGACTTTCAATAAGTATAAGTCCCTATTTTTAATTACCCAATGATTATCATGAACCTCCTAAAATGAGAAACCTAGTTAACAAAAGATAAGAAATCATTCAACCAATTTGAAGAAATGGAACATGGCTTAAGCAATGACATAACCTCAATTTACATCGAGTTTCAATATGAAATTATGGAAGAACATGGGATAAATAAAAAATAGAAAGAGTGGGAAAGAAGTTTTAATGCATATTGCTACTTGACTCCCATTCATTAGACCATGTGATGTCTCAACTCAAATAGGTATTGACTTGATACTTGGTAGATGTTAATAGCATTATCTGGCCGGGCATTAATGATGGAAGGGATTTCAAGTGTTTCCAATTGCTTTAAGTGTTGGTGATAATTTCTGGAGTTTGAAGTATTTCCATACCTCATGGGGTGTAGTTGTTAACTTCATCGGTCTTAAAGTATTTCTATAGCCCACAGGGTGGAGGCATTCACTTTTTTTATTTTGAAGTTTTTTCCATAGCCCATAAGGCATAGTTATTAACTTCATTGGCTTTGATGTATTTTCTATGTCTCATGGGGCATAAGAATTGACTTTATTGATTTTGAAGTATTTTTTGTAGCCTATGGATCATAGGTATCGACTTCTTTGATTTGATATATTATGTAGCTCATGGGGCATAGGTGTTAATATTTTTGATTTGAGGTATTCCATAACTCATGGGGTACAAGTGTTAACCTCTTTGAGTTTAAATTTTTTCATAGCCTGTGGGGCGTAGGTATTAACTTCTTTGATTTTGAAGTATTTCTATAGTTAATATGACATAAGTGATAACTTCATGAGTTTAAAGTATTTCTATAGCCAATGAAACATCAGTGATAATTTCATGAGTTTGAAGTATTTCTATAGCCAATGAGGCATAAACGATAACTTTATGAGTTTGAAATATTTCTGTAGCTAATGTGGCATAAGCACAATAACTTCTTTAATTTGAAATATTTTCATAGCTAATGAGCCGTAAGTGATAATTTTATAAGTTTGAAGTATTTTCATAGTCAATGAGACATAGGTATTTTTTTCATAAGTTTAAAGTGTTTCCATAGCCAATAAAGTTTAAGCAATAACTTCATGAATTTAAAGTATTTTCATAGCCAATGAGAAGTAGGTATTAACTTCATGAGTCTAAAAGAAGCATTACCCATTGTTTGTAGAGTTGGGTATAGCCTTGGAGTGTTGTCAAGGCTTTTATACCTCATCCAACGGGACTCATTTTGATCCAAATTAATTCTATTTGAACTAGTTTTGATTTGGATTAGGATGGTAATACCACCCATTATTCATAGTCATAGAGTGTTGTCAAAGGTTTGGCATACCCAGTGAGACTCAATTTGACCTTGTTTAGTTTCATTTAGACTAATTTAGCTCGGGTTTCAGTTTGGTTGGATTTAGCTCAATATTCAAAATTTGATTTTGATTCGAGTCTAAATTGATTCAATTCAATGTTCAAAACTCAATTCAGATCAAGTTTAATTTGATTCAATTTGATGTTTAGGACTCGACTTCAATTCAATCTGATTTCATTTAGTTCAATGTTTGAAACTTGATTTAAATCAAGTTTGATTTGATTTAGTTTAATATTCGAAACTCGACTTTGATTCAAGTTTAATTTGATTCACTTTAATGTTCAGAACTCGATTTTGACTTAAGTCTAGTTTTATTTGATTTGTGTCAAGATTGACCTTGTGCTAGACTATTATCAAGTTTAGATTTGCATCTTAATGGACTTTGGTTCAAATTCAAATTTATTTAGGTTCAACTTTTATTCAGACTTGGCTTCTAGTTTAACTTTTGGAGTTCAATTTGACACACTTAACTTTCAATTTGGACTTGATTTAACCCAATTAGTATTGTTTGAACTTAGTTTGACACTAATTGGGTTTGATTTGAGCTTGACTTGACTTTTAATTAACCCAACTTGAACCCAGTTAGGGTCGACTCTGAACTAATTTGATTTAGATTGACTCAATTTGGATTTTAGATTTAGTTTAATTTGAGTTTTAGCCCATCTATTTGATCAATTTAGGTTCATTTAGTGGTCCATTTGAGTTAATTTAGTTGTGCTCATTTGTTCTAGCTGAGTTCAATTTGATTGAGTTACTCCAGTTTAATTAATTCGATTTAGGAGCCCTTGGGCTATCATGATTACTTTGGGCAACCTTGTGGGTTGGACTTAAATGTGTGAGCCCAAAAACTGACTTAGATGAGCAAGCCCCAAAGCTAGCATGATTTGGTGGGGCTCGAAAGCTGACCCATGGATGTAAGCCTAATGGCAGGTTTGATTTGTGTGGGTATAAAGGTGGGTCTGATTTGGTGGGCCCAAAGGCTAGCCCATGGATGTGAGTATGAGGATTGACTCAATTCGATGGGTCTAAATGCTGGCTTGATTTAGGCGGGCCTGAAGACTGCCCTAATTTGGCAAGCTCGAACGCTGACCTATGCATGGAAGTTCGAAGACTAGCTTGATTTAGTGGGTCCAAAGGTTGACCTAATTTGGCAAGCTTGAAAGTTGACTTAATTTAGAAAACCCGAAGGTTAATCTATAGATGCATGCTTGAGGGCTGACTTAATTTAATAGGCCTGAAGATTGGCCTGATTTGGCATGCTCAAAACTAGCCTATAGATGTGGTGAGTCCGAAGGCTAGCTTGTAGGTGCAAGCCTGAGGGTTAGTTCAATTTGGTGGGCTTGAAGGCTAATCTAATTTGGTAGGCCCAAAGGCTGATTAGGTTTGGAGGGCTCAAAGACTAACCTATAGATATGGTGGGCCCAAATGCACCATATAGTGCGAGCTTGAGGGCCAGGTTAATGCGGCAAGTCTGAAAGCTAGCTATAGGTGCATATCCGAGGGTTAGCTTGATTTAACGAGTTTAAAGGCTAGCCTATTTAGTAGACCTGAAGGTAGACCTATAGATGCGTAAAGCCACAGGTGGCCACAGTAGTGTGGAGGCCTGTTGATGTATAAAGTTGCAAATAGTTGTGGAGGTGATGGAGTTTGTCAACAAGAAAAGGTCCACAGTTGATCATGGTGTTGATGAAGTTTTATCAACGTGCCAAACACTACGAGCGACCGTAGTGATGATGACACAAAAATCAAGAGAAGAGAACCCTGCTGGCTGAATCCTTTTTTTTTCTTTTGCTAACTATCTTTTTTTTCTCTTTTTTTTCTTATTTTCCCTTGGTTCCTCCTTCTTCGACCTCCCAAAAACCCTACCCCCTCTTATTCAACCTTTCTATAGTGGCCTGAAACTCCTTTCTGGGTGAATTTGACCATAATCGATATTGAGGGTGGAGGGGACTACTCGAAAGCAACAATGGTGGGGATACGGATCAGCACTAGTGGCGACAGTTGCTCAAGAATGACGAGCAGCAATGGGGATGGAAAATATGACATGGGGCAAGCTTTGGGCAAATGGTGGTAGGAGGCATGTTGGGGGCTTGGAGTAGCTAGGTGGGAGCCCAGCATAGATGCAAATCAGCAAAGAAGGAACCGATGGTGGGACTCGGGGAAGGTGGTGGGCCGAGCAGCTGTGGGTAGTCCAGGTCATCGGGTAGGTTAGCAATGTTGGCTAGGCATGGGCATGGTGAGCAGGGGATGAAGCTAGTGGTGCTCGATTGGCGAGGAGGTCAATGGCAAGGAGATGGTCAGGGGTCAGGTGGAGCAAGGCCAAGTCTTGGTGGTCCTTCACACAAGGCAGAGAGCCATGGAGGGTAGTTGTGAGCTGGTCCAATACGGGGAGATCCGGAGCAAGCTGCTTCCCTATGCAGATGAGGTCTGGGCACCGTAAGAAGGTCAAAGATGGGAATTGTGTGCTTGAGGTGAGACAGACGATGGCGGAGCAAGGTTTTGGCTGTAATTTGGGCGTGGGACTCCTGGTTTGAAGTGGAGATGGCCTACAAGATAGTAGAGTTACATGAAGGAGTTGGTGGTGAAGCACAAGAATGGCGGAGATTGTTGTAGGTTGGAGGTAACCACAACCAAGTCAACCATCCAAAATCAGGTTGGAGATGGAACATGAGGGTGAAGGTCTTGCAAAAGGAAACTAGGGAGAGAAGAAATCAAGAAGAGTAGATGATAAGACTTACATCTTGTTCTCCTCTTGATTTTCTTCTTCCACAATAATCTCTCCTGTCCCTCTATGACTTCTGATTCTCTCCTCCATTTCTCTATTTTTATTCTTTATAGGTTCCCATTGACTTATAGGCTTCAAGAAGATTTGCAATCAAATATTTGATAAGTTGATTTTAGAATATTTTAGATTGTGATATTTGATTGAGATTGTATTTTCATATTTTTTTTAGATTGGTTTGTAATCTATTAATTGGGATTTATTTTCCTAATGAAGAAATTTATGATTCGTACTATATTTGGATGTTAAATTTTTAGGGGGATATTTGAAAATTTTTTGAAGAATTTAGATCAAACTATAATCTTGTGAATTTCAAGGGACGTTTTATAAAAAGAATCTACTTATAAAATTTTAAAGCTTTCAAGGTCTTTTTTGAATAAAATTTAGATTTATTTATAAATAAAAATTTTTAAGGGGCTTATTTGTAAAAATTAGATATTTTAAGGGTTTATTTATAAATATAACATTTTGAGGGATTTATTTATAAATCCTAAATTTTGTAGGGATTGATTTGAAATTTTAGAACTTTTAAGAACTTTTTTTAGAAAATTTTCATCTTAGAGACTTATTTGTAAAGAAAGCCCGATCAGTGATCCATTTGTAAAATATATTTAGTACAATGAACTATTTGCAAAGATTTTATACTTTTTTTTTGGTCCAGATATTTAATGAATTTTGGGTCTGATTTTAGTCCAAATATTCACCCCGCTCAGTTTATTTTAGTTTTAGTGCAAATTTTCTAATAATTTAAGTCCAAATTAAACTCAATTTTTGATCAAATTTGACTACGATACAGATTTAATTGAGACCCATATTCGAATCATAATTTAGTGGCATTAAAATCCATGTTTTGACTAAATTTTGATTAAATTTGTTTTTTGGTAAAAATTGACCCAAACAAATACCCCTTTCACATTTACTTTATAAGTTTTCTCAACAAGTAGAGTGGATGCGAATATATTTCTCAGGTGCTTGCCCTTTGCATTAACATCCTAGAAATTAATCATACATGGAGTAGACTTAATTTGCCACAATGACTAGGCTTGAGTTGCCACAATAAGTGGACTTTAGTTACCACAATGGGTGTACTTTATTTGCCACAAAGAGTGAACTTGAATTACCACAATTAGTGGTCTTGAGTTGCCACAATGATTTGTCTTGAGTTGCCACAATAAGTGGTTTTGATTTACCACAATAAGTGGACTTGAGTTGCCATAATGAGTGGACTTAAGTTGCCACAGTAAGTGGGCTTCATTTGCCATAATGAGTGAGCTTGATTTGTCATAATAAGTGGACTTGAGTTGCCACAGTAAGTATGCTTCATTTGCCACAATGAGTGAGCTTGATTTGCCATAATAAGTGGACTTGAGTTGGCACAATGAGTGGACTTGAATTGCCATGATAAATGGGCTTGATTTTCCACAATAAGTAAACTTAAGTTGCCACAATAAGTGGACTTGACTTGCCATAATAAGTGGACTTGAGTTATGATAATGAGTGGGCTTGATTTGCTACAATAAGTGGACTTGAGTTGCCACAATGAGTAATCTTGGATTACTATAATGAGTGATCTTGAGTTGTTACAATGAGCAACTTTGAGCTCCCACAATGAGTAGACTTGTGTTGCCATAATGAGTGGACTTGATTTTTCACAAGGAGAGGACTCAATTTTTCACAAGAAGTGGACTTAATTTGCCACAAGAAATGAACTTAATTTGCCACAATGAATGGACTTGAATTACCACAGTAAGTGGTCTTGAGTTGCCATAATGAGTGGCATTAAGCTACCACAATGAGTGAACTTGAGTTGCTACAAGGAATAGACTTGATTTGCCATAGAAAGTAGACTTAATTTGTCACAAAAAGTGGACTTAATTTGTCACAAGAAGTGGGCCTAATTAACCACAACGAATGGACTTGAGCTGCTACAATGAGTGGTCTTGAGCTGCCAAAATAAGTGAACTTGAGTTGTCACAAAGAGTGGACCTAATTTGAAACAAGAAGTAGACTTGATTTATCACAAGAAGTGGACATGGATTGCCATATAAATGTGGGCTTAATGGCCACACGAAATGGACTTGAATTACCATACAAGAGTCAACTTGATTTGTCATTTAAATTTAGGTTTGATCACCATATAAAATGGACTTGAATTGCCATAAGAGTGAACTTAGTTTGTTGTTGGGGGAGCCGAAAGAGTGTCGAAGCGGAATAATATAGTGAGCCGGATACCAAACCATCCCAAAAGCTTAAGCTCATGGGATATGAGCCTTTTTCACTATATATGTTGGACTCTATCTATCCAATATCTGATGTGGGACTAATTTATCACACCTGATGTTATAACAATCTCCCCCTTCATGTGTGATTTGACCACATCAATTTTAACACTCTTAATCAAGAACCCTTTTACTCGATCAGTTCCACCGTGTGACCCACACCAACGGGTTTTTGTCTCATTCTTTTTTATTTTTTAAGAGAAACTAACATGCGACTCAATTCAGTCGTATCATCACGGTACTTTCGATCTTGAGAGTTTGCACAGCTTCGAACCTGAAGCTCTAGTACCATTTGTTGTGTTGCAAAAAATATCGATGTCCACCACAATTCACGATATAGAGCAAGAACATAAAAAAGGAAAAGATAGCAGACAAGAGATATATGTGGCAAAGATGATCCAGAGAGTTTTGTATTGATGAGAAGAGAAAGAGAAGATTACAACGATGGAGACGAAACTCCAATATTACAAACTCTCACAAAAGACTAAGTAGCCTAACCGTCACAAGACGTATTGAGAGTACTGATCTATATATCTCTCTCACACTCTATATTGAAACCCTTACATCAATGGTGTATTTATAGATATGGCCTAATGATGTTTGAGTCAAAGTAGAAGACTGACTCAAATAAGACTTCTACTAATTTAAGTCTTCTAGTAAAAGATAAATCTAGATAAGAATTAGGCCCATTAAATAACTTCCTAATATAATTAAGACTATCTGAAAAATCCAGATTCGAGACACCATAAAGCCAACATTGTTGGGTGAGCCGAAAGAGTGTCGAAGCAGAATAATATAGTGAGCCGGACACCAAACCATCCCAAAAGCTTAACCTCATGGGATATGAGTCTTTTTCACTATATATATTGGACTCTATCTATCCAATATCTGATGTGGGACTAATTTATCACACTTGACGTTATAACAGTTTGTCACCAGAAGTAGACTTGATTTGCCACAAAAAAGTGGATTTGTTTTCCATAAGAAATGGATTTGGTTTGTCATAATAAGTGGGCTTAATCTGCCACAATAAGTAGACTTGAGATGCCATAATGAGTATATTTGAGTTATCATAATAAGTGGACTTTGAGTGTCATTTCCCCTAATTTTGATGATGAATAAATGATATTTGATAATTTACTTGAGTTGTATTTAGCCAAGATACTTAAAGCTCTCAAAAAAATATTTGAAAGCTTCAAGAAAAAGATGAAGCACAATGGTAGATCAGCGAGTGTGGCCTGATGAGATAAAGAAATAGCTCAAAATGGCTTAGACATGTTTAAAATCACTTGAAGAGTCATAGGTGATACAAACAAGGCCAAGCCAACTTAAGAAATCAGCTTTGATGAAATTTAGGTTTCTTTTATTTTTAGTCGAGTTGAAAACTTATTTGAGATAAATCATTTAGCATTTAATGTTGCATATAGAGTTCTACAGGAATCTCTTAATAGAGCTTTTCTGACTGAGCCAAATGTCCACCTCTGAACTAGACACCCAATTGAGTTAGAGTAAAAAAATTTAATTTTAGTCCTATGCAAAACTAAATGCTCGATTGAGAACCAGATGTCCAACTAGCAATTCAGGTTCTAGTTTATTAACTAGAACTGAACACCTAGTTAGGAACCAAACATCCAGCTAGGATTCAAGTTCTGATAGAACCAAATGCTTGATTAGGCTATGAGCCAATACTAATAAATCAAAATAAGACAATCAGTTATCTGAAACGAATGTCCAATTTAGGTTTTCTATGCAACTAATGGCCAGTTTTTATTATTAGAGCGAACCAAGCCGAGGGATCTCACCTCTAATAGCTAAATTCGATCCCAAATATATAAATAGAGTTGAAGGGGCTTCCATAAATAACTTTTGTATCTTCTAATCTTTGAAGAAAATGATCAAAGCCCTTTCAACCCTTTAGCCATTGTGTAGCTCTAAACTTTTCAATCTCAACCAAGTTTTCATTATCCTTTCCTTCAATCATGAGAGAACTTTGCTTATGGTAAAGTTGTATAATTCATTCTTATTTTCCACTTGTAATCCACTCAAGATTGTTTGGAATAGTTAAGAGACTTTAACTCCATATTGGAGTTTCATCTTGCCAATTGGAGCAAGAGGAGTCATGTGGGGTTAGCTTCACAATGATGTGACACAATAGTAGAGTGTTGAAGTTCTTAAGATTGAGGCTTCATCACTATTCAATGACACTCATTTTAATTATTAGAGAGCCCAAACACGAATCTTCATAAAAGCCATTAATTATGATCTATGATAGTTAGTAGAGGAAAGGTACACTCCACCCACCAAAATAATTGATAGGGTGAAGATATCCAAGCCCAAGGACGAGTGGGATGAGGTTGATAAGAAAATTGATTCTTTAAATGTGAAAGAAATGAATATTTTATGTTGCACTTTTAATCCATCCGAATTCAATTGTATTAGTATTTGTGAGATAGCTCATAATATTTGGTATTGTCTTAAGGTTACCCATGAGGGTACAAAATAAGTAAGAGAATCTAAAGTGAATATATTAGTTAACCAATATGAACTCTTTAAGATGAGCCAAATGAGTCTATCACTAAGATGTTTACACACTTTATCGATATTATCAATACTCTTTAATCTCTTGGTAAAGCTTATACTAACAATGAGATGGTTAGAAAGATTTTGAGATATTTGCCAGGACTTGGGATCCAAAATTGACAACAATACAAGAAGCCAAAGATCTCAATACACTATCTTTGCAAGAGCTCCTTGGATCTCTAACTAGTCACGAGATGACAATGAAGGACTAGATCCAAGAGATAACAAAGACAAGAAGAAACAAAAAACATGGCCTTCAAAGACAAGGAATCAACTTGAGAAGAAGAGGAGGATAGTGATAAAGACATGGTGTTTTTAACAAGAAAATTCAAAAAATTTCTCAAGAAGCAGCACATGCCAAGAAAGCCAAGAAAGGATGAGAGGAGCAACCCAATCATGGAAGAAGAGAAGGACATACCAACATGCTTCTAGTGCAAGAAGTCAGGTCACATGAAAAAGCAAATTGCCCCCTCAATAACCAATCCAATAAGTTCAAGGCTAAGAAGAAAAGGGTAATGGTGGCAATATGGGATCACTTTGAAGAGGTGAGTGAGGATGCCTCATTCAATGATGAGATTGTGAACTTATGCCTCATGACAAATGGGGATGTGGTATGTGACTTATCCTTTAAGAAATTACAAGATATTTTTGAAGAATTATTTTCACAAGAAGAAAAATTGAGTCTCAAGCATGCTTTACTGAAAAAGAAAGTATCTACACTTGAGAATGATTTTAATGCTTTGAAATCTTTTTAAAGTATTTACAATTGTAAAAAGGATATTGATGCACTCTAAGTGTGATATGACATTTTAAAATCTTCTAAACTACTTGTGAATGCCAAAATGGTCTTACCATGCTTAGAAATGAGAATAGTCACTTGAGAAAAGCTTTGCAAAATTTTTTTGATGGAAATACTACCTTGAGCATGATTCCTAAAAGCCAAAGGAACGTTTTGAATAAATCCAATTTAGGCTTTATTTGAACTTCTAAGTTCAAAAGTACCAAAACTACTTTTGTGAAGACTTCAACTATAACTCATTCTTATTTGACTTGTATTTATTGTTGTAGAAGGGGATATGTCTCCTCTAGTTACCCAATTAAGAAAAACCTTTCTCTTAAGTAAATATGGGTACCTAAGGGGATAATCTAAAAAGCCTAGAAATCCAAGTTAGTTTGGATTCCTAAAATTTCTCTAGCAAGATCATCTTGGGGTAGCTAGGGATGACCCTTATGCTTTTACTAACTATATTCTATGGTCATTCTCTAGCTAATATAGTAGAAGTAAGCAATTTCATCTCATATTTCTTACATAATTATTTACTTTTATATCCATTTACATACTTCTTTTTCCAACCTTGAGGACCCATAATTGAGAATGGGTACCTACCCAATTTTGATGTGTTAGTTATGCCTACATTCCAAGAAAAAGAATAAAAAATGGTTCCTTAATAGTGGATATTCAAGACACATGATGGGGAATTCATCCATATTTAAGGAGTTGGTAAGTAAAGATGGAGGATTTGTTACATTGGAGATGATGGTAAAGATAAAATTATTGATAAATGTGACATTTCTATTGGTTCCTCTCTCATTTAAGATATACTTCTAGTTGAGGAACCTAAGAATAGCTTGTTATCTATTAGTCAATTATGTGATAAAGATTTTCATGTTTTATTTAAATTTAATCATTGCATAGTTAAACATAATGATAGCAACAATATTGCTTTTATTGGTCATCATGATGAAAATGTCTATACTATTGATCAAGATGACTTTAATGTTGAAAAGTATTTTTTAACCCATGAGAACCATAAATGGCTTTGATATAGATAATTTAGACACACATGCATAGATATAATTACTAAAATCAACTGGAAGGAGCTTGTAAGAGAACTACCCAAAGGCAAGTTCATAAAAAATTAAGTATGTGATGAATGCCAAATGGAAAAGCAAGTGAAGTCCTCACAAAACCCAAGAAGATGGTGTCAACTATAAGACTACTTCAACTTCTACACCTAGACTTATTTAGACCCATTGGGACTACAAGTTTAGGAGGTAAAACTATACATTTGTAATAGTTCATAACTTCTCTAGGTATACTTGGGTCTTATTTCTAGAAAATAAAAGTGATGTTTTTTATGATTTTATTTGTTTTGCAAAATGTGTTCAAAATAAAAAGGTTATTTGATTTCCAAAATTAGAAGTGATCATGGAAGAGAATGTCAAAATCATCCATTTGAAGAGTTTTGCAATGAAAATGGCATTGAGCACAGCTTTTTAGCTCTTCACACTCCACAACAAAATGGAATTATTGAAAGAAAGAATAGGTCCCTTCAAGAGATGACAATGGTCATGTTTTATGAGTATTTTCTAGCCAAGTATTTTTGGGCAGAGGCCATTAACATAGCTTGCTACATCCCAAATAGAGTTTCTATTTGACCAATTCTTGACAAAATCCCATTTGTATTATGGAATAGAAAAAATCCAAATATTGCATATTTTTTGTGTTTTTGGATGCAAATATTTCATTTTGAATACAAAAGATCATTTATCAAAATTTGATTCCAAAACTTTTGAAGGCATATTTCTCGATCATTCTTCTTCTTCAAGAGCATTTAGAGTCTTCAATAAGTTCTCTTTGATTATTGAAGAATCTATCAATATTGAATTGATGAATGTAATCCTCACTTGGAGAAAAAGTCTTTCGATGATGATGTAGAAATCTCTAAGAGGATGGATAACTTCTAAATTTTAGAAAGAAAGGAGCGTGAGACTCACAAAGAGGCAAATGAAAAGAATGTTAATGGTGAAGATAATGAGCGAAAGGACCAAGAGCATGGGAAGGAGCTACCCAAGGAGTGGATATTTAAGAAAAATCATCCAATGGATCAAATCATAGGTGATGTTGATCAAGGAGTAAAAATTTGTCAAGCTCTTAAGTATAATCTAAATCATATTACATTTCTTTTTTATATTGGACCCACGAATCTTGAGAAAGCTCAAAAGATGAGAGTTAGACTCTTAGAAAAACTAAATTAATTTGAGGATAATCAATTTTGAGAGCTTATTCAAAGACCAAATGACTATCCAATTATTAGTACCAAATGGTTTTGTAGGAACAAGCTAGATGAAAATAGTATCATGGTTAGAAACAAGGCTAGATTAGTAGCCAAAAGTTTCAACCAAATTGAAAGCATTGATTTTGAAGAAACTTTTATATTTGTTGCTCATTTTGGAGTCTATTCATATCTTATTTGTTTTCACATATTATAAAGGCTTCAAACTATTTCAAATGGATGCCAAAAGTGCATTTCTAAATGATTTTCTATCTAGAGAAGTTTATGTTGAACAACACACAGATTTGAAGATTTAAATTTTCTAAACCATATTTTAAAATTGAAGAAGGCACTATATGATCTTAAGCAAGCTCCAAGAGCTTAGTATGAGAGACTATGTTCCTTCTTGATTTCAAATAATTTCAAAAGAGGTTGTATAGACACCACATTATTTCTCTTAAAAATGTATGATGATTTATTACTAGTACAAATCTATGTTGATGACATTATATTCGGTGCTACTAATGAAAATTTTTGTAAGATATTTGCAAACACTATGAAGGAGGAGTTTTAGATGAGCATGATGGGAGAATTGCATTTCTTCCTTAGACTCCAAGTTCAACAATTGAAAAGTGAGATTTTCATAAACCAAATCAAGTACATCAAGGAGCTACTCAAGAAGTTCAACATGGATGAGGCCAAAACAATAAGAACTCCAATGAGTCCTTGAACTAAGTTGGACATGGATGAAATAGTAAGAAGGTTGATGAAAAGTGACATAAAGATATGATTAATAGATTATTGTATCTTACCACAAGTAGACCTAATATTATATTTAATATTTGTTTGTGCATTAGATTTTAAGCATCCCCTAGGAAATCCCATCTAGTTGTCATGAAATGTATACTTAGATACCTTAAGGGCACTCTAGACTTAGGATTGTGGTATCTAAGGGATGATTGCTTTGATTTGATTAGTTTTTGTGATATAGATTATGTCAGATGTCATATGCATAGAAAGAATATTAGTCATATATGCTAGTTTCTTGAAAAATCTCTAGTCTCATGGAGTTCGAAGAAATAAAACTCAGTGGCGCTTTTTACTACCAAAGCTGAATTTGTAGCCACAAGGGTTGTTGTTCTCAAATTCTTTGGATGAGACAAACACTCCAAGATTTTGATTGTAATTTTTAAATGTACCAATTTACTATGACAATACAAGGGCCATTAGTTTGACCAAAAATCTAGTATAACATTTTTGCTCAAAACATATTAATATTTGTGATCATTTTCTGTAAGATCATGTTCCAAAAAAAGATATTTCATTGATTTTTATTGAAACTGGTTGTTAACTCATGGATATTTTCACAAAACCTTTAGATAAGAAGTAGTTTTGTTTCATTCAGAATGCTATCGGTATTGTAAAGCTTACATGATTTTTTGAGTTTTTGGAATTTAGTTTTCAATTTTGTTTCTGGATGTTACAAGAGTTTGTATTATCGTCTAAATTGAATGCCCATTTCTGAAATGGATGTCCATTATAGGAATTTTTGGAAAGCTAGAAATTATCTATTGGATGTCCATTATAGTAAATTTTTGAAGTCAGAAATTCTTTGTTAGACACCCATTTTACAAACATACGTCTGATACAGGAATGTCTGAAATGCCAAATAGCTATAGCTGAATGCCTGTTTTACCAAATGGGCATCTGATATGCAAGTAGGGCCTGATTTTAAACTTAAAAACCCTAGCCACCGGGTCCTTTTTCCCTATCTCCTGGGCACAACCCCTCTTCAACAACTTCCATGAGCATTCTAGCATCCCTCTTTAACAATCCAAGACTCTAGCCTTGATTTGGCCTATCTCCCTTCTATGTTCTCCTTTTCCCCCTTCTCAATTTCAAGTTTCTCTCCTCTAATGGACAAGAGGATCAAGCATCTCATCTCCAAGAAGAGAAAGGGCAAGGGATCTTCCTCCACACCTAGTAATGAAAACTATCCCCTAGAATTTGCTTCCATTGATCATTTCACCATCTTTCAAAATAGGTTTTCCACTTCTAGAATAGTGATTCCTTGAATTGTTGATTTTTATAATTTTGCTTCTCTAAACCTTAGAGCACTATTTAAATATCAAGGATGACTTTCATTGATTATTAACTATGAGATATACCGTGATCATGACATACAAGTCTTCTATGCTAATGCCGCCTTTGATGAAAATTCTATCTACTTGAGACATCTTATAGAGGTAGAGACATGATTTTAACACCCATAGTGTTAGGTGCCATCCATGAGGTACCATTGGAGGAGGCCCAACTGAACCTAACCCACAAATGGCCTAGTCACCTTTCTTCATACGCCTTGATTGTTAAGGCCATATTTAAGGGAAACTGGGGCAATGACATGCATAGACTTTAGTCGAACCTTCTCTCACCTTGTGCCTATGTCCTTCATCAAATCCTTTCTTACACCTTCCTTTTGAAGGGTAGGCATTGGGATGAGGTGTCTTATACTAAGCTCTATATTATTTACTACTTATTAACTCACTATAGGGTTCACCTCCCTCACCTTATCCTTCACCATATAGGTCATTACATTCGACATGGACATGCTACTCTTGGCTACCTTGGAATCATATCACTTATCCTGAAGAACTTTGGGGCTCCTATTCCTACTCATGATCTCTCTCTCTTTAACACACTTTCACTCCTATCAATACCTTCTCTTGGTTTACCCCATTCTGGATGGGCTTTAGTGAGAGGAATGGACTTTGGGCTCAAGGTCATGTTAGAGACACTGAGGAGGATGAAGAGGTAGAGTTTGATGAGGTTGAGCATGACTAGAGAGTAGGACTTGCATGAGCTAGACATTCACATGCCACATCCATAGGCTCCGAGGCTGACTTTGCTATGTGGCTTACACATCTCGAGGATATCACTCAGTGTATAGCCAAGTAGGTGGTCCATCTCTACACTTTGGTGGATGCACTATCATAGACAATGTGCAACTCATTAGATGAGATGTCAGAGGTGATACCCTCCTCACTGGACCACATGACTCTTGATCAAACTCTTGGATAGAGCCTTAGACTCAAATTGTATCACTTTTTTGAATTTTATAGATTATCACATAATTTTGTGGATCTTGGTTTATTTTTTGGACTATGTTCATTTTATCCTTGAATGGATGGTTTTAGTGTTCTGGGCTATGGATTATGGTTTTACTATTTTGGTTTATGGTTTGGTGCTTTATGACTTGATGTTATGGCTATTTTATAAATATTCCTAATATTTTTCTTGTCTCTCGAATATCCCAATTTTAAAAAATCCATCAAGTCAAGGGAGCTTTGTATCATTTATATATAGGTTATGATGATATTGCTCTTATCTTTCTGTATCCTATTCGTTGCAACAATGATTTCGCCTATATATAGGTCAGGTTCTTTAATTTGCAAGGGAGACGGTCAAATTTTAGTTTTGTGTAGTACCCTTTTTTTATATCAAAAGGGGGAGAGAGCCATATTGATATATATGCTTATGATCATATATGTGCTTTATTCTCTATGCTTATATACTTATCCATGCTTAGTACATGATTACTTTTGCTTTAAATTTTAAGTATTTTATTTTGGGCATTTGTCATTATAAAAAGGAGCATATTATTGTCCCTCCTAATTTTGATGATTAACAAATGATATTTGATGATCTACTTTAGTTGTGTTTAGCCAAATACTTAAAACTCTCAAGGAAATATTTGAAAGCTTCAAGGAAAAGAAGAAGCATGATGGTAGATAGGTGAAGTGGCTTGATGAGACACAGAGATGGCTCAAGATGGCTTGGAGGTGTATACAACAACTTGAAGATTCACTAGTGACATGAACAAGGCCAAGGGAACTCAAGCAATCGGCTTTGACTAGATTTAGCTTTCTTTTATTTTTAGTCGAGTTGAAAACTTATTTGAGATAAATTATTAAATATTCAATATTGGATAGAGTTCTGCAAGAAGTTCTTAATAGAGCTTTTTTTGACTAAAGTAGACATCTACCTCTAAATTGGATGCTCAATTGAGTCAAACTAAAAATTCAAATTTTAGTCCTATGCAAAACCAGATACCCAGTTAAGAATCAAACATTACATTGGTGATTCAAGTTCTTGTTTATTAACCATAACTAGATGCCTAGTTGGGAACCATACACTAGTTGGAATTTGGGTTTTGATAGAATTGGATGTTTGGTAGGGCTATGAGCCAGTATTAATAAACCAAAATTGGATGACCAGTTAACTAAAACAAACATCTAGTTCAGGTTTTCTATGAGACTAATGGTTAGTTTTTTTACTGTTAGAGCAAACCAAGCCAAGGTATCTCACCCCTAACAGTTAGATTGGATCCCAAAGATATAAATAAAGTTGAAAGAGCTTCTATAAACAACTTTTGTTTCTTCTAATTTTGAGAATAGTAATTAATGCCCTTTCAACTCTCTAACCATTGTTGAACTCAAAACTTTTCAATCTCAAGCAAGTTTTCATTACCTTTTTCTTTTCTTCAATCTTCAGAGAACATTGTGTGTTAAAGTTATATCATTCATTTCTATGTTTCACTTGTAATTCACTCGAAGATTATTTGGAGTGCTTAGAGACTCTAACTTTGGATTGGGATTGCATCTTGTCAATTGGAGCAAAAGAAATTGTACAGGGTTGAATTCACCGATGAAATGATACACTAGTGGAGTGTTGAAGTCCTCATGATTGAGGCAAGAGCCATGGACTAGGAGCAGTTGGTCTTTGAATCACATAAAAATTGCGGTATGCTCTATTCCTTCGTTGCTTAATTTAATTACTTGTACTTGTGATTAATTGTGAATTGACTTTGAATAGTGATTGGTGGATTGAATTGGTTTTCCTTTATTAAAAAAGTTTTATTTGTTCTTAAAACCTAATTCAACCCCCCCCCCCCCCCCCCCCCCCCCCCAAAAAAAAAAAAAAAACCCCTTGTCATCCTCTTAGGTAATTTTGTGATTTCATTGAGATGCCACAATAAATGGGCTTGATTTACCACAATAAATGAGCTTAATTTATCTTAATAAGTGGACTTAATTTGTCACAATAAGTGAACTTGAGTTGCAATAATAAGTGAGCTTAATCTAGCATAATAAGCGAACTTTAGATACCGCAATGAGTGGACTTGAGATACCATAATAAGTGGACTTCATTTGCTATAATAACAGACTTGATATACCATAATAAGTGGACTTGAGTTGCCCTAACAAGTAGACTTGAATTGCCACAATAAGTGGACTTGATTAGGTTGGGGACTTGATCGTCACACAAATTGGACTAGGTTTTGTGTCCATATTTGTCTTCAGAAATATGGAGTACATTTTGACGAATGTTACTTTTTGAAAAAGTCAGGCATTCCATCATAGACCAAAAAATAACCACTTTTTATTATTGTTGCCCCAGAGTCGTAGGCATAATACCTCTTTAGGAATCAAGCATTGATCAGTGGCATAGGTTTTTTCTCTTAAACCAAGGTTGAGTTTTATTAGCTTATCGATTTTGGCTTGCCCCCATCTTCAAGTTCTAATGGAGATTTTTTTGGTTTGAGGATCATATCTTCATCAAGTGATTGGTCATATTAAGTGGGACTTAGAAAAAGTTCCTTTTTTGGCTTTGAGAACATTTTAGCTGCATCATGCCCGCTTTCTTCAAGTTTTGATGAAGTTTTATTGAGGACTTCATCTTTTAGTGATATCTAGAGGACTGTGATTGTCTCGATGCATACAGTTTGTGTATCAAACGGTATTGATAATGTTTGATCAACCTCATCATAGGTCCAATGGTGACCATGAGGTATGTATGGATACTTAGAGCGATATACCCCAATCCTTTAGAATTCTTTATTGGCACATTGGCGCAAGATACTCTATAGTGATCAGTTAAATTAGTAAGTAGATGCTTAGGTCAATGCTAATTGAATTGTAGTAATTCAAGTTGATAGTTCATCTTCTAGAACACCAAATTGGAGCATGAGATTTGAGAGAAATAACCTTATCGAGTGATGTTCTCCCTTTTATTTTTTATTGTGATACTGGAAGAAGCAAATGATGTAGAGCATTTATGTTTGTACTTATTCGAAAGAATTTTTTTTAGAAATTTCTTTTAGTGAACAGGTGATATGTCCTTGCATCTTTGATTAAGGCTTCCTAGTTGCTTCAGTTTATTAAAATTTAAGGATAATTTTGTCTCAAGATGTGGTAGGTCATTGATGGACCTTCTCTTATATCTTTTTCCTAGTGCAATATTTTCTTCACGGAGCAACCTTAGTACTTTCACTATGTTCTTATTGGTTAGTTGCTTATTTGACTTTGACTTTCATATCTAATGCCTCCCAATCTCAATTTACAAGGTCTATGCACCTATGATGCCATCTGGCACTTATTCTTTGGGTGGTCTTTCTTGACCAATAATAAACTGAGATAAGGCTAGGTTAGTCCTCCTAATTCTAGCATGCAATCCAATTTTCTCCCCCTTTTCCCTTTTTCCTTTTTCTCATCTTCTTTTTGACTTAGCAATTTCATTCCTCGTTAAGAATCCAAGATTTACAGGCTCACAAATACCAATCGGTTCTTACTCTTTGAGTTTGCCTATCTTAATTTGGCTTTTCATATGAGATTTGTTCATTTAGGACTTTGTTTCCTATTAGTCATTTAGGGGGTGATGTTTTACCTCTAAGAGAAAATTTTTGGGAGGTTATCTTTAAATTAACTTTTCTAATAGGGTTTTAGCTACTTGCAAATTGGTCACCATATTTTCAGGCTTGTATTCCTGAAGTTAACTTAGGACATTGGTGGGTGGGGAAGGTGCAGGGATTTCAACTCCAACATATTTCATCATCGACTATCCTTGCCTTCAAGCATTGTCCTTTCACTTACAGAGACTTTCCTTCTAAGACAGAAGGTGATTCACTTGAATACTAAGAGAACTTTTCATTTTATATCTCTTAAAAAATTTATTTTTACCTCAAAAGGTATGAAATATATACTTGATGAGTCAGTTTTCACTAGAAGTTCTGCGTAGGCTAAACACATTTTTTTTGTTTTATGCTTTCAAAGCTCATCCAACCATTTGACTCTTTTATGTTGTATATTTGGTACAAGTAACCTTTTTCTTGTCCATTAATCACTCTAACATTAGAAAATAGCATTACTCCTTTCTCAGTTGTAGAAGCTTGAATGCATGTTCTTCAGTTATTCTCCTTCATCCCTTGTAGCATTGTCAAGGAGTTGTACGTGGAGATTGTAGCATCTAGCTTCAAGTTTGATCTGATATCCTAAAATTGACAAATGCCCTGTTGATCCCTCCTTTGAGAAGTTGTAGGCAATCAAAAACTAACTTTTTCTTATTGCTTAGTCTATAAAAGATTGATGCCTTAGTTTGTGCCAATGGAGCGCCCATTTCATCATCAAATTTTGGCATAATGAAATTTGGCCTTTGCTCCTTGAACGAAAGGCAAGGAACTAATTTATATTGAGCAGGTGGAGCAGTAACTAGATCAATGGTTGGATAGATTATAAGCGGTCAAAATTGATTCTATGCCAATTATCAAGTCTTTGGAGATACCCTAGTTTGTGTTAAGGGGCACTCTATCTTATCATCAATGGTTGGCATGATGAATTTTGGTCTTTGCCCATAGATAAACTTGGTCTTTACCCCTTGGGTAATTTAGTGTTTGCCTCTCTTGGGTGGACTTGGTCCTCGCCAATTGGGTGAAAGGTGAGAGATTGATCCATACTAAGCAGGTGGAGTAGTAATTAGATCAGAGATAGCATTAGTAATGCTATGAGTAGTGATGTTGTTGGTGAAAGTAGAAGCACCATGTATGAATTAGATAGAGTTAACATAGCCTGATAGCTAATATGGACTCCAATTGTCCTCTTTATGGGATATTTTTTTTTCCACAAGGCATAGGTGATAACTTCTTTAGTTTTTAGTGTCAACTATCGCTCATTGATTTTGACAATCCGGGATGGCAAAGACTCTGAGGAGTGATCGTATTAATTTAAAGTACACAATTAAGTATTGTGAAAAATATTAACTTCTAAAAGACATAAGCCCTTATTGTTAATTATCTTGATAATTATCAAAAATCTCTTAAAGCAAGAACCTAGCTAATAAAATAAAGATATAAAAAGACAAGAAGAAAGCATTCAATTTATTTAAAAAATAATACATGGATTAAGGATGGATATATCCTTACTTCACAATGAATTTTAATATAAAATTATAGAAAATATGAAAAAAAATAAAGAGAAAGAAAGAGTGGAGAAGAAGCTATGATGTGTGTTGCTATTTTACTCCCATGCGCTAGACCATGTGATGTCGCTATGATGTGTGTTGCTATCTTACTCCCATGCGCTAGACCATGTGATGCCTTGACTCAAATGACCCTAAGCAAATACTAATGGCATTATCCAGTGGGACATGGAAGGATGGAAGAGGCTTGAAGTGTTTCTAATGGCTTTGAGTGTTGGTGATGATTTCCTAAGTTTGAGGTATTTTCGTCACCCGTGGGGCATAAGTGTTAACTTTATTGGTCTTGAAGTGTTTCCATAACTCATGGGGCATAGCCATTCACTC
This sequence comes from Trichopus zeylanicus subsp. travancoricus, assembly GCA_005019695.1. Classification (NCBI taxonomy): domain Eukaryota; kingdom Viridiplantae; phylum Streptophyta; class Magnoliopsida; order Dioscoreales; family Dioscoreaceae; genus Trichopus; species Trichopus zeylanicus. The sequence continues at coordinate 13,239 of RXID01021777.1, read as the reverse complement.
CTTTGATTTTGAAATATTTTCCATAACCTAGTGGCATAAGCATTGACTTCATTGACTCTAAAGTATTTTTCGTAACCCATGTGGCATAGGTGTTGACTTAATTGGCTTTGAAGTATTTTTCATAGCCAATAAGATGTAGGCATTGACTTCTTTGATTTGAGTAATTCCATAGTCCATGGGGCGTAGACATTATTAACCTCTTTGAGTTTGAAATATTCCATAGCCTATGTAGCATAGGTGTTAACTTCTTTGATTTGTGGTATTCGATAGCTCGTGAGGTGTAGTTGTTAACCTCTTTAAGTTTGAAGTATTCCATAGCTCATAGAGCATAGGTATTAACCTCTTTGAGTTTAAAGGATTCAATAGTCCATGGGGGTGTGGATGTTAATCTCTTCGAATTTGAAGTATTATATAGCCTATGGGACATAGGTATTAACTTTTTGAGTTTGAAGGATTTCATAGCCCGTGGGACGTAGGTGTTAGCTTTTTTGATTTGAGGTATTTCGTACCTCATGGGGCACAAGTGTTAACCTCTTTGATTTTGAAGTATTCCATACCCTATGGTGCATCGATATTAACTTCTTTGGTTTAAGATATCTTGTAACCTCTGGGGCATAGGTGTTAACCTTTTTTATTTTCAAATGCTCCATAGCCTATGGGGTATTGGCATTAATTTTTTTGATTCAAGAAATTTCGTAGTCCATGGGGTATAGATGTTAACTTCTTTGAGTTTGAAGTATTCCATAACCTGTGGGGCATAGGTGTTAACTTATTTGATTTGAGGTATTCTATAGTCCATGGGGCGCAAGTTTTAACTTCAGTTAAATGTTCAAAACTTGATTGAATTGTAATTCACTAATTCCTTCTTGAAAAATAATGACATATTCCGATTTCCTCTTCCCAAAACTTTTTGGTGATTGGGTTCACATTGATGCTTTTTAGTATAAAATCAGAGGCCATTGTCGTGAACTAACCACCAAAGCTATGAAGGATCATCAAATTAATTAGGAAAATCATATGAAACATTCATTCCAAAAATCATTATTGGTATTAATGGTAACTGTTTAATTTATAATAATAAATTCAATTCACCAAGGTTGACACTAATTTCCCGAAGAACATTTATCAAACACTAATCATTGACTCTAATTGGGGTGACACTGATTTTGATCTGAGTCTAATTTAGTTTAGTTCAATATTCAGAACTCGATTTTGACTCAAATATGGTTTTATTTGATTTGGGTCGAGTTTGACCTTATGTTGGACCCCTTATCAAGTTCGAATTTACATCTTAATGGACTTTGGTTCAAATTCAAGTACATTTAGGTTCAACTTGGTTTCAGTTTAGGTTTGACCTGATTCTGGTTTGACTTTGGTTTAACCTAGTTAGCTTTTAGTTTGAACTTGATTTAACCCAAGTAGAATTTGATTTAAGCTTAAGTTTGACCCAAATTAGGGTTGATTTGAACTTGACATGATTTTGAATTAACCCAACTTAAACTTGATTAGGGTTGAGTTTGAGCTAATTTGGTTTGAATTAACTCAATTTGAATTTTGGGTGTAGCTCAATTTGAGTTTTAGTCCATCTATTTGATCAATTTATCTCCATTTGGCAGTCCATTTAAGTTAATTTTGTTTTGTTTATTTTTTCTAGCTGAACCCAATGTGATTGAGTCACTTTATATTAATCAATTTGATTCAAGAGTCCTTTCACTATCATAATAACTTTGGACAAACCTACGAGCTAGTCTTAGATGTGACCCTAAGAGCTGGCTAAGTATGAACTCAGGGCTAGCTTGGCTCAAGATCTCGAAAGCTAGTTTAAAGGTACAAGCCTAAAGGCTGGTTTGATTTTGTAGACTCAAAGGTTAACCTATGGGTGCGAGTTAAAGGGCTAGCTCAATTTAGCGAGCATGAAGGTTGGCTTAATTTGGCAGGCTTGAAGGCTAGCCTATGGCTGTGAGCTTGAAGGTTGACTTAATTTAGCAGGTTTGAAAGCTAACCAAATTTGGTAGACCTAAAAATTGATCTGATTTTGTAGGCCCGAAGGCTGGCCTATTAATGTGAGTCCAAGGGCTAGCTTATTTTAGCAAATCTAACAGCTAGCCCAATTTGACAGGCTTGAAAGCTAACTTGGTTTGACGGGTTCGAAGGCTAGCCTATGGGTGCAAGCTCGAGGGTTGGCCTAATTAACATATCCAAAGGCTAGCCTAATTTGGTATGCTTGAAGGCTGGCCTAATTTGGCAGGCATGAATATTGAATTATAGTTCAATGAGCTCTAAGCTTGGCCTATAATTTGGTGGGTCTGAAGTCTAGCCTATGGATATAATAGACCTAAAGATTAGCCTATAATTGCAGCGGACCCAAAGGCTGACCTATAATTGTGGCGGATCCTAAAACTGGCTTATAATTTGGCATGCCCAAAGTTTGACCTATGGATGCTGTAAGCCCAAAGGCTAGCCTATAGTTACTATAAGCATAAAGGCTAACCTATAGTTTAGGGTCCCAAAGACTGGCCTATAGTTGCAACCGGTCCAAAAGATGGCCTATAGTTTGACAGGCCCAAAGGCTTGCCTATGGGTTCAGTGGTGGGCCCAAAAGCTCACCTGATTTTGGTGGGCCCTAAGGTTGGCCTATTTTTGATGGGCCCTAAGGCTGACTTATAGTTGTAGTAGGCCCAAAAGCTAGCCTATGAATAAGGCAGGCCCTAAGGCTGGCTTGGAGTGCTAAGTCGTAGATAGCTACGGTAGTGATGGCGGTCCATTGATGCGCAAAGGAGGGCTGCATGTGGCCATAATAGTGCTAGAGGTCCATCAATACATAGAGGACCACGAGTGGCCATAGTATTGATGAAGTTTCATTAATGCACAAAAGACTGCGGATAGCTATAGTGTTGATGAAGTATCATCCACAAGCCAAAGATGCGGGTGGCCACAGTGGTGATAGTGTGAAAATTAAGACAAGAAAGCTTCTTCCCTCTTTTTTTTCCTTGTTAGCTAGATCATTTGAGGAAACCCTTTCTCTTATTTCCTTTTTCTTTACTTCTTCTTCTTCCACAACCAATTCTTCTTTTTCCTTTACACCCAAGCCATTTCATCTTTCCTTGAGCCAGACTTTGCCATTGTGTTTATAGCCAACCAAAGCCCAATCACACCTTCGTCTTTGGATTTGGCGCTAGATTTGGCTGGATCTAGCTAGCTCTGGTGGTGGGTTCCATAGTAGGATGAGACCAGACATCATGGAGTTAGGGTGGCGAAGGTTGCCGAGAAGAGGTTGACTACCCATGGGTTGATAATTACACAATTGCAGGGACTTGGGCTAGAAGGTCCTTGGCCAGATTCAACCAATCCTAGATAGATCTAGCTCCAGTGGGCAGCAAGTAGTGATGAGCTTCAAGTAGCAGGCAGTTAGCTCTGAGCGACAATAGGTTGCATGCAAATAGAGTAGGTGCAACAGCCTAGGGAGCTAACCTACCTTCTCAAGTGAGTTAGAGGTGTTGCAACTAGTGTTCTTGATAGAGCAAGAGAGAAACAATAAGAAAGAGGCAAACTTGAGTCAGTGTGGTGGAGTTCAAAGGTGTAGGTCAGGGAGCAAGGATGGTTCACCAATGAGCAGCTTGGGGCTCTGGCGATGGTGAGGGTGTAGGCGATGGCTATCTCCAACAGTGAGGGCACGAGCAATAATAGCTTTGGCTAGTAGGGAAGTAAGTTGTGGGAGAAGGTGGAGGTTAGAGATAGCTTGAGAGGCCGGGTGGTGAACCACTAGTACAAGATTGCCGAATTGGCCCAGGCCGGTGGTGGAGGCAAATGGTAGTGAGGCCAGACCCAATAAGATGTGGCCAGACCCAAATTGGTTGTGGAAGACCATACCAATTCTTCCACCAATTCTTCTTCCACTATTGGGTCCTCATTTCCCTCATCTTTAGGCCAGACCCAATAGTGGCAATAGGTATGGAGCTTTGGCAGGGTGGTGGTGAAGTGGCAAAAGTGTGGCTGCATGGGCAGGAACAAGAAGCAAGAGAGAAAATGCAAAAGGGTGGAAGAGAACAAAATGACAATGAGATAAGAATTCACCTTGTTGTATTTTCCTCCTTCTCCATGATTGATTCGTGGTTTTCTCCCTTTTTCTGACTTTTGTTTTCCCCTTATTCTCTCTATCTTTTTTTGTGTATGGTCTTCATTTATTTTATAGGTCTCCAAGAGATTTGCAATCAAATCTTTGATTGGTCCAATTTTGGGATGTGATTGTATTGTGATTTGTAGATGAATTGGATTTCCAAAATTTTTGATAGGCATGTAATCCCATTGATTGGGATTTATTTCTTGATGAAGAAATTCAAGATTTGTATCATTTCTAGATGAAATTCTCAAGAGGATATTTACATATTTTTCAAAAAATTTGGACCAAAATGTGATTTTGTAAGTTCTAGAGTCCTTTTTGCAAAAAGGACCTTTCTATAAAATTTTAAAATTTTTCTTTTTGTAAGAAAATTCTAGACAAGTGCATATTCATAAAATTTATTTAGTCCAGGGATCTATTTATAAAGATTTCTTATTTTTTATTTTATTCCAAATATTTGATGAATTTTGGGCCCAAATATCTATCCCACTCAACCCACTTAGTTTAAACCCAAGTTTTCCAATAATTCAAAATCAAATTCAAATTAAACCCAATTTTTGAATGAATTTGACTATGATCCAAATCCAATTGGAATTCATATTTGAGCCATAGTTTAGTAATTTTTTTAAGTTCATGTTCTAACCAAATTTTAATTAAATCTAGTATTAGCTAAAATTGACTCAAAACACTAATGTATCTATAGCTAATAAGACATAAACGATAACTTCATGAGTTTGAAGTGTTTCAATAGCCAATGAGGTATAAGTGATAACTTCATGAATTTGAAATGTTTTCATAGTCAACGAGGCATAGGTGATAACTTCTTTAATTTTGAAGTGTTTCCATAACTAATAAGGTATAAGTGATAACTTCTTTGGTTTTGAAGTATTTCTATAGCTAATGAGGTATAGGTGATAACTTTTTTGATTTTGAATTGTTTCCATGGCTAATGAGGCATAGGTGATAACTTCTTTCATTTTGAAGTGTTTCCATAATCAATGAGGTGTAGGTGATAACTTCTTTGGTTTGAAGTATTACATAACTAATGAGCCTTAGGTGATAACTTCTTTAGTTTTGAAGTATTTCCATAGTGTTTGTATAGTGTCATGTAAGGTTTGACTTTATTTCTTCTTGAGCCTATAAAATTAATAAGAACCTACAAAGAAAAAAACAAAAAGAGAGGAGATGGAGACCAGAATAAGGAGAGGAGGAGGAGAGACTAGAGAAGATCATCGAGGAGATACGAAAGAAGAAAATAAGGTGACTTTTCCTTCTATTCCATTCTTTTCTCTCTAACCTTCTCCTGGTCTTCTTTCTCCTCCAAAGAAGCAATCCCACTTGCTTCTTCGTCTACTCCTGTTGGAGGCACACGTGCCCAGCCCAAACCACCTCCCATGCACTAACTCACACCTGCTTTCACTCCAGCCTCACTTGGCCACCCACTGTGTCTACATCACACCCATATGTGACTGCCTTCCCCTTCATAGTACTGTCCTCATGTGTGGCTTATTGGCGAGCTCCCTGGATCCTCCATAACCACCTATTGGACCTTCGCCTCTCCTCAACTAGATCTAGATCCACTAGTCTTCTCTAGCTCCTACTCTTCCATAGCCTCCCCTATGCCTCACCCTCTTGCTTGCAGGCCTAAATTGCCCATCATGGGCCTACTCTCATGCTCTCTCCTATGCACCTTGCTAGCTTTCTCAACTGCCTGTCATCGTTCAACATCAATGCCCACCAGCCACCAAAGCTTCCCACACCGTCCACTGCCACCTCTGCCAGCATCAAGTTTCCAGACACCGGAGAAGAGGCAAGGCTAGATTTAACCATATCCAATTAAACCTAGCCAGTATATAAGGGAGACGAGGCAAAGAAGGGGCCAAGCCTTGCCCTTGCTACCCTATTGCCAACTTAGGGCCGGATTTGGCTATGGACACAAAAAGAAGGGGAAGCAACGTCAAGCCCATGCTCCGGTTAAGAAAAGGGAGGAGAAAGCATGATTAGGGAAGAAGAAGAAAAATAGAAGGAAAGAAAAATAAAAAAGGAGGTTTGTTGGCCAAAAAAAAGGAAGGAACTCTCTTGCCTTGATTTGTATGCCATTACCACCACGGTCACCCGCAGTCTTTTGCATATCAAAAAAACTTTATCAACATTGTGACCACCTACTATTCTTGGCAAGTTAATGAGCTCCATCACCACTACGATCATCTATGGCTTTGCACATTAATGGACCTCCATCACCACTGTGGCCACCTATAGTTTTGTGCTTTCAGCTAATCTTTGAGCTCTCATCCAAGCCAACCCTCAGGCTCACATTCATAAGCAAGCCTTCAGAGCCACTAACTCTAGACTAGCCTTCGAGCCTACAAATTTAGGCCAACATTTGAACCTATTAAATCTAGGCTAGCCCTCTGGCTCATATTCATAGGTCAGCCTTTGGGCCCACCGCATTCATAGGCCAGCCTTTCAGCCCATCAAATTATAGATCCACTATAACTATAGGCCAGTCTTTAGGTCTACTATATCCATAGGCCAGCCTGTGGGCCTGCCATAACTATAGGCGTGCCTTTGAGTCTATTAAACTATAGGCCAATATTTAGACCCACTACATCCATAGGCTAGTCTTCAAACCAGCCACAACTATAGGATAGCCTTTGGATCTACCAAATCAGGCCAGTCTTTGGTCACATTAAATCAAACTAGCTCTTGGACTTACATTCATAGGCTAGCCTTGGAGTCTGGTAAATTAGACTAGCCTTTGAGCCCATCAGATCAAGTCAACCCTCAAGTTCGCACTCATAGGTCAGCCTTCGAGCCAACTTCATCAAGCCAGTCCTCGTGCTCACATCCATAGTTTGACCTTTGGACTCGCCAAATTAGGATAGCCTTCAGGACCACCGAATCAAGCTAACCCTCGGACTCCCACCCTTCGAGCCAACTTGTAGGATCAAAATTGGTTACTCAAGATAGTGAAGATCTCAAGGAGTAACCTCAAAATAACAAATCAAAAGTATGGTGGGTTGAATGCATAATTAGGTATTGTGGGAATGTGACTTTCAACAAATGTAAGTCTCTATGATTAATTACCCCAACAATAGTCAGGAACCTTCTAAAGCGAGAAACCTATCTAATAAAGATAGAGACATAAAAGAAAAGAAGAAAGTATAATTTGATTGATATAAAAAAAAAGGTACATAACTTAAATAAAGGCATACTCTCACTTCACATTTTAATGGATTTAAATGCATAAATGACATGAAACGAGGAAGGAAATAGGAAGAGCTTGATGTTTACTACTGTCTGACTCTCGCGAGTTGGACTATGCAGAGTTTAGCTCGGACAGGTCCTAATTTGATCGTTAGTGGATGTTGATAATTTAGTTTAATAGTATTATCCGATGAGACGTGGAAGGTGATGAGAGGAGTTTGAAGTGTTTCCAATAACATTGAGCTTCGACGATAACTTTGTTGGATGGCAATGTCAGTAATTTATCGGGATTAACCTGAAGTATTTCTGATAGCTTTGAGTTTTGGCAATAACTTCATGATTTAAAGTATTTTCATTAGCCAATAAGGTGTTGGTAATAAATTCATAGTTTGAAGTATTTTTATAGCCAATAAGGCATAGGCAATAACTTTATTTAGTTTGAAGTGTTTCCATAATTAATAAGGCATAGATGATAACTTCATGATTGATGTGTTTCCATAGCTAATAAGGCATAAGTAATAATTTCATGGTTTTAAGTATATGCATAACAGATAAGGTGTAGGCAATAATTTTATGGTTAATGTGTTTTAATAGCCAATAAGACATAGGTGATAACTTTATGGTTGAAGTATTTCCATAGTTAATAAGGTGTAGGTAATAACTTTATGGTTGAAATATTTTTGTAGCCAATTAGGCACACAAAATAACTTTATGGCTGAAGTATTTCCATAGCCAATAAGGTATAGGTGATAACTTTATAGTTGAAGTGTTCTCATAGCTAATAAGGCGTAAGAGATAATTTCTTATTTTGAACAAGTCATCTGGCTGACTAATTAAGCGAGTTTAAATCTACCTTGATTTGATTTGATTTGATAATTGATAGCTTTTTAGACATGTTGTTAGTTAAATTTGGAGTGTTGTCAGTGTTTTTAGGTTGGCTTAGCTTGAAAAGTGCATCATCAACAGCTTCTAAAGTTGACAAGCTTCAAAGTGTGATTAACGACTTTGAGTATGTTGGTAGTTAATTTCTTTGATTTCGTAGAGTCACCAACATATGAGTTGGGTATAGCTTTGAAGTATGATCAATAGTTTTGAGCGTATTGATAATTAACTTCTTGGATTTAGTAGCATCACCAACATATAGAGTTCGGTCAAGCTTTGAAGTGTGACCGACAACTCTGAGTGCATTGACAGTTAACTTCTTGGATTTGGTAGCATCACCAACGTATGGAGTTGGGTATAGTTTTGAAATGTGGCTAACAGCTTTGATCATATTGATAATTAACTTCTTTGATTTGGTACCATCACCAACGTATGGGGTTGGGTATAGCTTTGAAGTGTGACCAATAACTTTGAGCATGTTGTCAATTGACTTCTTTTGAACTAGGTATTGTAGCTAACTGACTAAGTGAGTTCAAGTCTATATTTAGTTTGATTTGCTGGGCTTGAAGTTCATATTCGACCTTGGTTCAAATTTGATTTAATTCAATTCAATGTTCAGAATTTGATTAAATTGCGATTCACTAACCTGTTCCTAAGAGATAATGATATTTTTTAGTTTTCTCCTCCTAGAACCTTTAGTGATTAGGGTTTGCACTATTGCTTGACAGTGAATGTCCAATTTGCAATAATAGTAATTCATCAAGCTTGGCATTAATTTTCAGAAGAACATTTATCAAATATAGATCATTGACTATAGTCGAAGCAATATTATCTCAATCTAAGTTTGAATTGATCTAGTTCAATATTCAAAACTTGATTTTAACTCAAGTCTAATTCATTTGATTTGAATCAAGTTTGATCTTGTATTAAACTCTTATAGGGTTAGGGTTTATCTCTTAATGGACTTTGGTTTAAATTTAAATTAATTTAGGTTCAACCTTATTTTATGTCAAAATTCTGGTTTAACTATTTGATTTGACCCACTTAGCTTTTAGTTTGAATTTGATTTAACCTAATTAAGATTTGATTTAAGTTTAGTTCGACCCAAACTAGATTTGATCTAAACTTAACTTGATTTTAAGTTAACCTAGCTTGAACCTGATTATGATTAAGTTTGAGTTGACTTAGTTTGGATCAACTCAATTTAGATCTTGGGTCTAACTCAATTTGAGTTTTAGTCCATCAAGTTGGTTGGATTAGATCAATTCGATGATCCATTTGAGTCAATTTGGTCTTATTCATTGGCTTCAATTTGATCTGAGAGCCCTCGAACTATCATGACAACTTTGGGCGAGTTTGCGAGTTAGCCTTAGATATAGGAGCCCAAGAGTTGGCTAAGATGAGCAAGCTTGAAAGCTGGTGTAGGAGTGCAAACCTGAGGGCTAGCTTGTGTACGAGCTCGAGGGCTAGTTTGATTTGACAAGCTCAAGGACTAGCCTATAGTTTTGATGGTGAAGGTTGGCCTAATTTCGGCAAACCCAAAGACTAGCCTAGTTTTGGTGGGCCCAAAGGTTGCTCTAGTTTTAACTAGCATAGAGGTGTGAACCCTAAGGCTAGCTTAGTTGCGAGTTTGAGAGCTAGATTGATTTGGTAGGCCCGAGAGCTGGCCTATAGTTTTGGCAATAAAAGCTAGCCTAGTTTTGACAGGTCCAAAGGCTGGAATGATTTATGTAGGCCTAAAGGCTGGCCTGGTTTCGGTGAGCTCCAAAGGTGACCTAGTTTCAATGGGCCTGAAGCCTGACCTAGTTTTAGAGGGACCAAAGCTTGGCCTAGTTTCGGCAAGTCCGAAGGCTAGCCTAGCTTTGATGGGTCTGAAGGCTAGTTTGGTTTTGGTGAGTTTGAAGATTAGCTTGGCTTTGATGGGCCAAAAGGCTAGCTTAGTTTGACATTTTTCGAAGTCTAGCCTAGTTTTAGCGAGCTCGAAGGCTAGCCTAACTTTAGTAGGCCAAAGGCCGACCGAAAGTCCAATGGTCTGCCGATGTGTGAGGCTGTGGGTGTCCACAATGATGGTGGAGTCCATTAATGCACAACAAGCCACGATGGTGATGGAGTCCGTCAAAGTGCAAGGGGCTGCGGATGGCCACAAGTATAAAGATGATGGTCATGCATGTGTGGACGCGACAAAATGAGTGAAGCCATGAGTGGCTATGAGCACGGGGATGGTGATCATGCAAGCATGGATGTGGCAGAGATAGGCGAAGCCATGGGTGGTCGCGAGCATGTGGACAAGCCAATTTCTCCTTCTTTTGATTCTTCGCCTCTAATTCAATTATGATTCCTTCCTTCTACTCTTTTTAAATTATTTTATTTTATTATTATTATTATTATTTTGGCAATTCAACTCCTCTTCCTCTTCTCTTTTTGGCAAAATTTTATTTTTTTCCAATAAATACTTTTCTTTATTTTTATTTCCCCTTATTTTCCTTCTTCTTCCTTGAAAAGGGCCATACCCTTTTTCTTTCTTCTTTCTCACAAACACTTGGCCCGGTGTTCTTCTCTGTCAAATCTAGCCAGATCTAGCTGGATCTGACTACTATCTCCGGTGGAGTTGTTGAAGGTTGTGCATGGAGTGTAGAGGGGGCACCGAAGTAAGGACCTGGCGAGAATAGGATGGAGGTGACAACTATGGTACCGATGGGTGCGGGGGTGGACAGCAATCAGTGTGTGGTTGGTGGCTGCTGCTGGCACAAGCAATAGTTGGCACGTGGGAGGCTATGAGGTGGAGGGCACCAAGTCAAGATCATGACAAGGTAGGTGGGTGAGCAGCTTAGGGCATGGTCGGGCTTCGGCTAGCATGACGAGGAAGAAGGGCGCAAGTGGAAGGTCTCTGACAAGGTAGGAGGAGTTCAAGGGCAGGCCAGGTTAGAGCAGTGGGGTTCGGAGAAGGTCAGTGTGATGGGTAGCAAGGTTGGGCTGATGTGTAGGGGGTGGTCATGGAGAGGCCCGAGATGGACCAGGAAGGAGCCCTCATACAAGAGGAGAGGAAAGAGAGCAGTGAAGTAGAAGAAGAAAAGAAAGAAAAAAATAGAGTAAGACCCTTACTTTTTCCTTATTGATTAGTTTTGTTCCCATCTGATTTCTCCTCTTTGATCCTTTGCTCTCTGAACTAATGCTTCTCTCTCTGATTTCTACGTTCAGATCTCTCTCTTTTTTCTAAGTGTTGACAAGGTTTATATGGAGTTCAAAGAGATGAAGTTGAGTTGAAACTCAATCTCTTTATTTTAAATTTTTGAATGATGGATATGACTATAGATGAATATGTTGCGATTGGATGAGACTATAGATAGATAGATATGGATGGGCCTATTTATTTAGATGAATATAATTTGAAAGTTATACTTATTTCGGACTTTGAATTTATAAGAGGGTTGTTTGCAATTTTTTTAAAAAAATCAGACTAAATTACAAATTTATGATTTTCATGAGGTTTTTTTACAACAAAGACTTATGTATAAAGTTTTAAAATTATCAGAATATTTTTTTAATAAAATTTAGACCATAAAATAAAAAGTTTCAAAGCACTTATTTGCGAAAAGTTAAAATTTTAAGGATTTATTTACAAATATAAAATTTTTAGGGGTTTATTCATAAATTCTAATTTTTGTGAGGACTAATTTGTAATGTTAAGATTTTATTAGATTTTTTATAAAATTTTTATTTCAAAGACCTATTTGTAAGAAAATTTTGGTCAAAGACCGTATTGTAGAAATCTATTTGATCCAGATACCTATTTATAAAATACTTACATTTTTTTTATTTTTACCTAGACTTTAGATGAATTCTGGGCCCAATTTTGGTCCAAATATTTGGTCCACTTACAGCTTGTTTGGTAATAGCCCGAATTGGGCGAATTGGCTGAATTGGGGGAATTGGAAATTCAATTCCCTCAATTTGGCTGTTTAGTTGCCAATTGAAAATCCAAAATTTGGTGAATTCCCAATTCCGGGTTTGAATTCGGGATCAGAAAAGACGAATTCTCAATTCTGGATATGAATTCAGTGGGCCCCACCACTACTCGAAACCCTAATTCGCCGCTTTAAATAATAGCCGAATTCGGCCGAATTCCCATCACCCGAGCCCCAAGCCCTAAGCGCGTCTCCCCCGAGCCCGAGCGCAGTTGTCCCCGAGCGGCGGTCTGTCCCCGAGCCCCGACGCCCGTCATCCCCAAGCCCGAGCAACGTCGTCCCCCAGTCCAATCGCCGGTCCATCCCCGAGCCCGAGCATCGGTCGTCCCCGAGCCCGAGCGCGTCTCCATTCTTGAGCCCAAGCACCGATCGTCCCCGAGCTCAAGCGCCTCCCTGTCCCTGAGCCCGATCGAGATCCACCTCGGAGTGATGAAGGCGGTGATCAGGGACTAGGCAGGTATGAATCCCGAGGCAGGGGATGAGGGCCTCGATGAGCTGGAGCTCGACCGCTAGCGCTTGCCACGGCCGACTACACTAATGGGGAGTTGACCGTGACTGTGCCGAAGGGAGACGAGGGCTCAGACGGCGACGACGACGCCAGGCTTGGGATGGGGAATGAGGATCTCGGGATCGGAAGGCTGGTGTTTGTACGGTGGTAATGTTTTCCTTCATCTATATTTCGAAGGATAACGCCCATGTTCCTTTGTTTCTTTATTTTTTTTTCCAAAGTTTTCTTTTTTCCGGAAGGTTAGATCAGAACTGTTGTGATTCCTATAAATACATAAGGTGGCTTTTCACCATTCATTTGCTTGAAATTGCTAGTTTATGGGTAATCTTGATTCCAACAAGTAAAGCAGGGAAGTGATGCATCTTTTTGTTCAATTTATTATTATTAGAGAGGTTGAAATTTGATTTATTTTTTCGAAGATTTTGTCGGTTGATATAGTTCGGTCAGAAGAGTTCGTGCCTATAAATCAGGATAATGTTTTGTTTGGACTGTCTTTGTCTTATCAATTCAAAGTTGTCATTTTATAAGGTGATGTAGCTAACACGCGTGGGATATAT